>JAKZZE010000014.1:0-1339552 GCA_024220505.1 Rhizopus arrhizus
CCCTTGGCTTTTGTGGTTGATCTCCTAACTCTTTCTCGTGTGCCTTTGCTTGGTTTTTCGTATGGAATGCTGGTAGTGACTTCAGGTGGGTACTCTGGTCTTACAGCTGCATATAAATCGTGTGTAAAGGGTGGTGAATAAGTTTCGCTTTGAGTGAGGAGCGCATTGAGATTGTGGGGTTGATTATTAATGGATTTGTTATATTTCTGGTTATTCGATTGACCATTACTTTCATTTTTGAAAGCAACCGAACCAACTAGTTTTTTGACTGGGTAGGCTGTTGTGTTTGAGGTTGTTGCGGGAGCGGTCTGTTATTTTGCGGACGGTAAGTTTGATTATTAAAGTTATTTCTGTTTCGTCCTTGATTACTATAATCTTGTCTTCCGTAATTATTATCATTACGTTGGTAACCATTGTTATTATAAGTATTATTATATAGTCGTTATTGTTGTAACCGTTATTGTTATTTTGATGTTGATTCTGATAATTATCATTGTAGCGATTACGCCGATTGTAATTTCTAACAGGGCTTTGATACTGCTGTTGATTACCCAATTCATTTCGGATGGTTTGTTGAATAAGATTGACCAGATCCTGTTGAGGATTAGGTTGACTAGGATATGTTCCATTGTTCCTTTGAACTTGATGAGGATAATTTTGGGCATGATAATTATTACGAGTGATTTCCAATGTTGATAGTTGATTAGGCCCAGTTACAATTTGAGGGTTAGGCATTACAGTGTTAACCATTCCGTAAGGATGTAAGTTAGAGATTGGGATTGCTTGAGCAGGCCTTTCGTTTGTATCAATCAACTCTATATTATGATCATTTGATGGGTATCTCTGATGATAAACACCATCGTCATGATATATGAGAGCGTTGTTTACATTTCTTGGTATGAATGGGTTGTCGACCATTGCGATCTTGCGAGGGCGATTTGCGTTCCACCATCCTTCTGCATGGTTTAACCAATCTTGAAATGTTCTAGCACTGCTTTGTATACAAAATTGTTTGATATCCCTTATAAACCTGCGCGAAAGCGGCTTTCGATTACGGCTTCACTAGTAATGTTGGCCAAATCAGCGGCTTCACGTAATCTTGAAAGGAATATTTGAGGATGTTCTTGATCTCCTTGGATCATATCATTGAATTCCAATTCATAATTCTGAATTAATTCAGGAGTAATATAATGACTCTTCAAATGTTCCATAGCTTCATCGTAAGTCACTTGAGGATGATCCTTGAGTATAGTTTTTTCAAAGTAGATCTTAGCAGCTCTACGTAATTGAGATTTGAGAATAGCGAGTTTGCGATTGTCACTATGTGTGTTGCTGAGCACAAGGTAGGAATCCAGTAGCTCTTGAAAATGACGGAAGTCTTCGCCTTCATAGCCATAGAATTCGATTAATTTAGGACGGTATCCTTGGATTTGGTTGCTATTTTGCACCAACGCGATAGGTTCTGTTGTTGCCATTGTTGAGAGTAAATGTTTTGATATTGTTGATTCGATTTTGAGTAAGTTCTTTCGATTAGTTTGATAGATTTCTTGATTTGATTTAATTTCTTGATTTAATTCGATTTATTGATTTAATTCCCTCGTAGTGACCACCAAATGTAATTTTTTTGTTGCTTCATGGCTTGTAAGAGTTAACGGTTTTGAAATAGAGTAAAGTTGACGAAAGTGAATAAAAAAAAAATAAGAGTTGGGTAAAGTATTGGTATTAAATTCGTTTGTAAGTGACCACCAGATCTTGTTAAGTAGATCAAACTTGCTTGTAATAAGGTAACTTGATAAGAGTTTTAAGAATGTTTACAATGAAGATAATTGACTTCAAGGGACTTGTCTTGCTTGTATTTTAAGAGTATTATACCAAAAGATTCAGGGATAAAGATACTTGATTTATTGGATAAAATATATTTAAGATAAGTAAAGTTAAAATGTATATGTCAAGAGAAGTGAAGTAAAATAAAAATAAAAACTTGTCTATTTTATAGACAAAGAAAAATAAAGTTTCATTTTTGATATAAGGTTTGATTTCGATATAAGGTTTGATTTCAATATAAGGTTTGATTCGATATAAAGTTTGATTTTGAAATAAAGTTCAAAAAAAGAATAAGGTTCAAAATTAAAAATCACAAACCGCAGCCATTGCTGGTGTTTATGTTGTAATCTTCGTTACAGTACCTTCGGGTCAAAAATTAAAGTCTGCATCTTTACAATACTTTTGTTAATTAATATAAAAAGACTATTGGTGATCAACCACGACAAAAGTTTGCTGCATTGTGTTACAACACTATAAAAAGTGTATTCGTGATCAAACACGACACAATTACACAAACTAACGTAATCTCTTTTCCCCAACGGGGAATCGAACCCCGGCCATGTCGGTGAAAGCGACAGATCCTAGCCACTGGACCATTGAGGGAACTACATAATCTTTATTTCGTGTTTTCGATTGTTATACCAATTTTCGGCTAAACAATCACCCGTACACACTTCTTTAAAGAAAAACCCTTCTATCCAAAATTAGTTCAATCAATCCATCCACAGTAAATACTTCTTTACAAGTCTCACCTTCTGAAGTCCAAAATCCATCAAGATATCCAGAAAAGACTTCTTTACTCAACACCAAGAACAGCAACAGCATCAACAAACAAGCTCCCGCTTCCCCTGAGCCATCTGCCGCTACTAAGCGCACCCTCGCCGATCGATCTCCGCCAATTTTCCCCGCTGACCTCGCGCGACAACCTTCCGGCAAACCCAAGGTTGATATGGACATCAACTACATCACGAACCCCACTCTTATGGGCCAACCTGACCTCAACTTTGGACCTACCACCACTCCTCACCAACCTGTCCTCAGCATCACTGGTCCTATGGATTTTGGTGTTCCTCATGGTACACCTGATTGGTTTCAGCCAATCATGGCTATGATTACCAGCCAAGGCCAACGCCTAGCCCAGCTAGAATCCCTTCTCAAGGAAAATCAGGCCTTGAGAACTGATCTTGCGACTGCACAACGTCGCATCAAGGAATTGGAGTCAACTGTCACTCCTACTACTACTGCTTCAACTCCCTTGGATACTCCTAAGCCTGCTGGATCCGAGGCTTCCAAGTGGAAATCTTCTGCCTCTCCTCCTACCACTGCTCCTGTAGCTACCACCCCCTCGTTCGGTACTGTTGCCCGTAGAGGTAAGAGTGCCACTCCAGCAACCACCACTAAGAACAGCACTCGCGCTCGTACGGCACCTACCAAGCGCCAAATTCAAGTGGCTGCCCGTACTTTCCTCCCTCCCTCAACAAATACTGGGTATCAGTATTTATACTTGCCCTGTCGATTCAGAGAATCAGTGACAAACGTTCGCAAGAAATTCGGCATGCTCGGTCTTGAGAACTGGCGCATCCTTGATATATACCACCCCACCCACCGTGTCGTTGCTTTGCTTGTACACAACGAATATGCCTCGACTGTCATCAACAAGCTTGATACAGCTGGTATCAAGCAAATCACCGATTTCAACCCTCGCAATCCTTCCCATCTCCGTGATATCAAGTACCAAGACCTCCCTGACACGGATAAACAAACCAAAATGGAACAGATCCACACTTCTCATTTACTCACTGCCTTGGATCGTATGCGTCCCACTGTTCGTCCTGCGGTTGCCCGTGATTTCATTAACAAGAAATGGATCACCATCCAAAACTACAGTTGTTGGAATAATTGTTCGGATGTTTTGCAATTTTATACTTTTCGCTTTTTATCTCTGCAATCAGATTGGATAGAGCTACTTACAATACCTCATTAGAAAGCGACAGTTTTCATGTATAACATATAAAAATTTAAGGTTATGGGATTATTTCCATATATAGTAAGGTCAAATTGCGTCAAGCATATGCATTCGAACAATTTTTCCAACTGAATCATCTTTTATTTAATATCGTGTATAATCGCCTTTAGCCTTAATGACTGCTCTACAACGAGCTGGCATACTCTTGATATATGCTTGGCATTGCTCTCTGGTAAAAGAGTTCCATTCTTTCTCGGTTCTAGACGAGAGATCATGCACCCCTTTAGCCCTACCTTCGTACAAACTCAGTCTCAACTTTAGATGGTGCCAGAGATGCTCTATAGAATTCAAATCAGGAATTTGAGCTGGCCAATTGAAGGTGTGCTCTTCTTTAAACCCATTTTCTTTAAACCAAGCACGAGCAAGCTTCAATGTGTGCTTAGGATCGTTATCTTGTTGAAATAGATAGCCTCCTGCTTGTAGCCATAGTAGTTCAGACTGTCTATCAGTGTAGTTGACAGGATATGAACATAATCTGATGCCTTCATAGTACCGTCCTCAATTGCGCAGGCATATCCAGGACCATCCCATGTCATACAACCCCAAAGCATCACACTGCCAGCTCCTCCTTTGACTGTAAGGTCAAGATGATGAAGTTGTAATTTGTCACCAGGTCTTCTCCAAAAGTATTTACAACCATCCGAGCCCCAAACATTAATCTTGGTCTCATCAGAGAACACCATACGCCTCCAGTCATCTTCTGTCCAATCTTTGTGAGCTTTAGCCCATTTTAGTCTAGCTTCCATGTGTGATTTTTTGAGGAGAGGTTTTTTCTTCTTAATTTGGGTACTGAAACCCATGTTGTGAAGCATTTTTACTGTACCAAAATAGCCTATCTTATAGCCAATGCTGTTTAAATATGACCATACGCTTTTTGCTGTTTGAAGTGAACCATCTATAAGTTCTCTCTTCAAGTAATTCTTTGTCGTTGAGCTTATAGTAGTCTTTCTACCAGCATGACCTCGAGTACGTTTAGGTGCATACAAGTTCTTGTACTTGCTCAAAGTGGACCTTGATACTCCTGGAACTCGTTTCATGATTTCTGAGTATGATAAACCCTTTTTCAACAACGACCGGATGCTTTCTTGCTTGCTACGAGATAAAGGGTGTACCATGATATAAAGAAGTATAGGCTGTACAAGATAGAAAGGAAACACTGCAAAATCCAGCCTTATTTATATATTTTAAGCTCTGACTAAAAGCAAAAGCGCTATTTCATTATTACGTCATTTTGTAATGCTGTATTTGTGACGTCAGAAACGCCAATGATATCATCATTATAGAATGCATTGAGTTGGAAAAATTGTTCGAATGCATATGCTTGACGCAATTTGACCTTACTATATATGGAAATAATCCCATAACCTTAAATTTTTATATGTTATACATGAAAACTGTCGCTTTCTAATGAGGTATTGTAAGTAGCTCTATCCAATCTGATTGCAGAGATAAAAAGCGAAAAGTATAAAATTGCAAAACATCCGAACAATTATTCCAACAACTGTATATGGACCTGCTCAAGAAACCTTCCTCCTCTCCTTTGCAAGATACACCTGTTGACACCGACATGGATGATGCCCCTCTCCTTCCTCCTGCAAGCCCAAAGGCTGCTCAACCTGTTCCTACTGGTGGTGGTGAACCAGACAAACAGTTATGAATCAGGTAAATACTGATAATATGAATAACAATAATATATGCCTCCCTTCCACTCCTTTCACTATGCCAAACAATATGCTTACTATGACCTTATGGAACTCCAATGGATGTGCTCGCCACACCATTGAAGCTGTTACTAACTCCCTTCCTTTTACTCACTTATTGTTTCTAACTGAGACGTGGCTATTGTCCCCGTTGAAGTTTCTCACCGATTGGAAACAATACCACACATATGCAGTACCAGTTGACAACACTTTCCGTGGTGAAATGGGCATCAGTCTCCTGGTTCATCCAGACTGCCCCTATGAAGTCACTCATTTTCCTTCCGCCTCTCCTTATGTTCTCACTTGTCAAGTCTCCAACCTGTTGATTCACTGTTTATACCTGCCACCAGCACTATCAGTTGATGAAGCAATGGAAGTACTTGACAATTTACCGACACAAACTCATCCCTCACAACACAACACCATTATTTGCGGTGACTTTAATGCAAGACATCGTGAATTACTTGGTGACTTCCGCACTACTCCTCGAGGTACTGCTCTTACCGACTGGATCACTGAAAATGGAATACGCTGTTGGAATGCTGAACTCGCCTTTGGTGTTCCCACGTACAATTCTCATACAAGATTCAGTTCCATGACAGGTAGACATTTTCAAAGTGTTATTGACCTTTTCCTTAGCACTTCCGAGCTCCACAGTGCACAATTGAGTGTCCATGACGATCTTTCCCTTGGATCTGATCATAGTCCTCTGTCTCTCTCTTGTCTTGTGCCTCCCCCTCCGCCTCCTTCTAGTCATCCTCGTCTGCTCTGGAACCTAAGTAGATTATTCGAACATGATTGTACCTATGTGCATTTATTCAAGGATAAGATACGACCGTTCCTTCAGTTGCTTCAAGAATATACCTCTGCAGATGGTGTCTACACCTCTGTACGTCCCGATCTTGATGCACTGACTCTTCAGTTCAATGAGATTATCCAGTCTAGTTTGGATCAGTCCGTTGGCCGCAAGAGCCCCAAAAGTCGTCACCATGCTTGGTTCTGGACAGCCGATCTGCAGGCCGCATTTGACCATCGCGAGTCTTGTAGACGTGCTTGGAAACGAGCCTCTGGTCCCAGTAAAGCAGCAAGATGGACTGACTACACTTTGGCATGCTCGCGGTACAAGTCAGAGCTTCGTCGTCGACGTCGTTTTACTTGGAACCAGTTCTGCCACAAGTTGTCATATGGTCCTCTTGCTGATACTAACTCTATTGTACGTAGGATTAGGCGCAACCGTGTGGTTCAATCGCAGTTCTCTCACCCGGAAGGCCCTCGTGTTGCTGCCACAGTCATGGCAAGACATCTTCAACAGGTGTTCTCTGGTGCAAATCTGCCTGACACTCGATACCCTGCCCCTCCCATTCCTGACGGTCCTCATCCCATTGATGAAGCCAGCTGTCCAATTTTGACCAGTACAGTACGCCATGCTTTGTTGAAACGTCTCTCAAGACGCAAAGCCCCTGGTGTCGATCATCTTCGTACTGAAATGCTGTTGCCGATTGCGGATGAGGTCGTCCCTGTCATCACTCTTCTCTTTCAACTTTGTTGGAAGTGGTCAGTTATTCCTTCTGAATGGTGTACTGCGCAAGTAGTCCCTATTTATAAAAAAGGAGATGCCTTAGACCCAGGTAATTATCGACCTATTTCTCTTACTTCAATCATGCGCAAGTTATTCGAACTCTGTATTCAAGATGAACTTGAAAATACTGCTCCTCCTCTGGATCCTGTGCAGGGTGGTTTTCGTCATCATCGAAGTGCGCTCGATCAGGCTCTGTGTCTGCATGAGTTGTGTCGTCAACACACTATCGACCACTCGGGTGAACCACCTGTACTTGCCTTCCTTGACATTAAATCTGCTTATGATACCGTTGACCGTGCTATCGTGTGGCGTGCCCTCGAGACGCATGTGTCTGAACCCATGCTTGGTATCTTGCAATGCCTATTTGACCAGGTAAGTATTCAAGTACTACTCGGTGGTTACTCCTCTCCCTCCTTTTGGCCTCGTACCGGTGTATTACAAGGTTCAATCCTCTCTCCTTTCCTTTATTCCATATACATCAACACTCTGCCAGCGGCTCTTCGTGATGTCCGTCTGCCCGTCTCAGCTCGGTATTACAGTTCTACGCCCCAACGTGAGTTCGGCGGCCTCTGGATCAACTGCTTACTGTATGCTGATGATGTGGTTCTTATTGCAGCTCCTGAGGTTATGCCAAAGTTGCTCATGAGAGCAGAGGATCACTCGCGCTCCCTTGGATACAGGTGGAATCCTGCCAAGTGTGTTGTGCTCAACTGCCCTAGCGACCATGGAGGACGTCGAATGAAGCTCTACGGGTCTCCCATACCCAAGGAACCTTCGTTCTCTTATCTTGGCGTTCCTTTTAGTCCACAGGGAAAGATATCTACTGACCTATTAATTCGTAGGAATACAGCTTCTGCTCTGGCAGCTATGCGGTACACTCTGATGCCTATTGGTATCCGATCACCAAACTTTTCTCGTCTTACGGCCAGCCGTCTCTATGCAACGTTCATTAGATCAAAGTTTGAGTACGGTCTATGCCTATGTACCTTTACAATCAAGCAAATCGCCCTTTTAGAAAAAGCTCAAGACCAGTGTCTCCGTATGGCTTTCGGTGGTCATCGTACCGCCTCAACCACTGTCTTCAAACACTTGGTCAACCTGCCCTCTATGAAAGAACGTTCAACCACCTTGGTGTTCAAGTTCATCCTACGAGTCCACTTCCTCCCTGAAGATACACTCCTTTCGATACTTCGTTCATTCATCAATGATCTTCCACCCACCACTCGTACACGTTTCCGTTGGCCGACCTTATTGACGTCAAACTCGATATGGTCCAACCCAGCGTTAACTGAAAATCATGCTTCAACAGCTGACAAAATCAACTATCTCTCTTCTCCTGCCTCTGTTCGCCGTACTGTTGTTGCCTATCGCACGCAAGTCCTTACAAGCATTTATCGAAAACCAAAACCTCCTGTCCTCCTGTCTGCCTGTCGGCCATACCTGGGTATTGACCCCATCCTCACTTTGCCCATGTCGACATATGATCGCAGTCGCCTTGTTCGATGGCGTATGGGGTGGCTCCCTGGTCGTCCTAAAGCCTGCCGCTGCGGTCATACACATGCTTCCAGAGCGCATCTGCTGAACTGCCTCCGGGTAGCGACGCGTTTAGATGTTGCAATCAATACAAGGCCGAATCTGTTCTGTTCTGGTAAAGTAGTTAAGGAATAAAAATAAAACCAAAGAATACTTTTTGAGACTGAACTTTATTTAAGATAATCTTCATTGTTAAAAGGAAATCATTACAAAGTCTACTATTTATATTCTTCTATCAGTTGGCGGGTAAACGAGTTGTTATGAGCGTAGATCCAATAATTGACATGTTTGATTGAAGAATGATCACTGAGTCGATTATGAAAATTTTTAATTCATTGTTTTTATAGATCTTATTGTTCTTTAACTGATCTGGGAGAATTGTCCCGTCTTCATTGAGAGGAAAGATATATTTATATGAAATGCCTCCAGTCAGATCAAAGTTGACTAGGTACCTGATCCATTATTATTCATTTACAGAAATGATGAATAGTAAAGGTCATGACTTATTTGTTGTTCATGTTTACTTTATAGAATGAATCTAATAGTGATAGTTTTATATAAAAAGAAGAAGATTATATTTTATTTAATAAAGATTTAAATTATTATCTTTTATCAATTTTAATATACTTGTTTTAGTTGTGATTATTCAATGTCTGTTATGATCAGACGCTGTTCTACAACAGTCATGACAAGACAATTCTAAACGACATTTAACAAACAATAGTAGTGTGGTATTTACACATATAATAAAGTAATACTGTAAATTACTACGAACAATGATCATCCAAATTAGGAATATCGGACATTGTATTATGCCACGTCAAATAAAATCATATCCCGATCCACTCCAGAATATTCTAACAAGTTCCTGAATCAGGATTAATAATTACTTCTTGATAAAAGATGTTAAACAATACCAATCATATAATTAACGCATCGTCTAATATCGATTAATAATCAATAATCATATACTGTGAATACTATTATTTAGCCGTGAATAGAAAAGTATAAATACCCTCATATTTTTAACTTGAATAAAGGACAATCTACTTTGAGTCTCACTTATTTTTATATTTGTTGATTGACTTAGTACTTTTTTATATTATAAACCCTAAATATCACAAGTAGAATTTATTTAACATAAGATAAAACAATAAAAGGAAAAAGAAACAATTCTATTCTTCTCTTTTAATTTTGACGACGAGAAGTAGGACGAGTGACAGAACGGGTGGTAGATATAATGGTATGCTTTCCGATATTTAATGCCTTTTTCTTCATTTCATTTATGTAGCCTTCTTTTTTTTTATTTTTTATGCTTTTATGCCTATGTCTATGATTTAATAACTTCTATTTCCATGTTCCTTTTTTTTTTAATTACCATCAAAACTCCATCCAAAATATATATCTAATCTTCTCTTATGTATTGCTGTATTCACATAAATCACTCTTCGACTATAGCCCAAATAAATTCTATGCATATGTTTCTATGCTTAAAACCTTTTACACGAAACTATTTTTATACCTTTTGTAGCTGTAATAAAAAAGAATTGTTTTAAGAGCTTCTAAACAAAGCTTCAGGTTTTGTATCTGTTAAAAAGTTGCGCTGCAAAATGATATGTTATTTGACACCTTCCATTATCTCTACAGTGTTATGTTGTTGTTAAAGGAATTTATAACCTTATATACAATATGCTAATCAAAATAAGATTGTTTTTCATTATGAGTACTGAACTTGTATTTTTTTTTTTTTTTTTTTTTTTCTACCAAATAAAGACTTTTTTCTACTAAATATTTCATAAAGCATAGGACTAAACAGAATGTAGTTCATATTCTGTGAACATACATTAGACACAATGTATATCAACAAACGATCACTATTTACCTTAAAAAAAAAGCTAATTCTTGTTAAATAATTGTAAAAGTATGTTGTTCAAGTTTCTTCTATAAATCATTAGAATCAAAGGTAAACGGGTTTTTCTTTATCATAACTATTTACTTTTACACTTTCACGGAGCCATGTATTAATCGACCATGGTATAATTATAATTCAGGATAAAAGAACAATTTTGATGCAAAGGGGCAAATAACTAAATTAAGGTACAAGGTAAATAATAACAGCTTAATATTTAGCAAGTGTTTAGAATAGTAAAAATAATTATGAGCCGTAAGAATTTCGTAGCAGGATTACATGAAGAAAGAAAAGAAGTACAATTGGAAGTTTCTTGTACTTTTTGAAACACTTGTAAGTTATAACGATGTCATCCCAGAGCATTTGCTGTATAATGGTTAAAATAATAAAATAAAAGGTGGAAACAAAAATAAAGAAACAGTGTAGGTACTTTTTGAGACTGATCTTTATTTCAGGTTAAGTTAAAGTAAAAATTATTCTAATTGAAGGCAGGTATTTATATCTTATTGAGTGAGTGGCTTGATATCTTCTATTGTAAGCGTTCTTCTAATCCTCAGGTACTTTAGCAAGTGGCATCTATAATTATGATTATGAAAGTTTTTCATATATTTTTTTGCATGTCTGTCATAGATTATCTTTTATTCTGGGAATTCCTCACTGATTTGAATAGCGTTATTTTACGCGTTATTTCAATTATGTGAAAAATTAGCAATATTCCTGATATTGGATTGGATCTTGTTATTTTAGTTGATACTTCTTCTTATCAAAGAACTCTCATTAATACAAAACATATTCTAAAAGAACATGTTTAATTGGAATTGATTGTATGATCTTATTTAAATAAACTTATATTTTTATTTTATTTAATTATGATCTTGTATTAAGACTTATATTTATGAATGTCAACTACGATCAGTTACTATTCTACAACAACAGAATCAAAGGATACATTTAGTCAACAAAAACAGGTTTATAAGAAAGATAACTTAGTATGACAACAGTGCAAAAAATTTGTACTATGACTGTTCAAGTTAAATTTGTACGGTCCATTGCTAGAATAACAGTGAGCTTCACGGTTTTTATTGTTATTCAATTTTTCAATTATATTGTGTCCAGCTTTGTTTTTGCAATTTTATTACTGACAGAATCGCATAATCCCAAATTAACCTAGGTTTTACGCACATGTATTAGCTTAAACCTTTTTTCTATCCTGACACAAATGCCAAAAACATTGACAGGCTTTGTTTTCTTATTACCACAACAATGCATGGATTTTAGTTCTTTTTTTGGTACTATAATAACTTTTGTATTACAGTCGTTCCAACGCGGTTTTTTAGAACCAAAGGGCGGCTGTTTTATAACACAAATATACGTAAAATGGCCCGCCCTTTGGCGTTGGAACGACTGTATGCACGAAAAATTGCTGTTTTAGATTTTTTTCTTGAAAAAATAAAATAAATATTTTGATTGATCAGATACCTTGAAAACACATGAAAATAAAATGCATATTGTAGATAATTCAACATCTCGTTTGAGCTATATTATTGCATAGAATCACTCTATAAAAAGTTTAGTATCTGTATGAATTTTTTCAAATATTTTTGGAGACTTCAAGTATTTTTTATGATTCTTTAAAGTAAAGATGTTTTTGGATGGAAACTTTGAAATAAAAGCTAATAAAAGTCGACGAAAAAATTCCTAAAAATATATCCAAGTAATAGATAGTCTATGGGAGCTTTCTTCGTGTGATGGCAAAAAATAAAGCATCTATGTCTAGTAGTATGCTCACATTTGATAGCTTTTAATGTGATATCAAACATGATCAACGCTGTCGGAATTTGAAGATGACGCCTTTTACTCAGAACTGTACTTAATCAGGTGTACAAAATGTATTTATTATCATTTTTTTTTTTTTTTTTTTTTTTCACAGTATTATGGTGTCTAGTTCGTTCATTAAACGTTTTAGAAAGTTGGATGCCTATGCAAAGACATTAGATGATTTTAGAGTTCGTACAGCAACAGGTGGAGCAGGTACAATGGGAACTGCTTTGTCAGTATAGAAAGCTAGAGCAAGCGTTGTTTTTAGTTACCATCATCTCTGGTCTTTGTATCCTCATTCTTGTCTTGTTTGAAACCGCTCAATATTTGACACCCATCATGAAACCAGAAATTCTAGTTGACGGTGGAAATATGGAAAAGTTACCAATTAAGTTTGACATCACATTTCCTCATCTTCCTTGTTATAGTAAATAGAAAGGTTTTATTGATGATTTGTTATTTACGCTATAATATTTAGTGCTTAGTTTGGATATCATGGATGAAAGTGGTGAACACATTAGTAGCTATGATCATGATGTTTATAAAGAAAGATTGGATCCTAACGGCGAGGTTATTACAGCTGAAAAATCAAATGGTAATTAACATGAGGAATATGTTGAAATTAGATATTCAAAGAGAAAATCGTAATAGATTTAAGTAATAGTCAAGCAAAGAATGCTAGAGAGCACAATATGAATGTGCCTGATGACTATTGTGGATCTTGTTATGGCGCAAAAGGATCCAATGAATGTTGTAATACTTGTGAAGAAATACAAAATGCTTATTCTGAATTAGGTTGGAATGTTGATCCTGATAATTTTGAACAAGTAAGATTACAATAACATAATAATTCATACTTATATTATATCCATAGTGTATAAGGGAAGGATGGAAAGAAAAAATAGAATCACAGTCTAGAGAAGGTTGTCGTATGCACGGTACTTTATTAGTCAACAAAATCAGAGGTAATTTCCATTTCTCTGCTGGTAAGGCATTTAAACAAAGTGGCTCTCATATTCATGACATGAGCACTTTTTTACACAACGATAAAAACCAAAATTTTATGCACACAATTCAACATTTGCAATTTGGAAATCATGATTATAACTCGGAAAAGCAAAAGAGAACAAAATCTAGCGAATTGATTCATCCACTTGAAAACATAAAGTCAGGAAATTCTGAAAGTAAGTCATGTAAATCACTACATTTTATTTACTTATTCATATCGGTAGCTGCAATAATGTATCAATACTTTTTAAAAATTGTACCAACAGAATTCAACTTCCTCAGTGGAAAAAGAATTAGAACATTCCAATATTCTGTTAGCAAACAAGATCACATCGTTAGCTATCTTGATGGTCTTCCTGGTGTATTCTTTATGCTTGATCATTCTCCTATGCGAATTATTTATTCCGAGACCAAAACTTCATTAGCAAGTTACTTAACTAGTTTATGTGCTATAATTGGTGGTATATTCACAGTAGCAAGTGTCATTGACAGTATATTATATAGAGCAGAAAGAATATCGAAACAAAGAAAAGGCATGTAATAAAAATCATTTCTCACATAATTTTTTAAGATTGAAATATTTTCACGTATCAAAATGTAACTTAATATTTGAATTGACTTTTATAAAGCAAGTTAAAAGAGGTTCAATACAGCATATGCTTAAAATAAGGTTTCTGGTTTGAATAGATAGCAGTAAGAAAGTTTAAAGGGATTGGAAAGTGATTATACTAATTGTGGAAATTCTATTACCATTTTTATCTATTTTCTTCAGGTAAAAACCCTTAATTATGAAGAGCAAAGGGCTTTCAAGTGGTGCTGGGTGTACAGCAATTAGCTTAAAAACGTCTTTAAAGCGATCTTTTAACCAAATAGTCCACAACAAATGACAGTATACTTTTATGAAAAGTCTCCTGAAATGCATATCTGAGGATAAAAAGCACTTTAAAAAGACTTTTTAATCTAAGACATGATGAAAATTTGTTTTGTAAACTGCTTTAACTTAGCTCTATTTTTTTTTTTTTGTTTTTGTTTTTCTGATAAGTGCAATTGACCAGTATAATATAATTGCAAGTACTACGTTAAATAATTTTTCATAGAGATGTAATATTGGAAATATAAGTATTGGTTTGTAAGCTATAAACAATTGTTGTGGAATATTTATAATAAACAAGACATAATCTACATTTCGTTTTGCAAAAATATGTGCAATTATAAATGTTTCCTCTGATTTTTTATTTGATTAGAGTTCTGTTATAGGTAGCTTAATGTATTCACTGGCCGTTCTCCATATTTAATATTATACGGGATTTGTATACCAAAGTAGCCTTTTTGCTTATTCTGATAAGAACATAGAACAAAAAAGGAAAAAAAAAAGCGCTTGCCCTCTAGTTATCACAATAAGTCAAAAACAGAAAGAAGAAGAATGTGTTATTATTTAAAGAACAAGTTCTTTATATAATTTTTCTTAACATAGGGGACCCCTCCCCTTCTTCTTTTTTCCTTCCCCTTCTTTATTGTATGTCTGTGCAGTTGCAGTCTTTTGAGTGGAACAATTACACTGTTTTGTTTGTTTTTTCCTTATCAGGAGACAATAGAAATAACCGATTGGCGAAACTTTCGTCACACATTAAGATAAATTATATATTTTCATTTCTTACTTTTCTTTTTTAACGGGAAGTAAAAGAGACATTTCCAAAGAATATGTCTTCTCGGTCTTACTTTGATGAAGAATTAGCTTCCGATTCACAACGATTGTTACTACATGAATCACATTTAGCTTTAGACGACGAAAAAGTTGAGCGAGTGGAAAAGAAGGTAAATAGTTTGCATCGCAAAAAGGCAAATAGGAATTAAAATAGAAAAAAGGGTTTCAACTGGGTATGCGTTGGTGTTTTGACGATATTGGCTCTTGTTGGATTATTATGGACCACATCTATCACCCAACTGCTTTTACAGTGTAACTAGCATTCTCTTTATGTTTGCGTGTGTACGTGCTGTCTTTAATTGATATTTTTAGTTATTTCTTCCAACGATGATTTAGTAGAAGAATCGTCCGAGGCTATATCAAAACGTATTGAATTTAATGATGTGTTTAATGCTTCCTTTACAGTTAAAAGGTCTAGTCTTGTTTGGGTAGAAAATGGTATTAGTAGCTTTTCATAAATAGAAGCAAAAGCTAAACTCAATAATAGATCCAAGAGATGGCATTTATACTTACAGAGATCCAGTTTCTAATGATATTTTACTAGAATCGATTGAAGATGGAAAAAGTCAAGTTTTTGTTGAAGCAAAAGATCTTGTAACGTATTGATTAATAACATTAATGATTATCATTCTTATTTTGTATTAAATAGAAATTTGGCAATGTTACTCTTGATATCCATTCATTTGACTTATCTCACGATGCTGAATATCTCTTGTTTAGAACAAATGTCACTAGTGTAAATATATAATTTCAAATTTCAAAAATGAAATTGTTTATTAACGTTTGATTTATAGCAATGGAGGCACTCTTATTTATCTAATATTTATATTTACAAAAGAGCTGATAAAGTACTCTTCCCACTTACAAACCAATCTACAATCAATACTGAACCCAAAATTTCTTATGCAGCTTGGAGCCCTACTGGCCATCAAATCGCTTATGTAATGAACAACGATCTTTATGTAACAGATTTAAAAAACCATCAACGAATTACATTTGATGGCTCAAAGACTGTATTTAACGGTATACCTGATTGGGTATACGAAGAAGAAGTATTGGCAACCAATTTTGCTTTGTGGTGGTCCCCAGATTCAAGCCACATTGCCTTTTTAAAACTGGATGAAACTCAAGTCCCTGAATATCATTTACAACTTTACACTGAGTCCAACACAAGTTATCCCAAGCAAACGGATATTCGATACCCAAAAGCTGGTTCACCCAACCCTATTGTCTCTCTTCATGTATATTCTCTCTTGACAAGCAATACAATCGATGTGATCAACAACACTCACTCTGTTGGATTTAAACACTTTGAGAACGAGGACCGTTTAATTATTGATGTCACTTGGTCTACAACGACTCATAATCATCTCTTGTTCAAGGAAACAAATCGAATTCAGGATCATCAGCTCACTAACATTGTCGTTTTGAGAGATAAAGACATTAACCTTTTTACAGTTCATAATATTCAAGAATATAAGCCAGCAGATGGTGGTTGGATAGATGTAGCTCAATCCATGGTTTATTTACCTTCCAATAAGAGCTTACAATTCCTTGATATCATCGACAACGACGATGGTTTTCCTCATCTGGCTATTGTCACTGTAAAAAAAAATTATCGTGCACATGTGTCTTGGTTAACTACAGGTGAATGGGAAGTTGTTTCTGGGACAGTCGAAGTAGATGCAGCTCGTCAATTGATGTAAGGGTTTTGTTTTATTCTCATCTAAATCATGCACTAAATGTTAGTTTGTCGTAGTCATTATATTTCAACAGAAAGATCACCTTATGAACGTCATTTGTACAGCATTTCTTTAAAGGACTTGGACAAGACATGTCTGACTTGTCCCAGCCATCCCGAAGAGCATGCTTATTATGCTGCTTCATTCTCTCCCAAATCTAGTTATTATATTCTATATTATGAAGGGCCAGGCATCCCCAATACAGTTGTCAAGAAAGTGAATGACAGTTCATTTAGATCGGTTTTGGAAGATAATTTGGATTTAAGATTACTTTTAAACGAATACGATCTTCCAAAAACACATATGAAAGTTGTCACTAACGGTGGTATTGGTAAATAGTGCTCATTGGGATATGCGTATTTTTAATACTCAATGATATATTAGAAATGACTGCAATGGAAGTCGTTCCACCTGATTTTGATGCAACAAAGAAATATCCAGTCTTATTTCACGTCTATGGTGGACCTGGATCACAGCTTGTATCTTATAGATTCGAATTAAGTTGGCAAACATTTGTAGCCAGTCAATTAGGCTTTATTGTTGTTACTGTAAACACAAATCACATATAGAAATAGAGAGAAGGAAAGAGAGATGAACTTAAATGAATTGCTTTTATAGGTCGATGGACGCGGTACAGGATTTAAAGGAAGAGATTATCGTGTGGGTGTCAGGGGTAGATTAGGAGAACTTGAAGTGATTGATCAAGTCAGTGCTGGCAGGTAAAACATACACACATTTCATAACATGAATGTTTTATTGAAATAATACAGACATTGGGCCAAACTGGAATATGTTGATAAATATCGTATGGCGATCTGGGGCTGGGTAACATAATAATAGTAGAACTAGATTACATGTTTAACCATTCACATAGTCTTATGGTGGTTATATGACTACCCGAGTCATTGAAGCTAATGATGGTGTGTTTTCTACTGGAATGGCGGTTGCACCTGTAACAGATTGGCGTTTTTATGGTAATAAAGAAATCAAATGGGTAATGCATCGCTTTTTTAACCTTGTGAATGCGCAGATTCTGTTTATACTGAAAGATATATGAAAACTCCTGAATTAAATCCTGATGGCTATGTGAATAGCGCAGTTAAAAATATGACAGGATTCAGAGATAGTAAATACTTGATCGTACACGGAACTGGAGATGATAATGGTAAATAATAGGGTTGATTTTAGCATAATTTTGTTGCTTATTCCCTTTCGTAGTTCATTTTCAACACAGTGCTACCTTGGTAGACAAGCTTACTATGGCAGATATTCACAATTATCGTGTTCAGTTTTTTACTGATAGCAACCATGCTATCAAATATCATAACGCTAATAAGAATGTATACTATTTATTAACAGAATTCCTTTTAGAAAGGTAAAAGGCGAATCACATAAACATGGAATGCATTTTGCTAATATACTACTTTTAGCTTTGGAGGAAATGAATATAGACACATATACACAGAAACAAATGGTAAATTTTCTGGTCCTTTACCTCATGAATAATGCTTTTTTCAAAGAAATAAAAGTGCTGTAATACTTTTTAAATCAAAGCCGTTTTGAAATGGGATTTCCAAATAAGGTATATGACTATTCTTCAAGTGCGGGGATTTTATTCTCGTGTGTCACGAAAAGAAAAGGTGGAGAACAGACAATAGGGAAAAGAGAGACAAAGAGACAGAAAGGGCAACTAAATGAGTGCCGAAGAAAGAATGTGATGACATCCTCTTTCGAACTGAACATTATGGTAAGCAATATGAATGATTTCTTTATATTTTAATGGAGAGAGAGTGATGGATGGATAAATAAACAAACGGATGAATCATTTTATTACTTTTTTTTTGTATATGGCATGGAACCAGCTTGACCTCATTTAATTTTATACAACTTTATTTCATTCACACATCACCTCTCTTTTTTTTTTCAACTCTTTTTACTTTAATTGAAACATTAAAAAAAGCAACTTTATTATAGGCTGACGCTTCAACTGTCACTATCAGAACTCGCAAGTTCCTCACCAATCGCTTGCTTCAACGTAAGCAAATGGTTGTTGATGTGATTCACCCTGGACTCGCCAACGTTTCCAAAGATGAACTCCGCGCAAAGATTGCTAAAATGTACAAGGCTGAAAAGGAAGTTGTCTCTGTCTTTGGTTTCAAGACCCACTTTGGTGGTGGAAAGACCACTGGCTTTGCTTTGATTTATGACAATTTGGAAGCTTTGAAGAAATTTGAACCCAGATACCGTCTCGTTCGCTACGGTCTTGCCGAACCTCCTAAGGGTGGTCGTAAGCAACGTAAGGAAAAGAAGAACCGTGAAAAGAAGTTCCGTGGTGTTAAGAAGACTAAGAAGGTCAGAAAGGAATAAAAATCATGTATTTTTCTTTTGCTTTTGTAATAAAAAATAGAGTTGATCTTATTGGAATTTTGGATAATACAGCAGGGATGATGGGTTACTTACGATGACAAACTACCAACATGTTCTCTCCCTTTTTTTTTTTTTTTTTTTTCAAATACAACAGTAAGGAGCCAAAGCGTGTTGAATGTAGTCAATGTCTTGGCAAAAAGGCTTACCCCTCTGAGAGGAGATAATATTTTCCTTTCCCTTCATGCAGTCTCAGGGATTTTACACCTTTCATGCACATTTTTAAAAAGTGAAAAAAGGGACAACTAAAAAGAGAGAACAGTATGATTATGCATTTAATTATATTAACCCGGATCAAATAAGAAAAAGAGAGGTGGTGTATCTAATAAGTGTACATAGACATTATGAAAATAATTCATTATGCGGCCGGCGCACTGTATCCACAAATAAATTCTGAACATAGCAAATCTTCACTATCTAATGGTATTGACCCAGGCGACACTAAACAAACTCTAGCTAATAACCGTCTTAACCTTTGATGAGAACTTCGACATCCAGCTATAGTAATTCCATGTTAGCTATATGCAAATGCACAGTATATACTCATTTTACCAATAGCTGCTTTTTCAAACCAGACAGTAGCCTTTCCAAGATCTACTTCACATCCCAACCCTTTTTCATAACAATTGGCTAAATGATACTGAGCTGCAACGTGATCTTGTTCAGCAGCCTTCAGGAACGATCTAAATGCTAGCTCGAGGTTTTTTTCTACTCCTAAACCTGTCTGGAAATGAAGTCCCAATTTGTCAAGGGCACGTGCATGATTTTGTACAGCGGCTTGCTTGTACCAAAAAACAGCTTTTTGGTTATTTTGTTGAACGCCAATACCATTTGCATAACAGAATCCCAAGTTGCACTGAGCCCAAGAGTTATTTTGACGTGCAGACTTGTGATACCAATAGACAGCACGAGGGCAATCTTTTTTGACACCAAGGCCTTCCTCATAACAGAAGCCAAGTGAATTTTGGGCTAGTGCATTTCCTTGTTCGGCGCTTTTACGGAACCACTTGACAGCCTCACGTTCATTTTTGGGTACACCTATACCATTTCTGTAGCAGTATCCAAGGGAGAGTTGCGCAGGTGCATGATTTTCCTTGGCACTGAGCATATACCAAAAGACAGCTTCTTCTTCATTTGCAGAGACACCAATACCATTTTGATAACAGTAGCCCAAGGAATGATAAGCAAAAATATTTCCTCTTTCAGCCGATCGTTTATACCACTTCACGGCTTCTTCTTCATTCTTTTCTACGCCAATGCCGTTTTGATAGCAAAAGCCAAGATTATGTTGAGCCCTTGCATGGCCTTGAATAGCCGCCCTTCTATACCAATAAGCTCCGCGTATGTCATCCTTTTGGACCCCAATTCCATTTTGGAAACAATAGCCTAGGTTACACTCAGCCCAGGGGTAGCCTTGGTCTGCAGATTTCTGATACCAAAAGGTAGCCTGATTAAAGTCCTGATCGACTCCTATCCCATCTTCATAGCAGTAACCAAGTGAGTTTTGAGCAAAGGCATTTCCTTGTTCTGCCGAGAGGCGATACCACTTGACAGCCTCCTGAACATTCTTTTCGACTCCGATTCCGTCTTCATAACAATAGCCGACATTATAGATCGCCACGGTCTCACCCTGAGCGGCAGCGAGTCGGTACCAGCGCATGGCCTCCGCTTCATCCTTAGACACTCCAAATCCTTCACCGTAACAGTAACCAAGAATGCCTTGACCTCGCGCGTTGCCTTGATCAGCACTTGCCTTGTACCACCGGAAAGCGGCCTTCTCATCCTTAGGCATCCCCACACCGTCATGGTAACACACACCCAGTGCATATTGGGCCGAAGGGTCCGCATCGAGTGTAGCAGCTTGAACGATCCAGTCCACCGCATTAGGACATTGCTTGACCTTCTCTGCCCACTCTTCGGCTTCGACTCGATTTATCCTAACTCTTGGCCGACCATATTTTCTTAAAAAGGCTAAACGAGCCATGGCCAATCCATCTCCTCTTTTAGCCGCCGACAGATAACAAGTCTCGGCCTGAACAAAATCTCTAGGTAGACCGAATCCAAACTCATAACAAAATCCAATCACTCCTTCGGCTTGCTTGTAATTGCAGGCCAGTGCTTTGGTGTAATAATAAATAGCTTTTTCTCGATTCACAGGATATCCTTTTCGACCAAATAGATAACAGTTGCCCTTTCAAAATGATGTTGACCATCGTCTGAAGATGGCAATGAGGACGATTGACTTGAAGAAGACAACATATTAGAATATTGGTTTGAGTGTCTTATTTTAGATAACAGTATTTCCTTTGAACGATAAATTATATTTGAAGAAGAAAGAGGAGACATTAAAAAAAAAAGAAAAGAAAAGAAAAGAAAAAAAAAGTTACCATTAAAAAAAAGGGGGGGGGAGCGGATTCAAAAAAAGATAACTTTTAATAAAGGGGGAGGAAAGAACTCAAATCATAATAGTTGTTATTTCTCCTCATTTGTGTGTGTGCGTTTCTTTGTATTTAATTCTGCTTTTTATTTATAATCCTTAAATGCATACTCCTTTTTTTCCTTACTCCTTAAAAGAGATGATGTCTATTCTTAAGTCCTGTTTCAAATCAGATAATAAAAGCTAAATTAGAGCCATTGTAAAATCAATACTCTTTTATATAATATAACAATGAAAAAGCGCATTTTTTGTATAAAATAAAGGGATTTTGCGTTTAAAAAGGGGAAAGAACTTTTATTTTAAATACCGACTTTTAACAATAGAGTGGTTCAAATCACGATTCATTAAAGAATCTATGCATGATTAAAGTAATCTGTTTATAGTCTACTTTATCAAAGACCTTGTTATTATTCAAGCTAGTCTATACTTTAGAATCAGAAGATAAGAATCTTTACATAAACTTACTTGGTAACAGATTACGCTAAAGATAAAATAGACTACCTTGGCAACAGCTATCCAATCATTTCATTAAATGATCCCATCCCTTTTGGTTCATAACCAGGAATAGATGTAAAAAAAAGCTAGTTTTGCAGTACAAGATCAATTATAAATTTTGATTGGTTATTATTAAGCATCACCAAGGACATAGTTTATTATTAGAAAGTACATTTAGTAGAATATGTATATAGAATATATTTAATTTTTTGGCTTGTGTCTCTTTGGACAATTCCATGCTATATGACCAGTTACACCACAGAATGAACAGCCAGAGTTCTGTTGATTTGATTGAGCCATAATGGGTTGTGTACCTTGAATAAACAAATAAAAAAAGAAAAAGAAAAAAGATTCCTTTTATATATAAATGGAGAGGGGAACTAGTATGACAATCTCCTCTCTTCCTTACTCTTTTTATTTCCCATAACCCCACACAGATTACGGACCGACTGTTAACTTTATTCATATTTGTTTACTTTTACTTTGTTTGGAATTTACTTTCACACACTGTCCCTGTTTACTTGCCATATCAACAAACGTTGCCTCAAATGCAATCAAGCTAGTTTTCATAAAGCTTATTTGTATTTATGCTAAAGCAAAGCATACAAAACCTGGGTTCACCGGTAAAGAAAAAAAAGTGTACATAAATTTAAAGTTTATCTTTTTTCCAGTAATAATCTTGATATCAAACAAGGGAGAATTGTGCCTGCATAAGCTTGAGCATCTTTTTTTTTTTTTTTTGGTTCAATTCTGCCAACAATTATGTTGCGGCTCTCTCTTTTTTCAGGGCTCAGCAGGAAATTATACCTTATATGTTGATTTAGCACAGACCCTCCCTTTTTTTAAATTTTTATGGATATTGCTGTGTTGCAATATCTTTAAACTCTCCTTAAATTGAATGTTTTGTTTCATAAACAGAAAAAAAAAAAAGGTGATTGATAATAGTGTATTTGAATAGGTAATTGCGTCATATAAACGTTATTTTTTTATTCGTATTTTAACAGAATTAATCCATGTGTGTTTACACACGCGTATATGAATACCTTGACCAATCATTTTGTAGCAACGCGAATTATTTACGCGTTTTTCTTTTAATTTTTCTGTGTCCTAAGTTTTTGCCTTTTTTTCACCTCACCAATGACTATGTTTCCAGGGTTTGAAGGATTCAGAAAAAGACCAATAATTACTTATTCGCGTAAATCACGCATTATACCAACAACACCTTTATCAAAACAAATCATTCAAAGCTCAACTCATTCTTCACCCATTCAAAATTCACTATCATCCTCTAGTACTTGCAATGAATTAATACTTGAAGAAGAGAAGCAAGACATATTCAATTTTCCTGAACAAGAAGGAGAAGTTAATCTGATGGTGGCTTCTACTCGAAGTATACCAAAACCACAAAACAAACCTAAAGTGAAAAAGTCTTTTAAAAAATCATTAAAGGCTAACACCAACGCTGCCCCCCTAAAAATGATATCTGCACAACAACAACCTCAAGTATATCCGGCTGGACCGTATGACATATTTTCTTTTGAACATTTTCCTTATCCACAACCAGAATCACAATATCTGCAATCATCATTTTCTCAGCACTTTCAAACATCTTTTATTACTAATAACAATCAAAATATCCGCCCATCTTTTATCAATAATAATCAACACATTCAACCGCCTTATTTTAATAATCAACACATACAATCGACTGTTAATAATGATAAACATTTATCAACACCTAAAAAGCTAGAAAAGAGAAATTTAGTAGCACATCTTAAAAGCGCGAGTGGTGAAAATGTACTAAAAAGAAGATTTTCTTTCTCTGAAGAAGAAGATGAAGAGCCACTTGGAGCATTGTTACCGATAAAACAAATAACAAAAGAAAGAAGCAAATCACCAGAACTGAGCTATGAAGAAAGAATGGAAAAAGAATTAGCATCTATTATGCAATCAGAATTTGGTGAAAAAGAAGAAGTACATGCTAATGAAAGGCCAAGATATCAACCTTTAAATGAAATGAAAGTTAGAGTGACTTATACCAAAAGATCAAAATAAAATAAAAAACGCTTAATGTTTATTTGACCAATAGTTTTCAATGACTGCTTCACACTCTTCTTTTGTTCCATTTGGATTTTCAAGTTGCCAAATCATTTGCACTTTTAACAACTCTGTTACATGTGGGCCAGGTTTTAATCCGATCACTTGTGATGCTCTCTTTCCATCCACTAAATGTTTCCACTGATAGCAGTCTTTGATACCGTAATCTTCTGCCTTTTTGATTAAATTTTTATATTTTTCACAAATTTCCTTATCCACTTCAATCTCTTCTCGATTATTTGACCAGGGCTTGTCTGAATAAGTGTCTAATAATTCTTTTACTAATGTACATTTGATCGCTGTCTCCCATAGAGCTCCTAAATCTCGAATGATCATGCCCAATTCTGAGCGCTTCACAACTCTTTCTTTATTGATCTTTGCGAGTTCTCTCAAGACAGGAATACCTCGAAAGATGGTTGAAACGGTATTCATATCAGCATTTGTTGTCTTGATTGCGTCTCGAAGTACAAGTTGAACAGCAGGCATCATCTTTTTCTTTTGTTCGACTGTGACATTCAAGTAAGGCAAGACACTAGCAGAGAGTATCATCTGTCGCTTTTCAACTGCGTTGGATGGCCCTAGTGAGTCATTTTTTTCAAGCCAATTTACAATCCCTACCGCGTTCACTGCCTCTGTCTCACTTCCTACAGTACCATTGATGATGCCTGAGGGTGTTTGCATAATGATTGAATAAAGTTCAAGCTGATGAATTAGACAAAGTGCTAATAAAGGATGAGGCCCTGTAATCATCTTTTCGAATTCAGCACCGATGCGTTCTCTACTAATCTTGTGGATTAATGCGTCTTTTATCTCTGGGTGTTTGGCTGCCTCAATAAGCTCAGGTGTCATTTCGAAATTGAATCGACTGGCAAATCTTATACAGCGAATCACTCGTAAAGGATCATCATGAAATGTTTCAAATGGTTTAAGTGGTGTACGAATGATACCGTGAATTAAATCACTAATGCCCTATTTGTATTTTATGTTAATATATTGATGTAATGCTAACAAAATAGTCTTTGCTTACATGCTTAGTAAGGTCTTCCACTTGCATTGTGTTTACGTTATAAAATAAGCTATTAATTGTAATATCTCGTCGGTATGCGTCTTCTGTAGGTGTACCAAATGTCTATTATCAGAAAATGGATTAGAAACAAAGAAATGGCAGTACTATTGCTTGCTTACAATATGAGAAGGTATACGGCTTCCGGGTTCATAAACTTCTGTACGAAGATTACAAAAATCAACTTCTTGATCAAACAACTTCGTTGTAGCAGTTTCGAGATGCTTGGACTTTTCTGGGTTACTGTCAATTTTTGCAATAGATCGCGTGGGATGGCCTTGACTTTTGAGGTATTTATTGACGAATGTAGCAAATTCATAACCCATCATATCATTTATAGCAACATCGAGGTCATGACAATCTTTACCGAGAAGCTTTAAATATCAAATTAATTATTTTGGTCTCTTTTTATATATTTTTTGCTATGCTACCTTATCACGAACCCAACCACCAGCAATTCTAGATTCAATTTTAGGTAAGTCAGGTCTTTCTTTTGCAATTAATGTAGAAACGCCCTGAAGTACTTTACATATTTTGGTTTCCACCTCTGTTAGCTCAATCTTCATTGTTGCGCCGTTTTTAGCAACGCCGTAGACTTTGTTTGTCATGTGTCTTTGTTGAGGAAGAGTAGATAGAAAAGAAAAAGACTTTGTCAAACGGAACATGAAAAAAAGAAAAAAAATTGACAGCCTTGTAATTCTTCCACTTATTCTGCGCATGAAAAAAAGATTTATTATTAACCAAGGCGTGAAACAAAAGCAGCGCGTGAATGCTCCAGCAATAGGTTAGCTTTAGCACCAATATACAAACATTCTAAGTTGGTTTCAAATTCAGGGATATGTGATCGTTCATCTTCGTCCTCCTCTTCTTCTTGAAGGTTTACCTTCACACTTCTCATATATTCTACATGCTCAATGATCTTATCATACATGGTTTCCAATCGAGATTTTAGGCCACCATATCTACTCTCGACGACCTCCCAGCCAAATGGCTTATATGTTTTTGACCACATTTGACGATGGTATTTCCATAATTCATTTACCTCTTGTCTAAGTAAACTCAATCTACCGTGAGCTAATTCAAGCAAAAGACCGTAGTCTTTTCTTTTGTATGCACTCACACAGTACTTTCGAATAGAAGATTTTAAAGCTAATGTTTTAGCGAGTTTTCGAGCTAGTTCCAATCGTTCATTTAAAGGAGCTAATAATCTTTTATGTTCAATCGCATTGGCAAGCTCTCTTTCGATCATAGTATAGTGCATCTCAAGATCTTCATCCTTGTATTGAGGTGAAAGGAATCCCAAGATAGGATCTAAGTAGGGTTTGCCTGTCAAATTATCTTTATAAGGTTTATGGTTTACCTTCCCATAGAAGCCATTTACTTATATTTGGAACAAAGTTTGTTTTTGATGTAATAGATATTCCTTCTGGTGTATCATCAATCTGTATTTTTTTCCCTTGAATTTTAATACATTTTTATTAATCTTTGCTTCTTTACCTTGGAAGCAAATACCCAATCATCAAAGGTACCTCCACAAATTCCCTCTGATAATACAAGTGAGTAAATTATGTTAAATGATAAAAAATGAGACTACCAAAATTAAATTTCAAAAGTTGAACATCCACTTCATCTCCTTCACAGTAGCCATGCTGAGCGTAATAAAGTAAGGCAGGCAAAGCAGAGAAAAAATCACATTCATTCCCATCATCTCCCCAGATAGTAATCAACGTGTTCTCTACACCTTCTTCTTTATTTTTTGCGGCAATCATACTCGCCCTTATTGATTTAAGGCTAAATGGAATTGAAGCCCAAAAACGACTCCAAGTCCAAATGGCGGCTAATAGAATTAATAATAGAATCTATATAAAAAAAAGAAAAAGAAAAAGAAAGCTTACTAGCAACCCAAGGTTTTTGACAACCCATTTGACGATGTTGACGTATCTTTTGAGAATAGATAGCTGGGTTTGTATGATAGTAATCCCAAAATACCAAATCAACATTTGAAGGAATCTTTTCTACTAATTCTGACGACGATGATGGATCATTCGTCTCATCATAATAGCCTTGTAGCGAATTATTTTTGGCAGCTAATAACCAAGATTACTTTGTACTTCTTCTCCATTCTTTTATAATTTCCTTTACCTAAACAAAAAAGCACTTGTAAAAAAATAACTGTGTTAAGTTTCTTTCAAATGATTTCTATAAAAAGGGGGATGTAATGCCTCTTTTTTTTTTTTTTATTCAAGCCTTACTATCTGACCAAATCATAGGTTGCAAGCCATTTCTAACACAAACTTCATTCACTTTTTGCAAATGCTCAATAAAAATTAAATTTGGATCTTTGTGACCATACAATTGACGATAACGACCTTCACCTACGCCATGAGCCTATTTGGATGATTTAGACGTTTAATATATATGGAATTTTTTTTCATTATACTTCATCCATGCCAATATGAATTCTTTTAGATCTAAATTGACGTGAGGTAGACTGAATTAATTTCTCAATAAATTCATATGTTGTCTCATCTTCAGGTAATAGCACTTCAAAGTTATCTCGCAAGTGAGCAAATTGTTGCCATTGAAGAATTTGCCCCATATGTCCTAGTGTTTGAATGCAAGGTATAACTTCAATTCCTCTAATAACAATAATTTAATAAGGGTTAATGTTACTTCCATTGCTTACAAATCAAACGCATATTCATCTACTAAAACTAGCTCTCTTGTTGAATATCGACCTCTAAGATAGCCAAATAATGGTTCGCTTTCAACCTATAATTAACTTAAGTTAGGTATTACCACTTGCCTAAACCCCTTTTTTTACTTCATAAGTGTCTTCCGTATAAAGTTGCAACATGTTCAAACCCATTAAAGCCATATTGTTTAGCAAAAAATAAATGCTGTGAAGCCTCAATACACCGTTTCTACTACAGTCAATCATCACCCTACATTATGTTATTTTCAACGATTTTTTCTATCTCTCTATCACTTTTACCCTTGAGTATTAAATTGTGCTTGTTCCCTAAAATTTACAAGATGACCGTGTTCGCCTTGTAAAATAACAAACTCATTTCTTGATGCTCCTAATATTCTTCCAATAGCACGAAAGGCTAATATTGTATTAAATAGTATATTCGTTTTCATTACTTATCGATTACCATCAATCTTTCTGTGATAGCTCACTTGAATCTCAAATCTATCGCCAGCCAATACTTCATAATAACTAAGGTAGTTACTCTTGCATGCATATTCCCCTTCTTTCAAGTCGCTGTCATAGACAAAGCTTTATGGATTCGCTTTAGTATCAAGTTGATCCTTCTCTTTTTTTTTTTTTTTTTTTCTTATACTCAAGGTGCCATTTGAATTCACTTGTTTCTTCATTCATTGCATTCTCGTCAACTAAGTTTTTGTGAGGTGCATAAGATATAATTTTTGAAATGCCGTCTTGTAAGTCAGTAGGCTGTTGATTAGTATCAATTACAATCAATACACTGCTTCGGCTATAGCAACCACTTTGATCATTCTTATCCTCTTGTAAATAGTGGTTTGTCATGAAAAAAAAGAAAAAAGAAAAAAAGAAAAAAAGAAAAAAAGAAAAAAAGAAAAAGAAAAAAAGAGGTGACTATTTTAAAACAAAACAGTTTGAATTTTATTATTTTCTACATTAAAAAAATATATTCAAAAGTTTTTTTTCGGATTGTTTTCTATGATACAGAATATTTTAAATATAAAGTGTGTATTAAATAATTTAATCAACTTCTTCAATGGAAGGACCATCGGTTTCGGCAGTGCTTCCAGCACCGGGGAAACCGCCAGGAGCAGCACCACCGGGGAAACCACCGGGAGCAGCACCAGGAGCACCACCAGGAGCACCACCAGCTTGTTGGTAGAACTTCATCATGATGGGGTTAGCAACTTCTTCCAATTCCTTTTGCTTAGATTCGTATTCTTCCTTGGAGGCTTCTTGAGATTCATCGAGCCACTTGATAGCTTCATCAACAGCAGCGTTAAGCTTAGTCTTGTCGTCTTCAGGAAGAGCACCACCAACCTTTTCATCTTGGAGAGTGTTACGGAGGTTGTAGGCATAAGATTCGAGACCATTCTTGGCTTGGATACGAGAAGCGGCTTCTTCATCTTCAGCCTTGTACTTTTCAGCATCGTTAACCATACGTTCGATTTCTTCTTTGGAAAGACGACCCTTATCGTTGGTGATGGTAATCTTGTTGGACTTACCAGTAGTCTTATCGAGAGCAGAGACGTTCAAGATACCATTAGCATCAACGTCGAAGGTGACTTCAATTTGAGGAACACCACGAGGAGCAGGAGGGATACCAGATAACTCAAACTTACCGAGAAGGTTGTTGTCCTTGGTACGGGCACGTTCACCTTCATAGACTTGGATAAGGACACCAGGTTGGTTATCGGCATAGGTGGAGAAGATTTCAGACTTCTTAGTGGGGACAGTAGTGTTACGCTTAATAAGAGCAGTCATGACACCACCGGCAGTTTCGATACCGAGAGAAAGGGGGGCAACATCCAAAAGAAGAAGGTCTTGAGTCTTTTCAGAGGTATCGCCAGAGAGAATGGCGGCTTGGACGGCAGCACCGTAGGCAACAGCTTCATCAGGGTTGATGGACTTGTTGGGTTCCTTGCCGTTGAAGAAGTCAGAGACCAACTTTTGAACCTTGGGGATACGAGTAGAACCACCAACGAGGACAATGTCGTGAACTTGAGACTTATCAATCTTAGAGTCACGAAGAACCTTTTCGACGGGATCCATAGTGTTACGGAAGAGATCTTGGTTCAATTCTTCGAAACGAGCACGAGTCAAAGAAGTGTAGAAGTCAACACCTTCAAAGAGAGAATCGATTTCAATGGTAGTTTGAGCAGCAGAAGACAAAGTACGCTTAGCACGTTCACAAGCAGTACGGAGACGACGGATAGCACGAGCATTACCAGTAATGTCCTTCTTGAACTTACGCTTGAATTCTTGCATGAAGTGGTTTACAAGACGGTTATCAAAATCCTCACCACCCAAGTGAGTATCACCAGCAGTAGCCTTGACTTCAAAGATACCATCTTCAATGGTCAAGAGGGAAACATCAAAAGTTCCTCCACCCAAATCGAAAATCAAGACGTTGCGTTCACCTTCAACCTTCTTATCTAAACCATAGGCAATAGCAGCGGCGGTAGGTTCGTTGATGATACGTTGAACGTTCAAACCTGAAATCAAACCAGCATCCTTAGTGGCTTGACGTTGACCTATATAATATACATAAGTTTTCACATTTTCGCAGAGAAAGTTATAACTTACTGTCGTTAAAGTAAGCAGGAACAGTGATGACAGCGTTCTTAACAGTGGAACCGAGATAAGCTTCAGCAGTTTCCTTCATCTTACCGAGGATCATGGCAGAGATTTCTTCGGGAGTGAAAGTCTTGGCCTCACCCTTGTATTCAACTTGGATAATAGGCTTAGATTCCTTGTCAATAACCTTGAAGGGCCAGTGCTTCATATCAGCTTGAACTTCAGCATCGTTGAAACGACGGCCGATCAAACGCTTAGCGTCGAAAACGGTGTTGTAAGGGTTCATGGCAACTTGGTTCTTGGCAGCATCACCGATAAGACGTTCGCTATCGGTGAAACCAACGTAAGAGGGAGTGGTACGATTACCTTGGTCATTAGCAATGATTTCAACACGATCGTTTTGCCAGACACCAACACATGAGTAACTATCGTTAAAAAAGATTAAATCAATTACTCCTTGCTTTAACGCGTTTTTAAAATTTATGATCCTTACGTAGTACCCAAATCAATACCAACTATGAAAATAGCAAGAAGAATAAATAGCTTATTTTTGGAAGTATTAAAGATAACTTACCGGACTTTCCTTCAGACATCTCTATTTTAACTAAGAAGAAGAAAAAAGAAAAAAAAATTTTCTCCTTTTCGAACTCTTTAAATACAATTACACAAAAATTGTGACAAGTTTGGAATAACAAAGAAAGCCGTGGAATTTGTTCTCTGAGATTAAATTTATATTTTATTTATTTCATTATCCAATTTTAGCTACTTCACAAACAACACATACTTTGCCTTCATATTCAGGTTTATAGGATGCTTTACAATAACAGCACTCTTTTTTAGGTGATCCTCGGTAAATTGGTTTAAAACTGAATGCACAAACATCGAATGGGTTGTATTGATCATAATTCAGCGTCAATTCATCCTGCAAAGTACGTTCACAAACATCTTGAATTCTACGCGCCTATTAGCAAGAAAATATGTAAGAATTGTATATTTGTAATATTGCGAATTTACCTCTTCAGCATATTTAGAGGGAGGTGCCAATTCAAGTAACCGAGTGGCAAATCGAGAAGCTGTGCTGAAATTTCTGGCTTTAAAAGCTTGTTTTGTAGCTTGACGTAATGCTAAATGCATATGTTTCATTTGCAGTTGACAATGTGTAAAGTAAGCTGCCAACTCCAGGGCACGTGTAAGATCTTCAGGGGAAGTGCTGTTAATGGATCGTCTCTTTTGTTCCATCGAGAGACCCAAAAGATATTCGCGACAAATTTCTATCAATTGCACCAACTCCTGAGCTTCATCATCATTACCTGTCACTGTGAAGAGCGCAATATGAATCAATTGTTTAAATAATTGGGCAGCAGCAGATAATCCACCTTTAGAAAAGAGATTATAAGCCTGTTGAATTTGTGTTGTTATGGTATTTTGGAAGCTGTAAACTACCACAGGTAAAGCATTACGAAGAGAAGACGACTCTGGGTTTCTACGGATTGGCACAGTGCCACTGGCACATGCATGAGAGACATATGCACGAGAAGCCTGGTGGATAGCCAAGAAGTGAGGTTTGAGTGGCTCAAAATTGACAATACCCTTCTGTCGGTTTAGTATTTGCATGGCGCTGTCAAAGGCACCAGCCGCAATGTGGTCAGCAGCCATGCTTGAATTTTGTGTCCAAATCGTACTTTCACTCACACCCTCAGTAGGTACAATAAATTCAGCCGTTTCTCTAGCTGCAACATGCCCTAACTCAGCATCTAATTCAGCTTTGAGATCATCATCATCCCAACCGCCACCTTCTTCTGCATCGTCAAATTCATCATCGTTTGTGCCCAAAATATCACTATTCATTGGCTTGGGTGCAGAAGCAGCTAATCCTAAATCATCATCATCATCACCCCAATCGCCACCTGCTTCGTCAATCGTGCCATCGTCGTATGTAAAACTAGGCTTGTTCATCACACAGCTAATATCGCCTACTGCTTGCGGTTGTTGCTGCTGTTGTTGTCTAACAAACACACCTTCAAAGAAGCTCTTGGAAACAGTCAGCAGTGGCCAATTGGGGTCCTCTAATTGAATGACAGGTTGAGGAATAGAAGGCAGAACCTCTTCTGTTGAGGGTAATTCAATTTGATCCTCTGTCTTTCCAGCAACAGCCAAAATTGATGCAGCCTCTTCCTCAAGTCCGTGAGATTTAGCAGTCATGTAAGCCAAAGGTAGCTGCCCAACGTCTATGAGCAATTGAATACGATCTTCAAGGTTTTCCAAATAAACTGTATTTTGGAATTGTTGCATAGGATCCTTTTGGAGCTTGGAAATTTCTAACATTTTATAAAGGTTTGCTTGGTTGCCTTCTAGTAAGTACAAGAAGGATAGTTTATCCATTTTTTTGATACGCTGATAACATAATTCGACAATCTGAAAAATATATATCAAAATGAGTTTTACTATATATGTATACATAGAAGGAGGATATATATTACCTTGTAATTACCATGATTTAAAGCTTCAACACTTAATTTGGCCCAATGATCAGGTTTATTCATAGCCTTTGCTGTTTCCAAAGCAACATCCAAGTTTCCGCACTCCAAAGCCAACTCAAATCGGGTTTTATCGTCTCGGACAAAGTGTAAAGCGATCTCTGGATAGCCCTTCTTTTGAAGATAAGCAATGATGGATTGACCAACCAGATTGGAGGTACGGATGATGTGAAGAACCTCTTCGTACTGCTTCTTGACAAGTGCCAATTTGAAGCGGTATTCGGTAGGATCAATAGCAATCTCGCGCACCTTACCTTCACGGTCCAAGGCAAACAACTTCTTGCCCTTCATGCGAGTCAAGTAAACTGGTTGATCGAGAGTACGAATAATGCCGTTATCACCTTCGGTTAAGGCATACTTGATATGGTTTAAAGTACAGTAGATCAAGACATTTAAATCGTCCCATGTGGCACTCTTGATGCGAATTGTTTCATGGATCTGGCTTGTTTGCTTCAAATCTTTGGTAGCAATTGTTATCACATGTTTACTCATCAAGGCAACCGTGGACATATCGTTTGACCAAACGATATACTTTACAGAAGAGACTGATAGTTCGGCTACTACGCGACGTTGTTGAATGTCAAACAAAATAACAGAGGCAGGTGTAGCCATCAAAAGGGAGCCTGATCCAGCATAAAATATATCAGTGACTTGTCCAGGTGTTTTAAACGACTTGATTTCTTTGTTTGAAAGATCACGGATTTGAATTGTTTGGCTTATTTTGTCAAGCACAGCGAATTGGTTACGAGCAACGAAAAGAGCAGCGTGCCCTGTGCCCTTCATTGATTCATCTGAAGGCTCTTGCAAGTTGCCGCCCAAATTTTTGGGTAAACGAAAGAGCTCGTAGGTACCGCCCTCATACGTGGAGGTGAGCAAGACAACACGTCCAGCAGGATTATATGAGAGTGTGCGAGGTGCGGTAAATTGGGAACCCAACTTACGAACGGATATGACTTCCTGATCCGCTGTGCTTGGAAAATCGTGAATATGTAATATGCTGTTCTTGACATAGAATAACTCATTATTATGTACTTGGAAAGCTGGACGTTCTCGTTCGAGCTTAAAAACAATTAAACCGCTATCATGCCCAGCAGCAAACAGATTGAGCTCGGGATGAGAGGTTAAGACCCAGAAACGATCGTGGTCTCTTCGAAAGGTAGCAACTGCTGTGCGTTTTGTCAAATCCCAAACACGAATGGTTTTGTCTTCACTATCAGACAAAATGAGGTCTTGATGAGGGTGGAAAGCAGCACTCGAGACATTGTTATAGTGGCCTCGACAGCTATCCACTTCCCATGCCTTTGTGTCTAAATAAGATTTTCTGTAAATTCGTCTTTTTTATTTCGCATTTTGCATGTTTTACCGTTCATTCTCCAGAGCTTCACTTGACGATCATCTCCAGCAGAGATAATTAAGGGTAAAGTAGGATGAAAAGAAGCCCAGTTGACACCATGGTCGTGGCCTTCTAAGACATATTTGACCATTACATCTGTTGTTCCAAACATATCCCCACCAGGTCCGGCACGATTGATGTCTTCAAAAGTCAGAGCAGTAGGGGCTTGTGATTTTTTACGCAAACCTGAATTGCGGATTAATTGTTTAACTAAAACAGTTTATGATACAAATACCTGTAATGTCCCATACACGAACAGTTTGATCCATGGATGCTGAAACAATCAAATCCGTCTTGGGATGAAATTGAGCACACATCACATAATGATTATGCCCCGTCAGAATAGCCATACAAGCCCTTGATTGCCAGTTCCAAATACGAATGGTTTGGTCATCTGAAGCAGAGATAATCCAAGGTAGTTCATGGTGAAAAAAGACTGTACGAACATAGTCAAGATGGCCGTTCAGAGTAAATAAGCAACGATGAGTTTTATAATTCCAAACTTTGATTTTGTAGTCGTCACCGCCAGAGACAAATAAAGGTTGTGTAGGGTGAAAAGCAATACCTCTAACAGGGCCTGAATGAATAGATGATGAGTTTCTTTTTTGTAAAACAAAAAGTTGTTGTACCGTCGTGCTCCTCAAAACGTTCAAGTAAAGTGCCCATTCTATAATCCCAAAGTTGAATGCAGCCATTGTGTAAAGAAGCTAAAATCCAAGGACGTTTGGGATGAAAAGCAATACCTTTAACACGGTTGCTTTTTGACTCAAACTACATAAATCCAATTAAGAAATGTGATACAGTCAAGATTTACTTTTGTGTTTATACTTTTGTAAGCATTTGCATTTTATTTCAGTCCAATCTCTTTTTGTTTTGCTTTTTCAATATTAATATCTATTGTACGCGTATATGAATACAAAACGTGATTCTAATATTTGACTTTTTTTTTTTGTAAGCTTTGTAGTTCCTGTTGGAATAAAAATAAATACGAGTTTCTAAATGTCGAATTTTGGCCATATTTTAATTATACATACAAAAAGAGAGAGAATTAGTTATTCTTCTTTCAAATATAGCTAAAGGTAAGAAGAGAAAAATAGACTATAGAGACTAATACAGATCACCAAGTATCACGGAGATTGTAAATTTATTAGGTTATAGCCAATCAGATAATCTATCATGGCATATCAAGACTATACTTTTTGACACAAGAAGGGGAAGGAGACGAAACTTTGGAACGTTTGAGTCGATAAATAGACATACCAGCCAAGAATGAGAATATTGTGTTTAGCTGATCAACCATGTCTTGCTGTTGTGTGTCTTGTGAAGTAATTGAAATATGATTTAATCTTTCAAAGGGAGGATCGTCCAGCCTGATTTGCATCAGTATCTTGGGCAACGGTTCAATTACTACAGTTACTTCCCTTTGATCAGCTTCAAAGGCATATTCCCTAAAGGTGCATGGTATCTGATTGTCTTGCTGTAAGGTAGCTAAGTGAGTAGCAAATCGAGTTAAGTGATGTAAAAGCATGAAAATCTGATCGGATTGAATGCGAATGGATGTTAAAGAATGCGCAAACTGATCAAAAATTAAGAAATAACCAAACCAAGTTAAAGGAAGGTTAACCATTTGTATTTCAAGTATCCCATAATGCCGTGTAATCTTTGGTATTATTTGCTTTATAAATTGATCAGTAATGGATGAATTATTGATTGGAAATAAAATTTCTTTAGTCCATATTGCTGGTTGTGTATAGATACACTGACTCAATTTAATGTGTGCATTACCTAATTCAATAATATCTTTAAGTTCAAGATATTGTGCTATCTTAGTAATAATTTTTTCTGGTAAGCATATCAATCGGGTCATATTCTTGTTAAATGGTCAAGAGAAAAAAAGAGGAAGGAGATGTAACAAGATTACCAACCAAATAAACATCTGACTTTTTAAAGTCAGGACACATTTCTCTTTCCTCACTTTTTATAAAGCTATTATTTCTTTTTATTTTTTATGGCTATTTCTATTGTTAACAACTGCTTATCGAGAATTTCTTTAGTTAGAGTTGATATGCTTATGGATGGTTTGTTTTGGCAAACACTTGTGACAATAAAATAGCTTTTCTCTAACCTGTTATAGATTTATACTTCGTCATAGTCAACTCGCTTTCTATTTTACTGTACGGTCAAAAATTTAAATATTCTCTCAATTCCAATATTGCTCTAATGTGAATTGATAATTTTTTCCACAATTTACGCGATCGACACTCTACCTCTTTATACCAAAATACCATTCACATCACATTGATAATGAGAAATTTGACTATTGTAACTGAAATGATTAAAAAATTAAATGTAAGGTCCAAAAGATTTCTATCAGCGATCACATCAACATTTTGGACTATATAATTGATCATAGAAATAATTGAGCTTTTAAGTTTTCAAGAGACAGAAGAAATTGATGTATGTCATTTGACAGAAAAGGGCGGATGTAACGGGCCCTTTGTCTATAATCAATACGGATCAATCAAATACAATATGTGGTTAAAACAATTTAGTAAATGATCATAGAATGTAGTAAATTCCTGAAGGCTCATATCTGTAACAATGAGAAAGATAGAAAGGGGGGCATTATATATATTATTATTGAATAGTAATTCTAGTACGTCTTTCCTCATTAATGATGAAATTTTAATCATGTGCAGTGTTTCACTGGTTAATTCTTGTAAATGATCTCACTCTTGTTAATTGGTCAACTATTTGTGTGGTATTGTACAGTTAAGTTTCAATTATGTTTCCGTGGTTGTATCATGTCATGAATCTAATCGCAATTTCGTAACTAGTATTGTTTATCCAGTTTTATTATTACATCAGCATAACCTGAAAATTGCTAGGTCAGTGGTTTAACGGCATACACTTTATTCCGAAATTATTGGTATTCTTTCTTTTTTTTTTTTTTTGTGTATGAGGGTTTTATTCAGATGCCGCATTTTAGCTGGTCATCAGAAGAAACATTTTTTAATAACAGGGCTTAAACCCACAGAAAACTACCATGGAGATTGAAACTAGTACCGCCAAACGAGAGACTAATCCAGCAGAAAGAACTTGGCCACTTTGATAGGGGACTTTGCCCTAATTGGTATACTTTTGAGAAAAAAAATTAGTGCAAATAAAATACAGTCATTTTAAAAAGTAAAATTGTGGTTTTTAAAATTGATGTCTGCAAAAAAATCTTTGTGTCCAACAATCATGTCATGCAAAAAAACCTTTCTGTCCAACAATGAAGTCGTGTTCATGTGCCATAAACTTGGTTTATTTTTACTTGTCACTTGGTAATTGCCGCATAAAATTCTTGGTATCTTTTTTATTTATAAACAACGTGTGTATTTCTTCCTTTTTTTTTTCTCTTTTTCTAATTACCAATTTATTTCACAGACATTCAAAAAGAGTATGCAATTTTTCTACGAAGATGGTCAAGGGCGTGTTGTTGATGAGAACGGAATTGAAACCATGGATCTTGTTGATAAAGAGCTATTTGCTCAATACAATAAGTTCTCGTGGTCAATATCCAATGAATAAACCTATCCCTACAATGCATCCTGCTGCAGATGAAATAAATAGTGAAGATGTTGATATGGTTTTATGCAATAAGCGACGATACACATTTTACTCTGACGACGAGAAAATTAAGCTTTTTCATTTAGTTTTTAGCAAGTGCGTAAATGCAAAGCAATTAGGTATTCATGTTTAAGCAGCTCAGCAATGGGTCAAACGCTATCGCGAAAATCCCGAAAGCATTTTCGAAAAGAAGAAAAAATTAGGTCGTCATCGTATTCTAAGAGAAGAGCATGAGCATTTTCTTTTTAAATTACATTGATAAGAATCCTTCTGCTATTTTAACTGAAGCAGTAGAGCATTTATTGAAGAGCCTTGTAGGTCTTAACGTTTCTCGTAGTACTGTTTACAACCTCATGACAACTCAGTGCAATGTATCCATTAAGCAAGCACAGTTTCAACCTGTGGAAAGGAACAGTGAGGAAAAGATGCAGCAAAGGTGCGATTGGATTCAAAAGTGGCAACAAACTGACCTAGATTTCACAACTAATTGTGCCTTTCTTGATGAATCAGCCTTTCACATTAAATTGAGACGAGGTATGGCTTGGTTAAAGAAGGGAACTTCTGCAATAGTTACAATGTCTACGACCAAAGCAAATGCGACATTGATTTTAGATGCAATATCTGCAACTGGTTTAACTAATGTCAGTTTGAGAGTTCCAAAACATATCAAAAAGAGAAAGCTTGTATGTAAGACTGATAGTGATAGTGTTGGAACAGTGACAGGGCAGTATTTGAACTTTTTAAAGGCTGCTCTTAATGAAATGGACAGTTATCCAGAAATGAAGGAATATTACCTTGTCATGAATAATGCTCCTATCCATATCTCTACTGATATAGGAAAGTATATTCACACTCGAGGATATCGATATGTATATTTTCCTCCATATTCCCTGAATTGAACCCAAATGAGCAGTTCTGGTCAGTTGTTAAGAGTAAAGTTAAACGAAATAAGTTTTTGGGAAAAGAATCGTTGATGACTAGTCGATCAAAGCCCTACACTTGATATTGCACATTGCGGTTTTCGTGTAGCCCGCAGTACACTTGATCAAGAACTGTCCCTTGTTGAAATATGTTCTATTCTACGCAAGCACCATAAGGTCACTCTAACTCTGGCGCTCTTAGACATTAAATCTGTCTATGATACTGTTGACCGTTGTCATGTGTGGCAAATTTTAGAACAAAGCCTTGATCCGGCGCTATTCAACTTGCTTAAAAACCTTTTTAATGATGTCCAGATTGAAGTCCTCCTGGGGAATGCTAAATCTTCCCGATTCTCACCCGCTACTGGTGTGTTGCAGAGTTAGGTTCTATCTCCTTTCCTATACTCAACCTACATTAACCAATTGCCAAATCTTCTACGAGATCACCCCCTTGCTGATGGTTCTCAGACTAATCCCTTTGAATTTACTTTATCAATCAACTGTCTCTTATACGCTGATGATGTGGTACTAATAGCGTCGCCTCCATATTTAACGACGTTCTTACAAAAATGTGAAGACCATAGCTATCAACTAGGTTTCCGCTGGAACCCCCTCAAATGCGCAATACTGTTCTCTTCCTCTGACACTCAAGACTATGCTCTCTATGGGATTACACTTCCACGTCAAGTTTCATTCAGCTACCTAGGTATTCCTATCAGCCCTGGAGGATACCTTAACACAAAGAAACTTATCCAAAATAATATCAATAAAGCACAGAAGACCATGAACCAAATGACAGTCATTGGTGTGAACTCTACGGGTTTTGATAAACTCACCTCCACGCGGTTTTATTCTCAAATTGTTCGTCCACAATTTGAATACGGCCTGATCATCAGTGCGGTGAAATTCAAGGAACCTCAGAAGATAGAATCTTGCCAAAACCAATGTCTACGTCGAATATTTGGGGGCACTTCACGCTCGTCCATCAAGGTCATGCTACACCTAGTAAATCAGCCGACAATGAAAGAGCGTACCCACATCTTACAGGCCAAATTCTTGCTTCGAACTATTGATACTCCGGATGATACTCTTATGTTTAGACTGCTTCCTTACATTCGAACATCAACAAGCCACTCACAATGGTACAAGCTCACTACTTCCCCTCTATGGCGGCTCTGCGCTGAAACCGATCCTGATCAACTTGATCAACGCAAGTTCAAAGCAATTCGTCAAGATTATCTACAAGAATCTTTTGAAAACTGCCGTACAGACACTAACTCTATCCTTCTTTCCGCTTGCCGTCCTCAATTAGTTGTGGACCCCATCCTCTGGCTACCGATGTCATACATTGAACGTAGCCGATTAATTCGTTGGCGTATGGGCTGGTTGCCTGGTGGCCGTCCCAAACCATGTATCTACCACCCTCATGACCTGCTCACTCGATCGCATGCTATTACCTGTCTACATATGTATCATCGCCTTCTTATGCCAAGCACTGTCTCTGATCCTTTATCTTATCTTCTCAATCTCCTGCCTACTTCAAGGAAGAAATCTACTATACAATCTCGATCAAAATATTCAGCATGGTTTATTCGATGGCCTATCATTTGCCAAATCCTACATGAACTTGACTACCTCCACCATGACAAAACTGCTCCTGAAATTCCACCTTTGGGAACTAAACTATTGCATTGGTTCAGCCCTAATTAATCTCGTATCGTTTGTTACTGCATCTTCTTCGTCTTCCCATCTTTATCCTTTTTCCCTTTTTGCCTATCAAAAAGGTTTTTTTTAGCTCTTTAACCATCTCTTGATCTGACCCGGGCAATACAATAATTTACATTATCATGTGCTCAATTGGGTTATTTTAATTCTCAGATAAATAAAATATTCTTTAATCGTATTCTCTATTGTCGTATTTACCTCATTAAATACCTATTATTCGTATGAGATTACTCAGATCTTATATAGGAAATGACAAGTACTGAACACATAATATTATTACGTATTCCCTAAAGCTCATATACAATATTTATATTGTTCAAGCTCAATACTAAAATTGACCTTGAGCTCACTTCGGTCCCTGAATAACTTCATTTCCTATATAAAGGCGTAGTTTGATTAAATGGGTTCTCTCTCTCGTCTTGAAATCTAATAAAGATATTACATAGAGACTCATTCACTAGTTTTCAAGTACTATTTCTTTTCTATTTCTCACTTTATTATCTGCAAATATCTCATCTATATACTGATATAAAATTCTATTTCAAGATGTAAAAATGTGATGAGAATTATTGCAAATATAGTAGGTAATTGTTACATAAAAACCTAAAAAAGGCGATTTTTTGGCCTGTTTTGAAAAATAAATAATAATATGTAAAAAAAGACGGAATGAAATACAAAATGGTTTCAATATTGAATAATGTGACATAGCAATAAAAAAGAGAAATAATAAAGTCATCTTCGTTATTTTTCAGTCGTGCTTGTTCATAAGCATCATCAATGAAAGACTTGATACTATGTATGAGTAGCGCGAATGTTTACTTGATACAAAAATGGTATCCATGTTTGCTTTTACTTTCTTTCACAAACTGCCTTTGTAATTCAAACAGTTCAACAGTTATTGTTCGTATAATGAGATAAAGTTTGTATATGTATACATGGTATAATGTAGCAATGGCAACCATCATCATACCTATTTTTCTTTTTGTTTACCACGAAATCCTTTTTATTCAACAATTCAATATCTTTGCTTTAGAATACTAATTTGAATGCCACTGTTACGCGTTTAAAAATAATAATAATGCGTAGATTCAAGTTGACTTTTCAAATCCCAAGTAAACTGTAGAATAAAAGCTGTATATTTAAAATAACATCAAAGGGTATATATGTATTAAGATTAAACTGATAATGCTAACTATATTCATTATTTGACTGATGCTCTTTAGGAAAGGAATCATTTGCATATAAACTAAAATATTTTTTATAAAGAATTCCTTCCTTTTTTCTCTTTTCTTGTAATATAAATGAGGTTACTGTTATTGCTTAGTGTTGTCGTTATCTATTCTATTTGTTTAGTTATTGCAGGTAATGACACATAGATTTATTGCTGAATGTGTGTTCTAAAATAAAATAAAAAGCATCTACGACTCAATCAAAAGAAAAAGAAGTTGATTTGAGGAAATTGAAAGGATTAGAAAATGAAACTCTTAGGCAAATTGCAGTCAAAGAAGCAGAAGCAATGAAAAAACTATTTGAAAAAGAGCAACAAGTCTATACAAGTATGTTGAAAGCAGAAGAAGAAAAGAAAGTCAAAAAAGAAAAAGAGGTCAAAAAAGAAAAAGAGGTCAAAAAAGAAAAGAAGGCCAAAAAAGAAAAAGAGGTGATGAAAAAACCAATAGATGTTGATGATGACCAAGGAGAGGATGACGATGATGAAGAACAAGTCAAAGTGAATAGTAATCTTTAGAATAAACGCTTTGTCTGAGTTAGGCGTACCTTAAAAGAATGGTTACAAAACTATCCATGTGGCAGTTTTTTTTTTTTTTTTTTTTTTTAAGGGTAAACAATGACGAAATAGATAAAGAGGCTTGATTTTATTATTAATATGTACAATGATAACAAATATATACAATATAAAGTATAGTATTATTTTGGTAATAACTGTTCTGTTTCAGCATTTTTAAATAAGAAAGATAACAAGTTATGCCAACAGTTGCTAATGTAAACAATGAAACGTGTCAGCAAACAAGTATTTGACAATGATGATTGATCTGTATCACCCATTATGTCTGCCAAAGATTGGTATGACACAACTGAGGTTTGGCTTAAAAAGGAAGACGACCGAGTCACGGGCAGTTGTTGACTAGCTATATTTACATCTTGCTGTGGAGGATCGATTTGAGACAGTGAGCCTTCTTTATCAGCAAAAGATATCTCTTCATCACAATAACTATTACTATCACTATCACTATCACTATCACTACTACTATTACTACTACTACTGAAGTGTGTTGTTATTGGATATTCATCTATTTCTGTCGTTATCATATTATAAAAGTCATCTGTGAAAAGATCAAAGGGATCATTATCAAGTACAACTATTTCCTGTGAGGATTGCTGATGTTCTTCAGTATAAAACAGATTGGATGCCAATATATTTTCCTCTTCTTGTAAAGAATACTTTTTATCCATTGTGCTACGATTATAAATTGATGGTTGAAATAAACTTGAAACATCTTCCAAGGTTACTAGTCCATTCTCGGTTAGATTAGATTGCTTGAAAGGAGGAGTGAACATAAAGTCATCACCGCATAAAATGACTGAAGGTTTGATAGGCTGAATACCAAGTAATGCTTGTTGTGATTTACTGTAAATGTTGTGTAAATACCAGCTTTTTAAAAAGGAGTATTTTGAATAATCTTGCTTGGTGAATTTATCAACCGTGGCATTGAATACACGATTAGCTATTTGAAAGGTCGACATTTTATTGTTTCTTTCTTCAGAAGTGGCATGACTAGTTGGATTAAGTTCAATATTTCGGTTAAATACATTCAACATTTAAAACTATTTAATAAAGTGATTAAACTAAACACATTTTGCTATTATTTGATTTTATTTACATTTATTTTTAAATTTATATTTGCAGAAAGGATATACTTGCAAAAAAGAAAAAAAAAAAAAGAAAAACAGAATACTTTTATATAAAAAAAAGCATGACCTTTTTTTCTTTGAACCCAAAAGACTAAATCAACGGCGCCACTTTTTTTTTTCTTCAGGGCATTAATAATTTAAGGGGCAATAAAAAAAGAGGGGTTTATTTTCATTTTTACTAGATTACACATAAATCAAGGCAATAAGCTCTATTTTCACCCTCTTTCTTTTACTCTTTATTTCTTTTCTTTACAAAAAGAAAAAAAAAAACGCTATATTTTAATCAAGCTTTGTAAATGGCACGATACTAAAGTTACTATGAAGCGGAACAATAAAATGGCATAATCATAAAGTAACACATACGCACTTTTATTTTTCCAGACAAATTTTTTTCTTCTTATTTTACTCATTTGTGGGGCGAGTATTTTTATGGGTTTTTAAAAAAGGCAAGCTATTTTCCTTGAAATCGTCTAGTGACATTATATGTGTACCTCGAGCTCTCTGTCTTTCCGATTTCTTTTCTATCATGATTTTTCAAGTCGCGTAAAGAGATATCAGTAATACCTTCACAACAACAATTTGTCTTTTCGGGATATAAATTAAATTCCTTTTTTCAATATTTTGTAACAACCATTTACTCAAAGTATTACCAAAAGACTTTTAAAAGCTTTCTTTAATGCATTGAAAACAGCGTAAATGAAAAGAAGAAAAGAATTTTATAAAGTTAAATATAAATTATTAATTCATTCAAGTACTTCTTATTCATTTTCAGCTTTTATAAATACGAAAGTAATATCAAGCATGTCATTATTTAAAATAAAAAATATTTGAATTTTATTGTTATTTTTATGCCAAAGACAATCTTTGTCCTTTTCTGCGTACTTGCCCAACATTAAAATACTATAACTTATATCCCAAATGCTACTTGGTTACCTATAACAAGAATCCTTTAACATTACAAATACCCTAATAGTTTTGATTTGGGTTTTTATTGATGATTTTCGTCATTGAAAGTTATTTCATCTGTTAACTGGGCATTTTTCAATAACAAACGGTACTTTTATTGGTATTGATATGTCAATGATTCTTCTTCTAGGCGAATTTGATGTTGTTGCTAAACAGAGCATTCAATAATAGTAATTAATATTAAAGAATAACAAAAAGCCAATCAAAAGAATGGCAAAATTAACCAACAAGTTGTCGACCTTTTATTATGGATATAATTGCATGAATTACTTGAATGGGCCTTTAGATAATTCAATACTACAAATAAACAGGCTTAATGAAACAGATAGAAAGATATGATGCTCGTTGTATAGTATGGATTTGAGCTCTAAGCCCATATTTTGCTCCTTATGGAGTAGCAAGTGTCACAAAACAATTCATCTATTTGAGAAGGGATAAATTATTTTGCGTTAGAAAAAAGGGACAAGCTTTTTTATTTATTTCCTTTTTCTTAAAAAGAATGCCATTAGAAGACGAAACACATTTATATGCTGCAGAAGACGATAATCAAACAAGGTAGCAAATACATTATTTTTATTTTAATGGTATCTGATTACTACAAAAATAGTGGATTGTTATCAAATACATCTACACAGCATAGATTGACAAAATCGGAAATTGTCAAAGGAATGGCTAATAGATTTATGTATTCAAAGTTTTATATTGGCTTATATTTAGCACTTGCTTTTTTAAGCTTTGTTTCTATTGTCATGGTAACGGTTGTTGAACTTCATTATATACACGTTCTAATATGTATTCAATATAGTCCTTAAGAGAGACTTGGTAATAAGGATAGAAGCAAATACGAATTGAAACTTATATTATGTAGTCCTTCATCTTTATTTATTATATTTGAAGCCATTATTAATCTTGCAATGATTGTAGAAGTATCAACACGATTATTAGCACTTGGCAAAGTAATTTCTTTTGTTTAAAAAAACTAGAAAAAAAATGATTTGTTAAGAAATACACGTAGAATTATTGGAAATCAGTATGGAATATGATTGATATAGTATTAGTTATAGTGTGTGCAGTGACATTATTAGTATTAACTACTGGATGTTCTATTGGAGAAAGAAATGAAGCGATATTTGATACAATGTTATTGGTTATACGTAATGGATTTCAATTATTCAGACTATTTATGATGCTTAGAAGGTAAAATAGATGAATAAAGTATGACGAATTGCTTACATTTCACATTAGAAATCAATATTCTATTCATGCACGTTCAACAAGGATTGACTTTGATGACATACTCGATAACAATGCTGATAATTCAACTAGTTTAGATAGAGATTTACATGACACTTTTTTGGATGATGAAGACTCTGATCTTGAACATGGTAGATTGTAATTAAATGTGTATATAACACGTACGCCTCTTTAAAAAAGTGTGTGTTACGTTTAATTTTTTTTTTATTCTTGGCAGCTTTTCTACTTTACTTTTTTATTTTTCTATTATCCTACATGATTGATTTATCTGATCTTTCTTTTGTGCACATCGGATTAGAAATATACATATAATTTTATACACATTATAAATTATAGAGCATCATTTATTGGTCATATAATAAACTGCTGTCATTCCGAAAATGAAGGCACCAAAAGAGGAAATCACTTGGCATATAATTTAAACTCAGACTTTTAATATTTTGTTTGTCTTCTAATGTATTCTTACACACAGGCACATGTATTAAGTTTCATTGAAATAAAAAAACAAGGAATCCAATAAGAAAAAGCGTAATTTCATGGCTTGGGGCATTTATTTATCTTGTATTCACTGCTCCCTTTCCTCTCCCCCTTTTTTTCTTTTTCTTTTCCCCGGAAAAAAATATATGAAAAAGAATATTCTTTTAAAAATGAAAAGTTTATGGAAAAAAAAAGTAGATGAATTATTAAAAGAGAGTTATACGGACATATAAATTATATTTTTTCCTTTTTTTTCATTTTTTCATTTTTTTTTTTTCATTAATTTGTAATGTCTTTGGATCCTTTTCAATCAAGACAATTACCAATTGTGTATGAAGAAAATGATCCTTATAGAATGGTAAAGAAGACTCCACACAGGCTGGGTAATTATGATTATTATATTATTGTTCATACTTTAATGTTAAATAGATTTGGATAACTCTGATGTTGCTCATTCACGTACTGCTTCAGATAGTAGTACAAGTAAATTATATAATTCACCTATTGAATACAACGACCCTTATTATAATAAAAAACAGCCCAATAGAGAACCGAATAGAACCAATTCATATTTACCTTATTCACATCATCGTAGAGATCCAAGCCAACCTCCTGCATCATCCATGTACATAGAAGATTATACACCACATACTTCAACTACATTAGGTGTTGGTTCCATGTTGCATGATAGTTTAGCTGAACAAATTGATAATACCCGATTCACTTCACCAGCCACAGCAGCAGCAAAACAAACAGACACAATCATTCAAGAACTAGCGCAGAATAAAAAGAAGAAGCGAAAGACATTCTGTTGTGGACTTGGCTATCGTTCTATTGCATTCATTGTCATCTTATTTATTGTAGTCATCGCTATCATTTGGTACTTTGTTTGGCCACGAGTGCCAAATCTAAATGTCAGTGATGTCGATGATAACATGAACATCCAAGTAGTCACTAACAGCAGTATCAAATACATCTCAACACAGTGGAATATGAGTCTTACTGCAGATAATTCAGAAAATTGGGTTCCTACACGGTTTGATTCAATCGATTTTATTCTATCAGACGAGAGAACTTCTGCTGTCTTTGGCAATGGTACCTTAGGATCTACTGTACTATCACCTAAAAAGAAATCTTTGATTATTGTTCCTATAGATATTTATTATGAAACAGACTCAATTAATGATGCGACCTTTCAAGATCTCTATAATGCCTGTGGTGTTCAAATCTCTTCTAACACGCCATATGAAAACTCTCAAGATCTTTTGAATATCACAATTCATGTCACATATCATATTGCAGGCATTGTTTGGACTCCCACTGCTAACATAACTGTACGTGGTTTAGGTTGTCCAGCAAGTTGATATATACTTAGTCATACCCCTAATTACTACTATTATTACTATTACTACTATTATTGCTACTACTACTACTACTGCTATTACTACTATTACTATGACAATGCTTTCCGTACCAATTTGTGGATTTATAAAAATAAACTGCGAGAATTTAAATCTCAACTGGTAGCTTTACTGGCTTCCAAACTACAACTTCTTCTTAGTTGTTGGGTTATTCGTACTCCGATTCTAGATGGGGTTATAGACACCTGGATTTTATTGGCTTTCAGTATTCATTAGGTCCGGCATCAAACTCTGATTTAAATTTTGCCGAAACAGTATTTATCAAATGGAAATAAGTCATGATTTTAAAATAGTTTCTTTACAGGCCTCATATATAGTGTAATTCCCTTAAAAAAATCAATGGCTTTGATTCATTAAGCTTCCTGTGTAGGATGAGCCTGACCAATGGGAGATTATCCTAAAATACTAAAATCCTAATTCAATCATTGGGATAAAGCCAACCACGGAAAAAGCTGTTGATATTTTATCATGCAAATATGGTTCGTTTATACATTTATCCAATCTACTCAGCAAAACAAGCCATTCAAAATGCTCAAGAGGTGCAAAGTACTTTATTCTATTTGCACAAGTTATTTTGTTTTGTTTTAATGGCATTTCTAAGAATTACTTACACATTTTGGGCTTGACTGATCTATTTAAGCGTTGCGAGAGAAAATACTAGCCTCTTTTTTTTTTTCTGGTTAACATGTCTAATATATGCTGATAGTCGAGGTGTTTTTGAGATGAATTCCTTTGCTTAGCTATCGGTTGTTTTTGTACTTGCATGTATAAGCTGTAGCTCTTTTTTGTTTTTTCTATAATTTCTTTCGACATGTCAAAGATTAAAATTAAACATGTGTAGTTTATAAGGAATCTATGGCGATTTCTTTAAAGGCTTCTGTCCAATGACCACCTTCATATTGTGCAACATCCAACTGTAAGACTTGAGTACTCTTGTGTATTTGGTTTAGAAGCTTGCTCCATCTCGGTATGACCTTCTCAAGCATCTTTTTTGAATTTGACTTTTCTATTGAATTTGAAATATAAAAGTACGAATTATTCTTTGAGCGTGTATGATGTTATTAATTGATCCATGTTGTAATAACCAGTCCTCACAGTGCGCGGCTTAGAAAGCAATTTAAACAATAGATGTTTTGAATAAAAAGCGCGACTCGGAAATCTATGTATCACATCGGATGCCCAATTGAAGTAGAAACTTCCTGCAATAAAAAAGATTTAAATCATTCAGGCTAGAAACGCGTCATTTTTATAAAGCATGATTTGATTATAAAAACAAACCTATAGTCACTCCTTAAAAAAAGCCAAGGCCAATGTGAGACCCCAACTTTGCTTTTCAAATTGCCACAATTAGTACTGTCTTCAAAGGACAGTCAAGCCGACAATTGTAGAGGAAACAGACCGAAGAAAAGGATAAGTAATCGATTTGTCAAGCTTGCATTTTTTCCCCTCCTCTTTGTTCCACTACATACTTTTATTCCCAAAAATATAAACCAATTGATTTAAAATAAAAGTTATATTTGAAACCGACATAAAGACTATAACTATTGATATAATTTTATAATAAAACTCGAACAGAAGAATCCTTCATCTGTGATCTCGGATGATAAAATTAGTACACTGACAGTTCTTTTTACACAAAAAACGTGCTTTTTTGCAATCTTTCTCTTGATTGGCTGAAATTTGCCTTTATTTATTTGCCTCAGTTTCTATCGTTACATCCGACTGTTGAAATCAGATCCGCAAAGAAAAAAAATTGTTCACTACTATACACCCTTGATCCATTACTCAAAAAAGGGTATTATTCCTCGAGTTTTCATCTTTTATATTGTACAGTCGTTCCACTGCCACTTCAACACTTTTTTGAAAAAGGTGGCCGGACTTTAGAGAAAAACTGACTAGTCTTTTGAACACAATTTGATCCAAAAAAGGGAAGTTAAATTGCACATTTTTTCGAAGATGAATCGCTCAAAAAATAAATTAGTTTGGTCAAATCTTTGGTCAAATTCAAGAAAACGCCTAGATGGGATTTCTATTGGAGCAGTTATCAAATTGATTAATGGAATGCTTAACAAAGTGTTGCAAGTGCTCAGCAGGAATAGCTTCACTTGCTCCAATGATTCTTGAGCCGAGTGTCTCAACATCACCGAACTTTGTACGCTTGATTTTGCTTTTCAAGACAGCCCAAAATTGCTCAATAGGATTCAGCTCAGGTGAATAAGGAAGAAGGTATACCGGGATATTTCCCCTTTTGATAATGATTGTGTCCATCATGCTTGGTACGTGAGTTGGAGCATTGTCTATAACAATATGGAATTCTCGCATTTCAGGAAATTCGTTTATAATATCCATAGTATCGCTGATAAGCTGAACATAATGACCAGAGGTAATCCTCTCAGGAACAGAGATTCTATCTTTAGGTGCTTTTCTTGTTGTAGCACTAACAACTTTTCTCTTTTTTTTTTATGTCTCCAGACTCTCTCATGGTCAAATTAACAGCACCAAAAGCAGAAGTTGCTCCAATAACAATTTGCAGATCGGCCCTAGTGGAAGGCGTTTCAACAATTGCAGCAGATCCTTTTGCTGACCAGCCTCGACTACGACGCGTGCTGATGTCAAAATCTGACTCATCAACAAAGATGCAGTTCTTTAGGAAATTAATGACCTTCTCAGTCCATTCTTTAACCTAAGCTGCACAGGCTTCAAGTATTGTCGCAATTTCTTGTAACAACATGACGAATTACTACTTTGAGGCTGAGATTGCATTCTTGTTTCATGAATTTTGCGACTATAGACTCTTTATTTTTAATCCAGCGAAGCTTTTGATCAAATCTTCAGACAAGCAAGATAGTTGGTCATAAGAAGCTTGTGTGTTTGATTGTGCTCGGCTTTTCAATTCTTTTTGCTGTATCTATGCCATCCCAGAACGAAGCTTGTAAGATGCATTACTTACGAAGAAAGAATGCTGCTTGATAGTCACTTTGTTTGTCAACTTTTCAGGATCACAACCTACACTATAGACAATATCTCAAATACCAGGATCAATGCTAATGATACGACCATTCTCAATAACGCCAAAAGGGTTCTTGTAGAGAGGATAGAGACCTTTGATCCAGTTGCTGATATTATTGCAAGTCTTTTGTATCTTTGTTTCTTTTTGACCTTGTGGCACAAAATTGATTGCATGTTTTTCGAAGAGGATACTGATCATATGACCATCCATCTTCATACCATAGGCCAATTGGGCTCTGTTTTCGATTCTTACTAGGTCAGAAAGAGTATCCCACAGTTGCCGTTTGTTGTCTTGATTGAAGTAGTAGTAGTCAAAGTAAGTCAGGCGAATAAAAGTACCATCATGTACAATCAACTGTAGGGGTACTGAAAGATGATTGTCATATGCCTTTCGGAATAAATGATACAGTAGGTTCACCCCACTTAGAGGTACATGAACAATTGAATGACTGCTTTTTGGAATCAGACTCCAAAGTTTGATAGAGAGATTAGGCAGCGAATTAGCAATTTGAAGTAGGCGATAGCTCAGTCGAAAGTACTTGAATGGATGAGCAGAGGCATTTTCGTAGTCGTTTATTTGATCATAGTTGACATCAGCAAATTCAGCCTCATAGACTAGACGTATCTGATTATACTGCTCATTCAAGTTCACAAAGGCAGAAAGTTCTGCATCAATTTCTTGGTCATCTTCTTCACGAAAAGCAATGTTTTCAAATGGTCTATGATTGACAATACCATCAACAGCTTTTCTGGCTAATACTTGAAAGGTGTAAGTATAAAGCAATAAGGATCTGAATTCTTGTAATTTTATATCACCTAAAGCCATAATAGGCAATCTTCCAAGAAATTGCTGTTGATTGAGAAAACAGCCCTTGAAAATACGCAAGATCCAAAGCTTAGTGTTCAGCAAGTGCATCACAGCATCTACAACAAAAACAAATAGTAAGTCTGTGTAATTAGATAAGTACAAGATCCTTACTTTGTATAATGGTAGCCCCATATAGACGAGAGATGTCGTCATGTAGTTGACCAAGTGTTGGGATAGGATAGGCATATTCATCAGAACCAGGGACGTTTCTTGAAATATCAAAGCCACCAAAGTTTCTTGGAATTGATGAATGAAATCGCTGATGAAGAAAATTTGAGCAACAAGAATTATTAAACACAGAGACCTCTCTATCAACTTACTACTCTTGTATTTAAGTGATGGGTACCAATGGCTACTTTACGAGAAACGTTAGACCAGAAAGCGATGTCGGTTACTTTTGGAAATAATTGATTGCTTTCGGGTGTTGACTTAATCAATATGATCTATTGAAAAATTATTTCAGCAGGCTAAAATAATGTTGAGCAATTTAGTTCGATTTGAGACAGGCGATGTTTGATATCATCATTTTGCAAATATTGGCGCATATGTATGTTAGCATTGATTATTTGTTGATATTGCTGTTCATAGTGGCGAATGAGAGCGAAATGAGTTTCATTGTTATGAACAAAAATTTGTATTTGTGCCGTTAATTATGCCTGCAATAAAAGTTCATCTTGACTCAAGTCATTTCTACGAAGCTGGTTTAGACGGGCTTCAAGTGATTGTCTTTCCATTCTAATTTGGTCTGACAGGTTTTTGGCATTGACAATAATGTTCACAATGTTACTTTATTATAGAAAAATAATTGTGTTCTGAAGGTTTTTAGACCAGTAGCTCTCAAACTATCAATAAATGCTAAGCTATGATCATGAAGGAGTAAAGGCGTGAATCTAAATTAAGACATTGTTTGTTTACAGCTGAGATGAAAGACGTATTTCTTTGTCTGCATAAGACAGGTTTTTTATGTACAAGAATCAACACTGAGTATGGAAAGAAAGCTTGAATGTCCTGATTTATTCAAGAAATAATGAGTGTTCTCTTCAATTTTTGTTCAATAAAGAATTATATGTTTGTAAAGCTCTTTGATATCAAAAGCTAGAATTACACCTCAAGTTTTAATGTATAGTTTGGTTTGTCTGCCTATGTATCGTTTTATGCAAAAAGCGTAAAAAAGAAAGCATTAGCCTATACTTTCTGTAGACAAGACAAAATTTTCAAATTGCTATTCAAATCTACTTATAAGCGTATATCTTTTATCGTGTGTATGTAACTAATATACAGAGTATAAGACTATCTTATGTTTTGTTTGTGAGTATTCTTAGACATAAAATGGTTCTAGTTCTTCTATGATCACTTCTTGAAAATAGGTGCGTTCAGTTCCTCAGATAATTCAGATTTATAAATAGCATGGCAGTAAACATATTGATCTCTGTGATCAGAGACAGCACGTGATTCAGAAGCAATATGAGCAAAGTGTCTGTTAAGGGCAACACTAACTTCTCGCTTGCCAAAGTCCTTTCGAAGACAACCCTCAATTTGCTGCTTTACTGAAGCAGATAAATAAAGAAATCTCAAGTCATCAACACTACCAATGACAAGATTGTGCTGATTTTTGTATGTGATGCTGACAGCGTCGAAGTCAAACAGGTAGCTTACTGCCATCTTTGCAGTACAATCAATCTTCTTCGACTGCTTCTGAATTGGTCTAGAAACTGCTTCGGCATTTTGACTTTCACGCTTCTTGCAAGCGCTGGCGAGATGGCGATAGTAGAGCGCAGTCCAGGGTTTTGTGATCTTTGCATGCTTGACACTACGCTCATTAACTCGAGGAGCATATTTGTTCTTATGGATCCACTTAACACCATGGATTTCGGGCTCCTTTTCAACGTAGTCTTTCCACTCAGAGACAGGGACGGTGACTGAAGAAACAGTGACAGGAGCGTATTGATGAAAAATAACAGAAGACATCCTGTTAAAAAGTTAATGTTTTATTTTGTTTATAAAAATGACGTTTGGTAGTAGAAGAAAGGGGTAAGAAAATGAAAAATAATTCTTAGAAAGAATCGTAGTAAAACATGTCACATATCCTCATTTTTTTCTGCGCCTTTTTTGAGATGAAATAAGTAAATCAATTAAATTATAAGGCACAAATCAAAGCATTTCCAAAGTCTCTATTTCCTGGTAGTTTTCCACTTTCAATTTCCGAAAGGGGTGCCTTTTTTTGCCATTTATTTTTTCAATGATGGATATTATTTATTTTTCGATATGACCAAAGCTTTTTTTTTTGTTTCTTTGTCTGCTCTATGAGAAGGAATGTACTGCGGGTGGTAAGTCGAAAAAAAAAGTGAACCTAAACTCGCTCTCAAATAAAAAGCAGCTCAAATTTTGTAATTTTATTTTTTGAGCGATTCATCTTCGAAAAAATGTGCAATTTAACTTCCCTTTTTTGGATCAAATTGTGTTCAAAAGACTAGTCAATTTTTCTCTAAAGTCCGGCCACCTTTTTCAAAAAAGTGTCGAGGTGACAGTGGAACGACTGTATTGCAAGAAATAGCTATTTTTAAAAGGGAAAATAAACAGTATTCAAAATGAACTTTATTTAATGTTGCAAATAAACATTGATCTTCTCTCTTCCCCTTTCCACTCTATTTTATGAGCGTGGGTAAATTGGGCGGATTTTATAATTCGAGAACACAGATTATGCGAATTAAATTTTTATAAAAAAATTTTTTCTTTTAAATTTCAGCTCTTCTTTTTTTGTTGTTTTTGATCTCTCTCTCTCTTTCTTTCTCTCTTTCTTTTTTCTATATGGATTAATATATTAAAAAAAGAAAAGCTATAGAAAAGTTTATTATTCCTTTTTATTTTACTTTCTAAAAATAATCATATCATTTTGTAAATATATTTCATATTCATGGTTGGCAAATCAAGTGATTTAAAGATTGAACTATCTTCAACGGATGTCATTTTATATGGTCATTCTTCTGAATCCTCTGGTAAACTACTACAAGGCTCTGTGATCTTGAGTTTATCAGAACCTATGAAAGTACGTTCGATCACTTTAAATTTTCTTGGTAAAATAAAAGTTGCTTGGTCTGAAGGTAAACTGATAAGTAAGCAAAGCATGTTACTTAATTTATAAAAGGTATAGGACACCATCAGCATTATCATAAACAAGAAAAGGAAATTATGGAGAAAAAATGGCAGTTTGTACCCATCCTGGATCAAGCTCACAAAAAGGCTTTTACTTTGGGTCCTGGCGAACACAAATGGGATTTTGAACTCATGTTACCCGGTGACTTGCCTCAATCTCTGGAAGCTGAAGGAGGCCAAGTAGTCTATCGATTGAAGGCTGTTGTTGAGCGAACAGCATTTATGCACAATATTATCAAGAAACAACCAATAGAGATCATTCGATGCATGTTGCCTTCTGAATCCGAACTGATACAGACACTTGAGATACACAACACATGGACTGAAAAAATGATGTACGATATCGTCTTACCTTCCAAAGTTTATGCTCGCGGTCATACAATTCCCATCACATTTCACATTACTCCCATCGCCACTCGACTTCGTGTAAGATCTCTGATGGGCTCACTCAAGGAATACTGTACTTACACAACCAGCGAAAGCAGTAAGACAGATACTCGTATCGTCAAATCACTTAAACAGGAACATCCATTTGATGATATGGATCAAGACACTGTTTGTTGGACAAAGATGATCGAGCTTGATATTCCTCCCATGTCTTCCCATTTGGCATTTTGTGATGCAGAAAATGATATGATTCGAATTCGACATAAGCTCAAGTTTGTCATTTGTCTTGTTAATGCGGATGGTCACCTCTCCGAACTACGATGCTCTGTGCCGATTGTGATCATCTCTTCAGTTGTCGCTCAGCAGACTGAACTCACTTTACCTGCTTATGATCAGACCTGGCAATCAGTCCTTTGTGTCAACCCTCAGGACGTGCCTCAGCAGCAGCATCAAGTAAATGATGAAGAATGGTGGCAAGGCCAAGATTTGTCTCGTGTACCTTCTTATCAGACAGCAGCTCAGCAAGCTCCCGTTGCTTTATCCACTTCTCTGCCATCTTACGATCAATTGATCGTTGGATCACCGAGACGCAATACCATGTTTGGTCAATTGTCCATGTCTCCCGCACAATAATTAAAAAGAATGCATTTCAAAAAAAAGTAGAAATTAATTATACAACATTATCAAACCATCCACCACCCCCACCTCCTTCTCTTTACTTTTACATGTAATAATAATAAACCACCTGTTCAAAACATAAAATGAACTAAATAGGTTCTTGAGAAGATAACAATGACTATCTTTTCAGTCAGACATACGTCAACTTCACTCTCGCCGCATCTGTGAGTTCCAATGAATAGGATATTATTGCAATACCAATTCAGTACTTTGCAAATGACAATAAGCTAAACGGTTTTTTATACATACTTGCTTTTTAGAAAATAAAAAGTGCTCTTTAATTTGTTAAGGTTTATCAGAAATCTAAGAGAGAACATTAACAAAGCACTATTCGTCACAAACAATTTTATATTAACAAATTGCGTTTATCTGCAAGTTGTACATGTTCATTCAACCATTAAATTTGCCAATAAAAAAGAATATTTCTAATTAAATATGATCAATCCAAAGGTAATACTAAAGCAAAAATTGAAATCTTTTATGTACTATAAAATGTTTTTTATTACTTCTTTAGTAATAACTCAAAGAAAAGCCTATAAAGAACAATAGAAAACACAGAGGGAAGCTGGTCTCTAATGCAAGAAGGCTTCTTGAGAATTGAAGAGTATTCAGAAACATTCCGCCTTTAATGTAGTTGGCTAAAACAATATTTTCTATAGTCTGTAAAAATAAACTCAATGACTATCAGCAAAGAAAGCTTTCAAAGATAACGCTGGCGTACAAGGCAGACATAGGATTTCGGTCTAAAATCGACCCATCTTTAAATTATCTGCACAAAGAAGACGATAGAAATTGCAGTGATGATTCACGGACCAGCACTATAGTCAAAGAAAGCTCGTTTAATTGTTTTTCTAACGATCCTTTCATGATAGATTTTGACAAGCCAAATATAGTAAAAGTAATAAAAATACGTGATAGCTGCTAGTAAAGCGTATAATGAACAGAAAAAGAAACAATGGAATAGGTACAAAAAGAATCATGCCACTTAAAAGGTATGTGGTCTGTGTGTGATTTAGACTGTGAAATACTCAAAAACTATGTGGTGGCCCATTATGTGACAGAGCCAAAAATTAAGCCGGCAGCTGGGGCCTAATTAACAGACTTTGTGACTCAGACAGTTGCTCAAGTGTTTGATACTCTATCCTTTGCGCCTTATTCATTGGTTTTTCAGCAGTAAGAACAGTAACCGGAGGATGATAGTCAAGTTTCGAAATGGGAGGATAGAACTCATTGATAGATTTATGTACAATATCAGATCACAAGGGAGAGGTACGAAAGGACATGTTCATGTGCAATACGTTTGTCATGAATTCTGAAGAAGCCCAGTCATATTGAGGACGAGTACCAAAGAGGTAAAGCGATGCAGTGTCATTCTCAGATTGCGACGGATTGCCTTATTCAGAATCCATAGGTGTAATGGACCGTTGTTGTATTGTTGTTGCAAAGAAATCATTTGCTGTTGAAACAATTGTAATTGTTCTTCAATGGAGAACATGTTGTTTTGCTGTATTGTTCGAATGAAAAAGAAGATTGATAAGGACAATAACGGTCTTTATTTACTTTTATATATTTGCTTATAATTCTAAATTCGTTCGAATAAAGTAATAAAAGAAAATTTCAGAATATTCATTTTTCCATTTTGTTCTGACGTTCTCAAACAATTCTTGGGAGAATTATCGACTTGGAATCATTATACAACAGTACTCGTCTAGAGGCGGCATTGGAATAAAATCCTGGCACAAAAAAAAAAAAAAAAAAAAAAAAAAAAAAAAAAAAAAAGGCACTAAAGAAGTTTATACTGTTAATAAACTATAATGAAAGTGAAAAACCAACATAGTAGTTTTTCTTTTAGATATCATAATAATCATTGGTTGGAATAACAATACCTATGACTGTTTTGGCTAGTGATATTATTTTCATGAATTAGTACAGTTGTTTTTATAATGATCACACTTTTCAAGACCTATAATGCTGCTAGTGCTTGATTCACTTTGATCATAGGATATCTAAAAAGCCAAAGACATAGATGTAATACGAGAAATGATGTTGATAAAAGAAAAAGTATTTCATTTTTTATTTTCTCTATTTATTCATGTAAAAGGACTCGTAGCATTCTTCTATTGCAAGCAGACATTTTAAATAATAGAAGAACAATACGTTTTATTCTATTATTGATTGATTATCATGTTCAAATACATCATGAGTTCTTTTTTCAGTCTTGTTAGGTAACATGAATATATTTTCAGGTTTGCACCTGCCACGATGAAGCCCAATCTTCTATCATACAAACATAGCCTTCAGATAGCATTTGCATCCACTTCGATGCTTCACAGACAATTTCTCTGTCTTTAGCAAAAAGATTAATTATTTTTTCTTTTCTTTTTTTGAATAAAACATCAATTATTTCAGCAAATTTACCTAAAAAGATGGCTTCAAAAAGCTTCTCTTCTTTTTTCCGTAAATTAAAATTATTGACACTATGTTTTTTAATATATTAAATGAGTATCTATAATGCTCCAATTCGAGTTACATTGAACTGACAATAAAAGGCAAGGTATGTTTTTCACTTTTTTTTTATTTATTTCTTTATTCTTCTCATTGTCTAAGTATGTAATTACTCTTACAGTGTCAGAGCTATAAGTACGAATGCTAATTTATCATTTTCAATGAAATTCAGCAGACCTACTCGAATTTAAAATGCTTGAGTTCATCAAATAAAATATCAATCATTTCATACAAGACAGAATTCAAGCGATCGTTGAAATGAGATTGTAGATCAGTACATTTTGGTTGGATATAATTAGAAAATGATTTAGTAAAGATCGAAAAGTATAGTAGTGATAAGTCTTGTTTAACAGACTAGTACGTAATGACTTATGGACTTTTCTAATTCAACGTACTCCGTTTTAGTATGCACATTCTCTTTTTCTTGCACTTTGTTTTTTTTCTAATAAATGATGTATTATTGGCTTCGTTTTCGAGATGAAGTGATGATTTATTAACGTTTTCATGATTAATCCTTATATTAACGGCTTCTATTTTCTCGTGATTAACGGTTTTATCATTGTTTTCTTGTGGATCTTCCTCTGTATCCTCTTTGGGATCTTCTTCGTTAATATAGTGAATAAAATCATCCTAGAAATCATTTTGAGCAACAGAATATATAGTGCTTGTTATCTGTAGGTTTAATAGTGTATGTTTCATTTATAAATTTTATCATTTGATATTTTGTTTCTGTTGATTTTAAATTAAGAACTAAACCAGGTTAAAATCATACACAGTATTCAAATCCCAAAGACTTACCAAGTTTTGGCTTAGGTTCATTTGAAAGTCCCTATTATATTATTATCCAAAATAATAAGCTATATTTTTATAAGTTTTTATATTAAAGCGATGATGTACGCGTTATAAAAGGTACAACTCAAGCCAGATTAGATGACATCCTAAAAGTATATATAAAGGAACGTAAACGAGAGAATGGTGTAGAAGAAAATTATGTTATATGTCTTCATGCTCGAGCTCATTCTTGTTGATCTTACAACGGTAACCATTAATAGATAGATCATAAATAACAGAGTAACCTTAAAGCTAAATAATCAACTTCTACTCTTTGTTGGATGTGGTATAAATAACATGGGCTTTCAAACTATTTATCTCAACTATGTATATGTCGAGCAACGACGCATTTCTGATTTTGTATGAACAGGTTAGATAGTTTAGGTTTATTTGGTAAGCAATACTATTCATTTAACGCCATAACCGTTCAAATTTATATTGTTGGATTTGAGTTTTGTATAATACTATGTATATACATGTGTGTGTTTGATGAACATCACAACTGAAGAAGTGATTGGCCAAACAAATACCCATGATTGAATGACTCAAGTGTCTCTGGTGAGTAAGAGGCAGTACCAGACTATGAATGTCATGCACAATGCTTAAGCAATTATCATATTTTTTTGTTTTTGTTTTTAAATTAGATGCTTTCCCTTCAGCCCATGAAAAAGTACATTTGACTTCTTTTCGTTTTATTTACTATCACTACCGCCAAAATCATATGGCTTATTTGAATAAACCAAAAGCTTGTTGAACCCAAGCATCTAGCTAGGCTTAACCTATACAATTTTGATATTCAACGCACAGCAAGCTTCTTTGATAGTTGATACTCAGCTGGTTACTTGATAGGATCATGAAGAAATATGAAATTAAGAAAAATAATGGGAAGATCTCTCAATCAGGATAATGCCTAAGCCGAGTCAATACTCTCTTTATATTTATTGAATGTTTGCCATCCTTGTACCATTTATCATCTATCTAATGTCGTTATCTAAACATTAATTAATCGATACTTGTGGTTGTGGCGTTAATCTCCGTATATAGATTTGTTATCTGTATTTTTTTTATACTATCTTTTAAAATTAGTTAGTCGTTAATGCTCAAATTATATAAAAATATACAAATTTATTACCAAATTTTACTTTAAAAGAACATGGAATTCACTTTGGGTACTAAATTGATGTCATTAATTATTGAGAAAAAGAAGGAAAGAAACGAATGCTGTCTTTTGGCTATAGTTCATATATTATGCTTGTCTGCTTCTCATGTCCAAAAAAGGAAAGGGTCACAAGGGAGAATATTGCCTTTATTATTTAATCAATCGCCGACACTGCCATACTTTAGTGAGTATAGAGAAGAGGTATGCTGCTTTAACCAAGTCGTCCATAGACTTTGAATTTGGCAGAAGTAAGTTTCCCCCCATTATTGATACAGATCAGTCTATTCATTTTTTGCTCGTTTTTACACCTAAACCTTATTTAAACCTGTTTTAAAGCTATTGTTTCATCAGAAAACTTGCTTTCGCTAACCTCAGACCAGCAAAGTTCACACTCTCTTTTTTCGTTGACATACTTCTAAAAAGTACCACACATGACGGCTTTTAAATGGTTTTCCGATTTCTATAATTCATTAGAAAACACTTGTATCTTTCTATCTTTCTCTTCTTCTTCTTCTTCTTTAATAAACACGCTCTTTTTAGCTATTTTTCCCCTTTTTTCTACTCTGTTGCACAAAATACCTCTATTTCACTAACGTCATGAAAAAGGATAGTCAAACAACAAACACAAACATAGTCCATCAACAAGATAGCAAGCAAAATGAAGCAAATATTAAAGAGAAAACATTGTCTGTTTCCAAATCAGATGGTGTTCAATCTTCTCATACTGTTCAATTGATTCCTGAAAACAAGAGCCCGGTGATTCAAGAAAAGAGAAGGTGGGATGAATCGTTTACTGTTGCAGAAAAGAAGGAATTGGAAGGAAATATTGTGAAAGCGGCAAGTAAGTTTCTTTTTTGGTATTATTTATTGTTCTTGGGCTTATACACTTTCTATTGTTAGAGGATAATGATGGTGAAACATATGTTACGTTACAACAAGAAGAGTTCATCTTGGTAAATGATGAAGATAAAAGTCAGGAAGACGATGAAAGTCAATGTAAATTATATCACATACTGTTGCTATACTTTATGGCTTACTTGATTTATTATAGACAGCGATGAATCAGGAACAAGGAAGCCTGGACGAAGACCACTACCAGATAAAGACCTTTCTGATGTAAGAAAGATGTAGTTTTTTATGTAAGAAATCTAACTTTTTTTAGTGTGATCAAGACCCAAAAGTGAAGAGAAAAGTTCAAAATCGAGCTGCTCAAAGAGCTTTTAGGGAAAGAAAAGAACGTTATGTGAAAGAGTTAGAGATAAAACTAAAACAAGTTCAAGAAAATCATTTGGTTGCCATCACACAACTCATTCAAGAAAATCACAGATTGAGATCATTTATTTTTAAATTAGAAGTTGAAAATCATGCGCTCAAAGGAATTCCATATCCTTTAAACTACACAGCGTCACCACCACCACCTCGTGAGAGCTCAAATAATTCACCATACCCAAGCATTGCACCACTCTTGCCTGCTCTATTTGCTCCTTCTCCACTTCTTCTATCAGGAGATACATATTTTAATTCAACTATAGATAACATCATGCTGCATGCTTCGACCCCTACTCCTCCATCTTCTACCAAAAGCCAACAAGACAAGCCCAAAAAGAAAAATCCGATTAAGCCAAAACTTTCTACCCAGCCACTGGAGTACACCTTTGCGATTAGCACCCCTGCCTCACTAAGGCCCACAACAAGAAATGTAAATAAAGAAGATGAAGAGGCCATGAAACCTGTTCCACTATATTCACCTGACAATCTTCCCATCAACTCACTCAAAAATAACTGTTCAGTCACTTCCAAAAGTAGTCAGGGATCCATCACGGATGATGAAGGTGATAACAAAAGTGATAGTCGAAAATATATGCAGCAACTTAGTTTGGGCATGCTTAGTTGTCATATTGACGTGGAAGGTCAGCGATTTTGTGAAAGGCTTTACAGTGAAGTCTGCCATGAAGCCTTGGATCGTTTGTTAAATGAACCCTTGTTTGATTCAATGGGTAAATTTAACTTATCGGTGGACCCCGTATCACTGATTGAAAAAGAAGAACCTAGAGAGAAAAAATTACTGACGGCTTCAGAAATTTGGTACATACTCAATCGACATCCTCGTTTCAAAGAATTTTCAACAGACAAGCTGTATGAGCTTGTAAAGAATTTGACAAAGTACTCTGATGATGGGCCTATCATGGAAGAAAGTGATATGAAATACATTTTGTTAAAAATGGAAAAGGGAAACCTTTAACTTTATTTATTTTATAAAATATATAGTAACTTTATTTTGTTTTTCTAATGTATACAATACTTGTAAAAAGTATATCTTTTTGTTCTTAATCTCTGTGAGCGTGATTATCCTCAGTGCTGTTAGCAGCAGAGGAGGTAGCAGCAGGAGCAGCATCGTTTCCACCAACACCAAACATGTTAGCAAGGCCACCTAAAGGATTTTCAGCAGTAAAAGGTCTAGCCAAGTTTCCTTCAGGGGCATCACCCCACAAATGGATTAAAGCTTCCTTGTGCGTCAAGAGGTTCTTGATGGGCATGAGGGATTGCATCAAAAGAGGTTGAGTAAACTTGAATTGCCAATGCATCAAAGAGATGATGAAGATGGAGGTCACAGTAGATTGGATGAATTGCTTGACTTGGTCAATGTCATAATCGCGGATGGTAGTAGAGATTGTCTCAGGAGCCGAGGGAGCAGATTGACCAAAGCTAGGTTTAGATGGGGGTGAATAAGTCAAGACAGTGGTGTCTACAAATAGATTGCGTAAGTTTTGTGTCATTTAAAAGCAAAAAGTATAACCCTTACCATTTTTCTTTTTAATAATAGCAATCAAACCATAGGCAGCAGCAACAACCAAGGCTTGAGCACTGTAATAACCAATACGAGCCATTGTCAATACGTCAGGGTCATTCCAGTCAACTTTCTTTGCCAACTGCATACAAATTAAAAGGAAGCCAATGTTAAACATTGGGTTTGTGATTATGCTTGGAGAACCCATCTTTATTACGAATAAACAATAGAGAAAGAAAAAAAGAGTAAAGATGGAAGAAAAAAATAATTTTAACTTCAACAGAAAAAGATGTAGTCGCATTTCATTGGTGGACTTAATTTTTTGGTGTTACCCTTTTTATCATGAAGCCCATTGTTTTTTTTGCTGCGAATGTGCTTATTATTACTAAAGATATACTTGTATCTATTTGTATTGATATTGTGCTATTGATTTGATGAAAATTAAGCAAAAAATCAAAATCTATGCGATTTGTCCACATTCACAGATGTTTTTTTCAATTTGGATAATCGTTTGAGATAATCATATTCCTCTAAATTAGGTCTTGTATGATATCGAATACAATTGTTCTTATCCTTTTTCTGTGAAAAGTTTTTTTTTTGAGTAGCTTGTAACACTAGCTAAATAGAAGGAATAAAAAAAAAAGTTTTTATTTTTACGAGGCAACTTAGGTGTAAACTGATTTCTAAACACTTTCAAACACATCATTGTTAGAAAACACCAAAGCAAATTGGTCAGGAACATTGCTGATTTTTATACAAGCAAGACATGTGAACGTACTGTGTATTTTTAAATCAGAGTACTTAATACTTATATAACTTGGCCACTGTCAATGTTCATTTTGCAGAGATTAACAAAATTATCAATTCTTTCTGTGTTTATAGTACTTATTAAACGAAAAAGAAAAAACTAGAGTCAAAAACCACATAGCTTTGTTCAGAAAAGCATAATATATTTAGTATCATATTGCTACAGCAAAAATTGATAATACACAAGTATCTTTCCAGATGTGAGGCAACAACTAGAAATGTCTATAAATCCTTTCTTCTGTTTGAGAAAATATGGTTTGATATGTTTGATCTAAATACACTAGAGTAAGACTGATAATATCATTATTTATTTGAATTTGAGTCGATTGCATCATATATTAAAATATCACCGATGATATGACACAGTGTTCAATCGCCTGTCTACAATGCCATGAACAATTCGACACTATGTGCTCATCTGTTTTTAGCCCTTGATCAGGCTTCACTTTATGCTTTGTCAGCTCTTCGGTATCAAAGATTAAAGAATTGTGTACACAAAGTTCTCAGTGTGTATCATCACCAATATACATAGTGCTTCTTTTACACAGAGCTAATCTTCAATAACAATTTCCATAGATTTTCTTTCAAAAGAGGATGTGAATATAAATATTTGAATTTCATATGTCAAAACAGCTGTTATGTTTCGAATTGTATTATTTGATGCGGATTTTTTCGATTATCTGCTTTTCTAAAAGCTCGAACAAATACTCATACATGCTGCTGCCTTTGCTCAATAGTAGATGAATTATGTATAATAATTATAATTGAAACGTCAAATAACTTTAAGAATAATTAACCTATTCCATATGTTGGTCTTGGTATTTGCTCCATACTTTAAATTTCATACTGAATCACCAAATACTTCTAATAAAAAGGTAAAACTGAATTGGAGCAAATGTGCACAATGCTTTTTTTTTTTTTTTTTTTTTTTTTTTGTTGTATATTCTGATACGAGTATTTTGGTAAACACTCTTTTTTTTAAAAAAAATTCGTCCATGTATTTATTATATTTAAAATATTAACAGCTACCTTACATTCCATAGTTCTTGTGGTCTTCAACTTGAATATTCGTATTTTCAAAAGATTTACAAGTAATTGCCGCCTTTGTAGCTTTGCTTGCTAGGATTGTAATGATGGATAGTGATTAAGAATATATACCATGTAAATAAATACATGGAAAAATTACCTTTTGATTTGCAATAAAAATTAGATTTATGAATTTTCTGTGATTAAGATATGCAATTTTACATTTCATGTATCATGGATAAATAAGTCTATGGAAAACAATTTGTAATTTACTTCTTCAATACGAGATATAGGAATAGTATATTTTTACATAATCTAAATAATTGAACTTCCATAAGTTGATACTCTTGACACATATGAACCATCAATTACTGATGTATTATATATGTATTCTATTAGAATGCAATACATTAAAAACCCTTAATAGGCTGTCACCTTCATCTTTTTATAATATCAAAGGCATCAAGGAGTTTGTTGATTATTCACATATATTTATTATAATTTTATAAGAATATGAGTCAAAAGGATTGCACCTAGACTTATGTCTTACAAATACCATCGTTTACAATCACTTATGGTTCTTATAACCTTTCAGTAGAAGTAGGGCCAAGTGATTGCTTTTGTTTTAATCAAGCATTAACTCTTCTATTACCTTTTATAAAATAACTCTCATCCACTGTCAGATGCTAAGCTAGAACCTCTAAAAACCATACTGAGCTTATTAACAGAATATTAGCCAAAAACATTCAACTTTATAACTATAGCATTATTCCTCAACAAGGATAGCTTCAGTATTTGCTCTCTTTTACTAATTTAATTTCAGCTTATTCTGTAGTGAAATAAGAATATGCTCAGTTGCCCTGAGTTACGTCACTTTGTTTTCTGTATTTTTTTTTTTTTTTTCTTTTTCTTTTTCCTCACACTTCTTTTTCTCTTTTATTAAAAAAGAAATAAATGTCTGAGCAAGCAACTTTAGAATATACTTTACCTGGTATATTACATTATTTACAAACAGAGTGGAGAAGATTTGAAAGAGAAAAAAATGAGTGGACTATTGAAAGAGCTGAACTCAAAGTAACGATAACAATAGCAACTATTTATATGTTTAATGGTTTTATTAGGCTAGGATTGCCTTATTGGAAGGTGAAAGAAAAGGCATTGAAAATACTAAACTAGTTTTGATGAAAAGAGTAAAGATGCTTGAATATGCTTTAAGACAAGAAAGGTTGGACATAAAAATAAAATGCTTTGTGAATCTTTACTCAATGTACGAATGATATTTAGGAAAAGGTATAACGACAATAACAACGATAGCAATAATAAAGAAGAACAAGAAGTTACCCAGGAAAATATGTATGTACTTATGAATTTGTATGGAGACAATGAAAACAATATTGAATTATTAATAATTTAGTCATAATACAGCTTCTTCAACTATTGATACTCAAGAGGATAATAAACTAAGAGAAAGAAGTAAACAGCTATTGACATCGTAAGTAAAAATAAAATAGATAAAAAAAAAAAGACTCCTTAACTCCTTTCTCGCTTTTTAACTCTCCCATCCTCCTTTTAAAAGATGTCTTGAAGAGATCAATTATTTAACTTCAATCCCAACCAAACTTCCACTTACAAATGCATTATCATCTTGTAATACAGCAGATACCAACAGGTTATTAAGAGCAGATTCCTTAAAAAAAGCAACAAAACGAAATCAAAAGCCAAGTATTCAACGAGATCCAGGCTTTAAGAGAACAGCGAGCCCACCTAAAGAAGAAGAGGAAGTAGAAGTACCTGCTAATGTAGATGAAATAGCCATGATGAGCAATAATAATAAACCATCCGATAACAATAACAGCCAAGAAATTGTAAGAAGCAAAAGCTGATAACAGTAACTAATGTGCGTGTATGTAGTCTGCAGAAATCCAAGAAAAGTTTCATTTATCAGAGGATAAAGTAATGAAATTGATGAAGAATGTTAATAAAGAATCAAAAGATAATAAATTACTAGCTGGTGATTTGGATTCAAATAAAGTAAAAGTCGATTAACTCGAATAAAAGCAAAAAACTTACATGTGTCGATTGTAGATCGGACAAGTGATAGAAGACCGCCACCAAGAGCAGAAAGTATGGAGAAATAGAATAACGATTAAAGGGTAACAGGCAAAGAGAATAAAAAAGAAAATTTTGCTTATCCACATGATTTTAGACATCTTGATTCAGTAAGAACAGTTTGCTTTCACCCAAAAGAAATGATGGCTGCGTCTGGATCTGATGATGGAACAGTAAAGATTTGGAATTTAAAGCGACTTGCAGGCAAAGATGGGAAAAAGTAAGAAAAAAAAGGGGGTTACAAAGCAAATTTTAATCAACTTTGTTGTATTTTAGAGGCGCTTTTGAAGAAGCAGATCCAAGTATTACCTTTAGAGGACATACAAATGTAGTGACATCAGTGATGATGTCTGATTCACAAAACAGAGTGTACTCTGCTTCACTGGATTCAACCATACGTGTCTGGAAGATGCCTTCAGAAGACTGTGGACAATTTTCTCCTGTTGGTAACGAACTGAAAAAAAAGCAAAAGATATAATTGATACTGATTCTATACTAGATCCTTCATTGAATCTTGCAACTTATGTTGGACATACAGATGCTATTTGGGACTTTAAGCTTTCACCTTTCAATAATTTATTAGCTTCAGCATCTGCCGATGGAACGATAAAGATATGGAATACACAGACTACTGGAAGCTTATTAAAGAGTACGCTGACATTTGATGGTATACTATCTTCAGATGAACTACATGACAAAAGAGGTAAGGATATTAATGCTTTAAAGGAGAAAAAGGGCTAATGTACATGTACAAAAAGTATCACCAACGTCTCTTGATTTTTGTCAATATGATGATAATAAACTTACTGCGTCTTATTCAAATGCTAAGATAAGAGTGTATGATATCGAGACTGGACAAGTTGCTGTTACTTTGAAGAATAGTGATGAAACATATGGTAGTATTGCGTCTATTATCACAATATAGCTAATGACATTATTTAATAGATAATACAAGAAATACACAGATTAATCGTATAGTGACACATCCCACACTACCATTAATCATATCGGGACATGAAGATCGTCATATTAAAATATTTGATATTAAATCTGGTAACAAAAAAGATATCAACTTGTTATCCATCATGTATTTATTGTTATTAGGTGAATGCATACAAACTTTATCAGGTCATTTGGATGCAGTGACAAGTCTTGATATTGACTCGATTGGCAATACTTTAGTATCAGGAGGTTTGCTTATCACAAGAAATAATGATACATGTACTTATTACTATTGTGTGTAGGCCATGATTCAGCAATAAGATTATGGAACTTGAATACTTTTAGGAACGAACAAGAGTTTTCTGCTCACAGACGAAAAGGTGATGAAGGCGTATTGAGCGTCAAGTTTCACAAAAGTTACCCTTGGATGCTAAGTGGAGGAGCGGACGGCATCATCAAAGTATATCATTATGGACATTAATTTATTCAAAATCTTTAAACATGATTTGATTTCCATTCACATTATTTTTAAACAAGTAATCTTCATTAAAACCACAACCTTCCAATTCCAGCATGGCCTTTTTGTTTGCCGTGTTTTGACAATCACCAAATTTGCCAGCGAAACCGCCGATGGTTAAATCAGAAGCAATCACTCTGTGACATGGGACAGGTAAAGGACAAAAAGGATTTAAGCGAAGTGCCTGTCCGATGGCTCGAGGAGCAGATTTTAAAGTGTCACTGAGTACTTTATATGAAGTCACTTGTCCCTTTGGAATTTGAGCCACTAGATCATACACCTTGTATTGAAAGGGTGTTACTACTTTACCATTTTTATGATTAATGAATGTTTCCCTTTCTTCTTGTGTTGTTGGATAATATATTTTAGCTAAATGAGATCATTAACTGTTGTGTGTGCTATGAACGTTTGAGTCTATTTACTGTGAATGTCTTTATTGTTTGCAACAAATGTTTGTTTGATGTATTTCTTTTGTTTTATCTTTATTTTCTCTTTTATTATAGAAGGCATTTTTAATAAAATAGAGAGGAAAAGAAAAAGAGAGAAAAAAAAAAATGCTGCGCATAAAATATGCTTTTTATAGTTTTGTGCAAAAAATTCACATCAAAGGTATGAAAACGATTGTTCAATTTACGATCGCGTTCTTTTTAAGATATTTATACAATGGATGTCATCTCAAAAGGTCAACAGTGAAGGCTTCTTGACCGTTTTTTCTAAAAAGGTTATCCTATTCAAATGAACTTTTGTGAATCAAAGCCGCGCTTTTTTTTTTTTTTTTTTTTTTTTTTTTTTTTTTTTGAAATAATCAGTCTCCAATTTATTTGGTGAGTTTGCTTAACAGAGAAATTTTATGCCAAAAAACTCACTTTTATAGCCTTGATTAATTATGTAACACAAAGTTATTGATCAAAGAATCATAACCGCAAAATGAGTTGTGTCAGTAAAGAGACAGGAAACGGACAAGAAGGAAAGGATTGTGCGAATAATTATTGCTGTAAATAAGAAAAAGATACGGTCGGTTGGAGGTTTTCAAAATAAAAAAAAGTTCTTAATTAGACCATAATTAGACAGCTGAATAGCCATACAAGTTTAAAATAGAGTTACAGGAGTAGATAAAAGTGCTTGTGGCATATTTAGTAAGGATACGGCAATAGCTTTGCAGAAAGCTTGAATAAAAAAAAAAAAAAAAAAAAAAGCCAAGAAGCGAATTACTTTCTTTTCAGGTTTGGTTTTGTTCGACTGGTTTACAGAGTATAATAGACCTTGTTGTGATGGTTGATGACAACTACCAGCGTCACAGATCGGTCTTATCTTCAGAGCACTCTTTGTTCATTTACATTTTAAAAGACATGATTGAAAACTATTTCTTTCTATTGTCTTACTATCCTATACATGCTGTACTAAAGCAAAAAGATCAATTGGGATAGTGTGTATGTGCGTTTTGCTTGTCAGCCTTTATCATAATATTGTCCTGGTAGTCTCATGAAACAAAATAAAAAAAAAAAATAGAGGGGAAATTTTTACATTTTGAAAATTATTTCAAGCACTTTTTTTATTTTTTATTTTTTCCTTCATTTTTAATGTCACAAGTTTTACCGATTGATAAAAAGCAATTACGTGCTTGTTTATTATGTTCACTTACAAAGGTTTAATTTTATATGATAATTTGTCTTGTTTCTAAATTGTAAAATAGAATGCTTCTCAATTTAGAGCGAATGGATGTGAAAATTGTGAAGAGATATTACAGATGAGAGGAAGTATGGATCGTGTGATGGAATGTACAAGCTCTAAATTTGAAGGGTGAATAGAAGTAGAAGGGGATAAAAATGAAATGATTTATTCAATCTATAATATAGATGCATAGCAATGATGAATCCAAAAGAAAGTTGGGTTGGTAGGTGGCAACGTATAGGTAAGTTGAGTTGATGAGAATAGACAGATATTGATGATGTGATAGACAAATTCACAAGAGGAGTATATGCAATTCGAGTTTATGGTAGAATACCTGAAGATGTAGAAGATGATTTAGCAAGACGTGGTATTCCATATAGACCAAGAGATGGAAGTATAAATGATTAAGAAAACAACAACAACAATAATAAACAATATTTTATTATAAAAAACAAATTGTTAGCAGTGAGCAGGCTCAGTAGGATGATGATGATGATGATGATGATGATTGACGTTATTCTTATTGTTATTATTATTAGTAGTAGTAGTAGTAGTAGTAGTAGTAGTATCACCAGGATGCTGCTGCTGCTGCTGCTGCTGCTGCTGCTGCTGCCAAGCAAATAATGAATTATTATTAGGTTTATCATCACGAATGAAATCCACTAGAGCAAAAGGTTCAGGATGCATAAAATGAGGAGTGACAGATTCGTCTGTGTATCTGGTGGATGATCCTCTTCTTTCATGTGTTTTTTTATGTTGTGTTAAATTATCTGATCTTGAGAAAGCTTTAAAGCAACCTGGAAAATTACATTTGAAGGGTTGTTCATGTGTATGAATCCTTGTGTGCCTCTTTAAATGTTCTAATCGTCGGAATCTTTTATTGCAGTGATCGCATGCATGAGGCTTTTTTAATTCCTGTTCTTCATAAACAAAATTCACTTGTTTTGGTGGTGAAGGTGTAGGTAAAAGAGGATAATGATGACCATAGTTATAATCTGGTGGTGGCATATGAAAACTTCTTTCGTCTTTAATTAAAATATCTTGTTTTTGTTTAAATGCTTTCTTTTCATGTGTACGATAATGTGCATGAAAATTATCGGACCGACTGAATCGTTTTCCACAACCTGGATAAGAACAGACATGAGGTCTTTCACCTGTGTGAACCAACATGTGTCTTTTCAGATGCTCATAACGTCTAAAACTCCAAGAACAGTCTGGGAAATTACATGCATGTTTATTTTGTTTTGTTGGTTGTTTTCTTGCGTTCTGTCTGGTAGTAGTAGTAGTAGTAGTAGTAGTAGTAATATTGGTTGTGTTTGGTTGTTGAATAGAAGAAGGATGATTGACCCAATGATGTTGATGATAATCCATAGAGTATCTATAAGAATAACCAATATCTCTTTTATCAAATGGATGTTGTTGAGGTAGTGCGGGTGTAAGTGGAGGTGAAAGTACAGGTTCTGAATGTTGACTAGAATATCTTCTTGTCAGTGGATCAAGGCAATAATTATTATTATTATTCATCATAAAAGATAAAAAAAGAAAAAGAAAAGATTAGTTTATTTTTTTAAGGGAAAAAAAAAAAAGAGGGAGCTTTTTATAGATCCTTTTATGGTTATATTGAAACTATTTGACTTCAACTGCTTTTGCATAAGATAGATTCTAAACAAATCTTGTATGCTTAATACAAAAAAAAAAAAAAAAAAAAAAAAAAGCGATCTCCCTAAACTCTAAATTTCTTTTTTAAAGAAGTTCTCCTTAAATCTACTTTACTTGCATATCAACAGAGTCTCGTCATTTTCAGTCACGTTTTTATACAAGACAATGATTCTATACTCCTTATTGTGATCTACTCTACTTTACCTTTAGCTTACAACAAGTCTATCTCCTTATTCAAAGTCCACTCTCCTTGAAAGTCACACACAAGACGATCAAGATTTGAGTGGATTAATCAGCAATTCCAACCGATTTTTATTTTTTTTTTCTTTTCTTCTACAAACAGGATGTATCCACCTCAAGTGACAAAAGGAGAATTGAATGAGTTGTTAACAGTGGCAATAGACTGGGCCCTTGCTCACGGTCTTATTGTACGACCATCCTTAGAAAATACATTGTTTGTAAACAGCCCGGCTGTTACTCATGCCCCTTTTGCCCTTTATCCAACCCCTTTCCCCCGTAAAGAGTTTGAAAAGGCAAGAAGGTTACAACAACCTTGGAATACTTTAATTCATAAAATGAGTCAAGATGATCATTTAATTGCGGAAACGATGGAAACGTATGTTGAGCTCAATTCTCTTTTATTTGACTCATGTGTATAATATATAGTCTTGCCAATTTGGATGAATTTACAAATCAATTATATCAAATTTATTTAACAGTGAAAAAAGAAGGTATCGCACAGGTAAAAAAAAAAAAATAAAGACCAAAATATCATCTCATAAAGAAAAATAGCCAGCTAGTCTTGGCCTTCATCGTAATGATTATCTGTTACATGTTCAATCGGGTGCGGATGCATCCACCGCTCGTATTCAACAAGTAGAATTCAATACAATCTCAGCTAGTTTTGGAAGTCTGAGTGTAAGAACAAGTGAACTTCACCGGTAAGAGAGAAAGAGTGAAAGAAAAGTGAGATGTTGATGGATGATAGGTTTCTGCTGTCGACACTGAAAGGATATGGAGGAAATCAGATCGGGATCGATCAATTACCTGAAAATGATGCTATTCAATCCTTTGCGGATGGATTGGCTCATGCATGGAAACTCTATGGAAATCCCAGGTAATTTACCCGCCCTTTTTAGGATGATTATTGTTTATATTAAAATAGGATACATTTAGTGCACGTATCGCGATGATTATACAACCTGGTGAACGTAACGTGTTTGATCAACGTTGGATTGAATATACTTTACAAGAACGGTAAATAAAAATAAAAAAAAAAAAAGATAAAAATAGACAAGTCTTATTCATTGTGTTTTCAGCCACGGTATATCATTAATGCGTCTTTCACTTGAAGACATTTATTCTAGAGCTAAGCTTTCTCCTGATAACAAGGGATTGATTATGTAATTTTATTATCATCCTCTTTCTCTCTCTTTCTCCTTACCCATTCTTTTTTTGTGTAGTGATGGATATGAAGTTGCTGTCACTTATTTCCGTGCTGGTTATGGTCCTGAAGATTATCCTACAGAAAAGGCAAGTGAATGCATGTCCCTTTATTGTTTATTTATATTTTTTATAAGGAATGGGATGCAAGATTGATGATTGAGAAATCATTATCTATAAAATGTCCAACGATTGCATATCAACTGGTTGGTTCCAAAAAGGTACAACAAGTCTTGTCTGTCCCTGGTTGTTTAGAACGCTATGTTACCAAGGAGGCAGCTGAAGAAATGCGTGCATGTTTTGCAGGTTTATATCCTTTAGATGAAAGTAAGGAAGGGATCGCTGCTTATGAAATGGCACTTGAAAAATCAGATGCGTTGGTGATGAAACCTCAAAGGGAAGGTGGTGGACACAACATCTATGGTCAAGACATCTTGGAAGCCTTGAAAAAGTTGAGTCCAAAAGAGAGAAATGCGTACATCTTGATGGATCTCATCCGTAGTCCTCCACTAAATAATTTGATGATACGAGAAGGAAAAGTGATTGAAGGTGAAGTGGTTAGTGAATTGGGTGTTTATGGCATTTATTTAAAGTAAGGCTCCCCCCCCTCCCCTTGTTGTTTTATATTTTAAATCTAATGTTTTTTATTTAGTGACGGACAGGATGAGATTGTCAATTATGCCGGTGGTCATCTATTACGTACAAAGGCTATTACTACTCGTGAAGGTGGTGTAGCGGCTGGTTTTGCTGTTATCGATAGTCCTTTATTAGTGGATAAATAAATGTCATTTATTATATCATTCAGGAGATATCAAGGAGGCAGGACAATGAACAGAACCGCGCCCTCTCCCCCTTTATACATAATCCCCCTCTTTTTTTTTTTCCTTCATATAAATCAGGATTTAAAGCTTGATGAGATGAATTCAATGTTTTGAAAGAGTATTGGCTCACTTTATAGATTAGCTTACAGTAGAATGTTTAAACCTTAATTTAAAAAGAGAGGAGAAAAAGTGAGGGAAAGGGGGGGCAGAAAGATAATGAATTACACGAGGTTTGGTTTTCATCAACCTTTTTTTACGAGTAGATTAGATCACAAGATATGTTCTTCTGACATGATTGATATCACAAGCTATAAAGCAAAGACTGAGATATTATCTTTTAAAGATTCGTAATAGAATTCTAGATGAACATAGACCCTTTCTGATTGCCCTACATAGATCGAATAGGTAAGGAAAGGGGAATAAAGGAGAGAGAGAGAGAGAGGGGAGGTGGAAAGGGAGTCTAGGGAAAGTAGGGATGATGTTATAGCTTACTTTTTTACACAAAAAAGTAATTGAATTCTTATTTTTCTTGGTTAAAATGATTCAATCCAATGGATTATTTTATGGTTTGTAAAGATAATAAAAAAAAGGGGGGATAATACATATTTCTCTTTATAAAAATGCTTGGCAGTTATGTTGTCGTCAGCTTTTTAAATAGACGTATTCGCTTAAGAGTATTCATGTTACAAGCATACCCTCGATTTCTATGTGTTACGTTTTGAAAAAGCGAGCGATATTCATTATCAACCAATCATATTTGATTTTCGTACTAAAACGGGTGGCAAATACAACAAAGGGGTTTCATCTTTTCCTCTTTCTTTTCTTTCCAAAACACTATTCAAACCATAATGGTAGGTCAAAGAAATCATCCTCTCTTCTCTCTCTCTCATATTCCTTTCTTCTCTTTATTTTCTTAGGCTGACCAACTTACTGAAGATCAAATTGCTGAATTTCGTGAAGCTTTCAAGTAAGTTTTTTTTTTTTTTTCTTTTTAACATCTAAAGGTTATATTCACATTCATATAGTCTCTTTGATAAAGACCAAGATGGTTCTATTTCCACAAAAGAACTTGGAACTGTTATGCGTTCCTTAAATCTGAATCCTACCGAAGCTGAGCTTCAAGATATGGTAAAAGCACACCCAGTTGAAAGGCAGGTTTAATCCTAGTTTATTATAGATTAATGAAGTCGATAGCGATGGCAATGGTCTAATTGACTTTCCTGAATTCTTGACCATGTTGGCAAGGTAAATCATCTTGAATTCTTTTTTTTTTTTTTTATAAAAAAAACAAACTAAAAAGTTTGTTTATTCTCTGACTTTAGAAAATTAAAAGAGACTGACTCTCAAGAAGAAATCGAAGAAGCTTTCAAGGTGTTTGATAAAGACGGTAATGGGCACATCTCTGCTGCTGAGTTACGTCATGTGATGACTTCTCTTGGTGAGAAAATGAATGAAGAAGAAGTCGATGAAATGATCCGTGAAGCAGATGTAGATGGTGATGGGCAAATCAATTATCAAGAATTTATTAAAATGATGGTAAGTCTTTCTTGTTGATAAAATCTATTCTTAACTTGTATCTTTTTGAATAGATGTCTAAATAAATCTGAATCAATCCTCGCGTTGATTCTTTTATTTTTTTTTATTTTTTAATAAAGTGATTGACATATAAACTAAACTGCAATGTTATATGTTTTGAGATATTCAGCACGGTATTGATTATCATCAGCTGTTGGACCTTTTTTTTTTTTTTTACAGTGCGTTAATACTTGAACAGGTGAAATAAATTATACACTTACGATTAAGAGGTGTCCAGACAGGATCATCTTTAAACAATCTCATGGCTTTGATATAATCATTTTCATCTGTAGTAAAACGATGATAAATACCAGGTGGCTAGTAAAAAGAAAAAAAAAAAAAAAAAAAAAAAAAAAAAAAGTGTTACAATGCATTCATCATCAGTTCATTTTTATATACCAAAATGATCATGTCTCCCTTTTCCATTGCAATACGAATCCAAACATCCTTTTCGTCACGAACATCAAAGTATCCAGTGCCATCTAGAATGTATCTGATTTCTTCATCTTCATGAAGATGTCTACACAGATAAAAATTAATCATAAACTCACTATCTCGGCTTATATCCTTCTTGTTTACTCGGCAAAAAAGATTTGGAGCTTGTCTTCATAAATAGAACCAAAAGAAGCAGGAGATACTTCAATCTATATCAAACTATAAGAAAAGCACACACACACACACACATACAAAAAGACTTACAGTATCTCGGTGTTTATAGTCTCTTTGCTTTGAAATTTCGTCAATGCGATCAAGAGCATCCGCACCGTCAATTCTCCAATACAAGACACCAAGCTTTGCTAATTCGTCTTGTGATTTTTCAATACCAGTGTCGTGAGCAGCTCTTTGGTCAGCTTTGCTTTCACTGTCATATACATAAGCTCTCATGTTCAATGCAGGGATTTAAATAATAACAAAAAAAAAAAAAAAAAAAAAAAGTTTCTTTTGTTTATATAGTTGTAAACCTTTGTCTGATTGGACAATTTTTTTTGACTAAGCTCTCCGTGTTACCATCTCGCGTGTAATCCAGTTGAGCAATTTTATTAAGAAATTACGACTATTAAATATCACCTAAATCCAATTCATCATACTTTGGTCCTTGCCAATCACTGCGAGCTGATTGTTCTTTACGGTTTTGTAAATGTAATAAAGTAGAACGGAAATGACGACGGACATATTCTGAAATAGAACCTTGATGCTCAACCAGTGAAGAAGAGTTGGATGTAGGAGGATGTTGATCTGGGTTGTCCATGTTGCTAAGATTAGTATTGATCAAATCAATCAATCCATTCAAATATTTCACAGTCACTGCTTCGTTGCCCTTTTCAAAATAATAAACATATCGATTGAGAATCTCAACAAACAATTCCACGTTAGTAACAGGATCCATGCAGCTGTCAGCAATCTTGAGTGCCTTTTGAAGACATTCCAAAGCACGTTTTCCATCCCTAAACAAATCTTTTTCATTTTCTTCCAGGGATCGATCCGTTGCCCACCATAGATGTGAGGAAAGGTAAACACCTCGGCACTGATCAGGCTTCTTCAACAGCTTGGAGCTGTGAAGGGCTGCTTTTGTGATCAAGGTATCATAATTATCCAAAGAGAACACACGCGTTTGTTGAAGTGCACCAATGATACATGTAATGGCTTGGAATTGGGCCTTTGATTCGAAAATGCTTTCTTCATAAATCGTAAAGGCTTCCACAAAAAATTCGTATGCAATCTCTTCAAATCCACACTCATCTGCACTTTGGCCTGCCAAGAGGAACAAGTGAAGACAGGTATCAGCACATTCACACTTGTTGTACAAGGTTGAAATCACTTGATGAATAAAGCGAAATAGTGCAGATGTTTTCTTTTCCCAAATTTCATCTTGTACTTCTTGTATCTTGTAGCGTCTAGCAAGCTTCACAGCAGATACAATCAGTGGAGGGAATGTATAACGAATTCTGTCACCACCATCTCCAAACTGTTTTCTAGCAGCAGATAATAACTACTCAACAGGTTTAGTTTGTTATCAAGACAAAAAAAAAAAAAAATTACCAAAAACTGTGTATCCTCATTGTCGGATCTAAACATGTGAATCATCCTAGCCATCAGTCCTTGCTTTTCTATATATTCTTCTTGCTCAAAACTCAATTCATTTTGTTTTTGACGCACGCCATAAGCAGGCTGAAGTGTAGCAGCAGAGACAGGTGCATCTTTTTGATCACGTAATAAGACATCACAAAGATCAAGGATACCGTGTACATCTTCAGGGATATCAATGATTGTCGTATTCTTCAATATACTCGTAACAATCGAATAAGCAACAGATTGGCGTGTGCTATAAGGCTGGAGGGCTAACAAAGGCTGGTAATTAGCCAGGGCCAATAAGGTAATAACGGAGCCATAGTGTTGTATAGGGGCTAACAACAAAGACAACAGATTTGCTTCAGTGGCCTTGGAATGAAGATCTGGTAAATCAGAGAATTCGAGCACCTTATCTTTGGCGAAGGCAAGGATCTGGTCAACATAGTCCAATTTTTCAGGATAACAAGAAAGTGAAAGATTGATGAGAGAAACTAATAAGGCTGTCAAGTCTTGTACAGTCATGTCAGGACGAGCCTTCACAAGTTCTACAATTTGGCCCCAGAAGACGACAAACAATTCAACATCTTCAGGGATGCCGCGAACCTTTCTAATCTCGGCATTTTCATCCTCTTCAACCTTTTCCTCTTCTTCGACAGTCACTTCTTTCTTTTCCTCTTTTTCTGCTTCAGCTCTTTCTTCTGTGGCTTCTTCTCTGGTTTCTTCGGTAGCATCCTCTGTACTTTCTTCAGTAGTCTCTTGTGCTTCTTTTTCTATGCTTTCTTCTGCATCTTCTTCTTTTGCAGCCATGTCTTTATCAGAAGCAACATCTTCAGTCGCCTCGGCACTTTCCTCTTCTTTGCTTTCTTTAATATTTTCATTTGCTACTTGCTCCTCTTCCTCAATTGGAAGGCCTTGCAATTTTCGCTTTCTAGCATCAGCAATACGACGAATTCTCTCTTCTCTTTGTCTCTTTGCTTCATTGGGTTCTTCACCTTCAGCTTCCCGAGCTGCAAAGGCGGCCAGTCGATCAATCAAGGAAATAATGATTTGCTTCACATTTACTTTAGGATGTAATTGGGCAGTTGCTGAAAGGAAAGGTTCCAAGGTACGAAGATGGAAATCATCAGGGAACACTTGGGTGATAACTTCCATAAGGTATTCTTGAGCAATAACATCACGGCAGCTCACTGCTTGATCCAAGATACCAGGAAGAATGTCCTATTGAACCAAGTTTAATATACGCACAATTTTTTTTTTCTCATGTATGCTTGTACCTTTTGATACATTTTAAGATCAACACCATCAAGCTGACTGAGTCTAACAAGGTTTGTACCAACAAGAATACGTAATTCTCTACGCTCAGCTTCGCGTTTCTCACGATCTCTTGAATGACCTTGGTGTTGTAAACGAACCCAGAGCTTATTCATTTCAGTAAAGTTGGTCAAGATGAAGTTGATTGATTCATATACATTTCCTTCAGGTCTATTGTTCCAACAAGTTAAAAGAAAACCATAGGCCGTGTATTTTTTTTTTTACCCTGAACCTTCTCCTACTGGCAAGTAATCGCGAGTCATGCTGCTAAGATAGTATCTCAAGAACAAACCACGGATAGGGTGCTGAACACCTCTTGTCATTTCCATCATATCTCGCATAATCTCTCGAACAGGAGCGTCAGGCATACTCATATAAGCTGAGCCGACAGTGATCATCAGATAAAGACGAGGTACAATATTGCCAGCGTATTGTACGAGTTCGTAAAGGTCGGCAAGGTGGTGACGCCCTGAGGTATGACCTTCGGTTAAAAAGGCCGTCAAGTGTCGCATAGCATCAAAAATAGACATATCTTTTTTAAAAATAAATTGGCTTGTTCTGTTGTGCTCTATCTGGTATACTTACAGAGCTCATAGTAATTTTTAGGGGTCAAAGAAGAAGTTCTTAATTCGCCCAACATGGTTGAACAATGTTTCAGGCCATCCATCAACTTGTTGTTTTCCTAATATTTCCCCAGAGAGAAAAAAGTTACAATCGTCTTTTTCCTTTTGTAACATTTTATCTTTTTTTTACCAGGCATTTTTTCATTTGATGAGCTTGAACTTTACAAACATTCAATATCTCATCCAAAAGCTTTCCTTGGTCTTCAGCAGGAGAAGGACTGTAATAGCTCATTATGAATGGGTATGTATAAAGGAAAAAAGGCGGGCCTTTTTGGAGTGTGAAAGTAAAATGAGATTAAGTCGGCTATTTAATTTATATCCACACGTCATTTCATAATGCAAACTCTTGGCAAATCTGTGGTTCATTGTTCGTGCTGATTGTATCTTGCAGTAACGGAGTCCTGTTTTTTATTATTATTATTATTTTTGTAGAAGAGCATGGTTTGATCACTTCAAGATATGGTTATTCTTAAAGGACAATAAATAAACTAACGTTTAAAGAGCGAGCTGTTATATTATAATAAATAGACTAAAATATTTAATGAAAGCGTGCAAAGTAAAAGTAACACGTATTCCCTCTATTCAGACATTAAACTTTTTTTTTTTTTTTTTTACACAAAGCTCATTATTGTACCATTTTTTTAAAACACAACCAGTGATTTCAAATACAAGTTTTTTTCAATGTCTCTTTAAGGCATTTTAAAAGCTATTAATCTGTATAATTCTCAGAAGAAAAACTGATATCGTACTCACCATTATGCGACATTCACCTATCCAAAATAAATTTAAAAGTGATCCATTCTTACTGTTGTAACACATAATGAAAGTATCTTGGTTGGAACACATTTCTTTTTTAGGTCTCAATTTATGCTATATTGAGAATTGGCATATGAATAACCTTTCATACTAGATATCCAAATTGCATGACTTTCTTTTTGCGAGTACACTATACCTAAACAGAGACCTATCGATTTTTATACATCATAGTGCATCTTATTCCGATCCTTACTATAGAAAATATAATACGTAAGCTTGAGTTTCATCAAAGCCTAAAGCAATTTGCACAAGTATATCTCTGTTTATTATAACGAATAAACATGAGAAACTTGTCTTTTGTATTCTTAAGCTTAGCAAAGACTGAAGCGATATAAAGCTATCTGTTTCAGTTTCGATTATCTTTCTTTTTTAAAAGAAAATGCTGTCTATATAACGTATTTGCTTAAATAAAGAGGATTAAAGACAAAAATAAACTGTTGGTTATTCGTGCTCTTCCTAAAGTCTATAGACTAATACACCTTTAAATTATATGAGATTGTTTAATTCATGATGTTGACTAAATCCAGGATATACAGGCAAACATAAAAGTGTTTGTTTATTGCCACATTATAAGATTATTAAAACATTGAAAGACTTTATTATACTTAAAATTATTAAATTTACAACAATTATGTTTATACTACTACTTAATTAAAGGCTTACAAGACAATACTGGAGTTACTGGGTACAAAATTTTTGCTGATTTTATTCAAAGCATCGCAAAGGTTGGACCATCTGAAGACTTTGATGTCCTTGTCAATGTTTCTGACAACAGGGGACTTGTAAGCCATGATTCGGTGAAAAAACTCGACGTCCACATGAGGCTTGCTGAAATCCTTTGTGACAGTAATAGGATCAAGGTTTTGCAAATTTCTTCTCATGCGATTCTTCTCTTCCTTTGTTAAAGTAACCGAGAGGAGACATGCGAATAACCAGAGAACGTCAGTAGACGTGACAAAGTAATCTCTTTTAGCCTCCCAATAGATGCAAGATATAGCAAACGGTGTCCTTTTCTTATCTTCGCAGTTGGTCTTTCTGATCGGATGACAATGGAAGGAAATGTTTCGGATATTGCTTCCTGGAACAGGATACTCTGTCTTGAGCGTGAATAGAACTATGCGTCTGCCTGCCTGTCGTTCCCAGCTTTGCCACTGTAACTTCATCGGTTCTGTGCAGGCTTTGTTCGTTTCGAGATAAGCTTTACCAAGGGCTGAATAACGGCTGTTGTCTTCCTCAGATACACCTTCGGTGATTATGCCTTGATTTTGCATAGGAACAGGAGCGGGAGCAAGTGGCTTGGTAAAGTTGTTGCTTGTAAGGTCAATGATAGAAGCAGCATCATCTGGAGGTGTACTTGGAGCCATGGGGCCCGAAAAAGAATTCTGCATGGAGTTGACATAGTTCTGGAAAATGGCAGGATGAGGTGGCATAAAGTTCTGGTTTATTTGCTTTTCAGGAACTGCCTGGAGATCGCAAGCGGTCCAGCTGATTAATAAATTAGGATCATATTGATACTGCATGGAGGGATCATCAGGCAAAAAGCCATTGGGACCAAAGGCTAAGCCCATGAAACTGTCGTCTAGAGATAAATAAGATTATTAGAGAATTGAATTTAAAAATTTAGTCAGATTAGAGCAGATTTACTTTCATTCGCATTCATATCTTGTGGCAGAGGAAAGAAAGATGGAATACTGCTTGCTTCCAAGTAATCTGTTGGTCAAGACACATTAGGATTGTTTACTAAAAACTATTACTACAACTCACCGTTGTATTCTTTTTCTGGTATATTAAAATAAGCTTGTTTGTTCATTATTCAAATATTCGCGAGTTAAGAGTGTGCGAATGGATTTAACAATAGCCTCTCTTTTATATAGAAATCAAAAGTGAAACTGACATATCAAATCATTGTGGATACATTTGCAAAATGACGTCTGGAAATTATCGTCATTTACCTAAAAAGATTCTTTTTTAAGCTTTGATATTTTAATCAATAAAGTTCATGCGAAATACACCGGTAGCTGGCATGCGCTATTTGTCTACAAAGAAAAGAAAAAAAAGAGACATAGTTTAAACTTGAACTTCTATGCCTATAGGCTAAGTTTTTTTTTTAAATTGAGAAGAAATTGTTTTTGTCTTCACATGGTCTGTGCTCCACTATTCGGTTGGTTTCGAATTTATTCAGTATATAAGCGATTTAATAATAATAATAATAACAAAGGAAATGGTATTAAGCAACCATTATTTGGAATTTGAGTGTATGAATAACAGTCTATTATCACAAAACTTGTTTATGGATCATTTTAATATAGTCCGGATCAAGATTTGATTAACATGTCAACTAGGGTCCACCATATGAACTAAAGGATCGATCTCATGCAGAATTGTGCAACAAAGTTTAATTGACATCTGTCAACAGGTCTGTTAGATAGTAACAAAAAACGCTCGTTTAATCTCGGTAAATATAATTGTTATTTATATTGATTAAAGGCAAGGCCAATAGCTCAAAGTATTTCAAGAAACTATTTTCATTAGACGGTCATTTATTCATTCATGTATCTTTGCAAAAAAAAAAGAAAAAAAGAAAAAAAAAGGCATACAAGTATCTTTGGAACCCAGTTCGTGTATTCTGGAAAACCTTTTACAGCACTAGAAACAACATTTCCTGTAAGCTTATATTGCAAATGCTCAAGTTTAATGCTAAACTATGTTTTGTTATTAAATTATGCATGCTATCTTTACTTTGGTAGTAAGATTGTAGTGATCACTAGAGAAAACAGTCATAGCAAGAAGAGATCAAAGTTCAAGCGTATGTTCTTTATAAAAACTATAATATAATTACTATATTGTAGAATTTACAAAATTCAAAACGAGCTAAAGTTTCTATTACAATAGCCTATTTGAATTTAATGAACTACAAAGAAGTATAGCTTAAAATTAATTAATGCTTTTAATGCATTAAGCTAGCTATTGTTTGAGTATATGAGCATTGCTTCTATGAATTAAATAAGCAAACAGTGAGAGATTATGATCTATGAACCAAGGATTAACCCAAGTTGCGTATCAGACATATTTTTCATTGTTAAGTGGGCCACTTAACCAGTCATAAAAGTGCATCTAGCGTTATTGAATGGTATCTATGCTCTTTGTAGACTATTTTCCATACGTTATTATGATGTTGATATAATTTTAGTCATTGAGAAGAAGCTTATTAAGTATTGCATTTTCTTAATTTCACTTGTCCTCTTCCTTTCACATTATCTTTCTAAGTTTTTCTATGTCTTGATTCGCATATTTATATAGAGCTATACCATTGATTATTTAACAGGTAAAATCGGTGAGAGCCTCTGGTCTATAGACTTCTTCCAAACACTCAGACTGAATGTCTACTAGCTTAGATAATATCACAAACATATTTAAATTTAATGATATGAATGGATCAAAGTAAGTGCATATCACCATCTTTTAGTATAGGAAATAATCCGAGATTTGTTGGAAATATGTACATAACATGTAACGCTTTTATAGTATTGATTCCCAAAGATTTAATCAGTGCTGTTGATGTGAGGCTATTTTACTCAAAATGAATAATAAACTATACCACATATCCATAAAAAGACATGATCAATTGCAATAGCTACATAATCGATCAATGATTGTGAGTATGTATAATATACAATGTCCATAAAGAGCTTTGCATTGTATGCTATTGAGACACAACTGAAGCAGTGAGACAGTTCAGTTTCAGATTCTTTTTTCATAACAGAAACATTCCTTTATCAATCATTTTTTATCTTATGCTGTCAAAACAAGAATTGAAGCTTATGGATTGATCTGCTGAGATGATATATTTTTGTAAATAAAATTACATGATTCAATCCATTAATTGCGATTTTTTTAAGAAGAAAATTCTATGACGATATTAAGAATATTATTTAATATAATCAAAGTCGACTGTTGTATCTTGTTATCTTCATAAAGAGTAAGAGCAAAATATGAGCTCAAGGGCCATACGTTGCTTCTCAAGAATTGGTTAACATTTAAAAAGTTAGTTTATTAAACCTTGGTTAGGTCTTCTTTGTTTCACCTCAAAGACCATTAGTTCCTCAGCTCAAATGAATTGACGTTATATAGACTATAAATTAATAAATTCTTTTTTTTAAAAAAAGTGTTATTCGTTTGAATAGAGGATTAAGCGATGTCTCTCTCTTCAGTTTAACATAGCCGTTGGAATATAATCATTAGATTCATTACAAAATCAAGAAAATGATTCTTCCTTTTACATGCTGAATAAACGTCATTTTTACCTCTATTTTTTTTAGTAATTTAATAGAATTGGGTTAAAAATACAAGGTAATAGCAAAAAAAAAAAAAAGAAAAAAAGTAACTGTTAAATTTAACAAGTTATAATCATAAATATACATATTTGATAAAATAGAAATAGCTAAATGAACACTTATTGAATCAAAAGAATATATGGAGCACCATAGACAATGGGAAACATATTAAGTTACCGCGGGAATAAACAGTTGTGTCAGCATCATCATTTATTTTATCAGCCTCGTCTACATTTATTATTTGATGACGACATGTCTTTACTTGCAGCTTTTCTTCTCAGTGGTAAAGCAAGAACACGGCTTTGTTCTACCAAAGGGCTTTTAATGGACTATTTTAATGTTATACAAGTTACATACTATCTTGGAGTACATGTGCTGTTTGCACTACGTACAAAAGATCTGTTTATGCAGAAATAGGGGCTCTGAATACTAATAGCCAATATAGTATGATTCTGTTTAGAACATTCAATTCAAAGACTAAATAACACAATGGCGTTTAATCCGATAAAGAGACCCAAATATAAAGTGTTTGAGGTCAATGCATATCATACGTATGATATAGTATATCTAGCAATAACTTTATTTATAAACGACCGTCATACATTAGCATATGAAGGTACAAACTCACCAAAAGGTATATGATTCATACACTTGTAATGTAATCTTCGTTTGGTAAATCTGCGTCAGAATGAAATAGACATGACGTTACATCATTTTGTCTTAATTTCCTTTTTAGTAAATTGTCAATTCTACTGCATATAATATAAATAGCGCGGTCCTTTTTTCTGTTCCTGTCAATATATCAATTCAAATATATTTATTAAACATGTCTTCTCCCTCAAGAACCGATGCTAAGAAAGACCAATTTGTTGGCAATGTAAAGGAAACAGCTGGTAACGCTGTTGGTAATGAATCTCTCGAAAACAAGGGCCAAGCTCAAAACGCCTCCGGAAAGACTCAAGAAACCGCTGCCAACGTCACTGATTATATCAAGGGAACTATTAACCAAGCAAGTGGCGCTGTTATGGGTGCTGTCAACTCATTGACAGGTAATACTACTGATGAAGCTGGTAACAAGGTTCGTCAAAAGAAAGGCGAAGCTCAACAAGAAATTAGCAAATAAGTCGATTTGTAATTACTTTTTATCTCTTTTTTCACTTTATAAATAAATAACTCAAATACTAATGCCGTATTTGTATTTTTTTTTTTAAAAAAAAACAGCCCTAAACTATGAAAAGATTTATATGTGTAATTCAACTATTTCATTTTCCAGCATTGTTGTTAATAATAAAACTAGACCATATTGTAAATCTGCTTTATTTTTTTCAGGAATCATTAGTGGGTTTTTGAGGAGAACAAAATAAAAAAAATAAGAAAAGAATTTTTTATTATTTACATTTCGGTCTAATATATTAAGTAAAAGGGAACAGTTATTTCTTAATAAAAAAAAAAGAAAAATTTATATGATTTCTAACACAAACATTGTTGGTATATGTATATTGAAGAAGAAAAGAGAGTATGTATGTAAATAAATAAACATCGATTATTAGGAAATTCCAAGTGATCTTTTACTAAACTCATATACAGCATAACTAATACTGACTGAAGGTACGACTTTAAAAAGTGTTGGCCCCAATCCTTTGTAGAATCCTCTCACACCGTCAGCATGAAATGTCTTTTTGGCTGCGTCCCAGGCAGATGTGTATCTATATGGATGTGCTGGTGTACCCTGTGCTTGGAGTCTATTCATATAAAATTAGACACAAGCCCCTCTTGAGGATTCAACATGAAAAAATTACCTTGTTCTGATCATATTAAGAGGATAAACACTCGAGGCACCAATCGACCCACTTACCATACCACATGCCCATAAAATTAGCACATTCGGAGGTTTACTTTTTCCATTTTCATCTTTCTGAGCATTCATATATTGAAGATAGGTCACCTTCAATGTCTCGTATATTCCCATGTCCAATGCTTGGTAAGGGAAAACACCCAACAGACTGACAGTCAACCCAGGCCAGAAACCTCTGAGTCCATTGGCTCTGTAGAGTGATTTTGCGGTATTCGCGATAATAAATCGCTGTTTAGATTTGAATGCTGCACTGTGATGACTAGACTTTTTTTCATGAATGGCGTTTGATGACATAATTCTTGTCTTTAATGTTTCCAAAGGATAAATGCAGAATTGAGCACATAGACCAGCCACACCACCAGCCACAAAACGAGCACCCACAGGAATACTGTTCTTGTCATCAGAGTGTGTGAGATCGGCCAAAATAGATTTTGCTGTTTCAAATACATAAAATTTGATGGCTGATTCGGGAACAATTTTTATCACATTCAAACCATTACCAACAAAGAAAGCGCGAAATCCGCCTCCTTGGTGGTAAATGTTTTTTAAACCATTCAAAATAGCTGACTGTCTATTTCCTGTTGAATGGAGTGAAGCAGACGATGTTTGGGTGATTAGGTATACTTTCAATCTATCAAATGGAGCGGTGCATGTTCTCGAAACTGCACCTGCCATACCGCCTGCAGCCAGATACTTGTATGCGTTGGTAGCGCCTTCATCAGTGTGTGGAATGACAACTTCTGCATCATGAGTAAGTTGAGTGGATGATTGATAGTACTGATAAACTTCCATTAAAGTCGTTTCTCGAGGTAGTAACTATACACAGTCATTATAACTGTCAAGAATCGATCTATTATATAATACTTACTAATAAAAAGTCTCTCCAATCTTGAAAGTCGATATATCCGTTTCCCTCTATAACAAAAAAGTGTTACAAAGGAAACTCTTTATAATGAAATCGTTTTACCTGTGTCAATACATTGAATAAACTGAGTGATATCATCGTTTGTTACATGAATTCCTGCTGCTTTTAAAGCATTTTCTAAATCTTTTGGACGTAATTTGAAGTCACTAGATCGATTGATTTCAGCAAACAGCTCCCAAAGTTCCTTCTCCTTTTCCAAGACATAGTTTCTAAACTCTTGAAAATAGATAACTCCATCATGCGCTGTATCACATTTTGCTAGTAAATCAGTCACGTATCGAGTATGAGCTGGTAGGTGAGTGAGTTTAAGAAACCCTCCCAAAACATCCTCAGCATCCAAGTATCCTCTTTTCTTGCAATCTAATGATTCAAATAAACTTTTTATTCGAGCTTCTCTTTCGCTTGCTTTTTCATCAAAATAAGGATGTCGTGAACCAGGAATTGACTTCATTTGTTAATTCATAAAGAAGACTCTTTATAGAATAAGTAAAAAAAAAAGAAAAAAAAGGATGGTGGGTGTATTGAAGCTTGTTACTACTTTAATGTAAGAAAAAAAAAAAAAAATAAAAAAATAAAAAATAACGGTTTCAAAAACAGCATTTCCAAAGTAGTCAAGAGGGGGAGGCTTAAAAAAGTTGAAGCAAGGGTTGGGATTAAAAATTCCGCTTGCAACACAATGTATGTCAATTGAACTCCTTAAATTTACTTATCTTTTCCCCTCTCCCTATTCCCTTTTCTTCTTTCACTTTTTATTTGAAAAAAAGATTTAATGCCTATTAATAAGAGTAATTATCAACCTAAAGATGCTAGAGCTATCAGCAATCCATACCAAGATGATGATGATGACGATAGCATTGATGATTTATTCCCCACACGTAAAATGATGACGGGTACTCAAGCGCTTGTGGATTTTTTAAAGACAACAAGCCCTGAAGAATTTCAAAGGCCCGAAAGACTGACGACGAGTACAAATATCTTTTCAAGGATCAGAAAGACTAAAAGAGTACCTTCCACTCGATCTGTTCCACCTTCTGCAACAAATAAAAAGGGTCATGTTGAGCTTGTGACAAAAAGCGCTGGAAATAGTAGAACTCCTTCTTTTGATACAACTTCCATTCAGACACTTGTGACACGTAACAATAATCCAATCTTGCCAAACAAAAAAAGAGAATCGAGTTTATACAGTGGATCTCTTCGTCACTCGGTCTCTATCAAAAGTCAATCAAGTCATGTAGGTGGTCATCGATTTGTGTCAAGCTATCCTGAAAGCCATAAGCTTCCCAAAGTAACTATAGATGCATTCTTGGATGCTTCAAATGGAAATGATATGGTAGAAACAGCTTTATTGCAACGCTTGGAAAGAGTTCGTATGCTGGGTCAACCTATTCCAAGTGATTATGTAACTGCTTGCTTGTCTACTGAACATATAAGAGCCTTAGGTATTACACATATCTTAGAACAAAGTAAACAAGAACAGAAAAAAGTCAGTACAGAAAAGAAAGTAAGGCACATGCAAGTACAAACAATAGATTGGACCGAGAACGACCAAAAAAGAAATTCAACTCAGATAAATCATGAAGAGGAAATGGAAAACAAAGAAGAGAGTAGGTCAAAAAGGGCAGAGTTAGCGTTGGAAGAAGCTTTGGATAATTTTGAAGTTATCAGTGGACTTGCTTATGCAAAATTAAGAGAATTGTGGGAAGAAAAAATGAGATGGGAAAATGCTTGCATGGAATTGAGAGATCGTTTATTGGCTTTGGAACAAGGCAAAAGATATGATGAAAGTTACTTCCTGGATGAAGAAGATGAGGATGACTTGGGATTATCTGAATTCCCACTCCAATGAGAAAATGGATACAACCCTGATGTAATAGTAAACCACTTTTGATTACACCAAGAAATCAAGTATGAGTTGCACAAAATAAATAGCATTCTCCCTTACAACTTTTTTTTTATTAATGAAATATTCTATGTCTTGTTCATGATTTATTCAAATTCTTTTTTTTAAGACAAAATTGTATAAAGAACCTTTTCATTGTTCTTTTATTTTATTTATACATTTTATAAGGGATCAATAAAGAAAGAGGAGAAAAAGAGAAATAACAAAATAGATGCATCAATCAGTTGTTGTTGATTAGTAGAAAGCCTTGGTGTGGTTTTCACAGATATCACGGAGCTTAGCTTCGAGTTCCTTAGAGATGACACCCTTGGAGCGGATTTCTTCGAGGACATCAGTGTGTTGAGAGTGAACGTGGCTAATGAAGTCCTTTTCCCATTCAGTGACCTTGTTGACAGGAACCTTGTCAAGGAAACCATTAACACCAGCAAAGATGATGGGAACTTGGGCTTGAATAGACAAGGGAGTGTATTGAGGTTGCTTCAACAATTCAGTCAAACGAGCACCACGGTTCAACAAGAATTGAGTAGAGGCATCCAAATCAGAACCGAATTGGGCAAAGGCGGCAACTTCACGGTATTGGGCCAAGAAAAGCTTCATGGAACCAGCAACTTGCTTCATAGCCTTGGTTTGAGCGGCGGAACCGACACGAGAGACGGAAAGACCGACGTTAATGGCAGGACGGATACCCTTGAAGAAGAGTTCGGCTTCCAAGAAAATTTGACCATCAGTAATGGAAATGACGTTGGTAGGAATATAAGCAGAGACATCACCACCTTGGGTTTCAATGATGGGAAGAGCAGTCATAGAACCGTAACCGAAGTTCTTGTTCATCTTGGCAGCACGTTCCAAAAGACGAGAGTGGAGGTAGAAAACATCACCAGGGTAGGCTTCACGACCAGGAGGACGACGAAGCAAGAGGGACATTTGACGGTAAGCAACGGCTTGCTTGGACAAATCATCATAGATGATCAAGGAGTGACGACCGTTATCACGGAACCACTCACCGAAAGCGGCACCAGAGAAAGGAGCAAGGTATTGAAGGGGAGCGGCTTCAGAAGCGGTGGCAGCAACGACAGTGGTGTACTTCATGGCATCTATCATAAAAAAGAACATAAGTCATCTAAGCAATTTCTTTTCTATATTTCTCCTTACCATTTTCTTCAAGAGTTCTGACAAGTTGAGCAACAGTAGAACGCTTTTGACCAACAGCAACATAGATACAGTACAACTTCTTGGCTTCATCAGAACCGTTGTTCCAGTACTTTTGGTTCAAGATAGTGTCAAGAGCGACAGCAGTCTTACCAGTTTGACGATCACCAATAATCAATTCACGTTGACCACGACCGATGGGAACCATGGAGTCAACAGACTTGATACCAGTTTGCATAGGTTCGTTGACAGAGTGACGAGGCAAGATACCGGGGGCCTTGACTTGGACACGAGAGCGACCAACGGTTTCAAGAGGACCCTTACCATCAATGGGGTTACCGAGGGCATCAACAACACGACCAAGGACACCGGGACCGACGGGGACATCGACAATGGCACCAGTACGCTTGACAGTATCACCTTCCTTGATCAAACGATCGTTACCGAAAACGACAATACCGACGTTGTCAGCTTCCAAGTTAAGAGCCATACCCTATATTAACGAATAAGCAACCCTGATCTTTTTCCTTTTACTCGTTCCTTTGTTTTTACCTTAAGACCGCTGGAGAATTCAACCATTTCTTCAGCTTGACAGTTCTTTAAACCATAAACACGAGCAATACCATCACCGATGGACAAGACACGACCAGTTTCTTGAAGATCGGCTTCAGAGCTAGAGCCCAAGATGCGTTGTTCGAGGATGGAGGAGACTTCAGAAGTGGAAGGCTTGGCAGTGGCATAGCTACGGGCAGCAGCAGCAACAGCACCGAGGTTAAGACGGGCCTAACATAAAATAAAGCTTTTAGCTGTCATTACTTTAAAGCAAACGTCTTTCAATCTGGTTATTAATCTATTGTAAACATGCTTTATATAATAAGCTTTGTCTTGTATTGCTCTCTTTTTTAAAAGCTGATCAACAAGCAAAGTTTTCATTATATAGAAGTATGTGCTATTTCGTAAATTAAGCATGTCAATGCAATAACGAGATTGAAAAAACGTTTGTCCAATATTCCTATACTATTTTTATCTTACAGCTGAAGTCAAGCTACGACGAGCTAAAGGACTGGCAATACGAGCAACGTTTCTAAGCATTGTTGTATAGGGTGGTTTTAGTGATAAAAGAAAAGAAAAAAAAAAAAGCTGGTAAAATTTTTCAAGTCATTCTAATTTACTTTCCCCAGGAAATTTTAAAGGGGGGTTGCCTTCCAAAGAAATCTACGTCACTCAAAACGATGTCATCAATATCTGTCTGCAGTTAAAAAAAAATCGGCATTTAAAAACAAATGACTGTAAGTCCAAACTTATCTTAAGCAATTCTTGTAGAATATAAAATTAAAAATAATGACTACTTCAAAAACACTCGTTGTTGACAATGGTACAGGTGTAAGTTCAGATATACTATGTGTTTTATCCTTTTTATCATCTTTATTCTCATATTAAAAACCATCTTTTTTTTTTTCTCACATTTAGTTTGTGAAATGTGGTTATGCAGGTTCCAATTTCCCTGAACACGTATTTTCCAGCGTTGTAGGTCGACCTATTTTACGTGCGGAAGAACAAGTAGGCAACCTTCAGGTGAAAGATATTATGGTGGGTGATGAAGCCGCTCAACTTCGAAACATCCTTCAAATGTCATACCCAATGGAAAACGGTATTATTCGTAATTGGGAAGATATGCGTCACTTGTGGAACTATACGTTTGATGAAAAGCTAAAGATTGATCCAAGAGACTCAAAGATTTTGCTGACCGAAGCACCTATGAACCCAAAGCAGAATAGAGAACAAATGGCACAAATTATGTTTGAAGAATATGGATTTCAGGGAATCTATGTTGCTATACAGGCCGTGTTGACACTTTTTGCACAAGGTGAAATAATGAAAAAGATAACTGGATGGGAAACTGATATAATGTAGGCCTGATGTCTGGTGTTGTAGTTGATTCTGGAGATGGTGTTACACATATTGTAAGAGATATAAGAAAGAAATAAATAGAAAGACTCAAACTACCCCTTTTAAAAAAGGTACCTGTATATCAAGGCTATGCACCTGCTAATTTGACACGTCGTCTGGATGTCGCAGGCCGTCATGTCACTAGATATTTGATCAAGTTATTACTTCATCGAGGATATGCATTTAATCGTACTGCCGATTTTGAAACTGTCCGTCAAATTAAGGAGAAGCTTTGCTATGTCAGGTACGTAAAGTGATGACTTCACATAAAAGTTAATATGTCTAATAAATATCCTTTAAAAGCTATGATCTTGAGTTGGACCAAAAATTAGGTAATGAGACTACGACATTAGTAGAAAGCTATGAGGTTTGTGTTTGAGTTATACAATAAGGCCTATTTAACCATTTTTTATTTTTAAAGCTTCCTGATGGACGTGTTATTAAAGTGGGTTCTGAACGTTTTGAAGCACCCGAATGTTTGTTCCAGCCCAACTTGATTGATGTAGAAGCACCAGGAATGGCAGGTGAAGTGTTTATTTATAAGCATAGTATACGAGTTGTATTTAAAAATCATTTTTTTTTTAAATAGAAATGTTGTTTAATACCATCCAATCAGCAGATATAGATATCCGTGCTGATCTCTATAAACACATTGTATTATCTGGTGGATCCACTATGTATCCTGGTTTGCCTAGTCGTTTAGAAAAGGAAATGAAACAGCTTTACCTTACAAATGTATTAAATGGAGACGCAAGTAGATTAAGCGTAAGTTTATGCTTCGTAACAAAGGACAGTTTATGACTAAAATAATTTTATAGAATTTCAAGATCCGTATCGAAGATCCACCTAGACGTAAGCATATGGTATACCTTGGTGGTGCCGTACTTGCTGATATCATGAAAGATAAAGAGTCGTGGTGGGTTTCTAAACAAGAATGGGAAGAAATGGGTCCTCGCGCATTGGATAAAATGGGTGTATTGGGATCAGCTTCTTAAATAAAATAAAATGTAACTATGAGAACAATAATTATTACTAGTGACAGCAATTGAAACAAATAAAAGTTGTCAATTCTTTTTGAGAATGTTGTCAAAGAAAAAAAAGATTTCAAACTGGTTGACAACAAATAAGGAATTGTATAAATACAAGTAATGAAACAATCCACTTTGAATTAAAAACTATGAACTTGCCTCCTTACAAACCACCTGTTCGTCCGATATCTCCTCGTCCTAATCGTCCTGATTCAGTAAGACCAAGTCGATGATAAATACGTCTTGACTTGATTAATATTTTTCCTTTTGCCTTGTATCTTTTAGAAATTTGTATCCACTGAATTGTTTTAAATTTTAATAAAATCGATTGTATGAAACAAATGTTTTATTGATAGTATAGTGTTTTAATCTAAAATGAGACGATTTAATAAAATAAGTTAGACGGCTTAAAAGATAAAAGAGACTAACGTCAGATTTTTTTGAGACAAGTGAGTAAAACAAATTAGACAATACAGGTTCTTTTTGTAGACACATGTTCAAAAAAATGTTGACGAGCAACCCCTTATATTATTGTTCAAAGACTTACACTATATCTGGGATTAATGCAGCGTTAACTACAAAGGATTATTTTGTCTTTTCGTCGGTTGACTAGTACTAGCTGATGGTGATGACATATCCTTTCTTTTAGAGCCGGTGGAGAGAGGTTTTTTCGATCTCCAGAAACGTTCTGGTCTTTCACCATTTGCACGCAGGCTAAAAAGGATTTGTCTAAAGTTTAACGTAGCAGCCATATCACGATTCCAAAGACGACGAAGAGGGGCTTTATCAGTAGTTTCTATTGTGCTCATCACAGCCTTTAAACATTGTTGGTTTTTGCACCTGAGCAGAAATTATGAAAGCTTGTTATTTTTTTTTACTTGCATATAAAAAGCACTTACCTTAAAAGGCCATGACGGTCTACAACGGGATACTTTTCTCTTTGATATGGTCTAGGATTCTGCACTTTTTTAAACGTTTCAAGTTCACCATTTTGGCAAGAAGGGCACAGACTAGAAGTCCGGAACTCGTCAAGGAGGTACACCTGGAAGCCTTCTTTGGCTAACATTCTTCTCATTCCGACACCTCTAATGGGTTCATGATACTTTACCTTTCCTGCCGACTAATTACCAAGTATTAAGATAGAATCATTCCCAAACCTCTCTCTAAGCTTCTTGGCTAACCGTTTGTCTGCTTGTTGCTGATTGATGAAACTTGAGAACTTCATTTTTCTAAAGGGTAAAAAACCACCGGCACCCTGATCTTCTGCTGCAGGGCGATCTTCATTTAAGTAGTACGCTTTCATGACATGGGTGACTTTGGCTCTTTCTTGAAGATACTCGATAAACTTGTCTTTGTTGACAGTTGAAGATTTGAAATGCGACAGGGAAAGCTCGGCTGCAATCATTTCATCTCTTCAAGTTGTTCCTGAGCTTCCTGAATTTTCTAGATTTAGTTTCGATTGCTTTTTGGTTGCTTGTATATCGGTAAATCATTTTATTTTCAACAGTACTCTTTTCATGCATACAGTAAATCAAGTCTCGACGGCCAGGATCAATTAATACACATTTGCCAACACCAGCCAGCAACTCTTCTTTTCCCAACTTCTCAATGTACTGGAATTCTTCTGCTTTAATAGACTTTGGCTTTCCACCACTGCTGCCACCTTTCTTCATTGTATCGTAGCTTTGCTTTAACACCGACACACCTACGCCATCTGTGTATATCGTACCTCTAAACTTCATGATCCTTCTTTCTCCTTGTGGTTTCATCGCTTTTGATCTAACATCAAGAACGGCTCCCCATACTACTTCTTTATCCAAGTGGCTGATGATGGAATTCTTCAAGATTTGAGTATTTAAAATATATGTATCAATCGTCATATACGATGGTATGAAGCCCTTTCTTAATGGAAAGCAATTGAATGATTTGTTTTGAAGCGCTTCGCACATGCTTGATAGTCTATAGTACGCTTTTATGTGCTTGAGAGGGTTAGCTTTGCAGTCGTAATAGATCGAGCCTTTCGCAAATCGATAATCCGTCGAATACGAGTCAAAAAGATTACGGATTTTATCTAAATCATTTGAGGAGAAAAACTCTTTGGGAACATCTTCAATGCTCCTTGACGATATAGCCAACTTGACCTTGCTTATCTGCTCTGTTATTGTCTTTATAGTTGCCACAATCTCCTTCTCTGTTCCCTCGTTTTTCTTCATCTCGCTTTTCAGCGCCTTGATTCTTTCGTTCTTCTTTAAGAGCAAGTTAAGAAACATTCGAACTTTGTTTCCGAATTGAACCTTGACCCCATTCAGATAAGCAGTGACGATCTTTACCATTTCATAAGAGGCTATCTGATGAGCATACTTCATATTAATTGGCTCGTACGAACAGCACTGAAAGTACTGGTGTCGATAGTTGAGTACTAGCCCTTTGTAAGTTCTTGATTTTGTCGAAGCTTTCTGCTTGTCTGGTTTGTAGTTTTTGAGGAGTGACAAAAAGACTTCTTTAAAAAAGTCAACATTAATGAAATCCTCCAAGGGAAACGCAGGGTTATTTTCCAGTTCATGAATAAAGATATATGAATGTTACATTCATGTTGAATTTTTAGCCAAAGAGCCGAAATGAATCCATCTCTTTGTGTGAGAGAAGAGCAGACTGCAAAACCAAGATATCTAAGTGCAGAAGGTGAATTCTTGTCGGGCCACGAGGGAATTTGATTCTCCTGCAAGAATGTTTGCCATGGGAGATGAGAATGACCTGAGAGTGAGAAGGCTTCAGTTTTTCCAAGGTTGAGCTTCGCGTTTGACGCCTGAGCATAAACTTCGTAGAGTTGGCGGAGACGGACAAAGTCTGATGGTTTGCTGAGAAAGACTGCCACATCATCTGCGTATGCCAGAATCTTAATAGGAGGAGGAGGAACTATGTGCAGATCAGCAGGATTAGCGGCTTGACAGAATTGAAAACCTTGTAGCTCGTTATCTGATTCAATCGATCGCAAGAACGGGTCAAAAGCTATGTTGAACAGAAGCGGAGATAGGGGATCACCTTGACGCAGACCTCGTGATTGTTAGAGTGATGAAGAAAAGAAGCCATTCACGTTAATTTGAATTTGGGTTTCAAAAAACAATTTGTCGATGATCTGAACTATCGTGGAAGGAAAACCAAATTTCAAAAGAACTTGTTTGAGATATTCTGGATTGACTCGATCTTAGGCCTTCTCTTGGTCCAGTAAAAGCCCTACTTCTGTAGATTGTCGTTGTTCAGCTTCTGTTTTGACTAACTGCATCAAAAGACCGTTATCTCCAATAAATCTTCCGGGCATGAAACCTTTCTGAACTCTATGTATGATCTTGGAGCAAGAGAGACGCATTCGACCTGTTAATAGGCGAGTGAAGATTTTGGCATCCGTATTAATCAGGGAAATGGGGCGCCAATTACTGAGAAGGTTTAGGTTGCCTTTTTTTGGGAGAAGAACGGTAGAGGTAATGGTCCAACTAGCAGGGAAGATGGCAGATTCCAAGGCTTGATTGTACACATCAAGGATCAGAGACTGCAAGAGTTCAAAGCGAAACAAAAATGAAAGAGCTTCATAAGGGAGACCATCGGAACCAGGGCTGCTTGAATGAGGACTACGGGTGGATGCCTGAAGAATATCATCAAAACTAAAAGGAGCCGTAAGAAGACCCGCCATTTGTGGGGCAAGACGGTTTTGTTCCGGAATGTGGTTCAACAATGCCTCAGTATGCGACAAAGAAACTGGGTCACACGTGTAGAGATTCTTGTAGAATTCTTTTGCAATGTTTTGCATCTCGGATGGATTAGAGGTAGCTTCAGATTCTGGTGTAGCCTTTAAGCTGGGAATATAGCGAGAAGAAGCACGCGTCGAAATGGTTTTCTTGAGGTACCCTGCCGATGTTTCCCCATTTTCACGCCAATGACGTCCTGCACGCAGTATGTTATTGGCCGTGACTTCCTGTTGTACTATTTGCATGGGTTCTGTTTGACCTTCTGCGTTAATGGGTCGGTATTTGTCAAGGATGCCTTTGATCAATGCTTGTGGCTCCATTGCACGTCGTTTCAGAGGTCTAGGAACCCTTTCAGTTATCAGAGCATTGGCCATCTCATTACTCATCCACTTTTGCTCAACATAGTAGCGGGCAACAGCTGGAACAAGGTAAGGGCGTAAGAACCGGAGAGTCGTGATACAACGAACTTGATTTAGTGCATAACCAAGATCGACACGGTCTTGTCCAGTAAGATTGTTGTATTTGGCGTCAGCAACGTGCTGGGCATCACAAGGATTGAAAGAGGCGATTATCTCAACTTTGCAATCTTCAAGGGTCTGAACTAATATAAGCTTGAACTCCTTATGAACCAATAAGCCAATGATCCCGTTAGCGGGGAAGCTGATGTCAAGGATACGACTCGTGTCAATACCTAGTTTACGAAACCTTTGGCGGATTTCACTTCGATTCAATCGTCGAGAGCGGTGAACATAGACATAGTCATAGCCAGGTGAGGTAAAGGGTGTGGGCGCGTTAAAAGCACGTGCAGTAGCCTGACGCTTACGTTCTGAAGTAAGCACTCCATATTTAGGCTTAGCAGGGAGCTTAGCAACTGTAATCCAAGCTGCTGGGTTGGATGAGGAGGCAGTGGTGAATGAGTCAACAGTGGTAGATGATTTAACCGTGGCAGGTTTGGCAGTAGCATGCTTGCTGGCTTCAGTACCCGGAGCATTTAGAGCAAGGATGCCAATCACTGGTTGCTTAGCAGTTGCCTTAAAAGGTTTAGCTGGTTGGCTTAAGGGACGCGCATTCAAAGATGTCAGCTGCTTTACTACAGCTCTCATATTGTCCAGTTCAGCCTTCAACTGATTGTTGGCTGCTTCCAAAGTGTCGAATTTTGTAACTAGGTGTTGAACCTGGTCACTTAGCGTTTTGACCATGTTGCATAGTCCGGCGAGGGTGTTATTTAGTTCTTGGTTAATGTTATTGTCCATTTTGTTTCCAAAATATAGGTTTTGAAAAAGCGGATAACTTGTGTGATAATTGTGAGCCGTCTCCCAAATTCAAATATAATATTTTCCTCAAGTAGGCGGTGTGAATAATGTTGTTTCTTATAACTGATTGCTTTGCTTTCAAACACAAAATTTTGCTTGGATTCAGAATTTAGTGTAACGTTTGAAAACACGAAAGAGTGTGTGTGTTTTAATAAATATTAAAACTTTCATCCATAAAAAAAAAAAAAAAAAAAAAAAATATAAAAAAGCATAGCCGTCTTTTCAGTCAAAAAATCCGTCAATCAAAATCATAAAGATCGCCTTTTGAGGCTTTATGGATCGTATCTCAGTTTAAAATACTGCCCATTAGCATTGCGACTACTTAAGAGTATAAATAGAAATGTCATGTGTCAACTTTTTTCCATCTTTTTCATTTCTTTTTTAATTTTATGCTCAACCTTACTACAAAATCCAATTCAACTGTAATTTTTTTCTTTTTTAAAAGATAGTTTCAATTAACTTCTTTTATTAGTTCCCTTCTACTCGCCGTGTTAGTTTTGATTTATCACATAATATTGTGCATTTATTACCAACTTTTGAAGAGTGTCGTGATGCAGCTAAAAGAATAAGACGTGAAGAGTGGCAACGAAAAACATTAAATGAAGATATGTTAAGTGAAGATATCATTATAGAAATACAAGAAGATACTTCAGCTTGTTCCAGAAGCACTGACTTACCAGAAAGGACTTCTACTATACTACAACTAAAAAGCTGTCTTAAAAAACCATCTACACAAAACATTGACAGTTTTGAAGAGAAAAAGAAGAAAAATCATAAAAAGAGCAACCAAAAGAAGAGAAAGAGAAGTAACTCAAAAGTACAAATGAGTAAAGGTAAGCAAATAAGAAACTTCACTCCTCACTTTTCTTTCTTTACAACTTATCTCTTTTCATACAAGTTAACATGATTTTTGTACATTGAATCCTTGAAAAAAAAGAAGAATTCCTCTTCTTTTTATATTGTTCTATAACATTGGCTACCGTTTGTCGCTATCTCTTGCTTTACTTTAGAAAAAGAAAGAAACGTAAAAAAAAGAAATCATTCTTTTTCCCTTCTTCTCCTCTTCTTTGCAGTTTTTGCAACCTGAATTGAACCTAAATTCTTCCAAATCTCCCTTTTTATTTTCATGGGAAAATAATCCAATATGCTTGTCAGACAATAAATAAACAGCTTATCTTTTAAAATAATGCAAAATGGCCTTGAATGTAGTACAAGTCAATTCATCTGTAGTAAACTCAGATTCTCAAAAATTTTCTTATTTGTTCTTGACAAGATGCTGTCAAGATTCTTACCAAGAAATGTAAATTTGTCACTACAAAAACGCTTTTATACTTCACTACCTTATACAAAAGTACACGTTCCAGTCATGTTATCTGAAGTGCTGCATTATTTGCAACCACGAGAAGGTGAAATCTATTGTGATTTGACATTTGGTGATGGTGGATATACAAAAGCAATTCTCGGTAAATATTAGAGCAGTACATTAATAAGAATACCCTTTTTTTTTGCTTATTTTTTTTTTTTTTTGGTTGTAGATCAATGTAACTGCAAAGTAGTTGCTGTTGATCAGGACCCTACAGCTTATGAAAAAGCACTAAAATTGTCTCAGTTGAAACAATACAAAAATCGACTGTTTCCAGTTCTTGGAAGATTTGGTTCAATTTATGACTATTGCTTAACGCACTTTAACGAACAGTAAAATAAGGAAAAAAAGCAAAAAAGAAACAAAATTTTAATCTTTATTAGAATTCCTTGTTTTGATGGTATGGTGATGGATATTGGTGTTTCCAGTGGACAGTTAGAAACCCCCGAACGAGGATTTTCTTATAAACTAGATGGCCCATTAGATATGCGTATGTTTTCTAGAGGAAGGAATAATTCGGAAGCACCCGTTCATGAAAACGAAGCTGAACTTTTAAAGAAATCCATATCAGCTTATGAGATTGCCAATTATTTTTCTCGGGAAGAGATTGCAGATATTATATATCAATATGGAGGCGATCGATTATCTCGAAAAATTGCCACTGCTATCGTTGACGCGAGGCAATCTGGACCCATCGATACTACCTCTGCGCTAGCTGCTGTGATTCATAAAGCATGTCCTCAGCCAAGATGGCAAAGAGGTCATGACGACATGCTGAGAAATTCAGCAGCTCGCACATTCCAAGCTTTCCGTATCCACATCAACAATGAATTAGGCGAGCTTAAAAATGCATTGACAGCAAGTGAGTATTTGATAAAGCCTGAGGGCCGACTGGCTATTGTCACTTTCCATTCTTTAGAAGACAGAATTGCTAAAAACTTTTTAAATCATTGTTCGGGGAAGAGGTCTATGTCAGATGCTCAGCAGAATCAATTCAGCTTAAAGCGTGCAGCAAACAGAGAATGGAAAAAGGCAGTAAAGCATGGGGATCTAGAAGTATCGCATAAACAACCTGTTTCGAAAACAGAAAAGATGGTACCTTCTTTTGAAATTTGCACAAAGCACGTAATACAACCATCGGATGAAGAAATAGAAAAAAACGCCCGTTGTAGATCAGCTAAATTAAGAATTGCAAAACGTACCCATGCATCACCTCTAAGTCCTTTTGGGAATTTGAACTGATCTTTATTCTATCCATGTACTATAAACAGCATCTATCACTTCTTTACAAATTTAAAATAAAAGATTGCATTAAAAAGAAGTTTCATGTGAAGAGAACTCTGTGGCTGTTAATGTGACTAATAATCAAAAAATTTCTTACACATTTAAAGGTCTTGAATCAGCAAAAAGGAATGGGAGGATTATTTTAAGCAAATGGTCTATTGATGGTGGATTATTTTAATTTTCATGCCTTTTTTTTTCTCGAGTTGATGAAAAAATGTTTATGCAATACACAGAATTGTTTTTTGATGATACAAACCACATCATTACTGTGTGCAATCGAGAAGGCAAATAACACTTTTAAAATGTATTTTTTAGTTTTTTTTTTTATATATATAAAATATTGGTTTTATTTTCCCTTTCATTAATGCCAAAAATAAAAAGAGCTTTTTTTTTACATCACATATCAACTTGGATTATTATCCTCATGTACAATCTTTCAGTTATAGTTTTCGACTGTTGAAACTTCAAGTGATTAAATATGATTAGCTTTTGAATTAATTTTATTCGAAATTAAGAATATTTTGATGATAAAAATGTTAATAGATCAGCATACAACAGTTATATCATCAATTATAAATAGTAAAGACAATAATAAAATATTTATTATTAAAACTTTTGACTTAATTTTTCAATATCCTCTACGTCGAATACACCTTGTTCTGCGGTTTCAATTGAAGCGATTACTGCTTTAGCCACTTGCTCGGTTTCTAATGGAGATACAGTAAACATCTTTCCTCCTGGCATGCGCTCTATACCCTCTTTGAAGGGACTTGTAACCATCTTTGCCAACTTTAGCAAGGCTACGACAGGAGCCAGGAAAGGCTTACTGCTATTGTACATTAGACCTTCATAGTTATTTTTAGACTGGCTGTAAACTTTTTATAGAAAGTGCTTTGTATTACCTGGTCGTAAAGCGACTGCCTTAAAACTCTCTTGTTTAAACAAGTAATCTTCAGCTTCTCTCTTTGATGTGTAATAACGCTGGTTAACAAGTGGTGATATTTCAGATGCAGAGATATACACAAAGGACTTTATTGAAGGTAGCTTTGCTACTTCATTAGCTACAGTGATAGCTAAAAAAGAATGTAAAAATTTGGGAATGTTTCATTGCTGCACTTTTATACCTGTGTCTCTATTCATCATTTCAAATGTAACAGCTGAGCCATTATTGTTTGTTTCCATTAAAATACCCACACTATGGACTACATCAGTTACACCAGGCAACAAATCCTCATAGCTACTAGGCTCAAGTGAATTACCAGAGGCCCAATGAACCTTTTTTTTTTTTTTCCAATGCCAGTTAAATTTAATGTTGCATAAGAAAAATGATTTATACCTTCTCAGCCCATTCAGGTTTTCCTTTTTGTTGAAAAGAAGCTGGTTCACCCCTTCGACTTTATTTACAAGTTAAGAGATTAGCTTATAATTCATCTTCGGTTATATTTATACATACCTCAAACTAACAGTTTCCCAACCTCTTTGTACTGCCAACTTGCAAACATTTAGTCCTGTTGAAATGCTATTAAAACCAATATTTCTATGAAATAAATTTATAATCATACCAAGAAAACCACTGCCTCCCACAACCAATAATTTTCTGGTGATAGTCTGGTTCATTGTGATATTTTTTCTAATTAAAAGAAAGAAAGTATAAAGCTTTTATTCACTCGAGAAACCAGATAAATTATAAAAAGCCCGCATGAAAATTTCAGCATTGGGTAACCCTGAGGATCGCATGATTTCGATTTTAGATATCAGCCTCGGTTAACATAGGTAATATATTTGGGTAAACGAGAAGAATTTCATTTTGAGAACAAATGAATAGGAGGGGGAGCACCAATAGCTTCTTTAAAAGAACCTAAGATATACACACAGCCGTTTGCAATACATCATCAATCTCAAACTTATTCATGATTGATAACCGTAAATAACTACTACTTATAAATGTTATATTAGATTTTAAAAGGTGTCTAATTTAATAAAGACAACACAAAAAAACTCTTTCGCGTTTTCAAACATTACACTAAATTCTGAATCCAAGCAAAATTTTGTGTTTGAAAGCAAAGCAATCAGTTATAAGAAACAACATTATTCACACCGCCTACTTGAGGAAAATATTATATTTGAATTTGGGAGACGGCTCACAATTATCACACAAGTTATCCGCTTTTTCAAAACCTATATTTTGGAAACAAAATGGACAATAACATTAACCAAGAACTAAATAACACCCTCGCCGGACTATGCAACATGGTCAAAACGCTAAGTGACCAGGTTCAACACCTAGTTACAAAATTCGACACTTTGGAAGCAGCCAACAATCAGTTGAAGGCTGAACTGGACAATATGAGAGCTGTAGTAAAGCAGCTGACATCTTTGAATGCGCGTCCCTTAAGCCAACCAGCTAAACCTTTTAAGGCAACTGCTAAGCAACCAGTGATTGGCATCCTTGCTCTAAATGCTCCGGGTACTGAAGCCAGCAAGCATGCTACTGCCAAACCTGCCACGGTTAAATCATCTACCACTGTTGACTCATTCACCACTGCCTCCTCATCCAACCCAGCAGCTTGGATTACAGTTGCTAAGCTCCCTGCTAAGCCTAAATATGGAGTGCTTACTTCAGAACGTAAGCGTCAGGCTACTGCACGTGCTTTTAACGCGCCCACACCCTTTACCTCACCTGGCTATGACTATGTCTATGTTCACCGCTCTCGACGATTGAATCGAAGTGAAATCCGCCAAAGGTTTCGTAAACTAGGTATTGACACGAGTCGTATCCTTGACATCAGCTTCCCCGCTAACGGGATCATTGGCTTATTGGTTCATAAGGAGTTCAAGCTTATATTAGTTCAGACCCTTGAAGATTGCAAAGTTGAGATAATCGCCTCTTTCAATCCTTGTGATGCCCAGCACGTTGCTGACGCCAAATACAACAATCTTACTGGACAAGACCGTGTCGATCTTGGTTATGCACTAAATCAAGTTCGTTGTATCACGACTCTCCGGTTCTTACGCCCTTACCTTGTTCCAGCTGTTGCCCGCTACTATGTTGAGCAAAAGTGGATGAGTAATGAGATGGCCAATGCTCTGATAACTGAAAGGGTTCCTAGACCTCTGAAACGACGTGCAATGGAGCCACAAGCATTGATCAAAGGCATCCTTGACAAATACCGACCCATTAACGCAGAAGGTCAAACAGAACCCATGCAAATAGTACAACAGGAAGTCACGGCCAATAACATACTGCGTGCAGGACGTCATTGGCGTGAAAATGGGGAAACATCGGCAGGGTACCTCAAGAAAACCATTTCGACGCGTGCTTCTTCTCGCTATATTCCCAGCTTAAAGGCTACACCAGAATCTGAAGCTACCTCTAATCCATCCGAGATGCAAAACATTGCAAAAGAATTCTACAAGAATCTCTACACGTGTGACCCAGTTTCTTTGTCGCATACTGAGGCATTGTTGAACCACATTCCGGAACAAAACCGTCTTGCCCCACAAATGGCGGGTCTTCTTACGGCTCCTTTTAGTTTTGATGATATTCTTCAGGCATCCACCCGTAGTCCTCATTCAAGCAGCCCTGGTTCCGATGGTCTCCCTTATGAAGCTCTTTCATTTTTGTTTCGCTTTGAACTCTTGCAGTCTCTGATCCTTGATGTGTACAATCAAGCCTTGGAATCTGCCATCTTCCCTGCTAGTTGGACCATTACCTCTACCGTTCTTCTCCCAAAAAAAGGCAACCTAAACCTTCTCAGTAATTGGCGCCCCATTTCCCTGATTAATACGGATGCCAAAATCTTCACTCGCCTATTAACAGGTCGAATGCGTCTCTCTTGCTCCAAGATCATACATAGAGTTCAGAAAGGTTTCATGCCCGGAAGATTTATTGGAGATAACGGTCTTTTGATGCAGTTAGTCAAAACAGAAGCTGAACAACGACAATCTACAGAAGTAGGGCTTTTACTGGACCAAGAGAAGGCCTAAGATCGAGTCAATCCAGAATATCTCAAACAAGTTCTTTTGAAATTTGGTTTTCCTTCCACGATAGTTCAGATCATCGACAAATTGTTTTTTGAAACCCAAATTCAAATTAACGTGAATGGCTTCTTTTCTTCATCACTCTAACAATCACGAGGTCTGCGTCAAGGTGATCCCCTATCTCCGCTTCTGTTCAACATAGCTTTTGACCCGTTCTTGCGATCGATTGAATCAGATAACGAGCTACAAGGTTTTCAATTCTGTCAAGCCGCTAATCCTGCTGATCTGCACATAGTTCCTCCTCCTCCTATTAAGATTCTGGCATACGCAGATGATGTGGCAGTCTTTCTCAGCAAACCATCAGACTTTGTCCGTCTCCGCCAACTCTACGAAGTTTATGCTCAGGCGTCAAACGCGAAGCTCAACCTTGGAAAAACTGAAGCCTTCTCACTCTCAGGTCATTCTCATCTCCCATGGCAAACATTCTTGCAGGAGAATCAAATTCCCTCGTGGCCCGACAAGAATTCACCTTCTGCACTTAGATATCTTGGTTTTGCAGTCTGCTCTTCTCTCACACAAAGAGATGGATTCATTTCGGCTCTTTGGCTAAAAATTCAACATGAATGTAACATTCATAGTCAACGTACTCTGTCCTTTCGCGGTCGGGTCACTGCTATGAATACCGTAATCTATTCTAAATTGTGGCATGTACTTCGGCTTCTTAGTGTTCCCAAAGCTGCTCTTCAACGGTTCTCTTCACTTGCTTACCAGTTTGTGATACAAAAAGCATTCTCCAATTTCAAATACGATCTTTTGCTCACGGACCGACAATGCAGAGGCCTGAAATTGCTTGATCCAAACAAACAACAACTCGTATTACAGTGGAAATGGCTTTGTCCGTTACTCCTTTCACATCAATCTGACTCTGTCTTCTTGGAGGTGTAGTATCTCTCATATTCGCTTCAACATCATTTTCACGCGGTCGATCCTCTGCTTCTACTGCTATTCCCATATTGTCGCAAGGGACCTTTAGGTCAGAATAATAACCTGGACGTTTTTACTAATTTCTTTTGTACAATAGATCCATTTCAACGCTCATATCAAGACGTCAACCTTTCTCCTGCTTCTTGCCTCGCGCTACCGTTGGCCTCGATATACACGTTTATGGCACCACACTCAACTGAGCCTCAGCCTCCATCCGAACTGGATCCAGCTTTCGCTCGTTTATCTGTTTCTCATTGGCCCAAGGTTCAGGTATCCAAAGCTTATCCATTTGTTGGACTTTTCATCGAAAACAATGACGGGATCTGCATATCTCTCGTATTCATATCACGAGGTTCTTCAAATCACTGGACGAACATAAAATACGGCTCGAGCAATTCTTTTTGTCCCATTACACGCCTACTCTCCCATCATCATCAATTTCAACCTTGGGTACTGTTGATTTTAGTCCTATTTTGAATGGTATCCTTCCGCCCGATCTTTTCTCCTCCAGATTTCGTACTTCAGATCTTCGGAAAGCACTATCACCGTGTGTTCCATCACCGATATTTGATCCGCCTATCAGCGCAAAGCAATGGTCCCGCTTTTGGAAAGGTGATGTTCCTCTTAAATCCAGAGATGTTTGGTATCGAATTATCTACAACAAACTCTCCTGTCGGCAAAATCTGCATCGTTTGCTTCCTACATCATTCACCGATCCTCTTTGTTCATCTGCCGTTGAAGATCCTCTCCACTTTGTGTTAACATGCCATTATAAACATCCACTATGGGAATACGTCTGGGATGTATACTTCGATCAACCATTCAGTCAGCGTGCCGTCAAACTCGCCATTTTTTCACTGCAACTGCCGAAGACCAATTACGCGCACAGATCCCAATCTTCATTCCGGTTAATCGCCTGCACCATCCTGTCGTTATGGTCCGCCCACTGGGCTTTCGTTTTTTCCGAAACAACATTTGACTTTTCAGCTGTCCTTGCTAATGTTTTCAAACATTTGCCCAAATTGCAATCAGAGGTCGATTAAAATCTTCCAGTCTGGAGTTCCCTTAGTTGGTGTCTGCCATCTTGACAGCTTTCGGACTATAAATTTGTTTAGTTTATTCTTCAATAAATTTTACCCTACAAAAAAAAATAAAGACAACACAAGAGACGTATTATAAAATTGTTAGTGCTAAAAGGAACTCATAAAAAGAAAAAAGGTACGGGAATACTAAAAAAAAGGGTCAACGAATGAATCATTTTATTGCTTTTGAACAAAGACAGTGACATCTTCAATAGCTTGTCCAGATTCACTGTTAGCAGGAGCTTCTGCGCTTCCATCCAAGATAGATAATTCAGAAACACCCTTGGCTAAGGCAACGATTGTGCTCTTTTCATTCTCAAAAAGCTTGAGAAGGGCAGCATTACTAGTTTGAATAGAGACAACGATATTCTTCTTTTGAGCAAGTTGTGTGGCAATAGAACGAATGGTCTTGATGCCTTCAAAGATAACGTCAAATTCTTTCTCAGCTTCAGAAAAGTTGAAGGCCTTGTTATCAACAGGGAACTTGGCTTTAACAATGGTATGAACATTATCTCCAGGACGGCGACCAAGACGTTGATACAATTCTTCAGTAACAAAAGGCATGAATGGATGCATAAGCTTAAGGCCAGCCTCAAGACATGTATACAAGGTATTTTGGGCTGTAATCTTGCGCGTTTGGGCAGCTTCATCATTGGTAGTGTCAACATCACAAACAGGCTTGATAGCTTCAATGTAAACATCACAAAGTTCGTATAACCAGAATTGGTAAACAGCATTTGTGGCAGCCATGAAGTTACGTTCTTCTAATGCCTTGTTAGTGTCAACAGCACATTTGTTAAGTTTGGTAAGAATCCATTTGTCAACCAAAGATTCATGACCATTGGGCTCAGCAGAAGCATTGGGTTTGAAGTCATCACCCAATTTCATTAAAGCAAAACGAGTAGCGTTCCATAACTTGTTACAGAACTTACGATAACCCTCAACACGCAAGATATCAAGGTTGATATCACGACCACCAGTCGTGTATGCACAAAGAGCAAAACGAAGGGCATCAGTACCACACTGAGGAATACCCTTAGGGAAGTCAGCCTTTTGACCAGCTTGAGCCTTTTTGATCTCTTTAGGATCAAGATTTCCAAGATTCAATTTATCATGAAGGCCTTGGAGAGTGATACCTTCAATAACATCAACTGGATCAATGACGTTACCAAGAGACTTGGACATTTTACGTCCGTGAGCATCACGAATCATAGCATGGCAAAGCACTTCCTTAAATGGAACCTTGCCAGTCAATTGAATACCAAGCATAACCATACGAGCAACCCAGAAGAAAAGAATATCCCAACCGGTTTCAAGCATACTGGCAGGATAGAAATGCTCCATATCAAATGTTTGTTCAGGCCATCCTTGGATGGAGAAGGGCCATAAACCAGAGGAGAACCAGGTATCCAATACATCAGGGTCTTGTTCAAGAGTAAATTTCTTACCAGGGAATTTCTTTTCGGCAGCAGCACGAGCTTCAGCTTCGTCATGACCAGTTACCCACATCTCATCATTCATACTGTCACTATCTTCACCTTCGATCTTGACAAAATAAGCAGGAACACGGTGACCCCACCATAATTGACGAGAGATACACCAATCGTTAATGTTACCCAACCAACGGAACCAGTCACCTTCGGAGACCTTGGGTGAGATCTTGAGCTCACCATCAGTGACAGCCTTCATAGCCTTATCAGCCATACCTTGACATTTAACCCACCATTGAGGCTTCATCAAAGGTTCAATAATATCACCAGATTTACTACAAACAGGAACGCTCATAGGATTTTCCTTGACACCAACAAACAAACCCTTAGCCTTCAAGTCTTCCGTGATTTGTTTACGGATATGGAAACGCTTCATGCCCTTATAAGGACCGGCATTTTCGTTGTAGGTACCGTCATCGTTAAGAAGATTGATGAATTCCAAATTATGACGCTTGCCAACTTCATAATCGTTGAAATCATGAGCAGGAGTAATCTTGACAGCACCAGTACCAAAGCTCATATCAACAGCAAGCTCATCAGTGACGATAGGAATACGACGGTTGTTGAAAGGATGAATGACGTATTTGCCGTGAAGATGCTTGTAGCGCTCATCGTTAGGATGAACAGCAATAGCTGTATCACCAAGCATTGTTTCTATACGAGTAGTTGCAACTACAAGACGCTCTTCAGAATCTTCAACTTGGTAAGCAAATTCATTAAGAACACCAAATTCAAACTTTTCCTTTTCATCATAACCGGCAACATTCATCAAAGTACGGCCAGGCAATTCTTTGTTTTCAACTTCCAAGTTGGACAAGGCTGTATTGAGTTCAACACACCAGTTGACAAGACGATTAGCACGGTAAATGATACCATCTCGGTGAAGACGAATAAAGTTTTCTTGTACAGCACGGTATCGAGGCTAATACGAGCTGTGAGATAGAGCGAATGATACCTTTCTTTTTGTACTTACGGGGTCCATTGTAAAGACGGCTCTGTCCCAATCAAATGAGGCACCAAGACGCTCAAATTGGTTGTGAATCTTGTTGCCATAAAGTTCTTTCCATTCCCAAACCTTTTCAACAAATTTTTCACGTCCAAGGTCATGACGAGTTGTCTTTGACTCTTTCCACAACATCTTTTCAACAACAGATTGACATGAAATACCAGCATGATCAGTACCAGGGTTAAACAAAACTGTCTTACCCAACATACGTTGCCTAAGCCAAGGATTAGATTCCCTACTTCTTTTTCAATAATAAACTTACCAACGAATCAGGGCATCTTGAATAGCAACAGTTAAAGCATGACCGATGTGCAAGGAACCAGTAACGTTTGGGGGAGGGGCAGGAATGACAAATGTACCTTCAGGCTTTGGCTTACCATCAGGGCCAAATTCAGGTTTAAAGTAGCCTTCTTTGACCCACCAATCGTACCAAGCGCTTTCAACTGCACGAGGATCATAGGCACTGGCAATAGGCTCAGACATATCTGATCATCCCATTTTTTATGTGAGAAAGCATATCACGATAAAAAAAATTTTATTTACCTTTCTTTTCGCCTTTAGGAGTCTTGTTAACAAAGACAGGTGCAGGAGCTTTGGCTTCTTTCTTCTTCTTCTTTTCAGCATTGTTATTATCAGCGGCAGATTTCTTGGCTTCATTGAGCTACACATCATATTAATAAAATTACGTTACTTGTTTTGTTATTGTTTGTTACTTTGGCTTGTTTAGCTTGGAATTTAGCTAACTTGGCAAGACGCTTTTCTTCGTTTTTAGCTTCCTTGGCAGCTTTTTTAGCAGCGGCAGCAGGGTCAAGCTCAGGGGCAGCGTTGGCAGCGGGTGCGTTTTGCTGTTGTTCTTTGGGATCGGCCATGATTCAAGTTTCGGAAAATGCCAAACTTCAAAAAAAAAAAAAAAAAAAAAAAAAAAAAAAAAAGTCCTGAAAACAAAAGTTTTTTATCTGAAGTTGAATTTATAAACAAAACTTTTTTTTTTTTGTAAATATTGTATTTTTCAGCAATTAAGAGACAGTCTCAGAGAAAATAAGAGAAAATTATTGGATAAAATAAGAGAAAATTTTAGATCAATTAAGAGAAAACTGACCAATAAATAAGAGAAAAACTCAGGAAAAATTAAGAGAAAAAAAAAGGGCAATTAGTAGAAAGCTTATTTATGCTTTAATCTCATTATAAGTTTTTCTCCAGTGCTAAGCACTTTTCAAAGAATCCGAGGGAATGGTGGATCCAGCCTTGGCAGTCTTTCTTGGTTACCTTGGAGCAGGCATCCATGATTCTGGGTGTGAGTGTCTCACCAGTTTCAAAAGGCTTTCTTTTGACACCATACTTCACCTTCGACCAGAATAGCTCAATTGGGTTTAGGAATGGTGAGTATGGTGGAAGATATACACACTTATAGCCTCTGCTTTCTATCAGATTTCTTACTGTAGCTGGCTTATGTATGGGAGCATTGTCCATTACCAAATAAAAGCCCTTCATGTTGTTTCGGTCAAGAACATCCATCACATTACTCAAGTAATTTAGATAATGCTCAGCCCTTGTTCCAACTTTGGCTGTTGTTGTAACAACTTTACCATCTATTCTTCTCTTCTTAGCTCCCGAAACCATTATTGGCTTTCTCAAAGAAATGTCAATAATGCCGGCACTTGAGATGGCACCAAGGATGGTTATTGTAGTGCCTTTTGAAGCAGGGACAGTTGTCTTAGCAGGTGCTCCCTTCTTAGACCAGCCACGAGTGCGTGTCATGTGTAGATTGAATCCTGCTTCATCCAAAAATACGCAGTTGTTCTCAAAGTCCATTTCTTTATCAGCTAGCCATTGAAGGATGGTCTCCTTTCTCTTCTTCAAAGTTTCTTCTGAATTTCTAGCAACTGAAATCTTCTCCAACTTCTTCATAGATAGTGCACAGCTGGTCCTAAGATGTCTATATACTGCAGATGGGCTTACAGAGAGACTTGGAAACTCTATGAGCAACAACTCGTGTATTCCAGCTACAGTTGTAGTTGAATGCTCATCAACAAGGTCGATAATAAACTTTGAGTGCTTCTCAGTAAGCTCAGAGACAGTTCCCATTCTGCGTCCTCTTTTCTTCTGTTGAGGTACCTCCCCAGTTTTCTGCCACTGCGATTTGAAACGGTAGGCTGATTTTTCATTTATTCCTGTCCTTAAAGCTGCATCCTTTATAGGTACCTGTTCAACTAACAGAGCAATAAGCTTGTTAATATCCTGCTGAGTGTATACACGTCTAGCATTGCTAGCATCGTCTTTTTTTTCAGTCAGATCTCTGAGAGGCTTCTCTTCATTCAAATCACTCTCACTACGCTGCACATCAGCTTCCTTTTCCTCCTCGTCCGAGCTATTACTGGCCTCATCGTCCTCGTGCTCTTTCTTCAGCTCCATCGTCGCATCTTCATCTAACTCCATGGCTGATGCAGTGATGTTATACTCCCATTTCTTTCTCATCATCGACATTACACTGACAATAATCTCGGGTACAGCTTCAATATCTTCGTCGTGTAGAGAGATCTCGTTCATATCATAGTCAATATCCATTTTTTGTTAATAATTGTGAGAAAAGTGCTTTCTACTAATTGCCCTTTTTTTTTCTCTTAATTTTTCCTGAGTTTTTCTCTTATTTATTGGTCAGTTTTCTCTTAATTGATCTAAAATTTTCTCTTATTTTATCCAATAATTTTCTCTTATTTTCTCTGAGACTGTCTCTTAATTGCTGAAAAATACAATAAATAGTTTATTTTTATTTATAAATTATAATAGGAGTCACACGTCTGAGAGCGGTATGAACCAAACGGAACAGAGTGTAGGCGATTGAACATGCTAGTCAAGTTCGAGTCTGCCCCTTTTGAGGGTGGCAAACTGCGACATAGCACGAGTGACCAACTGTTTATCAATAAAAGGAAAGCCGTCAATAGTAAATCTCCAGTGGGCACGCCAGATAACGGAGAGCACACAGCATCTGAGAGTCCAGAGATCAGTGTTGTCAACAAAAGTAAACTGCTGAAAAGACCAGAGAATTGAGCATGCATCGTCTTGAGTGAAAGTGAGGTGTGGACTAAAGAAATTGAAGGCATCTATCCATACTCTCCATTTCATAGGACAGCGCACGAAGAGATGTGTAAAATTTTCTTTCCCTTCTTTCTTTCATTTTCACTATCTTACATTCTTTATGGCAGTAATCACTAGGGGGCAAGCCTGTTGTAAGGTATTAGGAGAAGAAGTAACAAATGCCAATCGCGTTAAATGTAAAGCAATCGTTGACTCTTATCATCCGCCATTGGAAGTTATCTATACAAGCGGCGAAGGCAACCGACGCCCTTTCACAATTGGCAAACAAGTTGCTGCGCGGGATCCTTTTACATATCATTGTTATGTTGACACCCCTCCCTCTTCTCCTCGTATTGTAAATACGGTGATTAGTAATGATGAAGCGATAAACTGTAGGCAAAAACAAAACAAAACAATGACAACAACTTGTGAAAGAAATGGCACTCATTTTTTTTTATTATGTTTTGCCGTAGGCTCTGATTCTTCATCTGTTTCTTCTGACAAGTCTACCTACAATAATTGTAAGTGATTGCTTATTCGAGTGCATTGTGAAGCTGATTGTGTGAATGCTGATATTGTCTCAACCACTTAGTAAAGCCAACGAAACACTGTGTACTTGATTTCTTCAACTGCATCGCATCGAAAGAAGAGAAGATGAGAGGAAGATGTAATCAATACATTTAAGAGCTAGAGAATAACCAAGTTAATAATTTTTGACTAAGAGGGGGAACATCGGGAGAGATTTGATCGTGATGCAAATAATCTAGTTCATGTAAAATTTGACAGATAATTGGCCAACGAATAGACCATGCAATATGCTTTGAGCGGTTTTTGTCGGTTGGTTTCTTTCTGGAAGTGGGCAGCTTGTTTAAGAGAAATGACAGGGTCAGGGATAGATTGTGGCATTTGCAGACGTCGATGCATATGAAGGCATTCAATGGCATGAGTCCTTGTTAGTAGATCAAATGGGTGGTAGATACACGGTTTGGGGAGGCCACCAGGAAGCCGAGTATATAAATTACGGTGCATGTCACTAAAAAAACAAAAGTGCAAAAACAAACAGTTCTTTTTTTTATAGATGAAGTCTTGAAAATCACCTTCAACACGAAATCGTTTTTGGACGCATCAATGGAACCACATGGTTGGATCAATATCGGTTATGCACGAAAATCACGCACAAAAGAACCTGTGGAAAACAAGATCAAGTCAATACAAAAGATGACAGATTGCCTCCGTATCAAATGTCACTGTGCGAAAGTCTTCTTATCCCCCATGTGCTCCTCTGGATCGAAATTATGCCAACGTGATACAAAGCCGAATCTCAATCTCATGGACAGTGTTCGCCATAAGCATGGCGATATGCAAGGTAGACAGCAACGAAACTGGAAGTTAATAGTTACTCATTTTTTTTTTATATCTGCCTAAGATTTGATTATGTTTGCGAAATCAACCAACTTTTCCGTACGGCTTGTTGTGCTGGACTACGCTGACTTATCCACGGATCCCATGGATATACGAAAATTTGTCAAGTATGAAAACAATTGCCTATAAATCATGGATTTCTCGTATGAACAGCGTTCACATTTTTTATTGTATCCATAGAGAACTTAAATCAATCAAGGAACTGGTTGTATACCATGGACACAAATTCGAATCAATACCACGACAAAACGTTCTTCGTGGAAATCTTATCAACAAATTTGATTGTCGGCCTGGTTGTGTCAAGCGTTCGTTGATATGAACTTCCTTATTTCATCTCACCCATCTACCTTACTCCAATGATTAATTAATGATACCAATTTTTCTATTGTTCCTGCAACTCGCAGCGTATTTTCTCACTTGTGAAAAAATAAAAAAGAAATCCGTAAATTGTTCTGCTCTTATTCACCAACACTATATTTGCTTTCATTCTTATGTTATGCACCACATTTCATCTATTTACAGAAAATTCAAAGAGAAAAAATTACCAAAGGCAGACTTAAAACTTGGCATAAGTAATCTTTTTACATGCAATTGTGCCCAATCGTTGCCGCGCTTTGCCTCCACATCACCACCTTTTGCCTTCATGGAGTCTTCTTGAAGCTCACTGGGGTGCTCGAGGCTTTTTTTTTTTTTTTTTTTTTTTCATGCTGCGTGAGAGATGTTTGCGGTCAGTGGCCATTACATTGGTTCCCTGTTTCGACATTTATCCCAACACTTGTAAGAATGCGAAACGAAACCTTTGAAGTGACCTTTTTCTACATTATTGCGCGCTTCTGTAATTCTCTTTGATAAAGTGTCTTCCTGCAAAAACCTATGGCGCTTAATCTTACTTTTTGCTATTGCCCAGAACTGTTCTATTGGGTTAAGCTCCGGAGAGTATGTAGGAAGATATACACACTTATATCCTCGATACTCAATGTATTTCCTTATGTTTTCATGCGTGTGAATGGGTGCATTATTCATGACTATATAATGACCCTTCATATGAGGATGTTTGTCCATTTCATCGAGAGTCATTTTTAAGAAACTTATGTAGTGGCCGGTCACAGTCCCTGAGCTTACATACCCTTCCGTCTTTCTCTTCTTTGCAGGTCTTGGTTTTTTTACGCCAACTGTGATCAAACCTGCAGCTGAGATAGCACCCAGTATCGATGTTGTGTTTGCTCTCGTAGTAGGCCGAGTAACAATGGCACGCGTACCTTTTTTGGACCAAGCTCTTGAGCGTTTCATATTGATATCAAAAGCTGACTCGTCAAGAAACACGCAATTCGTCAAAAAATTCATATCAGTATTTTCCCATTTATGAACCCAATCATGTCTCTCTTCAATCTTTGCTGGGCTGTTTCTTTCGATAGAATGGAAGTCAGCTTTCTTCAAAGATTGCACTCACTTCTCATGAAATTATAAACAGTGCTACGTGAAACTTTAAGATCATTGAATCGATTCAACAAATGTTCAGTCACTTCAACAACAGCAGCAGAAGGATTAGCATCAATGAAGTCGATAACAGCAGTTTTATGCTCTTCGCTCAAGATACATTTACGACCAACCTGCTTACAAACCTCGAAAATACTATCAGGACGCATATTGTACTGCTTAACCCATCTCTGCGCAGTTCGAATGTGAATACCCAACTGCTTCGCTGCAGCTGATGCGCTCATACACTTTTCAATCTTCAGGTCGAAAAATCGAGCCTTATCCTGAACGGTGTACCGCACATAATCACGTTTTGTGTCTGCTTCTTTCATACGGATGTCTTCATCTTTTGGCCTTTCTATCAACATTGGACAAACCGATGAAGATTCACAAGAGGGCATATTTTTCAAGTACTCACTATGAGTCGCAATCGACTCTACAATAAATTCATTCTGATCAACGATATATTCCATGGGTTCAGGGCCTCCATTCTCATCAACGACATTTCCATGTCCATCTTCAAATAAAAATATTGCACTCATGTTAAACTTTAAACAATTGAAGAAACGAAAAAAACAGACCCAGGAGATGAAATGGCCTACTTTTATATTTTTCGAGTGTGCCAAGAAATCATCGTAACACGACTTCATTTTCAAATGCACGACATAGTTTCTAAAAATACGACTTGGTTCCTGGAAAGTGCGAAATTGATGTTGAATAATTGACGACATCAATTTTTATGGTTTTCGATATCATTTTTGACCGTGTGCGACATTGACTGTTGGAAGCACTGTATATTAAGCTATGTATGGTAGAAAGCTCTCTGTTTACGTTATTTATCTTATATCTCATAATGAGTCATCTTTTAAGATTCATACGCCTTTAAGATAAGCTTGTATTCATTGCTGAAACGAGCTTTATTTCTGTATTTCGGCCAATCAGAACAATTCTTCCGGAATCTGAAATATAAGCTTGCAAAGTTTTCCAAGGAGGTGCCTTTGCCATAAAACAAAAAATAATGACAAGCGAATTGTCTATTCAAGACAAGGTATAACTTGAGGCCATCCCTCTATTAAGAAGCATTTAAACATTTTGCTAGGTTTTGGAAAAAGAGATATTTTCAGGAATAGTTACTAGCTTATGCTTTCACAACAACCGCATTTTACTTGCAGGACATGGCCCTTTTCTGAAAATTTATAATGTTCATACTGGAAAATTATTGTATAAAGATCATGTCATGCCTGCTAATCGCATACATCGTATAGTTCCATGTAGGTCTGCTATGACTTTGTTATGTAGAAAAAGTTAGGAAATTTAACTTACTTTACAAATAGATCCAGACGTAGCATTTAACTCAAGCGCTGAAACAAGAAGGTTTGCTGTATTTGGGTCGAAATATCTTTCAATTTTACGACTTGAAGCATCAGACAATGAAGCAAGGTAAACTAAAGGGGGAATACATACCTTTTTTAATCAAATATCACATTAACATATATGTAGCTGTACTATTGAGCAATCATACGGTCCTTTTAAAGATTGGATTATGGATGCACAATGGATAATAGAAAAAGAGGACTCTCCATCCAACAAAATGTCGATTATATATGCGCATAACTTCTTAGAAATTGTGCAACTGAATGTATCAGGTTCAATTGATGTTTTATATTCTGTCCAATGTCAAATGCGCTGTATTTTGTATTCAGCTCGTATCTTTGGTACCACCAGGGACACAATAATAGTGGCTTCAGGCACTGTATTTAATGAAGTGCATCTATGGAAACCATTTGAAAAAGATGAGAACGGGGATGCAGCTGTTCTTAGAAAATTAATTGGTCATGAAGGCGTTATATTTTGTGTTAGATTCAATGAAAATGCAAGTCAGATAGTAAGTGTGTCAGATGATAGAACTATTCGCATATGGTCACTAGAGGATGAAAGGTAATATAGAAAAGAGCTATAACTCACGTATGAAAACTAAGATGAAAATGATTTGTGGATACAGTAAGCAGCCATTAGTGTTATTTGGACATACAGCCCGTGTATGGGATTGTCAGTTTGTAGATGAATATCTCGTTAGTATATCTGAAGACTCTACTTGCAGAGTATGGAAAAACACTCTGATTTCACCACCTGATGAAAATAACAATAGTGAGGAAGACAGTGAATGCATAGCCTGCTGGGAAGGACATGCTAGCAAAAACGTCTGGAGCTGTGCTATAAACCCTGAACACAAAGTTGTAGCTACTGGTGGTCAAGATTCGGGTATTCGTCTTTGGTCACTTGCTTCCATAAGCAATAATAGAGTTGACTCAGAGGAAGACCTTTGCAGTTTCCCATTACCAGTTGATAAGAAAAAGGATTATGTTCGCAATTTTGTCATGGTCAAAGACCAATGGATGGTAGGAGCAACTACTGAAGGACATTTGTTGAAGTGTGACAGAAAAAAACAACCATACGAATGGGTAGAGATCCAATATGATCCTTCTTATAAAAATTATGCTATTATGAAAAGCTCGAAGTGCGGTAGAGTTGTGATTGTTGGTAACATTTACGGTGATTTGATAGTAATTAGTCCAGAGAACAAGTTTGAAGTAAGTTTCTGAATTTTTATTACTATTATTGTTTATAGAATTAACTGAAAAATTTTAATTTATTACTTTTAGCCAGTCAAAATATCTGCTCATAAACAAAAACTCTTTGAAATATTTATTGAGGCATCATCAATTGGTAAATAATGAAATCAATCATTTTCAATTGAATTTAATCCACTCTTGTAGATGAAAACATATTATATGTTGTGTCAAATGGATACAACGAAAGAGTTCTGTTTCATATATTAGATCTTTCTAATCCAAAGGTATGAAGAACAAATCACTTGTCAATACATTTGTCTTTTACTAACATTTTGCTGAACACAGCCCTCTATTCGAACTTTATATAATATTGAGATGCCTACCGAAAAGACAACTGTATTATCAGTTGGTATTGCTGAAAATGAAAACATTCTTATTTGTGGATCAAGAGAATCTGCTTTGTTAATATACCGTATGCCGCATCATAAAGATGTACAAGAAGGCACCATTCAAGATTTAAAGGCTTCCTTACAGATGCGTCGTTCTCATGGACGTCAGGCAGTAACAAGTGTCTTGGTACATCAAAGCACATATACTGAAATTGAGGAAGAAGAAGAAGAAAGCAATGGTATTATTTTTTGGACAACGGGTCGTGATGGTTGCTATATTCAGTACCGTCTCTCAGTGGTTAATAAATCATTGGAAGGGTCAAATACTGGATGTTCTTCTGAAGAAGAAACTCAATTAGGTGTTGCTAGTCGAGGCGATACCGTCGTTCAAAGTCGTGACATGATACTGGAAAAAATTTATCGTAACAAGATTACCAAGGGCACGTTGGAAGGGTCACTTCTGGTAGACGGAGAATTGTTGTTACTTGGATTCTTTAGAAAAAACTTTTTTGTATACAACGAAAAAAAGAATTTTGTTGTTGTTTCAATCAACTGTGGCGGAGGGCATAGACGCTGGAGTTTTTCCACAGAAGATGGCAAATTAAACAAATCTGCATTTGCCTTTATCCGAAAAGAAGTCTTGTTTGCTTATTTCCGTGATACCTCAAGTATCAATGATGGATTCAGTGATAGCATACTTCAACATAACTATCATGGTCGTGAGGTCCGTGCACTTCGTTTCCTCGATTCCATCACTATCGACAGTACACAAAAACCCATTTTATTTGCTACTGGTGGTGAAGATACAATTCTTAGAATTCAGCAATACATGCCTAATGATCCATCTGGCTTCTATACGCACGTTAATATTCGCAAGCACACGACAGTCATAAAAAATATTGACTTTAACCAAGGCTTGTCATCCCTTTTGTTTACAAGTGGTGGTTTAGAAGAACTCCGTTGTTGGAAGATTGAAGTGACCTCATCTAAGTCAATTAATGAGCCTGTCCATTTAAACTGTTTAGAAGTAGCAAATTGTCCATCCTTGACAAAGGATATAGAAGTTAGAATCATGGATACAACAACATTTGCTATTACTCCGGAATATCATATCATTGGTGCTGTATATTCTGATGCCATGATCAGATTCTGGCTGTTTAACGAAACCACTAGAAAATTTTCATTGATTGCGGATGGAACTTGGCATGCCAAATGTATACTACAAATATGCCATGTTCAAATCAACCAACGCGTTTACTTTTTCACTTCTGCTACTGAAGGTGGAATTGCCATGTGGGACATTAGTGATCAGCTCTACAGCGCTTTGGAAAAAGTGGATGAACTAGAAGCTGAACCTACTACAGCAGCTTTTGGATTGTTAAAACCTTTACATTGTTATAGGTCACATATGTCTGGTGTCAATGCACTGGAGGCTGTCCCATACAAAGGTACGTCAGAGGAAAAACAGAGGCAGAACAAAGAACGCTGAAACATTGTTCTCTACAAAATAGACAAAAATCATTTGCTAGTTGTTACTGGTGGCGAAGACAATGCTGTTTCAGCAAGCCTTTTATGTATTCAACATGATAATGCAGTAAAGTCTATAAATGATCCTTTTATAATTCCTAATGCCCATGCATCATCAGTCACCGGTAAGAAATGCATATAAGTAACGCTGTTGATTATTTTACTGACATATAAATAGGTATTAAATATATCAATGGTGAAGTATTAACTTGTTCTACTGATCAACGGCTGAATGTATGGAAAGTAAACGATTTGAAGGATAATGGCGTTTCCCTGTCATTATCTACAGCTTCTTTTATGGATGTTCCTGATCCTTCTGCTCTTGATGCCATTATTTCAAAGTAAGTCTATCATTCAAACATGTTATAAATATTAAAAATATCGTGCTTTTAGTGGATATATTCATGCAGCAATTACTGGTGTTGGTTTAGAAAGTGTCAAATATCGTCAAACGATGAATTGAAACAAAAGAAAATAGAATAAGATTATTTATAGAAAGAATGCTGCACAAGACAAAGTATTATCCTTTTATTATCTACACATTGTTTTTTATATATGTTCTGTATGTATTCTTAACCTTGGCGTTGCTTGTGCTTTTTGTTTTTTGAGCATGTAACAAAAAGCTTTCCTCGTCTTCTAACTGTTGAACAACCATCACATAATTTCTTGACAGAAGATCGAACTTTCATAGTACGAACAATGTTGTACATAAATGAAGGTTGCTGCTGTCTTGTGAATTGTTGAAATGCAGATTTCGTGAACTGAGACAATAGTGACATTAAGTTTTTTGAGCTGGTCAAGAAAAAAATATTTTTGAAGGGTTTATTATGATTTTCTCAAGTTTGGATCAAAGTCACAAGACATCTTATCCAATTAAAAGCACTTTTTGATAGGCTTGATTACATGACAAGCTAGCTCAAATAATGACAAATCTGACAGATCAATTTACTAGACTTGATATCAAAAAAAAGTTGTTATAAACAACTTTTTGGTCAAAAATGCAGTATCAACCTCAAGGGAGTGCATATTTACCCTGTTGATGGAAATAGACCCAAGAAAATTGAAGAGCGATTCTGGCGGATGGAAACAGTTTTAGTCTATACTCGTAAACATGTGTTCATAGACGAAGAGAACATTTCACATCAATCAGAAGCGCCCTTTTGCATAATCTAAGAAAGGAGTGCGAACAACAATCAAATTGTCAAAAGCAAGAGAAAGCAGGACAGTCATTCTTGATGCAATTTCTTCATAAGCTTTGTGAGCATAATGATGAGACTCCCAAACGCAGCTTTTCCTCCTCTCCTCCAAAAAATAAATGAAAATAAAAGAAAGATAGCAGGTACCAGCAAAGATGCCGTAATAGGACACTACATCAACTTTATGGTCAGCATTTTGGGTGTGTTGAATCAGTAGAGGAAACTTAGTAGCCATTACACGATGATGGATAATGTGCATATTCATATGCACACCAACATTTACATATATATTAAAAATGATTGATATTACTGCGTCTGTCTTATCTCGTATTCACTAGAACTTAACTCAATCGGGAAATCTTCGTCCGTGTATAAGAGCTGTTGGGAGAAGGGCATTTGACCAACAGAATTGGATATGCCTGCAATAAAATCTTTATAAGATATATTCGAGAAATTTGTAGACATTTCATCTTCAAATTTGATGTTTGTTTAGACAGACCTATTTAATAAATAGTTTGAACTACATATATATTTTTAAAAAAGTCAATGTTGAAAGGAGAAGGGAATAATTAAAATGGCTAAAAGAATGCTACTTGCGAGACAAGAACATGCCTTACATTACTTCAATTAATGAAAACTGTATGGAACAAAAACAACCTGACTAAGGATTCAGCTGCTTATTCAAATGTTTTCTATTCACTACTAGAGTATCCTGATCACTATCCCTAAATAAATCTAAACATTGATCAATACAGATTTGGCTTGTCCAGTGGGAGCATTTTTGTGTAATGGCTGTTATGTTCTGGTAAAGTAATTTAAAGGTAGCAATAAAAACCAAAGAATACTTTTTGAGACTGAACTTTATTTAAGACAATCCTAATTGTTAAAAAGAAATCATTACAAAGTCTACTATTTATATTCTTCTATCAGTTGGCGGGTAAATGAATAGTTATGAGCGTAGATCCAATAATTGACATGTTTGATTGAAGAATGATTACTGAATCGATTATGAAAATTTTTAATTCGTTGTTTTTATAGATCTTATTGTTCTTTAACTGATCTGGGAGAATTGTCCCGTCTTCATTGAGAGTAAAGATATATTTATATGAAATGCCTCCAGTCAGATCAAAGTTGATTAGGTACCTGATCCATTGTTATTCTTTTACAGAAATGATGAATAGTAAAGATCATGACTTAATTATTGTTCATGTTTACTTTATAGAATGAATCTAATAGTTATAGTTTTATATAAAAAGAAGAATATATTTTATTTAATAAAGATTTAAATTATTATCTTTTATCAATTTTAATATACTTCTTTTAGTTGTGATTATTCAATGTCCGTTATGATCAGACGCTGTTCTACAACAATGACACAAGCTGTTACTTTATTGAGATTGGATGATTATTAAAAATTACACACAATGCAATTTTTCGAAACAGCTATGAATCAATTTTGATACTTGAATCTTAATCCCTACGACTTGATTTACCAGAGTGATTATAGTGCATGGTTGTAAGTGATAATTAACAGTGAATATATTAGACAAACGATACAAAAGTATGTAAATGGAAACTGGAATTTAGAACGTATTCGACAAAGTTAATGCAATAGGCCAAAAAGGGAAATTTTGCTGGTATGTTTGCTTTTGGTTAGGAGGTTCGTCTTTTGGATCGAATTTACATTCAAAAGACTACTATCGTAATAGTATTATTATAGTCGAAATCGAAACTTGTTGTAGTACTTCCTATGCTTGATTGGTGGATGAAATAAATACGTAAGCTGGTGATCTCCAAATCATTACAAGTCTTGGTCCTAATTATCAACTTTTTCTGGACAAAATTAGCCACCACGGTGTTCTGTGTGTTGTAGTACATCATGGTAATTGATGATAATAATACAAAAGGTGGAAGCCCTTCTTTGTTAACAAAATTTTCAATGTAAATGTCCACAGACCTATTGTGATCATAAATTTCAATAATTTCACACTACCTCTTTGTGTTATCTCGTAAGAATAAAAAAGACTATAAAATTCAACGAGACTTAAAAAGTTATCTTTTTTATTTAATATTATTGTATCTGATATTTATATCATTCTCATGAAGATTCAATTAAATCCTTTTCAAGATACTTTAATTCATTATAGCTGTAGATCTAGCATGAATAAATTTTAGTATGAAGACCTGTTCCTGGTTATACAAGTGGGCTGTTTACAATTATTTAAGTAGATCTATTTTTCATTTATGTCTCATTGTATCAGGAGCTATATTAAAACAACTTGTATTGAGTTAAAGGAGTGGAATTACTTACGACCGAATAATAGAGAAAATACTGTAATAAATCTTTGTAAAGCATTCACTACTCTGATTTCTTATAAATTGAATATGAGTCATGTTTAAAGTATGTTGGGATACGACACTTGCATAAAAAAACCGCAGATTCAACATGTAATTACCAAATGAATATTAAAGAAAGGCATTTTATAATTTAAGATACAGTTTAAAATTTATTTATTTTTATAAAAGGTAGTCAACGTCTGCAATACTCCTTTTTGACTTCAATTATTGCTTGGCTTTTTTCATACTCCTTCTAGATGTTCAGGTCATCTATAAGTATAATAACATAACCTTTTCGTTTGTCTTTTTGTATGTCTGTTACAAGTTATCTTTTTACTCTGGAAACTTCTCTTTGATTTGAATAGCACTATTTTACTCCTTGCTTCAATTATGTGGAAGACTATCAATGCTTCTGATATAATCTTCAAATGTATTTTTGAATAAAGTAACAAAAACTGAAATTGCATATAATAGAGCGATACGAAAATTAGATGAAGGTCTACGTTTATTAGATACTATTGTACTTTTTAGAAACAAGCAACTTTTCAATAGATGATTTATAGAGATGAAAAATATATTGGTTTTGAAGATTTATTGATAGCAAAATATTGATGAATAGCGAAGAACCAAGCAGTTGAATAGCAACCTTTTTGTAAATAGTCTCTTTGGAAAGTATAGTTTGTTTTTTGTTTGTTTTTGTTTGGTTATGTTTTGATTTTTTTTAGAAATAATAATAAAGAATCACCCTTGAATTACTCTTATAAACACTTTTTCAAGTCTATAGGATATGAGTGGTACCCTGAAGGGCGTTCCGTTCACTGTCAGGTTCTAAGTCTATGTCTGGAATGTTCTGCGAAAGATATACCCTATTTCTAGGGATCACCCTCTCTCAAGCAAAGCGTGACCGGGTCTGTTACTTCGCTCGTTGTAGATTCAGATGTCAAGGCATCTTCCGTCTAGCACTAGGATGAACAGAGCGGGTATTACTTTTACTTGAGTTCGCATTCCTCCTTAGAGCTTACAAGTTCCAGCAGATCATCGTCCCATCCTGCCACAGATTTTAGAAGCATAGCAAAGAGGTCATTAAGAGATAGAAAGAGAAGAGATTACAAAGATAATAAAGAGACTACCAAAAGAGAGCTTTTACAGGAAAGGATTGCTACCAAGTGAGCCATACAGACATAAAAACAAGTACAAGAGCAGCCTTAAAGAAAAACCATTTATATTGGCACAGGAGAGAATAAACTATTAAACTAGGAGAACAAGTTAATAAAAAGGATAATCCTACTATGAACATTACTTTTTAGCCAAAGAGGCAGCAAAAAGGATGTTCTTGACCAAGACTAACAAAGATAGACAGAGTAAGCTATTTCAAGAGTGTTAATAAAATAATTATAAAGTACAAAAGAAAATTTTTTACCATTTTATGAGGCCAAGATATGATTTCTTTTTTAACCATTGAAACCAATGGAATGACGCGTTTAACATTGAATGAAACCAAAAGGGACCATAGAACGATAAACAAAAGAGAGCACACCAACTTTTGATGTTAACTGAGACCATATAAAGAGGCAGAGAATAGATGTATTATGTGGGCCATATATTTTTAACGTTGGTTAAAGACCAAGTTGATAGAAGATAAGAGATTTTAAGAGGTCAAAGAGAGAGAGAGAAACATCTTTGAAGCACAAAAGTAGCAAAGCATTTGTTTGAGAAGAAGTGTGTCCTTGACAAAAGGCCATAAAAGCCAAGTTTATAATTGAAAAGACGAAGTATTTAGGCCATCAGTTTTAGAGAAGATTGATTGTTTCATGAAGAAAGAAAGAAAAAGTTTTTGGCAAAAAGAATTCTTTAAATATTTTTTTTTTACATTCTTGTTGAGTCATTTTCCTTTTTTTTTTTTTTTTCTTAGATTTCTATAAAACTTTAAAAAACTTGTTTATCCATAAAGGGACGGTAAACAAAGGGAAAAAGTCACTCTAAACTAATGAGTAAACAAATGCAAAAAAAATCGTTTAGCCACAACCATTAGTATTCATTATACACAATATTCTATCATTTATAGCTTAGAATAATAACTTTTTCATTTTTGAACGAATTTTATATTTTAGTAGGCAAAACAGTTGCTTTTTTAATTTATTTGTACAACCGTTTTCTGCATAAAATTCCTAAGATTTAAAGATCCTCAACCTCTTTTTTTTTTAAATTCACAAGTATAATTTAAAAAAAACGCCACTTACTTTTCTTACATTCAAGCCATAATTCGTATAATAAGTCTTCTTTTACTTGCTTTGCTTTGCTATAAAAATATGCTTTATTTTTAATTTGTTTGATTAATAAACAGTGAACAAGTATATTTCGAATTGCGTGTGTAACAATTTCCATGAGAAAAAGTCTTAATCTGCCCCCTATTGTTCAGAACACATAAATAAATATTGCTTTTCAAGTGCGTTTTTGTTGTGCTTTTAATTAATGACTATTTTATTATAGAAATGTATAATTGATTTTTTTTAGGAAATCAATAATTAATCAGCGGCTTATATTATTATTTAGGACTTGTAAAAGATACTACATAAGAATTATGTAAACAATATTAATAGGCAAATCCTTTAGCTTTTATAGAAAAGATGATTTAATGAACATGAATAATTTATAAAAAATATGTTTGATCTATTGAGCATAGTGATTATTGTAGCTTAGTTGACATCACGTTCCAATACTAACAAGAACTACTAACATTCCGCCAAAGTTAAAGTTATGTCTATGTTCCATCATTATATCTAATCAATATATACTTTTCCCATACGGCTTACCATATTTAAACTTTTCGTTAATCCAGCGCCCAATTTCTCTTTTTAGTGAATGGTAGCCTTAGAAAGATGGCTTGATAAGCTGACTGATAATCAAGAAAATGCATCTATGATGACGCAAGCTATGGTCATCCTTTTTAAAAATACATTTTTTAATATTTATGGCAAACTTATGGAAAGGCTACTTCTTTTCTTAATCTTAAAAACGAATTACAGCAATTAGTTCATAACATATTCTCGCAAAAACTAAGCGTTATGTTGAACACGATTAATTGCGTAAAGCACACTATAAGTTGGCATTAAACTCCCACATGATTGCAGATAAATAAACAAAGCAATTCACTAACATATTTGTTATCAAATAAATCAACAAAGCATTGAATTAAGATTATTTATTTTTGAATTTGCGCTTTTTCTCAAACAAATTTAGTTTTTCGTACTGTTTTTTAAATCTAAATCTATTATGTATTTACATTCTTCTTATATGGCTTGTTCTTCGATTCGTTGAGTAATGATTCTGTTCTTTGTAAGGCGTGTCTTCCGCACTCTTGATTTGGTTTTTGAACAGTATTATTCAATGGGACTCAAAAGAAACGAGTATGATGCTTAGAATAAAGCCGTGCAGAACATCTGTTGTTTGAAGAAGAAAGGCATTATTGGTGGCAATACACCAATTAATTAACCAAAACTTTTATAGGAAATACCCTTTCTTGTATAGTAGACATAAAGATCTTCTTTATTAGACTAGCGAGAATGTCTACCAAGTCTATGGAGACCGTTCACGGCAAAAGCCAACTACCCTGCCTTACGAAGTTCTTCAGCATGATCTTGGCTAGCGTAGAGCCATACAACTCATACGAAACCGTGTTTGTTTATGAATGAAAGGCACTTATTAATAAGTGTGCTTTCGTGTGCAACTGATTACTTTTCTATTTAACTGATTGCATGTAATTCTTTCAGCAGAGAGAGAAACACCACGAGTGCCTGGGATTGGCGTTTCAAAAAATATTTTGCTCATGTCACTCGGGTTAAAATAAGAGACGGAACTTGATTAAAATACTTGCCTATTATTGGCTGATAAATACACAGATAAAACTCTTAATAAAAGAATTGTTTTTTTTTTAAGTGTAAAGATTGCTTATTTTATTTATGAAAACGTTTTATATTTATATCTTTCTAATGCGCAACTACTAAAATATTCTGGCATCTTTCAGGTACTGGACACTTCTAGTAATAGTCAGAGCTTCTAATAGTTAACTAATCAGAAGGGAGCCAGATTTTACTTTGCATAGTGTAGATTTATGCCAAATGCGGAAAAAATGACAGAACCTGACTCTAGGAATAACCTGTCCTGGAATGATGGTATGGCTCATGGCCATAAAGCCAAAGTAGCCACACCTATACAGCGTCGTGATGTCACCAATGACTCTCGCGGGTTTACCATATCTAAAATAATTTATGATTCCCGACATTTCTCGTCTTCTTCTAGCGCAAAAAAACCAATCAATTGTACAATAAACTCTGACTCCTGGCTCGATTTTACTCTCTTTTCTGACATCTTTATTCGATCATTACACCCAGGCATACAAATGTAACGAAGATCAAATCGGAGCAGTACATGGCTTCCGCAACATTAGCAAATATGGTCATCGTCAAAACCATAAGAAACTTTTGATCGAAACTAAATTCTGAGAAGCTGTAGCTACGAACAAAGCGATCAATTTAGGCATTACCCAAAAAATATAGTGATCAAAGCAGCTCCGCCTAAAAAGAGGCAAGTGCAAATTGATTAGAACCTTGATAGACTTAAAAGAACTGCTTTATCCCTGCTTTAAATAGTGTATTATTTATACGTTTCAATTGTTGAATGGTTTGTTCTTGATTAAAACTGAGCATGATGTTAAGAACTAATCAGGTGTTTGGGATAAGCGATCATTGCTATAACCCACAGACCAAGGCTTACCCTTGGTGTTGAGATTGATAGAGAACATAACCTAAAAATGAAAACCTACAAAAAGAAAAATAGAAAGTCTGCTAGAAATTGTATAAGATTTATTATTATCAAAATCAGATGTCGTTTTCTAGTTATTAAATATCAAGGAATTTATATAATAAGGTCGGGTAAACTAATTCTATCGTCTGTGCATATCAGAAGGAAGCTGCATCAGTTCATGTTGATTAGGAACACTGTGTCAATGGACATGTCGTGGATATATAGCCTTTTCAGCCAATCATGTTCCAAGCATGATTGACCCTATCATCATTAAAAGAGGATATAAACCAATGCAAATTCCTCCTTACTCACCTGAGTTTAATCCCATTGGGCAGCTTTGGGCAATCTTGAAGAGTAAAGTAAATCCAACAAGTTCAGTGATGTGGCAACTCTCAATTCAAGAACTATTGTAGCAAGTGAAGCTATACCAGTAAAAAATTTCAGCGTTTCCTTCAGCATTCCGTAAGCCAATTTGACATTTTTTTAAATAAACCACCTATTTATATAATTAAATACTTTGATATGTCTATTTTCTATTTGACTAATTGCACCTAATCAAAAGTACTTCAACCATATTCAAAAAAGCAATCAAATTTTGTCTAAAGTCCGACCACCTTTTTCAAAAGTGTCCAAGTGACGGTGGAACAACTGTACGTTCTTTCTTACAATTTTTTATTTATCAAAATGGAAATAAACGAAATTGAAAAAAAGATTTATGATGCCAAATTACGTTTGAGGGGGTGGGAAAAGAAATTTAATAAAAAACATGGCCGCCAACCTACCGTTGAAGATATTAATAAACGTCCTGATGTTGGTAAATAATGCTAGAACTATTTAAAAAATATTACTTTTCTTACTGATTGAACAAAAATAGCAATCCATTACAAAGATTATAATAAACTTAAGAAACAACTAAAGGAAATGACTGATGCAGACTCCCAGTCTCAACCACAATCACCTTGTGTAAGCTTAGGCTCCCAACCCGCCTCACCTGCTTCTAGTGGAAGCAGCAGAATTTTGTTTCCAGAGGCTACTAAAGCTGGGCGTCCCCCACCACCACCATTAAACAGGCAGTATACTAAAGAAGAGGCCTTTTGGCTTAATCTGCCAACACCAAGTAGTAATCAACGTGCTAGTACACAAGATTCTACTGGAGGCTCTAGTCAAGAAGCTCCAAAGAAAAGAACATTAATTCTTGCCAAAGCAGACTTTTCTAAACGTAAAAAGAGAAAGGCTGATGATGATGAGCAGAAGAAGCCTGCCAATAAGCCCAAAAAACCTAAAGAAAGATTCCGTGGAGAAATAACACCTTATCAGGGCAAGATACTGGAAGAAAAAAAATGGGAGAAAGAGGAATTAGAAGACATGAAAAATACACAATTATTCAATTTGACGAAAGCCAATTTCACCGTCCAAGATTACACGTGTTTGAGTGGGACGAGCCTGATTTTTGTATTGGTTCAGGCAAATTTGGCGATGAGTTTGATGCTGGTATTCCTTCCAAAAAAGAAAGACTTTATGAAAAAATTAAAAAGGGTACATTGGGTGCAGCCACTGAAGAAAATAAATTGTTAGAAAAGAATCTTTTGGATCAACTAGAGCAATTTGCAAAAGAAAAAGGCATAATTAAGCCCAAGGTAAATATGTAGATTTTATTGCTCATAACACATTAATCATCCTTCGTGGTATTAGTCAGTGACACTGGAAACTTCTCCTAAGCTAATTGATGAAGACATTCACAAAGCGGTTGAATATAAAAAGAAGCCAATTCAAAAGAGAAGAACTAGAAAAACGAAAAGTAAGTCTTTTATAATTAAGTATATTTAAATTTTAAATTTTATTCTTCTTTTTTACAGTTAGATTTGTTGAATAACTGGTTCTTTCTATTTATATTTTATTTATTTCTGGAATGATGTCTAATTCTTGTATGCATGTATATACTTATTATTGGTAATAATTGATTGAAGAGTGATACTCTCTACAGTTAGCTTCATGACTTATATACTTTTAATTTGACCCCCTTCTTTTATTTTACTCAATCTACCAAAAATACCTAGATTTCTCACACACCAAGCAAAAGTCTAGGGTAGAATATAAAAATTGAATGAGCCAACATCAATAGGAAAACCCATGAATAAAAAATCAATAAATCAATTTGCCCAGAATACAAGCAAGAGTTTCTTGAGTTGACTACTGTTTTTTGGCTGTGACCGTTTCTTGGCTCATTTATTATACTGCTTTTGTTTTTCTTTTTTTTTTTTATAAAGAATAAATCAAAATAATGGCGCGGCGAAGAGGAAACCATTCAAATCAACAAGCAAAAACAAATGAAGCAAAAGTGCCAAAAGGAATAGAAGATCAAGTAACTACTTTTTTAGCTGCTGAAGTACCGAGCAAAAAGTGGCGGAACTGGTGGATTAGAACAATAACAACTTTGATTATGATAAGCATGTTTTTTGTTATTCTTGCTTCTGGATACATTTGGTCTATTATTATGGTTATGATTATTACGGTCTTAGTTTATAGAGAAGTCATTGATATCGCTTCTGCAAAAGGTGACTTGCGTTGGTATAAAACGATGAGTTGGTAAAGTATTATAATTCTTTTGCATATAAATATTTAAATATAATTGTTATAGGTATTATCTTATTGTTACAGAATACTTTTTATATGGAGAATCTGTTATATACTACTTCAAAGAAATTGTTATGGTTGACGCATTCTTACTGCCTTTTACTACACATCATCGTTTTATTAGTTTTACATTATACGTCATTGGTACTTGAACATGATATCACTTTTTCTTAGCTTTGAGACTCAATCTTTCTATCATTAGGCTTTGTATTTTTTGTCATGAATTTAAAGAAGGGACAATATCGACAGCAGATGTCGCAGTTTGGTTGGACTCATATGGCCATTTTCCTTATTGTCTTTCAAGCACATTTTATTGTAGATAACATTTTGGAAGGATTAATTTGGTTTGTTATGCCAGCTGCTCTTGTGGTTTGTAATGACATTTTTGCATACATTTGTGGATTTTTCTGGGGCAAAACACCGCTTATCCAACTCAGTCCGAAAAAAACAGTGGAAGGATTTGTCGGTGGATTGATATTTACGCTTATTTTTGGGTTTTTGGTAAGAAAGAAAAAGGCAGAGAAAAGAGGAGACAACTCATCAATGGTTACTTTTGTAGATCACAACTGCACTTATGAGATTTGATTACATTGTATGCCCAGTCCAAGATCTTGGTGCTTCTGCATGGTCTGATATTTCCTGTGAGCCCAAGAACCCAGTATTTACTGCTGCTGCATGGCGGCTACCTTCATTGATACGATATGTTATTAAATACTTGGTATATGTTTATGAATATATAATGTTTAATTATTAATCAATTAAAATAGTTTCTTTGTGATATTTCTGAAGTTTATATTGCACCTATTCAATTACATACAATCGTTATGGCTTGTTTTGCTTCACTTATTGCACCATTCGGAGGTTTTTTTGCTAGCGCAGTTAAAAGAGCATTTAAAATCAAAGATTTTGGTCACAGTATTCCTGGTCATGGAGGTTTAACAGACAGAATGGATTGCCAGTTTTTAATGGGTTTGTTCGCGTTTATGTATTACCACAGTTTTATTAAGGTACAAAATACATGTATAATAGTAAGCAGGCTTTTAACTATTATTGTAGATGTATAATGTATCTGTTGGCACAATTCTAGCATTGATCATAAATAACTTGTCATCTAAAGAACAATTGGAATTATTGGAAAGATTACAAACATACTTGATAAATCAAGATCATTTAGCCAGTCAAATCGACTCTGTTATTTCTAAAGCACAAAACTTATTAACATAATAATCTTGCTTATATATACATTGCTTTATTTTTTTTATAATAAAAAGGAAAATTACTTAATCATTATGCAGAGGTTTTCTTTCTCTTCTTTAATCTTTCTAATTCCTTTTGTTCCTCAATCAAATCTTCTCGTTTAGCAAGTCGTTCACTAATATTAAAATTAACAAAATGAATTTTTTACTTTTATTTTATTTTTTTACCTTCTCTTTTCTTCCCTCAACACTTCGCTTGCATTAGCTTCCATATCATCATCAGAATATATGGGTTCATTAGCATACCTGTAGGAAAAAACATACATGTTAGATGAGCACAACATTTCATAATACTTTCTTCTCTTACTTGCTTCTGTCGTAACGAAATATTTTGCTGATTTCATCAGAGTAGCTATTTTTACGTGGCCCTCTGTAATATCTATCACTATCATCGTCATCATCAACTATAAATGAAGCAAGTTCATCATCTAGCTCTTCTTCTTCTCTGTATCTTTTTGGTACTGGCATTCTACTCGTACTTCTATCCAATGATCTACCAGTGAATGGCATACGGGGTATAGATGAGGGGAGAGGACGGCGAGTGACCTCTGGTTTTCTAATAGGAATACGAGCAGGAGGAGATAAAGGTCGTTTACGATTTGAGATGTCTGATGATGTTGACTGGTATCTTTGTGTTGGTTTTTTATTGACCATTAATCTTGGATCCTTCTTACGTTCATCTTCATCATCTGAATAAATTCCCTTCGCATGCCTCAATTCTCTTTGTAATTCTACAATTGAACGCTTGTCTTTCTTTTGACCAATCACTTTCTTCGGCGGTTCTGAAACCATTAATTTGGCTCGCTCTCTTACTGACAAAGTGCTATTATCTCGGCCATCATATAAACTTTTAGTTTCTGGTCTTTTTGAACGATGATAAAGATTAGGAGTACTTGTAGATGCTTTAGGTGCAGTTACTCCTGTGGATGGTTTTTTTGTAACTTGATGCGATTGCTGTTGATTGTCTTTTTTAATTGTTGATTGTTCTTTTGCTTTTTTCATTAGATCTTCAAATGACATATGCACTGGTTTCTGCTAGTTTTAAATAAGTTAGATGAAACAAAAGTATAATATTTACATGTTTTACCTTTTTTTCGGATAAATTAGGTAGTTGTGTATCAGAATTTCTTGGTACTGAACGTGATTTTGTCATTTTTTCTGTTCGTTTCTGTTGTTTCTTTTGTTCGACAAGCTGTTTTTGTCTTTTTTCTTGTATCTCACGCTTTCTTGCTAAAAGCTCTTGAGCTTCTCTCTTTTCTTTTAGCACACGTTCTTCCCTTCGTCTCTTTTCCTCATCTTCACGTCTTTTTTGCCTTGCTTTTTCTAATAGGGCAGCATCTTGTTGTTTAGCCACCATAGTAGCTTGTGCCATCAACTGATCAAAACTCAACACACTAGAACCGCTCTATATGATAGGCTTATTTAATTCATTTCATAATATCTTACTATTAAATAAAGTATTTACCTTTAGCATTCCCATGCAGAAAGTATAAAAGGAAAAGAAAAGGAAAGAAAAATTGAATAAAAAACTGCTCATGATTTCCCCATAAAGTAAATAAGAAAAATTTACGTCACGATAATGAGCCAATGAGGGAATAGTATTACTATCGTTCTATACACACATACATTATTTTCTTATATTTGCTATTTTATGTACACACAAATTGTATAATATAATGAGTTACAGCTCTGGATAAATTTTTATATGTTTTTTTTTTTTTTTTTTTTTTTTTTTTTTTTTTTTTGAGTGTGCACCTTTTTTGCAATTTGTTATCCGTTTCCGCAGTTTTTTAACACCTCCTTTTTTTTTGCTCATTTAAGAAACCGACTTTTGTGATCCGTGGCTTATAAACAAAATAAAGAAAAAGACAAACAAACCTCCTTATTTTATTTACTGACATCATTTAATACAAATAGAAATAATAAACAATTTGCTATCAGAATAGTAAGAGAAAATAATGAATACTTACAGAAGATCATAAAATTATGTATTTTAAATTGAGTATATGCACTATTGTTTCAATTATGGAATCCGAATAAAAATTCTGAGTGGTGATACTTTTTTTACTTTCCGGTTCATTTTTTGTATATTTTGTATTGTAAATTATTCCAAAAAACTTTTTTCGGAGTTTGGAGTAAAAGTTGATAAATAAAATCTTTTTCCTCTTTTTTTTTTATTACTTACTCTTTTTTCTTTTTGGGAACTTCTTCATTTTTTTTTTTCGCTCTATCCCTTCTCTACAGAAAAACAAATTAAAAAAGATGCCTGCTACTGCTGCACAACAAAAGAGCGAAATTCAATACAAGAAGATGACAGTTACTGTCTCTGCTAGTGAAGTTGAAACCAACAAGGCTAAAGAAATCATTACCAAGCTTTCTGCTGCCTCCGATGCTGACCGCGAGTCTGTCGCCGAAGAACTCGCCACATTTGTCAAGTCTAACGGCGTCCTCTCTCTGAAGCATGCTGGCATTATTGATGCTATTGCTAAGGAATTCGGTAACAAGAAGAACAACGGTGCTCGTTTATCAGCTGTTGCTGCTTTCACTGCTCTTACCAACAACAGCATTGAAAGTCAAACCGAGCCCTTCATCATTGCTCTCTTGGCCAACCTTTTGGAACTTCAAGCTGATAAGCAAGCTGCTATCAAGAACGCTGCTGCTGAAGCTGCCAAGAACTTTGTCACTAAGATGAACCCCAATGCCTGTTCTCTTACTGTTCCCTTCATCCTCGAAGGTCTCGGTAACTCTTGCAAATGGCAAACCAAGATGCTTTCTCTTGACCTCTTGGTCCTCTTGACCAAGACCCACCCCAAGGAATTCTTTGTTGCTATTCCTGAAGTCATTCCCGTCGTCTCTGACTGTATGTGGGATACCAAGGCCGAAGTCAAGAAGCAAGCCACTGAAACCATGTCTTCTATCTGTTCTCTCATTGAAAACAAGGATATTGAACGTTTCATCCCTGCTGTCATTGGTTGTATCAACCACCCCGAAAACGTCCCTGAAACCATTCACTTGCTCGGTGCCACCACCTTTGTCCAAGAAGTTGACTCTGCTACTTTGTCCATCATGGTACCTCTCTTGGGTCGTGGTTTGAATGAACGTGCTACTCCTATCAAGCGTAAGGCTGCTTTGATTATTGACAACATGTCCAAGCTTGTCGATGATCCTGATGTTGCTGCTCCTTTCTTGCCTCTTCTCTTGCCCGCTCTTGAAAAGGTTCAAGATGTTGTTGCTGACCCTGAATGTCGTGGTGTCGTCCAAAAAGCTCTTGCTACTCTTCAACGTGTTGGTAACCCTGGTACTGAAGTTTTCACCAAGGAACAAAAGAAGGCCAAGGTTGAAACTTCCATCAAGGAACTCTTGCCTACTGACATTGATGAAGCTTTCGCTCCTACCGTCAAGTTCTTGAATGATGTTGCTCTTGCTCTTTGTGTTTCCAAGAACTTCTTCAAGGATGTCTGGATCAAGTCTCTTGCTCCCTATGCCAAGTCCTTCTACACTGCTGAAGATGCTGAAGCTCTCGCTTTCTCTGCCTTGAACAAGTGTGAAGAAGCTGTAACTCCCAAGGACCCTGAGGAAGAAGATGATGAGGGTGAGGATCTCTGTAACTGTGAGTTCTCTCTTGCTTATGGTGCCAAGATCTTGTTGAACCGTACCGCTCTCCGTCTTAAGCGTGGTCGTCGTTACGGTCTCTGTGGTGCTAACGGTTGTGGTAAATCCACTCTTATGCGTGCCATTGCCAATGAACAAGTCGAAGGTTTCCCTCCTCGTTCTGAATTGAAGACTGTCTATGTCGAACACGATATTGATGGTTCCGAAGCCGATACTCCTTTGGTTGACTTCATTCTTGCCTCCGAAGGTGTTGAAACCAAAGACCCCGAACAAGTCCGTAAGATTCTCCTCGATTACGGTTTCTCTGAACAAATGGTTACTAAAATGGCCATCGGTGAACTTTCTGGTGGTTGGAAGATGAAGCTTGCTCTTGCTCGTGCCATGTTGATGAACGCTGATATTCTCTTGTTGGATGAACCTACCAATCACTTGGATGTTGTCAACGTTGCCTGGTTAGAAAACTACCTCCTCGGTTTGAAAACTGTTACCTCCATCATTGTTTCTCACGACTCTGGTTTCTTGGATCACGTCTGTTCCGATATTATTCACTACGAACCCAACTACAAGCTCAAACGTTATAAGGGTAACTTGTCCGAATTCGTCAAGAAAGTTCCTCGTGCTGCCTCTTACTACTCTTTGGAAGCCTCTCAAATCAAGTTCACTTTCCCTGAACCTGGTTACTTGGAAGGTATCAAGACTAAGGAACGTGCTATTTTGAAGATGAAGAACGTTGACTTCCAATACCCTGGTTCCGACCGTAAGCAATTGATCGACATCTCCATGCAATGTTCTCTTGCTTCTCGTGTTGCTGTCATTGGTCCTAACGGTGCCGGTAAGTCTACCTTGATTAAGTTGTTGACTGGTGAAATCGAATCCGAAATTGGTACTGTCTGGAAGCATCCCAACTTGCGTATTGCCTACGTTGCCCAACACGCTTTCCACCATATTGAACAACACTTGGACAGCACTCCTAACGAATACATCCAATGGCGTTATGCCACTGGTGAAGATCGTGAAGAACTCGACAAGAACGATCGTATGAACGGTGAAGCCAACAAGAAGGTCATGGAGCAAGTCTTTGTCATTGATGGTGAAAAGCGTGTGATCGAAGAAATCGTTGGTCGTCGTAAGCTCAAGCAATCTTATGAATATGAAGTCTCTTGGGTCGGCCGTTCTTCCGTTGATAACACATGGATCTCTCGTCAAAAGCTTGAAGACATGGGTTTCGGTAAGAAGATTGCCGAAGTTGACTCTGCTGAAGCTGCCAAGATGGGTCTTAACCGTCCCTTGACTGCCAAGGAAATTGAAAAGCACTTGACCGAAGTTGGTCTCGAAGCCGAATTCGCCACTCACTCTCGTATCCGTGGTCTTTCTGGTGGTCAAAAGGTCAAGCTTGTCATTGGTGCTGCCATGTGGAATAAGCCTCACATGTTGGTTCTTGATGAACCTACCAATTATTTGGATCGTGAATCTCTTGGTGCTTTGGCTATGGCCATTAAGGAATACGGTGGTGGTGTCGTCATTGTTACTCACAACCGTGAATTCTCTGAAGCTTTGTGTACTGAAGTCTGGAAGGTTGACAACGGTCGTTTGACTCCCTCTGGTCACAACTGGGTCAGCGGTAACGGTTCTACTGCCATTAAGGAACAAGAAGCCGAAGATATGGTTGATGCCCAAGGTAACACCATCAAGGCCGTTGAAAAGAAGAAGAAGTTGACTTCCAAGGAACTCCGTAAGAAGAAGAAGGAGCGTATGGAACGTCGTAAGCGTGGTGAAGAAGTTTTCTCTGATGAAGATGACTTATAAACAAGAAAAAAACCAAGCGAAATATGTTAGAGTAAATCAATTATTGTTTTCTCTGTTTATATTTATTCAATTCCATTTATTCTAAAGCAGTAGCATCATTAATTACCCTAAAATAAAAATAAAAGATTATTTTGTTTCAAATGAAGTTTTTTATTGCTTAGAAATGAATGTTCACAAAGATTATGGATTTTCTTTTTGTCTCGCTAAACATTTAAATTGGATGCTTTTCTTAAACAGGTCGAATTTACTATGTGATGATATTGCTTACAAGCAATCTATCTATATCAATAATCACCAACAAATTCAATTTTCCAATAGGTTATTTCATCGTATTTTGATACTATGCAGTAAAAATACACGTTACAAACTTTTAGTTACAACATCGTCATGCTATAATTTATTATATAAAAAAAAGGATTGCAACTAAACATGGAATTGCCTTTCAAATGACCAATCAACAAAAATCCAAAGGCATTGAAGATAAATACTACCCATTAGATAGCAATGTTTACAATAAAATATCTATAATACAAATAAATAAAAACTATATTTCAAAATGTCCCCACTCATCCATTAGAGTTTCCACTTCTATTTTTTCGCTATCATTTCCAGCATTAGATGACACTGAATGTGATCGACTTCTCGATGGCTGTTGATTAACGGACAGAGCAGCTTTTGAGGGAGAAAGCGGTGGTTGTGCAAGATGTTGTCCTTGAGCAAATAAATTTTCAAATAATTCTCGACCTAAACTTTTTTGTCTATCCATTGCTGATTTAGCAAAGTTAAAGCTGTTTTTAAAACCATGATCAAGAAGCATTTCGAGCGATTCATTTATAAGGGCAACCATACGAAACGAAGGTAGAGTTAGATCAACCACATCTGCTAGTATTGCACTATCTAGCTGTCTGATACGTGTAGATAGTGATATACCATTACTTGCCATTGTTAGATCTGCAAGTCTATGCTTCAATGTTGCTTCATCAGGCTGTGATCCTTTCGCGACATCGGATTGCTCACAACTGTGGACAATTAGACTTGTAACAGCATCCCAAGCAATGTCTGTATCCTTTAATATGCTTAGTAGCCAGTAAAATTCTTTGCTCATGCTGATAATGTCTTTGCTTGTTAACACACCATCTTTATCCTCGTCATACAACTTAAAAAACCAATCCATGTGTGACATGATATCCTATGCAATTTTCTTTTAATAAGCCCATGTTCCTCTCGCCAAGAGATGTACATTTATGTACTTACTCCTTGAAGTATTTCACTCATACCAACCACCATCTTTTGAAAATCGATTAGTTCATCTTCATTTCCAGAAAACATTCGATAAAGTCGACGAACAAAGCTATCACTCAATTCTTTTGCAACAATAGAATCAGCACTCTTATTTGTAACCTTGATCTTGGCCCAAGGGGTCATAATAGCAAGCATATTTTGAAATATTTCTCTGTCCATCTTTGATTCTGGTTTACCTCCAGTATCCCTATTAGTATAATATAATGCACCAAAGTATTTATCGTAAATGATGCCAATATCTTCCTTTGAAAATCCAGCAGTCTCTTTTAAATGACGAATAACTGTTCGTTTTGTAAAGGATTCAATTCCTGCACCTACTTTGAGCTGGTTCTGTCTTCGTAGCTCGATTACCATTTCATTAGTCACAAGCGAAAATTCTCTGTACTATAAAGATTGGTAAGTTTGATATCAAACTAAAAACATTTAAAGTTATTTACAGCAATTAACATCACTTCACTGAATTTCTATACAAATAAACTGTTAAACTTCATGTATTATACATCCTGTCCCCTCCCTCTCCCCCCCCCTTTTTTTTTTTTTTTACTGTTAGCCTTGTATACTGATTCTGATTTTGATCATTTGGATTTCCTATGGATCGAAAGAAGGATTTCAAAATATCTAAAAAGGCACCATCATCCCTTGTATCCAGTAATTCTTCTCCATTTATCTTTAAAATAGCCAATCTAATAGATGAAAATATTCAACAAATGCTTTTTCTTTTTTCTTTTTTTTGCAAACTTACCCAATTTGAAATAAAATCCTTGGTCCTTCCATAAACAGTATATCGAGAACACGAATAGCAAATTCCAAGGGCATCGAATTGACATAAAGACTGAGAAACCAAGGCAAACATGCTACAGAGAGTTCTACATCTGTCTTTTTAAAATGCTCCCACAGAATTGGCATCGTTTTCTCTACAAGTCTTTCAAAAATGATTTGATCTAACAGAGCACCATACATGCTTGTACTATAATACCCTGGACACATACGATCTACAAGTACATGCAGTAACCAAAATGCTTGTTCTTCTGTCGTATATCTAACAGTAAAAAGTAAGCTTTGATAAGGCATAGAGTTTACATGTTTACATTAAAAAAGCAGAAGTAGCAATATTCATTGCTTGGCAGTAGCCCAATTCTGGATTTTTCCATGCATAAGCAGTCAAAACTCTTCGAAGACGATCAATTCCTTCCGGCGATTGATACCCCGCATACTCAGGCAAAGACCTGTTCAGATCCTTTTCGATTTCTTCTGTCGCCAATGAACTTTGTCCCTCATATTTCTTTAATATCTCTTCATAAAGACCTTGATTTGCAAATCTTAAATATATTGCCCCTGAAGCGGCTTCCCAAATCTCGCCTCGAAGTTTATTTGGCAAACCGATACGGACAAGTTTACCAAATGTCTGTAGTTTTATCATTGTCAAATTTCGTCCATTCTCTATTTACAAATGATTGTGTTTAATTGAGTCTTTTCTTTCAATATCTTTTCATTTTCTTACCTTGAAAATAAACTTTCCATAACCGAGTCTTACTCTTGTCTTTTGCTTTTTTGGAGTTTTCCGGATAGCCAAATTCTAATCCGAGGCCACCTTTAGGTGCTTCTAAATCAACTTGGCATAAATGCTCTGATTCGCAGGTGGCCATGAATTTCTTCACCTTCTTGAACTCTGGGATTTGCTTCAATAAAAGACCTTTAAGAGAGTCGCAAAACTGATCGCAGTTTGTTTTTTCTGCCTTTTTCAGATAGAGATACATTAGCGAATGATATAAAACCTACTTTTTGCTGCAGAGCTTACATGTAACATAAATGTATGTTCAATTTTATGTACAGTGACAATGGATACCCCAGAGGTATAAGCGCCCGAGTGTATTTTTTCAACCCGCTTTATAGAATATAAAGGGAATACAACTTTACATAATGGCAAATGCTGCTGAGGAGCAGGTAGTCTATCTTGCGATTCAAAAGCTATAAAAGTCTGAGACAAATAAATTCGACCTAGCTGGTTTACATAGCCAGGTGGAACTTGAGTCAAGAAGATTTGATCACGCTCTGAGCAAGCTGCTTTGGAGTAGGTTGCATCCACAGCTGTCATTAGTTTCTCATTTTCTGGTAGTCTAAACCGTATACAATACGCTTGATTTCTTTTTTGACTAGCCAAATCGTGTTTTAAAGGACTAGTGGGCTGGTGGGATCGACCTAAAGCTGATGTTGCGCTGGATAGCTCTCTAGAGTGGTGAGATTCAGCAGCTAAAAAGTTTGCATCAGTAGAAGCACCAGGAGAATCCATACTTGAGCTTTTTAACCATCTCTGCATAGCCAGGCCAGTCAGTTGGATTAGCAAATCATATACTTCCTCTCTTTTAAACATATTGGAAAAGTGATACTATTATACTTATTATATCCTTTTATTTTTCATTTATATTCTATCTTTTTCTTTACCTCTTCTTTATCTTTTGTTATAATTCTTAAACTATCATCAAAAATACCTTTTGATCTTTCTTTTACAAGCTCCTGTACGTCTTTTAGCTCTATCAGTGTTTTCAATTCTAAGCCGAGTAAGAATGAGTGAAATCCAAGATAATTTTCACTGATATATAACCATCCTTGTCTTGATCGATGCGAACATGAATAATCTAATCAGAGCAAAGATAAGTTGTCTTGAATAAACAAAATGGAGTTTACTGTATTTACAGTTTACAAACCGCTCAGAAGGGGGGATATCAAATATCTGTCGAAAGGTTCTCGATGCGTTTCTAATTTTTTCATCAGACAAGAGTTCGTCAGTGCCAGAATCTTTTAAGATTGGTTACTTTGCAATACTCAAATTTGCTTTTTATCTTTTCTTATTCTTACCAACAGCAGTGACAATCATGTCTATTTTCTCAGTTACCCACTGCTCCTTATCAAGTGGGTGATCTATTATCTCAAGTTCAGGCATCATATTCTTTTCTATCCAACCCCAGGCTGCTTCAATAGACTGTTCAGAATCTGCAACTGCAATTTGTAAGCATATTGTGTTGACTTCTCTTTGAAATAGTATTCGATAAGGTGATTGCTTAGTATCAAACCTATTTAACTCTTTTTAGAAACACACATGAATGTAAGGAAATGACTTACACATTAGCAATGGTGCTCACAAGATTTCTAAAAAGAGGGTTTCCTGGTGTCGAAGATTTTTGGAGTATGAAATTGTCTTTTTGTAGTATTGTTGTCCAAAATGGAGTTATTGTTATATCTGTAGGTGTTGGTAGCGTGAATACCTTTTTGATACAAAGACAAGCCATGTTATGATTTTAAATATATTTTTATTGTCTTTAGCTTACATTGTGGGGTATACTGCTGAACTCTGCCATTGCCTAATGTAGAAAAATGAAAAAACAAGCGGAAAAAGAAAAGCGTTGTAATGTTTCCTGCTGGCTTTTCACCTGTAATTGATAAAAGCAGTAGATTTTTGAAAATTATGGATTGCATTTTTAGGAAACAGAATATGAAATACTGATTTATTATATAAAATGAGCATAATGACAAGAAAACATATAGTTTTATGTGACCTTTAAGAGTAACATTTCTACTACCACTTCATTTGCTGTACACAAAGAGGGGTCATCAAATTTGCAACAGATTGAAGATGCTTATAAAGGTTATTGTTATCAATAATAATAATTTTGTCACTATTTTCAAAAAAAAAAAAAAAAAAAAAAAAAAAAAAAAAAAAAGAACTTTACAGTTTTTTCGATAATTCTTGCGAAGTCCCCATCTTTTTTGGAATCGTTCAAGTTTTTTTTTAAGAGTGGTATACTGTTTTTAAGATATTTGAATACCTCCTGTGCAATGTTTTGAAACAATAACGAGCCGAATTTTGCCTATGAATTCATCATTTGAGCTGGGTTATAATCATTGTGTCCATACTATACACGGTTTATCAGGGTCGAGGTCGTTTTCAATTTTCGTGAGTATGCAGGACAAGTGGAATTAATGTTGTCTTTTGGAACCATATGGATATTTATGAAATCGCTTAATAAATGTGTAAAAATAGTAGGATATAAAATACTCTTGTTAGAGATGTAATGACACATTCATAATTTAGAAGCATTCCTCAGTTTTTGTATAGATACCCTCTATGGCTTTAATTAATAAGCACTAGTCAAAAATCATAAATGAATCTCTTGATTTGTCTTTTCTAATTGATATCAAAGGATAAAAATATAATATGTACAGTATTATAAAAGATTCTAAGGTTTAGTATATTTCTTGGAAGGGCCAGATTCAAAAGCGAGTATCTGATAAAGATCCTGAGGATAGTATAAGGGTCGGAATCTTCTTTTGGTGGATAGAAGGTAACTCGTATCCATTCATAGTATTTGAAAACCTATTTCTTTCTTTTCTTCATTCTTAAAGTGAGCATTGAATAATTTGATTTTTGAAGCATTCCCTTCACTGATGACTGATAACACGGAATAACTGTACTACAAATTGTTGCTTGGGTCCTGCCAAATGCACAATATAAGAGTAGCAAATTTCTCTTACCTTAACAGAAAAAAAGATAGGAAAACCATTTGTGAGCATTTTTGGTGAGTTAATTGACGAAAGGCAGCATCGGTAGATCACACAAGTCACTTACAATACACAAGCCAGAAGCAGTCAATGAGATTTGGCTCACAATGCACCGGTTTCCAGAAAGCTGAAAATAACTCTCTTCAAAAATACTCATAAATAAACCAAAATCCATCTCTAATCATATTTACATAATACTTTTCTTGTACATCAAGGAAAGATATCATTTGCTACCAGTAGTTGTAATAAAAGCATGAAACACTTGCAATTCTTTATTGATTATTTTTAAAACTCAGTCTATTTACTATATCTCTTAGAAATAGAAAGCAGTTTAGTATATAGTTAATTGTATAAGCCAGACAAGTCTCGATCACTAAAGTTTTGGGAAAATGAATTTGTATTTGATTCATGCATAAAATGTGTTTTGAACTCCTGGGTTTCATCCCGACTATGAAAGTCACAATTAAGCCGGATGACAAAGTTGTGACCCAGCTAGATTTATTGAGCACCTTTACTCAGACTTGTCTCTTACACTCTTTTTCCCCTTTTCTCTATTCACTTTCTTTCACGACCCCTTCCCCTTTATCGACGTCCTCTTTTCCTTTACCTTTCCCTACCCTATACTTAACCCCTTTTGCTTTTTTTTTTAGTTTTTTATAGCTTTGTATTATATACACATAATGTCCACCCCTCTCATGTCTGAAAATACTACGTCTCGGTCTCGCTCTTCTTCTTTTAGACGGGTTTACCGGAATAGCATGGTAATATTTACTTATAGTAATGAAAATAGAAAATTAAATAAATTAATGATAGGATGTTGGAAGTGCACCTGGTTCTCGTCCCTCTTCCCGTCCTTCATCTCGTCCTTCATCTCGCCCGCCTTCTCGTCCTGCTTCACGACCTGTTTCACCCACTCCTATTAACAGTGCAGATTCTGACGATATTATTCCCACTGCTATTGTTATTAAAAATATCCCTTTTTCTGTAAAGAAAGATGCTCTTTTAAGTAAACTTGTAAGTAACAGGCTTGATAGGGATAAGATGTCAATAGAATAATTTATTTTTTCTTTTAGAGTTCCCTTGGTGTCCCAGAAGCATTTGCTTTTAACTACCATTTTGATAATGGTATATTTCGTGGTCTTGCTTTTGCAAACTATCGCACACCAGAAGAAACAGAAGAAGTTGTCAACACGATCAATGGTCTTGAAATCGGAGGCCGTACATTACGTGTGGAATACAAAAAAGTTTTGACTGAAACCGAAATGATGAATAAAAAAAAGGAAAGAGAATCATCGCAGCCAAATTCACCTTTATTAACTGAACGCAAATTGCCAACTATTCCTGCAAACACTGCTACAACAAACACTCCCGATGAAGGTATACATTATGCATTTCAATGACAAGTTGAAAACCTAATCACCCAATTAGAAGCTTTAGATTTGAATGATCCTAATGTTTTGGAACTTTACAGCTACATTTTGCTTTTTCGTGGGGACCCTGATGGCACTGAACTTGCTTTACCAAAAACCCTTTCTGCCAAAGAACGCAGAAATGCTCATTTAATTGCAGATAAGCTCGGTTTAGCTCATTACTCGGTAGGGCTTGGATCTGACAGACAGGTTATTATTGAAAAAAGAGGTTCTGTCCCTGCACCTATCATGAGAGTAAGAATGTATAATATTTTGTTTAGTTTTACTAACATAACCCTAGCTTCAGAACAAAGGCTCTCGAACAAATTTAAGACAAAGTCCAAGTCGTGAGAGATTGAATAATAATAACAATAACAGTAATAGTACAGAGAAAGGGAACTATAGAAAATCAATGATGTAAAATCGTATTCATATGTATTGAAAAATGATGACTAAATTACTTTCTTTCAAAAGGAGTACAAGTACTACGGCAGAAGAAACCAGTTCAACTAGTGTCAACTTTCACCCAATTCGTCAACCAAAAGGACCTGAGCCTGGAAAAGATTTTACTTCCCGTACAATGAATGAAGTTGACCAACTGGCCGCTATGTTAACGCGCCAACACTTGGGCATTGTTTAAAAAAAAATGTTATAAAATTTGACCAATGAAATTTCCTTAATTGTAATTTACTGTTCACTTTCCCTAAAAGTCAATAATGCTTTAACCATTTCATTTTTTCTTTTCTTTTTCTTTTCTTTTCCTTTTTTTATTTTTCTTTTTCTTTTTTTTAAAAACAGTCATGTCTTGGGAATCACTTTTAACACCTCAGGAAGCAAGACTATTTCCTCAGCTATTCCAATCTGTTAGCAAGTCTCAAGATGGCATTGTTACAGGCTCTGAGGCTGTAAACTTTTTTGCCTCTTCAGGTGTGCCCAACGAAATACTATCAGAAGTAAAACAAAAAATGAATTATTCCTAGAAACTTAACAAAGATTAATTAGAAGAATAATAGATTTGGGAAGCTGCTGATAGAGACAAAGTGGGATATCTGACGCCTGAAACATTTGCCATCGCATTAAAACTCATTGCCTGTGCTCAGCATGGTAAAGAGGCTACAGAGCCAATTTTAGCAACCAGTAAGCTCTTTTGCCAAGCATTTCTTGTCTTTCCCTATATACTAATACACCCCTAGCTGTTCCTCTGGCTCAATTCGATGGTGTGATCGCACCTAGCCCAATGATCTCAAATAAAACAAATGATATACCAATTACATCAGCAGAACGTGAAAAATATGCAAATATTTTTAAAGTACACCAACCGGTGAATGGTATCATGGACGCAGAAACAGCTAGAAATGTGTTTTTAAAATCAAAGCTACCTGTAGATACATTAAGTCAAATATGGTATATACAAAGCATATAATTGCTTTTGCCTTTTTGTAACTTTTTTTTACCTGTAGGAATTTAGCTGATGTTCGACAATCAGGTACTTTGAACCAATCAGAATTTATCATTGCAATGCACTATATTGCCAAACTAATGGACGGAACAATGAAAACCCTACCGGATAAATTACCTCCTGTTGTTTTTCAGTCTGCTACCGCTGTTGAGACCCCATCACCTCTTATGAGTAACATAGTTTCACCATCTCTTACACGCCAAGCAAGTATGATGACACCACCTCAACGAGCGAGAACAATTGATTCATTGGGGAGTTTGGCCTTTGGTGCCCCTGTTACTCAAGATTGGGATGTAACAGCACAAGAAAAGCAACAGTTTGACATTTATTTTGATAAAATTGACTCAAATCATATGGGTTACATTCAAGGCAAAGAGGCTGTTGAATTTTTCAAGAACTCAAGACTTCCTGAAACTGAGCTGGCACATATTTGGGATTTATCTGATATTCAACAACGCGGTAGCTTATCCCGAGATGAATTTGCTGTAGCAATGCATTTAATTCACAAGCGGCTGCGTGGAGAGACTTTACCACAAACATTACCAAAATCTTTAGTACCCCCAAATCAGAGACATCAAAGCAATGTTTTCGCATCTCCCATTCCTGCCTTTGCTTCACCATCTCCAGTAAACGCTGCTGTATCACCACGGGTTGCTAGAAACAACAGCAAGGATTTACTAGAAGACTTTGGAAACGATCAGGTCGCGACTGAAACACAACAAGTTAATATGTTACATAATCAGATTTCCTCTTTTACATCACATACAACAGATTTGAAGGTCCAAAAATTGTCTGGTAAAAATGTACTAGAACAGTTGATACAACAAAAGAAGGAATTGGAAGCTCAAATGGCAAGCGTGAAGATAGCACACGAAACTGTTGTGAAAGATTTAAATGAAATCCAGGAACAGGTTCGATTAGAAGAAGCTGAATGGGACAAAATTCGTGCAGAATATAATGCTGCTCAACAAGAGCTTGTTACAATTCAAAATGAAACCGCACGAATTAGTCAAACACTGGAAAATGGACGTGCTGAGACTGAGAGCCTCAAACGACATATATCCGAAATTCAGAAAGAAACACAAAAAACAAATGCTGAATTGGATAAGCTACGAACACAATCAAAGCAACAAAGTATGATGCTGGATATCAACAGACGACAAGTTACAGCAGCCGAGCAAGACAGATCATTAGCAGCCCGTAATTTGGAAGATTATAAAGCTGCAGCTGGTTTAACCGCAGAAGATGATGATAGCGAAGATGATGACAGTGAAGATGATGACAGCGAAGATGACGGTGAAGATGACAGTGATGACGAAAGCAAAGAAGAAGAAGAAGAAGAAGAAGGAAAAGAGAAGGCCGATGCAGCTGTAGGCCCTCAATCAACGTCCTCAGCAGTAAACACGCCGACTCTTGGCACTCTTTTTGGCAGTCCATCCGCCTCTACGCCTAACAATCATATTGCCTCTCCATTCGGTGAATCTGCACAAATCGAAAGCAATACATTTGAGTCTTCTGAAAATCCCGTAACATCTAGTAATCAAAACGAATTTGATGCTATTTTTGGTACAATGAGTATAAGTACACCTGCAGCAAGCACTCCCATCAACGCATTCGACCCTATCCAATGGCCAACAAGCCCTACATCTACTGCCACAAAATCTTCACGTGGTCCTCCACCTCCACCTCCACAAAGTAAGCATTATCGCCAACCATCTATTAGTTCAGTTGCATCCTCTACAGCCGGCATAAAAAAACAGCGGGCACCTCCACCTCCCCCACCTTCTGCCGCCAATCCACATGAAAAAGTAAAGGATAATAAAGATGAAGATGATTTTGAAGCCGCCTTTTCTGGAAATCAATTGCCTGAAGTAAAGATTGTTGCTAAAGACGATGATTTCGCAGATTTTGATGAAGCGTTCAGCTCCTTTGATACAAATAAAGCAAACAATAACACCAAGACTACTGGTAATATGGAAGATGAGTGGACATCTGCTTTTGTCGCTTTTGACGCACCCAAACAAACCGAACAAAAAAAGCCAGAGATATTAAAATCAAGTGATGATTGGGACTCGATATTTGGTGTTTCAACTACACCAACAAACAAAGTCGTCTCCCCTGCTCCTCAGACATCTGGGTTTGGCGATTCCTTTTCGAGCTTTGCTGGCGATTTTGGAAAGCAAAAGTCCCCAACGATGAAGTCGGTTACTACTCCTAGTGGACCAACAGGTATTGTAGATGATAAAATAAAGAATCTAGTCAAAATGGGTTTTGGTGAACAGGAAGCCAAAGATGCTTTGAACAGGTACGATCAGGATTTGGAAAAGGCTAGCAACTTTTTGCTGGATCAAACAAAATAAAAAAAAATACAAGGATAAGAATGTTCAAAAGCGTTTGTTTATATAAAATTACTGAAAAATGTATTATCGTTTTTGTAATAAACAAAAGAATGATGCTTATGATTTGCTTGTTTATAATAAACACATAAAAGATATAGCAGCAACCATTGCAATTCATGAAGGCTGTATTTGCTAACACTGTCTCCTCTTTTTTTTTTTTTTTTTTTTTTTTTTGCTCGTTTTCATTGGTCAAATGCTAATTATTGACATAAATATTAAAATATCCTGCAAAAACTCTTATTTACAAACAATGGGAAATTGAGTCAAGCAACTGCCTGATATGTAAATATTCTCTTATGAACAGCTTCTATAATTGTTCAATAATGTTCCTTTTTTTTCTTGTATGGAGTTACAGATAAAAGGTGCAATAAACTAAACTCTTTTATGCTGTCAACTGACTATAAAGAATAACAAACATTTTACTTCTCTAATTTGCATTATCTCCTTTTTCCTTTCAATCGATCTTCGCCCACGAAATAGGATACGTTTTATTAACTAGAATAATGGGGAGGGAAAGCTTCCTTTTGCCCATCATGCAAATTCTCGATACATGCATAGCCTTTTTTTTTTTTTTTTTTTTTTTTTTTTTTTTTTTTTTTTTTTTTTTTTTTTTTTTTTTTTTTTTTTTTTTTGCAGTGTCTGATACATTCGTATATGAAGCTATAAACAATTAGACAGTTACAAAATTAATTTTCTATTACAACCCTAATGGGTTTATTAACAGCTTATTTTTTTTAAGTTTCCTTTTCCCTCTATTAAGTGATATCTTCATTTTATTTTTTTACTTTTAGGGGTAGACAAAAGTTTTTTTTGTAACATGAATAATCTTTCCTTGTTAAAGGTTACACTTGAATCTTGATTTATACTTTTAAGAAAGAAAAAAGAAAGTTTTAGCTACTATTAAACATGCCACATGGTTGTTGAATAAAATCAGCAATAGATTGTTTAGTGGGTAAAGAAAGACTCCTTTTTCATCACTTTTTAAAGCCGATTTGCTTTTCATATTATTGTATACAGGAATTTGCAACAATCCTACAATTCCCCCCAGAGGATCTTTTTCTTCTAATTATAAAATTGATTACTTTAAACTTTATAAATTACTTGTCAATTTACTCGCGTTCTCCTTGAGTTTCAAATCATTAACATACTATCCCGTCCCCTTTTTCTTGTCTTGTTTTACACATTGACTTGCGACAAATCAAAATGTATAAATTATTTTTGGTGTTATTTAAGGGGTTTTTTTTTTTTTTTCTTTGAATTATAACTGCACTCAGTTCATCATTTACCCGATCTATTTAACAAAGCGCCTTTGATTTGCCAACTTTAATCATTTAATGAGCTCCCATTCTCAGTCATTAGCTTATACATCCATGATAAACTTCACTATTGATGGTCGTCCTAGTGTAGATGTATGTAACTAACGAGAAGTATTAACCATTTGTATTAAATATTAGTATTTTTTATAGGATATCCACCAACTTTTCTCAACCATGATGACGCAAATCACCCTTATCTCACATCGATACATGTTCCGGTCGTACATAGGTACTTTTTCATCAGAAGAAGCAATCACACAATTAGGTTCGTTAAAGTTTTCAAAAAGAGATGAATGCTCCAATGCCGCATCTTTATTACAACTACTTTCAATATGAATAAGGGTATGGCAAAAGCCTTAATTCAGCAATTCTTGTGGAGTCGTTTGATTGAAAATGCTGTCGAGCCTCAAAATCGTACCTATCGTGAAAAAGGCATATGGAGAGTCAGATCCAAAGGCCTTTGTGTACTCCAGAATTTTTGTAAAAAGACAAAAACAGATATATCCATCTTCAAAAAGCATGTGAGATCAATGGCAGAACCTATGTATCTGATTAATATAGAAAGAATGCCGCACAATGATCGTATCAATCGCAGTCGAAAATTTATGTCTTGCTTGTTTACTATCATGATTGCAAACCTACCATTGTCTGGAAATGCGTCTGAAAAACAAAGTAATTCATACAATGCTTTATCAGAACTTGGCAAACAAGATATTTTGAATTCTTCAAGAGATTCTTCAATATATTCAAATGATTATTTCTCAATTGACACAAATGCAAACTTGATGGATTGTAACTTGAAAATTACAGACTTCTTCCCTCAAATCAGTATTCTACCAAACAACTTGTTAGTAGATGTTGATGAGAAAAACGGTATATATTTTCAGCAGCAACAGTCTCCCATGAGCAATTTGAATCCATCATCTTCAAGTAAATTCAAAATGCGCGCCATATTTCCATCATTACTATGTTGTAATTGGTTAGTTGAATATTGCACAGTATCTTCAACTGATGAAGCAGAGATTGCAATGTCAGAATTCTTGAAGTTTGGGTGGATAACTTTTCTAGATGAAAAATACAGATACTCGCAACAGGTCGAATCATCTAAATCAAATATTCTTATGCTTACAAATTCAGGAAAGAAAGTTGTTATTGATATTTGTTTAAATCAGCACAAGCTTATGAAAGCTTCTATGAGTGATTCTTGCTCTTCACGCAGATCATCACTCGTTTCTTCATCTTGCAGTACAATCGTATCGACAAATTCCGAATCCAGCCTACCACAATTTGGTAAAAATGATAGGAGCTCGGAATCATCAGCCCAGGCACTCCTCCTTTCAGATACAAGCACGATTGATTATTTTTCTACTCCCACCACTAGCAAAATTTCATCGAATGGATTAACACCTCCTTTAACTCCAAATTCTCCTTCTAGCGAGTCCAAAGAAACTAATCTGTTCAAGCTCAAAACAATTTTGCAAAACCCACAGTTCAGATCTCTCTATCGAGATTTTTTATGCTTGAGCTTTTGTCAAGAAAATTTGGATTTCTGTATTGATTTTGATAACTTGCGTCGACGATGCAATAATCTCGTCATGCTACCTTCAGCTAATCAACGGCAACTTTTGGAGGACGCTTACTTGTTATGGGACTCATATTTGCGACCAGGAGCAGTATACGAACTGAACATCGAACATAGCTTAAGGGAGGAGATGGCAGAAGAAATTTCCCATATAGTGACAGTGTCATATACATCAGGACAGAATAAACCAAATATAGTCGTACTATCACACTCAACCTATCAAAATTTGCTAATCATTCTCAAATGGTTTGACAACGTAAAAGAGCAAATATGTAAATTAATGGCTTGCGATTCTATACCAAAATTTGTAAAGACACTAAAATATAAAGAAGCTACTAGCAACTTACAAATATTTTGTGTTTCACCCGCATTAAACAACAATACACTTTATGTATCAAGACAAGATACTAAATAAAAGAGATATTTTCTATTATACTTTAGAAGCACGGTGGTTAAACCTGAAACTTTTTTTAGTTTGTTTAATACAATGTCGTGTTTTAATTTTACAATGTTTTCTTGATTTCTCTGTTTGTTATTCGCTTATTGTCTTCTTATTTCTTTCGTATCGTCCAATAACCAGCCATGAATAGGTCAAATGCAATTTTTAAATTATCGGTATTATTAATCTACTTTTGTTATACATAAGGAACAATTCCATTATTTTAGTATAAACCTTAATAGCTTTTACTTCTACCAATGATCGTAAACCATTCTTTAACAAGAGATAAAATTGACAATAGTCGAGCTCTTTCTGTCATAACCAGAAGCCCGAATAATGAGAGATCATGAATCGTCCATAAGCTTTTCTGATCAGGCTATAATTGGCTTCAATCTATCTGTGTGAATTCACGAGACATACATCTTTCATTAACTCTTTTTATTTTATATGTGTTGTTTTAATACTATGTACGTAACCAGGCAATTATATTCTAAGCCTTTTTTGACTTGTGTCAAAGGAGTGCATGGTCATCTAATTCAAATGTTTGTGGCCGCTTGCTTCTCATTGCGTTATGTCAACAAGCCTAATCAAACTATTTTTATCGTGAAATTTGTGCGTTTGCTTTCAATTGAGATTTCTTAAGATGATAGGAAAATTGTAGAGCGTTTTGAGCCATCAGTTATGAGCCATTATTAAAGGATGACTGGAATCTCCTGGTAAACGAAGGCATTGGTCACAAGTCAAGAAATAAAGGTTAAGTCCTGTGATTTCGTGCTTGCGTACTCTACCATCGAAAACTGCTTGATCTGTATATTCATCCTAGCTGTGTACAGAGTCATTTACATACTTGATGAGCATGTACTTAAAATTTTAATTAACTCTATTTTGGAATTGAATCGCAAAAGGAAGCCACTTTTGAATCAGTGGAAAGTTCTGATCAAGTTTACAAACTGGGCAAGTACTTTGAGTACAAAATTTTAATCTCGGTTAGTGATGATTTGAGAAAGGCAACAAAAGCAAACCACAATTTCGCATATAAAACCATTTTCTCCGCTGTAGCATTTTTTATGAATTACATGAGAAAAAGATAGATAATTTTTTTTTTTATTTCGAGTAAAGTGACTACCAGGTTGTAAAGTAACCAGCTTGAGTTAAAGTAAGATGAAGATAAAAAGTAATAGTTGCTCGAGACGCGTAATTTAAAGTGTAGAATACAGTAAAATAAAATAAAAGTTGAACAATAAGAAGATCCTTTTTAAGTGAGAGTAAAAGTACAACTATAACTGTGTTATGTCTATCTTTATTTAAGAAAAAGTAAAGGGTATTAATATGTTTGCGATGTTTTAAAATTATAAGAATAAAATAAATAGTAACGTTGCTAAAACAATAACGTTACTAATTTTAGCTCAGACTGCTGATGTACTGTAATTTTTCTTCCTTTAATGGCTTGCAAGAGTTAAGGGTTTTGAAATAGAATAAAGTTGATAAAAAAAGAATAAAAAAAGATTTGAATTAAGTATTGATATTAGATTCGCTTGTTGTAAGTGACCACCAGATCTTGTTAAGTAGATCAGACTTGTTTGTAATAAGGTAATTTGATGAGAGTTTTAAGAATGTTTACAATGAAGATAATTGGCTTCGAGGGACTTGTCTTGCTTGTGTTTTAAAAGTGTTATACTAAAAGATTCAGGGATAAAGATACTCGATTTATTGATAAAATATATTTATATTGTTTAAGATAAGTAAATATAAGAGAAGTCAAGATAAGTGAAGTAAAATAAAAATAAAAACTTGTCTATTTTATAGACAAAGGAAAATAAGATTTGATTTTTGAAGTAAGGTCTAAATATTGAATAAAGTTCAAAAAATTTGAATAGATCCAACATAGTGGATTCACAGGGCGCAGTTATCATTGGCACTAATATTGTAACTTGTTTCGACATAGTACCTTCAATATTACTGTTATTTTTCTTGGAGTAGTAAAGGTTGTTATTAATAAAGAGAGTTTTCTTGAGTTTTTACAAGTTTAGTTGCTTGATGTGACCACCAGATCTTTTAAGTAAGATCAAATATAAGATAAAAGATAAAGATAAAAATAAAGGGAACAGGGACTTTTATAACTAAAGATTGCCTGTTTGTGTAAATGAAAAGATAAAAAGAATTGAACTTGAGTTCTTTATTCAAAAAAAACTGAATTGAATTGACTTCAACAAGAGAAGGTATTTATATTGTTTCTTTGTTTGTGCTTTTGACCTTTTTCACAAAAATGAAAGTTTTCATTTGACCGACAATTTTCGATCTAGCGACTAAAGTCGCTATTTTGAAAATTTTCGGCTTGATCGGGTGTTACATAGTTACTTTCTTCTTGGTTACAGATGCCCGTACCAGTAGAAGAATCGTCCTCGATTCTTGTCCAGGAGTCGACTTGCTTTACTTTGATGGACAGAGCGCGATAAAAGCTATAGCCAGGTACAAAAGTCTTCAAGAGAGTTTGTTTAGCTGCTAAGTACAATCCAACATCTTGCGCGTTTGGCTTAGGCTGGTTCAAACGAAAATGAGCCCAGTGACAGACATTAGTGGCAAAAAGATCACACAAGGAGTCTCTTAATTCTTCTAGACGTTCAATTTCTTGTAATGCGTGAACATATTGTTCATATTGATGCCGAATAAGGTTTTCAAGTTGAACCAAGATCTCTTGATTATCTTGTTCCTCCCAGTCACATTGTTCGTTCGTTGCATTTCCATTCTGAATAACACAATTGGCACCATTATTATAAGTAACTTGTTCATTTATGAGCTTGTCTAAGGAAACTATATCTTCCATGAGATATTTAGCGTATTCCTCACGGGTAACTGATTCTCCTTCGATCTCATATACAGGATTTTGAGGGCCAACATCACAGGATTCCCATTGTCGCAAGAAGTCATTCGCTGCAACCATGGCAACATCATAACCCTGTTGCAAGTAGAGCTGCAATAGGTAAGTTTCAACGTTCATTGAAAAAGAGTCATTTCCAGTGTTGTTTTGGATAGCCATTGTAAAAATTTTTTTTTTTTTCTTTGAGGATTTGTGAATAATTTGTTCGATATTTATAGTTTTGGTTTGGTTTTTGTTTAATATTGTTTTGGTGTGGATGTTATGCGTTCTTGTGATTATAATCTTTGTAGTTGCTTCATCTTACTGAAGGAGTTCAAATGTTTCATCATCCAGGTTTGTAATGATTTGTCGTTGGTTTTCTTGGCACCATTGTACCTTGGGAAGCAGGTAAGGTTTCATTCTGTTTCCGTGTACCCTTCTTAATTTGGTATCTTCTGGATTCATACTTTTGATATGATACGTGCCTTTGCCTAATATGTGTTGTACGACATAAGGCCCTTCCCATTTATCTTGTAACTTTGCCGACCAAGATGTGGACAAGTAATCTCTGTAAATGAGAACTAAATCTCCTAGTCTGAATGGTGGTTTGAGTTCTTTACGCTCATCCAATATCTTGTTTTCGATTTGCTTCCTTTGAGTTTCTTGCGCTCTGTTGATATTTTGTACTGCTGTTTCTCTTATCTGGTTGAGATTATATATTTGGTGGATTGTCCTATGTTTGAGTATGGCGTCAAATTTGGGTGAATTTCGTTCGTAAATGTGATGATCTAAATCAAATGGTGTCTTCGGTTCATAGCCGTATAATAAGAAAAAGGGTGTTTGCTGAGTTGATGCTTGTTTAATTGTTCGATAAGCAAAGAGTGCTGCTGGTAGATACGCATCCCAGTCTTCTTTTTCTTCTTTGCTTCGTTTCTGTAATATTTGTCCTAATGTTCTGTTGAATCGTTCTATTAACCCGTTACTTTGTGGGTTGTAAGGTGTAGTCGTCTTGTGAATAATTGTATATGTTTTGCACACTTCCTGTAACAGTTTGCTAAGGAACGGCTTGCCATTATCGGAAACTATAATAGTGGGACATCCATGTCTACATATGATCTCTTCGTACAAAATAGAGATATTTCAGAGGCGGTTTGAAAGCGTATGGGTCTCGCTTCTACATATTTCGTAAGGTAGTCAATTGCTGCAATAATGTATCGGTATCCAGTCCTTGACGCTTGGACGTGCTTAATATCTAAGGCTATTCGATCAAACGGTTTTGTGGATACTGCTACTGGATACAGCTCTTCGTTCAGTAATTTCTTTCCATACTTCTGGCATCTATGGCACTTCGTCACATATTCCATGATATCTTTAGTCATATTATCCCAGTAATAACGTGACGCTATCTTGTGTAGGGTATTATTATATGCTAAATGTCCTCCAAGTGGGTGTTGATGAAAAGAATACATGATTTCTTCTGCTTCTTTTTTGTTTAAAACCTTCCGTATGATACCATTTTCTGTATTGTATCTATACAATGTATCTCGATAGATTGTGAACTTGGACGCTTCTTTCTGTAAATATTTGGCTTGTTTCATTGTAATGCCTTCGGGAAGTTTCAAGTCTTGTAAATATTGTTTCAGTATGTTTATTTGTCCTTGTTCCATTTTGGTGAATAAAGTAGTACGATGTTTGTTTTTGTGAGATGGGTATTTCCAAAGTTAATATCCGAAATTTTTCGATTTGAGTTCTTGTTTCAGGTTTGATGTATGCTGTGATTCCAGTGTATATTGTGAAATTGCTAAATTTGTAATACTGAGAATATTGTGTTGTTGGGGAATATGATATTGCTGGGCCGACCTCCTCCTCTTTTGGTTTTTTTTTTTTTTTTTTTTTTTTTTTTTTTTTTTTTTTTTTTTTTTTTTTTTTTTTTTTGATGTTTTTGTGATTGTTTTCTAGATTATGTTTCAACTACCCTCCCATCCTCCATGTAGTGAATAAGTATATAATAGTATGATAATATATTCTAGTATGTTGTTTAATATCCAAGCCTTGATAAGAAGTCTGCACTTTCATTCACTCGACCAGGTCGATATTTGATATCAAATTCGTATTCGGATAATATGACAATCCATCGTGCTATAATTCCAGTTGGGTTTGGTGTTTTGAGTAATCCTGTTAGCGCTGAATGGTCTGTAATAATCATGAACTTCTTTCCAAGTAAGTAAGGCCTGAATAACTTTACTGCCCAAACAACGGCTAAACATTCCAATTTGGTTGGGGCGTAGTTTGTTTCATTTGGCTTGAGTCCTCGACTTGCAAATACAATTGGATGCTCTTTACCATCATCATCTAATTGGGTTAGAACACAACCTAGTCCTTGTTTTGACGCATCGGTCACCAAGATGAACTCTTTGTTGAAATCTGGTCTAGCTAGTACAGGTGCAGTGGTCAATAGTTGTTTGAGTTTTTCAAAGGATTCGGTTGTTGTTGAGGTCCACGGAATCTTTTTCTTTGTTTTTGTTTGATCATGAAGCGGTCTGGCTATTGCAGCAAAGTCTCTTATGAAGCGTCGATAGTACGAAGCAATTCCTAAGAAAGACCTGACTTGTGTGGTTGTGGTTGGTCGTGGGTATTCAACTATCTTTTTGACTTTTTCTGGATCAGTGTGGATCCCTTCTTTAGTAACGACATAACCGAGGAATTTCAAATGATCTTTAAAGAAATGGCATTTTTCTGGATTGAGTTTGAGATTTGCAATCTCGATGCATTGAAATACTAGTTCAAGATGTTGAAGGTGTTCTTGCTCGTTGTTTGAGTATACGTTGAGATCATCTATATAAGCCACTAGACATTTGTTGATTAAGGGCCTGAAGCATAGATCTATCAATCTTTGAAAGGTAGCTGGAGAGTTTACTAGACCCATTGGTAGCATATTATAGTGGTATGTGCCGTATTTCGTGGTAAAAGCGGTGAGTTCTTTACTTGATTCCTCTAAGGGTACTTGATGGAAGCCAGCTCGCATATCCAGAGCAGAAAACACTTTAGCCTTTCCTAATGCGTCTAATAAATCGTCAATCCTTGGTAATGGGTACGCATCCTTTTTAGTTATGGCGTTTAATTTTCTATAGTCAATCACCATACGATATTCTCCATTCTTCTTCTTTACCAGAATGATTGGTGCTGCCCATGGACTATTTGAGGGGGTGATGACGCCTAATTTACAGTATTTTTCCAATTCCTTTTTAAGATATTCTGCTTCTATTGGACTTATTCTGTATGGTCTATGGCTAATAGGCATAGCATCTTTGTCTATTATTATCTTGTGCTTGATAAGTTCGGTATGTCCAATGATGTCGTTGTTCCAGTCAAATATGTGCTCATATTTACAAAGTAAAGTTCGCAGTTTTCTTTTCATTTCTAACGGTAAATCTCCAATTTCCATTTTGTTCAGTTTACCAGAGTCGAGTAAAGGCTGATTATCGTCATTTATAACTTCTTTGTTGCTTATCTCTAGTGTACACATTTCAAGATCGGCTCGTAGGTTATATGATGATACGATAACATCTTCATTTAGATTGAACTTTTCCAATATTCCTAGTTCTTCTTCTGGCTTTATAACGATCTCAGAGTTGGTTCGGTTGAAGAATCGTATTTCTATAGTTCGCTTGTTTACAATAAATGATGAACACGCATCGAAAATTCCACTTGATGATTTGAGTAAATGATGCAACGTATCAAAATGATAAAACCATTCGGTGGATCCTTTTTCTGGTTTTTCCAAAGTAAGTGTTATTGATGAGTTAGGTGGTATGGTTAATCCAGTACTAGAGGCTTGAATTACATGGGTTTCCTTGAATCTGGTGATAGTAACTTCTTTCTTTTCTTCATTTTCTAAGACCAATAGAGAATCGTCTTCATTTTCACTATCATCATTGTCTATTTCATTATCGTCTTCTGATGATTCTTCGTCACTTTCTTCATCCTCATCATCTTCAGAGGTATCAATCTCTTCTGTCATTGGTTTTGCTGGTGATGAGTTCGTAAGGCTAACTGGATGTTGATAATTCTGTTGGTAGCTGAGCATCTTTGGTAGTGGCGCGCCTTTCCTTATATATATTATCTCAATTTCTGCCTTCTTATTCTTGTACGTGACCTTGAGGGTTGAACTATTGAAATCTATCTTAGCTTTTGCACGACTAAGCCAGTTATTTCCTATAATGAGAGGCGTTGGGCAGGTTGGCAAAACTTCTACAGTACATGGTATTATTAATCCTTCTTTGACTTCAATGGGTACATCATATATTAATCCAAGTGCAGGCTGTTTTGATCCATTTCCTAATGTAAAAATGCTTTCCGATGCTGCGTCGATTTCTAAATTTAATGCATCCGCAAGTGCTTTTGACATACAAGTTTTAGCTGCTCCACAGTCGATTAAAGCTTTGATCTTTTTGTCACCAAGGAATATATGTGAATATACGGCAGTTGTGTTGAATTCCTCGTCTTCAATCAACGCCATTGTCTGCGGTTGCGTTTTATTTTTGTTAGAGTCCCGTTTAGGTCTGCATCCAGTTACCAACTTCCGTCTTAAGGAAGGTGCTACAGCGATTAAGTCGCCAATCTCTATGTCGGCTTTGTGGTTCAGCACATCTGATACAATATCGTATTTGATTTCGGGTGGAGACCTTTTTGCTCTAGGCTTTTTGGGCTTTGACTTCTCTTCCATCTGTATATCTGTTTCTATTAGTTCTTGCCTTGGTTGTACCTGTTGTTGTATTTGAGTTGCATTATTGGGTTGAACAGGTGTTGGCGTTATTTCTTCTATATGCGTGCGTGTCGTTACTCTTTTATTGACTGATGGTCCGGCTGTTTGCTTTCCTTTAGATGTTCTTATTGTTTTAGCATATGGGGCAGTCGTGACATCAGGTGGCCTTTCACTTCGTACAGCAGCAAATAGATCTTCGTGGCAATTGCAATATGTGTGATCTTTTTCAGTTAGCATGGCATTTAGTTGATGTTGTGGATTGTTATTGTTATTAATGGATTTTGGTTTATGTTGGGTGTTCGATTGACCATCTCCTTGCTTAAAGGCAACCGACCCATTTAGTTTTTTGGCTGTTGGTTTTGGTTGGAGCCTTGTTGCTGGTTATTATAATTGTCATCGGCTCGGCTGTTATACCTATTATTATAATTGTTATTAGGACGTCCATTTCTGTCATTACTATAATTGTTGTTGTTATAGTTGTTGCGATTATTGCGGCCATAGTTTCTGTTGTATTGCTGACGTTGGTTATCCAGCTCTGAGCGTATAGTACGTTGTATAAGATCCACTAGTTCCTGTTGCTGACTAAGATGATTACTTTGTTGGCTGTAGTTACGATTGTGAGAGTACGTATTGGAACCATATTGAGCACGTCTTGGTGTTGCATCCATTGCAGTTAATTGGTTTTGATTAGTGGTTAATCCATAAGCAGGGATAATAGCTGGTTGTTGTTCAGCATCATATAATTCAATGTTGTGATTGCTATTTTGATGACGTTTATGCTGCTCCATCTCGTGCTCGATGAGGGCTTGATTAGCATTTCTTGGTATGAAGGGGTTGTTCACCATTGATATTTTACGAGGCTTATTAGCATACCACCATCCTTCGGCGTGAGTCATCCAATCTTGAGTGGTTCTCGAACTACTTTGTATACAAAATTGCTTAATCTCGGGCAATAGCCCAGCACGGAATCTACTTTCGATTACTGCTTCATCCTTGATTTCGGCAAGTCCAGCAGCTTCTTGTAACCTTGCAAAGAATATCTGGGGATGCTCTTGCTCTCCCTGATACATTTCGTTAAATTGTAATTCGTAACGCTGTATGAGTTCTGGTGTTATATAACGAGCTTTCAGACTTGCAATTGCTTGTTCATATTCCATTCCAGGGTTATCCTTGAGTATAACTTTCTCAAAGAGTGTCTTGGCAGGGCCACGCAATTGTGCCTTGAGTATGGTTCGCTTTCTTGCATTTTTCGTAATATCATTAATGTCCATATACGATTCTAAGACTTCCTGAAAGTGTCGAAAGTCTTCACCTTCGTAACCATGGAATTCGATGAGTAGAGGGCGGTTGTTAGGGCTGATATTACTATTGGCCAACGCGATTTGTTCGGGCATGTCAATGTGAGGTAAGCTTGATAGTAAATCGTTAAGGAATTCGAGTTTGTAAATTTTTATTATTTTTGAGTCTTGAAGTCTTGATTTTTGATTTGATGTCCCTCGTAGTGACCACCAAATGTTATTTTTCTTGGAGTAGTAAAGGTTGTTATTAATAAAGAGAGTTTTCTTGAGTTTTTACAAGTTTAGTTGCTTGATGTGACCACCAGATCTTTTAAGTAAGATCAAATATAAGATAAAAGATAAAGATAAAAATAAAGGGAACAGGGACTTTTATAACTAAAGATTGCCTGTTTGTGTAAATGAAAAGATAAAAAGAATTGAACTTGAGTTCTTTATTCAAAAAAAACTGAATTGAATTGACTTCAACAAGAGAAGGTATTTATATTGTTTCTTTGTTTGTGCTTTTGACCTTTTTCACAAAAATGAAAGTTTTCATTTGACCGACAATTTTCGATCTAGCGACTAAAGTCGCTATTTTGAAAATTTTCGGCTTGATCGGGTGTTACATAGTTACTTTCTTCTTGGTTACATTACAATGATTTGTTTCAAAGAATGAGGTTTTTCCAATTCAAAAGTTACACCAGCTGCGTTGTAAAGATAAAAGAAAAAATGTAGACAACCCAAAGCGGGACTCGAACCCGCAATCTTTGGTTTAGGAGACCAATGCCTTATCCATTTGGCCACTTGGGCAAATTATTAGCTCAAAAAAATTGGCTTTTATACATTAACATATTTAATGGCTAAGTATTTATCCGGTCCAATAAAATTATCTGTATCCTCGCTTGTAATTTTTCCGAGTTGGGGTCATGCAATTGTTTTAGTAGAATCTTTTTCATTACTCTTGTATGTTGTATAATGGTAACAGTTATTTTAAAAAAGATAGAAACAAAGGTCAAGAAACAGTTTGTATACTTTTTGAGACTGATCTTTATTTTAGTTTAGGTTTAAGTAAAAATTATTCTAATTGAAGGCAGGTATTTATATCTTATTGAGTGAGTGGCTTGATATCCTCTATTGTAAGCGTTCTTCTAATATTCAGGTACTTTAGCAAGTGTCATCTATAATTATGATTATGAAAACTTTTCATTTATTCTTTTGTATGTCTGTCATAGATTATCTTTTATTCTGGGAATTCCTCACTGATTTGAATAACGTTATTTTATGCGTTATTTCAATTATGTGAAAGATTAGCAATATTCCTGACATTGGATTGTATTTTGTTATTTTAGCTGATACTTCTTATCAAAGAACTCTCATTAATACAAAACATATTCTAAAAGAACATGTTTAATTGGAATTGATTGTATGTCCTTATTTAAATAAGTTTATATTTTATTTTATTTAATTATAATCTTGTATTAAGACTTATATTTATCAATGTCAATTACAGTCAGTTACTGTTCTACAACAATGAGATCTCTGATGTGAGAACAAACAAAAAAGTGCTAAATAACTGAAGTAATGATTAATAATAAAACTTTGCTAAGTAAATTTAAACTAAATAAAAGAACAAAATGAGGAATATCAACCATATTCTTATTGAAAGAGCAAAGAATTGTAATACACAAATCTCGATTGTTTTTGTTAAGAACGTGTTTTGCTTGTTTCGTCTTAATTAACATATGATTATAAGACAATATGGTACATATTTAGATGATCTTTATTCAGTAAAAAAAAAACCTAAGGCTTTGCGTCGTGTTTACCTTAATGATTTTCTTAATGTTGTGTGAGATCACTCAAAAGATTCTTAAACTAATAAGTTTTTTTTTTTTTTTTTTTTTTTTTTTTTGTAAGAGGATTTTATTCCGGTGCCGCAAGGCGTACATAATTGTAAGCATTAAATAAATCATAATCGAGGGGGAGTTTACTCGTTTTTGTTATTTTGTTTTGTAATCTGTGCGAAGTTTGATACTGGCCACAAAACCTGAGGTAGAGAACTGAGCAGAAACGTGTGGATTAGCTGTTTAGTGACCGACTACTGTTTTCTTTGTGAATCTTGAGGATTTGGCTACAATTTTTTGCATAAAAAGTTTGAGAAATTAATATAGCAACTTTTTTTTATTCTTTTTGGAGAATGGGGGGATTCAAATATGACAGAGTAGAGATCAAAAGTAAGATTATATGAGTAATCTACCGGCACTATTTACCTGACTACAAACGCATTCTAGATAAAAGCTCGAGCGATTATATATCTTTCTTTGATAGAACTTTATGTATTAAACTGTATTTATGAACATGATCTCTTTTCATTTTAGCTAGCTCTTGTTTCTCTTTATTTCAAATAAGGAGACGGGTAGATAAATAAGAAATTATAAGAGCTATCCATAGGTGGTCTGTTGATTATAAAAATTATTGTAGTTATTGACTGTTAAAACTATAATCATATTTGATATACACATTCATGAATTCTATAGCATTAGTTTTATTTCCACAATTAACCCCAAAGGTGCTGAAAGGGCAATCAAGAATATAAATGTATGTAAAGTTGATGGTCATGCTTTTACCATTTAGAACATTCAAAAAACTGTAAAAAATATTCATAGCTATTGATCGTGAGAGACGCAGGTCATTCTTACGGCTTCTCTGGACACGAATAAAAGTAGTTTGTAGACTTTTTTTTCCCCTAGTAAACCTAATCTGCCTTTAGGCGAGTTTTTTTTAAGTAGTGATACGCATTAAAAAAGGGGTTAAAAAGAGTTAAGACATTGTGGTTGGTTTTTCTTGTGTATTTTATATAATCATTGGTTCTCAATGAAAGCTTGTGTTCGAATAACGAAAATAATTTAATTTAAATATTTGGAGCAAGAACATCACTAAAAAGAAATGATAAGTTACATTTGCATATAAATAAGTTGCGTCAATTACCATAGTCGCATCCATTCTTCTTCTCTAGTTCTTTTTCCAAGATAACTTCTAAGTTCTAAAAATATCCACACTTTAATCCAATGTCCTTTCTTTAACGTTGGGTCTCTCTTAATTTCTTCTAAAGCTGCCTTTCCTCCTTCTTTCATACTATAATCACGCAAGACAGGCAAGGCATTCTTAAATAAGTCTAGTTCTGGGTTCAATTGTCGACCAATGCCTTCCAACAGCATAATACTAACTACCACATTTACAAAATCTCCTTCTAATTTAACATGATGTGCTCTAACCATATTCATTGTTTCGTGTAATAAGTTGCCAATCTTAACAGCTCCTAAATTGAATGTGCTTTGTTTTAACGCAAGTATTAATTTCTGCATCCTCAAAGCAAACACATCGGGTTGAATAACTTGTTCTGGAGCTCTACATCTTTCTATCATCAATTCTCCTGTTTTATATCCATCAAATTGCGCCACTGCTTGAAACAAATCTAAAAAGTTTGTTCTATTTACTGTGTTTAACTCGGTTACTAATCCAGTGTCAATAAAAACAAGTCTAGGTGCGTATCCTTCTTGTTGTAATGCTTCTAATTCTTTCTGAACAGCAGATGGATCATGTTTCACAGACATAATACGTTTCACTGCTGACTCGCCTTCATCTTTTACCTCTCTACCAAGTAATTTGGACCATGTTGCTCGTAATGGATGATATATTTCTGGTTTATAAAATTTTACCATAATATTTCCTGGATGAAGATCAGCATGAACAAAGTTATAAACTATAAGCATATGCTATATGCATTTCTTTTCATTTAGCATCCAGTATTTATAACACTCACAAGTAGAAATTTACCAAGAAGGCATCCAATCCAATATGTGCCAATTTTACATCATAAACACTATCTAAATTTCCCTTTCTGGTATAGCTTGCCTGAGACAAGAATAAATCTAGTGGAATCCCATTTACATATTCTTCTATAAGCATATCCTTTGTCGTAAATGCAATTAGTGGTCGAGGAAATTTGACATTGCGAGCTTTCTCGAAATATTCATTGAATTTCGCCAAGTTCTTTGCTTCACCTCTTAAGTCTAATTGTTCTTTCATCATCTCCCCAAAAACTCGTACTTCGTCTGGCAATGAAAGCCAATGAATGGTGGGTATCAGTGTTAGTAGTCGGGCACAGCAATCCATAATAATTAGATCGCGCTGCACAATTTGTCTTGCTTTAGGATGCAGTACTTTGATGGCTACAGAGGTGTGTAGGTTGATTGGTTTTCCTTCTTCATCAGATGTTTGCACAGAATCTGCTGTAATGATATCATTCTGAAATGAAGCACGTCCTTCAGCTTGATTCAAGATGATTTGAGGCTGTAACCGTGCTTTATAAACCTGTGCAATGGCACCTACTCCCAAAGGTTTCCGGTCGAGTTCTGAAAATACTTCATCAAGAGGTAGACCAAATGAATCTTCAAGTACCTTTTTTGTATAATTGAATGGATGAGGGTCGACATTCGAATGAAGCTTAGATAGCCTTGCACAAAGAGCAAGAGGAAATAGATCTGTACGTGACGCTATCCATTGAGCCAACTATAAAATAGGTATCAGTCTAGATACATCCTCTTTATCCAATTGGCTTACTTTTATAAAAGTAGGTCCAGCTCTTTCCATTTGTTTTGAAAGGAAATCAAACCACAACAGTGTCCCTGAGCGTTCATTTTCAATAGTATCATATTTACCAAAGTAAACAATAGGAGCCGTAATAGCCACAGGTACAAATAATATAAGAATGTGTGCTAGTCGTCTTAGAGTCAAGAGTGGCTCAAGTATCCACGTATCTATCAATTTAAAGATACGGTGACATATACGAACTATTAAATATTTGGACTCATAGTTTGCTTCGGCTATCTCTATCTCCTGTGGTGTCGCTAGGCGTTCCCTCGAACCTATTTCGACAGCCTTCCTCTCAGTATTGTGATACAGGCGAAAGGGAGTTGCCGATGACAATACAGCGCTTGGCATTAAGAACAGAGTTGGCTTCTGTACTAATGATGCTTTAGACAGCAAGTTTTGATTCGTTTTTCGGAGAATGGGTCTGTGTTGTAGCCTGGCACAAAGGTTGGCATTTCGTAACAGTGTTTTTTGTAAAGGGATTCTAAGCATTATTTATAAATTAAAGCACATAAAAAGTATCAACAAATTTTAATTTCTATTTATTAAAAAAGCTAATATTGATGTCATGCTTTGGAAAAAAAGCGACCAGACACAGATGACGGTGTGTTGACGAAACAGTCACATCGTTATGCTCAAATGGTTTTGTTCCCTTTTGTTTTCAAGTATTTTAACTTCAATTTGTTATTCTTTTTAAAGCTATTCAAGTTCTTTTATAAATGCACCTATTTGGGCACAATATTTCATCTTAAAATCAGGTATCGTGGTTTTCTTGGATATTAATCACCTTTATGTGAGAATTGAAATTAGCCGTATGTTAATTCAACCTTTGAACTAATACAAAGCTGAAAGTTATCGAGGCTATGTTTATGAAAGCTTTTCAAGAAATCATATCAAGGCCGAACATTGAAGCTTGATGCTTTTGAATTTTTCGTATTGCTTCTTTTCTATGACAGCTGCCCAATGGTGGTTATTGTATTTTTCAGTAAAATTGAGAAAGGCTCTGGAATAAAATGATAAATTTAAAGCCAGATTTGATAAAATATTTTCACTAAAATTGAGAAAAGGTTAGAGCTAAATTGATAATAGCCAAGAAAAAAATTGATAAAAGCTCAGAAAAAAATTGAGAAAGTCTTCCTTTTAAAATATCAATGAACACTGATTTTGAAATGAATGAATTAAGCCTCCAACAAGAGGAAGAGGGACAAACTACCGAGATTTATGTTAGCATGATGTCTATGATGAGATCTAAATGGGTAACCGCTATGCCTTCCTCAGACGCTATGGATCTCGATGAAGAAGTTAATGAAGAACTGGGAGCTCTTGACTCAGAAGAGAATAACTATAACGAAGATAATAGTGAAAATGAGAATGAAAGTAACGATAAACTAGCAAAGCCCACTGTCGAAGAATTTGCTAAGAAACTTGCCAGTAACAATAAAGAAAATGAGAAAACTTTGAAGTACAGAAAGTACAACCAGGAACAAATCGAAGAGTTTATCTGCTTGATAACAGAAATGGTTCCTGTAAAAGACGCAGCTTTACGAACTGGTATCGTTTTAAGTTCAGCTTACCGTTTCCGAAAACAATGGACGGAAGAGGGGAAGATACGTGAAACAAAAAAAAGAGGACGTATTGCTGGAACTGTTTCTGATTTAAAAGAAGAGCACACAGTATTTTTAACAAAAATTGTGGACGATTTTGCAACTATTACTATTACGCAAATGTGGGAGATGCTGCACGAGGAATTCCCTGGATTGTCTGTTAGTAAGTCTTCTGTTTATAGACATGCCAGAAACAACTGTGCTTTGTCTATGAAAAAACTAGAGAAAATAGTCGAATCTAGAAACTCGGAAGAGACGATTCTAAAAAGAAAAAATACTATAATGCAATGGATGGCTGACAGCGAGTTTGATTTTGAGAAGAACTGCATATTTTTAGACGAAGCAGGTTTTAATCTTCATATGACGCGAACTCGAGGTTGGTCGAAAAAGGGAAAACCTGCAAAGGCAGTAGTTCCAGCTTCCAGAGGTACGTCCATTACAATCCTCGGAGCTATTTCATCTCAAGGTGTCATCGACATATCTTTGAGAAAGCCCATCACAGTTGCCGGATCTAAAAAAAGAAAATCAGACGGAAAAGTTATTCAAACTACAGCTAGAGTTGGAACGAGAACTGAACATTATTTAGCATATTTAAGTAACGTAATGGACGTCTTGGATAAGAACGACATGAAAGGGTTTTACTTAGTGATGGACAATGCTCCTATTCATAAGCCTGCCACAGTAAGAAATTTTATTGAGAAAAGAGGATACAAATGCGTTTATCTTCCTCCCTATTCACCTTTCCTCAACCCCATTGAGCTATTCTGGTCGAAGGTAAAGTATGGTATCAAAAGAAGCCCATTTGATACTGGCGACACATTGACACCAAGAATAATGGAGTCCTGTTCAAAAGTAACTTTGAAAGACTGCCAGGGATGGATTCATCATTCTATCAGATTTTTTGAAAGATGTTTAGCAATGGAAAAGAACCTTTAGTTTTCAAATAAATTTATTTTCTCAATCTTTCTCTCAATTTTTTTTTAAGCTTTTATCAATTTTTTTCTTGGCTATTATCAATTTAGCTCTAACCTTTTCTCAATTTTAGTGAAAATATTTTATCAAATCTGGCTTTAAATTTATCATTTTATTCCAGAGCCTTTCTCAATTTTACTGAAAAATACAATATTTTATTTTTTGCTGAGATACAAAGCAGTCACCCAGTAAAAAAGTTTATTTTACTTTGGCACAAGACTTTTCAATACAGTTTACAAGTTTAGAATGGCTCAACGTCCAGAAAATATTGCTAGAGTTATCAACGGCGTCGAACGCTACAATCCCGAGAATCTTGATACTCTCGAAGGCTACTTGAACCAACAATGTGAAAACGGTCAATACGATCGTGAAGCTAACTTGGCTATTCTCAAACTGTAAAATATTTAATATCTTCAAAACACCTCTCTTGTCTAACATGTGCTTTTAGTTACCAATTTAACCCTCAATTAGCAAAAGAGCCCGTAATTGTAAAGATTCTTGTTAAAGCCTTGACTGTAATTCCCGCACCCGACTTTAGTCTTTGTTTATACCTCTTAACCGAACAGACTGTAAATGTTTAAAACCATTTAAAAAAAATACTGCGATAAAACTCATCTTTTTTGACTTTTAATAGCATTTCGAATCCATTGAAAAGTTAACAGAGTTACAGCAGTATTTGGAGCAAGCACGTTATACAAAGTTCTGGCAATCTGATCTTGTACCATGGACAAGCGTTATCCCCAACTTTGAAATTGAAATTCGCAAAGTTATTGCTCGAATTATTGCCATGTCATATCAAACTGTCAGTATCTCAGCTTTATCAGGCTACCTTGGATTAAATGGAGACGCATTTGATAAGTTTTGTGCTAGTCAACAGTGGCAAAAGAATGGAGATATTGTTCAAATTCCCATCAACAAAGACAATGAGGCAAAGACAGTTGTTATTAGAGAAAATATCAAATTTGAACAATTAACAAAGGTCATTGGATATTCCAACGAAATGTAGAAAAAGAAAAAGAAGAAAAAACAATAAAATGAAATGACAGCAATATTTATATATAGTTCAGAAAAGAACAACAGTGGGTACATAGCCATTCTTCATAACTTCCATCACAATTCCTTCATCGTAACCTGTTAAATAAGTTGATCCAAATGGGTTTTGTTCACTCGATCCTCGTGTAAGAATAACTGGCTTTTTAGGACCATCTTCTTTAATTGTATTACTACAATCCCAAGGGATACGTTCTTGCATTGTAGAAATCTATGCAGTATTTGCTTCAGTAAGACTAATTTTGCTTTTGTTGTATTACTTTACCTTCATATCTGCAGTAATGATTTCTTCATTATCATCCTCTACATCTACCAGTAGCGATGCATTGTTTAATTTATTTTTTTCTGTTATAACATATTAGTAACTATACTGCATGTGTGCTTAGTACTTTACTGTTTTTCTTCTTTGAAAATTGTATTTGAAATGGACATCGCTTATACTTTTGGAAATCATAATGACCAGGAATGTTTCCATGAAGTATAATCTTTTTACAAACATGTAATGCGCCATCCATCAAAATATCTATGCCCAAATAGAAATAGTTGAAAAAATAGTCTGTGGGTTGAATGCCTATCGTAAAAGAAATATTAATTCATACTCTGAAGCACACAAAATAAGCAAACATGCCTTTATCATCTAATAGCGTAGTTGCTGCTACTGTTGCATCGTTTGTATTCAACTCGAATGGGTGATGTTGTGATGCATGTAATGTGCTATTGTGATCGTTTACTGAATGTATCTTCATTTTATCTTCTTCTTTATAAAATATTCTTGACGGTTTGCCCAATTCTGCCAGAATATCTTGTGGTGTGGATACGTTTAGATGAATAAACACAGTTCGATTATGTATAAAAGTATTAGTCGTGTTATTAATGTTGTCAGGGTTAATAATATTATCGCTTTCTGCATTAATAGTATCGTGATGACTGTTTGCACTATTATCTCTAGTCCCAATATGATTTGCAGCTGGAAAAACCAATGTAACGCCCTTGGTTGGCTATTCACATATATTCAAAAGTTAACTTCTTTCTGTTCAATTTTACATATTTTTATTTTAATTGCACTAACCTTTGCAATAACACTTTCTACCTCTCTTCTTTCTAATTTGCCGTATTTAATTGAAGTGCTAGCATTAGATTCGGCGATTACTTTTGGTAGAGAAGGCACACTTGCTTCTTGCCATGTATTACTATTACTATATAGTACAACTTTCGAAGCAATAGGAGTTGTACCGTCAGGAAACTCGAGAGGGAGGTCAGTGGATGATTTATACAGATCTTGATGCTTTGTGGGTATAGGAAAGGTAAATGCCAGTCCCTAAAAATTAAAAGTTTAGTCTTTCCTTTTATTAAGATCACCGCTAACATACAGGATATTTAAGAGTATATATGCTTTGGTTTATATCAAATTCCCCAGGATAAGTTGGTCCAAATGATTTGTATATTAGTAAAAAAGTTGGAATTGTTCTACTCGAACTGCTCTTTCATTAAACAAAAAATTGTGCATAGTTGATAGATGTGCCTAAACTTACCTCACGTCACTATTTTGATAAACTAATTTTACTTTGGAGGGATCATAACACTCTATAGATTTAAGTCTTTGAAGTGAACCGTCATATCTCAAATTAAGGCCACTGTTGGGTAATGCTACTATAAAATCATACTCTAACGGTTCCTATATAGATTTAAAAAATAAGGAGAATGTTGATTTGACTACGCATACGTTTTTCTAACCTCTTGACTATATTTGAGTTCAACTGAAGGAAAGAATTGAGATTTATCTAGTAAAAAGTTCAAATTGTCCCATAAAGAAGAGCCTAATGTACAACTTCAATAATTTTTTTCTAGTGCGAAATTATGCAGTTACCTAATTTAAAAGGTCCTAAACTTCTCCCAGGAATGATTACTAGTTCAATTCTTTTTGAACGTTGTTTTTGTGGTTGCCTAGTTGGTTCATTAACAGAAGTAGTCATCGAATAAAAAAATACAAAAAATAAAAATAAAAATAAAAGAAAAATAAAAAAAGAGGGGCAATAAGCGATAGAAGCCATTAGATGACTCGAGTCACATATGATTACTGTTCACATGACAACCGTTCTACGTGTGTGTTTAATCATGCATAAATGAGTTCTAGTTCATGAGTTGGCAAAATAATCTAGTTGAATTAAATACATAAGAGAACCTGCAGTCTATATGGGATTCAATATTGCTTTGCAATGCAAAATTTACATACCTTAGATAAGGATGAGTATGATACTCATCATAGGAACCAAAGTCTGGGCTTCAATTTGAGAGTATTGCTTTCTATATCTGGACCAATCAATACACTACTTCTGCATAATTCAATCTGGGAATTGTTATGAACAGTGGAAAGTTTTAGTTTGGGTAAACAGAATACGCCTTTTTTGACACTAATACTCACTTGGCTCAAGCATTAATTATAAAAGTGAGAGATTTCAAAATAAATGAGAAAAAAAAATATTAGAATGCCCAAAATTAGCAACTACATCGCAGTTAAATACTGTAATACGATATAGATTCCATAAGAGAAAAAAAAAGAATGAAATAAATAAAAGTTTAAGTGATCATATCAGCCTTTTATCTTTTTTAAAAAAATCTTTTACATACCACTCTAAACGAGGGTTAATGCTAGTTAATATACTTACTATTCAAGTTATGTTTATATTATGATACTAATGAAAGAACAAAGACAATACATATTTTTTTTTGTTCACAGGAAGTAAAATGGATCAAGTATAAGATGGAATTTGGAAGAAGAAATATATTACAAAGCGACAATATTTGCTATAAAATCTAATTAAAACTCGTTTTGTTTCATTCATGTTATTTTAGTTTTAACGAAACTTATCTAGGCACAACTTGTGCCAAATCTCTAATTAGTAAGTTAAAGAATCATTTTTCAACAATTTAATTTGAGCTATCCTTGTTAGAGCTCTTGAACTCGAATCAAAAGTAGTTATAATGGTACTTTTAAAGGAGACTATTGTAGGAAAAGAAGACGATATACTGCATATCCCAGAACAGTTGAAGTTATGGAAAGTCCCGAAAAAAAAATCGACGTACTTGACTCCAAACGATTTTAAGGAATTTAAAATGTAAATCTTTGGCCAGCCTATATCCTTGATAGCATCCTTATTATTTTGCTGATGATAATGTCTTCGACTCAAGCAAATCTCGTGCTTACATCATGTAAAGTGTTGGCGGATAGGACATTAATCTTGTTTTGCTTTACAGTTGAATGAAATATTGAATACATTGTTTGTTCACTGACATCGAGAGCAGATTTTCTTGTTGAATGCTTGAAATAACGCTTAGATTTCATAAGCAATCAAATATAACAAAAAAAAATTATTATTGTATGTATATACCAAGTAAAACTAATGCGATGCATGCTTTGATTGCTGTCTTATACTTAAGGTATCTCTATTGAAGAAAGACCTAATGCGGTATAGACAGACGACAAGAACACATCTACAAAAATTGCTCATATAAAAGATATATTATTTCACTAAAGCATATAATCATGCAGTTCTTCGGTTTCAATTTCGGATGGTTTTTGGTAGTCGCTAATCATTACACAGCTTTCTTATTTAACACTTGCAATGAATGATTAATATTTGGAAAGAGCCTTTATGATATATTGAGTAGCATAATCCACAAAAGAATTAATTAAAATGACCTGCTCAATCATGTTTCTGGGCTTACAAGTATATTCATTTTATAGATGTATTATGATGAATCCTCCCTAAGATATACAATTCGTTTATTCAAATACAGAGTGGGAACTATAGCTCATTGCTTATGCTAATAACAAATGGACTGAACTTGTCCTTTAGGAATTTCAACTGTGTTAGTGGTATATAGTAGCTGTTGATTCGAATGTCTTTACTAAAGCTGATGGATATACACAAATCATGATCTTTGTGTGATGGCTAGAGACTTTTCAATCCAAACAGAACATAAGTGCGTAGTTTTTATAAATATCAATAGAAATAAGCTACTAGTGCCTTTTAAACATATATTCGCTTCAGTTATGACAGTATCAAATGTGATATTGAAGATACTTAATCAAAGAACATAAGCGAGTTAAAAAAGAAGTGGTTATTCATTAGCCGCTCACAACTATGAATTATCGTCATGTTTGTCTTTGCCGTAAAATTTTAATTTTATGATCACAAATGAACAATACTTTAAACGCATTAAAAGATTCAGTAAGGATAAAAATAAATGAAATATGACTATTGTCTTACTAAAAAAAGTTTCAAGGAAGGAAATAAACAATAGAATGAAATGTTAGTAATGTCAACATAGAAAAGCGATCTACATCGGACAATTGACATGTTATATTGCGCATTCAAGTCAATAGAATAAGTTAAATGTGTACATAAACTCTCTTTCTAATAGATATACGCATGCATATATTCAATATATATATATATATATTTTTTTTCATAAACCTTCTTCTCGTTGCAAATAGGTCATTTAGCTTTTTAGGTAATTTGATTAATATTACTAAGTGATCTCCTTGATTCTTTGAGAAAAGTATTTCTTTATTTTCACTTGAAATACCCATGACGTCTTAGTATATGATAAATTTCTTGATGATATTAGTTAACAAGGGTCAATTACAAAATTGTACATTACCTTAACCTTATATCCATATATGTAGATATTCTGGACATTCAATCTATCCTAAGTCGAAAGCTGAAAGAATTGCCGTTAATGCATATTAACTTTATTCGACTAAAGGTATCATTTGCACTACATTCTAAATTTTACTACATTCATTTCTGCTAAGTTATTGATTTCAATTCTCTCGCGGCTTTTCGGATAAGTGCTTTAATATGATTGATTTTAACATATGTAATTTACAGTTCATAACAGAATGTATTGAGCGTACTGGTTAACATGTTTTTTTTTTTTTTCTTTTTTTTTTTTACGGCGAAAAACACACATTCTCATATGCTGAATTTTATACATTTGAAAATGAAGACTAGTGCATTATGCGGCTTTATTTCGTAAAAAATAAATATAGTCCTTGCAGTAATGCAGATACTATTAAAAGCAAGGGTTTATCCAATAATCTACAAACTATTAGAATATAGTTTTATATATTGATAAATAAAGTATAAGCACAAGGATATAAGTCTGTGTCTGGACCATACGGAAGAAATTGATTATAAAAGGATAATAATCGTTTTTCTTTCCCTTTTTTGTCCCTTCTTTCACTCTAATGAAAATGGAGAAAAGACATTTGATAGTGTTTGTTCATGGTGTTAAGGGTAGCAGAATCGATACTACATATGCCTCAAAGCAAATATCTGAAAGATATCCAGAAATGGAAGTTGTAAGTAACTTATAAAAGTATATCTATTTTTTGTAACCAGTTTTGACGACCATTATTATCATAAAGTTAATTTCTATAGTAAATGAAAATAGTTCAATGGCTGAAGGCATAGATTGTTGCGGTCTTCGATTAGCACAAGAAGTGAGGATGTTAAAGGGAATCAAAGGAACTTTATCTAATTTACTTTCCTTTTTATTTAATGCTTTTAGATATATGATCATATTGTAGACCTACATTTATCTCGCTCAATTGTCGTTTCTCATTTTTCTATCTTTGGTCATTCAATAGGCGGTATCATAGCTCGCTTTGCAATTGGTATTTTGGATAGGCAAGATATATTTAAAAACATAACATTAGTGGTAAGTAAAATTTATTAGATAATTTTTTTGCGCTTCTTGATAAACTAACTTCTTTCTCTTTTTAATAGAGCTATACCTCATTTGCTTCACCACACTTGGGTGCTTATATACCTCATGATGCGTGGTACGGTTACGTAATCAATAATATGATGAAAAGGGCCGGTAGCCCGGCTACAGATCAAGTAACCTTTTCTGACACATTCAGAGACGGTAAACCTCTTTTTGAGATTTTAGCTGACCCAGGTAATATGCTTAGCCTATTGGATAACAGCATCTGATTTGCTATTTAGAATATGAGTTTTATACTGCGTTATCAAAGTTCAAGTACAGACGAAGTTACGCCAATACTATGGGCGACTTTAATGTAGCTTATTACACATCAGCATTGGATACTTTTGACTATTTTGATGATTCGAATATGGAAATGTAGGCGCTAAACTTGGCTGAGAAAACTTCATTTCACTGACATTCAATCAATAGAACATGTGATCCAAAATATCCAAGTATCATTACAAAATTTGATAAATTAAACCAGTGCAACATAAAACAACTGCTATAAGGTTACTATTTACTATGGTTGTATGTGTTTCGGTTCCTATTCTTATTGCATGGAGTAAAATTAAGTACTGGCGCGTTCATGATGAAATTCTTTTGAAATACAAAGACGAGCAAGATGGATATCATTCTATCCACATAGATCAAGAAAAAGGAGCGTTTCTTTTTAGAGAAAGGCAGAAGAACGAGAAAGAAATGATACAAGAACCGAAATTCAAAGGGCTGTTTAATACTCTTCCTGGGCCAAATCTCGAAAGCAGAGCAGATTATGAATTAAAATGTCTCCCTGTTCAACTTGAAATACTCAAAAATCTAAAGCAGTTGCCATGGGATATTGTTCTTGTTCGTATCAATTCTCTAAAATCTCATCGAATGATTATGGGTATGGATATTGATATACAAGAAGGACAGGATGTAATTAGGCATTTTGTGGATACTTTTGCTTTTTAAATTTTATAAAAATAAACCGTCTTTCTTTTTTTTTTTTTTTTTTTTTTTTTTGATCAAGCAAAATGAAAAATAAGCTTTTGTTTTTTTTAATTGATGGCATTAGTGACGTTGCCATCCCTGAATTAGACTTTAAAACACCTTTACAAGTGGCCCGTACACCGTGGATGGATAAATTAGCCGGTAATTACAAAACGAAAATATAAATAGCTTGAATGTTCAATAAACTTACAAAATAAGAAAGAATGTGGGTGGAATGGTTTATTAGATCCAGTTGAGCCTGGTTTGGCATGTGGTTCCGATGTGGCTCATATGTCAATATTAGGATACAATCCTAAGAAGTAAAAAAAAAAAAAAAAAAAGCAGCGCAAGCTCGATGCTTATACCTTTTTAGATATTACAGAGGAAGAGGCGCGTTTGAAAGTATGGGTGCTGGCTTAGAAATGAAACCAGGAGATATTGCTTTCAAGGTACCATTAATTTTTGCAATGTTGTATCTCGGTTGTCTGACCTCTTATTCCATTGCTTTTAGTCAAACTTTGCATATCTTGAAAAAGAAACAGGCATCGTTAAACTTAGAAAAGCAGATTCACATTTTGGAAACTTAGGACCTGTTTTTTGCGAGGCTGTGAATAATATGTAAGACATCAGTATTAATGCATGCTCAAACACCCACCCATCATTCTTTTTTCTTAAAGCAAGTTGCCGTCTTTTCCAGAACATGAAATAGTTGTACAATATGCAATTGAGCACCGATGCGGCATAAGGGTGAGAGGCCCAAGAATCACAGATACCATTACTGGAACTGATCCTTTGAAGGATAAGTAAGTTGGATTGGGTCTGAGCAAAATGTGTCATATATTAACTTATTCTAAAGTAAGCTACTGATACATTGTGAGCCTACTGTAGATAATGAAGACTCTAGAATGACTAGCAAGGTAAGCTGCAGAGAGAGTAGGATAATGTTTTTCTTATTTTTCTTTCTTTTAGCTTGTAAATGAATTATCAGATGCATTCATCAGTATATTATCTGAGCATCCTCTCAACAAAGATCGTATAAAGCAAGGAAAGAATCCAGCAAACTGTATATTATTAAGAGGATGCTCCAGCTGCATAGAGGTATAAAAAAGTTCGTTTCTAAAGAAGTAAAGCTGTTGACATGATTTGCGTAAGGTCCCAAGCATAGAACAAATTCATAACTTGAAATCCTTTTTAATAGCGCCTACGTGTATTATAGCAGGCATTGGCATGACATTAGGTATGGATTTAGTTAAGGTGCCTGGTGCAACTGGTGATTATTCTTCAGATTTTAATGCAAAAGCACGATCATGTATCAAAAATATTACATCGAATGAATATGACTTTGGATTTTGCCATTTGAAAGCAGTAGACGAAGCGGGACATGACAAAGATGTCACTAAAAAGGTAAGGATATAAATTTCTTTTAGTGAAGAAAGAGGTATAACTCCAATCAAAAGATTTATTATCTTGAGAGAATAGATGAAATGATTGGATTAGTCTTGCAAGAACTCAACCAAAGGCTGGATGAATCATACACTGTAGTTGTTACTGGGGATCATACAACACCTGCACTGTATGGAGACCATAGCTGTGAACCAGTTCCTTTTTGTGTAAGCCGTGTTCCGTTTGAGAAAGGGGACTGTGTAAAGAAATTTGACGAAATATCAGCTTCCCAAGGAAGCTTAGGCAGGTTCTGCGGTGATCAAGTTATGTCTATTGCAAAGCATTTTATGAATAAATAAATTCTGGTATTATCTCAAACCTCATTTTATTTTATTCATCCAAGTAAAAGTGATTTATCACATCAGATCTTTTTAGTCATAGCATGTGTACGAAATACTGAATTTATGAGTCTTTATTACTTCTTTTTTTTTACTAGTGTCCATCTCGTAAGTAGTGTTTGGTAAAACAAAAGAAGACTAATGTTTCTTACGGTTATAAAAAAATAAGTAATAAAGACTTAATTTATAAGAAAGCTATTGGTGTGGTGAAGATATTGTTAAAGGCTTTGTTAAATATTGCAAGAAAAATATATGCTACGCTCAAATATAGTTAATATAGCATAATGTAGAATAGAGACACTATGGCATCTAAAAGCATTATGCATGTATTCATATATAATCGACCATAAAAATGAAGTGTCTTAATTAATTAGAACCTTTGTTACAAGTGTTTTTAGCTTATTTTGATGATTTGTGATTTTTCTCAGGTAGTTAAAACCAAATAAGTCAGAAACTATAACGCTTTTTAAATGAAAGAAAGAAAGGTGTTCTTTATTAAATTTGTCCTGTATATATATACATATATTCTATTTTAAGGGGCTTAATCATCATTTCTTTGTCTTAAGATGCAGACTGATCGGGACTTCTTTTAGTTTAGGCTTTGAGTTGGGATCTATGATTTAAAGGGTCTATATTTGGAAGATTTAACAATATTTGCTAAATTTTACAGCCTTAAAAAAAACTTGAACTTTATATTGTATAGAGGCATTTTGAGGCTCAGTGTAAACATTGTACTGCTTCCCTAAATTTTTGGATACTTTATCGGCTAGTTTATCTATTTTTAGTCTAATATTTGGCCACTTGAATCTTGCTCAAGCAGTTAAGGCTCACTACATTTACTAAAACCCTTCAGGACTTGTAATTTGTAATATTAGCTTCTTCCTTCCACTTTATAGCCTCAGCTCTACTCCCATCAACAATTCTGCCTTGTCGATTTTTATAAAAAATAAGTGATCATTTTGAAGTTAAAAAGCCGCATATTAGAAAAATAAGGTTTGCTAATTGGTCAATCCTGAAACCGCGAATTGACACCAGGAACATTGTATTTGCCTAGCTTCTGTATTTGATACATGATAACATAAATACTTGCTTTTATTTTTATACAGACATTGTTTGTTTTTTTTTTGTACTTTTCTTTTTTATTTTCAATAGCTTTTTGTTTCACTTTATTCAATGTTGTCAGTAAGTACAATCTCTTCTGAATCTTCAAGTGCTTTCTCAGCAGCAAGTAATCAAGACGCCTTGACTCCCTCATCTCAATATTCAATTGAACTTATAAAACAAGCAAGTATCCTCAATGAACTGATTGAGACAGAACAGTCCTACATAGAATCCTTAAAGTTGATAGATTCAGTAAAATAAAATGCAATACAGATATTGGATATACAATAACCTAATTTTTATTTGTCTATTGTAGCAGGTTTCTTCTGTTTGGATGAAGCAAACAACTTCTGTCATACCTGAGTTCTCTGAGCTTTTGAAACATACTCATGATGTTTTAAAGACAAATAAACAATTTTACATAGTAAGAAAAAGAGCAAATTAATAATTTTTATTAATTTATACACGTTTACAGAAATTGATAAAGATGGTCCATAGCCTACAAGCTGTTCAAGAGTTTAATGATGTTCTTATACAATGGATTAATGATTTGGAAATACCTTACACCAATTATTGCCGAAGTTATATACCAAATACTAACCAGCGTAGAGATATTCTTTCAGATACCTTTATTTCCAGTTTAATTCAAGTAGAATAAAAATAAAAAAGTTCAAGTAAATCTTCTTACGTTTCTACATAGAAACTATCTAGCGTAACGTCCTACCAAATTACTCTCGAGTCATTATTTAATGCACCCATTCAACAATTAAAGTATTACGAGAGTTTGTATAGCGCAAGTATACGATTAATATTCTTTATATTTATCTTTGCTTATAAGTCTATATATAGAGGTTATTGGAAGGAATTGATTCAAGTACGCCTGATTACAAGTTGTTTATGAATGCCAACAAGAAAATTGGCATGATTTTAACAAAGTCACAAAAAGTAAATCGCTACACAAACGTAACACATAAAAACAATCAATCTGGTTTTGAATTTGATTTGAAAGTGTTTGAAAATCAAGTGAACTGTTCGGAAACAATGGATCTCTTTAGAGGAACACACGTTGTAAAGTAAATTTAGTATAATTAACCTAAAATGAAGCTAAAATAGATCGTCTCCTATTTATAGGATTATAAACAATTCCGTATTTCAAACCCAGGAAGCCAAATGGTAATGAGGGATAGCTTTGTGATGCTCTCAAATGAACAGAATGGCTTACCCACGAGGGTTCACCTTGTGCTAACAACTGAGGTCTTGGTAGTGTGCCGTGAGTTAGACAACCACTCTTATTCTTTAATGTATCCTCCTATACCAATTTGTGATATTACTGTAAAAGCAAAAGCGTTCGAAAGAGAAATTCTAGGTGAATACCTGATTCAGATTTCTGTCATTGGCAGAAAACATTTTATTATCCGTGCAGACTCCAAAGAAATGCGAAACACGTGGGTTGGTGTAGATCAAGACAGTCCAAAGAACATACAGCTTAGATCTCGTCCACTGCAACTGGTTGCTCAAAAGAAGATGCTTTCACCACAATTACCGAGTGATGCTCACAGTGATGATAGCTATGCTGCCAAGCATCAGGACTTTCTTGGTTATTATTATAAAAACAGCGGAGCGTCTCCTTTAGAAATCTCCGACAAAGCGAAGGACGAAGTAATAGAGGGAAAGCCAAGAGCGAATACGAAGTTAGAGAATGCCAAAACGTATGAATATAGACATGAAATACCTGAAGACAAAAAAGAGCTGGATTTACTGATTGAAGGGTTGGCTAATACTTTATCTCAGTCTGTCAAAACACTACCACAAGTTCCTAATGTTGCACAAATACAAAAAGCATCTACCATGGATCAACCAAATAAAGTTAATCTCAACGTGAACAGCGCTTCTCCTATTAAACAGAATGTTAATCATCCAGTTAAAGATGCTAGCCATGTTCAAATGACCTATATCCAGGAATCAATTGACCAAATGGGAACAATGTCAATTTCAAATTCAATCGCTGAAGATTCTTCTTTTCCTTCCTCTTCCTCTCTCAAATCGAATATATCAACTATGAACGCTTCCGAAAAGCCTGCTTCTCCAAGAGCCGTAGAAGTGCAAAGGGCCGTTGTACCCGAAATAATGCAAGCCGTCACTCAGAATACGGAGGAATATCTGGAAACAACTATGAAAAAAGACAGATTGTTACAAAGTGCAAATGCTCCTGCTGCTGCCAGAGCTGCCCTTCAAAAAACAATACCCAGGACATCATCCATGAGAGAACATTACCAAAAGCCACTCCCTCAACAACCCTCACCACAGCAAATTTATTCGTCTTGCCCAACAAACGCCAATAACGGACCTCAAGCTCAATCAATAGCCGGTATGCCTACATATAGTAATCGACCAATGCAAGCCTCTTCTGTCCAACAGCAGCAACAAAGCCCTAGACCTCAGTATAACAATCAACCTATGAATGGACCCCTTTCGCCAAATCAACAAAGCCATAAAGCATACAACAATGGCCCTTCTTCACCTCAACCACAGAGTATGAGATCTCAGTACAATAACGGCGGACCTTCACCTGGTCTTCAACAGCCTCCTGAACAATGTAATGTCCCATCCCCTTCTTCATCTCACGTTCAAATGAATAACTTTAGTGATGAATGGAATTCACCTCCTCACAGTGTAAGAGAGTTTATGGTAATCGATGTATAAAAAACAGCTAACCCCTTTTTTCTCCATGTAGCCCAATGCTTCTATTAATAACAGCATTAAACAAATCCTTTACAGGAATGACCAATGTCAAGTCTTTCACTGGCATAATCAATCGTGGTATGCAGCTGACGGCCAGTGTTTACTCCAAGTAAGATTGACCCACAGCAATCGCACTTGTGTGGCAGTTGAATTACGAAATACAGGACAGCTCTATTTGAATGCGTGGATATTACCGAATACAGTCATCAGACAGCCATCCCCTACAGATGTCAGTGTATCTGTTTACATGGGATCCAAGAAAGAAAACTACTTGATTCATTTCCCTCAGCCTCAGGAGGCCTCCATACTAGTCAACATATTGCAGCACGCACATCAAGAATCTATTCAACCATCACCACCAGCATTGTCACCTACTATGGAGCAAGAAGATGAAGTTGAACCGGTCGACAATGTGAATTGCCCCCAGACACTCAAGCCCCTGATGCAGTGTAAAGCCAAATTGTTTGTTCAAACCGAGACAAGCAAATGGAATACATTTGGAAGCGTCACGACCCTTATCTCCCAGCAGACACCAAGTATGCGAATGATGATACAGATTGAAAATGAAAAGACCAAGTTAGTAAGCGCTGTGGTGAGAAGTGGTAACGTAGAAAAGATTAGTTCAAAACGTATTTCATTCTTGTTATCCGATGAAACTCAAAAGACTAGCATTGTGTATATGATTCATCTTCGTGAGGAGGAAACCGGAAATAAGATTTATGAATATCTTCGTCTTAAAAATTCAGAATATGGATGGTAGACACTTTAGATCTCCTCTTTCTTTAAATAACATAGACATTCTTATATATTTTTTTTTCCTTCTGTCAAAAGTTTCTCATTTTTGTTTTTGTGTATAGTTGAAATAAAGCCCATTGTTTGTAGTTTCTAAGGACAAGCAGCCTTGTAAAGAAAAGGTTGAAGGACATCGTATTAACACTTTTTCATTAAAATTTATGATTTCTTCCATGTAACAAAGCAAATCAAAAGAAAGTATGTTTTATATGCAATATATTGTATTCATAAGTTATTCAATTGCAATTTGCTTGCCTGTGAATGTGATGACGAGATTAAAGAACATCATGTCTGCTGTGTGTTGTTTTTCTTTAATAATTGTGTCTGAAACAACGCTAGCTGGGATCTTATGTCTTCTACTTGTTCCCATACGTGATGTCTATGTGTTTTATTCTCTAATTGCCACATGATATTATCTGGCGCAACAAGCGTGTATCCTCCAAGTTCAGACACAGTCTGATTAGGGTCCAGTTTGATGCTAATGTTTGATTTGTCTTGCCTTTCTAATCGAATAAAAAGAGGACCCATGCTTGGCGTGTTTTCTCTTTGTCCTGTCTATTTTATGCATACCCTTAACATCCGTGTTTATAACTTCCTTCTTATGTTTTCTTTACCGGTACTCGACCAAGTGGAAGCTCACTGTCTATATAACTATCATCCCCCTCCTTCTCCTCTTCCTCTTCTTCTACCTGTTTCTCTGTAGCTTCTCTATTATCCATACAATTAGATCGAACTGCTGCCTCTCCTTTCTTAGTTGTTATGCACATTACATTCTTTCTGTATCAAACTCTGACAACTTTTTAGGTTTTAACTGTTTCAAAAGATCTTCAAAATTTTCTTTATCTGTAAGACAGACTTCCTCAGCAGTCAACTGTCGAATTTCAGGAGGAAGTTTGGCTAGTTGGTTTGCGCCATTTTTTCTGATAGAATCACAAGCACCCTTGACATGTTGAAGTAATTGCTCTATTTTTGTTTCGGCTGTATACACGTAATGTTAGCTTTTTTTAGAAAAAACATATAAAGATTCCATCGCACTTTCTTTTTCTATTAAGGCTAAAGCCTCTCTTGTTGCTTCGTCAAGTGAAGAATGCGAATTTTGAGTCATTACAAGAAAAGTAAAAGATCCTTATTCCGCAAAAAGAAAAAGGAAAAAGAATAAAAAAAAAAAATGAACAAATTTATAACAATAAAAATATAAACTTTTAATTACATAAAGACATTAATGATGAAAGCAGCAGTTCCAGCAATGGCTCTGATGCCATGTAAGATTGCCCATTGGTCAACGAGACCATAGACTTTGTTTATGTCATAGGGATCATCCTTTTGAAGTGCAAACAATTGATTATTGACAGGTGCAATAAAGAATACAGTGAAAGGTCCACTGAAGGCGGAAAATAAGGCAGCATAAAGATACTTGGGGTTTTTGGTTTTGTAATAGCAATAACCGCTGGCAGTACTTGCTATGAGAATGTTGGTAATAGCAAGTTTTGCGCCTTGACCGTATGTTGTTACAAAGGTTGGTAAGGGATCCTTGGAGACCTTGATGGATGGCACGCTTACATAAAGAACAGAGAGAGCAAAACCAGCAAAGATACCAGACGATAAAAGAGAGATGGAGCGAGGATAATAAATTAATGTAGATAAAGAGGTCATTTTGTCTTGTTTTTGAATAATAACAATAAAAAAAAAAAAAAGAACCTTGATCCTTCAGTTTTATATTCATGCACTAAACTCTGCATGTTTTTCGGGATTGAAATGAGTCAAACATGGATCGGAAAAAAAAGATCCGTCACGGTCCGTGTGCCCGTGTTTTGAAGTTGAATTTATTTACAATAAAAGAAAAGGAATGTGTGATTGACAGGAAAGAGAAGAGGTATATTACTGTATATTTCAATGCTAATTTTACAGACTTACATAGCCAATGCCCATTGGTAACAGAAAGCCACTGTCTGATTTTTGCGTGATTGATAGATCTATTTCAATATCTGCTATAGCATTTTTTACTTTTTTATCGAATGGTTTAAAAATCTAATAAAGACCATGTAATTTTAATTGTTTTTTGTACTTGTTGTCTCTTTCTTTGTATTATTGTCTACCTGTCTCAGCACGGCCTTTTGTCCTCCAGCAATATTTGTGTCGACCACATCCTGTCTTGTAGCATCCAGTAGTTTTGCCAAGACCTAATAATAGTTCCAGGTTCAGTTTGTAACACATTAAAGTAAAACTTTTATACTTTACATCGTTACTAAAGATGATCTGAACAGGATTACCGGTTGCTTGATCAGGATCATCAAAGAATAGCACCAATGAATACAGGCGGTTGGAAGTCACTAGTTTACCAAACTGTATGCATCTTGCTCTAACAATGACTACATCCGGCAGGTTACCAACGCAACCATTATTTTCTATTGCTTCAAGTGTTTGTTGAAGTTTGGAAAATGTAATATGGACCTTTCCTTGACTGTCTACAAAGACACCATCGTCATCATTCTCCTTTTTCTGGCTTGTCGCCTTGCTTAAATCGTCCCAGAAGGTTTTGTCAACCCAAGGGACTTGTTCTTGTGTTGACTGATGGCCAATTGTTTCATTCGGTGAAATTTCAGAGGATACAGCGGTTGATGTTGTGTTTGCTCGTGTTCCCAGACTGTTTCGCTTTTTAGAGCGCATGTTGCTATCGGACATCATACGATTCCTTTTTGACAATAAAGGGGATGAATCGATTTCTCTCGTGTTGTTCAAAGAGGCTTGCTGTTTATCATCATGAGACATCAACGTGCTGCCATACAAATCAGAGTCATCCTTCGAGGTTACGTTTTTCTGCAAGTCGTTTTTATTGTTTAGCGATATTTGATCTATACTTGCAAAGAAGCCAAGATCATTATCAAAAGAAGTTTCTGATTGTTCAACGAGATCTACTTTCCTATGTTCTAGTTCAGTGTAATCAAAATCGTCATCATCCAACAGCTCATCCTCGGCGATTGTATCATTCAACAAAAGTGGAGGTTGTGTAGCCACTGGCCCTCTTGCTTCTGACACTGCCCTATCACTCACTTGCCTTATGCTTTCCTTGAATCGATTTTCCAATTCCTTGAGCATATTGCCTCCATAAAGCTCCAAGACATCGCCTCCCAATACCTTTATACTATTTTTAGTCAACAGCAACATTCCTCTTCTCACCTGACAGCTTTTGACAAGTATCTATGCAAACCATCCTTTGTTTACATTTTAAAAAGCAAAGCATAAAAAGTTGTTACCTTGCAACCAAAGGGTGTTGTTAGTAACAAGTCAGGTATTGTTTCTACTTCCATGGCTTGAATCTGATTCTTTCCGTCTGTCAATGTCCAACGCAACATGCCTCTCGGAAAAGTAATTTGTTCGTCAATGTTCCTTTCGACATAAATCTGTCTGATGGGCGTAGCATTGGTCAAGTTGTTTAAAAGTGAAAGTGCAGAATAACGAATGTCAACCGTGTCTTGGATCTGTAAAACTACACCTCCACCGTGCCGCAAATGACCCAAGGGAAATGTCTCGATGGTGTTTTGACCAAAGTTTTCTGGGATAACAGCTTCTGAAGTCAAGGCAATATCTTTATGAAGAAAGTCTTGAAGGAGCTGGTCATAGGCTTCGTCTGTATCTGGTAAAGGTCGTGGCTGTTCTTGGTTCCAGAAGGACTGGAGGTATTCTTTTGTTATTCTGATACCATTTTTGTCTTTACACTTTCTTTGTAAGATATAAGGTATATTGACAGACATAAAAGTCTTTTTTTTTAAAAAAAAAGAGAGAGAAAAAGAAGGGCTTTATTAACAATAGATGGAAAAATAAAATAAATCAGTCATAAGCCATATCCCAGAATTTCACTTCGAGAGCCAAAGTGTCTTTATAGACTTTTTCAAAGCTAGCTAAGCGTTTAGGGTCATCAAAGACGAGTTCGTTCACAAGCGAACCACAATCATCCACAAACTCTTTGAATTCTTCCAAGGTCCAGTTCGTCATCAGTTCATGACAGGTCTTGACATGGACCTCCTCCGAGTCCTTTCCACGGCCTGCATTGATCGTTTTGGCATGACTCCAAGCAGTGTAAAAGATGAATTCCATGGCCCACAAAACAACCAAGGCTTCTCCTAAATCATATCCACTTTCATAAGCAACCTTCTTGTGAAAATCAACATAGCGCGTCGTCCACTCCTTTTGCTCAAAGGACGTTTGAGCCGCATAAGGGGATCGACTCAGAAGGTCAGTGAAAAAATTGGATTCGCGATGCACGTTGGATAAGGCAAAGGACAAGGTCTTGATGATCCTCTGTGCTCTCTCGGGAGTATACGAAGCATCACTGTCACCTAATTCTCGTTGTTCTTGGTAAAGAGGTAATCGAGAAATCATGATGCCCATCATCTTTATATATCCGCCTGTGTAATATCTGTCTTGAATCAACCAGGATTTCAAATGCTCTGGCTTTATCTCGAGTGTACCGACTTGAGTCAAAAACGGATGTTGAGTGGCCTTTTCAAATTCAGATTTATTTAATGAAAGAAGGTGGTCAGTGAGTTTCATGTTTGGAATTTTTTTTTTTAAAAAAAAAAGAAAGAAAGAAAATGGACAACTGTAGGTGAGGAGATCGATTACAATAGTGTTCCCATGTTACACAATGTCATCTCTTTTTTAAAAATTCAATGACTCAACTATTAATTCATAGACTTTTACAAGATTTTCTTTTGGAGTAGTTTTAAAGGATACTAGGCTTGAAGCTTTTTTAATTTTCAAAAGTAGGTTAATTTGCATAAGGTTTTAAAACTTTGCTTAACTGAAGGGGTTTAATGTGAGCAGTCTCTGGCGTGTTGATCAAAATACTTCCATTAAAGGATGAAAAAGTAAAACTGATCCCTTTTTCAAAGACAGATCAGCATATAAATTTGTGTGTTTAGCTTTGGATAGCAGTGAAATTTATATGACAATAGTAGGAATAGAATGTTCATTCCTTTTGTTTTCTCAGTTTGAGTATTTGATAAGGAGCATAGGGACATGTACTTTATCTTTTTATGAACATGTATCCTTATACCCTCTCTTTTCTTTAATAAGCAATAGTATTTTCAAGGAAAATTAAAGGTTGTAAAGTAATTTATATTTTCCAGCTCAAGTAACAATAATAGCCCTTTTCAGGTAAAGATGATTGTTAACAAGGCGCTTGAGGGAATTGATCTCCCTCTATTTTTGTTTGTCAATGCCCACTCTCTTTTCAATTTTGCAATTTCAGTTAAAATAACATGCTGCGTACTTGTAAAACGGAATAGCGTTGTTTGATTCATTTTCAATTGTGCAAAAAAAAAAAAAAAAAAAAAAAAAAAAAAAAGGTTAGGTGATTCTGTGGATGTGTTTATTACTAATGATTTGATGCTTTTGTAGACTTTTTACACTATTTTTGATTCATTTGAAATAAGAATGATACAAGGTATAGGCTTGATCTTTATCTTCCTAATTGTCACTGTGAATTTGATGGCATGATTCCATTCTTTACTTTATCACCTGAGTTTCTTTCTCCACTAAGATCCACTGTGATCTCCTTTTTGACATCTTTGATTACTTTAATCGTTGTCAAACCTCTTCAGGACGGCATTGGATAACACTTTTTGGCTGATTTTTCTTTATGCAGTGTTTCTCGATAGGAGTCATATTTCAGTTAATTTTGGAAAATGAAGAAATTAAAAGAGAGCAGGATTATAAATTGAGATGAATACAGTAAAAGAGAGTGAGAGAGTGAGAGAGACTTGGATGATTTAAAGCATTGTTATTCACTCAATTCATCAAGGCTACCATTCAGATCATCATTCACTGGCGTGAACTCTCTTTTCCAAAAGGGATATGAGCAACAAAATAGAATCAAGAACAACTTATTTAAACTCAAACAATTCGTAAAGAACATTCTAATTCCGCCCAAAGAACCACCATTTGCTCTTATTACAAACAACTTAAAATGAATTTTCTTGGACTGAGGTAAAGGGAAAGAGAATAAAGAACTTTGTAGAAATAACTAAAATAAGTTTAGTTTTGGGAAAAAGAATGCCAAGTCATACAAACATAAATCAGCACAACAGCAACTTTATTTAAGTGAACCTTATGTCAATCATATGCTTGTTCAAGGAAATTTTAAGACAATTGTCGAATTACCAAAATATGTAGATGTTAACGAATGGTTATCTTTTAATAGTAAGCAAAATAAAAAGCTTTTTATTTTAAAAAAGGTCTGATTTGATTTTTTAAAAAAAAAAAGCATTCGAATTCTTTAATCATCTCAACTTATTTTATGGGTCTATTACTGCCTTTTGTACACCAGAAGAATGCCCAACAATGTCTGCAGGCCCAGGGTAAGTGAGATGATTTAAAGAAAGAGAATGTTATTGACAAAAAATATAGCGTTGAATATACCTGGTCAGATTCATTATCCAAAAAAGTTAGATTGTCAGCACCACAGTACATTGATTATATGACGACAAGCATCGAAAATACACTGAATGATGAATCTATATTCCCTACAAAATCAGGTAGAGAAAAAATAAAAAGTGAGAATGAGAGTTATTAATAAATAAGATAGGAGCTGATTTCTCTAAAGAATTGATACCAGTGATAAAAAGGATGTTTGTAGAAATGTTTAGGCTATTTGCACACATTTATCATGAACATTATGATAAAGTATTGAGTCTAAATGAAGAGCCACACTTTAATTCACTATTTGCACATTTTATATCATTTGCAAAAGAATTTGATTTATTAGAAAGAAAAGAATTACAGCCGTTGAGTGAATTGATCGAGGTGATGTTGAAGAATGATGTGATTTGTTTATAATAAAATGTTATGATTCTTTAAATACAATCAGAGCTTTTAATACTGCAGTAATAATTGTATATAGACTTTCTGATAGAATTTCATGTAAATGATATTTCTGGTCTACTTCTAATCCAATCTTTATCATCTTTATTCCCGTCTTTTTTGCTCTATTCATCACATCATATTCTCTATCGATCCATAAACTGAACTGAAAGAAACAACGAAAAAAGTAATTCATTAAATCTATTTTATCATCAGTAAACTTGAATCCAAGATCAGAATGATTTACCTGGAATAGGTGATTGTTTGATAAACACAGCTAATCTCACCGATCCACTCACTACAGATTGACCCAACTGTTTGAATTGAATGATGGGATCTTTATCGGTTGATGACATCACATTCTTTATTGGATCTCTACTTGACAGCAAACCAAACTTGTCTTTATCGATTCTTTCTTTTAAACTATAGAATAGGTGAGTTCAAGATCATCATCTTCTTCTTTTTACATTAAAAGTTTTTCTTTTATGGCCATCTTTGTGTCTGTTTTATCTAATCATTTTTTATTTTACAATTTATAAAGTACTTTTATTCTCTTACTTGGTAAAGCCATCATGATTTTATCAACACCTGTCAAATAAATATCCAATGCGATCGATTCATTTCCTTGTTCATATTCATCTACTGCAATCAAAACTAATTTCATTCCTCGAGAGATACTTTGCTTATCCAACTTGTCCCTCACATCATTTTTTATTTTTTCAGCCAAATTGTTTATTTCTATCGTCCAAGGATCATAATAAGGTGGTGAATGATTATTTGTACTTAATATCTTGTTTGTAATAAAAGATACAACTGTCATTTGTGCAGAAAGGAAAGAAAGGATTTTCCTCTCCTTTTTTTTTATTTTTATTTTTAATTGTATTTTTCACGTGTAAATTGAATGATATTTCATTGTTCGCTCTAAGAAGAGATAAACCCTTTTTTATATATAAAATGTTGTAATATTTATCCAACATTTATCACTGACAAACTACTACATTCGGAAATATCGGATCTCTTTCATTTGTAACACAACCTACGACAGTCTGCATATGACTTTATCTGTTTTATGTGCACGGTCACTTTGAATGGTTACAAGTGAGTTTATCAGACAAGATACATGATTATTCTATCCACACAGAGATTAAACAAAATAGAATCTTATTCACTCTCTTTGGCTGTAGCTTGTTTTCATATTTTATAAAACATACTTTTATTTCAATCAAAATAACTTTTATCTCTTCTACTTCTTAATAAACAGGATATTCTTCATTTATTGTTACTTTATCTGTCTTGTCAGATTGTTCTATAATAATTAGGTAGACAGAAATCATCAAACTCTTTTAATCATCTGAATCGTATTCTATAATTTCTATTCTTACATGTCATCTGTTATTCTAGTTGAGCCTGGATATCAAATCATTTGTTGAAGTCATGTATAAAAGATGATTGATTTACTGTTGAAAAGTAAATGATCTTACCTTCTGTGGTTTATCATTTATAGAATTAGAACCAATTCAAAGAAACTTATACACGAAACATATTGAATGTATTCTACAAGTCGGTTTATTTTAATGATTTATAAACTAATAAAGACTATATCATCTTTCCTTCTTTAGTCATCATTCAAAAGTTTTATGCTTTTTAGTAAGGATTATTAAAGAAAATATGTAAAATATACCTTTTTTTTTTGGCATAAAAGGAACATAAGACACAAATAGGAAATTTAATGTGGATCTCTTTTTTAATAAAGATTTCGCCTTTATTTTTTAAACACATAATTCATAATCTCTTTTATACACGAAAAAAGATGTAAAAATCAAGCTCTTTTCATCTTATTTTGTATTCAAGAGAAAAAGACTTTTTTTGTCGACTGGAATTCAATATGAATTTGTTAGTTCATCAGGTCATAAAACAAAGCAAAAAAAAAAAAAAAAAAAAAAAAAAAATAGTATTCTAATCACATCTACATCAAATACCTTTAGTACCCAGCATTCATTCTATTTCTAGAAATCACTCTAATAACTGTCAAATCTCAACTGTATCACTAAAACCTCACTACTTCAACCTTATCTTGACTCTGGGGAGAATGGCTGAAAGATGCGTGTACAAAGAATAAAGCGCCGCTTGTGTTGTTTGTCATGGACTCAGTCACGTGCTTCACTTTCCAAATTTATTTGTAAATTTTGCGCAATATTTCTTTTTCTTTTTTTTTTATACTTTTCTTAAAGTAAACAACAGAAACCTTCCTCTTTTACCTTTTTTTTATTGGAAAAAAAACCCTTTTATTTTTAAACAACTAAACTAATTTAAAAAATGTCTACAAACATGAATTTTGGCCCTGAATGGTAAAATAAATCAAAAATATGAAAATTTTTTGACAATGACTAAACAAAACGTCAAAAAAAATTTTTTTTCTAGGATGCGTGGAGGTTTCGCTAAAAATGTCAATAGCAATAGCCGTGGTACTTTGTCTGATTTACCCTTTGAAGAAAGTAACGTGAATGCCCTTAAATACTCTAAAGAATACATGCTTAGTTTATATAAGCCATCTCCTCAATTACCCTCTGATTTTCAACAACATGAGTACGTGACTGTTGAGGAGTGCCTCACACCTCTAGCTTTTGATGAACTTACTGAGCTAGAAAAGAAGGTAAGGAACTCTTTTATGAAAAGGGAGTATATTAAAATGATATAGCTTCTTGCTGGTCCTGTTCATGTTGAAGGGTCTCGTCGTATTATTGACAAAAGACATCGAATGGGTCATGACAATAACAATAGTCCTCTTTCTGAAAATGGTGCCAATCGATTTGGTGGACGTAAAGGTAAAGTATGAGAACAAGAGGGAATGATGATTTTTAATTGAAAGAGAATTACGTTTAGGTCGCGATTATTTCTCAAAAGAACAGACTTTTAGACGCAATAATGATCATGGTAATTGGAAAAACATGGGAGGAATCTGTACTTGATCCGCTTATTTACACATTCACATTAGATTTATTGAAAAAGAAAGACGTGATGGATGACTTGGCTTCACCTTTTGGAAAATCTGAAGATGAGACGCCTTGGTCCAAGACGATGAACAATGGCTTGTTTAAGGATGAATCTCCTTTCAAGTCTGATTTTATAGCAGGCGATCTGGCTACTCCTGGCATGCCAGCACCACCTGGCATCGCTGCTAAAAAACCCGAGGATTTCAAATGGTTTTATCGCGATCCTTCCGGTCAAGTACAAGGGCCATTTGAAGCTCGCGAAATGCAAGAATGGTACAAAGCTGGATTCTTTTCTCCTACCCTTTTGCTTCGCCGTGATGATGAAACGGTGTTTGAACCGTTGATGGCCATCATTCAAAAGGTAGGAAATGATGACCAGCCTTTCTTGGTTGCTCGACCTTCGGCTGCTCCCGCGCCTGATCTCTTTGGATCTTCAGACGCGGGCATATTTGGAAGAAATGACAAGTACATGTCATTTGGTGCTCCTACGACTCCTGGAGGAAGTATTGTTGATAGCTTTTTGAGTGGGTCTTCTAGTACACCGTTATATCAAAGTCCGTATAACTCATTCGGAGGAGGTTCTTTATTAAGAGACAATTTGTGGAACAGTAATGCCTCTCAGCCTTTAAGTTCGCCTGCTTGGATGAATCATCCTACGACTGATTTGTTTGGTAATCCAACAGTTGCAGCAAATCCACTTGGTACTGCGACAGGCTCACTGGGTCTTTCATCATTTATTGGTCAGCAGCAACCTGGCTTGAATACAGTATTTGGATCCGCTGCGAACCCAAATGGCTTATTTGATTATCAACGGGCGATGAATGAGCAAATGAATCAGCAGCAGCAGTACTATCAAATGCTCAAGCAGCAGCAAACAATGCAAATGCAGCAACAGTTTCAACACATGTCACTAACTGAACCACAGCAATCACAATTGCCTCAACAACAAGCACCACTACCACCACCATCACAACAGCAGCAGCCACAATCGCTTTCAACACCATCTCATATACCAGACCAGCATGAGCCAATCTCTGCATTTGAACCTGAAAAGATGCAAATGCCAACCGAAAAGGCTGACAAATCTACCATTTCATTTGGGCAAAATACGCTTAAAAACCTTACGTTGGATCACATCAACAGTAACCACGCCTCTCCTGTTTTGAGAACAAACAACATCTTGGCTGGTGGTAGTGGTTGGGGATCTACTCCTGGTACACCTTTAGCTTCTGATGCTCCCTCCAGCCCTTGGGGAACCATCGGAGCTAGCGCTCTTCCCTCAAAAATTACTGATGAATTACAACCCAAAGCACCAGGCGCTCAATCTCCTAGAACCCCTTCATCACCCAAAAAGTTGACAACCGAGAAGCCTAAATTCAAGCCTGTGATTGAATCCTTTGCTGACATTCAACTGGAAGAAATGGAAAAGAAGAAGGAGGATGAAAAGATGGAAGCGGCCGTCAAGTCTGAGCCTGTGAAAGCTAAACCAGTAGCAGCCAACAAGTCAAAGGCAGAGGAAAAGTCATCTACTCCTGTTTCTGTTTCCAAGCCAGCCGTTATTTCTCTTCGTGAGATTCAGGAAGAGGAGATGAGAATTGCTAAAGAAAAGAAGGACAAACAGAGCAAGGTTGCACCTTCCACCTCTACATGGGTTGCCTCTAACTCTACACCTACTGCTCTGGCATCTTCTACCTGGTCTCAACCTGTGATCGAAAAACCTCTTTCACTTCGCGAAATTCAAGAGATGGAAGCAAAGAATGCCGAATTAAACAAAAAGGAGACTGTTACTATCTCAGAATTACCAGTACAACCATCCAGTCAACCAACCACCTTGGCCTGGGGAGTTGTATCCCCTAAAAACAAAACAACTGCATCTAGCGTAGCCCCTACTAGCAGCACATCCTCTAATGCTGCTGCATGGACTGCTGCTTCCAATACTCCCAAAAAGACACTACGTGAAATTCAACAGGAAGAAGAATTAGCAATGAAGAAGAAGAACGCCAAGGCAGCCAAGCCTGAAGGCCCCACTGTTGCGTCCATTATTGCCCAACAAGCACCAAAGGTTGTGTCTACTGCCCCTTCTGTTGTAAGTGGTGAAGGCTGGACGACCGTTTCCCACGTTCGCATCCCTAAACCCGCCCCTGCCTCTACTCCCGCTCCCGCTCCTGTTGTAAAGGAGCCTACGAAATGGGAGCCTGTCAAATCCACCGTTCGTACACCGACCGTTCGTGGTCCCAGTGAAGATTTCCGTCGCTGGTGCAGAAAGGCGTTACGTGGGTTGAACTCGGGTGTGAATGAAGATGAGATACTTGATATGCTTCTTATGTTCCCTGTTGACAGTAGTACAGCTGAAATCATTGAAGATGTTATTTATGCCAATTCAGTAAGAATCGATGGAAAACGATTTGCTCAAGAATTTATGCGTCGCAGAAAAGCAGATTTGGCAGGCAGGTTAGATATTGTTACAGCAGGTTTAGAAGAAGAGGATGATGATGATTTCAAGGTGGTAACAAAGAAGAATAAAAAGAAGGCCTCTTCTTAGTTTATTTTTCTTGTCCAAATTCAGTCTCTTTTGTGAAATAAAATAAACAAGACACCTTACTCCTTTTTTTTTCTTTCTTTTTCTTCTTTAAAATGAACTTTAATATTTTTAAAGCAAAGCAAAAAACGCCGTATGATCTTGTAAAGCATGTTAAAGATGCTATTCATAAATTGGATGGTCCTGACAGACGCAAGGTGAGAAGATAGAATAAAGAAAATGGATATATAATAAATTGGACATGTAAAAAAAAAGGCAGCAGAAGAAGTCTCGAAATATTTAGTGTTGATGAAAAACATACTTTATGGAGAAGATGGTTTTTAGTCAAAAAGGAGAAGAAGCAAATGAGAGTATTTACTGTTTATGTCTATATAGATCATGAACCTAGCCCTGATATTATAGCTCAGTTGGCACAGGAAACATACAAAGCAGATCTATTGCAGTTGTTGATATTAAGCATTCAAAAGTTTGAATTTGAAGTAACAATAATAAAAAGCAAGAGAAAAGGGGGAATTGAATTTATAATTTTGTTTATAGACAAAGAAAGATGTATCACAGATATTCAACAACTTGTTAAAAAGACAAATTGGTTCTAGATGGCCAACAGTAGAGCATTTATGCGCTCATGAAGAGATCCTTTTCCACTTATTAAGAGGGTAATCAGAACAAAAGAAGAGAGACTTTAATTAATTGAATGGTAGATATGAACAGCCTGAGATTGCTTTGAACTGTGGTTTAATTTTACGTGAATGCGTTCGTCATGAAGCATTGGCAAAAATCGTTTTATATTCAAGCAAGTTTTACCAGTTCTTTGAATATGTAAGTACGAGCACATTTGATGTTGCTTCAGATGCATTTGCTTCTTTTAAGGAAGTCCTTACAAGGCATAAATCAGTGGTGAGCGACTTTATGGACGCAAATTACGATGATGTAAGTGGTTTTTGTTTTCTTGTTTTTTAATTTCTTTTATAAAAACAAAAAAGATACTAGTTCTTTGATCATTACAAGAAACTACTGCAATCTGAGAATTATGTGACCAAAAGGCAGTCTTTGAAGGTAAAGTGGATACCACAGGACTTTTTCAAATGATTAATACATGTCAGTAGCTATTGGGTGAAATACTATTGGATAGAACGAACTTTACGATCATGACTCGTTATATTAGCAATGCGGATAACCTCAAGTTGATGATGAACTTACTTCGAGATCGCAGTAAAAACATTCAATTTGAAGCATTTCATGTCTTTAAGGTATTCGTTGCCAATCCTCACAAAACAAAGCCTATTATGGACATTTTGGTCAAAAATCAAGAAAAACTTGTTTATTTCCTTGGAAACTTTCACAATGAAAGACAGGATGACGAACAATTTACCGACGAAAAATCGTTTCTCATCAAGCAAATCCAAGAACTACAGCCTATCCAGGATTAAAGTAATATTGATGAAACATATACTTTATTCAATAAACTAAGCAGAGAGAAAGAGAAAATGATCCAAAAAGAGTTCATGTTAAAAATACACTTGGCTCTATCAAAATCGACTCCCTTTATTTTGATGAAATGTTTAAGCTTCTTAAATACATTATGTTGTTGGCAGATGATTTTCCTCTTAGGTTTTTTTTTTTTTCAACTGCCATGTCAAGCAAAATACGTTTCTTTTCTAAATATCTTTAATTTGCCTATAAATCTGGTAGCCGTAATTATTTTTGATACACATGTTTTTTCTTAACAAACAATTTCTGTATGCCGTAAACCATTGTTTACTCGTAATCCATTACGATATGCTTGCAAACTATTTTCATCAGGTTTCCAAGTTGAAAATGACTAGGATTGTTATATGAATTTTGAGGGAATATTGTCAACGAATGAATACACTGAAGTAACATCATGCAAGTATATTTCAAGATTCAAACTTGCTGAATTCCTATAATCTAACTCACAATTCACAAGAGGTAAAGTCCATATGAACAGGAAAAAAAAATGACGCATAAAAACAGTGATTTGAACCTGATTGCAAGATATATAAAAGCTTCATGATAAGGATGTATTAAATACAACCTTGATACTTGATACATAACATACACGTACTCGAATATAAATGTAAGAATTCTCTGTAGCTCTTAGCCTTTTTTTTTTTTTTTTTTTTATTAATTTAGTTTCAAGTTATGTCATTTTCAGAGCCTAATGCAAGCACTAAAAAAATCAAGTATATTTTAGTCACCCACGGTGATTCTTATTTAGGGCATATTTTGGCTATCCATCTTGCCGAAGAGATTTTTAAGCATGATAGAAAAGAGCACTGGTTTGTGAGGGTTCTTGCAAAGAAGGTACAATGTTTAGAAGAGAATTCGAAAAGCGAGGAATTGATGTGAAGGTTGAGCTGACCATAAGATACATGTCATTTGTAATGTTAACATGAGTGTTTATTAGGAAGTGGACTATGAAAATCAAACAATGATACATGAGGCGATGAGTGGCTATATTAAAACGATGATATTTAATCCATTTGTTGAGGACAAACGTCTTTCCATGCAAGGTATGAATGTATTAGACGTCGCGAGAAATAAAAGAATAAAATATATTCTCATGATCTCTTCGCAAGTATCCCTTTCTTTCTTTCATATAACTTTTCTTACTTTTATTTTTCTCTCTGAAACAGGTTTGGAGCATCAATCGAAAGATCAGTGGATACATTTTCTCCTATTTCTCAATTTAGAGATATTGAAAAACATCTCGAAACTCTTGAAGAGTATAGTAAATGGATCATTTTCCGCATTCCCTTCATTCAACAATACTTGTATTTTTGGTCTAAAATGGTTCAAAGCAAAGCAGCGATGGGCATGCCTATATCTCAAACGGATCTCTTGGAAACTGTTCATGTAAAGGATATTTGCAACTGCGTCACTCAAGTTGCTTTGACAAAGAAGTCTATGGTATGGGAAGTTGGCTATGTAAAGAAGCGAGTATATGATTTGAGAAGCACTCCGGCTTTTACCTTTCAAAGGATGACCAAATCATTATCTGATTCTCTCAAGGAAAAAGATGGAAAGAGATCTGAGATCCATTCTGTGGTTATTACGGAGGAGCAGATGGACGCTTACCTTAAAGAGCTCTCTAAAGACGTTTGCGGTCAGGGAATGGCTGACCTCTTGAAGTCAGTCTCTATGGAGCAATTTCTTGATGCAGCAAATCCCAGCCTGATTAGAAATATGACATCTAATATTGGTAAGCTTTTCTTCGGTACCTGTCGAGCCGAAAAGGACAGTCCGCGGTGGTACCCTCACCCTAACGAGGTCTTGACTCCTTTTTGTATTCGTTTGATTACAGATCTCTTTAAAATATCTCGTAACCCTGAATGGAATCCAGTCGTTGGCGATCCAAATGACATCCGTGATATCACTGGGTCAGTTCCTATCTCTATTTCCAGCTTCTTCATGAATAATTATCATCAATTTATAGAAGACGCCTAAACTCTTCCAAAAAAAAAGAAAGAAGTAATCATCGTACCGCTCTTTAGTTTATTGTATCTCTCTTTTCTTTTTTTAAAAAAAAGAAGGGAGGGGGTTTTTACGATCAAATAAAAGAGCTTGAAGTATCTGGCTGTGTATTATCCAATGGATGAGAAGTGAGAGGCTCTGTACTCCTAAAGATAGCTGAAAGGGAAGGATCACTGCTAAAGGAGCTAAGAGAAAGCTTTCGAGTACTATTGTTATTTTTCCAATAATCCTTACGAAAGATAGCCAATGAATTGTTACTCTGGCTTGACATTGTACCGTAATGTTTTTTCTTCAAGTACTCTTTTTCGTCTTTTTCTTCGCCTTCATCATCATTATCAAATGAAAGGCGATTTGATGAGTGATATAAGGTATCAAATGAATTAAGCGACTGTAGTGCAGTGTGGTGATCTACACTTTTTCTACCAAATAACCAAAATCCAGGATTTATCTTTTTATGAAAGTAATTGCTATCCTCTAGGCTTAATGGCCTGCCTGTAGTTGTGGTAGTACTAGAAAGACTATTTGTGCTACTTTCAATAGCCGTTGTTAGACTGACAGAGGATGTAAGTATTACGCCTCCTTGTGGCTTTGTAGGTTCTCGAAGCACACAAAGTTCGTCTACTGTTTTTTCATTCACCCAGGGCCTAGTTAGCTAAAACCAACCCGAGAATAAAAATGCTTAGTGAATACTACAATCGTGTCATCCCCTTTTTTCCTTTTTTTTTTTTTTTTTTTTTTTTTTTACTAAATATTGTGTGACAAGACACTGCTGCATATCGATACTCAATTTTCCATATTCATCATCTTGACTACTTTTTCTAACAGCTGTAGCTGCTCTTATTGAAAATTTTGGCCTATTATAGGAAGCGATGTCTTTGGTATACGTATCTGGTAGTGCAAGGGGATAATCAGGTCTCTTTTGCATTTTTGAAAATAGTGTGATCAATTCGGTCGCCCTGGCGCCTTTCTGATCTTGAAGTTCAGCCAAATAGGTCATGTCATGAAGAAAAATACCTAAAAAGGGAACTGTAGGCTCAGACGCTTTGCTATTTTCCAACATAACCTGCCGATACTTTTCGTAATTACAGGACTCTGACATGAGCTCATTCATGTTTTCTAAAAGTTGCATTGACTTTTTAGGCACAAATGTCCAGGACTGCTTCAAGCGTTGTATTGGAGGTGTGCCTAACGCAGAGATTATGGCTTTTAAGGTCTGATAATTTTTTAATTCATGGCATTTGCTCGCTACTTTAATCCAATAGTTCAAGTATCGTGCTCGGTCTGATGCAGCTTGCTTGATCAATATGCCGTGTTCAATGAGTCGTGTGAGATAATTGAAAAAATCTGTTGATGTCACGATCCATTTTTGTGGCGACTTGGGTTTGTGATTCTTGAGTGCTGTTATTGTGATCTTGCGAAAGATGGAAAAATCAATCAGAGTGAGCTGATAAGCAGTTAGTATAGGATGGAACTGGAGAACAGAGAGAACATGAATCGCTTGGAGGGCTCTTAATCTTTCAAAGGATGGATCGAATTTTTGCTGCTGTTTTAATGTGTCTGAGATAAAGTCAAATGGAGGCTGTGGTATCAAAGGTGTGTTGCTTGATGATGTATTATCAAGTCTTTTGGCACGTACACAGTGCTGGATTCGAATCGTTGCTGCCAGAAACAAGTCTTTATTGTAAGAAATTGATGGTTTAAAAGGAGTACTAGAAGCTGTATAAGGAGAAGATGAACGCCGTGGGACGATGGCTGGTTTAATCGATGTCATCTTTATAGCAGCTGCAGTTGAAGCCTTTATCAATCCTAATAAAGCCATTTAAATTGTTTTGTTTATGAGGCAGTTGTTATGGATAATTATTACCTGCTTTTGGCCTTTGCCCCTCACTTGATTTTAATTTTAAATGCTTTTTAGGAGGCAAAGGAGGGGGAGGAAAAGAAGATTTTGACAAAGAAAGTGGCTTTTTAGGTAAAGGTGGAGGTCCCTTCTTTTTATATTGCACAAAAATTTGTTCTGTGTGGTTTAAGCAAGTACTTGCTAAAGCAAAAATAATTGACAAATTATTTTCAGTGACACCTGCTTACAAAAAAAAAAAAATTAATTTCTATCATTTTAAATTTCCAAAAAGAAACTTGCGCTGATTGTTGAATTCAAGTTTTCCTAATTCTTCAATAGCAGAAAATAAAGCCTGAATGTATAGTTGATATGAAGTCTATAATTTAACAATTTAACTATACTCCTTTGATTATTGTGTATTTATCATTAAACCTCTTCTCTCCCTCTCTTCTTTTCTTTTTTCCCTCCTCTTTCCCCTTTTTTGATTATCCACGTTTAATTTACCTTCAATTGACCAGACTCAAAATGGCTCCACGCTTTGTGCATCAGGCTTTGCATTGTAGTTTCTGTTGATAAAGATATAGATAACATCTCCAATATGTTTATATATATATATAAGATATTTAACAGTATATATGTATTCACGCAATATATACTTATATCAATATATTCTTTCAGAGCACAGCCTTGAAAAGAAACTTTTTATGAGAAAGATAGTGCTGTCCAAGTATGAACTAAAGCAGAAGAAAGGGAAAAAAAAGATAGAGACAAAGAGATAATAAGCTAACGTCACCTTTTGTTTACCTGTGTGCACAAATCAATATAAATAAAATCAAAAAAGGGGACAAAAAAAAAGGAGAAGGGGCCAGTTAAGGAAACAAATTGAATGAAGAAACAAGGGTAGTACTACTCCTTATAAAAGTTTAATTCTCAATCTCACTTTCTCTCAATTACTACCTAAAATGAATATGTACTAAACTTTTGTCTTCTTATATTCTTTTTCTTTTCTCTCCCTTTTTCTCTTTTTTCTTTTAAGCACTCTTTTATATAGATGGACCATTCTACTGATACATCCTTTATACACAGACAACATCATGAAGATGCATTACCAAGATCTTCAATCAGTCTTTCTACTTTACATCCATCCACACCTGCTCCCACGTCCCCACATAGTACTTCAATGCCAGTTCTACGCCAGTATGCGAGTGAGGGTAGCGCCACCAGTCTCCACAGTAGCAGGAGCAGCACGACTGCAGTGATTAGCAACAGTAGTAGTTTGAGTAGCATTATAAGCAGTGACGAGGATGATGAGCGAGGTATCGCCATATCAGGTAGAAAAGCTATCGTGCCACCTACTGTCAAAATCATACAACACAACAAAAATCAAAACAATTTGTACGAGGATATTTGGATGGACTCTCCTATTTTTAGAGAATATTTACATACTCTAGAAAATTGGCTATCCCATTATTTAACTTGGCTAGAAAAAGTGGAACAGTGCAGACAATTGGAAATAGGTAAAGAAGTTGTAGCTGCAACTTGAGTGGAAAATCTAATCTTGTGTTTTCTAGCTTACAATAAGTCGATTTCATTGTTACACGAACAGACCAAATTTGTATTAAGTCAGCCATTTTATACAGCAGAGGAGTGTGATAAACTGAATTCAAGGTCGAAGGTATTCTCGCAAGAATTACCTGAGACCGTCGGACAAACACAAGGAAGAATAATATATATGCTTTAATCATCTTATTGGTTTATTGAGCGGAACGTTAAAAATAATACAAATAAAAGATAAGATTTTTATAATAATTGTTCCTTGATCATCTTTTCCGCTCAGGTCATTACCGTCAGATTTGATAATTCACTTACACATGTCTCATAATCAAGAAACTACTGATCTTACTACCCTGCAACAACAATTGCAAGAAACTCGCCAACTATTAGAACAAGTAATGGCTTCACAACAGGCTGCTATGCCTCAAACCACACCGGATCCACAGATGATGATGGATTCGTCACACCTTGCTCCAAGCCCTTGGCACTCTTTGGGTACTCGTCCCCAATTTGACTGGTCCCCTCCTGAGATTTTGGCCCAGGGCTTACAATTAGACAGAGATCTCTTCTCAACGGAGCACATCCTTACCGATGATGAACGCCGGGAGCTGATTGAAGCTTACCCTGCGCTGCGCAATGTTGAGTACAAACCTCCTTCCACCTTGCCAACGGCGCACCGTTGCATGAATAAGGCCCAACAGCTGGAGGATTCTTCCTTGCGTGATCTTCAGTACTTGCTCTCTGGTGTCTTCCGCCCCTTGGATGTCTTGGGCAATGAGATGTTGCAGTCCACCAGTGTACCTTCTGAGGCACTCGAACGCCACCTTGGCATACTCAACCACGCTCGGACATTGCTCATCAACGCTTGTGCAACTATTACACATAATAGAAATAAAATCGCTATGCGCGCAGTAAATCCTCGTTTTACTGTCCCTGCCCCTGGTGCTCTGAAGAAATACACTATGGCTAGTGAAGATTTTCATCAAGCAATCACACAACAGACCTCCGCAGCCAAGGCACTGCGCGAAGCTCGTATTGGTCCTCGCTATTCTAAACGATCTCCCAATGAAAAATTTTCTCGACCTACCCAATTTGGGAATAGCACGCTCGGTACCAGCCACACTTCCTCTACTGCCGATACGCAGCCGTTTTTTCGGCCAGGTCCGTCGTCTCAGCACGGCGGTTACACGCACCAATACTCCCACTCCCGTCAACAGGGCAACCGCCAAGCAACGTCCACTGGCGCCCATCCAAAGAACAACAATCCCTTTCGGCAACAGAGTCGCCAATAACACCTTTGGCGGCTCATTCCCAGCCTCCTGTAGGCGGTCGACTCCAACTGTTCTCACCCCATTGGGATCGACTTTTTCACAACAATTGGGTGAATACCGTCGTTCAACACGGCTTCAAAATACCTTTTCACACGCTACCACCTCTCTCAACAGACTTCACCCCTCATCAACATCAATTGTCCAACGACCAACAACTTCAATTGGACCAAGCCATTCAAGACCTACTCACCAAACAGGCGATCGAACCTGTGCCCCACCACCAACCGTCTCCAGGTTTTGTCAGCCCCATGTTTACTATCCCGAAGAAGACTGGCGGCTGTCGACCAGTGTTCAATCTGCGCACACTGAATCAATATGTAGATTGCCCTCACTTCAAGATGGAAACCATCCAGCAAGTCTCTCTTATGGTACAACCTGGCGACTACATGACATCAATCGATTTGTCCGATGCCTTTCTTCACCTTCCAGTCCACCCAGAACATCGACCCTATCTGCGCTTCCACTGGAAAGGCTCGGTCTACCAGTTCAAGACAACACCCTTCGGTCTGTCTATCGTGCCTTACTGGTTTACCAAGATAACCAAGCCCATCTTAGAGTGGGCTCGTCAGCAAGGTATCCGTCTGAGTGCTTATCTCGACGACTGGATCATTCTAGGCAAGACAAAAGCCGAAGCTATGAGGCACACACAGTTGATACTCCAATGCTTGACGTCTCTGGGATGGCTGATCAATTTGAAGAAGTCTCAGACTCAACCAACACAAACCTTAGAGCATCTTGGCTTCGAATTGGATACACAAACGATGACGGCCCGCTTGCCTGGCAAGAAGCTTCGGGATCTGCGAAAATCCATTCAGCAACTGATAAAACAACCTACATCAACTCCCCGCACTATACAGAGTGTTATTATGCGGATACAAGCAGCAACTTTCGCGATATTTCCTGCGCGACTTTACACTCAACACTTGCTGCAATTGAAGAATCACCTCATGAAGTCTCACCCAGACTGGGATCGTCCACACTTGTTGTCCAAAGACAGCATCCAGGAACTACAATGGTGGCTCAAGAACCTCAAACAATGGAATGGTCGATCTCTTCTTCCTTCAACACCAGAACATACACTCTATGTCGATGCCAGCAACACAGGTTGGGGAGGTGCCTATCTAACTCAACGTGCCCATGGTTATTGGACCGCCCAGGAAGCCCAGATGTCCATCAACTGGCGAGAACTGAAAGCCGCCTTCCTTGCCCTCCAAGCCTTCCCTCACTTGACCAACACAACAGTCCTGATTCGCACGGACAACACCACCTCCTTGGCTTACATCAACAAGCAAGGGGGAACGAAATCATTCAGCCTGATGACTCTTGCAACAACCCTGTGGAAGTGGTGCCTTCAACGAGGTCTAATGCTCATATCCAGCCACGTATCAGGTATACACAACTGCGAAGCGGACTACGAGTCAAGAAGATCTTTTACAAAAAATCTTTGGCAAGTGAAACCGGAAGTGTTCAACAGCCTCCTTCAGTCTCTATGGGGTCCTCACGGGGTGGATCTATTTGCAGACAGGACAAGCAACCTCCTAGAAAAGTACGTGTCGTGGAAACGCGATCCAGGAGCATGGAGGATCGATGCTTTCACCATTCCTTGGAACAACCTACGGAATCCGTACGCCAACCCCCCCTGGAACCTGATCTTGCGCTGCCTGGAAAAAATTCAGAGAGAGAAAGTCCCAGTAATCACACTGGTAGTACCTTATTGGCCGACGGCAATCTGGTTCCCCCTACTACATCGTCTAGCGCTTCATCCTCCTCTTTTCCTGTCACACAACGACATACAAACCACCACGACACTGACGCCATGGCCACTTCAGCCTCAGTGGAAGCTCTCCGTTTGGAGGCTCTCGGGGCTTCATCCTCAACACCAGGACTAACAGCTATGTCTACTTCTCTGCTACGAGCACCACGTCTGATGGATACTACCACCAACAAATCATATAAACGTGGTCAAATCCTTTTCATCGAGTGGGCTCTCGCTCAAGATATTTCGCTTACGTCCTTCACCGATGTTCATCTCACCAATTTCCTTTCGGAAATGTTTCAAGTCCGTGGCTACAATCACTCCACCATTTGTCTATTCCGATCGGCAGTCACTCACTTACATGAACAGCCCTCCTCTTTACGTTCAAGCACCATCGTTAATTCGCTTGTAGCTTCTCTTAAGTCCAAGGCTCCTCCTCAGCCAATTCATCGCCCCACTGTTGATATGAGCCCTTCACTTAAAGCAGTACGCCTAATTGATATCAACGATCTGTCTACTCCGCTGCCTCATCTACAGCAAAAATTGGCGTTTCTTTTGGGTATGGCTGCCTTCTTACGGCCTTCGGACCTACACAGAATTGATTTTGCAACGGCAAATATCGAAATTGAACGCAATCGCCAGTGCCTTTCCTTTCAAGTTGTAGCACCTAAGGAACGCCGTGCTGGCCGTCGTATCATCAAACCTTTCCGCGTATACAGCCACCAAGATCCTTCATTGTGTCCTGTTGCTACTTTTCAAGCCATCAGAGATCGTCTTGCTCACCTGATTCCCCAACCTACAGTTACTTCTTTCTTCGTCAACACCAGTATGACCACGCAAATTGTCAAGGTCACAACTATTAGTTCTTGGATACGTCGATTGATTCGGCTTTCTACCAGCGAACCACGTGTCAACCTTCGCTCGTTGGCGTCTTCTGCTGCTCTCCGTGCTGGCATCGACCTTGATGATATTATTACTCTTGGAAACTGGTCGTCCTCCACTGTATTCGAACAACATTATCGACGCGAGCATCTGACTAACGTCGACTTTACCAATACAGTCCTCCCAGTACCGGAAGATCAGGAGATATTTCATGATGCAAGTTCCAATTTTGATAACAACCTCTGAAGAAGCATATATATTATTCTTCCTTGTGTTTGTCCGACGGTCTCAGGTAATTCTTGCGAGAATACCTTCGACCTTGAATTACTATTTAGACCAGAGGACAAACACAAGGAAGAATAATATCACCCACCCTCCCTTACCCTACGGTAATGACCTTCGCTTAGATAATCAAGGAACAATTATTATAAAAATCTTATCTTTTATTTGTATTATTTTTAACGTTCCGCTCAATAAACCAATAAGATGATTAAAGCATATATATTATTCTTCCTTGTGTTTGTCCTCTGGTCTAAATAGTAATTGGATAGATAAAGAGAATAAAGTTGAAGATGATGACATGTGGGATAATGAGGATATTAGAATAATTTTACGTAAAGACTATACATAAGAAGCCATATTTTTTTTATTGTTTTGATTCTCATATATTCAGTTTAGCTTATTTAAGAGAGCATGGTGCAAAAATTAAAGAAACTTTATCTGTAAGATTTGCACATTTAAACAACAACTTATAGATGATATTCATTTCTATTTTATGTAAAGTGCTATCAAGATGTCATTTCAGCCTCTAGGACAAAATTTATTCAACTATCTCATACTTATTGTGCAATCCAAAAATCAAAAGCATCACAAAGTAATCCTAAACCGTTAGATGTGAGTTGGTGAATATATACATTTTTATTACTAAATTGGATTGAAAAAGAAAACCAACTAATTTCTTTCTCAGGAAACTGCAAATAGATTACATAAAGCAAAGCGTTCACTATCCAATTTGTTGGTAGATTATATTCGATCTTTATACAGTTTAATTCGCTCTACAAGAGAGCTACTGAATGAAAAGGTAACCCATAGATATTAGTTTTTTTTTTTTTTTTTTTTCCTTTTTGCCTAAATTCATTCATTTTTTTTCAGTTGGCTCCTTTGTTTGAAGGATTAGAATCTGATAAACATAGAAATTTGAAAGCTCTAGAAGAACTTGTCTTGACTGCCACTGAGTTTATATACAATATTGATACAGAGTCCTCCTTATTTGAAGAAGAGGTAATTGTTGCAATTTGCTGTATAGCTTTAAGGATAAAATTTATTATATTTGGTTATTAGTGTAGTAGTGATCAACTATCGCTTTATATCAGTGAAAAATCGGCTTCTTATTATCGCTCGCTAAATTCGGTTAATGACAGATCATATACTATTTCTACATCATCAGACATACCATTCTCAAATAAGCCTACAGTTGTGGTAATCTCATAGCAGCGCATTAGTATTAAAAGTTATCTCATATCTTTAATGTAGCCAAAATATAATAGTATCGAGTTGTTATTTACTCAGCAATCACAAATTATTCATCAAATGGGAACCAGAGGATATTTATTGATAAAGAAAAGAAGCACAAAAGATATAAACACAACACCAAACTATACAGGAAAATGGGAAAGGTATTTTTTTTAATGAGTATCTTTTATTTATTCACATTTTGCTTCAAGACACTATTTTTATATATCAAAGGACGATGGATATTTAAAGCAATACAAAAATCAAAGCGTAAGTCAAATAGAAATTGAACATAGAATAGACTGTTAACAACTCATTAAGGTCTCTGTTGCTGTGGTCAACTTGAAACATGCTGCTATTCAAGCATTGGATTTTGAAAAACGAGATTATGTTATTCAAATATCAGGGGCAAGAGATAATTTTTGGTATATATAAAAAAGGATAAAAAGGAGCACTTGTTGATTTAATCTTTATGAAGTATTCAACTTCAGGCGGAAACAGCCAAAGATTATTCAGATTGGTTAAACGCGTTGAGTTCCTGGAATAGTAGTAAAATAATCAGAATGAGTTCGGTAAGTTGTATTTATTTAACCAAAACAAAAAACTGAATAATTATATTGTAGGATCTTCGATCAAAACACTCGACAACTAGTGGGAATAGATTTCTTACAAAAAAGTCAATTTTATCTGTTGAGAGTGTAGCTGCTATTGAAAGTTTGGTAATTAAAAAATAGCATGCAGAAAAGTAATAATATTTATTTAATGTTGTTTAGAGTACAATATCATGCAAAAGCAATGGTAGCATAGACCTAGGAAGCAGTGACACTTCATTGGGTTATCCTGTTCCTATAACTGAATGTTCTGTCAATTGTTGTGGTACTACGATTGGTAACGCGACAGTACAACTCACTGGCATATTTAAAACATACAGTAAAAAAAAAAAAAACTAATATGAAACAAGGGGATAATATAAATGACTTTTATTATTACAGAGTCATGCATCAGAAAACTAAGTTGTAGCTCTCATCACACTGGCAGTCTTTGTGTGGTTTATGTATCTTTATTAGAAAATGACATTTTACATTTGCAAACAGAAACGGACAATAACGAATTCTTTCACAGACCCATTCATCTCTCATCTATGGCACCTCAAGACATTTATTCCTTTTCAGATTCTGTTCATCATATGCGGTATTGTATCGTTATCCGCCCATCACCCAAGGAGACATATCATTTGATGACGTGTAGTAGAGTGCAGCGAGACACATGGCTCATTCGACTCAAGCGAGGCTGTTCACAGCCTGTTGCCTTGCCTAGAAAAGTTCAATGCCTAACTATACAAATAGGCGAAGGCCGAAAGATTCAGACAAAGGATTCATTCCTGTATTGTGATGTTGCAGTCGATCATGAAATCAGAGGACTCACTGGTTCTTTAAGAAGGATGTCTAACCTCTTTTGGAGAGAAAACTTCAAGTTTACGTAAGCGTATATATAAACATCTTGTGTACAACAAAAGCTCAATGTGCTTTCTAGAGATATTCCACAGGTAAGCCATGGCCTTACCGTCAATCTATACTCCAAAAATTGTAAAAATGATCGAGACACAATCTATGGCCATGTCTTTATACCAGTAGACCAACTCAATTCAAGCCAAGGGATACAAGAAGAGTGGTATGAGGTTCGCAAAGATACCAATAAACACCGCACATTTGCCTCTCTGGCCGGGCTTGGCTCTGGTAGCACATCATTAGGAGAACTACGTATTAGTATTTTATTGGAAGAACACCAGGTGTTTTCATTATCCACCTATCAACCTTTGATCAATGTCTTGAAAGGATTTCATCATGAGTTGATCTATGATATGGCCAGAAAGACTTCAGACATGCAAGCATTAGCACGAAACTTGTTGAGAATCTATGAGGGAATGGGTCTTACGTTAACATGGATCAAGTCCTTGATTGACTATGAAGTTGATTCTCTTACTTTAGGTATACAGCTTTTAGTTTTTTTTTTTCTAACATAAAATAACAGCTCATACGACTATAGATGATGCAAATATTTTATTTAGAGGCAATTCATTTTTTACAAAAGTGATAGACAGCTATATGAAGATGAGTGGAAGAGAATTTTTGGAAGAGGCACTTCAGTTCACGATCGAAAAAATTTGTAAATCAGGTCTTTACATTGAAGTTGAAACGTCCAGATTACCAGGCACGCCTGAAGAAGAAATCAATGAAAACTGTCGTGAGCTGTTTAAACATGTTCGAACCATTTGGAGCGAAATTCAAAGAGCAAAGACAAAATGTCCCATGTAAGTATAACTGGGGAAATAGTTAGAAAGTAAACTAAGCATGCTCTTTACAGTGAGTTTCGTCGAATGTTTGGACATTTAAAATCTGCTATTGTGAAAAAGTTTGACTTGGAAAAAGACACACTAGAGAGGCATCATCAAGTAGCAAGATATACTTGTGTTAGGTAAAAAGCAAATATAAAAAAAGTAAAGTGTACTAATTCCAGAATAAGTGGATTCATATTTTTAAGATGGATTTGTCCCGCTATAATTTCACCTAAACAATTTGACCTTGTTCAAGATCATCCTGATGCAAACACATGTCGTACATTAACCTTGATAGCAAAATGCTTAATGACGCTCGCAAGCCATAGTACAACCGAGCAAAATACAAAGGAAGTTTGGATCAATCAGTTAAATGCATTTATTCATGTATGGAAAAAAGGGAAAATAAATATTGATTTAATCTTTTCTTTATAGATCAATACAAACAAATTTACAGACTTCATCAACTATGTATCTGTAGGTGCTTTATTTATGTTTTGATTTATATAATGGCAACTAAACCAATAAAATAGGTTATTGTAGAAGAGCAAGATAACGAAGAATTACCAAAGGGAGAAGATACAACCGCAAATTATTTTATAGATTTACCGTACGAACTAGCTCAGCTATCACGCTGGTGTACTGAGGAATGCACTGTAAACAACGTCATTACAAAAACATGTCATTCAATAATGAAAAAACCTCGAATGAATTAAATAAAATCAAATAATTTTCTTTATTTTTCTTTAATAAGCATGTGTATGATAAGGTTGCTGTTCATCTACGTGTGCAATATTGGGCATGGGTCCAGAAACAGCAATACCATAACTTTGCTGACTAGACCTTGAGTTGGCTCGAGACAAAGAGCTCGATGCTTTACTGGCAGCGCGTCGAATGGTTCCCATAAAACCGAGTGAACGAGAAGATCCCGAAGAATCACTGCGCTTGGGCAACTTGGCTACAGCGCCAGCAACAACGGCCATAAAGGACTGTGTACGATAACGTGTATTGAGCTCATCCGGAACTTCTTGTTCGCTTGTCTGCTCTTTGCCTTGGCGACGTTTATAAATAAACATGCCTGCTAAACCAGCTGCAGCCACACAGCCAGCGACAGCACCGACAGAGATACCAATCACTTTACTTTGAGGCTCTGCATCGACAGTTTGTCCGCTGCTGTTGGCTTGAGTGGACACTTGGTTTTCAGGTGTCAGAGTGTTTAAGCCATTGTTTGAATTACTTGTTACAGTGGCTTCAGGGTTAATTGTGGTGTTGGATGATTCATCTGAAGAAGAGGAGTTATCAGAGTTGGCATTGTCTGAAGATTTGTCATTGAGGGCACTTTCATCAGAAGACGAATCATTAGAGATATTACTATCATTGTTGGAAGACGAATTATTAGAACTATTATCATTGTTGGAAGGTGAATTATTAGAACTGCTATCATTATTTGAAGAGGTATTGTCAGAACTGCTATCATTGTTTGAAGAGGTATTGTCAGAAGAGTTGTCAGAGGCGTTACTGTCATTGTTGGCAGCATTCTGTTCACTGTTATTGGATGTGTCTGAAGGGTTCGACTGAGAATTTGAAGTTGGTACTATGGCGGCTACACCTGCAGAAGTACTAGTAGACTGAGCAGATGTAGCAGTAGGCTCGGGGGTTTGAAGAGTAGCCGTTAAAGATGTATCTACTACAGCTGTGGGACCACTAGACGTCGTTTGAGTAGCGATAATGGTGGGCTCAAAACCTTGAAGGGTGATTATAATAGAATCAGGTGTAACATCAGTAGTAGTTACACTTGGAGTAGCTGAACTAACAGGTGGGACGGATACAGTCGAGGTTGCACCAGATTTATGAGGAATTATTATAGTGCTGTGAAAAGTACTTTTAGCGCGATGTGTTGCTGTTTTACTTTGATTAATCTCTTTCGTATGGTGTGTACTATGATGATTAGTATGGTGAGACTGTTTCTTAGTGTGATGAGTCTTTTTACTGCTATGTGACTTCTTCTTACTGTGATGAGCTTTTTTACTGCTGTGAGACTTCTTCTTACTATGATGGGCATGTTTAGATTTATAGGCCTTCTTTTTGTGATGAATTAGTGATTTGCTCGACTTCTTTGTGTGGTGGAGCTTTTTGGTATGTTGACGGTGGTGAACAGTCGAGTGGTGTTTTGTTTCATTATGATGGTTTTTACTAGCACTATGCTTCACATTGCTGTGACCATGATAGTGTTTTGCACTGTTGCTGTGGTGAGCATGTTTCTCGCTATGATAACCATGATGATGTTTTACATTACTATTAGTATGATGGCTGTGCTTGGTACTGTGGTGCTTTACACTGCGATGTTTTGTGGTTTTTTTAGTGGTTGAGATAGTAGTGTGATGTTTAGGGCAAGTGTAAACAGTTTGAATATGTTGGTGTCTATTAATTGTTTTCAACTGATGTTGACTTTGTCTTCTAGCCCGGTAACAATTAGCGATTGTCTTTGTGTACGTACGGGTTCCGTGATGATGAGTGCTCGTAGTAGAAGCATTTACTATAGTCAATTAAAAAGAAATAAATAACTGTATTTAATGGAGTGTCATTTGTGTGTACCTATGGCAACAAAGAAAATAACAAAGGCCAAGTAGAGCAAATGCCACTTTGACCTTTTCATGGACAAAAAAAAAAAAAAGGAAAGGAAAAGGAAAGTGAAAAAGTAAAAAAAGGGGGTTGAAAGATAGAAAAGAAGAAGAAAAAAAAAAGGACGGAAAGGACAAGCTCAATTGGGGAGCACTGACGTTTATTAAATCATGTATTTCTTGATATAATAAGGACAACATGCACGTTTACGATTAGTTACACAAAAGATTAATAAAGTGCCAATCTATTTCCCCGATAATTGAATAATAATTTGCTTTTGTATACTAAAAGGATTAAGGTTGTAGGGCATATGATGTTTAGTATTTTTATTATTCCTTCTTTTTTATTATTTCTTTTATTTTGAAGATAACAAAATCTTTATTGATTGTTCTTGAACACAGTTGGGGTGTACAAGAAAGAAACGGTCGATCCCTCTTCCACTATTTCACTTGAGAAAAAAAAAAGGCGCGTTTAAGCTAATGTGACTTGATCTTTTTTGTTGCTTTTTTTTTATTCATTTTTGAATATCATAGAATGCTCACTAAAGAGAACATCATTAGCTCACTAAAAACTCGTGTTCCTGAAATATTTATGGAAGCTCAAAGACCTAATGCTGTATTAAGAAAATACTCCATTAACTTGACTGAACTTCAGTTCCCTTGCTGTTTGAAAGTACCTGCAAAAAAGGGGCAACCTCAAGATATTGATTATGAGGGAGAAGCTTTGTTTACAAAGGAGGTTTTACGAAATATAAACAAGGTGCTTTCTATTAAAAAAAAGGAACCACACGCTGACAGAATTGTTCGATTCATTGCAAGCTTCTTACAATATATGCATGAATATGGTATAACGAAAATATAGTTACATGACAATATGAATAACCAAAATTACCTTTAGATAATAATTTAAAAGAAACAGATCCACTACCATCGGAACCTATAAACGAAAAGAATGACAGCAACACCAGTAGTAGTAGTCTGGAAGAATCAGAATCAGAGTCAGAATCAGGAGAAGAAAACCAAAAAACAAGAGAGCCAACAGTTGTCATTGAAGAAGAAGAAGAAGAGGAACAGGGAGAAGAGTTTGAAACAGTGTGCTCTCGATTTGTGGAAAGTTTAATTCGACATTTACTAAGAGGATTTACAGCAAAACGTGTCAGTGTTCGTATTCGCTGTTGTCAAATCATTGCACTAAGTATTAGTTCAATGGGTGAAATAGAGTAAGTGAATAGAAATAATTTACAACTTTTATACTTAGCTATTCTTTTTATAGTGAAGATTTGTACCAAGACTTGAAGGCAGCATTATTTGAAAGAATAAAGGATAGAGAAGCAGCAGTAAGAGTACAAGCAGCTACTGCATTATGTCGACTTCAAAGTGCGGATACCGATATTGATCCTGCTGATGGAAAAACAATACTTCAAAAACTAATGTGGGTCTTGCAACATGATACCAGCGCGTAAATTATATACACAAAATTATTGTGATGTCTTAAACTAACAAATAAGGGGGAATTTAGAGAATTGCGTCGAGTGATTTTATTTAATGTTGATCCTAATCAAGAAACGTTACCATTTATTGTTGAAAGAGCCAGAGATTTAGATGCTATCAACAGAAGAGTTGTCTATTTAAAACCATTGACCGATTTACAAGATTTTAGATTATTGACTTTTGAACAGAGAAGCAATGTATTAAAATGGGGTTTAAATGATAGAGATCCACTTGTTCGAAAGGCAGCAGCAAAAATGTTGTCTACTAAATGGATTCAACAAGCCAACAATAATTTAATTGAATTCCTTGAAAGATTAGAGATTCTGAATGCAGGTGTAGCAGATATCGCAGAAAGTGTATTGAATGCTTTTTTTACTGAAAGAATGGACATTATTAATGAAATTACATTTGATGGTAAAAAATACAAATAGTTTATAAGCAATATTAACAAAATTCAATTTAATAGCTGAATTTTGGAAACACCTTACACCTGAAAGTGTCTTTTTAGCTAAAGTGTTTATCAAATTTTTACAAAGCAACAATAATTTAGATGAGAGATTGGATGAAGTACTTCCTGAAGTAACAGCACACGCTATCAACTTGGAATATTACTGGGACATGTATCATTCAGCTAGTGAGGAAGATAAGGCAGAGTATGAATTCATTATATCTCAGCTTTTAGAAACCTGCATGTGCCTCGATTATGCTGACGAGGTAGGAAGAAGAAAAGTGTTTGAGCTTTTACGAGATATTTTAAAATCATCCGATATTATAAATGATCATTTATCGAGAATCATCCGACTCTTTCGACTCATTTCTTCAGATGAACGCGATTTTACTCGAACAATGATTGAAATCATATCAGATATTCAAGAACAGTTGAATCCATTTGAACTATTGGAGGAATCACCTGCAAAAAAATCAAAATTGGATAATGTTGATGAGTCTACTATTAGTTCTTCACCCCAAAGAAGTCTTAGTCCATCAGCAAATGATGGTCACATTCGACTTAAATGTCTTTCTATTTGTAAGAGTATGTTGGAAAATAGTCAAGAGGTATGCAGTATTAGTAGACGAATAATGAATGTTACTAAGTTATTTGAATAGTCATTTACAAAGAATTCCAATTTATATGGTCTTTTGAATGATTTGATTGTACCAGCAGTTCAAAATTCAGATACAACTTTAAGAGAAATTGGATTACATTGTTTAGGTTTATGTTGTACATTGGATAGAGAGCTTGCACAACACAACACTGCTCTTTTTATTCACTGTATCAAATGTGGACATGATGAATTAAAGATAAAAGCACTTATGGTAACTATATTATTATTATTATCATTCTATCTTAACATTATTTAAATAGATTTTGTTTGATTTATTAATGACATATGGATTACAGACCGTAACAGCACATTTGGATAGTGTAAGATGATAATGTGATACAAAGAGGTATACTTATATAATCATAGCCTGATGAGATGAAAGAAGTACTTGAATATTGTTTGGATGATAATAATGATGAAGTACAGGCACTCGCAGCGGAAGGTATATCTAAATTGATGCTTACTCAAAGATTAAAAGATGAGAGTGTAAGTTATGATGGAAAACATTCTTTTTTTTTAAAACTCATTCTCTTTCAGCTTCTTCGTCTTTTGGTCCTCTTGTACTTTCTTCCAGTGTCAGATGAACCCAACATAAAAGTGCAGCAATGTCTTTCCTATTTCTTTCCAGCCTACAGTTTTTCATCACTTGAAAATCAAAAAGCAATGGCTGCAGTTACCATATCTGCATTAAATGAAGTATGTAATATGCACTCTGATCTTAAATCTTATGAAACAATGATCAATCCACTTCAAATATCCGACATGCTTGCTGATTGGACAGACCCACGTAAGCTTGCAAAGTAAGGCAATAGGTCAATTCTTTAGAGAAAATGTTGACAATGATTGTATAGGCTACATATTGAAAATTTATATGAAGATGAAACAGACATGACTACTCCTGGTGTATTAGCAGAGCAAGCATTAGAATCAGTTTTAGAATCAACGGGTCACAAAAGAAAGACAATGTTACATTTTGTATTGAAATTATACTTGGATAAAGTGGACAAGACACGCTTGAAAAAGATTCGTAGCCTAATTGAACGTATTAATACTGTAAATAGTGAATGATACTATTGTCAATGTACTTATTATTCATAATAGGAGCAACCTATCAAGGAATCTATGATACGCAATGCATATAGTAAATTACTAAAGAAGATTGAAGACATATTGAAGGATGAAAGCGATGAAATATCAAGAGCAGAAGAAGAAACACAAACACCTTTGGTGAATGAAGATGACATGGCTATTCAGGATGACGTGGCTACTCAAGAAAACATGTCTAGCGAAGATGACGATATAGCGACTCAAGAATAAGGTTTATTTTTGTATAATTAAAAAAACATTGTGTAAAATAAATTTCATGCATTAATAATAAACAAGCAACTATTTGTTATATGAATATCAACACTGTTTATCATTAATTTTCCTAAAATCATTCCTACTGCTTTTAAAGTGTGTTAGAGCAAATGTATTACACTGATGGCTTGTAATCAATTGAATTAAAATAGTATAACATAATATAGAAATAGATAAAATATTGTAAACTTAATTCGAATGATCACTTGGGCTGCCTTTTTGTCCCATAGTCATAGGTACATTCTGTATCATGATCAAAATGACGCTAGAATTTCTCTTTTCTTTTTTTTTTTTTTGCCAGGATCCTGTTATTGGCCTATTATTTATATACACGTAAAAACTAAATAAATTCATTGAAAAGAAGCACTTTTGTAATATATTTTGTTCAGTTCCCATAAAGCTCCCCTCCCCTCTTAAATGTAACCAAGAAAGAACTGATGACCATTTGTTTGTGGTTGTACGAATAAGACACGTACACAAATCATTTGTTACTAATCCCCTACAATTTTAGATAAATGGGCATAAAAAAAGGGTATCACGCGTTCAATTGTTCCCAGAAGGGCTTACACACACATAAATAAAATTTTTTTTATATAGGCTCGGCTGTGCTATTTATGTAAAAAAGGTATTCATATTTTCTTTTTTTTATTTCATCCACATGTAATTTATAGCTCAATATGTCTTGTTCTCTTTGAATTGAATATAAACACAATTCATTCTTTATGCCTATTTGTATGTGTACTTGGCCAGTGCGTTACATTTAGATTGTATGAGACTGTGTGTAACTTTGCATTTACGCACATTTCCTAATAAAGTAATAGAGTCACGGGGAAAAGATTTACACCATTTTCAGTCCAACTTGTGTGGTAAAAATGATTCCACAAACCTCTGTCATACTTGTAGAGACGAAAGTTTGAAAAACAATTTAGATCAAAGAGGAATACACAATCTCTCAAATGTATTTAAAATAAAACACAGTTTTGTCAAATTCCATTAAACATTTAAAAACATCTTTGATACAAAATAGTACAGTGACATGCGCAAGTTTATATATAATATTATAGACAATCAAGCTTAAAATAGTTGTAAAACATCCTAAATCAACCAAAGCTACTAGTTATTTGAAAAACAAGAAACATGGTTACATTAATGTCATCAGAGGCCTCAACTTATAGAATCTAAACACCTATCACAAAGCTCGCTTTATTTAATATCTTCTACAATAGCCTTTGGGAGTAGTCTATTAGTTCTATAGGTAGTTACATCCTTGGTATCAATCTTTCTTTTTTTAATTTCAATAGAGAATAGTCTTTCTTAGAGAAATATCAATAGTCCCTTGACTGGAAATAGTACCGAGATATAATAACTGTAATTCTTTTGTTTTTTATAATTTCTGTTTGTGCTGATTCATCTACTTTTGGTTAGCCTCTTGTATGATTAATGTGAAGGTTGAAACCAGATTGATCAATAAAGGAATAGTTCTTCTCACTGTCTGCTAGCCATGATTAAAATATAATTTTCCTTTTAAAAGACTTTTGTCTAAAGTACAACGTGCACTAAACTTTTCTAATTTCGTCAAATTTAAAGCACATTGTTCTTTGATATAGTAATAAAACTGGGCTTTGCTAATAAGAGTGCCTAGATACTTTTTCAACCAGTTGCTCTCTTATTTGCTTTAAAACCATAGATGCAAAATTATCAACAGGTTTTAAAATAAATAATATATGCTCTTCTTTCAATACTTTCTCTTTAAATCGACCTCTTCTCTTCTTCTCAGGAACGTCTAGAGTTTCATTCCATATCTCTCGAAAGAGATAGGATCAATAATTTAAATATCAGTGTATGATCTGTAAGATGCAATAGATTTTTCGTTGTCTTCTTTTGCGACACTTTCTAATCTAACCTTCTCTTTAATTATACAGTGAATTAAAAACTATTTAGTGCTCTCTTTAAAACAAAAGGACAAGAAGCATCGATGAACTACGAAAGAAAAGTTAAAGTCGAGTGAGGAACGTTTGATAGGGAAGTGTGTTATCAACACATGGATAGATTGTCAGTTAGAGTTCAAGCTATATTAAACATTTAAAAAAAAAAAGGTTGTTCTTATTAGATAAATTTTCTCATTCAATTGGAACTACTTTTCTTATTTTGGAAACATCTGAAAAGGCGTGATTAATTGTACAACCAAAATGCAGTCTAGTGCAACTGACGCGAGTATAGGGAGACATTCTGTATTGTAGAACCGGGTTTTTTTTACCCGCAAATAAAGAAAACTATATAAAGCGCTTGGTTTATCTTGTCTTTTTTTTCTTCTTTATTTAAAAATGACTTGGAATCATCCTACACAAGCTGCTTCATCTACTATCTATCAATTATTAAATGAAAAACAAAAGGCTCAAGATCGATTTAGTTATAGAACTTGTCCGATATGTGAAAAAAAACTTCTAGTTAGAATCAATGGTTCATTTGTTTACAAGTGGATTAGTCAGCACTTTGCTACTTACCATCATGAATGGATGCATGTCGTTGTGAATTTACATGAATCATTCAATTAATTGCCATTCCAAAAAAAAAAAAATCATTTCACACACACATTTACCCTTTTGCATGTACATATTTAAAGCACACTTAAACTCTTTCTCATAAATTATCAAATACAAACACAATACCTCCCCTATTTCATTCATTTAAAAATTGTAAAATAAAATAAAAAAAATTAGTTTATAAAAGTTGATGTTACTGCGAACAATCATTTATGTAATAACTGACGCCATTCTACCACTTGATACTGCCATCAACTGGTCATTTTTTTTTTCTCTTAGTTAATGAGACAATACTATCATGTCTGGTATGAATAACATAGTTGGCTACATGTTAATCTTTACAATAAAGAACATTTAATTTATAATTTTTCTTAATATTTATTCACAAGTTCTTTTTTAAACCTTCAATTCTACCTTGAACTGTTTGTCTCTCTTTTCACTATCTTCGTATCATTCACTTTTATCTCTTTGCCTAAAATAATAAATGAACTAGAAAATACCCATGATCTTTGTATCACTTTGCCTTTTACAGCATTCAACATAAAGACAATGATAATCTTAATACTCTTGTGTTAAAAAACAATAAATAAAAGCCTTTATAAATTATCTTTACAGTCTTTATTTTAGGTATGTCTTAAACACCAATCAATGAAATCTTCCAGTGCAGAGGCATGCTGTTCCTTTGCAATCATCTTGATCACTTTAATCTTTCTTTCTAATTCTGATTTGCTTTGGGTACAAACAAATTCCCCACTGCATCTACTACAATTTTTTGTCAAATTTCCTACTCTCACTGTATGGCATCGACCACAGACTAAATCCTGGAGCTGATAAGATTTTAACCATTCTTGTACTTTTGCAATCAACAAGCCTTCAATAAACACCTTGTCATATTCTGATTGACATTGTTTACATCGCCAGGCTTTCAACTGTCCATCTTCAGACGTCATGTCTGGATCTCGGCGGAAATCCAGATCAACCACATGATTACAGTTTAAGCAGCAAACATCCACCAGCTTATAAGTTTCGATTGGGTTTTTGAATTTTGCTTGTTCAGAAAAATCACTCAAGTCTGCAGTCGCCTTTAACAGGTCGCGCTTGAGAATCAAAACAGTTTCCTCCACTCTTCCATCAAGTTCTAAAACACCGCATACGAGCTTAATAAATTCAACAGCTTCGTTGATCAATTCAGTAGAATGGCTGGCAGTGTATTTACTAAGCCAACGAGACATCTTTCGTGTTAGGTCTATTTGTATATATTCCCTTAAATGAATCGATCTGTCATCATTCGTGGGTTCATCTGTTTCCATATCCTGTACTGTAATCTCACGAGGATACTTACGCTTGTACTGAGTCATAGTGTAAAGATAGAGTGAGGTATAGTGGCCAAATTTGGCTCTTGCTTCCACAGGTAAATGATTTTCAATATTCCACTGCTTTGTAATAGCAGGCACACCATCCACATAATTACCCACCAAGACTCCGGAAAAGTTTTTTTCGTCCATCCAAATCAGCACATCCCAATAGACTCGGTGTTTCATGACCAGTGCTTCAAACAGTTGCTTTCTATCAATCGTTCGGTAAAGATATTCAAAATAAGAGATTGCGCTTTCAGAAGTCTCCTTTGTGGCAGTAACCAAGATTCGATGAAAATTGGCAAAGACAACTTTTGCGCCTAAACGTTTCAGTTCGGCAATCAACTGCATAAAGACCTTCTTCATGAGATTATGGATTAGGTCATAAAGACAAGGATCATACATGCATGAATCAGGGCTCATCAACCATCGTTGGAAAGTGTCAGCCAAGTGCTCTCCAATCTTGTTGCCTCCTGAAATAGAATTATCCATCCAACGATGTACGGTTGACCGAAGAATATAAAGTGTTTTGCTAGACACCATCCCACCACCAAAACTAGATGCGGCGACAACTGTACCTTTTGTATATTCATCCAGTGTATGTGATGCGTTATCAAAACTATTGTTTCCTGCTGTACCCTCCAATTCATTAATCACGGGCGAAACCAACAAGGTGTTTAAACACAGCCGAGACAAATCAAAATCAGCACAGACCGTTTCGTAAGCGCCTTGAAAGTTGAGCTCTGGGTTCACAAGTTCACCTGTGATTGAAATCGTTTCGTCTTCTTCACGACCACCCAAGTCGGGTAATTTAGTAGTTGACCACCAAATGATCATGTCGTTCTGGATCATGGTTCGAGCAAATATGACATCAGACATAAACACATAGGGATCTTCGGGTATATTGCAAAATGGAACATTGGCATAGCGAGCTTGAGATAGTCTTTCATCCACTAAGGAACCGAGCTCCATATAGTATTTAAATACTCGCTTCAGCATTGGCTGAACCCAGTTCAGCGCGTCAAATTTCTTATCTTGCTGGGCTGTAGGAACTCTTATATAAGGAAATTCAGAGAGCATACGGGCATATTGAATGAGGTGAACAGACGATCTTGGAGAATTGATAGCAAGAATTGTTTTTCCTCTTTTTGCATCTTGGTATTTCAAAAGAGCCTTGTTTATTGCCTTGAGTGCTTCTCGTTCATTAGAATGATAGCTTGTTTCAAAATCCATCGTATTTGGTGCTTGGACAGCATCGTCCATTGTTCTTTCTCTATTCATGGCATGGTATGCTTCTTTGTAGATACGCGCCACATTTGGCATTTGCTGACTGTTCTTGTTTAATCCTACTACAAAAATTTGGGAAGTAGCAAGCGTAGAACCAATAAGAGCAAAGAAGTGACGATTGTCAGAGTGAGCATGAAAGAGATAGAGATAGTGAAATGCTTTGGGATCACCCATATACTTGGAACTGAGTTCAGTTCTGTTTCTTAATTCAGACAAGCTGAATTGGTCATCTATGCGGCGACTTGCTGTACCACTCTTCTTCTCAAACTGACAGACAGAACCCAAGTTTAAAATGGCACGAACAATGAGAGGTATTTGTGTTTCAAAGAAGGATTCAGTAGAAGGATGATTAAAGATGCTTGCAGATTTGGCCACTTCCACTTGAAACTCATTTTCGGGCATTGTTACTCGGAAGAGATTCAAGCTTGTATATGATCGAGGCAACGTACGAGAGCACTTTACTAATTCACAAGTTGGATTTTGATCCTTGACTACATTATAGTTATCCTCTGTACAATTTATATAAAACATGCGTGGAATAGTCAACCTAACACTGTATAATTGATCTTCGACCATGACCCACAGCTTGCACTCTCCTGGTATGTCAGTTTCTGCGATCTGAATCACTTCCCACAAACTGTTAACAAGAGAACCGGTCTGCCTTCTAAAATAATCACCAACACCATTGAGTGAGCTTCTAGTGACTAGCGAGCTACCCAATTCCTCTCGGTTGTATGCGCGAATCATTCTTCTTCGTTTCCATTTTCGCTTCTGAAACTCAAGCCATGCAAGGTAATCTTCTTCTATATTAGGCATATTTTCAGGTCGATCTTCTTCAGGTAAAGGTGCTCTAAGTTCTTTTGAACGTTTGATTTGAAGTGGATCATCTGTGCTGTCCGACAATTTACGCTTTTTTGTCACCCTAGCTATTTTAGGAAGAAGACCGTTGGTTGCAGTATGAGATACATTCAACTCTTCAATATCATCAATATCCATACTTTCTTCAAGTAATGGCTTTTCAGCACGAGAAAAAATATCGGTAATTAAGTACTGTCTTTGTGGGTCATTTTTTATCGCAACACGCTTAAACAGCCAATCGGGATGTCGAACTCGAGGTACAGGATTAGAAACTTTTTGCATAGCAGCAGGGATTGTAATCAATTTTTGAATAACGGAACCAAAACGATCAAGGTAATATTCCCAGTCTAGAATATCACGAATGTCAAATGTAGTTAAAGAATTATCTCCTAACCATTTACGCAGATAATGTCTTTTCACACTTTCTTCTGATTGGAAGATAGCAATAGGAACGGCACGCTCAGAAACAGGAAGGCCATAGGGTCGAGCTGAGATAATAAAACTACAAGCCAAACCTTTATCCTTCACCATCTGATCACCCAAGAATTCAGCAAGACGCTTAGCTGTGCTAATCGAGGTCGATTTTTGTGTACCGTATTGTGCAAGTGATTTCGACATACTTCTGTTTTCTGCAATTAGTTCAAATAACTCTTCATCACTGATGTTTACAGCTCTGCTATACAACACATCCAGCCATCGATCAGCTACTTTGGCAACTGCAGAATAGCATTCTTCCAGTGTTTTGCCTTCTAAAAATACAGCAAAGATTTCTGTCTGAAAAATTTTGATAAGTTTCAGTTCACCACGACGCTTAACTTCAAAACCCTTCAGTTCGGCAAGTGATCCATCCATATCAAATACAGCATATCTTTTTTTTAGTAACTTGTCTTCCTCAGTAGACGAAGGTAAAATCATTGCTCGATAAGGACCATCAATTTCAAAAAAGATACTGTTTTCTTCACTAACAGAGTATTCAAATGTTTCAGGATTCACAAGACGTTGGTATTGCTTATTTGTATATTGTGCATGTACCAAATGATTCAACATTGTACATGGGTAATAAATACGAAGAGATTTTCCATTTTTTAAAGAAAAGGTAAATGTTTCGGGAAATGATTTTGGTAAAATACACCAAATACCATCTGTATCAAGTTCTAAAGGACGACCAAGACGTTCAACCAATCTACGAGCCATTTGAATAATATTAGAACCAGTTAGACACACAATACCAGCCATTTCCAATGAATGCCAACGAGCACCGGGTCTCATTACATAGCCATAGAAAGAGTTTAAAATACATTTGTGAGCCAATTGAAGAGAGTCGAACAATACAATCATGTTTTTAGCCTCCCCAATCTTGGTCACAGAGCCATCCTTGATTGCTTCGTCTAATTTTCCTTTCCAAGTTTTGTGGAGTCCTTTATATTCATAACGACGATCACGGAATGCACGTACTGTTTCAATATAAAATGGATTTTCTCTTTGACAAATAATTGATTCGCGTTCTACAACTTTAGTCTCTTTTTGTTTAGAGTGAGCTTTTTTAGAGTAGTCTTTCAAACGCGCACGCAGCAGTGTTGCCTTTTCTTGTTCGCTAAGGGAAAACCAAGTTCGGCGTTGTTGATTTGCATATTTAGGAGGAAAAGTCTCAGTAGTAAGTTGATTTTCAATCATTCGGTATTCATCACGCTCTGCTGGAATGTATTCACCACGCCACAACCATTTCATTCGACGATCACAGCTCTTTCCCGGCACGTTAAAGTCGCAAGTTGCGCACATGGCTTCGTCAATCATGGCATCAGGTTGAAGACGGTTTGTCAAAATAATGTTGGGATACATGGCTGCAACATCCAAGTGATAGATTAAGGGTGGTTCCTGACGTATAGGCTTGTCTCGAAGAGCTTCCAATTTTTGCACAATTGCTTGCTTAACCTCTTCATAGTTGGCAATGTCTTCTATTTTCTTCTTTTCTTCTACTTCAATTGTAAACTTTAGTGCATGGTCCAATTGATCTATTAACTATAAATATGGATATATAAGCATACATATATTCACACATCCTTGCTGTCATTACCTCTTGTGCTGCACTGGGATCGAGTTTAAAGTCTGAATTAATATCGCTTCGAAATACGCCAGCTTCCAGCGCTTCAACGTGTCCACCAACATAAGTCTCACTTTCTAAGAGATGTCCTTCATAAAAAGAATGTGCATCATCCATATGTTTGTTTGGTATAATAACATTCACTCTATATGCCTCAACCTAGAACAACTAGAATTAATTGTATGAAATAATAACTGATGACGATATATTACCATAAGCAACTGTTCACAAAGTGTACCTGTACCCTTTCTTAAAACCTCGTCAGGGACCAAGGGAATAATATTACAGAGGGAGAAAATAAAGGGATGAACATATTTCATATAAAGATAGTATGTAGCTACGGCATCTGAAACTGAATATTGGGCCAGGACTTGAGGTTGCTCACTTGCAAATCTAGTCATATCTTCGGGGTCTAATTCCAGTGGATTATAACCCAATTTGATGGTTGTTACTGCTTTCAAACCTTGGCTTCCGTTAGGCAAGTATGAATCACGCTGTACCCATCTAAATGCATCCATATGTGAAGCATGTTTACATTTGTATTCATCTTCGTCATCTTTATACACACCAATTTCGTGAAACATGTCTATTCCATGTACCTTGGCTCTTCCTTCTACAAATGGCCAATCGAAAAAGTCACCGTTATATGTTACAAAGATATTTGGTTTGGCTCTTTGAACATGTTCAAAGAATCTTCTTAAAACACCTTCTTCGTTGTCCTCATTAAAAATTGTGAATGGCCCTTCAAACTCTGGCTTTGGTGTGTATTCAAAATCCTCAATGTCTTGGCTGACGATCTCTCTGTTTGTAATTAGATAACCCTAAATAGATATTCTCAATGACTCGCATCTAAAAAAGCAATAGATATTACCCTCCCGTCAATCATATAGGAAATCATCATAATTTGATCTATTGTGACGTCTGGAAATTTCAGTGGAAGTTTTGTTGTTTCAATATCAAAAGCCAGAATAACAGGTTCCGGACGATGAACAAGATCTTTGCGGTGAATGAGTTCAACAGTATTGTCATCTTGGGCTTTAACGATGTACCATAAACCAACACGAATATCTTTATGCAATTGTTAACACTGTCAATTTATTATACTTCTTTGCCACTTACCAAGATCAATTGCCATACGGATATGAAATGGAATATCATATTCACGAATATCAATTACATTTTCTAATGTTTCGTCTGGATTTCTTCGAGCTGTCGTGCGATTTGAATTTGCATGGTTATATTTGATTCCATTTGTAGTGCTATAAATAAGAAATAATCAATAAAGCTAAATATATAGGGACGTTCTCTTCTCACATACTTCACCATCTCTGCATAAGTGTCTACAGCGTCACGTTTTGCTTTATTTTTTTCAACAACTGGTAATAAAACTCTACGAACGGTCATCAAGTCTTTTGTATTTCGAAAAAGTAGCTGAATAAAAGTACGGGTATGACCAACTAAATGGTTTGGCTTTAAAAGAATTGTGAGTCCTAATACATGTACAATATATAATCTACATACTTGTTTAAGATCTTCTTTTTTGACTCGTTTAAACTTTTCTATAAGTCCTTCAAATCGTCTGTGTAAATAGTCTTCCACTTCACCTTCTGTTCCAGGCTATCAACTTTACTGTTATTTTTCTGACAGAATTGGCCTTTTTCCTCTTTCTTTTTTCTTTTTACCTTGCAGCGAATGAAATAGTATGGACTGTATGATTTGGTCGCTTTAAATGTTTCGCCATTATCATCACGGAAATAGAAATCGACAGCTGATCTTCCTCCTGGCCACTCTGAATCTTTAATTAATGTCTAATAAAAAAGAGTAAATCCATGATTTAGTTGATATTTATATGATTTCGTTTACTTGATTCATATTCAATAACCACCCTAATCGTTCTGGACCTTCTTCATATCGCTCAAATCCAAATCGAAGTTGAATTTCATCCTCTATACGAGCGTCTTCAAATCGTTTGTCAACATTAGAAGGTGTATATACTTTGTCGCTTGAAGGTATTCCAAATTGTCGAAAAGAGGTGGTGGAAGCTACGTTTCTATTGGCGGGTTTCTTGTTATTGAAACGTGAAGACATTGTGATCGCCCCAACTTGTCAAATAAAAAGGAAGGAAAAAGCTAGGTACACACGAAGAAACGCGAAAAGTAGGTTTATAATTTTTACTAAACCCGAAACAGTCATACTCGCGTTTTTTTTTCTTTTTTTCCGAAAAAAAAAGAAATAGGTATGCGTATACGTTTAGTACTTTTATGATAAAACATATATGGTATTATCAGAAGTTAAAATAGGGATGACAGTGTTATTTTAAATTGATAATCTAATTAAGCAAAAAAGAAAGAATAAGATGATATAAAAAGAAAAAGTAAATCACAAGAAGATGGTACCTGAAAAAACACATAGTTCTTATTATTAGATTTAAGTAAAGGCTTACACTGTAGTTTGATCTTATTATACAACTTTTAATTAGAACTATTTACAGAATAAAAATCATGTATTACACTGTGTGGAAAAGAAAAAGGTATATTGGAGTTGTTTGTATAATTTCAAAGTAATAGAAAAACACTGTTAAAAATGAAATCAAAAGCAAATATTGTATTTTTGATGTATTGTTATTTGCATATACCAAACTACGGCTTTAGACAGTAACTATTTTAAATCGCTTGTTTGTTCTTGTGTAGAAACAATAAGAATAAACGTTACACGAGTGGCTTGATTTAAACGTGACTTGACAAACAGTACTTTTGGTACAGCATAAATCACATAAGCAAACAAAGAAACCTACCAATTTAAGAAAGTGTCTAAAATATCTCTGAATATCATTCAAAATGAGGTTTGTGTGTTTCTGAAAAGGGCTAGGCAATAGGCTTGTACTTCCGCTATGTGTTTGCCCTATGTTGGTATAGTCACAAAAGCAGCATTTTAAAAGCCTATTGTCCCACTTTGCTGCAAATAAGCTGAATGAAGAAGAACTAGCATTGCTTACGGCTAAAGAGAATAATGAAGCTGCAGTTTATTTTAGTGTGTATAATAAACAAAAAATATTTTTTAACAAAGACCCCATCTTGCTCTTGTGTGAATATCAGCTATCTAATCATATATAAACGTTTTAAGATTATGTCAAAATGTGGTAAGTTACATAATAAATCGTATCTCATGCCTTTGGTGACAAATTGTAAATTATCAATAACATCCTGACACCAACTGGAAAAATTGCTGGGAAAGAAAATCATGTCAGAAAAGGTTACTTCGCTAACCGTATCATCAAAGCCATGATCAGAGTAAACTAGAAGCCAAAATGATAAAACATCGAAAACTTTTTAGCTTGTATCAAAACTCTTTGATATTATCAAACTTCATTTTATAAGATTCATAGATAATCAAACCCATTTTATTGTTCTTGCTTTAGTGTAGGAACCTTTAATTTTAAAAGCTAAAAGGCAATTAAAATCGCATAAGGAAAAGCCTAATACGCTTCTAAAAATAACACTTACATCAAATTATTATTAGAAGCATTATCAGCCAAGTAATCTTGTATTCTTTTTTTTTTTTCTATTGCTTTTTTCTTATTTGCATAGAACACTATTTAATTAAAGCAGCCAATAAAAAACTTATAAATAAACTTTAGGATTTATTTTGTTTATAATTGAGCCCCTTATTGTGTACCTCTTTTAATGAAAAATACAAACATTTGATCTTAGTTACTGCACACATTTCGTTTGATATGCTTAGAATTTTCACAAAAGTGATTTATTCGTGCAACATCAATCCAATAGATGGTTACACGATATATGAAATTCTGTCCAACATCTGCTGTTTTTAGCACAGGTTCTTTTGTTGCGCACTCCAAGCCTTAAAAAGAGAGAATAGCAAATAAATTTTTTGTTTTTTTTCCTCTTTCTCTCTTTGTGAGAGTTGTTATAAGATAAACTGTGGCTTTTGCTTATTTTGTATATTTAAGTTCTTTTTCTTTTGTTTTCTAAATCAGCATTTCGCCTTAATGAAATATAGTGAAACTGTATGCTGTTGTATTCCAGTACGACTTGGTGTTTTCATAATATCGCTCATAATTACCGTAAGCCATCATTTACTATTGTGGTTAACTTGACATAAACATAAATGGACACATGTATTTATATGCTTAAATAGCTTTTTTATCTATCGCTTACTGTTGTAGTATTTGTTAAAAAACAAGGTACAAACAATTAAATGAGCAATTTTCATATTTAACAATATATTTTTGAATAGACCTTGAAGACTGGTCAACTACACAACATGATGTTAATACACCACTAACAACAAAGGCATTTAATGGTGTATTTTATTCATTTTCCATCAGTTTCATAGTATATACATTGGTATCAGTATTTGGAGTAGTTTCTATTATCTCAGTTAGTATAATTTCATTTATTTAAGAAAAGCTTGGTTGATTTTTTTTTTAGCAACATCGACGCATGGTACGAATATATCACGTCGTCAATTGGTTTTTTGTACTTTTATTGTTCACTACTTCCGTCGCATTTTGGGTTTATTTTAAGGTTAAGCAGGAGGTTTATGTTAACGACTGTCAAGCTCAGCAAAACCTTCAAAATAATGCAACTGCGAGCATTTATTATACACAAATCTTAATTCCAGGAAAACAGTTAATTGCCCCTGGATCAGATAAAAGCGAATGCATAAATTTTATCAAAAACTTGGTCATTGCTTCAGGTGTCTGCGTTTTTGTATTCAATTTTTTGCAGGTAAAGTAAAATAGAAAAGAAATGAACTATAACATATCCTTCTAAAAACAATTTATAGCTTTACTGGGCTCGATCTATTGGAAAATATGCAACTACACTGAAAAAACATTACCAGCATCAAAGATTGGAAGTTAAGGATGAAGATTCTGTTGAAAGTGATTAATTACAGATACCCCTCATGCTCGTATTATTTTTGTAAAAGTTGATTCAATACAACATCAATATATTATAGCTTACGTGAACTTTTTTGATTTAACATATTTCTTTGCTTATTCACTTCATGACTCATAAAACATTCCAAAACAGCTCTCTTTTCTTAAACATTGTTTGAATTCAAATACCTGATGAGTTAAAAGACCATTTTCAATAGTTGATGACCATCCTTTAAATTCAGCCAATGTCACCCACTTGGGCTGAAGGACAGCTATCTGGTCAGTTTTACTGCTATTTACATCAATAATATGAAAAAGGTAAGCAGGAATGTCAAGAGCTATTACTGTCATCAAAAAGTTCCTTTCTTTTAAGGTCGCTATTAATGCTTTTATTTTAATCCATTTTTAAACATAATTCTAACATAGGTTACTTTTATTAAATCCTTTCTTATCTTTTCATTAAGGACTTCTTTTTTACTTTTGTATTTTGGAACCTAATGCTTTTAATTTGCTTTGATGTTCAAGTTAGAGCTCTAGAGTAGATGCAGTTGCTTTAAAAGCGCTTCCTTAGCTTCATTCATAGAAGCTTCTGTTTCTTGATGAAGCTACTTGAATAGCTTAGCGACAGACTTAAAAATGTATAACTTTAAGAGCTAAAAACTTAAATCCTTATAAAAAAGCTTAAACAGCAATTTTAAACAAGGTTTTACGTGTTCTTGTAAGTAGTATATGACTTTCTCATTTTTAAATTTCCGATACATTTGTTCTTTGGATACTAAACCGAAACTTTTCAAACAGTAAAGGATTCCAAAACTATCTTTGAATAGAAATCTATGGCTATTACTCATTGTACTTCACAAAAAGATATTTTGATCCTTTAGGATTTAGCGTAAATGACTTGTTACTAGAGTACAACATGTTGTCTGGATTATTGATTGGCTGATATGGGTGGCTTATAAAGCCAAATTTTTTTCTTAGGAGAAGTGGATTCTTGGACACTTCGATTCTTTCTCTTTCCTTTTAGCTTTTGATCTAGTGAGTTGACAGAAAAATGAGCTTGTAAAGAAAAAAATTTAACCTGCTTTTAACAGCTAAAATGGCCCCTGTTGCTAAGTCCAAGAAGAACGCTGAGTCCATCAACTCTCGTCTCCAACTTGTTACCAAGTCCGGTAAATACACTCTCGGTTACAAAAGCTCCTTGAAGACTATTCGTCAAGGAAAGGGTAAGTACTCAGAAAATGAAACGCTAAAAAGAAATTTTGAATGGCTTGATTTATTTCATTCGATTTTTCTTTCAATTGAAATTTGCTTGAAGTTCTTACAAAAAATTGAATAGCCAAGTTGATCATCATTGCTGGTAACTGTCCTCCTCTTCGCAAGTCCGAAATCGAATACTATGCTATGTTGTCCAAGACTGGTGTTCACCACTACAACGGTAACAACATTGACCTCGGTACTGCTTGCGGTAAGCTCTTCCGTACCAGTGTTCTCTCTATCACTGATGCCGGTGACTCTGACATCTTGACTGCCCAATAAGGATCTTAGTCTTTTAAAATAAAGAGAGTTCTTTTTATCAAAAGTCGCGTTTGATTTTTGTGCAAATATTTTGGTTGTACTTCTGACAGATGAATAGGAAGGGAGACGTATATAAAAACTGTGCAGGCATGAACATGTTTTTTATCTTATATTTTTTTAAGGGCATCACTGATTAAAGACAAAATAATATAGTTTAGTGTTTTATCAAGAAAGATTGTGTAAGTTTTCTTAATAAAAAATAACAAATTTATCTTTAGTTTTTGAGTTGCTTGAATTTATTAAAAAGTAAAGCATTTAATTATTTTAAGTAGTGAAAGTAGAAGATGTGGATCCTTTTCTACCACCAAATATTTTCGAAAACGAGACCTTCTTTCTTACTATTGAGCGTATTTTTGAATGGCCACGTCGTTCCTTATGAGGTATAGGGGGCGGTGAGGTAGATTTTTTAAATGTTGAGACTAATGCTGATTTTGAAGGAAAAGATCTACTTTTCATCATTTTGATGCTTGCAGGAGATTTGACGTGTTCTTTTTGTTGCAAAAAGGAGCATGCTGAGAGTCTTGCTGGTTGTTGACTTTTTTGCTGACATCTTGGTGCCAAGTTATTGCTAATAGGACGAAATGCGGATACACTTGATTCGCTACGAAGCATCATATAGGGTTTCTTGCTTTTCTCTGCTTCTTTGAGTGGTTGAATTTGCTCAAAGAACGTATTATCAGCCTCCACTTTTTCGTTGGCAAATTCTTGGTTGGTGAATATGACGGATGATTGACTTGATCTTTGATTACTTCCAAACCAACTTTTCCATTGAGCGCCTAATTGCGAGGACATAAGACTATCACTACTATAAGTACTGCAGGCATTGTACTCTGGACGAATTTCTCTCCATGAAGTAGATCGACGCAGATATTGCTTCTTTGAGTGTTCAGAAAGAGAATAGAGAGGATCCGGAGAAGATATAGAGGAATGCAAACGAGAGCTAGGCTCATGAAAAACACCGCATTCTGTCTCCTCTTCTCTTAATCTAAACCCTTCTTCTTGGTCATCAAGTAAGGACAGATGACTCGCTGACTCTGCAAGAAGATCGTCTTGCTGCTGATCTCTATATGCCGCTAGTATGGCCTCTGTTTCATCTATGCTTTCATCTTCTTCATCATATGGATGAACATACCTTTCAGAATCTAGACCACATTTCAGGTGTGCGATTATTTTTTCTTCACAGGAAGAAGAGGATACAGAATCGTAAGTGTGTCTAACAAGTAAAGGAGCGTGTACTTCATCATCATTATCTGAACCAGCCAGAGAAAATCGTTCCTCTTTCATTTCACAGTCTTCATAAAGCCCGAAACCAACCATCATTTCTGGATCACCTAGTGCCTGAAGTAATTCTTGACGCGCATCGAGAGATCTTTGCATTGATTTTAGACTCAATACATTCATGGTATGCACAGCTTCAGTCAGGCTAAGAGAATCGCGAGCACTCCAAGCCTGTGCACATTGCAACATTTGCTTTGAATCTAACCATTGTTGATCTAAATAATGATCTATGAGTCGCATCCAGGCTAATTTCACATAATCTTTATTAGGCGTCTTTGGTGTATTATCAATTAACTGCTGCTTCCAGGATTTTATAAGCGTTTCATATTCTTTTTCGACTACTGGATCATAAGGGTGAATGAATGGCTTTTGGACGTCCTGCGCTTCTGTATGAGTATTATAATAGAGCATAATGTTGAAAAGAGTGTAAGTAGAGCTTGAGAATAAGAATGATAAAAAGAAGTTAAATGAAAGTGGAAAAAAGATAAGTTTATTCATCTTTTGGGATATTCAATCTTGATATACAAATTAGTGTGCCAATTTTGACATATATTGCATTCCATTGAAGAATTTCAGGGTCTCCCCCAACTTTCTTTGATTTGTATATAAAAGGAAAAACAAAGGCTTTTCTTTAACCAAAAGCTAATAATATGTTACAATATGTTCTATATCTTATTCAGACTTTAATAAAAGTAACAGATGAATCAAACTGTTATAGCGTCTGATCCTTTAGATCACTTTTTATTACCTTCTTAAAAATAATAGCTTGATGAGTAATACCATGAGCTAAAAAGCGATCGATTCTATGGTACTTTTTTAATTATCTCCTCTTCATGTAATTAATGAAACAGTATAAGAAGTGTGTACGAGAGCTTGTCTTCATATATATCTCAAGCAATCCTTCATGTGCTCAGTTTCCATGGTTTAGACATATATACTTGAGTATAGCTAACCGCTTTATACTGGGCTATCAATGAATGGTTAATTAAGGTTTAATAAAATACATTGGAAATTAGCACAAAAGTCGTAGTAGAGTACATAGACATGCCCTCCCCCCTTTTTTTTCATTAAACCTTGTGTATAACATGTAATGTGGTATTTCATACTGGTTTTAATTTTCACGAATGGCTCAAAAATTGCAAATGGTATAGCTTGCACTTAGTGTGCTCCTTAAAATATGAAGATTTGTATACTTGGTATAACTTTTTATATTTACATGTTACTAAAGCAAAGAGAATTTCTTTTATTCAAGATATTTAGAATAAGCATTCAAACTTAAAGGAATGAATGATTAAACTACTTTGATATGTAAAAAAGATATGTAAGAGAAAAAAAAAGAAAATTGTATGTGAAAAAAGTACTAGAGTGTATAGGAAGGTGAAATGAACATAAAACAAAAGAAACGGATGATGTAGTGTGACTGATTAAGAAAGCAAAAAACTATTCTGTCCTTCTTTCATCGATATCTCTAGCTTTTGACGCATAATTTCTTTGCTGGAATATTCAGGCATCTTGAGATAGTTAGCGCATGTCATGACAGAGGGCAAATAATCGTCAGGTGATAGTGAGGATTCGGGCACTTTACGGACCACTGTGAATACAGGACGAAGGGCTTTCCAGCCACCAATAGGTAATCGTGGAGATCCGGTTGTAAACTGAAGGAATTCACGCCTTTGGGATTTGTCCATCTCTGAAAGTATCTCCAAGAGGTACTGCACTGATTTACTTTCTATAGTGAAACCGTGGTCTGCTTTGATAGTATCTGCCAATGTAGACAAGCTCCAATCTTCCTCGGAGGTACCAAACAGAGATACAAGTTCAGAATATGTTAGCAATTTGAGGTCTTCAATTGCAAACAAATCATTAAACCCTTCCTTAAATGCTTCAATCTGCTGTGAAACGCCAGACCCAGTAACAGCATCTATTATTGCTTCAACATATTGTTCAACATTCTGGATTGTTACAGGTATTTCAGCACCATCAGGCTATAAAGTGAAAAAAATTTATAACAAGAATAAACTAAGATAATTCGACTTTCTTACTTTTAACTCATAAGTGGCATCCCCTGGGAGTGTAAAATCCAGACATAAGTCTTGTATCTGTACTCCTTCTACCTGTAAGCTTTCTATTTCTTGCATTTTTTGTGACATTGACTAAAATAGATATTGAGTAAGGAGGATTAGGAAATCACTATAACAAACCTTAGTTTTATCAGCATATATGATATTCTTTTGTTTTATAAATAATTGTAACAAATTTAGAGATTTTACCAATACAGGATCAATTTCCTAGTAAATTAAGAACGTTTAAGCACCTCTAACTCACCTCCATTTTCTATTTTGCTTACCATCAATAACTCATGACTTGGCTTGGCATCCTCTAAAGCAATCTTGAAGAAAGCAGAATTAAAACGTATGTCAATAATTCTAAAATCCAACATAGCCTTAGCCACAAATTGGCCAAGTGTCCTAAATAACTGAACAGTCTTTTTAACGGACTTTGAGTTCGATTTTGCTAAAGGTTTGGGAAAGAGACCAAGAGGATCATCAACGTATCCTGTTTCATTCTTGATAGAACCACGCCACATGTTGATAGAATGTTTACTAAATTCTTTTGAAGTAGACGCATAAAACTCAAGAGTAGGCCCTAATCCAGTACCCTCTTCTCCAACATATTCTATTTCTAACACTCCAGGTGAACTTCCAAAGAGGTCAAAAATTTTGATAGCAGATTCCAACATTTGACTACGCACAATTCTAACTTTTTGTCTTTCCATACGTCCAAGGATAGGCTGCTGGGATTGATGCCCATCATCACGTGGACCATTTTGGGTGTTGTTGCGCATTTGAAGACTTTGCCAGCGAGAAATCAAACGAGAATAACCAAAAGAAGTGCTTTGGATGAAAAGGTATCTGGTTTCAAAAGGAAATAAGAAGGGAGTAGTGCTCATCAGCCAATAAGTCCAAGAAGGTAAACATGAACTAGCAACGATCAAAGGCTCTTCGAGTTGACGATTCATTTTTGCTGTCAATTTACGGTTAATAAAGTCCTGAGGTGAAATACCAATAGATTTTTTTGTAATAGCAGTAGACAGAGCCTTCATCAGGAAAAGGACCTGAGCACAAGAAGAATCATCGGTTAGCTCTTTCGGTTGTGTAGAGTCGGTCAATTGACAAACAGCAGTTGATTTTTTAGTATCGTCCGTAGTTTCAGAATTAGATACCCAAATACGCTCAAAAGTCACAGGATAGGAAGAAGACCATATACTACGGCCCAATCTTGTCTGACTTGTACCTTCACGCATTTCATATTGATGTACAGCAGCATAAACGGTTGCATCATTAGATATAACGGTTCCGTTTAAAGAGAAACGGATCTTCCATTCACCATCCTTCTTTTTGGCATCACTACCAGAGCTAGTAGCATGGCTATTATCAGCTTTTACATGCTTGTCTTGAAGTGAAGACGCTTCATCTTCATCTTCAGTATCGCCATGCTTTACTTCAACTGCTTCGCTCATTTCATCATCCTCTTCGTCTAGATCCATCTCCTCCTCTTCCTCCTCTTCTTCTAGTTCTTCCTCATCTCTGCCTTCATTCAATAGCATGTGTTCCTCATCTTCATCATCTTCCTCTTCATCTGCATCGTCATTGTCTTCTAGCACAGAAGAAACACGAATTCGTGTTAATAAGTACTCTTCCAAGACACGGAAAGTAGCTACTGCATGGGTCGATACCATGAGTTGCTTATAACTGCCAGGGATATTGTCTCCCTTACCCGTAAGCCGCAAACGCAACTGTTTAGCAAGCATACTTGTAGGGTTTCGAAGTCCATCACTAGAAGACGATTCAAGAGGCGAAACAACTTCAAAGGTTTCAAATCGGCTCAATATTTCATGCAATCGAATGACCAATTTCTTCAAAGAGTTGTTACAATTATCATCGATATCAGGCTTATCCATAAAAATCTCTTCAAACATTTTCTTGCGTTCATGTAAAGATAAGTTATTAAATCCCTCTTCCAACGTCAAAAAGGAAAGCAGAGCTTTCATAAGACCAGAATTAATAAGTTCAAAACTGCTGATGCCCGTGAGAGAAGTTTTCAAATAGGTTGAGAGTTCCACAAGTGTTTCCAAGATGGATTCTTTGTCGCCATCCATAATCTTGTTTGTAAAATCAGACACTTCCTTCAAACTGCTTCCGGGTATGCGTGAAGGAGTTCCGTCATTATTATTGATATGAAAATAATTATTTACAAAATGCTGGGCTAGTTGAATGATGTATTTACGGACTGATCCCTTTCCGACGCCCTTTTCAGATTCGCTTGAATGACGATGATGACGGCTGGTCCTTGGTGGTTGCAAAAGTCCATATCGCCCACGTAGCAAAGCTTGAAGATCATTTCGGTCTAGAATACGCCTTTGAGGAACACTGGATTTGTCTTGACTACTACCACCTGCAGTAGACTCTTTTCTCTCTTCTTGCTCGCTTTCCTCTTCATCTTCACCTTCTTGTTTCTTTTCGGCATCTGTGGTGGTTGCATCGCTTTCATCAACGGTATTATCTGTTTGTGATTGTTGTGAATCATCTAGAAGCGGGAGTTTGGATAAGGATTCAATTTCGTGAAATACACCCTCTCTTTCGAATAGAACATGATAAATGTTTGGCAATTTTTTGATCAAGAGTTCAGCATGGTAAAGTGCATCAATAATAAGTCCTGATTGCTCTTGACGAGTAAGGATGCCTGATAAAAAACTTGAAAGAGAAACGTTTTTTAGTATATTTTCCAAATCTTGAGCGCTTGTATAATGTATCAATCGAAGCATTGTGTGTGTGATTAGCTGTCGAACACGTACATTGACAGTTGATGTATACATATCCAAGAAAAGTGGAAGTAGAATAGTGTCGGTACGGACTAAAAATTCAGGATTTTTTTCAAACCATTCGATGCGTGGGTCTTTAGTAACTGTTTCAGTTTCTCCAGATACAGAAGGCAAAGCAGAGCGTGTACGACTAGCAACAGGTCCACCTTCCTTGAATCTTCGTGAGCTGAACATACCATCTTTAGGTAATGGAGGAAGTAAATCGGCCATAGTCTTGATAATGGTTGGAACAGATTCTCGCCACTTTGAATCCAAAGTAACATGTGATAATTTTGACTGCTCCGTTACGGCGGCGGAACCAGTGAGGATACGATAGAAAGTGCCAAGGATGTCCATTTTGAGTAATTCAAAACTAAGCTGAGGAGATGTTTTCGCAACGGAACGGAAAACACGCAGAATATCTTGGAAAGTAGCAGGACGTACAGCATTTGAGTTACCAGATACTGGAATCAATCCAAATAAAGCTTTCAACAGATCCACTGATATTACTCGTTCTAAAGACTCTCTTTGACTACGATAACTCTCCGAGATCCTTACCCAGCAAACACATGTTAATTCAACCACAGTACGATCAGAGTAGGACATTGCATTCATCAACGTAGGTGTTACTTCTGTTACTTGTAAAAATGACTCTTGATCAATGTTACGTAAACAATTGGACGCTGTGCGTAATGCAGTACGTTGAGCATGGACACTAAAGAAATCGAAATACATTAAAGCAGCACTGAGTCCACTTTCATGAACAACCGCACGAGGTACTTGGGCAGATATTTTCTCCAGAGCCTAAAGTGCAAATTATGTATGCACATGATTAATTAACCATACTAAATGTTTTTAGAATTGCATATAACTTACACAAAGAGCTTGCTCAGCCAAGTCTATATACTGAATTGACTTTAATTTCTGACACAAGACTTTAATACCTCCATGGAAGACAATACTTGTTGCTGCGGTTGGCATAGCATCCAAGAGATTTGATATACAACGACAAGCAAGCAACATAATTTCAGGGTTACCTGCATCTAAGCCTTCACTCATAGCTAAAGCTAGCATCATATCATCATCCATATCCGCTATTATTTCCGGGCCTGACATGATACGAACCAATTCCTTTACGAAGCTATCACAAGAAAAATAACCAACTAAATTGTCTTCATTACTGACAGATAATATTTCCGCCAACTCTTGTAAAGCAACGAGTTGCATTGTTGGCTCTTCTTGGTTTTTAAGGCTTACTAATATAGACCTAAATCTACTAGAATCGGAAGATATACTACCAAATAAGTCTTCCATTTGAAGACCTAGTGCACGTCTAACTCGGCTTAATTCATTCATCATTTCTTCCTCGTCACCTTCGTCCTCTTCGTCGTCGTCGTCTTCATCGTCTTCATTTTCATGTTGTTCATGTCTGTTATCATAGTGTATATCGTCTTCCTCATGATCTCTTTCTTCCTCCTCTTCTTCTTCATATTCTAATCCAGGCATATAAGAATTATCCTGTGAATCGTCATCCAAGTGTTGTTCTTGACTATGCAATTGACTATAATGCAATTAATATTAAAGCGATATCTCGTGCCCTAAGTGAGCTGAATTTTTTACCTTGATTCTTTATCCAATTTACTCTCTTTCTGTTTGCCTTTAGAATCCATTTTCCTTTTATTGTTTGCAATTTCTGTTTCTATTTGTTTTCTTTTCTTGGGTGTTATCTTCTTTGTTGATGACTCTTTTATGTTTCTTAAGCTGTAATGTTTGGTGTTTTTTTGTTGTTTAGAAGAAGAGCCTTTTCCTTTTGTTGATTTATTGAGCTTCTGCTCCATATAAAGTAATCCAAAAAAAAAAAGATAAAAATGAGTCTTACTTTATCTTTTTAACTTAACTCTTTGTTGAAATGTTTAAAACAAAGAAAAAATATAAAAATTGTTGTGTTTAGTTGGAGTCTTGTAAAATCAGCTCTAATTTAGATTGAATATAAAAAAAGGGAGCTGCTTAATAGAAAATATTTGTCGTTTTCTGTTCAACTGCGAAAAGTTGAAAATAACGTGCAGTGATTTATCAGAATCTGAGTGTAAATTGTGGTCATTTCACTTTCTAAATTATTAATCCGTAAGAGGACTTGCTACTTGTACAGCAAGAAGTAAAACATGTCTGAAACCCATGTATATTTTGATAGACAATGAAATAAGCCTACGACGACTTTAAAAAATTATGCTACTTTTCGGTTTTTGATCAACTTCTTCATTGTCTCAAAAACCCCACTCAAAAGTAATAAAAAAAATTTCTTAAGCTTTATCATATTTATAATAAATATCCAATGGCAATCCGAAAACATCTAAAGCAAACTGAACGCATTTTAAACCATGAATAAAAAATGGAAATCAGAAATCAATTACTTAGGAGTGTAATTATAATGCTTAAGTTTATTAGCTTAAAAAAACATGAGTTTGTTGCAACTTTTACGGCTTCTTTTTTGCCATGTAGGACCTAAAAGATTCTAGGACCAACAGAAGCACCTGTAAAGGACACTTTAATAATATTTGATCATTATAATATCATAAGAAATTTAGCTATAGTAGAAAACTTGTTTGCTACGAAATCATGTAAAATAAACAGAGTTACATTGGTTTCAAGTTTAAAAGGGTTTTCAACCCATAAAATGTTACGTTTGTGCTTTGAATATAGTTAAAATAGTCTGAATTGTTGTTTGATAGACAAGTAACATAAAATATGGAGCATATTTTGTGTTTGGAGACAAAATAAAAAGCACGGCAGTCTTCTAACATCAGTTTGTTAACATTACTATGAAAGAATTGTTAACCAATAGTTTTAAGTTGAGAGCATCGAACATTTACTTTCAAAACTTGCAGTGATATGTCTATCGTGACTTTATCTTGACAGTAAAAAAAACATCAGCTCTATTTTTCTTCCTCTTCATTTAACCTCATTTTTACTCGTCACGTATGAAAACAAATGTCCATGTGCGTTCAATAGCTAGTGGCATGGGTTCCTGCCCTACTCAAGCCGCAGCTTACGGAAAGTGTATTGCTTCAAATTATAAAAACGTTTCAAAAGGAATGTGCCAAAAGGAATTTGAGACATTTAAACAATGTGTTCAACGGGCTGTAAGTTGCACTTACAAAAGTTACAAATCATTGTTTCTCATTGCTGAAAACTATCTTTTAGATGAAGAAAAAGTGGTAGATTCATTCAGATATACAATAAATCGTACACAATTTTTCAGTATCTAATCTGCCCATTCAAAATTCAATAGTTCAACAAATATCTCAACAGTTTTCTTTTAGATTGTAATATGTATCTGGGATCATTATAACAATCATTAAAGTCAGCTACACAATAAAGCACGCTATTATCATTTTTATTTTTTGCTTTCTGCTACTTTTGTGTTAAACCCATTTTTTAAAGCTTTTCCTTATTTCTAATTGTAACATCTACAGTGATGGAAATATTGTTAATTGTGAAATTTATCCCCTTCCAAGTTTTCTTTGAAAAGAAAAAAGGCTTTCTTCCGCTACTGCCATTGTAAAATCCTGTACCTTGATATCCCCTGGATCTGTACTTTGATATTTGGTTGCCATATTATCTGAAACGCTTGATGGTTTTTTAACAAAGTTGGAAGAGAAAACCATGTGTTTATCGAAGCCTTCTTCATCCTCCAAGTACTTGAGGCTCAGAGAGCCTCAAAGAGCTTTGGTGATGAAACCTTTAATGCCTCTGTCCAGCTTATTTTTCGTCGCAAATTCGTGGATTGCAAGACAATTAGCCTTTTCCGGGATCTAGCATATGTCTTCCTCAATAATATATTGCAGGTCTTAATAAATTCAGTAGCTAGCCTTGCTGTAACGCATAATCGGTCAATACTTTTGTTGATAGCCTCTGCAGTTTGTGCTACATTCGCTTGGTATTTGCAGAATTTTTGAGAAGAACTTGTTATTTTGTCCATTTTCTGCCTTCATATTTAATGGTGACTTTTGAAATTTTTTGAGTTTTGGTTTAAGCTTAAGGTTGAAAAGACGCTCATTTTTTTATATAGCTCTTTTGGAAATTCAAAGCAGTATATTATATTACTCTGCCCTTTTCTTCCTTTGGATCTTTTACTGTGCCCAAGCGTAACTTGTTTTGGTCTTGTATAAGACCATTGATGCTTGTCACAGTTGTATCACATTGTATGGTTTTGATATACATCAAAAGAAACAATTTAAAGTTACATAAACTGAAAGTATAAGCATAGACCAAATGAATTTCCGATCACATCATTCGTCTTCGTTTTGCCAACATTATTATTGGTACTGGAAGTATTATGAAAAATAAAACTGAAAGAAATTTTCTCAATGTCTTCATAGAATCAGTTTGAAGTTTTGATGAATTTGACTAACCCAAAATGACTGAGTAAATCAATATTGTAGTAGGATCTAATTTAACAAAATCTTCTACTGTTAACAATTCTTGACTATAATGTGATTACTCACGAAAACCACTTGAATAGGCAAGCCGTAAAGTTTAGGTGATAAAAAGGCTAATTTTTATTTGATATATGCTTTTGCTTGAATTATATGATATTTGATTATTAAAAAATAATATCCAAATCATCACAAGCTAGAGCTAGTTTTGGACTGAATAACAACTTGAGATAACTATACGATTCCCAATTATTGGCTTTTCATTATTTTTATCTTCCGCCTTATTCTGCCCACCACACCAGAATGAAATCTGCATTTGAATCTATTCGTTTTTCTTTTTGTTCTTTTTTTTTTTTTTTTTTTTTTTTTTTTTTTTTGAAAAGCTATTTGTACATAAGCCACGTATGTCTGATAACGAAATCGACAAAAGCTCCATTTCCACTAAAAGAGCCAGGGAGTCTAGTATGGAAGATGAAGAAGAGGGTCGTGCTTTAAAGATAGATCCTAAAAATCAGGTCAAGATGATTACTCAATTGCAGCAAGATCATTTATTAGAAGGCCAAACTTGGTACCTGATCTCCAAAAGTTGGTTTACACGATGGAAACAGTATTGCTCTCGATTAAGCAGCCCTCAGCAGGATGCTAGAAAAATTGGAGAACAAACAAATCCAGGACCTATCAATAATCAATCTATTCTTCAATCTGATGGAACATTAATGGATTCTTTGATATTAGACGAAAGCATTTTTGCAGTACCTGAAGCAGCTTGGAAGGATTTAGCGGAATGGTACGGAGTCAATTCCGAACCTATAGAACGACTGGTCATAAAGAAATCGGACGGAAGTTTGACAGTTGAACTCTATCCACCCATTTTTAAACTTTTTGTCGTTAGCGATGTCACTTTAGCATCTTTTAATCGTTCTCCTCGTTTTACTTTTTCAGAAACTTCAACAATTAGTGATCTTTTATTGACGATCAGAGAATCACTTGATTTATCACAGAATGCAGAGTTACAGATCTGGTTATTAAGCGATGAACCTAATTCTCCTACGATTGCTTCTAGTAGCTTACAAAACGCTACTTTTATAGATACAAGCAATCAATCTGTCACTCTTTCTCGTTCAGGGCAATTCAATATTGCTGTTGTTATTAAAGGCGACGCAAGATTTCCAGCAGAAACTTTCATTAAGCAGTCAGATTCATCATCAGTTTCTTCGACTTCCAGTATATTTGCCAATGGATTTAACAGTTTAGCAGCTTCTTCCGTTGAAAGCACACCTACATCTGCCCTATATCCTAAATTCACTCGTGGAGTATGCGGCTTACATAATTTGGGAAATACGTGTTTCATGAACTCTGCACTTCAATGTCTCAGTAATACACCTAATCTTACAAAATGGTTTTTAGGTATGGAAAAGAAAATGAGAGCTTTGGAAAAATTAATAAAATGATATATCTCTAACTTTATCCTTTTTTTAATATGATTTAGCTGATAATTATAAAAAGAATTGAATAGAGACAATCCATTAGGAATGAATGGACAAGTAGCTGAATCTTATGGAGAATTGATTGAAAAGTTATGGAATGGGAACGTTCAGAGCTATACCCCTCGAGACTTCAAGTATACCATAGGTAAATTCAACTCCTCTTTTTATGGATATCATCAAAACGATACCCAGGAATTATTGGCTTTTCTTCTAGACGGTCTTCATGAAGATCTGAATAGAATTATAAAAAAACCTTATATTGAGTTACCTGATTTTGATGGTATGAAAGATAAAGAGATTGCTGAACGCAGTTGGAATTATCATCGTGCTAGAAATGATTCCGTTATTGTTGATCTTTTCCAAGGTCAATTTAAGAGTACGTTGATTTGTGCAGAATGTAAAAATGTAAGATGTTTTATACTTTTTTTTTGTCAATATTGAGATGCTGATGAAACTTGGTAGGTCTCAGTTACCTTTGATCCTTTTATGTACTTATCTTTGCCTCTTCCTATTGAGAGGAAATGCAAAAAAACGGTTGTTTACGTCCCTTATGATCCAACGCAAAGAATGCAGCGAGTAGTTCTTACGTTAAACAAGGATGCAGATATTGCTCAACTTCAAAAGGAAGTTGCAAAAATAATGTCGATTAAAGATGCATCTACAGTAAGTGCGCGATTTTCAAAACAAATCTTTTTTTATTGTTAATTCATTGCTTTTACTTAGCTTTTAGTAGTGGAGATATTTTCGCATAAGATTTATAAAGTATTCTCTCACTATGAAGCTGTAGCTAGAATTGGTAACTCAGATCTTATCTATGTCTATCAACTTCCTGGATCTGTACCATCCATTTCTAAGAAAAAAACAGTACCCTATCGACTTTACAACCATAATGAAGATGTTTTGGACACAGTAGAAGCTGAAGATAACGACCAACTGGTTGTTTTTCCTGTATACTGCGCAACCGTCGAAAGCCATGACACCTCATCTGGCCAACCTCAGCAATTTGGCAATCCCTTTATTGTTGCTGTTTCTCGCAGTGATGCTAACAACCCAGATTCTTTGTATCATTTACTCTTACAACATGTGGAGCGTTATACACATTTTAAGTTGTTTGAAGAAGTAGACGAAGAACAAACGAATGATGAACTTCCAAGAGATGAAACTGTTATCAATCAAGCAATGGATATCGACGATCAGCCACAGCAGCAGCCTATACATACTGCTGCTGCTGTTTTAGCAGCTGATGGTAAAAAGACAGAACCTACGGCTAATTTGTTTACTATGAAAGTCTTCTCTGGTCCCCGTAGCTATGGAAAGTACACTGAAGAGTTACTGCCCTGTTCACAGAGTTGGTCTCCTTCCAGTCTGGAAGATTTACGCGAAAGAGCAGAGGAAGAGCAAAGGAGACGTGAAGAATATGAGAGACAGCAAAACGAGCCATCAGAAGAAGAGTTTGAGAACAATGATGTTGAAATGAAAGAGTCGACTGTGTTGGATAGTAAAACACAAGGCGACACAGATGATGAAGATGAAGTAGAAAATGCTGCAGCTATATTTTATCAAAGGGAGCCTAATGCATTTGCTATTGATGATGACACAGTGGTCAATGACCATAATTCTAGTTTCTCTAATAAAAACAATACCAACAGCAAACAGGAATCTCCCGTTCTCTCTGCAGCCCATGCATATACCACACCACCTCAGACTTCGGAAGAAACGCTTGGATCCAAGACAATTCCTGCAAAGCGCAAATTGACATGTCCCCCTAGTACAATCATACGTCAAGGTGAAGGTATTTTGCTCGAGTGGAACCCAAAGAAAGCTCAACAGCTATTTGGTAAAGCACCATTCATCAGCGTTAGTGGTGTATCTGCAAGTGGATGGGATGATATTGAAGAGCTTGGAGATCCTGATAATATATATACTAATCAAGCAGACCAAAAGAAAAAGCAGTTGACCCTTTCGGATTGCTTAGATGAATTTACAAAAGAAGAAGAACTCAGCGAAGAAGATCTTTGGTACTGTCCCAAATGTAAAAAACATCAGATGGCTACAAAGAAATTTGATCTATGGCACATGCCTGAAATCCTTGTGGTTCATCTTAAACGTTTTAGCCATTCTCGTACATGGAGAGATAAGATTGATACATTGATTGATTTCCCTATTGAAGAACTTGATTTAACGGATCGCGTGCTGAGTGTTGATAAAGAAACTGTGAATGAGGAAAACAGATTAATCTATGATTTATACGCGGTTGATAATCATTATGGCGGATTAGGCGGTGGACATTGTAGGTATTTTATATGTGGAAAGGTACAGATACTGATATTTTCTTGGGCATATAGACACAGCCTATGCACAAAATTTTGAAGATAAAAACTGGTATCATTTTGACGACTCTCATGTTTCTAAAATTGATGTAGCAGATATCAAGGTAATGCTATATATAAAAAACTGAAATCATATGTATTTTATAAACTTATGAATTATAGACTTCTGCTGCTTATCTATTATTCTATAAGCGTAGAAGAAATCAGGGACAGGATGTTGCAAAAACTGTAGATGAAATAATCCAGGAAAAAAACGAAAAGCAGCAGGCTGCTGAAGTGAAAGAAAGCCATGAATCAGATGAAATGTCTAATGACATAAATATGCTTACAAGTAAGCAAATGTCAGACGATGAAAATAGAAACGATGAATTTAAAGAAAAGAAACAGTTTGTTTAAGTTTTATAAAGAATGTACAAAAAATGTTTCTTTTTTTTTTATTAAAAAAAGGTTATATGGTTGTCTGTCCTTTCATCTACTTTAGTAAATCTATTTAAGCAGTTTGCTTCTTAGCAGCAGCAACGGCAGAACCGAGGGCAAAGCGACGCTACAACAAACATTAGCTTTTTTTTTTTTTCATACTATTCATAAACTTACTTGATTCTTGAACTTCAACAATTTGAAACGGTCAAAGTCAGACAAAGAAGCACGAACGTTACGTTGTTCAATCTTCTTGGCCCAAGCGGTCTTGTTCCAGGCAGCAACAACTTCACTCTTTTCCAAAATCTTCTTGAGAGCGGTTTGACCAGCGTTACGGGGAAGGCTCTTGAGAACAAGAGGAGTCAAGACCATACGGCGGTAAGGGAAAGCTTGACGGGCAACACCAGTAGTGGGGCCATCGATGAGAGCACGGTTATGGTCGACAATGTCAACAATGACAGCCAATTTACCGGCATCAACACCAGAGTTAATAAGAACAACACGACCAACTTCGACCTGACGCTTGAAAGTACCTTGCTATAAAAATTTCAAATGTTAATGGGACTGATCATTATACAACTGTTGAAAGGATCCAATCATGAAATAAAAATATAAAAATGTATTGATCTATATAAGTGTAATCACTGAATTTTTTACTGTTGTCTAATCCCAGGTACATGCATGCTGCATTTATTTGTAAATGAAAATTGTGTAATTTCTAAATTGTATTTCTGTCTGTCATTGTAAGAGCAGTTTTATATGTTTAACAAAAATTTGTGTTATATTTCATCCATTTTTATTTTTTATTTCATATTGAATCCATCCTTTTTCTTAGCTATTTTTTACGTACAACCATGTTTAACCGAAAAAGAAAAAGAGAGAGAGAGATGACAGAGGTATGCCAATAACTATATGTTTATGCTTACCCAAAGATGTCTGTGCTTGTAAGTAGATGAATGAGTGTGTGCTTCTTGTCGGAGTGTTACACCGGACACGACCGGGATAAGAAATTTTGGGTTCTAAGTAAAAAAAAGTGTTGCATAAAGTATTCAATTTACAATAATTATTCCAAAATCAACATATTAAGAAAGTGCGTAAATAGACTCCTGAATAAATGGAGATGGTTGCTATGTTTATACTGTAGCTTATTATAGATTACTCTCTTATGTTAACACAATAAAGGTCATACACATCTGTTTGAATATATTCAGTTACAGGAAAACATTTGTCCTGAAGCTTGCAAAACTAGAGGACATACGCAGCCTTATTTCTGTACCTTTATACTACTTTTATTCAAAAAGAAGTCAATGCACTCCATAATAGAGAGTTTTACTATCTATTAGCACGTTCCGAGTAATATTTTTAGAATTGTGTGCATTGTTTATGTCGTTAATAAAGAATCTTGAAACTGTTTTATAGTCGGCAAAGCCATTTGATTGGACAAGAAAACATCCCGACTATTTTAAAATAATCTGTTTGAAAATTGTAAGTTTCCATTTTATGCTATCATTGTTTTTATTAACCCTATACCTTCTTCCATCACTTGTATTTGCTGAAAGACCAGGTATTATACATAAATATGAAAGTAATAATAAACTGATGTTTTATAATGATTAGTGGTGCTTTGGCATGGTATGGGAGACGATTGTTGTAATGTAGAATCCATGGGAAGAATTACTGCTTTAATTCAAAGACACTTGGGAAAAGATACATTTGTACACAGTGTTAAAATTGGTGATAGTATTAATGACGACCACAAAGCAGGATTCTTTGGTCAAATTGACCAACAGCTAGACAAAGTATGTGAAGAATTATCAAAGATACCCGAATTAAAACATGGTTTCAACGCCATAGGATTCTCTCAGGTATGGGGGAATAACTTGTTTAAACAAATTTTATTAAATGTACCTATAGGGTGGGCTATTTCTAAGGTAAAAATTGGGATAAAATTAGAAAAAATAAGCAACAAGATTTTTTAATGCATTTCTGTACAAAAGAGGCTACGTACAAAGATGTAATCAGCCGTCTGTTCATCGATTAATTACCTTTGGTTCTCCGCATGGAGGTTTATATTGATTAATATAGACTCCCTATATCTCCCTCACATTCATTTTTCATGTGTATTTTAGGCGTATCGGACATTCCAAATTGTATAAATCCAAAAGACTTTACTTGCCGCTTGATGAGAACCATGGTCCACCATGGTGTCTATACGGATTATGTTCAAAATAAAGTTATACAAGCGCAATATTATAGAGATTCTTCAAATATAAAAGGTTAAAGTTAAACAATGAGAGATATTTAAGACTAAATGAATTGTATGTAGGCTATTTGAAGAGAAATAAGTTTTTACCTTATTTAAACAATGAGCTTATACACAAAGACAATGAAAGATACAAGAACAATCTAAGTTCTTTAAATAAATTTATCATGATTCAATTTAGTCAAGATGTGATGATAAAACCAGCTCAGACATCAGTAAGTTTCTCAACTAAATAATTATGCTCTAATAACTTGTTTACAGTGGTTTTGGGTGGATGACCAAGATAACGGACTTGTACCTTTAGAAAGTCAATCACTTTACCAAGACGATTGGTTAGGCTTAAAGAAACTGAATGAGGCTGGACGTCTAGAATTTTTAGTGTGTCCAGGGCAACATGTAAGGGAGATAAAGTTTCTTAAAAAGGGGAAAACAAAACTAAAAGGTTTAAAGATGCAAATAAGCGATGAATATTTTGAGCAGCAAATAATAGCCAAGTATTTAATCGATGGAAATTTACAAATGATTAAGCAATATCGATTAAATTAAAAATGTATGTGTTAGTAGTTGTTTTCAACGAAAATAGTAATGTGGATTTTCCAAATTTGACTTTTCATTAGCAGGCATCTAAAAAAAAAAATACCTGCCCTTTTCCTTTTAGTAATTTATAAAAAAAAGTAGGTCGCTCTTTCTTTTTCTTTTTTTTTTCTCTTTTCTCCTCTCTTGTACCATAAATAAATGAAAATTATCAGCTACTTGTTAACTCTTGCAATCTTTGTACAAGTTATATATAATTTACCCATCATTTTATCTTCTTCATCAAGTGTAATACTGTCATCAAATGCTTCTTTAACATCAACAGATGAAGATAATCATCACTTAAGTTCTTCTAGTACCCAATGCCCAACAACAGAATACAGTATTGTCGTTGAACATTTTGCTCAACTGATAGCTACTCACTGGCAATTTGATCATCTTGAACCTATTATCTCAAACACGTATCGAACAATCTCAGAACAATTTCAAAAGCACATTCAGATCACAACTCAAAAAGTGAATCGCGATACAACAGAGCAGCATTTGTTCCGCGTAAAAGTTTCGTCGGATGACAGGATGGATCTTGACATTTTGCATGCGCAAATATTTGGAGCAATACAGGCGCATACAGAAGGTAATCTACCTCTTGCATGGGATCGTCTAGCAGATAAGCTGGGACGACCTGCCCTTGAAAGCTACATTAAAAACAAAACGCTTGAACATTGCCCTTTATCATCAGATCTGGTCAGTTCAGTTTGTTTGCAGCAGAGAGCACGTCAATTATCATCCGAGATGGAGGACTACATACATGTCAATTTGGAAAATATTTACAACCAATTAGATAATCAAGTCTTACCAGAATTATTACAAAAGACAAGTCAAGATTTAGTGAATGTTTTAAATTACTTCAATAGAATATTTTCATTTAGAGACAATGAACGATTTTCACTAACCGTGATACCTTGGAAACGAGAAAAAGAAGAAACTTCCTTGAAATCAAAGTTGATTCCGTTATTATTAACCCACAATGATGACCATCCTACTGATTTCTTTTCTCATTATGCTTGTTTATCAAGAGCATAGTATCTATTGTCACATAAAAAAATAATGTATTATACTCTTTCTCATAATAAAAAAAAACTATTTATACATACTCTCTCTCTTTTTTATAACTACTTTTTATCTAATTCCCCTTTTTTAAAAACCCCTCCCCCTTTCTTCTTTCTTCCCTTTAACTCCTTTTACGCATGCATACATTCACTGAGATTTGCAAACCTTTGTTTACCCTAAACTAATTTAGGTTGCATGTTACACGATCAAGCATAAGTTCTTTTTTCTTGAACGATACACAAGTTTAGTCTATACTTTTCTATAAAATAGATAAACATAGTGAATAATAAAAGCATTATAGTTTATTTTATGAGTATTTAAAACTGTAAATGATTTGTAGCATAATGCATCAGGTATTGTTTCAAGTAACAATATGTCAATCCACAAAACAATTATTAAATTCAAGATCTTTACTATGATTGGTGACAATTGAAGATCAATATGCATACAAATACAAAAACAATTGATTGTGCTATTTTTTTCATATGAGGATGAATAACCATAACTCATAAACTAAAACTGCTTTCAATTTATGTTATTCTTTGTATACTATTAGATGGTTTAGAGTAAAGAAAAATGCCATGGTTTCCATGAAATGAAGCTATTAGTTATCTTTGGGGACATAATTTTCGATTAAGTATAGCAGTGACAAAGGCTACACACATATAAAGCATGCTGTTTTTGCTGTATTTTTCAAAATTAAAAATAATTTGGAAAGGAAGTAGTGAAATTTTGATAGTAATTTGTAATAGAAAATTGTGGTAGTTTAAGATAGAACAAGCAGTGAAAGTGAAGGAAAGACACCAAAAGATATAAATACATGAAATGAATGATAGTAAAAGATTAACATAAAAAATATTATATATAATTTACCCGCTAGGTAAGGGATGAGATCCCTTTATAGAATTCTCACATAATCCTCATGCATTCGGAATATCTTTTATTATTGTGCTGTGATATGTATGTAAATGTATAGTGTATGTTTTTAGCAGTTATCATATCACTATTCCATATCGTACTACAAGAGTTACATTTGAGGACAGCATGTACTTTTCATTTCGATCCGGCTCAAATGGTATTTGTTAAGTTTTTGGTTTTACATTGATTACACATTTGACTAGTAAAATCCTCAGCAAGATGGATAAATTCAGTCTTCCCTTGTGTATCCTTTAACATTTTTTAACTGTATTGGTAATCTGTTTGGTAGGAGCAGGGGATTCTCTTTTCATAGATTCATAAAAAGTGCCATCACCATAAGCAATTATTCTTGTAATAGTTAGCTAGCTTATTATCTTTTGGCGGAAGTGGAGTTCACTTTTGCTTATTGCAGTCAATATGGATATAATAGAAAGTAGAAATCGGTTTTGTTATTTTTGTCTTGTAATCTCTGCTAAGTTTGGTAATGGCAATGAAATCTGAGGTAGAGAACAGAGAAGAAAAAACATATGGATTAGTCTATTAGTGCTTTTTCCGTGAATTAATGAAAATAATATATTCGTTTGTTTGGCAGTACAAAAGACCTTTGGTTTCATTTGACCAATTATGTCTTCCAATTGCAAAAGATGGTTTAGGGGTTTTGAACCCTCAATTACAACACCCAGTGCTACAGGTTAGACATCTTCGCCATATTTTCAATCACTCAACTATACCTTCTCTTGCCCAGGATGTCGCCAAACATCATCTGTCTATTATAGCAGACAATGATCATTTTCCTCTTGTTTCCTTTTTCGCACCTGTCTTCTGGCAACATGGCTTCAACCATCTATGGTTCATCATCCATACGATATAAAAAACTTTTGGTTTTTTCACTAGCTCGCCTGATTTTTCTTTTTTGTCGCTTTCAAATTTACTCTCGCTACCTCTAGCATCACTATTTATTTCAACACTTGACACTCATTGGCTCGATCGACACCCAAGAAAGTAGAGGGTAGTTCTTTTTTCAAAATTGCTTGAGATGTTGTTTCACACTAAAATTTCATATTGCTTTGTTATAAATGAAATAAATGTTTGATATCTTTGATCTTTGAACTCATTCAAGCTGGTTCTTTCAGGTAAATGCTCGCAAAATCTATCAAAGCAGTTCTTGACTTCTTCGCCAGCCTTCTTTCCTTGTCGATTCAAAAGTAAAAATAGTTGATAAACCAAGTTGTGTGTAATAGCGGCAGGGGCTTGTTTGCTCTTTACTTGTTCAAAGTAAAAGTAATTTGTAAACATAGAATCAGTATAGATAACTTGGGCTATATGAGATATCAATTTTTGGAGTTCCATAATTATGTTAGCATCCTTGCAGATGTTGTTCAAAATTGCCTTTGTAACCGAAGTTTTTGTAAATTCTTGGTGTGCTTCTGCCTTGCTCTTAATGTAGTAAGGACATTTGGAGCTAGAAGATATTGCATGATTGGCTACACTACAATTAGGTCATTTCATAGACTTTGTAGATGATTGCTCAGCTTCTTTTTTGACAATCTTAATAGTTACTTGTTTGCCCTTCTTCTTTTGAACAGCTTTAGACATCCTTTTTTCTTGATCATTGAAGACTTTACTAGCAGATGTAGAAAGGGCAGTAGAATAAAGGCCTTTAACATCGTTATCATCTATGATTTATTGTAATATTAGCATGATTAAGTACGATAGCTAACAAATATGTACAAGTGTTACTCCTCTTTAGACGTTTCAAACGTATGTAATACTTCTTCCTAACACTCATTCCTCTTTGAATTGGTTGCTTTTTTTTTTTTTTTTTTTTCTATTGATGGGAGACTTTTCTTTGCCTAATATTATTTGCATTAGTTTACTTATTCATGTAGAGAAAGCACAAGCTATTGCAAAATATACCTGACTTCTTTTTGAAACCTTCAAATGGATCACTGGATGGCACATAATTGAAAGTAGACTTTATGAGAGGTTGGAAATTATTATCAAATTCTTCTTGAAGAGGAACCTCCCCTTGAATCAGTTGAGAGCCTGAAGTGTTGACTACCACAAATGTACAATTTTAGTCTTGTTCTATTGACTGACAACAACCTCATATCACAAGTTTTGTTTACTTCTCAGCTTTTTAGTCGATGAACCCTCCTGAGCTGAAAGGTCCAAAGTAAGCTTCTTTTTCCGCTTCATCTGTATTTATTACTGTAAATAGTCTTGTTCTTTAATAAGAAAAATAAAAGACTCACATTTGGCTATGCTGTCTGTTTTAAATTATCATATGACTTTATTAAAAAAAGAATTAAAGATCGATACTTTATTAAAAAAATGAATTAAAACATGCTGCTAGCAGACGACCTTTTAATGGCAGCGACACTTTGACTCCTCGGACTGTAGAAGCTTCTCTATAATTTACTTAAGGAGAATGTAGAGGATGGATAAGATACCCAATTTCATTCTTTGACCGTTGTCTTTGGAAAAAAGAAAAGTCTTTAATGCTTCCAAAATAGTTATGGCACTTATCAATTGGTCAATATAATTTTCCTCGTTTTAATTTTTCGTTATCTGATAAACACTATAGTAACAGTGAGTATCAATACTAGCAACGTGCAACTTGACTGCTATTTACAATTAGAAGACCCTAATTTGGTATAGACTCATTTTGATGATGGCATTTATTGTAACACATAAAAGCAGTTTATTAAGTATACACACATTACGTTATTATATATTTATTCTCTAGAAATATCACGACCCCAGAGGGTCTTCTTTGTCCAGTCAGTGATGACTAACCATCTGTTACGAGCAGAAAAGATGTTTGAAATATAAGCAGAACGCCAGAAAGCAAAGGTAGCTACACCACCCGTAGCCAAATTGCCGGGACCCAATGGTAAGTCAGCAATAGCCTTATCAGATCCGATGTAACAAAGAGAACCTTGATGAGAGTATTGGAAAGGCTTGATATCCTGTGCTTTTTGTAACTTGCGCATAGTCTTTGTCTTTTCCTCGTCCGTAGCTGCTTCCTCCAATGCGGCTTCATGACACTCGGTGGCGTGAAGTTGAGCAAAAACACGTGCCAGATATTTACCTTGTTGTGCAGCAACTTGAGCAGTGGGTGCATATTTAGTTGCTGTACAGTCACCCAAGGCATAAATGTCCTCAGTGCCTGTCATTCTGAGCCAATCATCAACAACAAGACCACGACGGACATTTTGTGCCTCAGGGTATTGAGCCATCAGGTCTCTCACCAAGGGACGAGAGGTGTTACCGGTGGCCCAGACAAGAAGGCCATAAGGCATGGCATCCATCTTGCCATCAGGACCTTGGATAATAATTTCTTTTTCTTTAACTTCCTTGACCATTGTCTTGGTGTGAATGTCAATATGCTGTTCCTTGAATGTGGATTCAGTGTAATCGATCAATTGCTTGGAGAATGCAGGGAGTACATTAGGCATAGCTTCGACTAAAGTAATCTTGATTTTACCAGCAAGTTCTTATTTAATAAAAGAGTAAGATTATGATTATGAATGATAAATTTGAGAAACATACCAGGATACCAAGCAGTTAAATCGTCTACCAAGAAATCGTGCAATTCAGCGGCGTATTCGACACCGGTAGGACCACCACCAACGACAACCATATGCAACAAACGTTCAATCTCTTCTTCGGATTGGCCAGGGAAAGCAGCAGTCTCGATACAATCCATCAATTTAGTACGGATCTTTTGAGCATCCCATACTTCCTTGAGGAAACAACCATACTCCTCAACACCCTTGATACCAAATGTTTGACTTTGAGCACCAACACCAACAACCAAATAATCATAGGCAATAGTACTTGAAGAACTTTCACCCTTTACTTCAGAATTGTCTAATTGTCATCGTGTTAATTTATCAAAAAAGTCCGTTATCGCTTTGTCTTACCAACAATAGTGATTTCCTTCTTCTTTGCATTGATTTCGGTACATTCAGCTTCATAAACCTTGACTTCATTTGGTTTATGACGCGTGATGAAACGGATAGGTTCAACCAACGAACGGAAATCCAATGTACCAACAGTACAACTGGGCAAAAGAGGGGTGAATAAGAAATAGTTACGAGGTGACACAACAACCACGTTGTAGAGATCAGTGTCAATAGCCTTCAAGAATGAAGTAGCTGCCCAGCCACTACCAAGGACAACAATAGTCTTCTTGTTGGGGTCAGCAGGAACTGGATCCATGGTAGGATGGAGATGTTCATACATAGCTTTTTTTAAAGGATCAACACATGTACATTTTTAAAATATAAACACACTTACTGTAAAAAGTATAACCGACGAAACCTACAGCACCCAACTTGGCGGTATTTTTAATTAACTTCCATTTAGAATAAGGTTTGTTTTCTGTAGCAGAAGCAGCAGTAGAATTAAATCTTTGAAGGCTACGTCGTACAATGGGTGCTTGTCGATAAGCCGCTTTTTTGTTTATTTGTTTATTTAGGTTCAGCGTGATCAAGACTATAAATTACTTACCTCTAAATGATCTTGTCACTGATTGCATATTTCAAAGAATGAATTGATTAAACAGTTTCAAGTGAATGAAAGTCTCAAAGGAAAAAGAGGGAGAAAAACGAGAAAATTAAAAAATCCCAAAGGAAAAATACGGGAAAAAAAGAGGGACTTGTTTTTTTTTTTTTTTTTTTTTTTGCAAATCTCAATGATTAAACAATTATTTGTTTTAAATGACCGCAGTAAGCGCGTGGTGCCTTGTAGATATCGTTTCGCTTTGGCCAGATAAAAAAAAAAAAAAAGATTAAAAAGAAGCTAAAACCTTTTAGAATTAAGGATAAAAATGAAAGGAAGAGGATAAGAAGCGAACAAATTAAATAAATACTAGGGAAGATTTTGAGTTAATCAATTCAAGAGTCTTTGCCCTACATGTGGAGGTTATGATGGCATCTCATCATTATCAGAAAGACAATCGAGTTCTCACAGGATATGACATATAGCAAGCCACCAAACAAATCAAGAGGATGCGTTTTAAAAAGATCGTGGTTTGTGAGTAGTAGGATCTTCAAAAGGAAAGATAGGGGATTATTAATAGCTTTTAATATCTATAGGCATTCATGCATCTCAAGACAGTAATTGTCGTAATCCTTGGTGAACAATTGATCAGGATGGTTAGGACAAGACTTTGATTGACCAGAACCTCAAAGTAGAGCTTTTCATTAAAACGTTTTGTTTATTGCATGTGTTTATAGTGTGACTATGAAAAAGGTATTTTAGAAAAATATTGACAAAATATTTTCAATCAACAACCATTCCTGTCACGTAATGTACTTTAAGATATTCGCGGCAACGCCAAATAATACATCGCTGAACAGGGCGAACTAAGCTAGTCAGTAGACCAATGGGATTTCTTCTATACTCCATTTATCAATATTAACTTTTTCTATGTCTTATTATCCTTAGTTACTTCTAATTTATGTCTGTCTCTTACCGAAATTAAAATTTTGGATAATGCGGAGCAATATATAAAAACTTTTCTTCAAAAAAAATATGCAATTAAAATGAACTCAACCAATATTAATAGACAGAAAGCTTGGAGAAGAACTTTCAGAAGAGTATAGAGCTTCTATCATCGTTTTGCAACGGACCAAATATACGTTTCAGGAAATTGCTAATACTTTGGACCTTTCCCCCCCAAAAAAAAGGGTTGATACAGTGATCGCAAAAGTCAAGAAAGGTGATACTGCCATCCAAAAGCGCTCAGGAAGATCAAAGATGCTTACTTTTGTGATACTGTAAAGAAGGTTGTTTTCAGTGCTTATCTAAAAGCAGTACATCAGGTAGGCTTTTGTTCTTACCGAGCATTGAGGAAGTCACATTTCAAAGCTTACTATGCTCACAAAAGACGCGTATGGATAAAAGAACAAATACTTTGGACAAAGGGGAAGCATGGTACTACAATAAAATAAAATTGCCAATACTTCTAACAAAACAAAGATAGATGCTTCAGATGCCACTGTTACATTAACATGATCTTATGGATAAATAATAAAGATTAAAACCGAGGAGATCAACACCGAGTAAGCCCACTTCTAGCAAATCTAATCAAGTAAACTCAAACTAAGGAAAATAATAGTTTAAACTTTACAACAATCCCTTCCAAAAGCATAACCATAGTGCAACATCAAATGCTGCCAGAATACGAGACATGGTTAGTTCTTCAAAGCATATAATACTGTATGGTTTTAACATATTTTGTATCCTAAAATATGAGATTTCGCAATACCAAATCTAAAATGCTTTAATCTATTAATAAAAATTTAAGATACATGCCCAGGGAGTTTGGCAGAATAAACAAGACCATCATCCAGACCTCTGTACAGGACCTTTACTAGGCATTTTGATTGTAGTGAAGCCTCTAGTCCCCCCCACCCTATTTTTTAAGACGCTTACATTGCTTGCTGTTCGAATTCACTTCCGATAACATACTTGGCTACGAAATATAAAATTAATTGTATTAACACTTTCATACTTCATTACTGCGCGAAGCTTCATCTCATATGTAAGTATTCCCAAATTATTATCAACTTATTTTTGAAGTTAACTTTTCCTTTTCTTTTTTTTGCAAGTTATTTCTAGCCAAATCATAAGCTCCTATTTAACTTTGACTTGGCTCTGTGTAAAGCCCATTACTTTCCTTCTACCTTTTTTTACCCTTGTTCTCGTAAAGGAGCTTTTTATTACATATTGACATCTAAACGGATTGATCTAGTCCGGGCGAATATTTGTATCTTATTGCGCTCATTTGAACTTGTAGACGAAAGTTTTTATTTATATATAAGTATGTAAACAAGCGATAAATATCATTATAATCCTACTCTAGAACAAAAAATGAAGAGAAAAAGTCCATGAAGACGCCACTTACTGAGCTACTAGTCAACACTATGGTCTCTTTCGAATCGTGCAATAAATGGGTTTGTCAGTGGGAGGTACCTTTGATCCCCAAAAGGGTGTTGACTTTTTCCTTTTTTTATATACCTACCTCAGGCAAAAGCGATATATACACTGAATATCATGCGCCTAAATGAGGTTATTTTAAATAAAATTTATTGTTTCGACGTATCAATACATCGCCTACACCAGTATTTCTATCGAATTTATTTTTCTTTGTTCCTTATCGTTTTTATCCTTGATCTCGTAAAGGAGTTTTGGCTTTCATCTCCTCTTCTGATCTGCCTGGGGCGAAAACAATATACAATTAGACATCATACACCTAGTTGAGGTTTAAATTTATAAATAAAACTTTTAAAGTATCAAAATATCATATTAATCCTTTTCTATAGTAAGCTAAACAGTACATGAAAGTTTATTTGGCCTTGCATTATGGATAAAGCAGCCAGGTTTTTCAATGAAATTTTTTATTGTATGAAGATAAAAATGAATATGAGTAAAATGGATGTAAGATATAAGAAATGAATAGAAAATAGGATTTAAGTGTTCTTTTTGTAAAAGTCGGCTACTTTGGTATCATATTCAAGCGAAATATCGTAGTTGTGAGCAGTAGTTTTATCAACAGCAGCATCTTCTTCTGTCATTACTTGCATACCATTTAATAAAACACCAACGCGTAAAGACGTCAACAAATTACGAGCACCGTTAGAGTGGTTATAGATACCTCCATTGAATGAAGTCGTCATGTCTTTACCAATAGCAGTTGAAAGGTATTTGGCGCCACCAGGATGCTCTTTCATAAAGTTCTTTACATCATACAAGACACCTTCAATCAAAATCCACTTTTTGTTTTCATTCAGTACAAGTGATTGAAATTCTTCCCAGGTATACACTGGTAAATCCTTCAATGGCACACCATAAAATAACTTGGACTTTTCTCTTCTAATCTTCTTTTCCTGCATAAAGATACGACCTTTGGATACTTCATTAGAAGGAAATTCCTTAAGTTCATAAGCAAGACCAAACCAAGACAAGACGATGATTAACCATTTGGTAGGATCATATTGTGTGTATTTGATAGCGTTACGATAATCTTGAGGGAACTGATGATGGAAGTTATGATATCCTTCTCCAAGTGTAGCTAAGGCTGTAATCCAGTGATCACGAGGTGTATGGTGGTCATCAAAAGAAGCTTCACCTAAATAGTGAGCTAAGCTGTTGACACAAAAAGTAGCGTGGTGAACAAATACGAGACGGGCGACAGCAGAATAGAAAAATCCTCCCTGAACAAAAAAAAAAAAGTTAGCAACTGTGATGATACGCGGTATTTTAAACTTACTCTAAAATCACCCCATCCAAGACCTGCTACCAAAGTAGGAAAGAGGAAACCCATACCAAGAGCAAAATAAGGATAAAACTTGTGTTGAAAAGCAACAACAGAGTCAGCCTTCAAGTCAGCAACATCAGCATAACCAATACGGTTATTAGGTCTCTTGACCAACATCCAGCCAATGTGTGAGAAAAAGAAACCACGGTGAGCACTGTAAGGGTCCTTGTCAGTGTCAGTCCAGCGGTGGTGAGCACGATGTCCTCGAGACCACCAGTAAATAGAACCTTCGACAGCACCGGCACCAGCAAAAGAAAGTAACCAACGCAAGAAAAGAGAACCACGATAAGCTCTGTGAGCCCACATACGATGATAACCAGCAGTAATACCAAGACCCGTGATAAAGTAATACCCAATTGCCCAGATCAATGTTTTTCTTGTTAATTCAGTCGTGAACATACCATAGAGAGCAATGAGTGGTGTAGAGAGCAGCAAGATGGATTGTGGCCAATTGACAAATTGAGTCCAATTTTTATTGGTTACTGGTTTATCAAAAAGAGGAGGCATTTGCGTTTTCGGAAGAGGAGGCTTCATTGCCTCGGTTTTTGTACGCTCGATTGTTGTAAAGACCTCGGTTGCTGACATGATTTCTTTGATCTTTTACCCTTTTTTGATATAAAAAAAATGCAAAGAATAAAGATATATTCTCAAGATAAAAGAGGTGAGGAAAGAAGAAAAAATCTTTTCTTTTTCAACCTTTTATTATAAAATCTGGGAGTTGTTGGGTGAAGTGGGGATAATGTTGGGGCGACACCATCCAATAAGAAACATTCATTGTGCCGACTTACTCTGCGGGATTTCATTCGCTTTATACAAATCACATTACAAATTCAATTGACAAATATAAAAAGATCATATTTAGTATTCAATAAGAAACAAATACCCAAATTATGGTGTAAAAAAAAAAAAAATAGACAAAAAATGGGAATAGTCGTACTACCATCACAGCTGTTGTGTCCATATTTGCAGATCAGCTACTGGATGAAGTTTTTTTTTTATTGACGATTAGCAAGTTGAATGGTAAGAAGCCATTGTATAGCAATTAGATAGATTTAATACTTTTGGTTCACATTTTATCATATAATCAATGTTCCATACACCTTTTGAAGGCTTGCTTGTCTTTCTGAACAGTGCTCTTACAAAATATATCACTGCAAATTTACTTCAAAAGGCAAGTCTTATTTTCCCTTTTCAAGTCTTACATGAATCACGCAGATATTCATCACTTAAATAAGTAAACAAGCACAGGTTGCTAGCAAAACAAGGTGTGACTTATCTGGGTTTTGTTCTTTCCCCTTTTTTCGTGTTCACAATGAGTTACGCTTTATTATGCAACTGGTTTGTGCAACTTGAATTATAATAATTAGACTTATCCTTCACACGTGATCTTACTATTCTGTCTTTCCTCAAAAGATTGGGCACACTTAAAACTTTACAAAATATGGACTTCTTTTTTTATAGTAGCAGCTTTATCTAAGAAAAGGTCTCGTGTAATATTTATTTTGAGTTTAAAGGGTAAGAGAAAACAATCTGCTTATGTGAACTTTCCTTACTCTAAATGTATCCAATAATTCTTATGTGTTTTAATGATAGTGAGTATGGCATAATAAATTTCCAAAAAAGGATGTTGGTTAAAAGAAATCAAGTAAACACTTTACAGGTTGATATGATAATCATAAGTTTTAAATAATAGGCAAGTGTGATTAATACCAGCTTCTCTTCAACAATAGAAAACCTTTACTTTAAATATTGCTTTGGTATCAACTCGATTTGAACCAAAGAAAGGGAAAAAGAATGAAATTAGTATTTACTAAAGGTAATTTTTTCAATCACAATCGAATACAATCGTAATATTCAAATATGTTTTGATTGTTTCAACTTTATAAGAGTATATTTGATCTTGATTTGCTGCATCAATCATGAATCTTAATCCAAGTGGTTTTCTTATACTTGACCGTCTCTTGTTTGATTTATATGGAGCGGAATGAACATCCGGTCTGGTTTTTATTGATAAACGTCTAGCTTAACCTTCATAGACGATTAGTTCTTTTAGATAATTAAATAAACACATGAAGCCTGCATTTTAGGAACTATTTTAGTGTAAAGCACTGCTTTGTAGCGCATTAAGTGATTCTTTACAGGAATTTTAAGATTAATGAAAACATAAATAGAAACGTGAAAACCTGTATAGATCTCAATAAAATGCCTATTTGCTAAATCTGTCAGTGTTTTAAAGTATTTAATCATGGGCAATTTTGCTTATTGAGGGCTTAATATGCACGCTGACGTGTATTAAACAATAAGATTTTATGATGTACTTAATGCTTTCTATTATAGAATTGCTCTGTTAATTCGGTTTAATTCTTGTTCAAGACTTTTTTAAATTTATAACAAAAGATTATTCATCTGCAACTTAAACACAGCTGTGATGGTACACAAATAATACTTTGGTAGTGGCTTTCATCTTAAAGTGATAATAGACCAAGTCAAGCTGTAGCTGTAGATATATAATAAAAGAGTTCAATAAATCATGCTTTATATTGTTGGCACTAATCCTATAAATACAGTTCCTTAAAATAAAGTATTCTTTCCTCACATTAATTGCAGCTGCAGTGAAAATAGAAACTATGAAAGGTCTTATTTAAATGATCACCATGAGTTTTATGTACGGTTTTCAATAAAAAAAAAAAAGGCATTCCCCGGCATTGAAACAAACTGGAAGCTTCTATGGAATTACATGTATCAAGTTTCTGCTTCAACTCTTTCACTGAATTATCTAATGGATTCCTATGTTTTGAGACCATTACTTTTTTTTTTGATAGCTACTCAAATTTTACAAGTTAAAATGCTATATCAGCCATCCCAAAGAAGAACATTATTCTTTAGCATTGCAACAACTGCCAAAGTCCGTAAGCGTTTAGATTTTAATTTTGAAGTTGATTTTGAACTGGTACTATAGCCATTATTACTTGAAGGGTCATGATATAAATATATCTATGATGAATGAAGATTATTTTTGAGTAGTGTTGGTCCCAGTATGCTGATAAATAATCCAAATCGCAATGTAATTGTCAAAGGCATAATATATCATGTCGAGCATAGCATTCCTCTACCTGCATAAACTATTGTAGGATATCTACATCGTTTCAGAAAAAAACAAAAAAAAAAAAAAACAAAAAAGCGAATGTGTGCTAGGGAAGTATATCAGAGTAGACTGCTATTCTTTGGATAATATTTATACATGGTGGTTAAGATATTTTGATGAGAGATGTCGAGGGTATATGATACTTCTAAACTTCAGTCGATCAAATTTCAATTTTGTCAGAGGAAAAACGCTTGTTTGGTATGCCTGACTTTCCGGATTTAATAACCGATTTCAGTTTTCAAGTACTCTTTTATTTTTATCATCTTTGGCTGATAAAGCTGAAAACGACAGGATGAAATGAAGATAGCATGTTTTGATAAAACAGAAGCTTCCTTCTTTCCATCAACTTAAAGTATAGTAATAGACAGATCTTCATCTGTAATCCTCTTGGCTGTCACTAACTGTTGCAATAGGGTTTGTAATAGGTTATACTGCCCTTGTTCTGTATATCATGCGGATAAAATCAAAATTGGAAACATTTCTTTGATCTTTGTTTATTCGCCATAAAGATGTTGTGGAATTCTTACTGTATGTGTCACGATTGCTTTTGTCTACTCTTTTTTTTTTTTGTTGAAGTTGCATAATTATTCATCTATTTAGTTGTGGTCTATTTGATACTTTTTTCATTTAGACCAATAGGTTGACAGTCAGGAAAGCCATTTTTTTTTTCTCTTCAAATGCAAAATTATTAATGTCATCAGATTTCATTTTATCAGCTAAGAAAAATTTTGATTTTATTGAGACGAAAATTTTCGTGTTACACTAGTAACATAAAACAAGTCAGGAACATGAGCTGTCATATCAAGAAGAAATGCGCTTTTGATCCACTATAATTATTTCAAATGCTATTCTTCATAATTTTTATGATAGAAATAACAAGTTTTCATACTAAAGGCAAATTATGCTTCTTCATGCTTTGAGATGATTAAGCTTGGAGACAAAATAACAAGGAGAAATCCTGTCTTTCACGAATCTGTTAATTTATAGCAGCATTTCTCTGAACTGCATTATTCATTTTTAAAAGAAATTATATAGAAACAAATGACAGATCCATGAGCAGTACAAAATAAATTACGATAAAAATTAGAAAAAGGGTAATGAAAATTTAAAAAATAAAGATGGGAATAACAGCGAATGAATTCATATGTAATAAAATGGTATAAGCAGTAATTTTATCAGTTATTTTATACGAAGTTGACTACAAGTACCTTTGAGCCAAGGGTTTTTTATAGTTCATTTTTGACTATTAAAGTTTCTAGTATTGATGATCCTATCTTTTAAGCAATCAAGTTCTTTAATCATCTCAAAAATTGTATTTTAATTTCAAGCAAGTAGTAAGTTTGATATATGACTCTTATGTCTCCAAGATACGACTTTTTTCTTCTTCTTAACGTAGTCTCTGGTGTTTGGATGAGCATCGCCAAGAATAAATGCTTCTGCTGTATATAGTGTCCATTAGATTCACATATCTTTAAATAGACACCATAGCGTACAACATCTCAATCACGTACAGTCGGTTAAATTGACATAGACGTATTGTACTATGCATGCGCAACAAAAGTATGTTTTTCTATATTTTACAATAACAAGTAGAAAAGGCTGTTTATTATGACATTTTATTATTATTTTAAATAGAATAATTTATTAACAATATGTATGATTTATCATACAGCAAATCCTTGCTTAAACAAAAAATATTCCGTCCTTTGAAGATTGGCTAGCGTCATTATTTGCCTTTACTCTATGATGAGCAATGGATAAGCCAAGCATGGAATTCCAAATTTGTTTTGAATTCTGTTTGAAAACTATTGTTGGTTCATCGTTCAAATGCTTAAATGTACATCGAACACCGTACGGACAAGCACCTTTTTCATGATATGATCTGCATGCCTTGGTTTTATATTGACTCGATCGAGATACAGCTCTTAATTCTTCTGGTCCGTGAGCATATCGACAACGCTTGCCATATCTTTTTTTTTTGTTATCTTAATTTATTTATTTATTTTTTCTTTTTTTTTCTTTTTTTGCTACCTGCAGGACCCTGTTTCATCCCAATTTCTACAGCTTTCTGTTTTATAAAGTGCTATTTCTTTATAATGTAAATTAGAAGACATATTAAAAGATAGTAATAAAAGAAAAGAAAAAAAGAAAACAATAAACTAGAAGGAATACGAAAACGCTTTATATTCTATACATTCAATGATTTATCATTAGTGATCTTTTATAATATCAATTACCAATGAAATTTATTTACAGACACATTGATATATGTTTCCATACCTTTTATATTCATATAGAATATATTGACAGAAAAAGCTTTGTTATCTTACTGTTATTTTTTTTGTTTATCATTTTGGATTGACGTATCATGGACATTATATAACTGACTATGGCCAACAAAAGCAATTTTTCATCATTCGAAGAAAAAGCAATAAAAAGCAAATACCTTATTCTACAAAACTTGGCGTATTTTATTTTTTAGTGTATTTTATTTATCAAAAAATATGAGCTCTTTAGAATCTACATAAAAAGCAGTTAGCATACAAGCTAAATCAAACAAATACAAAATTACCTGTTGTATGCCATATTACCACGAACTCTAGTGTAATCAGTTAAACCTTCACAAGGACCGTGAGCGACAACAGCAAGTTCTTGATCCCAAAGGTATTTGTAAGCAGTATTGCGAACGTCATTCACAGAAATCTTGTTGACAACGGCCTTTAATTCATCAGCGCTCAAGTGCTTGCCTGAAGAAAGAACTTGAGAACCAATATCTTGTGCAACAGCACAGGTAGAGTCGAGGCTCAATAATAAACTGCTCTTGACTTGTTGCTTTGCACGTTCGACTTCAGAAGCAGTGACAGATGTGGAAAGACGAGTCCATTCCTTTTGAAGGAAGTGAACAAAGTCATCAATTTGGAGTTTGTTGTCGGTTTCTACATACATACCCCACAAACCGGTATCCTTGTATCCCTTGGTGAATGAAGCAAAAGAGCTAGCAAGGTGGTTGTTGTTGGTGATGGTGGACAATCTAGAAGAAAGGAAAGGAGCACCATTTAAACCCTTGTCCCAAGCACCAATAATGGCTTGCATAACAAGCAAATTGAAATAATCATCGGAAAGATAAGGGGCACCTTCAACAGCAAGAGCAATGCGAGCTACAGGTAAAACATCGTCACGAAGACGGATTTCTGAACCAGTAAAGATAGGCTTGGCAGATGAAGAAGTAGCAGAAGATTGAAGACCCTTAAACTTTTCTTCGGCTAAGCGAACAAGAGATTCGTGATCAATATCACCGGAACCGACAAGAACCATACGATCAGCACTGTAGTTTTGCTTATAAAATACAGACAAATCTTCAGCGCTTAATCTTTCAACAGTTTCCTTAACACCTTCAACAGGACGTCCCAAAGATTCACCTTGGAAGGCAGTGGCGTGTAAGTGGTCAAAAACAACAGATTCAAAGTTGTTTTGAGCATCTTCTTGTTGCTTAAAAGCAGCTTGGCGTTGTTTATCGATAGTGGTAGCGTCGATCTTGGCGTTTTGGACAAGGTCAGCAAGGATTTCAACGGAATCCTTGACATTAGCTCCTAAGGTCTTGGCTGCAAAATAAGTTTGTTCACGACCGGTTTTAGCATCGAGAACACCACCAACTTTTTCGAATTTGGTAGCTTGACCCTAACAAAAGGATCTGTTAATCTTATGCATTCCATTATATCCTCCTTTTTGTTGTTCGTTCAGTGTTGTTCATTTCTCTCTCTCTCTTTCCCGTTTCCAATCCTGAAAAATAAATAATTCATTGATATTTTACCTCAAGAACAACATGTTCTAATAAGTTAGCAGTACCATTGACAGATTCATGGCGAGAACCGGCTTCGATCCAAACACCAACTGTAGCAGCTCCAGAAGAAGCGTTTTCATCGGTGGCAACTGTAAGACCGTTAGGCAAATGAGTAATGCGAGTAGCAGCAGATTGTTTAGCAGCAGTGGCTAAGGGACGAACAAACTATTTTTTGTGTATTTAGCCACTTGTCAAAATTTCTGGTTTCTTTCCTACCTGCTTGGTCAAGCCAACATTAGCTTGTAAAGTGTTAGCAAGAAACCTAGAAGCCATTTTGAATTCTGATTTTAAAATAAAGAGTGGGGAGAAGTAACAAAATAGAGAAATCGAATACTCGGTTCTTTCAAACCACCTTTTTACCCCCCTCACCAAGCACCTTTGAAGAGGGGTCAGAAATTCAGATAACTACGTCACCATAAGTTTCGCCACTTCAAGTTTATCCAATAACAATTGCTTTGCACTAAATTCAGAAGGTGTTTTGTCCAATTAAAAGATAGATCTTAGCAATAGGCATTGCCTATTTTGTATATCTGTATACCATGTCGCGCATTCTGGAATTCATCAATCTAAATCCACACAAAAAGAATCATCAACCATTAATACCCTTCTAGAGCGCATTACACATTTCTATTTTATCCACTTTAATAACAAAAATAAATTTTGTAGAAAGAAGGTAATTTCACATTCGTTCCTCAATAAATAATGTTACTAGTATTATGTATGAATGGCTAAAGAATATTTTTGATATTCATATTGTCTCAAGTAATCTTTTTTCAAGTGCTATTTTTTTTATTAATATACAATTCATGAAAATGTAGTTTCCAGCGACATACTTTTATTAAATAACAGACAAATATTTAAGTCTTACAGTAGATTTATTTTGAAGTCTCCAATAAACAGTTGAGCTTTCCTTTGCTCCTTATAAAAAAAAAGTCTTATAGTAGATTTTGATAAATTAAGTCGTAAATTATTTACTACTCATTAATTTTCTAGCAATCAACTTTTAATTAGCAGCTGTAATGTCAGGGATATAATGAGCTACAGCAATATAAATGATGCACAAAAATTGTAGCCAAAGATAAGTAAGCTTTTTGTGATATTTGAATAGACGATGATAAAATAAACAATTTAGATATGAATATTGTAGCTCCATGAACCAGTACTCCTTCAAGTTATTCTGTTAGTGTCAATGATTTTTTTTATTTATACATTCTTAATTCTTGAGTATCTCCCGTAGTTAATTCCATAAGTCTAATATGCACCAAATCGCTAGATTTATTAGCCACTTTTTTTTTTTAAAAAAAAAGCAAGTAGATATAAAATAGAATTCTATAACTTACTTTTCTTCTCAACCTACCTTCTTTTGCTATTGGTTTTATTTTACGCATTCAATTTTTCAAATATGAAGCAAAGTTTCATATAAGTAATCACATTTTTTTGAATTTCCACTTCGTTTTCCTTAAATCATATATAAATTGCAAATATGAGCTAAATCTCACCAAGAGCTGGGTTTTTATTTTTTTACTACCAATAATTTAAGATACGAACTCATTATAACGTTAAATGCATTACACCCTTGAAAACATTGGTTATGCAGGCTTTCACAAAATTTATGTTCGCGTTTGTAAGATTATTTTTTTTTCTTTTTGAATAAATAGTTATTGGTTGATTTGAAATAACATTTAATGAACTCGATCACATAGTTTTTAGGATGACTATATTAGAAAGTGATTGAAAGAATCTAAACTATAAAAAATGGAGTAAAAGGATGATCCAGAACATTTCATTTGTATGGATTCATAATGTAACAATAATGATGATATATTCAAGCTAACTGCTAGAGAAGAAACAAGAAGGTGGAGCTCAGTAGTGGTAATCATAAATACCTCAAAACAATTTTGTTACTGCAAACATCAAAGTAATCATAAAGAGCAAAATACCTTATTTGGAAAACGCCTAGTCTTTTTTTTTTAACATTAAAAAACAGGTTTTATTTCTTTTCTTTTCTTTTTGTTTTTTAATAAAATTATATAAAAATGACTCAACAACTTGTACGGACACATAAAGAACCAAGTTTACTAGAAGATACAATAATAGGAATTCAATATAAAGTTGGTAAAAGAATAGGAGAAGGAAGCTTTGGCATAATTTATGAAGGTAAAAAGTAAAGAATATAAAAGTACAGTTTCAATAACATTATACATCAGGCATTAATTTATTAAATAATGAAAGTGTTGCTATAAAATTTGAATCTAAAGATTGTGAAGTACCTCAATTAAAAGATGAATATAGGGCATATAAACTGTTAGGCGGAATTGGTAATAAAAAGAAAAGGGAAAAAAAAGTTGCATGAAAAATTTATAAACGTAAAATATAGTCGGTGTACCTAATGCTTATTATTTTGGACAAGAAAGAAAATACAATGTATTAGTTATTGATTTATTAGGTCCAAACTTAGAAGATATGTTTGAGTTGTGTGAAAGAAGATTCTCTATAAAAACAGTTGCCTTACTGGCTATTCATATGGTATACATTCTATATGATCCATTAAACAAAAAACTAATAATTATACATAGATTACCTTAATACAATCCGTTCATGAAAAAGGTCTTGTGTTTCGAGATATTAAACCAGACAATTTTTTGTTGGGAAAACCAGGCACAAGATATGAAAATGACATTTATATAATTGATTTTGGTATGGCAAAATTATATAAACACCCTCGAACACATCAGCATATCTCTTACAGAGAAGGCAAAAATTTGACTGGAACTGCGCGCTACATGAGCATCAATACTCATCTTGGAAGAGGTAAAGTTGCTATTATCATTGGCTAATTTACCAATTCCATTATAGAGCAATCACGTCGAGATGATCTTGAGGCATTAGGCCACGTATTCATGTACTTTTTACGAGGATCTCTTCCGTGGCAAGGTTTGAAGGCAGCCACGAATAAACAAAAGTATGAAAAAATTGGAGAAACAAAACAGGCGGTTGGCATTCAAATACTATGTGAAGGATACCCAGGTAAAGTAAATGACTAATGTGTGTATGTGCAGTTGTGTAACTTTTCATCATAGACCAATTTGCAAAATATTTACGTTACGTGCGCCAGCTTGATTTTGCAGAAGATCCAGATTACAATTGGTTAAAATCTTTATTTTTTGATATCCTTCAGACGACAGAAAATGATCAAGTGTATGATTGGATGTTATTGTCGGATGCTCAAAATTGGCAATCATTGACAACTGAAGAAAGAAAACGATGGGTACGTAAGAGAAGGCATCAAATAATTAAGCGAAAAAGAATTTCACAGGCATGAGGGCGATAATAAATAAAAAACTATATCCAGAGTGTATGTGCTCTCTCTTTCTCTTTTTCTATTTTTACTTTAAATGATTGCAAGAAATGATAACTTGGTTCAATCAACAAGAAGTGTTTCATTATTAACTGTTAAATAAACAACAAAGATGCTTATCTCAGCTACACTCTCATCAGGTATTGAAAACAGAGCAAGAAAAGAAGCATGGTCTCTAAACACAGTATTTTCTGAAAACATTCAAACCAGGGAAGCATTGTCCGTAACAAAATATTTTATCATACAACATGTTTTAGATATGAGCCTTTTTGTTACCGTTACAGTGTTACCAGATTTTACAGAGTAGACACTGGTATTTTAAGGCTGTTGCTCGCAAGGGTGAGAATAAAAACTACGTTGCTTCCATTTATTTTATAGTAGCCATTCAGATAATGATGGCAAAATGCCTGTTCATGTTTCAACTATCAAGAGCAAGAACAATCTAAAGTTCATGCCAGCTATAATTGAAAAATATCTTTAGATACACCCCACTTTGAGCAACCGTAGAGAAATTAAAGTACAGAAATTTGAAGATATTTGATTTTGTTTATCATGAGTTGAGATGGGTGAGATAGCATTATCATACACATATCTTATTTAAGTTCTCTGTCATGTTATTCAAAATTTCAGAAATATTCTTGTATAACATCTTGTTAGTAATTGATGATTACAATTAAAAGAATATATATAATTTGATCCAACGAGTGTTTCTAGTGCGACCAAATTAATACAACTTTAACTGATTATGACATAATTCGCTATAGCTGCTGGTAACAAAGATGTATCTTTTGCCAAGAGTAAACCCATTGTTATCTTTTGTTTATAGTAGTAGCTGAAAAAAACAAAGACCTTTCTCTAGGAATCCAGCTCTAAAAGAACTAAAGGAGATGTTGTCCTTCAACCAACTTAACCTTTGATAGTGAATGCATTTTTTAGTATCAGTGATAAAAGCAAACCTATAATCTTTTGTTGGTGACAGGGCTATGAACAAGATAATAAAAAAGATATCCAACGAATCATTGAAAAAGGTGCATGCCTTATAAGTAAAATCAGCATATCATTTTTCAGCATTCAGTAATAGCTCTAGTTGTAAAGAAGAAATCCAAGAGACAAGGAAAGGGCTAGCAATGTGCTTTTTAAAACAAGTATTTTTTTTTCTTTTAAATACTCCAGCCATAACCTAACGTTTTTTGTCATGATGATGGTTTCTTGCGAGATTATTCATTCTTTTAATGATAGCATTCTGAACATCAGGATATTTGATTAAAAAAACCTATGAGAATTTGTTAAACCAATATGTTTCTCATGCTTATCAAGCTCTTTCTCACTCAAATGAAATAAAGTTTTAATGAACTTTCAGCCATAAACTTTTTAACATCCTCCCCAATCCATACTTTTGATGTCAGCAGAATATCTGGATTCAATAGCGAATGTTTCAACGTTGGAAGAGTCATGATTTACAAGCTTCTACCTGTAGGCAAACTCAACCTCACCTTTTAAAAAATTATTACCTGTGGACTGTATATCCAACCTCAGTAGATGGACTTTCCTTTATTTCTAGGCTACAAGCATTATCGTCGAGTTATCTTCACTTTCTTTTATATGATTTGCGTCTATCATAATGATCATATTGATAGGTTGTTTGCTGATAAGGATGGGAGAAGACTTTAAAAATTATTCATTAAAATTGCTGATGTTTTTTGAAGTTATAAGCCGTGTGTAGATACTATTTAGTAGACATACAGTTTTTTTTTTTTCATTTCAACATTGATCAAGGTATCAACTGAAGCCAATTAACAAAAATCAAAGTTTTACCAGAGCGAAAATTTGACCAGCTTGTCGAGAAGGTATTTCGTTATCTTTGACTGACTGTCAATAGCGTCTATTCAAAAAAAAATGGCTGATTCAATAATAAAAGCGTCTTGTACATCAGTAGACCCTTTCTTCAAGAATTATCGATTATCATTATTCCGTTTATAGTTTGTTTTACTTTTAATGGGTTACAAAATATACTTAAATATCTCATATGACCTTGGCTCTAATCAGATTTTCTTTTCAAGAATCATTTTCTAATTATGACAGCTTCTACAGTTCGATTATACAGTTTCAATAGTGTTAATTACATATGCGTATGTGTATTTAAATCATCTGACAATAAGTACCAATTATACTAATGTGATAGTAGATATTAATCATGAGCTCTCAAATCATCAAATGAAGCTTTTTAAAATATGCAGTGAAACGGAGTAAATCTCTTAATCAAAAAGAACCCTAAATATAATTAATTCAAGAAAATAACCAGCTATTTCAAGGACTTGTTTGATAAGCCTAATCAAAAACCACCTTTACAGCTCTGTCATATAAAAGAAAGGGTATTGTATTAATCAATACGCCTTTGGATTTGAATAAGTAAATATAAGTTTCTCACCCAAAAGGCTATAAATTGATAAATAATAATCAAATTCTTCTGATTCAGAAGACGATTCCTTTATTCAGATTCTAAACAAAATAACGCGTTTTTCCCATATCAACAGTAAGCGTAGAGTTTAGAACAAATGAATTTCTTGCTATTGAATTTATGTAAAGTACAGTAGACCACAGTATACGATTTATTGCCCATACCCTTCTGAGTACTAGTTAGTGCAGTTATTAACTATCAATATATTCATAAAAAAGCAAAAGTTTTTCCTTAATTTTTTTTGCCAATAGTTGCTGCAACTATTGATATATCAAAAAATAGATTATGTTTTGTAGCAAATGATCTTGGGATACACTCTAGGGAAGGCTCCATATGCTTACATCTATTTTATATATTTTTGAATTCTTTTTTATAAGAATATCAAGTGTATTAAGTCTAATACACAGCTGCTGGTAGCTTTATATTTTTGCGACTTCTGGATTCTGGTACTCTGTGCCCAAAAATTACCAGATGAGCAAGAAAAGTTATATCTAAGGACATTAATACTTACAAGGTCTTGCTTTAGGCTAATAGAACAGTATATATCACTTTATCATTCGTCTATTATGAACCAAAGAACCACACATGATCCCATTGAGCGGCTTTATAATGAACAGCATTACAAAAGTACGTCCAATTTAAGAAGCAAATATATAAAGTTTGTGGCAAAAGATTAGGAATCAAAAATGAGCATTTTTGCTTTTGAATCCTGTTAAAATGTAAAGGCATTATCCTATAATAGCACCCTAATGAAACCATTGAAGTTAAATGTCATTATAAATGAAGTGAGAAAAAGGTGAATCATGAACGCTAAATGGGAAATGTGATAAGAAGTTATAATAATTAAATAAACTATTGATTTTGAACAAAGTATCGTATTAATATCAAAATATGCATTAAATACAATAAAGAAGGAAATGAGATGCATTTATTGGATTTAAAAACAGTGGAAGATATCAAGGATCAACTGAATTATTCAAATTTATGTATTCTTTTATTAAGCCAAATGATGTATTATTATTATGAATAGAGACATTATTCTGTTGTTGTTTATGTCAAGCACATTACTGTAAAAGTTCTATGAAACAACTGGTAGGGAAGTGTTAAAGGTTTAGTTTGCCTGAAAAACAATTGGTTATGCACAGACATGTCTGCTGAATCCTCAAGTATTTGAAGGATTAGTACAGTATAGCTGCAAGGTCCAAATACGTCCGCTATAGTACAAGGACTAAACATGACAGTCCAGGGTAACCTTTGAAAAATGAAAATAGGAAATAAAGTAGCTCCTCTCATTTTTCAAATTTATCTGCCCATCCGAGGTAAGTTTGGATAAGTTGATCGTTTATTTTTTTGTGAGAAGTGTCCTTTGCATCAAAGATAAACGAAGGCTTCTTCTTCTTGGATGGATTTTATACTTTGTAATCAGCTGATCAAATACTTCAAATACAGCATTGTTTGATGTTTTGGATCACGTTACATTACAAACAAAGACAGATTTTGTTTATGTTTCTAGCTTTACATGGAGATTCAGCGTTTCAACACTCATATTTAGCACAAGCAGTATTTCTCTTCATTCATTGTGTTTCTTGCAATCTGTTCTTTATTGTATACTTAATTTTCTCTGGCTCCTTATTGATTAAAAACATGTCTTGGGAAGTTTATTATATAAAGAAACATTATCATCCTAGATTACTCTTTGTCGTTATCAGTTAAAAAAAGACCTAAGTGAGTGCATTGTTTAATTGTTTAAATTGATATTTGATGTTCCACTTTGCCAAAGTGATGACCAACTGTAGTTGGTAAATCTACAGAAAATCGATTACTGATAGTGATAAAATATACATGCTTTCAACCATCGTGGAATAGCTGATTGCTGAACGCATGTAAGGATTTCGCAGTATTATTCAAATTACTGAACTTAGTTCCAATAAAAGATTGTTAAAGCACATCAATCATCATATGTTGCTAGATCTATAGCTAACAACCATATTATTATTGATTCTTTCTTCGAAAATTGTAAAATTATCCCACAAATTTGTTTATAACGGCACATGTATAAAAGTATATCTTTTTATCATCAGCCCCAAATAGTAGCACAAAACAAACTGGATTTGCACGTGAAAAAATGTAAAGGCAAAAAAAATCTCATCTATTAACCTAGAGTTTCTTTTCTAATAATTATTATTATACTTACTAATATAAGATTAAATATTTGTCAAAAAAGAAAAAGAAAAAGAAAAAAACTTAGTGCCGTATTGTTAGAAATGGTTGGAGTGCTTTTTTGAGCAATGGAGGGCAGGTTAAACTATTTCTCATGGTAATTGTTACACAAGACGTTCGGAATAGATTTACGTCCCTTTTTAACAAAGTAAATTAAAAATCGCACTTACTTTTATAGCAAAAAAAAGAAAAAAAAAAAAGAAAGATAATTATAAAGAAAAGAAAAGGGAGTTTTTTAACTATTTGTATACTTTTGATATCGCAAAATAAATAAAGCATGTGTAGGCCTTTAAAATTTTTATGAATTTCATGCAGAAAAATGTTGTACAAATAAATAAGGAACCAGGCATTTACTTTGTCTATTAAGCTATAAAGCTCATTCAAAGGTAAAAGATTATTATTTTAATTTTTAAATGAGAGAATATATTATATAAAAGAGGTCAACAGTTGTGCTTAAACGATTTTTTTTTTGTATTTGCTTATTCGTTAGTCTAGAGTGGCTTTGTCTTTTTGTTTACCATCTCTTTATGGATAAACAAGTTTTTTAAAGTTTTATAGAAATCTAAGAAAAAAAAAGGAAAATGACTCAACAAGAATGTGAAAAAAAAAAAATATTTAAAGAATTATTTTTGTCCAAAAAATTTTTTTTTTCTTTCTTCATCAAACAATCACTCTTCTCTAAAACTGATGGCTTAAATACTTTGTCTTTTCAATTATAAACTTGGCTTTTATGGTCCTTTGTCAAGAACACACTTCTTCTCAAACAAATGCTTTGCTACTTTTGTGCTTCAAACATGTCTCTCTCTCTCTTTGGCCTCTTAAAATCTCTTATCTTCTATCAACTTGGTCTTTAACCAACGTTAAAAATATATGGCCCACATAATACATCTATCCTCTGCCTCTTTATATGGTCTCAGTTAACATCAAGAGTTGGTGTGCTCTCTTTTGTTTATCGTTCTATGGTCCCTTTGGTTTCATTCAATGTTAAACGCGTCATTCCATTAGTTTCAATGGTTAAAAAAGAAATCATATCTTGGCCTCATAAAATGGTAAAAAATTTTCTTTTGTACTTTATAATTATTTTATTAACACTCTTGAAATAGCTTACTCTGTCTGTCTTTGTTAGTCTTGGTCAAGAACATCCTTTTTTGCTGTCTCTTTGGCTAAAAAGTAATGTTCATAATAGGATTATCCTCTTTATTAACTTGTTCTCCTAGTTTAATAGTTTATTCTCTCCTGTGCCAATATAAATGGTTTTTCTTTAAGGCTGCTCTTGTACTTGTTTTGATGTCTGTATGGTTCACTTGGTAGCAATCCTTTCCTGTAAAAGCTCTCTTTTGGTGGTCTCTTTATTATCTTTGTAATATCTTCTCTCTCTCTATCTCTTCATGACCTCTTTGCTATGCTTCTAAAATCTGTGGCAGGATGGGACGATGATCTGCTGGAACTTGTAAGCTCTAAGGAGGAATGCGAACTCAAGTAAAAGTAATACCCGCTCTGTTCATCCTAGTGCTAGACGGAAGATGACTTGACATCTGAAGCTACAACAAGCGAAGTAACAGACCCGGTCACGCTTTGCTTGAGAGAGGGTGATCCCTAGAAATAGGGTATATCTTTCGCAGAACATTCCAGACATAGACTTAGAACCTGACAGTGAACGGAACGCCCTTCGGGGTACCACTCATATCCTATAGACTTGAAAAAGTGTTTATAAGAGTAATTCAAGGGTGATTCTTTATTATCATTATTATTACCATTATCATTATTACCATTATTATCATTATTATTATTGTCATTGTTATCATCATTATTATTTCTAAAAAAAATCAAATCTATTCTTTCCAAAAGAGACTATTTACAAAAAGGTTGCTATTCAAGTGCTTGGTTCTTCGCTATTCATCAATATTTTGCTATCAATAAATCTTCAAAACCAATATATTTTTCATTTCTATAAATCATCTATTAAAAAGTTGCTTGTTTCTAAAAAGTGCAAGTATCCAATAAACGTAGACCTTCATCTAATTTTCGTATCGCTCTATTATATGTAATTTCAGTTTTTGCTACTTTATTCGAAAAATACATTTGAAGATTATATTAGAAGCATTGATGGTCTTCCACATAATTGAAGCAAGGAGTAAAATAGTGCTATTCAAATCAAAGAGAAGTTTCCAGAGTAAAAAGATAACTTGTAACAGACATACAAAAAGACAAACGAAAAGGTTATGTTATTATACTTATAGATGACCTGAACATCTAGAAGGAGTATGAAAAAAGCCAAGCAATAATTGAAGTCAAAAAGGAGTATTGCAGACGTTGACTACCTTTTATAAAAATAAATACATTTTAAACTGTATCTTAAATTATAAAATGTCTTTCTTTAATATTCATTTGGTAATTACATGTTGAATCTGCAGTTTATTTTTATGCAAGTGTCGTATCCCAACATATTTTGAACATGACTCATATTCAATTTATAAGAAATCAGAGTAGTGAATGCTTTACAAAGATTTATTACAGTCTTTTCTCTATTATTCGGTCATAACTAATTCCACTCTTTTTAGCTCAATACAAGTTGTTTTAATATAGCTCCTGATACAATGAGACATAAATGAAAAATAGATCTACTTAAATAATTATAGACAGTCCACTTGCATAACCAGGAACAGATCTTTCATACTAGATCTATAGCTATGATAAATTAAAGTATCTTGAAAAAGACTTAATTGAACCTTCATGAAAAGGATATAAATACCAGATACAATAATATTAAATAAAAACATAACTTTTTAAGTCTCGTTGAACCTTATAATCTTTTTATTCTTACGAGATAACACGCTTCAGCTCTATCATATTGATTGATAGACTGCTTTCTTTTTCTTTTTTCAGTGAGCAGCGGTTTCTACGTGTGAGGACATGTAATGAATTATTGCTTCAAGCCAGAAAGGAGTGAAGGAGAGAAACAGATAGGAATTAAGAAGTTTGGATAAACAACTATAAGAGAACAAGAGAGTGTGATGCTAAGGGCTTGAAGATGTGAAATACAAATAGGTCTTACAAGAGTATAAATGAAATAAAGATAAGCAAAGATATGCATAGACGGATAGTCTAATTGAAAGAATGACACCTGATAGTTGACTAAATTTTTTGCTAGATAAAAATAAATTAGCATTTATATACAAATCAAGAAATGAGTTTTGAAATAATGAGACAAGTAACATAAATCCTTAGTTGTTAATTAAGTAAGAGTTTGTAATTCAATCTGAGCTATGACACTTCTCTATTCTATTTTGCCTAGATATTAAGGAGGAGTATTTCGAGATGGTAGATTTACGTTGATTGGTTTTGGTAGTGATTTCTAGGGAATTTAGTAATTGTGGGCCAATTGAAACATGACTGTAACGGGCTTCATCACAGCAAAGAAAGGTGGTGTTCAAGTATAGTCCGGATGAGGATGGACGATTGACAGGATAATTTTCATGAGGCTGCAAGTAATGGAGCGCTCCAGCATAAGTTTTATTTATCTAATTTCGGCTACTGTACGAGCCGTTGCTTGGCGGATATTAGCTATGTCTGGACTGGCTCCATAAATTGTAGACATGATGCTAGTCTAATTATCCAAAATTGACTTCTTTAGCATCGTTAATAGGGTTAGTCATCTGAAAAAAAGGTTAGTGAAAATATGGTTTTCTTGTAAAACTCTATCATTTGTTAGACAAGTGAAACAAGCTAGGCATCGAATTAAAGGCACAGATCCTGGTAACTAAGGTAAAGCGCTAGTATCAATGTAAGTTTTGTTCAAATTAAAATCAGATAGAGTAAAGTGGGTAGTGGGTAGCACTATTATTTAATGACATTTCTTTTAGATTTACTTTAGTAATAAATTCAGTAATTTTATTTTTATTTTCCTATCCACAAAAAAATTCATCAATTCATACACATTTAAAGTACCAATTTGAAGAGAAACCTTAACAATTCAATATCCAGCTAAACCATTACAAATTCAACATGAAAATATGGAAAGATTTGTCCATATGCAAATAATTAGGTTTGGAAAGCAAAAAAGAAGTTCTTTGTACTGTTTGAATGCAGCATATTACTCAATTTGGTATATTATGTATATCTTTACGGGTCTAATTATTATTTTGATAGTTAAAAATTGTAGAAATGCAATATAAATAAACACTATACACTTTTTGCTATAAAACACAATCTAAACTGGTTATGAAAACATCGAATTGCTAGTGTGATTGCAACAAAGTATTTTTTTTACTTCAGTATAAGTACAAACAGTTTAAAATGATACTTCACAGATAAGGAATGCTCTTAACACTTTAGGTAAATGAGCAGGAAGGAGAAGAAACAATAGCTTTTTTTTATGAATGAATGGACGGACTTTAGAAATTCATTATATTTTTGCTCTTTTTTTTTTGCTTTTTTTTTTTTACGTGCCTTTGACATGGTTCGTTTTAAGCATCGATGGATTCTATTTCAAGTGATTCAAGATCCTGTAATTGAGAATGGACAAGTTGTTTACCCTAAAACAAGTCTAAGATTAACAGACCAAATGATTAGTCGAGCAATATACAATCAGGTTGAAATCTATTATGGACAATATGGAAAAGGACTTGGTAGCATAGCAGGTAAGCATTTGTGATAATAATGTATATGACGAATAACAAATTGGTAGTTAAATGGTATAACCATGACACAAAGATTGGCATCATCCGCATACCAAGAGACTATACAGACATGTATCTATCAACTATGTTTTATATGAACAAAATAGCTTCTATACCTTGTAGTCTAAGTATCTTGCGAGTATCTGGTACGATTATATTTATACAAACAGCAGCTATTGAGTGGGATAGAGAACATTATTTAAAAGAACAAGAAGAAGCAGAGAAAAAAGGTTAAATAAATCTCTTACTATTATTGTGATTGTGACTAATATGTTTAAAAAGGTCAACATTATAGTTCCATTGAAAAAATACAAGCATCCAAAAATCAAATCAGTGCCATTTCATAATAAAAGCATACTTTGTTATACAAATAATTACGTACGTATAAACATTAACTATCAAAGTAATTTCAACTACAAGAAAAATGTAGATGGGCTTCATGCATAAACTTATTTGTTACAACTATAATTTTGTATAAAATATTAAGTGTGAGTACTTTTGCTAAATCACAGATTTTGTCATAATAAAGCTTAATATGTGATTTATTTATTTTTATTTTTTATTTTTTTTTTATTTTTGCTTTCTTTTTTTTTTATATATTTACAATAAACTTTTTTATGAGATTTCTTTTGTATTTTTTACTTTTTTTATTACTGACATTAGGACATTGCTTTGGTACAATCACTATACTTGTATGTTTTTTCTTGTAAAATCACTTTTTCCTTATTATTAACATTAAAAAATAAGAAAACCAATGATAGTTTGGCAGATCGTCTTGCAGCATTTGGTCCAAGGATTGATGATGTTATTATTGGTCAGTTATCAGTACCATTGAATGATGTGTATGGATGTTCACCTATCAACAACCATTCTATTGAAAATTGGATTCCTATCTTGGAAAGAGGGCGCTGTTCATTTCTAAAAAAAGTACAAGCAATGCAAGAGAGCGGTGCAATTGCCGTTGTTGTAGGGGATAAAACCTTTAATGGTTGGGTGACAATGTATGCCCCAGGTAATCATGATACTATTACTCATCAAATGAAATATTTATAAATTGTATAGGTGATACATCAAATATACTTATACCAAGTGTATTTGTAGCACAATATCAATACAAAGCATTATTGAAATTGTTGGAGAAAAATAATAATTCACTTATTATTCGAATCACAGGTGATGATTTGTTAACTTGGTAAAAAATAAGCGATTAATCTGCAATAACTTATATTAATAGTGATGATGGCATAGGCCACTATTAGATATGCTATTGATCCTCGTTCTTTCACCTGCTGTCATGATGCTTTTTATTTATCTGACTTGGCAATTAAGGCAACGTCAACATAAACACAATGATATGGCACCTACTCAATTTGTATCTCAATTACCCACTTATATGTTTAAAAGAGAAAAAGCCACCGACACAGATCATATGGAATGCCCTATCTGTTTAGAAGACTATTTAAATGATGAGCAACTAAGGATTTTGCCTTGTAAGCATGAATTTCATGCCAAATGCGTTGATGCTTGGCTTACGGAATATAAAAAATTCGTAAGTAAATTCTTATCAAATTATACATAGCCTTACACAGTCTATTAGTGCCCTGTTTGTAAATTTGATATTTATCAAAGAATAAACAGCAAATCAAGATCAAGACCAACTGAAAGTACACCACTTTTGAATGCATAATTAATGATACCCCTTTTCTTATTACAACACACTAACTTTCAATAATAAATTTATTAACATACTTACATTTACTTTTAGTACTTCTTGGGGAAAAAATAAAGAGTGTACATTCGTGTCTAATCCTCTATAAACCATAGTTCTATGCAAGAAAAACTAAGATGCACATGTAGCTAATAAAGCAAATATATAGCCTAAAGATGAAATATTGTCCATTACACAACCTGCAAAAAAAAAAAGCTGTGTGAATCATGTGCATTTATTCCTTATTATTTCATTAGGACATTTTAACTTGATTTACCAGCTGACAGGGTTTGCAAGATGCTCTTGAACTATACAAATAAAAACATTAGTACCTTTGCTTCAAATATATCAGTTAGTAATTGCCGAAGCATAAAGTATGTAAACTTTCCTTAGAAGATGAATCAAATTTGCTTTATTTAAGTAACTTATAGTATGTTGTATATACACTAAAACAGTAAGAGTCAGCTAAATCCAACCTTTTTTTTTACGATCGTGACATGCTTTATGCTGTATGGAAGAATACCTTTAGATAATATCACATTTTATAGCTTATCTAGAATAGAAATGATCTTCATCTGACTTTTCATGAGATGTCTTCTTATTTTGACTTCCTTTCAGCTAGTGTGGCCAGAAAATCCCTTCTTATTGTTAGATATATGAGAAATCATCTTCATCGGAAAACATATTTCTCGCATGGGGCGAAAGAACAGCGTTTGCTCTAAAAGCCCCGTTTCTATCTCAATAGCAACGAAGATTGACAATCATTGCTCAAATTAAAGCGCAAGGCGTACTTTTCAAATCATATATAGTCAATATACGATTGGATTAGTGGTAGAGTAGAGATGCTTTGCAACTAAAAAAAAATTATCCACACGTTGTTATTAGTGCCCCGTGATATCAGGATGGCTACGTCAGCATCCTCAACAATGAAATGGGTCCCCTGTATTCGTTACAACATAAGTAACAGTACTATCCACTAGGAGGGTTACTCTCCTTGGCACTACAGCCAATATCCTTGATAGTGGAAGCAACCCTACTGTCTCAGTATTCTCGATAGAGTTATGGTCTGAGTTTTACACGGGCCATCCATCAGAGATATTTCAAATCGTCTGAAGGGAAATGAGCTATTGCTATACTTGAAAACGAGTAATTATCATCAATCATCCCTACAATGACAATAAGTCCGGTGAGTTTGCTAAATTCAAACGAAACCGGATAATGTTTCACATCTTTAGCTCTCAATTCAAGGGACAATCCACTCAAACTATTCCTTGCTAATACATAGTACCCTTTATGGAACATGGGCAGATGTTTATTGCTTTTACAATAAGACTGATAAATAAAACGAAAGGATTTGATCAAACCAATGCCATATGCTTACTATATTATCATTCTGAGTATACACACAGAATTTGTTTTGAGCCAAGTCATTTAATACGTGCTGGAACAGTGAATATACAAGAAATATTTACTGAAAGGTTTGTGTGATTTCCATGGTAAATCCAAAAATTTACTTTTACTTTTTTAAAAGCAATCATTCAACAAACCTTTTTTACCCCCTTAGAATAATCTTCTCCTTATATTTATTATGTCAAACACAGTCATCATAATTTAATATTTTTGTATTAACAAAAGTTAATTGTGTATGATTTCTAAATGAAGGGTTTGATCTACGTAAACATTTATCATTTGGGGATATACTCCCCATAGCCAGTTATGTACCTCCTTACTATATTAAAAGGATACTAAAGAATCGATTGCTCCTATTTAGCTTTGTTTATATATCAAATGATAATTTCGTGAGAAACAGTATATTTTTATTTTTGTTCCCTTTTTTATGTAAATGAGTGATTATTCATATAAGCCATTAGACAGTAACTGCGAGGCTTCATCACCAAGACTTGATATATCACTTGATTTACCAACATGCAAAGGGTACTTACCTACGTACTGGCCAGGACAATCCATCAATGGCAAGCTTCTTGTTCAATCGAATACACCAATCAAAGTTTCTCACTTACGTATCGCTTTTTATGGTAGTGTTCAAGTGTGTGGCAAAGAGCGTACTATGCCGCTTACCGGCGGACTGTTCGATTATCACAAGAACGTACAGTTACTTAATAGAGGAATTCGTATTGTTAAGAAGCATAAAGAGCATGATAGTGCTTTACAAAATCAAGCACTTGGAGTAATCAGCGATTATCAGCAGAGTACATTGAATGGAGAGCAGAATGAGATGCAGCTTTTTCAAGCTGAGGCTACAGAGAAAGAAAGACATAAAGCTCAATGCGGACGACAAGAAACTGTGCAAGTAACTGAGCCAAAGAGAAAAAAGAAAAGCGAAGAAGAAAGGCGTATTGAAAGATTAATCAAACAGATAGCAGATACTGATTTCGACAAAGATACTAGCTATGGGGCTATTGAGAGCAAAGACCTTACATATGCCTGCTTTAATGACAAAAGCAGTGCATTTGACTTGGAAGCAAACACGCACAACGTTCGTTTTTCTATTCATGTTCCTATATCAAGAAAGTTACCAGGAACATTTGATCATCCAAATTATCCAATCTCTTACCGTTTAGTAGCCATCATGAACTGCTTTGACAATGACCAAAAGGAGATACTGTGCTATTCTACAGCCAAAGTACGCTTGGAACCAATGATGAATGATACATGGCAAGAGTTTTGTTCCTGTGCTCAATCATCAGAAACTAGTATTTTAATCTCGGATAACAGCAACATTTTTAAAAGCTTCTGCAACTATGTTTTATCCTGTTCTTCTTTATTAACCAATTCAAGGCATTCAAAAGCACACGCAAATGTCTTATCAGAAGCCATGCCTCTTTGCTCTTCGAATCAATTACAAAGCTATATTGAGCTGCCAACACAGGTGTTTGGACGTTCAGAAATGCTCCCATTAAAAGTCAAACTGTTAAATACATCAATGCACTTCAAGATTTCAGTACTAAAAATTAATGTTCAGTTATCGCAAAGAATAGTCATGACATGCGGATTTGGTGAGACAACAGAAAGTAAAGCATTGATGAGCAAGAGATTTGTTTTCAACAGTGCAGACGAAACCCCCTCAGGCTATGATGAGCATTTTACTTTCTTTGACTGCAACAACATGTGCTTTGATCTTACCGGGTTATTACATGTTCCTCCAAGTTGTGCATACTCTATACCGTCTAATTCAACAAAAGAAGTGTATTCTTTGGTTCATGATATCAGTGTGAACCTAGAAATTGAAGGAATCATCAGAGCGAAAACTATTAACCCTGAACCCAAGCTTGATATGACAGAAGTAATTTACTTTGCTAGAGAAGATAACATCTTCGTACATGAAAGAAATCAGGCAGTAAAGAAATTGAATATTCAAGGAGATAGGGTCTACAAAAGCTATCGCATGCACTTGAATCCTTTACAGGTTTTCGTTAATCATTCAGGATATGCACTTTAAAGTTACATATAAATACAACTCAACATGGATTTTGCCAGTCAAGATACGAAATCGGTTAACTATTTGAACTATAATACTTACTTTTCATTAAATAAAAACTTTTCTTTTTTATTCAATTAAAATCAACAAAAGTACCAAAGGCAACAATAATTATAACATATTGCTTTATAATCTTTTTTTTTTTTTTTTTTTTTTTTAAAAAAAAAAGGTGTTTGTCTAGTCAATATCTAAGTTTTATTATTATTATTGAACACTTAAATACTGTGTCTTTTTACGCAAGCTATCATTAAAGTCTGGGAAATAAGACAGTATTCTTTTCACCCAATGGTCTTTCAACATCTTTCAATGTTTTAGCATCTTTAAAATATCTTTCCTCGCGAGATACACCAAGATCATTCAGTAGTTTATCCATCTTTGTAGGCATTACAGGTTGTAAAAGAATGCCTGCAATACGACAGGCCTCTAATGAATAAGACAAAACTGTATCCAATCTTTCCTTCTCTTCAAGCTTTTTCACTAAATTCCAAGGTTCATTGTGTGTAAAGTGTTTGTTGGCCTTTGAAGATTGTAAGCAAAAATACAGAGTAAACTATCTTATCTTATTTCGTTTACCTCTGATAACATGTTGAAAACATACGAGAATGCCTTTGTAAATTCACGTTCTTCAAAGGCTTTATCAAAATTATCTATTTTTCTCAAAGAATTACGCATTTAAAACATAACAATAAAGAATTTTTTTTTTTCTTTACCTGCAACTTCGGTTAGCATTGTATGTAATGTTTGATCATTACTGTTGACAGCCTTCCTTATAGGAACCCTTTCGCTTGAAAGCAAAGATTTTGATGTGGCACGACTAAACAAGTTGCCCAATTGGCCAGCTAAATCCTTTGTATACATCATTTTAATTACATCCTCAGAATAATCTATAGATTCATTTGTTAGTTCTTCAATATACTCATACAAAAGCTAAAAGTCTTACCAGAATCATCTACAATCCCACCATTACGAACCAAGTAGTAGCGAACAGGATCAATACCATATCGTTTTAATACCTGAAAGGGATCTGCCACGTTTCCTTTACTTTTAGACATTTTTTGTTTTTGCATAGTCCAATGAGCATGAACTAAAAGTTGCTTTGGTAATGGTAAACCAGCAGCCATCAAAAAAGCTGGCCAATAGATAGCATGAAATCTAAATATAAAAAGGTTTGTCATTTTAACTAAATCCATCTCTCTTTATAGCCCTTTTCTTTTTACTTTATAATATCTTTTCCAACTACTTGTACATCAGGTGGAAAAGTACTTCTTAATTTAGAATCACTTGTCCAAGGATAACCTGTTGCTGTAAGATAATTTGTCAATGCATCTAACCAAACATAAATTGAATGTTCGGGATCATTAGGTACTTGAATCCCCCAGTGAAGACGTGCTCTTAGTCTAGACACAGACAGATCAGGAAGATCATCTTGAAGGTAAGAAATAACTTCATTTCTTCTATTATTGGGTACAATCACATTTGGGTTATCATTGATCCACTTTAAGATGTCTTTTTGAAATAAGGATAGCTTAAACTTATAATTTTCTTCAGATGTTCATTCAACACGTTGTCCTGACTCAATAGCCACCATTATCTTTTCTCCTGTCTTTTCGTCTGTTGCTTCCTGGACTTGATTAGTTGTATAAAATGCTTCATCCGAAACAGCGTACCATCCTTCATGTTTTCCTTTATAAATATAATCGTTTTTTTGAGGTTGATTCTAAGAATACTTAGTAACATGGCTTTATAACAACAGTGCCCTCACTTTTTTCTTTACCCATAACTCTTTAACAGCTACTGCATGGCCTTTACTGGTAGTACGTTGGAAACTTGTGTATTCGATATTGGCAGCCTCACATAAACTCTATAAAAAAATAAGCTATGACACGTTTCTGCATAGAAATATGAATATTTTACCTTGAAGCTTTCTGAAACTTTGTTACAGAAAGCAAGGGGATCCATCTTGTTTTTTTCTGCAGCTTGTTGAATCTACGAAGCAAGTAAGAATAAAAGGTCTTTTGAGTGCCATTCACAAGAATACCTTCAAACCATGCTCATCTGTTCCGGTTGACATGATTGCTTCATTTCCGTGTAGCAGGTAATGTCTTCGAATAGTATCTGCTAATACAGTTGAATAAAGGTGTCCAATATGAGGCACTATAAGTAAAAAATAGCCCATGTCAAAATAAACAAATCAGGGGGTGGTTATATAAAGATCAAGTCTTGCCTGCATTTACGTAATATATAGGTGTTGTTACATACGCTTTTGTATAATTTCCACGTTGATTAATGAATGGATGTAAAAGATTCACTTTTCTACAAACAATTCCGAATCGAATAATACGCATAATGATTGAGAGATAAAGAAAGAGAAAATTGCTTTTTGAGCGGAGTAAAGTGATAAAGGTCTAAGTATCTTTCAAAAGCATCCCAAAATGCTAATCTCGTTCTGCAACACTTGACAAACTTTCATTTGCACTTATAGGTGACTATATAGATCTCATAAAATTTTTTTTAAAAATGTATAGTACAAATGCCTGTTGCTACATTGCCTTTGAGAAACAAAGTTGACAAGCGTTTTTCTTTTTCAGATTGAATGTCTCAAAAAAATATTATTAATGAGTTGAATCATGATTTTTTTTTTTACATACACAAAATGCACTGCTTAAAGACATTTAATTTCATGTATGGATCTTTTGTATAATCTACAGCTTTTGATATTTAACTACTGATTAGAAATAGCAAACAGACAACATGATAACCATCTGTTATCACAGTTACAATGCAAAAGAAAAGACCATTTATTAAGATTGTATAAAAACTAAAAACTAGATAAAGATTTGTGTTTATTAAGTATTATTGAGCTTTTAGAAGGCAAAGAGGAGTGAAGAAATTTATTGGATTTAAAATAGAATTGATCGCAAGCCATTGATAAGTAGCAAAGAGCCAAGTACTTGAATAGCAACCTTTTTGTAAATAGTCTCTTTTGGAAAGGATAGATTTGATTTTTTTAGAAATAATAATGATAATAATAATGATAATAAAGAATCACCCTTGAATTACTCTTATAAACACTTTTTCAAGTCTATAGGATATGAGTGGTACCCCGAAGGGCGTTCCGTTCACTGTCAGGTTCTAAGTCTATGTCTGGAATGTTCTGCGAAAGATATACCCTATTTCTAGGGATCACCCTCTCTCAAGCAAAGCGTGACCGGGTCTGTTACTTCGCTTGTTGTAGCTTCAGATGTCAAGTCATCTTCCGTCTAGCACTAGGATGAACAGAGCGGGTATTACTTTTACTTGAGTTCGCATTCCTCCTTAGAGCTTACAAGTTCCAGCAGATCATCGTCCCATCCTGCCACAGATTTTAGAAGCATAGCAAAGAGGTCATGAAGAGATAGAGAGAGAGAAGATATTACAAAGATAATAAAGAGACCACCAAAAGAGAGCTTTTACAGGAAAGGATTGCTACCAAGTGAACCATACAGACATCAAAACAAGTACAAGAGCAGCCTTAAAGAAAAACCATTTATATTGGCACAGGAGAGAATAAACTATTAAACTAGGAGAACAAGTTAATAAAGAGGATAATCCTATTATGAACATTACTTTTTAGCCAAAGAGACAGCAAAAAAGGATGTTCTTGACCAAGACTAACAAAGACAGACAGAGTAAGCTATTTCAAGAGTGTTAATAAAATAATTATAAAGTACAAAAGAAAATTTTTTACCATTTTATGAGGCCAAGATATGATTTCTTTTTTAACCATTGAAACTAATGGAATGACGCGTTTAACATTGAATGAAACCAAAGGGACCATAGAACGATAAACAAAAGAGAGCACACCAACTCTTGATGTTAACTGAGACCATATAAAGAGGCAGAGGATAGATGTATTATGTGGGCCATATATTTTTAACGTTGGTTAAAGACCAAGTTGATAGAAGATAAGAGATTTTAAGAGGCCAAAGAGAGAGAGAGACATGTTTGAAGCACAAAAGTAGCAAAGCATTTGTTTGAGAAGAAGTGTGTTCTTGACAAAGGACCATAAAAGCCAAGTTTATAATTGAAAAGACAAAGTATTTAAGCCATCAGTTTTAGAGAAGAGTGATTGTTTGATGAAGAAAGAAAAAAAAAATTTTTGGACAAAAATAATTCTTTAAATATTTTTTTTTTTTTTCACATTCTTGTTGAGTCATTTTCCTTTTTTTTTTCTTAGATTTCTATAAAACTTTAAAAAACTTGTTTATCCATAAAGAGATGGTAAACAAAAAGACAAAGCCACTCTAGACTAACGAGTAAACAAACTTGAATTTATTTTCAACTACAATCATTAATATTTCTTACATACAGCAATTTGCTTAAGGAACGTTTTTTTCTTTCTTTCTTTTAAATCCTCCTATTCTCTTTTCATTGTTAAATGAATAACATTCTATAATAAACAAGATGGTTGATTGTCTATTTCTTTGTCTGTACAACCGTTGTCTGCATAAATTCATATGAAATTTAAAGACCTATCGTTTTCTTATTTATTTAAAGGTATTAAGATCATACAAGCAAATAGAAAAAAAGCTGGTCTTTGTCTCTTTTTTTTTGTTTTAATCATATCTTGTGTGAAATGCATTTTTTACTTTTCTTTCCTATAAAAATGTGATTTTTTTTTAATTAATTTAATTAAAAAAGGGAGAGGAAACACAAGTTTACGCCGAGCTTCATGTGTAACAATTTTGAAAAAAAAAAAATATTAACCTGTCCCCTATTGTTCAGGATACATGAATAAATATTACTTTGTTAATATGGTTTCATTGTACTTTTAATCAATATTCACTTATATTCTAGTAAAAAATAGTAATAATGATGGTTAAATATTAAAAAAGAAAAGAAAAGAAAATGAAATAGTCAGTTTATATCATTTTTATTGTTGTTTGTACTTTTTCATATCTGAGTCTATTTTGCCTTTTTTTTTTTTTTTGCTTTGTTTTGTTTGCGTTATTTTTTGGGACCGATGGGAATAAAATAAATCATGATGCTTGCACATGTATTGTTGATAAACAAAACTGTAATTAAATCATTTCTTCCTTGAAGAGACACTGACCGTTTAAACAGAATCAAACAGTCTATGACAAAAAAAAAAAAACATGAGCAACTCCGTACCCAACGACAAGAAGCCGCTGCTCGCCTACTGCAGCCACCTTCTGAGAACCAAGACTTCCAATATATCTTTATTCCAACCAAGGTCAGTGTATCAATTGGACAATTACGCAACTGCCTCCATAAGCTTGAAATAAACAGAAACCGTATCACGGACATCCACTACCTAACCCACAATGGAGTAGCCCTGATGTATCCATCATTCATAACTCGATATGAAAACAGTATTAATAAGCTACATGTAAAATATATCCAATAGATAGGCTACAGGTTAATTCGGATAACCTTCGTTAAGGATAAGATACTTCGTAATTGCACGGTTAAATTATATTAAATCCAGAGACTAAATCACAGTCAATAGCAGTCGATCATATACAAGCATTCTAGGATAAATGCTTACGATGACAAATATAACAATGGAAGAACACATAACCCTTATCTATTTGTCATTAGTTATATCATACTCGTTAATTATTAATCCATGTCATGAAATATTATCCGTGTATGAAAAGTATAAATAGAGTATCATCTTCTTATTAAAGAAAACGATCTTTTTTATCGAATCTCGTCGTCTCTTGTTCCTTTCTATTCTTGGATAAATCAAGCCCTTTTAATACACAGCGATTATGCATCTGAACTAACAGAGCGTCTATAAAAGTTCAAAGTACAGCTCAGAGGAAAATTTGACCTATATGATGGATCCATCCTCAAGGATCCAAAATACGATAACAGTACCATGGAGGGACGCAACAAGCACGCATTTAAACAACACTGCAACCGAATAAAACGCGCTCTTACTTTTATTCGCTCGCCAGTCAAGTACGCTGTGGAGAGATACTTTTACAGTAAAGGTTGCATATAAAAATCGTGTATTAATGATATAATCTCTTCTTGGCAATATAATAATCTTATTGAGCTTTTTTTTCTCAGATGAAAACGCAGGCATGCTACAAGAGAACTCCTCTGACAGTTCCACTGGTTAATAATGTCGGCTCTTTCAATTTTTCTGTTTAACGCTACCGGTTTACTTAAACAAGCTATCTCTCTTATATTACAATTGGTCATACTACTAATAACAGAAACTTGACTAGTTGCTCCTAATCGATACCCTACTTCCTGACGATAATTCCTTAGTTATAGTCAACCCATCAACTCCTTTCGATTTCATGGAAGCCTTGGGCTCACCCTATTAGTTGATCCTTTCTGTCCCTTTCCAGTTCATCATATTATTCATGACCATCATTTATTAGCCAAATACACCCTTTAATTTACAGTATGAAAAATTCACATTCATTGTCTCTACCTCCCACCATCCTTGAATCACACCTCAATTCAAGAAATATTGGTACTTCATCCTCAAACTCTCCATAATACAACATTAGTTGTATTTTGTGGCGATTTTAATGCAATAATGGGTTTGTTTACCGATGATTAATGTTCTAGTCATTGTGGTACTATCTTACAAAATTGAATTTATTCACACGATATAATCTTTAGAATCAAAGTTTGGCTTATGGTAGACTTATCTAATCACACACAATGGGAGTGGTATCAGTGGCTACTTTATGAGCACTACTAACCTACATTCGCCGCAGTTAATTATCAGAGACGACCTATCCATGGAGTCTAATCATAAGTTTATGACACTTTCCTTTCAAATGGCTTTGCCATCTGTATCTGAGCTTTATCCGCCACGGTTCCTGTGGAATTTGGATAAACTTAAAGAACCTAATACAGTTTCCTGCTATAAGAGTGTCCTTATAGAGCAATCTAAGATCCTACTGTATATTTCAGCACCTACATTTCCTGATCGATCTTCCGCTTCTACTCATATCGAGGAGATTAACCAAAACCTGGGTCAATTCATTTACAATTTTTTGATACAGTTTGCGGTAGACATGCACTACTAGCTGACATTAAGCTTCAGAATTTTTGGACACTTGAAATGATGTACTTTTAGCCTACGGGAATACTGCTATCGCAAATGGCGGAAAGCTAATGGACTCAATTGTCTTCAGCACTGGGTTCTTCACCAACAGACTAAAGCCAAACTACGACGATTGATTGTCAAAAGGAGTAGAAAAAATTAGCGCATATCTTGTAACCAAATGGAATAAGGGGAATACACTAAATTCAGTATATCCGAAAGAGGCAACTACTCAGATATTCCTTTTCGACCAAGGAGGGCCCTCAACATTCTGCAAGCGCTATAGATTCTCATCTCCAATCCATTTATTCTGGCTACCTACTACAAATCTCGCCAACCTCTTCTTCCTACCCTACAATTGCTCTCTTTGATGATGTTTCTTGTCATATTACATTCGAAATGATCTGTGACGTACTTAAACATATGCCTACAAAAAAGGCGCTCAGTGTTGATCAAATTCATCAAGAAATGCTGCATCTCCTTCAGAATCAGTTTGCACCTATTCTTCTCCATCTTTTTCGCCTTTGTTGGAACCTCTCATATATACCAAGTAACTGGAGAGTTGCTCAAGTTGTTTCCATTTGCAAGAAAGGGTACGTATGATGATCCTGGTAACTACAGAACCGTCAGTTTAACAAAGGTGTTCCGAAAGCTTCTCGAACGCCGCCTCCATCCTCTCATCACAATTCAAAGCTCTATATTGGATCTAGCTCAAGGTGGTTTTCGTGAAGCTCGAGGATCACTGGATCAAGAACTGTGCCTGGCAAAGATTTGCAGTATTGTTGTATGAAAGGAAGGAATATGTAATTTGAAAGTTTTGAAAAAAAAGTAAACGTGTGTTCAAGTAAAAGCATATTTCCCTTTCCGAGCACATCACTGTTTTAAAAAGATAGTCTTTTTAAAAATTTTACTATTAATTTTGCAAAATATCAAAAGTAGAGAAGAGTCATGCTGACTGGCATCAAGTTATGTTCAAGTTTGTTTATAATTTATCTACACTCACACTGAAATAAAGTGAAAAAAATAGGAATAAAGTATTAGTAGAAAAGAAAAATTGCTTGTACTTTATGAACTGATCTCAGATATATGCATGTTGCTTACATTAATGTAGCTGTAATCCATTAGCGATCTTTAGTATTTTGCATAATTAGATAGCAGATCTGCTTAATCTTTTTGAATTGGCTGCAATTTAAGATTTATTAAAAAAAGTAAACATTTAATATTTGAGTTTATTACTGACTATTAACCTCATCTTGTTTTATATATACATGCAGTACACTATCCTAGGTCTACACATATAATAGACAAAAAATAGAAATAATAACTCAATCTGCAGTAATTAGGATTAAAAGATAATAAATACTAATTAGCATTAATTTTTTCGTTTTTTCTATGCTAGAAAGGTATTAAAAGGTAACCTCTCCAGACTTTTTAAGCATAGTTGAGACGATAGGCGGTAGATAGAACTTGAAAGATAATCTTGGTAGCTCAATATGAATGTTTACGAAACCGCCATCCTATCCTAAAAGAAATCTATATGTTTATTAATCATATTAATTAATTGTGATATTCTTAGTTTTATAAATATCGTTTTCGGTTGTTCCTAACCGATACTTTGTATTATTACTCTTTCTGGTCTTTGGGGAGGGGTTTTTTTTTTTTCAACATAGCTAAATGCTTCAATGACTACTTGGTAGACCTTTGGCTGCTTTTTTTTTATATCACTCATAGCTTTAAATTGTTGCTTTTGGTAAAAGTAATGCTGTATACATATACTTTCTTTTTCGTGTTGTTTTGATTGAGTATTAAGCATTTTAAATTTGTGTTTGATGATAAACCTGCCAGTATATGGTTAAAAGGTAATTTTATATTTTCTCAAACAATACTTTAGTCAAAAAGATGGAAAATGTAAATACTGAACGGGATTAACACGCTTCTGTCTTTGTGGTTCACTTCTACCACAACCTTGTCCAGGGTTTTTGTAGTAACTTTAAGAGAGTAAATTTTATTTTAGTAAATTTTGACTTTTCCATCGCTAACACTACAAATAATATGCTGATAGCCTTCCTTCTCACTTGGCAAAATTTCCATGTCTTTTATAGCTTCCAAATCACTACCTGTATATTCAATTTCAACCTGAATATTTGATCCAGATTCATGGATTGTTGATAATGAGCTAGTCTGATAAAGACCCCCATCAGCTTTAAATAATAAATATCAGTATATTCAGCTTTTATCGCATCATTTACCACTAGAAGCACAAAGAACAAGCTCTCCATTTCTGCTCAATTTTGGCACCAGTGAAGTGATAGGGTACTTATTTCTTTGCCATTGAGCAACAGGCTCTCTACGTAAATGAATATAAGAAAAAAAGCTGTAACGCATTTTTTTTTTTTGTTTTACTTTAAGTGTTTTGCTAATGAATATACATGGATTTGACCATTTTCGTTACCAGTAAAAATCAGATTTGATGCTTCATCATAAGCCAATGCTGTTAGAGCATAATCGTCACTTCGAAAGACAAATAGCTATCTTGATGTTAACACAAAATATTCCTTTATAAATAAGCGCTTTCTATCTCTTTTTCTTACTTCAGTTTTTGTTCCTAAGTGAATACCACGAACACTGCCATCACCCAATGCTGCCAATACTAATTTATCCTCTGTACCTACTTCCAATGGATCTACAGAGTAAATAGTAAATATGATTATGATTATGTGCGAATTGGTTTCCTTCATTTTGAATTTACCCAATTTTTCTTTTTCTGCTGGCTGATAAATTAAAGGAAGTTTTGTTAAAATAATTTTATTGACAGGCCAGTTATAATTTCCCAAAGTAGCAATTGTAGAAGAGGTACCACAGTTCCACAATTTAATTGTTCCGTCGCGAGACGAAGCTGTAATAATGTGTCAGGAAGTGACTCAATTTGTTTAAATTAACCTACACAATACGTTTCTTCCTTTCTCGATAATTGCGGTGCTAGTGATAGCTATCGTATTGTAAGAAATAAAAATACAAGGGTTTGCTTTATTGTTTAATGTACCTGATGTATGACCCTTCAAAGTAACTGGGTTGCTTCCATCAATAGCAGACCAAATCTTGAGCTGAAAATCAGCTCCACCCGACAATAAAACAAGATTACTTGGAAAAAATTGAACTGTGGTGACATCGCTTAAATGACCTGTTAATGTTTTCTATCCTTGATTTCAATACGCAAATCATTTTTTTCCCATCACATTCCCTTCTCACCTGCACTTCTCCTTCTGCAATATTTCCCAACAAAATATTTGATCCATTACCCGCAGCAAATAATTTCCCATTTTGAGATACACTAATGCATAAAAGCTAACTTGATTATATAATTAACAATACGTTGTACAAAAGCATATCCTTTGTATAATTATTACTGAGGTTTTCTCTGCTAAAGCTATTTCGGTTGTGGGCCCTTGAACTAAGATGTCTTTTACTCCAATCTCATCACATTTTACTTTAAACATATGCTAACAAAAAAAAAAAATTAACACTTTTTATAAATGAGTTAAAGAATCAGCTTACAGAATCAAGTGAACTAACAGAAAACCCATTTTTTCCTTCAAGCTCAAACGCTTCATTGTCTTTCTTTGTCACTTGGATAGATCCTTGCACACTTGATTTACCTAAAAAGAAGGATACTTAGATTTCAGGTTGTGAATTTTATGAAACTGTCAAATATAACCTGTTATATAACAAGCAATCCAAAACGATGTGTTTGGACTTTTTCCTGAAGCTACTTCTTGAGTCACTTGATCCCAATCCGCTTGAACAGATATGAAAGGTAATTGTAAAGTTGTCATTAAAAAGCAAACGCGTAGGTTTATACAAAAAAGAAAAAGAAAAAGAACAAGTATGAATTTTCGAATCGGCATTTGAATACTGGTTCTTAAAAAATACTTTTAAAGGCTTTCTCTGTCTTTTTCATTTTATTCTTTTTTGTTAATCCAAAGCTCAACTCTATTCAATACATGGCTTCTCATTTATGTATTTAATAAATTTCGGCCTAACTGCCCCTACAAGAGAAAAAATAAAAAATAAAAATGAATAAAGTGATTCGCGGCGCTCTTTTCCTTTGAATGAACACGAATGGAAATAACACGAGAGCAAGCAATTTACATGTTTTATTGCGAAGAATATAGCGATGAAAACACTGCTAAAATTCTGAAGAACATTGACGATATTAAAGAATTGAACGTTTGCTATGAGAAATATCCATTGAATCCAGTCCTAGTCCCTCTTTAGGATCGTAGCAGAACCTCATATTTATTGTAACTTGTTAGTACTTGGGATTTGGATTGTATTAAAGTGACGTAAATTTGTTTACTTTGAGGTTAGAAGCCTTGGTCAATTAAGCTAATTAAACAGTTAAGCCAAGTTTTGTTTTTGAAGTTAGCCAATAATTTTTTTGTAATGAGTCAAATTTTATTTTTGAAGTTGGCAGGTTCCCTCTAGGGTCGCCCTCCTGGCTGATAATATGCTCAATACTGCACGAATTAGACCAGATGCACCATGCCAAACAGATCCCTATCCAGCACCCACATGGGCAGAAGCTTCTAATATGGCTAAGCCAGTTTCTTTAATTTTTTTCTGATGTCTCCACTTATTCCTTTTCCTTTTACATTTTTATCCCTGACGCCAAAGGGGGGTTTTTTTTTTCTTAGCATTAACCTCCTAGCAGATTAACTTGGTCCGGGCTTACATTTGTATATTTTTAATTATATGCACTTGATTGGACCTTAAATAAAAGATTATGTTTAAATAACAAAAAGTTGACCAATAATTTGTAAAAATAATGTAGTTCACTCATCTGGAAATCCTTACTCGGCTTGTGGGAATTAATGCAATGATACCTGAGATTAATTTATTTTTGCGTGTTCAAATTAACTCAAAGAATGCTGAGTCTAGCCCCGAAAAACCGATCGCTTCACATTTCTTACTGTCTGCTTTGAGCCTGTAACATTTAATATCAGGCTTCATCTTAGGTCAAAGCTCCTCTATAGGAATAATAAAAGGCAAGTAAAGAAGATGTATACACTTACACCTTCTACTCTCAATAAACATTGTATGCTTGAAGGAATGTGAATGGGGGAATTATCCATCGCTAAATAAATGGTCCTTCACTCCATGTATATCCAGCACATCCATTATGTTTGATAGATATTTAACGATGCTTCTCACTGTATCTTTGCTCAAACTTGTCCGGAATTTTACAATAGTACCTTTATTGATCTTCTTTGAGTCATTTTTTGTTGTGTCAGCAATGTATTCAAGACATAGGCAAAGGGCTATATTGCCAATAATTTCAGGTTTGTCCTTTTCTTTAAATATACTAACAATGCTGCAAATTTCTTGCTAAACCTATGTATTTTTCAGGCTTCCTAGATAATGACACTGTGGAGCCTTTTTTTTAACAGAGTAGAATCACTTTCCTCCTGTGCCAAATTATTAATCAAACCCATATATTTAGATTCTAAAATGCAGCCATTATCCCTTTTGTGCCATTGGAGTAGCAAGAGATACTCGCGGCAATTACTTCATTGAATATGTTCATAATAAGATACTTCCTAGAATTTCGTTCTCTCCAGAACCGAAAGAAAAAGAGAAATTTATCTGGTATTAATGCTCTTAATTAGGCTCTTGTGAGTATTTGTCTAGTACGCATAGCCCAACAGCTATCAATATACTTACAAAATTATTCTGTTTTATTATTCACTTAGATCCCTTCTTGCTCCCTCCCTTTCATCTTTACCATTGAGCCTAGAGGGACTTCAATTTCATTGTATTCTTATTTTTGATCTTGTCTGGATGAAGCGATATCTACAAGACATCTTCGCTCACCGTGCTTAGGTAAAGTATGAAGGAATAAAATAATCATTTAATCATACTTCAAAGGTTTGTTTGAGTAGAGCCTTTTGTGACCGCGAAAAAAAACAAATATGCTGCTTGATTCAAAAAAAAAAAAAAAAAAAAAAAAAACAAAGATCTTTTGTTTTTAAACTGCAATGGCGAAAAAGAAAAGAACAGACGGCAACAGTTTCATTCCACCAATACCTCAAATGGCAGTTGACATTGAAGGTCCTTCTTCTGAAAACATGTTGGACACTTCAAACATTTATGACCAAGTTGTTTACGAGGACGTGCATCCTCAAATGGACGAATGGGAAGTTGTAGAAGAAAGGTAGAGATTTCTAAATTGTAGTCAAGAACAATGTATTTTATTGATTCAATTTTTTTCTAATAGTGAAGCAATGCCGTATTTTCCCTCAAGAATTCAACCGGTCAACGTGAAATTGGGCATAGAACGGGAAAGCAAAGTGGAGATACCTTTGTTTAGTTTTATTAAATTAGGTAAACAAAAGGCAGATACTAAATACAAAACGACTCAATACAAATACTGATTTTTATCAAAGAGGATCACTTTAAATATAAGAAAGGCTATATACTCAACACTGGCGGAAATATTTGGGGTCTTGATTTCGTACCAAAGGTTGCGTCTCAACAATCAGATCCGCTCACTCAATATCTTGCTGTTGGAGGATATAGAGGAGCTGCAGAAGAACATATGAGTATGGACGAAGTCCAACCAACAGGAACATACAAGAATTGTATTCAAATCTATAAATTGAAGTTGTCTGCAAAGCAAGCTCAGACAGATCCTGTTTTGGAAATATGTATTTTGCATGATTTTGGTGTTATTTATGATCTTAAATGGTGTCCTTATGGTGCATATGAAGAAGTAAGTATCCATTGTCTTATATACAACGTGTTTTTGCTCAAGTGTGATTTTCAGAAGTCTGCCAATTCAGAACTGCCAAAACTAGGGATTTTGACAATAGCGTGCGGAGATGAGACGTTAAGAACAATGGTTGTACCACATCCCGAAGTTATTAGAACAAAATTAAATATAACAAGTAATAAAACCATATACCGTAAGTTTAGGTAAACAATAAATAGCGACAGAGAGAGGGGGTGGGGGATAAAAAGAGGAAAGAAAAAGGAAAGAAAATAGGGAATGCATACTGATAAACCAGTTTCTTTATACAGTACGCGTCAAGGCAAGTCGATGCACATTAGCCAGTAAATATTCAAAAGCATTGGCCATCGCTTGGGGCGGACACAAAAAACTCGCTTCGTGTGGAACAGCTGGCGATGTCACCGTTTGGAATATGGAGTCTGCTTTAAGAAATCCATCAGCTGTTTGTAGTCAACATTTGCTTTACGCTTCAATGGTCCTTGATGCACCCGGAAAGAATATTTGCTGGCGTGGAATAATAGATCCTTATCATATTATTGTAGGTGGTTTTGATGGGCAGATCAGACTAGTTGATATGAATGATCCCAGTGTGCCTTTCACCATGTCTCGATCAAGAGGTTTATAAGGAAGAGGAGAATATGGAATGAGAAAAATTGACTTCTTGGAATAGGCCCTGTGTATTCTATTGCTTGGCCAGGCCATGCACCTATGCTATTACTTTCGGGGGCTGAGGACGTCATCCGTGCCTTAACTTATAGTGGTAGTATGGGACCATGCTATACGAGATATGGTGAAATGCCAGGCCCATGTTGGTCTATAGGCATGTCAGAACATCACGGACATTTAAGCGTGGCCAATGCTACTGGATGGATCGTTACGACTAATGTTTACCAGCCAAAACTTAAATCGATTGTAAACTAATCCTATTCTTTATTTTTCATTATTTCTAAAATAGTTTGTTAGGCATTGAATCTTTATGTTGTATATAAGCTGTGTTATCATGCGGAAACAAAATCTTTTATTTATGTGGATGGTTTAGGTGTGAAGGTACGAACGATTGTGTTACAATATCTTTCAAGTGATTAAAAAAACGTGTAGACGGGCGAATATATGAAAAAAGTACCACGTTACGAGCTTTTTAGTACGCCTGAAGTATCGCTTCAAAAGGTTGAATTGTTGGATAGAATGATTTTATTATGGTTTATTAACATAGACATAAAAATATAGGTGACGTGGAATCCAAACAAGGAAACAGCAGGGTTTATAGCTAGTGGGGGTGCGGCAGGGTTATGTAGAATTGAATTTGAAGGTAGAGGACCTAATTGGGAATAATAGGTTTAGAATTTCAATACATTTGGAATAAATATGATTTACTTTTTTTATTTATTTTTATATGCGAATGACAACCACTTTGAATTACATTATTCTAGATGTGTATGTTGTTAGTAGATCGAGTATAGTATTTAAGCTTGAAAGTGAGATAAGTTTATTTTTTAGAGATTAAAAGTAGTAAAACTACTTTTATGCCCTTGATTTGTTTGGTCATTTTATTTTTATACAGTACCTGCAGCACCAAATTACACATCCTTTTTTGTTAATTAATAAACAGTCAAAATCATATTTAAAACTTTAACCTTTTGAAGTTTCATGTATGAATATATCAAGCTAACAACTTTAAGTTTATAAACAGATTACTAGCTTCAACAGATGAATTGTTTTTACGCGGTAAGATTAAGAACCAAATCTTCATAGACTGTTAACATTTATTGAATATAATTAAAAAAACAAAAGTTTTGTTAGCGAACAAGTTGATAGATCAGTACATTTGGTCATTGCTTTTTATTTTTTGATTTGAAGATAAATAAAACAGGTGGAGCATTCACTGTCTGTTCTTCTATGCTATTGTCTTATATATATATATATTACTCGCCACATATTAAACAATACAAAAAAAAAGAAGCCTTTCGACTAATAAAAATCGTATTTTGCTTTTCTTTTTTTCTTTGCTATCAACTGCAAAATGGGCTTAATAGAATGCATGCACACACCGGGACTTACTCAACTTATTATGCCCTGCTGTATGTAAATGTAACCTAATGCACATCTTAAATAAGAATGTAATTACACGCATATTTGTTTATAAATATAATTACCTATTCGTTTGGAAAAATGTTTTTTATTCCTTTTGCTGGATTTGTTCCCTTTTTCCTTAATCTTTATTCGTTTTTCCCTTTTTTTGTAATACGTGGCAAAACAGATTGGTTTCATAAGCTGCAATCAACTGCAGCTGTACTGAACCTTGAGAAAGAAGACTGTGGACTATTCCTCGGGAATGATTCGGCAAGAAAGCTACGGCATACGCATATATTTGGACCCGAAAAGATTTTCTATTTCACCACAGAACCTGTTAGACAGAAGCTTATTACAGGGATATAGCCTGTTAACCTTGTTAATGAGGCTGAAAACATTGTTCGTCGTATTGATATTGCACCACTTTCTTTTGAGATTAAATCAAGAAAAAGGAAAGCAGTAAATATTTTTTTGAATGATAGATTAAACAAGAAGATGCACACATATACACTATCAAAATGTAAAATAGTCTATTCAACCTGACTACAGTCATACACAAAAACAAAAGTAATAATCTACTCACTAAAAAAGTTATTATATTACATAAACTACCTTATAAGGAGAGAATGAGAGAGTATATTATTTTGTACTTTATGTGGATATGACGGCATTAGACTTTTGGCAAATTAAAGTCCTATTGTGAATTATTTGATCGGAGCAAGTGAGTGACTAATAAGGCATAAATCGAGAAGTGTATGATAAGTGCAGAGATCGGATATTTCACTTTCATAAATAAGAGGTGACGATGTCATGCTTATGCATAATCGTGACAGGTAAAATTACGTTCTTTTTTATTATAAATTAAAGGAGAAGGTTGTATTCATTTCCTTTTTTCTATTGTTTATAATAAAAAAAATGCCTCAACATCAAGTATTTCAATCGATCCTTGACAATGATGTATACAAGTTCACAATGCAAAATGCTGTATTTAAGCATTACAAGAAAGATATACCAGTTGTCTATCAATTCACAAATAGAGAAAAGTCACTTCATTTAAACACAAAAGCAGTCGAATGGCTTCAAAAACAAATCAATGGTAACACTCGTACAAAAAGAGGGATGCAATTTATAGTAATTTTTTTTTTCTGTGGTCAAGTATAGATTTAGAATATGTTACTTTAACTGAAGCAGAACGAGACTATCTATCAGGCTTTCCTTATTTTCATCAAGACTATATTAATTATTTGTACCAATACCGTTTTAGACCTAAAGAACAAGTGAAATTATCCTTTGACCAAGAGACTGGTGATCTTCAACTAGAAGTAGTAGGGACCTGGTTAGAGACAATTTTGTATGAAGTACCCTTACTAGCTTTGATTTCTGAATCTTATTTCCGCTTTGTGGATACCGACTGGACTTACGAAGGTCAAATTGAACAAGCAGCTCAAAAGACACGTACCCTCTTGGAACACGGTTGTGGATTTGCTGAATTTGGCACACGTCGACGCCGTGACTTCAAAACACAGGATATGGTTGTACGTGCGATGTGTGATGCCTTTTCAGAGTGTAAAGAGAGATATGAAAATGAAGGAAAGGTACTTCAGGGTGCTTTTACTGGTACAAGTAATTTATATCTTGCCATGAAATATCAGTTATATGCAGTTGGCACTTGTGGTAAGGACACTTGCAAAAGAGTGAAAAGGACTTTCATTTTTAATTTACGTAATAGCACATGAGTTCTTTATGGCTGTCTCCGCAATTGAGGGTATTCAACATGCTAATCGTAAAGCGTTAGAAATTTGGCATGACATCTATCAGGGAGCACTTGGTATAGCATTGACCGATACATTCACAACAGACGTATTTTTACAAGATTTTCAGTATGATTTGGCTTCCGTTTATGATGGTGTTCGCCATGACTCGGGAGATCCTGCAGAGTTTGCAACCAGGATGGTTGAACATTACAAATCGATCGGTATTGATCCATCTACAAAAGTGATTGTTTTCTCTGATTCATTGAATGTGGATCGTGCTATTATGCTCAAAGAACACTCTCGTAAACTGGGTATCAAATCGAATTTTGGTATTGGAACTTCGCTTACAAATGATTTCAAGAAGGCAAATGATAAAAACATCAAGAGTAAACCGATGAATATTGTAATCAAGATTAAAGAGTGTCAAGGAAAACGTGTTATCAAATTGAGCGATGATCCTTCAAAGCACAGTGCAGATGATGCAGCTATTGCAGCATTTCAGCGTGAATTAGGCATAACAGAATAATAATAATAATAAACTTTAAATATTTGTTGTAGTCTTTTCATCTTTTAGAAAGGGACAGAAATGCTGTTTATAGGAAGCAATGTGCGTATAGTGTTCCTTTTAAAGAAAAACTAGCAATATAAATACTAGATTTTGCAGGTATATAGTGCTCCTCGTGCTATTTCGCGACTTTAAGATTGATCAATTAGTGATATTTAATTTTTTAATTCACAGTTTTTTCTTTTTCAATCAGTAGCTTTTTAAGCAAGAGGAAATACGTATTATTTTCAGGTAGAAAAGTTTATTATTGATGATAGATATTGTACTATATGAACTTTGTTAAGACAAGTCACAAAATTATCCACAGAATACTGAATAAAAGCCTTGATGAGGCGAATGTGAACTTCATCAGAAGCATCAGAAATCCTAGACTTCAAGTCCTTTTTGTCGTCAAACTTACTGAGTTTGGCTTTGTTTTTAACAATAGATTATAATTGCTCTATCAGATTAAGCTTAGGAGGATAAGGATAGATATACGTTTAAACAAGATATTGTATTCAAAGGCTTAAATGAGCACGCGGTATTTCAAGACACCATAATTGCCCAAGCTAGATCAAATGAAATGTAATGGAAGCTAAAAAAAACCCTTATGGGAGCAAGGGCAAAAAAAAAAAAAAAAAAAAGAAAATGAAGGAGTAAGGAGGGAAAGCGGTGTCATAGACATCAGTGTGGGATCTGGGGCAATCTTTGCTCGAGATGGGCTGACGATACAGGCGGATCTTTTGGGTAAAGTAGGTAGTTAGGTCCATAAAGGATGGCACAAACGGTTGGGTAAGCACGCTAGATATTTATCCACAGAGTCTATGCATGGTCAAGGATACATCCTGTGCGATACTTGTATAGTTGGGCAAAGCCATACGACGTTAAGCCTTCGAGGTCAGTAAGGCCAGAATGGTTAAAGAAGTTGGCAACAGCATTGTAAATAAGAGCCCTGGACCGCTGCAGGACGATGCAGATTCGATGAAGGAATTCTTTTCGAGCACTTTGTACTTTACTGACAATGGGTTGTTCCATGCCTGTCGATGCCTAAATTTGCGGTCGTTCTTGGTATGAATCTTGAATAATATGCTTCATTGATGTTGTTTGGAAGTATTTGCCACAGCTAACGCAACGGAACAAGAGCTGTGGTGGGTCTGATTTGGTAAAACCATATCTACTATATCCAATGTTCTTGCCTGGGGACAATTGTCAAAGTTAATAAAATCTTCATGTTCATCCTGTGAATGGTCTTGTTTATTTTCAGTAAATATACAAGTCAGGCTCATTCTTTAGTCTTTGCATCCAATCTTGAGCAGTACGTTCAGCAATACCTGCTAGAATAGCCTTAAGAAAATTGAACTTGATACAGTACATAAAGAGGCATTTTTAAGTGTCAGTGCATACATTGTACTGCTTTCCTGAAACGCTTCTTGATACTTTATTAGGCAGTTCCTTCATTTTGGCTTAGTATTTTATCATTTGAATCTAACTCAGGCATTTAAGATTCACTATATTTACTGAAATTAGTCAAGGCTTGCAAGTTGAAATGATCAGCTTCTTCCTTCCATTCCATAACATGAGCTTTACTCTCTTCAATGATTCTGTCTTGGCTAAATTTTTTTTTAGAAAAAAAATGCTCATTTAGAATAGTTAGAAAACAAAACAATAAAAAACTACGAATTGAAAAGTGTTGAAACAAATTAAAACCCCGCGAATTGGCATGGAGGGCACTATACTTTATTACTTTTTATTGCCTGACTCTGCCAATTCATATTAAAAAAGGGTCTATGCTCATAAGAGTGAACTATCGGAGATGAATAAGGAAAACAATAAATCATCCATACTTTTATGATTTGCTCAGAAGGAGTTAAAAAGAAATACATAGATACATACATTACACGATTATAATAACATGAATCTCATCAATCGACAAGGGAAAGACAAGGAAAGAAAAGATGTTAATTGTTTAATTTCCTATTTGGAAAATCATTTCATGGTTACACTGTATTTCTAGGTGACTTTTCTCTTTTACTCTCTCACTTTCCTCTCCTTTTCACGCTAAAACACTTTTCTTTTCGCTTTTTTTTTTTTTTTTTTTTTTTTATTATTTTTATTTTTATCTTTTTTTTTTATAAAAAAAAGTTTAAATGGAATCAATGACAAAAAAGGTAATTTTGAGCCTTTTTTTATGTAGTTTTTTTTTATATTTAATTATCGTGTAGCAACCTATCCCTTTTGTGATATTAAAAGTACAACTTAAACAATTAGTTGAACAATATGATACAACTGGCAAAGGATTTATATTTACAAGAGATTTATTGACTTTAATTGATCGTTTTGAGGTCAATAAAGATGTTGTCCTTTTGTCTGATAGTCAAAAGAAAGCTATTTTACCCTACACAATGAGCAATCCCGATTTAGAAATGACACCAGATGATATCTTGAACTTGTTGAAATTAGTATGTGCTTCACCTCAGTTATCCATTTCTGCTCCAACTACTGGTAGTAGTCAAGTCATAGTAGAGAGTAGAACAAGAAGTTCAGGTTCATTAAAGATAAATAAATCAACACCTTGGAAAAGAAGGTCTTCAATTTATAATAATTTGCATAAAGAACAACAAGAGTTGAAAGTAAAAAAAATAAACTAAAAAAAAAGGGAAATAAAAGCTTATTTGATTGTGATGATAGGGAACAAAGAGAATATCAAATCAAAAAGATGAAATCATAATGAATAATAGTACTACTATTACTACTACTACCACTACTACCACTACTCATGATGACAATAATAATAAAAATAGGAATAATAATGAAGAGGATAATACTGATGATGATGATCAAGTATAAAAACAATAATTCTCCTATTAAAACGACTAATATATTTATAGTATTCTACACAAGATTTAGCAAGATATTACAGAAGATCACTTGCACTCACCCAACGATTAAAATCATCCGAGAAAAGTTTAGCTTCTATAGCACGTGATAATGAAGATCGTATAGTTCAATTACAAAACAGAGTAGAAGATATGAACTTGGAAGTATTAAAGCAAAGAAAGGAAATACAAGAATATAAAGGAAAAGAGAAAAAGAGTCTTGAACAAATAAGTGCAGTAAGTCAATATGAATTTGATTATTCACAAATTAAGACAAAACTAGCTTGAACTTCATATTTCACAAATACATCGTTCAGAAACAGATCAAAAGCAAGTTTATATGTCAATTAAATTATTATTTGATGAAAAATGCAGTAAGACTGATGTGATTGACATACATAATAAACTGAAATGATCTTTAGAGGAAACACAAGAATTACAAGAACTATTAAAACAAAAAGAAGCAGATCTTGAAAAAACAGAAAGTTTATTAAATAGCTTTCAACAAGAAGTTCAGTTACTGAGTACAGAAAGAAAAAGATTGATTGAACTTCAAAATGATTTAGAATTAGAATTGGAAATATCAGCTAATGCTCATCAACAGTTAGCAGAACAAAGATCAGAAAATGAGAAATTAAAAGAAATAATTGATACTTTAAAAACTGATTTGGATGAAGCACTTTTATTATCAAATGATAATGAATTTATGATTAAAGAAATTGAAAGAAGACAATCCAATGCTTCTATAAAAGTAAATATAAACATAAAGTATTTAATCCTAATTAATAATTTCATGATGATAGACATTAGAAATAGAATTGGATCAAGAAGTAAGAAAAGAAGATGAAAGAATGAGTTAATCATACTTGTTATTTAGGAGAAATTAAAAACTGTACAAGACGAAAAAGATTATTATAAATCAATTGCTACAGAAGCAAAAGAAGATTTAGACAGAGTTCAAAATGAATTGGAATATTTAAAAAAGGCTCTGAATGATGAGAATAAATCCCTTGTTCATGAATTAACTGGATTAAAACTCAAATACAATGATAATCCAACAATCATCAACATTCAACCTGAAGACCCTTGGTCTCAATCTCGAATGACGCGTCGAACAAGCAAGAAAAAGAAGAGAACAGTACATGATTATCATGAGGTAAAATTAACTGTGATTTAATGTTTATCATCTTATGATTATCATAGAGTATAAGTTCAAATCCATTCATAAACACACCGCTTCTTATTCAACCACAACCACAACTCAGAGTGATGAATCGAAAGGATGATAAGATAGTAACAAATACAGTCACATTTGCACTCTACACTGTCTTGGTCTATTTCTTTGGTATCATCACCTCTACTTTTCTAATCGACAGTCAAACTGGAGACATACCATCCGCTTTGGCTGCTGCTGCTGCTGCTTCAGGTCAACCCAAAAGCAAAGTATGGGAAATTGTATTTTATTGGCTGCAGAAATTATTGGTCGAACCTCAAGGTTTACCTGCTTCTTAAAGGTGCGGATTCTAAATTATGCCGTGGGAATCTATCTTACAACCCTTTATGTGCTTTTTCATCTTTTTTTTTTTTTTACCCTTTTTTTTTATTCTTTTTCATAACCCATGTTTGCTTCTCAACAATTCACCCGTAAAACAGTAACGTATTCTTTAAAGTTGGAAAACGAAAAAATAAAACGTTTGTCTTTTTCATAATAGATCATCCGTACTTTTGCTACAGCTTCAAAAAGTCCAAATGTTTGTTTTATTTGATTATATTAACAAGAAACTAAATATTGAGTCATTAGGATGTTGTGATTGCAAGTGCTGTCAGAACTCCTGTTGGACGTTTTAACGGTTCCTTAAAATCTCTTTCAGCTACTCAACTCGGTTCTATTGCTGCCAGGGCTGCTATAGAAAGAGCAGGTATGATGAGAGAGGGTGAAATATTTTGTTTTATACTCATAGCATGATTAGGTATCAACCACAGTGATGTTGAAGAAGCCTATCTTGGTAATGTTCTTCAAGCTAACTTGGGTCAAGCCCCTGCTCGTCAAGCCATCTTGGGTGCAGGTTGTCCTGAATCAACAGAAGCAACAACGATCAATAAAGTGTGCTCTTCTGGTATGAAATCTGTCATTTTGGCTGCTCAATCCATCAAGCTCGGAGATCGTCAAGTGATGGTCGCTGGTGGTATGGAGAGTATGTCAAATGCTCCGTAAGTCTTTCAAATATCGCATATGAAAATGACTAACATGAAACTCCGATTGAATTAGTTTTTATGCCCCTCGAAATGCAGCATACGGTCATCAACAATTGAATGATGCTATTATTAAAGATGGTCTTTGGGATGCATACAATAATATCCATATGGTAGGTCATTCAATCTATTTCGAAAGTTTGTATTAAGAGGAGGTTGTAAAATAGGGTGGATGTGCTGAAAATACGGCTGTCAATTACAACATCTCAAGAGAAGAACAAGATGAACATGCCATTGAATCTTATAAACGTGCTGCTAAAGCTTGGGAGGTAATGAATTAGATAAGATAATTGTACGGCTCATATAAATTGTATGTATAGAGTGGTTTGTTTGATAATGAAATTGCTCCTGTCACTTTAAAGAGCAAAAAGGGAGAAACGGTGATTAAAATAGATGAAGAATTCACCAATGTCAACTTTGACAAGATCAAGTCGCTTCGTCCTGTTTTTAAAAAAGATGGTACAGTGACAGCAGCCAATTCAAGTACTTTGAATGATGGAGCCTCTGCTCTTGTCTTGATGTCTCGTGCAAAGGCCGAATCCTTGGGTGTCAAACCATTAGCTCGTATCATTTCTTATGCTGATGCTGCTACTGCCCCCATCGATTTCACCATTGCTCCTTCAATGGCGCTTCCTGCTGCGCTTGAAAAGGCCGGTTTGAAGAAAGAGGACATTAGCAAGTTTGAATTGAATGAAGCCTTCAGTGTCGTCGCTCGTGTCAATGAAAAGGTAAAGACAGTCAATCGAATGACGTTGTGTGATGTAACATTCTTTCTTAGCTCATGGGCCTTGACAGCAGTAAAGTAAATGTTTCAGGTGGTGCTGTTGCTCTTGGTCATGCTATTGGGTAAGAGCTTTTTTTTATTTTTTATATAAAGACACTAACGTCTTTTAGTTCTTCTGGTGCACGTATCCTTGTTACCTTGACTCATCTCTTAAAGTCAGGTGAATATGGTGCTGCTGCTGTCTGCAATGGTGGTGGAGCTGCTTCCTCTATTGTCATTCAAAGAGAATAAATAATAAAATAATAGAATTGCTTCTATATTAGATAGCATAAATCTTGTGTTATTTCAAACGGCTTTTCACCTTTTAACTTACATACCGACTAAAATTTATAAGTAAAACGCAATAGTTAATTAATTGTCTAATGCGGATTCACGTTTCTAGGTTATTTATTGGGTTGCTTGGCAACAAAAAACATCATTTGAATCCCCTCTAACATTTTTTATGTATAAATGAAAAAGTTAATGCAAAATGAGTGTTTTTGCTTTTTTATTGTCTTTTTCTGTTCTTCTATTAAACACATTTTAGGTAAAAAAGAAATGATCCACATGGTAAGTTACATACATGTTTCACGAATCACCAGGCACACGGCCCCAAACGAGATGGATGTTACTAAACGGTTTATATTCATTCAACTCATCCATCATGGCATCCACTTTCCTTTTATATTCACTATGACTCATCTCCATCAATTCTACCAAAATGGATTGAGCAGATTCAAAAAAGAGCTCGTAATTTTGCCTCCACAAGTTGCCAATGTCTAATCCCCATGAACCGATAGGAACAGAAACAAACTTAGTTTGAATGTCAAGTAAACCTGCAGCTGATAACATTTGATCCAATTGACTGGTCACTCTAACGTCTATATCTCTTTTTTCTTTCATGACCTTTTCAACTTGTAGAAATGTTTAAACATGCAATTTATGCTTCTTGTTCTTTTTACCTAGTGCTAACCATTGCTCACCTTGTGGCCCGAGATTTTGAGGTGGAATTTCAACTTCGATAAGCTGAATGCATCCACCAGGTTTCGTGACCCTTTGTAATTCTTTCAAAATCACTAGCCAATCTTGTTGTTTATAAACAAAAGACATTAAACGTTGCTGGATGAAATCAAACTTGTCTGATTCAAATGGTAGACACTTTTCTTGTAATATATCATGAGCTATAAAAGTAAAATTATTTAACCTTTGTTCTCCTGGTGTTGTATCAACTGAAGCATATTGTGGTAACAGGCTGTGAGTGTCAACAAGGTAAAATGAGGAATGCACAAAATCTTGTGCCATGTCTAATATTGGATGTCCGTCCTATATTTCAATTAAGAATTTCCATCAGTTATTCTGCATAATAGTGTTACCCATAATCCAGGTCCACAACTATACTTGAAGATGTTATTATTTGTATTAAAAACAAAGCTGTAATCTTACTTGATGTCAAGTACTTCAATGCCATCAAATAATTTTGGTTTTATTGCTGGAGGAATAAGATGACGACTATTTTATATATTAATTTCATAATTAAAGATTTTCTGGTGATAGCACTACCTTCCAAGTGCCCAACGAAGAACGTATAGCTCAAATTTATGTCTATCTTGCTCTGTCTGATCATTGCTTAAAATATATCCCGTATCCTGTTATCTCCGCTACTGTTTAGAATAAAGTATGTGTGTATTTTATACTTTTTATATTTACATCAATATTTACGCGTCTTTTACCTTGACTCCATCTAAATTTTAAATCGGATTCAGAGGCTTTTTGAACTAATGATTGACAATTTTTCTTGGGTACATTTAATTGTGTCATTGATCTACTGTTTGGTTTCTTAAATGTTCCTTTGTTCGGTTGAAGATATTTAGGAACTTTGGTCAATGTCCTTGTATTCTCATCATTTTCATTAGATATTATGTTTCCCATAAAAGTAAACTCAAAAAAAGAAAGAAGAAGAATAAAAATAACAAAAAAAGAAAGGAAAACATGAATAAATTTCATATAAACATATCGTGTAACATTAACGTCATTTTCCAACTTTAATCTGAAAAAAAAAAAAAAAATAGCTCATTGATTTTTGAATTTTAGTTATCAAATGGCCATAATATTTTTTTGCTTTTTTTTTTCTTTTTTAAATGCAAGTTTCAACGGTTATTAAAACGCATCAAAGAGTATAAGGATTAAGAGTGATTCGAATGTATGAAACAGTGACTTATAAAAATACAAAAAATATTAAAATAATTGTAAGCAATTGGTTTCAATAGTTCTTTCTGAATTTGATTGACGATAATCTCATCCAAGATAGGTGTCCATTCAAAGGATTATTGTCAGTAGGTTATCCATATGAATCGGATGACTGTAGCAAAGAAATCATAGATTGTAAACTTGTTATGATAACATAAGATGCAATGCCTGGAAAGACCAAGTGTAAATAACTCTTGAACAATATCGTTACACTAGAGAGTATTCATCAGAAATGTCTGGGTTTGAAGAGAACATGCAAGTAGCCTCTTTGAAAAGAGAAATGAGCGCATATACAATCTGTCCGTTATATTTGAGGGAACTTTGCAACCTGGAAGATTACCAGGTCATAAAAAATAATATGCACTCATTCGAGTCAATGAGTCAAGGCTGGGTGTTCAACTCTGCAGAAGCTAAAAATATCGCTGCTCATTATGATAAAAAATTAGTCAGCAATCTCACTTGTATGTCAGATAATTATTGGTTTTTGGTTACCAGCTTGGATGGTTTTATTCATAACAACCCAAAGGTGAATGGTTGTGCTGACCAATCAAAGATAGCTTGTCAAAGTAATTCAGTGGCTTACATAAGACGCAAAAACAGATTTAAGCTCGAGTACTTTGAGTTTTCCATCAAAATTAATGAAGTCGAATCGTTGGCTACTGGTGGTTTCTGGGGAGACTTGAAAAGTAGTATGATGAAAATAAATCCTTTCTTGGATTCAAATATTCCTAGTCCTCCTGAAATATTGACAGGATCAGTGGCAAATTCTTTTTCCAGAGAGGTTTTCACTATTAAGCCAGAGTTAAACATAATTGCTACTGTTAGATCTAACAGAACTATCAAGAAACATTCAACAAACCTCTGAGCATTTCACAACAAGCAACGTCATAACAATGGTTTCTTTCCAACGAATCCATTGTTCATACAGTCTAGCAACGTATACCACGAAGCAAAAATCTTTGTTATTGAGGATATATGCAGAAAGAAAAATGCAAGTGAAGAGGCTGAATGAGTTGTTAGAGCAAACCAGCAATGAAAGAAATAGTACACCTAAAAATGCTAACTTCAAAGCAATTGTTGATTTGCTCAAGTTCACCAGACAACGATATGCATTCATAAAAAATATACGATTAAGTCATCAAGAGGTGTTGACAAAAAGAAAAGAGCTGATCAACATCTACAATTCAGTGTTGTATACTGCCATCAAGTCAATAAATATGGCAAAAGTGAGAAAAGCTGAGAAGATGTTTTCTCCAAACAAATTGAATATTTTCAATGAAGAAGATAATGAAGAAGATGATATCACCAGTAATGATTGAATCATTATTTGTGATTCACACAATAATATTAATATTTATATTATATCACACACATATACTATGATGAAAAAAAAAGAAAAAAAAAAAAAGCTTTTTATTGCTGTACACGAGCGACTTTTTTTTTTTTTTTTTTTTTTTGTAGTATGATAATTACACATAAATGTATACAACTGTCAAAATATAGTACAATACGGCTGCAATATTTACCAGAAAGGGCCCATGAAAATTAATAATAATGTGTCTGGAAATTAGATAAAAGACAACATTTTTTCAGCAAGACAAGTAAGCATTACATTGGATAAAACTATTCCTGAATGATAAAGAAGAATTTTTAGTGCCATATTTATCCATTTATAAACACCCGTAAATTTCTTTTTTGAATGAAAGTTTCAACGGTTATTAAAACGCATCAAAGAGTATAAGGATTAAGAGTGATTCGAATGTATGAAACAGTGACTTATAAAAATACAAAAAATATTAAAATAATTGTAAGCAATTGGTTTCAATAGTTCTTTCTGAATTTGATTGACGATAATCTCATCCAAGATAGGTGTCCATTCAAAGGATTATTGTCAGTAGGTTATCCATATGAATCGGATGACTGTAGCAAAGAAATCATAGATTGTAAACTTGTTATGATAACATAAGATGCAATGCTTGGAAAGACCAAGTGTAAATAACTCTTAGAATATTGAGCTGCAGTTAGGATCCTTAGGATTTGACAAGTATTTCTTGAAAAATGATTTCCACAAGTCTTGCTTTTAAATGAAAGTAAAGAGTATATGCTATTCTGTTTCTAGTAATTTGTGCAATTGACCATGTTCGTCTTCTATATTTACTAGGATAGTTCTGTACAAACTGAGTTGAGTTAATAATTTTTTATAAAGTCTGTATCATACATTTCAAGGAATATAGTGCACAGGGCTACTAACAAAAGTTTTCCAGCTGTTGTTATTTATATTTATGATTGGTGAATTTGTGTTGAAACTGAAGATTGTCTTTAGTTACTGATTCTTCGTTGTTGTTATATTGATATTATCATAGCTCGTCTGTACAATGAATGTATCAAACTCGATACTTGATTCAACTGGGCGATCTTCGATGTCAAATTCAAGATCGTTCGGTTCAGATGACAATAAAGATGCAAAAAACGGCTTGAAAGTAAGATTTCTAGCAAGAAGATCATCAAAAAAAATAATAATAATACATTAAAAAAAGCAACAAACAACAAAACCTATGTATACACTAAGATCTTCTTGATATATGATGGTCCATGATGTGGGTAACAAAAATTAAAAAAAAAAAATCTGTAACATGCTCATTTTTTCACAAACTGATACAAAAATTATGCGGAAAAAGCATTTTCAGGTAAATAAGGTTTGTTTTTTAATAAATTTTCTCAAAAAATCATAAAAGCTTCTGTAATTAATTTCCATAAAAAAGGGTTAGGAATATCACTCTAATTTGAAATCATCAACTTTTTATTGACTTCAAAAAGAAAACTTAGCGATATTAATGTAAAAATGCTGCCTGTAGACTAATTTTTACAACAAATCCTTATTTTTTTTTTCTGTCATTCAGTTGAACAAAATAAATAAATAAATTTTTCCTTTTTATTATTACCATAAAATGCAAATATATACTTGTTGCAATATCAGTAATCATTCTTTTTAAAAATAATGGAAAAAAGTAGCATTTATAAAAAAAAAAAAATTGAAACTATAACCCTGTACCTGTCGTGCCTTGTTTTTCATGCAAGGTCTAAACCTTTTAGGATTTTAACGGTCGGAGTTAAAGTACATGCTCTGTATCAGTCGACCATAAGGCACTTCATTTTCTTTAATTTATGTGTTTTTCTTTCCTTTTACATCATAATGTCAACCTCTGCCTCTCATCAAAGTAGTACATCTTCGAATCTCATAAAAAGTATAAAAATAATAATGATAAAAATAAAGAATGTATAAATAATAGCAATATTTAGGTGTCATTCAAGACTTGTTTTCTTATAACGTAATAAAAAGAAAGCAAATATTAAATCATTATTTCTTTAAAGATACTATATATATCTCGTCCAGCATGACAACTAAAGGGGTTGATAATATACAGAAGTAAATATGAAAAAAGTAATATGAATTATTTGTTTATTCTATTTTAGCATTTACAATGTTTGGCAAAACTTGAATAGAACAGAACCAACAATAACAAACATCGTATTTAGTGGGTAAAGAGATATATATTATATAAGTATCTATGTGGATATTGAAAGATGATCTTTAGGCAAACAGCAGTCGTCCATTTGATTCATAATTTATCGCCCATCATTTTACCTAAATTCATGAGTCTCGGAGTTCCTGCGATTACCACACTTTATTTTCGTGAAACAGAACCCAATAGTGGACTATTAAAGATATATAAACAAGAAGATAGTTTGACATTAGAAGGTTTACAGATTTTTTTTTAAAAAAAAGGGATAGAACAAGAATTTGGTATTAAAATAATTGATAGGTTTGATTCAATGTATGCCAATCATGTCATTTTGGTATAATCATGTATTGCGTGTTATTGCGGGTAAAATATTGGTTTCAACTGGTGATATTTTTGAATCTGCTTTAGTATACGCACAAAGCATAACTCTTCAAAGTCAAAAGATTCAAATGCTGACAAGTGGGTCAGAGATCAAACGCTCGGATTCAGATCCAAGGTATGATTACATATTACGCTCAAAGGAATGGAAGGAATGTTACATTTATGAAGAAGATAGCAGTGATACTTACGAAGGTGAACCTTTGCAAGAACATATTTATTTGGAAGAAGAATAAAAAAGCAATGTTTTGTAAATAAAAGGACATGATGCTATTTGTTTATTTTGTAACGGTAGCAGTACAAGTATGCTGACGAACATTTACATCTTTTGGTGCATAACCTTGTTCCCAAGCCAAAAGATAATCCCAGTGCGGGTTGACATGATCTTCTGTCTTATAAGTCCAATAGAACCAACCAATACCACTTTCATATGCATCCATCTGCTTCTCCATAAACTCCAATAAAAACCTTTTGTATTCTGGAGAAAAATTAGTCCAATTATCGATCCCTTGACAACTACAACTAGGACACACGGGCTGAGTGACAGTGCCCTCCAATGTACCATCGTATCTTGCTCCTAGCCCTACACCGTTCAAGTATTTGCCACAGTCATTTGTAGCTACAGAAAACTCGCCAACCATTGTGGGTACTGTTAACGTAGTTGACTCATTTAAATCTTTTTTCCAAACTTTGCAGGGAAAATCTGCTTGAATATGTCTAGGCATTGACACCAGGTCATTATCAAAAATCATGTAAAGGTGTGTCTCTATTTACATGAGTATAAATAAACAGTCTTTGCAAAAAAAAAAAAAAAAAAAAAAAAAAAAAAAAGAAAGAGAAACAAAAACAAGAGGAAAAAAAAAACGTAAGTGGGTTTACCTAAAACAACTCTTTCAAACGTTTTCCCAAAGAATCCACGCCAACGATGTAAAGGTATAAAGCCATCATGAAAAGTCAAAAAGGGTCCTTTGCCCTGCCCCAGTGCTTTTCGAATGGCATCATAGCTAGTTTGATACCATTGCTGTACTTTTTCTTCTGGGATATTCATTGTCGCTGGCTCATTTAATACACCAAAAACGGGAACGACGTGAGCCCATTCAGGCTTATTAAAAAACCGAACTAACTCAGTCACTAACTGTGTCGTCCTTTCAGCATTCAAATCGCCATCCGTACCATTCAAGAACCCAACCGTCCCTGCCCTTCCAGAATGATTCCAGCCATTTTGTGAGCCAGGCGCTGTATGCAACTCAACCATCACGCGAAGTCCATACTTGCGAGCCCACTGAATACCCCTAAGCAAGTACTGCCAAGAAACGTGGGGCACAAAGGGTTCTCCAGGAAAAACCTGAAGTGCCCAATGTCCGGTTGGAATTCGAACGTGATTGAATCCCATCTCGGCAATTTTCTTAAAGTCTGCTTCTGTAATAAATGTCTCATAATGCTCCTTGAGTTGACGTTTGGCTTCATCGGGGCCTAGTCTCTCACAGAGGGTCCACTCATCAAGGATCAAGGATTCATCTGATCCTATCTTTTGTTCAAACATCTTAGGTGTAATATAGGGTTCGAGTACAAGCCATCCACCAATGTTGATTCCACGAATACGGTGTTTATCGTTGTAACTAAAAGGTTGGTTCAAGGGAGGTGAGTAAGGGTTGCTGCGAGCTGAATCATCAAATGGATCTTTATAGCCTGGACTCCCGGGAGTCGTAATTCGATGATCTTCGTCGCCTACAGGTTTAGGTCTTCTTGCTGCTCTGGAAGTCACCCCGACCAAGACGATTGGGATCAAGACAATAGCTATAATAGTAAGAATGGCTGCTGAGGCATATAAAATAAAGCGTGGATTGCGTGCACGCAGTTTTCCTATAAAGGATGTAGATGCCTCCGTTTTCTTTTCTTCCACTGGACTATCAGGCAATTTTTCATGAGAATCTAAAAGAATAAATGAGTGATCAAATGTATCATGTATTTGATCTTACTTTCCATGCTTAAGAAAAAGAGATCAAAAAAAGGAAAAAAAGAAATATATAAAAGGATATAGAAAGAATTGTATTTTTTTTTAAACAAAAATATTGATTTGGACAAGCATGTTTCAATATACTCCCTTCGCAGAATTTTTTTTTCTGAATTCCCGCCATGAAGACAGTTTAAAAGTTTATTTATTGAAACATCCCTTTTTAACAACAGCCACCTGCTTGCTTGGGTTCAAGGGAGGCACCTTGACCGACTTTAACAGTAGACTTTGCTTGAGTTTGCTGCATAGTGCTACCCATGCGGTCCTTGATCTGTTTAGCCATTGTCAAGAAGGCTTGTTCTACATTGGTAGCATCTTTGGCAGATGTTTCCAGAAGGGGTATCTTGATAGACTCTGCAAGTTCATTTGCTTGCTCTGTGCTGACGACTTTTTTATCAGTCAAGTCACTCTTATTACCAACAAGTAATTTGTTTACTCCTTCTGCTGCATATCTATCAATTTCTTGTAACCATTGCTTTACGTGTTGAAAGGAATCGTCGTCCGTAACATCGTATACAACAATGATACCATGCGCTCCTCGATAATAAGATGAAGTAATCGTACGGAAACGCTCTTGACCTGCAGTGTCCCACTATAAAGAGATGAATAGTGAGTTTTTCTGAGAAATTCATCAAGTGTTTCGTTTACTTACAATTTGAAGCTTCACTGTTTTTCCTTCCAATTCAATAGTTCTGATTTTCTAATATATTTATGCCTTTGTGTGTTATCATTTCTCCTCTGTTTTATATTTTATTTTATTTATTGCTTTGAAATATCAACTTACGAAATCGACACCAATAGTGGAAATATAACTCTCAGTATAAGTGTCATCTGCAAAACGAAGTAAAAGACAAGATTTTCCAACACCAGAGTCACCAATTAATAAAAGTTTAAACAAGTAATCACTACATGTTTTATTAGTAATTCTTTATTTTTTAGTCTTCCTTTTCTACTTTACTATTCAGGGTTCATGTTGAGATGCGAATAAATTATGTCCAGAAAAAAGAAGAAAAGAGAAAGCCCAAGTGTTTCTTAAATTTTTATAAAGGAACTGCCAATCACGAGAGGGTGAGTGCTATCGGAAAATCAATTTTCACGCGATAGGGAGGGGCTCAAGATAATGCAGGAATTTTATAAGAAATGATAGTCTAAGCCATTTGTAATGAAATGTAGGTAACACGCAAAAGCTTCAATAAAAGAAAAGAGCCTCCATCTTTTATAGGGAATAAAGTATGAAGCGATCTGAAGGACCAAATATAAATAATTAATAAACTACATGTTCTGTATATTACGAACAGTGTAATCTTTTAGGATCTCAGCCAAATGAAATGTAAAATTTCTATGGTAACAAGTTTTTAAAAGTCAGCCAATCAAAGGGATTGAAACTTTACCCCCAGAAAAAATACAACCATTTTTTGACATAGAAAACATACATCTAACATGGGATCACAAACCTCGAAAGTTGCTAGAAGATTACCGACAAAAGCTCGTCCAGAGACTTTACAAAACGCACCAACTGAATCACCGACGACCTTAAAAGCACAAATTCAAGCAGCCTCAGGTATATAAGGGCCAATTGCTTTATGCATGTGAGATCTCGATTAACCTTTTTGCAGAATTAAAAACAGAATTCATTGAAGAAGACGGTCGTGATCCCCATTTACATGAGCATTTAAGATCTATTGGAGAAGTCGCAATCCCACCTACTATAACAAAAATGAGAACAGTAAAAAAGAAGTGCTTTTTTTTAAAAAAAAAACCCTTTGAATTCATTAGTTCTTTATAGTCAGATGCTATGCTTGGTATTGTCCATGAAAGAAAGAAAGCTGATTCAAAAGAATTAACAGAAGGTATCATTTCGATTGATGCCGTTTATTCCTTACTGGAAGAGCGAAAGCGACTGAATCCTGGAGAGGTTGATCTTGTATCAACGCGTCAACGCTGGATAGAGAAATACAAGGTTGATCAAGAAACGCTATCAGCTTTACTCAAGTATTACGGTACCATGGCCGTGATGCCAGTGGCTGCGGATGATAAAGAAGATAGACGAATGGGTGTTTGGGTATCAGATAAAGCTGACTGGGAAAGAAAAGTGAGAGAGGTGGAGGAGCGTAATGAAAAGATTGAAAAGGCAAAGAAAGATGCACTTAAAGATAATAACCGTGAAAAAGATGGTAAAGAAAATATGAGTCAAGAAGAAAAGAAGTTGAAAGACCTGTTTGAGGATGATCTTTAGAAAATAAAAAAAAATTGGTCTTGAATTTGGTCTGTAAAGGGAGGGAACGTTTTATTGTACAATTCTGAATGACAGTATGTGTGTGCTTTGAATGTTGTATTAAGCTATTCCAGTTGCGTTGATAAACTTTAATAAAGATTGATCAAATTGGTCTGAACGAATTGGCATTTCAGGAGTATGAAAAGGATTTTTCATGACAAAATCACTGTACAAATCATATATTCTTTTCATGTAAGTGTCCACATTATTAAGCTGTGGTGAAGTTATTAAAAGAAATTTCGTCCCTTTCATAGTAAGATTTAGTTATGGTAAACTGCCCTTCTTTTTTTTTCTTTATTTTTTCTTGATAGCTTACCAGTTAGAGTCTGGTTACAATAAAGCTTAAAATTCTCTGCTTCAAGCATTTCTATTCCAGATGAGTTATGGATAGGTGAAATCTTTGAAGTAATTGCATGAACACTTTTTTTATAAATCTGTATTAGTTGATACCATTATTCTTTTGATGCTTTCTATTCGTGTTTTACCCGTGAAAGGTACCAGCCAAAACGAGGTATTCATTACTCGATAATTTTTCAAGCTGATTAGAGAAATCTTTTTGATAAACAAGTCCACCAGCCTTATTAATAATATATAAAGAATATATCATGGCCATTTTTTTGAAATTTATTTAAAAAGAACAGAAAAAAGAATGTTACACTCAGACTTTAATGGCTGGAAATGAAAACTAATGAAGGGCCCCTCCTCTTTTTTTTGCTGCATTGACAAAGGAAAGGAGAAGAGGATGTGAATATGCTTTATATCGGATAGTAAATCTCTTGCTATATAAATGATGTAACTTTAAGAATAAATTTTATCAAGTGAGCAAGCTTTTTATTGCAAGAATTGAGGTCCCGCAATTCCTGAATATGATAGCATAAAAAGCTCTTTCTAACTCCTTTTTCTTATAAAACACATGACAGAACGAAGAAAATTACCAAGCGCATTCAAAAAAAAAGAAAAAAACAGAAAAAAGGCCCAGACTCATTTAGAGCTTTTTGAAACTTTCAAGGCAGAAGCACAAATCGCGTCAAATGCAATAAAAATGGAAAACAAAACACATACATTAATAATGGAATCCGTTCGAATAGATTTTCCTTTAAAACCTTGTAAGCAAATTTGAAAACACTTGAATAAACTTCGTTTTCATGCAATTAGTACGTAAAATTAATTTTTACTTTTATGCATAGATCCTGCTCAACTTCAAATGATGTCAAAAGTAAAGTACTAATTGAACAAAAGTAAAAAAAAAGGGGTAGAGCTGGTTGTAAATAAATATTTTCTATAGATTATTCATGCTTTAAATAACTCACAAAATGCACTATTAGAAAGTCCAACAGGTAAGTAACAGCAAAAAAAAAAAAAAAAAAAAAAAAAAATAAATAAATAAATAAACAAATTTAAAAAACATAAGGGTCTGGTAAATCGCTTGCTTTACTTTGTGCAGCACTAGGTATAAGATAGTACTAGCGATAAAAAGAGAGGATAACATTAAACTTGTAAGATAGCCTGGAGAGAACATGAGCAAACAAAGGCTGCAAAGTGTAAGGAAGAATTGTTAGAGACACCTTCAGGAAAGAGAATAAGAGCAGAAGCTGGACCTTCTGACTGGGCAAAAAAGTTTAGATGTGATAAATTAGCCTTTGATGATTTTCAGTCAGACAAGTTTACCAAAATAGCAGATGCAAACACTTATGAAGCTTTGCTTGATAATGTTCAAAATTCAAAAGAAAATGGCAATCAGTTTCAAAAGCTTCCTCGTATTTTCGTTGGCAGTAGAACGTATGCGAAAATAATTTACTTATGAGCAACGTATATAGTCTAACTGTTAAGTTCGATAGCCATAAACAACTGTCGCAGCTTGTCTCTGAATTAAAAAGAAACACCCAGTATAATCCTCGTGAGTACGATGAGTTTATTACGTTAAGCCCTGATTTAATTTTCTTTTCCTTAAGGCATCACGGTTCTTGGAAGTCGCGATCAACTGTGTAGTAAGTAGAAAATAACTATATAAAAGCTTTGAAAGATATGAGTTCATCTTCTTTGTACAATCTAGTTCACTCAAAAGTGTCCAAATCTTTAAATAAAAGTGAAGAATGGTATTTAAAAAAAACAACAGTAATAATTATGATTTTTACATGGATTTGACGTGTAGTGTAGCTCTTTTGGATAAACACGATTGTATTTATGCGAAAAACACAAGAAAATTATTATATCATTCTAGTCTGAGGACAACACATCGTGTTTGGGATATTGAAGACATGATTTCTCTTGGGAAAAAAGTAAAAGGTTTAAGAACAGAAGAGAGAAAAGATATACAAAATTCTATATAAATCGCAAATTAAACTTGCTTATATATTAGGATGTCCATACTATGCAGCAAGAAAATTATATGAAAGTGCAGCAATCGTTTTTTGTCCGTATAATTATATCCTTAATCCTGGTAAGGAATCATCCTTTTTTATATCAAATTGATTTCTATAACGATCCATATACAAATATACATAGTAATTAGAAAACTATTGGATATTAACCTAAAGGATAGTATCATCATCTTGGATGAAGGTAATATAGTTCTTTGGATATTTACTGTTAATATTTTATTGTTTATTTCTGAACCTCTTACTTTGTAGCTCACAACATGGAGGACGCTGCTCGATCTGCCGGTTCCTTTGAGTTAGATGATAAATTACTTAGTATATTAAAAATTGAATTGACTCAAATTATCAAAGGTGGATTTGAGCCAGATGCCCATCGAGTATTGGAACATGTAAGTTTATTATGGATTAGGTGTTTATCATAACATTTGTTTTTATTAAATAGCTATTTGATGGCATATGGGAATGGATCAATTCATCCAGCAATAAATACGACATTGAAGAATATGAAAGGCATATCAGCATGTAAATTTCCTTTTTCATACTTTTGACTTTACCATTTCATCTAACCTATTTTTTGCTTGTTGCAGCTGGTCAGGACAAAAGATTATTGATAAACTAAAAGGATTAAATATTACAGCACACGTGTATGAAACTGAATTTATTCCTGCTTACAAAACTGTCTCTCAGCATGCAGAATCAGTTAGAAGAGAAAGCGAAAATATAATGATTGATGACGAATTGGAAGACAGTCAGGTTGAAGTCCGTGTGCACAGACAAGAGTGTCTGTCCAATAATTCGCTATCTATCGTGCAAGGTATTTTCTTGATCTTCGGCTTTCTCTTTCGTAAAGATCGTGATTATGCCCAGGATTATAGAATGGCACTTATGAAAAGAAAAGAAAAAGGAAATGAGCTGAACGTTGCTCATAGCAAAAAGAGTGTAAAATCCACACAGGACTCTTTGTGGTCCTACAAAATAAGTTTCTGGTATAAAAGCAAACTCTAATAATCTACAAAGAAATTAATTATATATTTACATCTATATCTTTTATTGAAGGTGTTTGAATCCAGGCATTATTTTTCAAGATATGTGTGCAGAGACAAAGTCCGTTATTCTTACTAGTGGAACTTTATCCCCTGTAAGTTGCATAACCTAAAAAAAGGAGCTGTACAAAGAGTTTTACAGACATTTCTAGATGGAAACATTTGCTTCAGAATTGGAAACAGATTTGTATGAATAAGAAAAGCATGCACTTTTGCGAATGAGTAATAATTAATTTTACTCTAAATAGCCATGGAAAGCTTGAAGCAAATCATGTTGTTGATCCATCTCAGGTTTGGGTGTCTTGTATGCCTATGGGGTACATGCATCATTTATTCTGAGCACAAATTTGGACTAACATTTTTAAATAGTCCAAATGGTGCGCATCTAAGAGGCGTTTATTCAAACATCGAAAGCTTTCGATACCAAGATGACGTTGGAGAAGGTATGGATTTAAAATACTTTTGCTAGAGGCTATATACATGATTCATATCTATTGTTCTGTAGCTATCTCTCAAATAGCCGAAACTGTTCCCTTTGGTATCTTGTGCTTTCTTCCTTCTTATAATGCTTTAGACAAACTAATGCAGAGATGGACAGTAAAAAGAAAAAAGACCTTCAGATAGAGCAACTAATGTAACTCTTTTTTATAGCTGACTGGTACTTTGGAGCATATCAAGCGTAAAAAATTTGTTTTTCTTGGTAAATATATGTATATCAGCATATAAAATGTATGTTTTTAACTAAGAGGAATTGGAATAGAACCCAGAGGTTCGGATAAAAAGAAATTTGAAAGAGTAATCAATGCATTTTATGATCAGATTGATGAGCTCGTAGATTGTTCAGATGACGAAAAAGATGGTGCCATCTTTTTTGCTGTAAGAGTACTTCTCTTTGTAATCCTTGATTTAAATATGCAAATTTGATAGGTCTACCGAGGAAAAGTCAGTGAAGGTGTGGACTTTTCAGACGCGTATTGTCGAGCTGTTATTGCTTTGGGACTACCTTATCCTGGCTTGTATATATATTTCATTTACATATAATAAGAAAAAAGGACTAACGATAAAAATGCATCTTAGAAAAGATATAGAGGTATCGTTGAAAAAAGAGTACAATGACTTGAAACAAAGAAATCAACAGCATGGCGGTGTGATGAACGGCCGTGATTGGTATGCTACTCAGGCCTATAGAGGTAAATAAGTACTTTTTCTAGACTTTTATATGTCTGTACTCAAATTTTTCAAAATTAATGTAGCAATGAATCAAGCCTTAGGTAGATGTATAAGGCATAAGAATGTAAAGTTTCTTCTTTTTTTGTAGCTAGTGTCACTTTTTCACAGCTTTTCGTTTCTTTTTCAATGTATAGGATTGGGGAGCAATTATACTATTAGAGGACAGGTTTCAAGAATCAGAACATATAAAAGGTTTATCGAAATGGATAAGAAATCGAGTACACATTCATGAGAATTTTAATGAAGGTATATCAAGTCTGAGAGAGTTTGTGGATCATCGCTTAAGCATCGAACAGCAATCCACTATTCCAAACAGCGATATGCCTACCGATAACCAAACAATCACTCAACAAGCTACTGTTGCCGTTTCAGCCATCAAAAATGAAAACATATCTGATTGCTGTTTTACTTCATGCGATTGTATCAATACAAAAGAAGATATTCAGCAAGTGGAAGCTTCTATTACGAAAAGCGATTTCACTGTGCTTGATGGCGATATAAGAGAGCCTGATCAAGAGAATACTGCAATTTCTCTTGCTACACAAATTGAAAGGAGACTTGGGCTTTCTCCTACCATATCGCACGTTGACTTTAACCAAACAAAGAAGATCCCACAAACTTCGATGACGGTACAAAATCAAAGTACTTATGATACCCTTCTTGATGGCCTAGATGCTATATTCAAAGATATAGATGACGATTTGGATTGCGAAGAATTAGAAAACCAAGCATCCGCTTTCGTTCCAACGATTGCTGAAACCAAACCAAGAAAACCTATGTTTTGCCAGAACTGCAGACGCATCTTGTTGACAGGAGATACAAGCGGTTTAAAGCATGTGAATGACTTCTCTTTGAACTGTGTGCTTCTACTGAGCATAAATAGTACATATGTTTTAGAAGTAGAGGAACCGACTGCATGGGAAGCATACAGTGTATGCATTGATTTAGAACGACTGCCGAATGAAACGCAAGTATATATGAACAAGGCAGACAAGCTATTTTACCAAAAAATCAATTGCAATTGTGCTTGTCTTATTGGGGTTATCGTATGCGGTGCAATGTCACCTGAAAGACAAAGTTACGTAGGAAAAGTATTTATTTCATATGATGCTGTCATTTTTTAATTAATAAAGTAACAGCAACTCTGAAATAAACATACTGGCTTCTCCTTCAATCAATAGTAAATATATACTCTGTACCTAGTGTGTATCTAGTGTTGTATAATGGTAATAGTAATTAAGAAAAAGGTAGAAACAAAAATAAAGAAACAGTCTGAGTACTTTTTGAGACTGATCTTTATTTCAGTTTAAGTAAAAATTATTCTAATTGAAGGCAGGTATTTATATCTTATTGAGTGAGTGGCTTAATATCTTCTATTGTAAGCGTTCTTCTAATCTTCAGGTACTTTAGCAAATGTCATCTATAATTATGATTATGAAACCTTTTCATTTCTTCTTTTGTATGTCTGTCATGGGATTACCTTTTACTCTGGGAAAACCTCACTGATTTGAATAACGTTATTTTACGCGTTATTTCAATTACGTGAAAGATTAGCAATATTCCTGATATTGGATTGAATCTTATTATTTTAATTGATACTTCTTATCAAAAAACTCTCATTAATACAATACATATTCTAAAGGGATATGCTTAATTGGAATTGATTGTATAATCATATTTAAATAAACTTATATTTTACTTTAAGTATGATCCTGTATTAAGATTTATATTTATCAATGCCAACTACAATCAGTTGCTGTTCTACAACACCTAGTGGACCTAGTGTGAATCTGTAACACGGCCTTTTTTTGTAAAGAGGGTGGCATATGCGCCGTCTGTGTGATGTCCTAAACTTTTGAATTTGAACTGTGCTTTTATAGTCTATAAAAGCGATGAGCTTCTACAATTCCCATTATATGTAAGAGAGCTTTTAATACATCTAAAAAAGGATACTATTAGCTCAACAGCATTACAAACTAGAGCAATAAGTAATTTTGCGATTATTCATTGGCTTTTTTCGATTCTTATTTCGCTGTTAACTCTGTCTACAAAAGAAAAAAATTACATCTATTGCTTGATCGTATCGCGATAGAGTAAGTGTTATGCTTCTTTCCATAATCTCATGCTATATTTTATAGTTTGTTAAATCAAAATTGTGCCTATGTAAGAATTTAGATTTCAAATACAAAAAAAAAAAAAAATAAAAAAAAAGAGCAGTGTCCTCTATTGAACAAGCCCAATTATTTTTTATTTTAAAGTATAAATTATGCAGATAAAAAGCCAGACTTCATTGCATCTGGCATGAGTCAAACAAAAGCGGCAAATTTTGCATTCAGCAAATTTGTTTATTTCAGGTCAGTATGAAGAATATGTCCTTTAAACAAACTTAAATACTGAGACGGGAGAATAAAAAAGAAAGATAAATGCCCCCTTTTTTCTCTCTCTCTTTCTTGCTGTGAATATTAATCACAAGCTCAATTAAAGCACACCACTTTACAGATACTTTTACCCACTTATTGGCTGCTAACTATTTCCGAATGGTTGCCTTATCATAATTGTTACTATAAGAGCTTCCGGCTTTTATCTGGACAGCTTTTTGTAATGAAAATGGTCTAATTTTTGAGTATGTCCTCGTGTACCTGTACCTATAATGATTTTTATTCAGTTTCTCAATTGAATTTATTTCATCATCAGCACCTTCTTTGGTCTCTGCATTCCTTTCATTTTATTTAACCAAACTTTTCAGAAAATCTAGGTGATCTGGATCTTGAGCAATTGTGCTTTCACAAACGATACAAACCATTTGCTTTTCTTTATTAATAATCTCTCTTTTATCTTGGACTTCTTTAAACTATATTCATCAAATCCCTTATGAAAAATAATGACCCCACCTATTACTTTAAATTGAAAGCAAACATGAAAAAAGGCATTTTCTTTTCCTTTACTACATATTTTCTCTTGAGAGAGGCAGTATTCAAATGTACCTTTGTAAACCTATGACTTAGTCGATTTTCCAGGAATAAAAGATCAATAATTAGTTGTTTTCTGTTAGTCCAAGATATAACTACTTCCATGAAGACATTTTTCGGTAGCTGTGAAGAAAGTCTTTGAGCAACTGCTCTGTCATTCAGCTGAGGTTTACGAGAATAGCTTTTTGGTCTTTTCTCGTTCTCTTATTTTCCTTTTCTCTCTCTCTAGTTACTAATACCTGCTGTTGTTCCAAGGCTAATATATAAATATAAAATATATATACGATTCAAATTTTCCTTAACAACAATCAATAGTATACATGACTCATTATTAGCAAATACAAACCTATCCAAAGATTGAAAACCAACAGTTTGTAACTTGATTGGAGCTTTCTGCTGGTAACCAGTATGCTCAGATGAGACCCAAACATGTATTTTATTGCACAGACTGTTTTCTGTTTGATTTGTACTTTTTTATCATGAGCAGTTATATTGAGACTAGCCGAACGGTAGGTAAGCCCATTATGTTTATTTTAGGCTAGACGATCTATCCTTTTTTCTGAGCTGGTTTATACTTAGATGAATGTAGTCTCAATTTTTGTCTCTACAATAATTGAGATATCATTTAAAGCAAATATAACTATTTACTTTTCTTACTCTTAGGCTTTAGTAAAAACTGACATTCGCGTTGACCTTCAGATCAGTAACAAAGATCAAAAGGTTTGAATTCTATTCTCTGAACTGTCTGCGATTCATTGATTATTGTTAATAGCAATTAGAATACCAATGCATGAAGGATAAATGTACTCATTTCATCGTTTTATTATCTATTGATAATTATGAAACAACAGTTATTAAGGTCGCCTATCCTAGGCTTCCATATTTTGTCACGGCAACTTATAACTTTTTGTAATTTTGCTAAATTTCTTGGCTACTATCAAGTTTGATTTTTATCTATTGATCCAGTAATCATAACTCAAATGATCACTATTAAAAGTCCAAAAGAAAATGCTCCCAACAACACTTTATGAACAAACACAATAAAATGAGCTTTGTTGAATGTAATCACGTGCGTATCTACGGAGCATGAAACAAAGTTGGTTGCTTTTTTTTTTTTTTTTTTTTTTTTTTTTTTTTGCTTAGACATGTTGAAACCTAAAGTGATTTCACAAGCATTAAGACAAACTCTTAATAATGGAGTGAAAGCAGCAATGTAATACACGGAAAAAAAGGAGAAAGAAAGAGAGACAAAAACTTATATTTAAAGTGGTGTAGGATAATGACAAGTGAGGGATCACTTGTATCATTTGCAGCAGATACAGACAAAGAAGCTACAACTTATGCAGCCATATCAGCTAATATTTGGAATACTTATAAAAAGAAGAACAAATACACAGAATTAAAATATCAAGTTTTACATTGTGAGGTAATAATAAAAGTACTGAATACAACATAATTTATTCATGTCAAGCATAGGAAGGAATATTATATGTGACAAACGTTGGATCAATGATACTATGTCTTGTTGGAAACCATCAAGCTATGGAAGATGTAGGAATATTAAAAGCTAAAGGAGAAGCTATAAAAAATCATCTCGAAGAACCCTTAATACAATTTGCTGCTTCAGAATTCAGTATTCCCCCTTGAGATTCAGACCGTTTTAGACATGCAAAATAAAAAGCCGGGCATTTTTTATTTGCAAACGTGTTTTGTATGATAACTTGTCACTTTCATATCCATGCTCGATCCATCAGAAAGAACGTTTATTGAAGCGGCGGTTGACTGCATCTTATTTTTCTCACAGTGGCCATTGAACCTTGCCTGCCTGTCGTTCAGGTAGACTGGGCCGTATGTCTTTGTTGCGTGTTCTTGATGTATGATAAATAACATCACAGTCTCTTTTTATAGCTAATGACTACACCAATACAGGAGCGTGCTTTTTCTGTTTTAAATCTCGGTGCATTCTCCCAGCCAGGTCATTCTGTGAACCTGTGTGGCACTCTATGCTAAAATCCTGTGTGGAAGAAATGATTTCAAGTGTAAGATTTAAAAGAAATCTTGTGCAGGCTTTCAAGTCTTTTTTCACACAGTCTATCATCAAAGCATCTTGAGCAAATAATTGGATTAGTTTGTACCAACCTTGTTTCCTCGCGATTTAGCAAAAGCTTTGCATCTTGTTTGCTAATCTCTGCACTATCGATGATTTCTTTAGCGTATACCGTAGTTCCAACCATTTTATTTTAGCAGTAGAAAATTAAACATTGGATTACTCTTGTGTTTTTCAGTATTCAGTATAGAAGCCGATGAAAGGAAGTAATGAACTACAAATATTTTGTCATCATTTATAGAGTACGTGTTTTGTTTTTCATTTTTTTCATTTTGATAATACAATTAAGAGTGTATCACATAATGAAATACACGTCATTGTTACAATCATCAGAATAATATGAATATAACAAGATCCATGAAATAATGAAACTTTGCCCAACTTTGGTATGAATTACAAGTCCCAGGCATTTTTACGTACATTCAACAATAACTAATCTTTGTCTTCAATGCTTCCAAACCTTTCAAAAGCTTAATATCTACTGATGTTTTTAAACATTTATGTTAATTATCCTTTCAGAGCACGAATTCTTTAAAAGGAAAAAAGTCAGAGTATAAAAGATAAATTTCATCCAATCATCCCTTTCCACTTTTTCCTTGTCTTTTTTTTTTTTTTTCTTTTACATTTAAAAAAAGATGATGACAAAATACTCTACTTTACTCATTTTTGGTTTATTATACCTCTTTCACTCTGGTATATATACATACAGACTATCTATAAATTATATAGAATAACACAACATAGTGTTTGCACAACAGGCAGCAGTGCCCGCTCAAGTCGAGATTACTGCAGAATTCCCAGATAACCCGTTTGGCAGTAAGTGGAATTAATTTTGATAGCAGACAGTAATAAACTAAAAGGAGTATAAAGTGATTGTGAATGGTCAACGTAATAAGGTTCTTTTGGACATCAATAACAAGGACAAGACATCTTATACTGTTTTTGCTATTTCTGGCCAAGTTACAAAGGCGGATGATTTCTCAAGTGTTGTTCGTAACGTAAGTTTATTTATACAAGATAGAGTAAACGGGATACTAATTTGTATATATAGCTGACTGCCACACGTTATGGTAACCCTCTCACTGCTGAATCTTCCCTTCAAATCCCATACCACTTTTATTCTGAATATCTTCCTGGAGAACATGGTTTAATTGTTTATGTTGACTTATTATCTGGGGTAAATATTATTTTTATTATTAGATGGAGAAAGAGAATTTAACTGTTGTAAAGGAATCTATCACTCGTGTTGTTGGTTATAATGGTACTATCACCGTGACTGATCCTGAAGGTTCTTGGTTTGATATTCAACTGTAAGTTTTTAAAAGAGAAAAAAAAGAAATACTTATAAATGGATCATAGTCTCTTTTTGTACGCTGTTCTTTTAGCTGGTGCTGCTGGCGTTGCTTATGTTATTCGTGAAGCTTTCTTTGGTGATGTTAAGAGAGCCAAAAAGGTAAAAATAACAACGAATTAGGAAAGCAGGAAACTAATAGGTAAAGTAGATAAAGAAGGTTGAAATATCGACTGAGCGTCCTACTCATCGTGACGAAAAGGGTGAAATGGTTTTAGATGAAGCTTGGATTCCTGAACAGCACCTTGGTTTGAATAAACAACAAAAGGCAAAGAAGAGATCTGGTAATCGTAAATAATTGTGTATAATAATGATTCACAAAAGTATATAAAAAAATAAAAAAAAGTACATTCTTTATAATTTTTTTAATATCAGTCTTTCTATTTCTTTCTCTTTTTTTTTTATTTACATTGTATAAAATGGCACTTGACAACTTTATTTCCTCTGATTCTTTAAGACAAAAATTAGAAAATGCTGGATATGAAACAATACAAGAATTAAAAGAAACTAATCTTATTCAACTTTCAAAAGGTTTTTTTTTATATAAAGTTTTTGTAGAAATGAAGTTGATTGTGTGCAAATCTAGATTTACAATTAACAAAAGAAGAAGTAGCGACAATTATCACGACTACCAGCAAAGGTAATTAAGAAAAGAAATGATATTTACACGATAATAATAGAGAAATAGATGCCAAACTTGATAAGCAGTCTTTGGCTGAAAGGATTGCACAAGCAGAAGAACAAGGTATCAGCTTATCATCCAAAAATCTTGATAAATTATTAGATGTGGGAATACCAGCTTATAGAATTACTGAAATATGTGGTGAATCAGGATGTGGGAAAACCCAAGTCTGGTAAACGACTCAATCAGTTGGATGCATAATAGGCTGATATATTGAGTGTATAGTATGCAATTAGCAGTCAATACACAATTACCGATTGAAAAAGGAGGCATGGATGGAGAGTGCATTTATGTGGATACTGAAGGATCCTTTTTACCTTCACGTTTGATTGAGATGGCTAAAATGTATGATATTGAATCTATTTCAAAAGGAGTTCATTTATTTAGAATATTGGATCATATCGAACTAATAGCATTCATTCGACAACTACCAACTGTTTTAAAAGAATACCCAAAGGTCAGGTTGATTGTGATTGATTCGATTGCATATCATTTTAGACTTAATACTTTGGACTCAAAGAAGCGAACACATTTTGTGAATTATTTGGCTCATACGTTGGTTCAGATAGCAAACAAATATAAATTAGCCGTAAGTACTGTGGATTGCTTAGAAAACTTGCTGAATGATCAATAATAGGTAGTGGTTACAAATCATGTTACAGTCAATGGTATCGACGGTAGATGGACACCTTCATTAGGTGCTTCATGGGGGCACTGGTGTACTAATAGATTATATTTGTATCGTAAACGTCAATTTCGATTTGGATTTCTATTTAAATCAACAGAAAGTAGTCAAAGTACCCCAGTGCAATTTTGTATTAAGGTGAGTTTCTTCTTTTATGTTGACTGTATTCATAGTTTGTATATAGGAAGAAGGAATAACAGACCCTGATGAAAATGAAACACAGATATTGAAGTCAGAAAGAGAAGCAGAAATAAAGAATGAGATGGAATCCACCTTGGAAGGATTAAGATCGTCGGCTGTGACTGAAGAATATGAAAGGAACATGTTGGACGATGACTGGGTTGAGCCTTCAACAGAAGAGTCTGTTGTGATCAAAATGGAGCCAATACAACACTCTGACAAACATACTGACTCAGTCAACCCATCCAGTAGAACAAATGATCATCCTGTGGAATCTACCGAACCTACTCATCAATTCACTAAAGTAAATACCAGGAGCGATAGTCAACAAGGAAAGAAGAGATCAAGAAGTGATGATGAAAGTGAAGAAGGTTATTGGTCAAGCGATGTTGAAGAAGATCTTTATTTTTTAATAAATATGGAAAATACATTTTGAAATTTTGTATAAAACAAAAGTTACTTTTGTGTGGGGCTCAGTTTCTATTTTTGTTTATTTCATCATTGTATTATTTTTTTTTTCTTTTTTTTTTTTTTATCTTCAATGTCACTAACAAAGAAATCTCGGAAACCAATTGGTAAAGTGAATAAAAGTATAGGATGCCTGTTTAATGTCAACATTTATTATAAAAGATGGTCCTTTTAGACAGCAACGGCTACCTGCTTGGCAACCTGTGTTGACACCTCAAGTGGTTTTACCTACTTTATTTACTATAGGAGCATTGTTCGTACTTATCGGAGGACTATTGTTTTGGTCGAGTGGAAAGGTAAAAAGAGAAGGAAATAAAGAAAAGAAGCTTATTGTGAATAGGTTTATGAGATTATGATTGATTATACGACCTGTGAAAAGTACACGACACCCATCTACTTGGACTCTACTCGTTATAGATCAAGATTCAGTAACGAAAGTGCACCAGAACCACCTACGTTTTATTATGAAAATACGACTCAATTTTTAGATCCCAGTTGGCAAAATCCAAATAATTTGACAATCAAACGATGTGTGATTGATTTTACTGTACCTGAGACAATGCAGGGACCTGTATTTATGTATTATAGATTAACCAACTTTTATCAAAACAGAAGACAATATATTAAAAATTACGACGCTAATCAATTGGCTGGACAAGCAGTTGATTCATCTGCTTTACAATCCAATTGCGATCCACTGGTCACTGATGCAAACAACCTAATTTATTATCCCTGTGGACTCATAGCTAACTCAATGTTTAATGGTAAGATATATATTGCTTGTTGATTAGAGAGATTGATATGATTAATAGATACTGCGAGTGATCTTCTGTCTGTTACGACCGCATCAAAATATTATACATTTAACAGAAATAATTTAGCTTGGCCGACTGACAGAGAAAAATACAAGGCTACGAGTTATCAACTGTCATCGATTGCACCACCCATGAATTGGGCTACCCGATATCCCAATGGTAGTTATACTCAAGATTATCCACCACCTGATCTTTCAACGATGGAAAGATTGATGGTTTGGATGCATGTGGCTGCCTTGCCTGATTTTAGAAAGATATGGGCTAGAAATGATGATGAGAACTTGGGTGTTGATAGATGGAGAATTAGTATTGACATGAGTAACTAGAATTTATGAGTGATGGATTTATAAGCTAATGTGTGTATTGCAATAGACTTTGATACAACTGTTTATGATGGTACAAAGTGGTTGGTGATATCAACCACATCACCATTAGGAGGAAAGAACCCTTATTTAGGTATTGCTTACCTGACAATTGGAGGCATTATTTTGCTATTAGGCATTTCATTTACACTTCGTCACTGTCTTCAACCAAGGTATATTATATTGATCTGTCTTGTATAAATTAGCCAACATTTGAATAGAAAACTGCACCATATATCATTAACTAATCATATTAATAATAATAATAATAATAAAACGCGTAAAGAATAACAATAACATTAAATACTTTAAAAAGAAAAAAAAACTGGGTTCAAATCATACTTTTTTCTTTTCTTTTTTAAGAAAAAAAAATGGAAAATGATTCAGAATTTGAACAACAATTTACAAAATTATTGAAAGAAGCAGCAAAAAGTTTAGAAGATCTTCAATCACAATTTGAAGACATGGATCGTAATTTACAAACTGTTCATTCTCTTGGAAAACAAGTATATGAATCTTCACATTTATGGCATGAATTTAATAAAGCCATTGACAACAATCGCATGTTTGTCAGTGATAATGAAGTACACAGAGAACAGTAATAAAGCAAAAGAGAGGAAAAAAAAAGGCTTGATAAATGGTTATCCATCTCTCATTCAACTTTTGAACAAAGTTATTCAAAAAGAAAAAGAAAATCACAATTCTGCACTACAATAAACACTTACTTAATTCATGTCTCTCCTTTTTCAACAACATCTCGTCTTTGTATATGTCGACTCTTAGTTTATCAACAACCCATGGGACTTTTCAAGGCTCATTCCTTGTAATTGAACGAGTGAATAAACTTAAAAATGAATCGTATTTATCTTTAGCTGATCTTACACACAGACCTGATTGTGTTTACGGTTCTTTTTTAAAATACTATTAAAGAATGATTTTATTTGTAAATTTTTTTAAAAAAAAAACCAAAATGAGCACATAATATTGACACATTGTATTGCCCAGGTCAGTTCAAAGAAGTGTTAGAGAAACTAAAAACCTTTTTGATAGCCAAAAAGGTAAAAAGGATAAAGAAGGAAAGATGATAGGAAGGTGTAATCAACACATTTAAGAGCCAGAGAATAACCAAGATAATAATTTTTGACCAAGAGGGGGAACATCAGGAGAGATTTGATCGTGATGCAAATAATCTAGTTCATGTAAAATTTGACAGATAGTTGGCCAACGAATAGACCATGCAATATGCTTTGAGCGGTTTTTGTCGGTTGGTTTCTTTCTGGAAGTGGGCAGCTTGTTTAAGAGAAATGACAGAGGGTCAGGGATAGATTGTGGCATTTGCAGACGTCGATGCATATGAAGGCATTCAGTGGCATGAGTCCTTGTTAGTAGATCAAATGGGTGGTAGATACACGGCTTGGGGAGGCCACCAGGAAGCCAACCGAGACGCCAACGGAGTAAGCGACTACGTTCGACGGGGGTCATTGGGAGCCATATTATAGAATCAACCTTTAGGTCAACACGACAGGCAGATAAAAGGACAGAGTCTTTTTTAAAATACAGTAGTTCCACTACTAATTTGAGGATTTTATAAAGAAAAAGTATGAACTTTTAAAATAAAAATTGGGGACTAACGAAAAAATTTGCAGTGATTGTTCGAAAAAAATGAAATCGTTAGTATTTTCAAAGGAAGACGGCAAAGGAAATATTTACGACGAGAATGGAGCTGAAGCAGTGGACATTGTTGATGATAAGCCTGATCCTTACGCTTTAAAGCAATTGGTTCATCTTGATTCTTACCTAAAAGAAAGCGCCAAGTTTCCCACCAACGATAAACACATTGAACAAAGCGAAGAAGAAATAGGAACAACTATGAAAATAAGTGCAGAATGCTTAACTAAGTATATGGCATATGGTTCTGGCACAAAAGAACTATTTTTCCAGTACATAGTCCAATGCTTAATCAATGCCTAATGTCGGTTAGAGCTACGGCTCTTAAAGCAGGCGTCAAAGAAAGTACTACTCGCGCCTGGTGGAAAAACTATGAAAAAGAACCCAGACTCTTTTATTCTTGAAAAGAAAACCAATATTCAAAACAGGCCGAAATCACAGCTACAGGAAGAGCATAAGCAATGTTTAATTGAGTTTTACGATGATGATCCAGGTGCCTATATTCAAGACGCTGTTGAGATGCTTACCAGCAAGTTTGCTGGTCTTGAGATCAAGAAATCAAGAGTACATGGACTTATGAGAGACGATTGTAACCTCTCTTTTAAGAAAGCTACTTTTTGGTCCGAGGCAAGAGCAAGCTCGGATACCATCCAAAAACGTTACGATTAGTCGTCGTATGGAGTAATTCATATATGGATTTTTCTAAAAACTGCGTTTTTATCGATGAAGCTGGCTTCCATATCAACATGAAAGCGAGTAGAGCATGGGCTCCCAGAGGGTAAATGGCAGTAGTCACCACCCCTACGACAAAAGCACCTACACATACCATTATTGGTGCCATATCATCTGTAGGTGTGGTAAACTTGAGTATTCGTGTACCAAAGCAACAGCCAAAGGTAAGGAAGATGTGGTATTTACACATGTAATAAAGTAATAATGTAAATTACTACGAACAATGATCATTCAAATTGGGAATATCGGACATTGTATTATGCCACCTCAAATAACAAGTTCCTGGATCAGGATTAATAGTTACTTCTTTATAAAAAGTTGTCAAACAATACCAATCCTATAAATAATTTATCATCTGATATCAATAATCATATGCTGTGACTACTATTATTTAGCTGTGGATAGAAAAATATAAATACCCTCATATTTTTAACTTGAATAAAGGACAACCTACTTTGAATCTCACTTATTTTTATATTTGTTGATTGACTTAGTACTTTTTCATATTATAAGCCCCAGATATCACAGAAGATCCAGGACTGCAAAAAGAGAAAAAGCCCTGAAGCAGCTTCTAGAGAAGAAGAGCCAAAAGGCACAACTGCTGGTCATTATTTAAGCTTCTTAAGGGAGACCTTTGAAGAGTTCGTTAAACTTAATACGCGTGACATTGTGATCTGGTGTAGCCAAAACGAAAACCTTTGCCCCTCAGACCGGTACAACGCTTGGAAAAGGCGGTTTGCACTCAAGCTGCTTGATCACGGAAAGATCCACTTGATATGCGACAGGTAAGAACTAAAAAGCAATAAGCTAGTTCGCCAAACTTATAGAAGGCTCTCTAGTAAATTAAAGTACGAAAAATCAGTATGGGAAAGCATTGTCAAATCGGCGAACTCGATAGTAAGTGCATTGAATGAGGTTATATTTACAGTATAACAATAGTGACGTTCCTAATCATTATTATAGAGAAACAAAGCAACTTTCGTAGATGAAGGCGTCAAGACATTAGCAAAGGCAGCAAGTATAGCTACAAAATTGATCCAAGAAGCGTTAGAACTCGACGCAAATACCCCAAGTAATGAACAACGAAAAGAAGAGGGCGACCAAGAGCAGGGAGATAAGCAAGAAAACGGAGATAAAGAAAAGGAGTTACAGGAACGTGATGAAGTAGAAGAAGTATGCGAAGAGACAACAGAGATGAACAATGAACAGCGGCTACACATTTTAGCTTACAAGAAATTTGCGGGCGACAAGGTAACGGATATCGACAAACACATATGTCACTCGAGTTTTGGAGATATGATGCCTGCCAAACAAGTTTTATTGAAAGCAGTTACTTCTCTTTTGAAAAAGCCTCTATTAAATGAATTCGAACTGTGCGCTATAGAACTCTCACTCTCAAGCATCTTTAACAAAATTAACCCAGTAATTGAAGAAGTTTATATGAGCAATTAAGCAATCAAGCAGGACCAACCTCAACCCTCCTCAAACTAAAGGGCATCAGCGAAGTCTCCCTTGGCTTAATGGAAGAAGTTATTGCAATCAAAGACGTTGACCAGATGCTGTCATTCATATATGAAAAAAAGAGTCAAATGGCCAAGCAAAAGAAGAGGTTATCGGAGGAGTTCATAATGCTCAGTATCTTGGAAAGAGTTGTGGAGAACTTTAACCTTTGGGACTCAAGCACAAAAGGTTCAGAATTGACTTTCTATCGACGTTTTGCCGAGCTGTTGGATCTTTTGTTCAATGGTACTGACATTAAAATAGCCGATGGAGAAACAGGATCAAAGAGCAGCAAAACTACAATCGAGATTAACAAGGCTTTGTTCCACACCTCAAACACATCGCCAACGTATCCAAGAAAAATCGATCTACTCCTAAAGCTCAATGAATCTACCACTGTTGAATTGTCGTCCAGTGAATGGAAGAAATCGTCTGTCAGCGAAGCCATCATTCTCAAACAACAAACAAAGAACTTGAAAACCAACGCATGCATTTTATCCACACTACATTCATTATATGGTAGCCAATTTAAAGACGTCTTGGCAATGGATTGGATTGGGAATGTCGGGTACTTGTACAGGATAGAAAAAGACGATCAAGTATTCATAGCAAGTCAAATAGACAGTTTGATTATACCAGAAAATGTCGAAACGTTTGGTTTATTTAAAAACACCTTAAAGAATCTATTCAAGCTGAAGTATTTTATGACAGACACAAGTGCTCTACTCAAGCAAGAATTGTGCAAGATCGAGATAAAGACGAAGCTTACGAACATTGCTAGAAATATCATATATATCAATAACAATAACGAATCTCCCTATGTGTTTATACCCCCTGCAAAAAAAAGAAAAGGCAGTAATGCTAGCGAACAAGATGATGTGAACGAACAAGACGATGAGAGCGAATAAGATGATGCTGACTTATTGGAGTGAAAAGATATATATAAATATATGTTTAACGAGAAGAAATGTTGACTTTGTTGGTAAAAAGAATCTTGTATGATCTACGAAAACAATAATAAGTACCCGTCCTTTGATTTGATATGTCTTTGAATGTTACGTGTCTGTTTGATGAATGACGTTGTTCTAATTAAATAAATCATTAAAAGTGGGCTACTCAAAGCTCAGGTTGGATAATAACACCTGCCTCTGCTGAGCTTTCGTTCAGGGAGTGGGGAAAAACGTCAGCTGTATTTAAAAAGGCAACTGTTGTCTATATGAGATTTTCTCTCAAATGCAGTACAATCGTTTATCACCAACCTTTGGCGCTTTGTTATTGTCCCTTGTAGTGTATCAGGAAAATATGTCAAGCATTATCAGTCTATAGAAGCAACTGCCAAGTAGAGTTGACAAATTATGTCAGACGCCGGCAAAAAAACATTCAATTATGTACATCATCAAGACTGAATTTTACACTCTACTATTGTATACAGGTCGCGGCTGTATCTTGGATTTGACAGATGACTCTGTATCCTCTGATTTTGCCGGTTTCCCCTTTGATATTATGGAGTATTATAGTAATGAATGTACTGATAATGGCGATTTGTTATTATACATGTCTGATTTACAGGTAACAGTATTTACAAACGCTTGGATGCGCATTCGTTCACAAATGATACTTTAGCACAATGTAACCCTAACGCTCTTCAGTCTGTCATGACTGTTGCCGAAAATGTTGATGCCAATGCTGATTCTTACACTTGGAGCGTTCCTGCTAATAGCACTCTCGGTGTCGACTATGCTTTGGAATTGGGTGTCTCTCCCAACATCTCTTACACCTGTCTCTTGACTATCCAAGCTGGTAACGGTTCCTCCAACACATCTCCTTCTGCTTCTGCTTCTTCTCCTTCTGTTGCCAAGCGTGATGTTGCTGCTTTCGCTCCTACCTCTAACAAGGCTGCTCTCGGTGCTTTCGCTGTTGCTGGTGCCACCGCTATTGTCTTGGTGTATATATATTTAAATCATTTTTCTTCTTTTCATACATTCTTTCATTCTCCAATATTATAGTCCTGTATTTTCTGTTTAAAATAAAATCTTTCTTTTTCTAATCATCAAACAAACGAAGCATGAATAAATTGGGAAGGGCGGAATCTCAACCGTCAAAGAAACTAGGCCTGTATAAGGTATCTGGGGCATTACATATCACTTGTTATAATACTGAATGGATGATTAATCGAGTAGTTCGTGAGATATTCAATTTTTTCTAATTTTTTTTATACAGGAATGAAAAAGTACACAGTAATTCCACAGCCAATTTGAGGATTTAAAAAAAATACAGACTTTTAAAATTTGTTTATTGCAGTATACTTAGATTGGGATGTGGTTTAAACAGTTTACGAAATGGTCTTTTGAGTGCTGAATTATATTTTGGAGATGCTGGATAGGGACTTCATTTGCAGCATTAATAATTCTGTCTTGGAGTGTTTCTGCATCTTCAAGCTTGTGGCGCTTCACTTTGCCCTTTAATCAATGCCCAGAACTGTTCAATTGGATTGAGCTCTGGTGAATAAGGAGGAAGATAAATGCACTTATAGTCCCGACCTCTTTCATAGATAACTTCTTCTATTTGTTTAGACGAGTGGATCAGTGCATTGTCCATAATCAGATAAAAACCTTTCATTTGATCATGCTTGTCCATAATATCCAAGGTCTCCCTTAAGAATCTTAAATAATGACCAGCAGTTGTGCCTTTTGGCCCTTCTTCTCTAGAAGCTGCTTCAGGGCTTTTTCTCTTTTTGCCGCCCTTGGATCTTCCTTACCTTTGGCTGTTGCTTTGGTACACGAATACTCAAGTTTACCACACCTACAGATGATATGGCACCAATAATGGTATGTGTAGGTGCTTTTGTCGTAGGGGTGGTGACTACTGCCATTTACCCTCTGGGAGCCCATGCTCTACTCGCTTTCATGTTGATATGGAAGCCAGCTTCATCGATAAAAACGCAGTTTTTAGAAAAATCCATATATGAATTACTCCATACGACGACTAATCGTAACGTTTTTGGATGGTATCCGAGCTTGCTCTTGCCTCGGACCAAAAAGTAGCTTTCTTAAAAGAGAGGTTACAATCGTCTCTCATAAGTCCATGTACTCTTGATTTCTTGATCTCAAGACCAGCAAACTTGCTGGTAAGCATCTCAACAGCGTCTTGAATATAGGCACCTGGATCATCATCGTAAAACTCAATTAAACATTGCTTATGCTCTTCCTGTAGCTGTGATTTCGGCCTGTTTTGAATATTGGTTTTCTTTTCAAGAATAAAAGAGTCTGGGTTCTTTTTCATAGTTTTTCCACCAGGCGCGAGTAGTACTTTCTTTGACGCCTGCTTTAAGAGCCGTAGCTCTAACCGACATTAGGCATTGATTAAGCATTGGACTATGTACTGGAAAAATAGTTCTTTTGTGCCAGAACCATATGCCATATACTTAGTTAAGCATTCTGCACTTATTTTCATAGTTGTTCCTATTTCTTCTTCGCTTTGTTCAATGTGTTTATCGTTGGTGGGAAACTTGGCGCTTTCTTTTAGGTAAGAATCAAGATTAACCAATTGCTTTAAAGCGTAAGGATCAGGCTTATCATCAACAATGTCCACTGCTTCAGCTCCATTCTCGTCGTAAATATTTCCTTTGTCGTCTTCCTTTAAAAATACTAACGATTTCATTTTTTTCGAACAATCACTGCAAATTTTTTTGTTCGTCCCCCAATTTTTATTTTAAAAGTTCATACTTTTTCTTTATAAAATCCTCAAATTGGCAGTGGAACCACTGTAGTGAATGTGTTGCTTTTGTTGATTTAATTCCCTTTTATGCCACCCAACTTACTCTGGATACATCTGCTATGACTGGTATTCCTTTAGATCTCATTCTTAATAAAAAGGATAATAACAATTATAGGTTGATGTCTGTATCACTGACAAATGCGAGGGGGGGAGTAAAAAAGAGATGGGATGTCTAAATATTTCAATAGCCGCAAGAGGATTGTGTTTGAGATGGTTGAAGGATTCCAAAAGGATCCCACTGGACTCGATGAATTGGAGGAATTTAAATAATGATTTTATTGTCAGGATTCATCTGAACAAACACTTCTTGTTCTTTTTTTATGAGATACCAATCGACGTTTGTTTAAGAATTTCTCCTATTTTAATTCAATGATTCAGTGTATCAAGAAAAACATAAAGATACATACGACAATGTCTTTTGCACCAAATCTACTAGCGAAACTTCTGATGAATTCATGACTTGAATCTTCCAAAGTAGCCAAATGTTCTAATAGGTTAGTTATTAGCTGGCTTTTCAAATTGTCAATGTGCTTCATTGTTTTGATTTCTCTTTCTTTAAAGAATGAGATGTTCAAGTCCTTTGCACTGACACCTCTTTCGATATTTCTACAAAGATAAGCATCATAATCACGTATGATACGAGTGATGAGATCAGAGGTCGAGATACCACCTGTACGTTGAGTAGGCAAGAATCTGCCCTGTGCTTTTGCAAAAGCATAGACATCTCCCGACTCTGTAGATTGATAAGGTTCTGCATCATGAGCCACATAATCTATTTGGTGTTTATCAATGAATTCTTGCGTCACTATCCATGGTGCGTCAGGGATGACCTGATCAACCCATTTGCAGTGTGCGACAGATTGATATCTTTCTTGTTCACTCATCACCGTTTTACCTTTACGCCTATTCGTCTCTTGATCATTACAGACTAGGGAGGATGGGATGAATAAATTAGATGATCTTCATCCATACTTACCACCAACCATCAAATAAACGTCAGGAAATGATTTTTTGGCTTGTTCTAGTGCTTTAGCATGTCCAAAATGAAATAAATCATATATTCCATCACAATAGATACGCACAGGTCTATCACTTGGTGGCTAAGCTATTATTAACAATCCCTCTCTTTTGGTTTCTATTACCTCTTTCACTTTAAAGTCATAACCAGAAATGATTAAACCCTTTGGAATAAAAGATGAACTCTCGGTTAAATATCCAATGGTTTCAAACGTGGTTTCTGATGTCTTTAACTTTTTTTGTGAAGGCATTGGTCTAAAAGAGTAAAAAGAAAGAGTGAACGATTTATTGGGTTGACTCATTTTTTGGGTTGAATTTCAGGCACAGACAAACTAAAGAAAAAAAAAGAAAAAAACTAAAACAGGCCACTTTAAAAAGTTGTCATCTTGTGTGATTGGCTTAAGAGTGTAAAGATAACTTTTCAAAGCTCATCTTTTTATTCAAGATTGAACGATAGTAAAAGAAAACAAGAAAATAAACTTGAATTCCTATTCATTTCACTCTATTAAAAAAAAAAAAAAAAAAAACAATTTTATCAAAATCATCTCTGCAATTCAACTTGTCTTATAATCTATAGTCTATATTTGTCTCTCTTTTTTTTTTTTTTTTTTTTTTTTTTTTTTTTGAAATAAAGATTGACCAAAATGGATCAAGCACAGTCAGGCTGATGGATATTGGTGGTTACAGAAAAACACAATTGGAAGGCATATTTGTTGCCTCCGTTTCAGGATCCGATGAGGTAGTAAAGAGAATAATTTAATAACAAATCGGTAATATTCGAATAAGATGCATTTCTTTAGTAATGCTTATCTTTGAGTTAAAAAAAAATAAACCTTTATAGATTAAAGCTATAAATCAATTACATCTCTAATCTTGATGCTTATGCTTTTGAGTGATTTATGAAAAATAGTCAAATATTGTTTGCAGTGACTGTAACTTTTTCTTCTTTCAATGCAAAATTTTAAACTCCAAAAGGTTAAAACTGTATTTGAAGTTTGCTTTATTGAATCACACATGATGGATGATAAACAAACAATCTGATGTGTTGTGAAACAGAAATGATTTTATTTTAAACTTCATTTTGTTTGATATGCAAATACTATTTGTTTTATTCGTCTTGTTTAATTGTCATCCAATAATAAATATTCTTTTCATATGCATTCATTTGTTTTCATAATTCATTGTATTTTATTGGCTCAAGTTTCAATCTGCTTTTCTCACACTTTAAAATGTGTCCCTGAAATTAAGTGATGCACATGATATTTTAGTCAGTTTTATTCATTCACACCTCTTTCTTTCATGGTTCCATTCACATCTAATTTTCCACTTGAATTATTTGATAAAATATGTTTTTATCTTACAAAGAAACAAAAAGCAATTTGTCAATCTGTCTGCCAAGATTGGAAAGTTCTCTTTGCTGCTTCACAATATCGACATGTTCAAATCATCGGACAAAGACAGTTTCAATCCTTCTTTCCTTCTCTTTTAACTTGTGGATATTACATCAAGACACTCTCTATTCAAGATGTCTGTATTTCATCCAATCAATTCAATTCACTACCCACCCTATCTCCCTTTCTTTATTCCCTAAGACTTATTCACGTTCAACCAACAGAACCTATAAATGATCAAGTATTTAAAGAATGGAAATACCTAAAATGTCTGGATCAAGACATCATTCACCAAATAACCTCTTATCCAACCTTACTTTCTCACTTATCCATTCATCTCAACCCATCTCAATCACTCCATCCTACTTTTCATCCAAACCTAAACCATCTCATCATTCGATCAGGTATCATCTCTGTTCCTCAACTGAATTTGATCCATCAAGCCTGTCCAACCCTTCAGGAACTTTGTCTGATCGATGTCTGTCTGGAACATTGTTTTGAACATGAAACAACAGCTGCAGTCCATCTGCAGATCTTGAAGGTTGAAAACGCCGAGGGATTGAATGCAGAGTGGTTAGAATATTTTGCGTTAAAATATCCCAATCTGAAAGAGATTTGTCTTTGGAAACACATCGATCAACCCACACTTTCCCCAGACTCACTTCAGAAACACTGGAGAGCGGTTGCCCAGTTTGGTCATCGCTGTCATCAGCTGAAATCCATTCATCTTCTCAACCTACCCGTCAATCAGTGGTTATTTCAAGCCCTGGACTCTGCAGGCACAGAGCTCGAGAAGATCGGGTTGGGTGACATGACCGAACGCACATCGGACGCACTCACCGCCTTGGTTCGATCACGTCAGCAGGTCACTCATCTCACACTCTGGGGTTGGCCATCGCTCTGTATTCCGGGCATGATGGAACACATGGTCCGTCTCGTCGGCCGCTGCAGTCATCGGCTGGTCTCCTTTGAATTCTCAATGCAATTCTCTGGTATTCGTAACTCACCCTTTCCTCTCACTGCCCTCTTGACCTCCTCCAGCACCCTAAAGCAACTTGACCTTGGCTGTATCCAGACTGTCTCTATTCCCACCTATCAACATCTGACTTTAAACAAACTTGTCCTGAGAGATAGCTGCTTTCGGAATCAACTCTTTCAAGACCTGACCCATCTCGTTCCAAACCTAGGTCATCTCAAACTTGACTCGTGTACGTTGATTGATCAAGCTCACCAAGAGATCAAGATTCATTTACCTCATCATTCACTTCAATCACTTCACATCAGCAGCATACGACCTCCTTCTAACCATTATCACATGAAAGTGATGAGAGAAGTCAAATTTTTTAATGTCCTCACCCACCAACAAACCATCTATGAACTGATGGATTACGAAGGACATCGACCGACTCGATATGCTCGTCTTGAACCCGACTTTGTCACTGGTCCTTGTGCTTCTATTCAGTGTGCAGTCTTGGGTGAACTTTTGATTGCAGGATTTTTAATAAACTAAAGTGAGATCAAACCAAAAAAAAAAGAACGATCTTTTCCTGTTCCTTTCTTTCTTCTTGTTGACCCAAAGAATAAATTTAAAGATCCATACGATCGAATTGTGTACACAATCAAGAATACATTGTGTTTATTATTTTTAAAAAAGAGATTCCAATTAATTTCCAAAAGAGAAATAACACAGTCATTCTCTCTCTTCCACTAATGTGAATCCACTAGGAAAATTCACTACAGGTTTCTTTGGTCGAGATCGCTTGTTGCTCCAGAGTTGATTCATCACATATTCTGTCAAGAATACTAATCAAAGTATCCAGATTACCAGCCATATTCTCTGAATCTCCATCTGAATCCATCACCGTCCTTGTCTGTAACCAACTTTCGATTGACTCTACAGACAACGAGTAATCTGGATCACGAATCAATTGAGCAGCACTGAATCCAATCATACATCGAGCCACAGAGTCTTGTTTGATGATGCTTTGATATCGTTTGATCAATTGACTGAATTCAGAAACGAGAGTGATGTATTCCCTATTGTCCTTTTCGGCGTGCGGCATGTATCGGAAATATAAATGAAAAAAAGAAAAGCAAGGTGAATAACAAGTGTCTGAGACATGCATCATAAAAATGGAGATAAAAACCATGCCACCCACTTGTCTTGTACGGTTTTCAAGTCTCTATTGGCGCATTCTGATAAATTCTTGATTTGGTTTATACAAAAACACACCAAATATCAGAATCTTTTTGAAATGATTCATTTCAGCTTATAGAATCTTTTTTTACAAGAACTTGTTCTGTGACACGATGTAGTTGAAAGACTAGCAACAACACACAATGTTTGCATTGAAAATCAAAACATCCAATGGAATGTCTAATAAAAAATAAAGTCCTTTTTTCTTTTTTGCAATCATCTTTATTCTTTTTAGCTGCACAATAAAACACAGGGCAATAGGGCACTGGGTGAAAAATATGTTTTGTAAAGTATCGATGACTTTTGCTCTTTATTTGATCAAGAAGAAAACACCAGGTAACACATCAAAAGATAAAGATGATTAAAGACTCGTTACCTTTTCTAGTTTCATTCTTGCTGTCGAATGGGAGAGTATCTTCAAGCGTTGATGTTCAACTAATTCAAAAAAAAAAAAAAAAAAGAATAGTGTAAGCAGTGAATAAGTATACATTATCGCATTCATTTATTCCATATCCTGCTTTTCCTTTCGTGAACAATTTTTTTTTTTTTTTGATAGGGGAAAGAGGGGAATTAGTTTTGCCTTGAATCTAAATTAGGAAGGTGCTTACGAAACCCATTTACTTTCATAAAATAGGTCAAAACTTGCTACTATAAAAACCATAAACCAATTTATTCTTTCTACTTGAATATTTACAAGAAAAAAAAAATGGCAAAAGAAATCAGATCTCTTCCTAAAATGCAATATGTTCGTTTTGGTAACACTGGTATGAAAGTAAGTGCATAAAGAAGATGAAAAAAAAAAAAAAAAAGATCAAGGCTAAATTTAAAGAAAAAAGGTATCAAGATTTTGTTTGGGATGTATGTCCTATGGCTCTTCTGAATGGCAAGCTTGGGTAAAAAACGAAAAAGAATCCTTAGAGTTGATCGGTAAAGCCTATGAGGCCGGTATCAATTTTTTCGATACGGCCGATATTTATTCCAATGGTGAAAGTGAACGTATCTTGGGTAAGGCCATCAAACAATTCAACATGCCAAGATCTCGCATTGTGATTGCCAGCAAAGTCTTTTTTGGCGTCTCTGATGCCAGTCTGGATGGCGCATCTCAAGGACACGATGATTTTGTGAACCGGGCTGGTCTGTCGAGAAAACACATCTTTGATGCTGTCGATGCCTCTCTCAAGAGATTGGATGTTGATTATCTTGACCTTTATCAAATCCATCGTTTTGATCCTGTAAGTAAAGAGATGGATCCATTTTCTTTGTGAAATAATACCTTCTTCAAAGGAAACACCTATTGAGGAAACAATGGAAGCATTGAATGATCTGGTTCGTATGGGCAAAGTAAGATACATTGGTGCAAGTTCTGGTCATGCCTGGGAATTCCAAAAGGCCAATGCGATTGCTGAAAAGAAGGGTTGGGCCAAATTTGTTTCAATGCAAAACTTTTACAATTTGCTTTACCGTGAAGAAGAACGTGAAATGATTCCTTACTGTTATGACAGCGGAATTGCCTCTATTCACTGGTCACCTTTAGCAAGAGGGCTGTTGACTGGCAAGAATCGTAATTCGATTCGTGAAAGCTCCGACCCAAGAATGTCGGTCTATTTTGCTCAAAAGGAATCTCAGAATAATGAAGCCATTCTTAACAGAGTGCTTGAATTGGCTGAGAAGCATCAGCGTTCTCCTGCTCAGGTAAATAACAGGATAATTTAGCGGAGAAAAAAAAAGATTAAACAATATATTTACTGTAGATTGCATTGGCATGGATGTTGACCAAACCACATGTTACTTCACCTATTGTTGGTATCAGCAAAGAGTCTCATTTGTATGATATATTACATTCATTAGATCTTAAACTGACTGAAGAAGATGTCAAGTATCTCGAAGAGCTTTATATTCCTCGTAACCTTATTCCAATGTAAACATGATCATAGTTTACTGCAAAACAATTAATTCTTTATAGTAAAAATAAAAATGTGTTTATGTCAACTGGACAAAACGAGCTAAAATTAGAAAAAGCTACTATTTTTTTTTTTTTTTTGACTTGGAAATTTTTTTTTTTTAAAATTTAATTTTCCTTTCTTTTATTTTAAATATGGAACAAGAGCAAAAGTCATTTCAGGAATTAAAGAGCAAGTGGGCACAAATCGAAGGAGAACACCTACCACCACCTATACCTCCTAAACCTACTTTATTTTCAATAAACAGTAATAACAGTAGTAACAATAGTCATAGTGATACTACTATAGCTATTCCAATAACAGAACAACAGGAGCATAAAAAAGATAATTCCTACATAGCAGAATCCTCTGATCACATGAAATCATCCATATCTCCACCAAAATACGATCCATTCAGTGAATCCAGTGAAGAATACGATGATGATGATGAAGAAGTAGTAGATCATGAAGTAGAAGAGGAGGATGGACTAGATGATGGTTTGATACAGCAAGTTCAAAAGACACATTTACAATATACAAAATTAGAAGAGTCACGTTCCCCGACCGTTCACGCTCAAGTCATTCAAGATAAAAATTCAAAGAAACCTCCTCCTCCTCCCCCTCCTAGCAGAAAATACCACAGCTCTGTACGCACCGTTTCACCCAACCAATCTTCTTTACCTCCTCAAGTGCCCTTTCAACCTTCTGTTAATATGATCCCTGCCAATAAATCCGACATTGCCCCACCACTCTTACCTCCTAGACCAGCTATACCTCAACTTCCACCTAGACCTTCTCAATCCACCCTCGCCCGTGCACATACCATTGCCTCTCAGCAGCACCATCAACAACAACCCATTTTCACGGCAGAACCCGAACAGGAAGTGACAACCGACCCAAGAAATATCGGCCTGAAACGTGCCAACACGGCCATCACGACCACCAAACGTGCCATGTCAAGAAGTGAACTTTTCATGACAACCTCCGTCTATCCCGACTTTTCTCAAGCGTCACGAAATCCGCCGTTTTTTATCGACCAAGAGACCAAGATCTTTTCGACCTCACACAAAGGATCCCTTCCGGCCCTTGTCGCGACTCGTAAGATCATCATCACCGGCACCCACCTGCTCAGAACGTGGGATCTTCACACCGGCATACCCTTGACCACCATGGCCGACACAGACGTGAGCATCAGTGGCAACGAAAACACAGACAAGGTACGCGCGATCGTGTTCGCACCCTGCCGTTCACCTGCAGATGAAGGTCAGTATGTCTGGGTGGCTCGACAGGACTCTGGCCTGTCCGTGATGGATGTCTTTGCGGGCAAGGTGCTCAGCAGACGACACGACGTTCATCAGGCACCTATCTCCTTCATGCTGCGTTATAGAAATTCTGAGATTTGGTCGATTGATGAAAGCGGAATCTTGAACGTCTGGGACCTGACAGCGAGTGATCATCATCCAGAGAATCCGCTGTTGACCGCGATGCCTCACCGGTACATTGTCACCTCTCATGCGATTGCCTGTACGATCTATGGCACCAAGCTCTGGATGTCCACCGGTCGCACCCTGGCCTCTCATGTCATCTCCACTTCCTCTGGCGAATCACCACCGCCGATCCGTATACCGAATGATTTGGGCAACATCACCAAGTTGATCACCATACCCTATCACCCCGGACGTATCTTTGCCTCTCATGATGACGGCAAGATCTCTGTTTGGGACACAGAGACAGTCGAGCGAGTTCAGGTGATTACCGTATCCCTCTATGGTATCTGCACCATGGCCTGTGTGGGTGAGTATCATGTATGGGCTGGCTATAACACGGGCATGATCTATGTGTATGACACTCGACCTGAGAAGTGGGCCGTGGTCAAGGTCTGGAAGGCACATAACGGTGCGGTCACGCAGTTGGTTGTGGATGAATCCGACATACTTTGGGATGAAACCAAAGGAAGACTACAAGTGTTGAGTAGTGATTCAAATGGTTATATTGGTGTATGGGACGGTCTCTTGACTGAACATTGGAAAGGTAAATGAAAGAAAAGTAGCGGTCTATGTATTCATCCATCTTCATTTGTAACAGAAAGTCAGATCATTCAACGATCTACTGAATTTTGTACATACGATGAGGCCCGTATCATGCTCAGCTCGTGGAATATTGATGCCAACAAGCCAGAAAAATTAACAAAGGAAGATGATAATGAAGTGCGCAAATGGTTAGGGGGTATGGATAATCCAGACATTATCGTAGTTGGTATTCAAGAAATTGTTGACTTGGAATCAAAAAAGCAAACTGCACGTAAGTCTATCGATCGAATAAGTCTTCATGTATTCACATCCCAGCATAGGCTCTTTGTTTTTCAAAAAGAAAGTGGAAGAAACAGAGGAAGTCTTGACTCACCGATATAAATTATGGCATGATTATCTGGTTCGGATCATTGGCGAAAATTATGGAACTCATGCGTATACTGTGATTAAGACGGACCAAATGGTTGGACTGTTTAGTTGCATCTTTGTGAGATCTACAGACATGAACCGAGCAATCAGTGTTGAGTCTACCTGTGTAAAGACAGGTCTCAAGGTGATGAACAAGAGTATTCATGGTAATAAAGGAGGTATTGCCATACGATTTGTCTATGACCACTCTTCGCTCTGTTTTGTCAACTGCCATCTGGCCGCTGGTCAATCACACATTCAGCAGCGTAATGCGGATGCAGAAGGCATCCTGCAGACCGCCACCTTTCAACCAAAAGAATATGCCAATGTGTTTAGTCACGGAGGCGATGGCAGCCTTGTGTTGGATCATGAATTTTGCTTTTTGAGTGGTGATTTGAACTATCGTATAAAGATGAATAGAAATGATGTCTTGAGATTACTGGCAGATACAAACAAGGAAGAGGCTTGGTCCAAGCTCCAGTTGGAAGATCAGTTGCTGAAGCAAAGAACAAATAATCCTCTTTTCAAACTGCTACAATTTGAGGAAGCACCCATTCAGTTTGACCCGACCTACAAGTATGATCCTGGTACAGACTTTTATGACCGATCAGAAAAGAAGCGTGTGCCTGCTTGGTGTGATCGTGTGCTCTACAAAGGGAAAAATATACAGAATCTTTATTATCGAAGATACGAAGCCAAGGCCTCTGACCACCGACCGATTGCTGCCGGTTTTAGCATTCGAACAAAAGTGGCGGATCCAAAGAAGCGGGACATGCTGTCTTCAAAGGTAGATAAAGAATGGATCGAACATAGAACTCGGTTTGTGCGAGATAAGAAGGCAAGATATGTTGCGGATTATGAGCGGTGCTCGTTGACCGATGCATTCAAACTTCTCGAAAGCTCGGATTGGGATGTCAATGCTGCCGTTCAAAAATTACTTACAGTTTAATTTGAAAAAAATAAAAGTCTTGTATTTTTCGTATGCTACACAAAAAAAGTGCACATACCATCCATTTAACTTGTGTATCTATTCATTCATTTGTAATACCTTCATGTTAAATTTGTTTTTGATACAACACATGTTTGTCTATTTGTATTACATTGATTTTTGCTACTAAATCAACATGTCCTTTCAATTCATAATTTATTGAACAACATTAATAAACAACCTATTATTTTTTCATGGCACCTTTCTCTCACACTCATTAATTTAGTAATTGTACAAAAGATCAGAATTATACTTTTCCTTTTCGATACAAATCATTGCTTGCTTCTCAATGAGATCATTTATTCTTTTTATGAGGATGAGCAAGACTGTAACTTGTTTATGTACAAAAGACTTTTTTTTTTTAAATTCTAAGTACAATTTTATTTCACTTAAATCAACCTTAGCTTTCGAGCAAATGTAAGTGAAAGAATGGCAAAGACAACGAGACTAAAGACAATCCAAAAAAAGTAAAGCAAATTATCATAATCCTTACCGGGCACCTTGACGTTCATACCTAAGGACAAAAAGAAATTTTTTTAAATTGGACATATAACAATACAAGGATAAGCTTACCCCATAAACCAGTGATTAAATTCATTGGCAACAAAACAGTAGCAAAAATAGTTAAACGTCCCATAACATGATTCGTAGAATTCGACGTCTGAGTCAACTCGATCGACATGCGAGCCAGATAATTTGATTCTGACCTTGCCAATACGGTCTCATAATGGTTCAAGTTTTGTAACATGGTCAAGATGTGATCCTGAACATCCCCCAAGTAAAGACCCACATCGGGATAGATGCGGCCTACCTCTGTCTCATTTAATTCTTCCTCGACACTGTCACCTCTCACCGTACGTTCCTCCATACGTTTCATGAGCGCCTTGACAACCTCTGCCTTTGTTCCCAGCAGTCGAACCATCTGAATCACTCGTTTTCTGCAGGTACCTATCCTCAAGACCATATCGGATTGATCTGTCTTGTACAGCAGAACCAGATCATCAATCGTGTCCACCTCGGACTCTATTTGTTGAATCATTGGTGCAAAACTATCTGTGATTTCGTCAATGATCGCATAGTTGATCCAATCCGGTACGACCTCAATGTAGTCTTGTAGCTGAAGTACTCTTTGTATAACATGTTCTACATGAGGTACTTGTCCAAAATGAAACTAGTATAAACAAATAAATATCACACCTTGATTTTCACGTTCATGTTTATTCTTACTGTTAACATGCATCGCCTTGAGATGATGTTGTAAAACGTCATTGGCTGAAGTTGTTGATGGTCATACAAGAACGCACGATAACAAACAAACATGTAATGCCTAAAGACATCACATTTTTCACGTATTTCGTGGGCCATGATATCTTCCGTAGTCAATGGATGGATATGAAAAATCTAGAGCTTGTATAATAAATAAGGAGGGAAACAGATTTATATTGGAATTACATACTTTGCTGATCGCTTTCATTTCAGCTAGTGAAGGTGAAGTAAAGTCTATCCAGTAATTCTCCTTCATTAATAATTCATCAACAGTCAAATGAGATGGTAATCTTAACTCCATTAGTGATCGACCTCGGATGACGCCTGTGTCTGGATGATAGTACATGTAGCGGTCTTCTTTACTATTTTCTGACATGCTATGATGATGATTATCGCCATATAAACTTAATTTTTTAACTTGCTTTGTTTTTGTTGGATGCCGATAATTCTGAGTAGTGGTAGTATACATGTCAATATCAGAGAACCAAGAAGACAATGCGTTCACATTAATACTATTATTAGATTGCTTTCTTTGGGCTGGTGGTGTGATGGCTGCTGTAGTCGAATCCGAAGAAACTGATCGACTGGCTGGTCTTTTTGTAGGAAAGCAGATATCTTGTTCTACTTCAATGGATCGGTCAAATAATTTATCCAAGTCTTTGGGTTCCGTTGCTAACAATAAAGTACTTCTTTTATTTTCTGATACTGTCCTTTCATGATCTGTATGTGATGGATAATAAGGATAATTTGGATCCATGGGTTTTATTAAGAAAAAATAAAAAAAATAAAAAATAAAAAGAATGGAGAGCCCTTTATTAACTTACGATCACATATTAACATATATAAAAAAAGGAGAACATTGTAGAAATAAAAATGGCATTCATTATATCCTCTCCAACAAGGAGAAACACCTCTTTTTTTTTTTTTCCTCCCTCCTCATTTTAGCATAAACTATTCTTGATTTATAATCCCCGCAATACAAACTATGATACCAACCTCCGCCCGTAGCAATTTAGCGGTAGTTTTTTTAAATATCCAATCATGGCCCAACACACAAATAGTTTCACTTGCTATAAATTTGACTTTATAAAACAAAAAAGCAACACAGCAAAGTCCCTCTTTTTTTTTTCTTTTTTTTTTAATTTTTATTTTTACGCATCTACACATAATGGTCAAAAAGTCCTTCTTGCTCGCTGCTATTGCCACCACTTTTAGCGCTCTTACTCAAACTGTATTAGCTGACAGTGATGTACTTTCTTTGACTGATAAAACATTTGATGAAAATGTTTTGAATCAAGACCTTATGTTGGTTGAGTTTTTTGCTCCCTGGTGTGGTCACTGCAAAGCTTTAGGTAAATCATACATGGCCTCTTTATCATATTAAAAAAAGCTCATTATTTTCTTTTTTAGCTCCTGAATATGAAATTGCCGCCACACAATTGAAGGAGAAGAATGTTCCTCTCGCCAAGGTTGACTGTACCGAAAATGAAAGCCTCTGTCAAAAGCACGAAATTCGTGGTTACCCTACATTAAAGGTCTTTAGAAAGGGCGAGTCTACAGATTATAAAGGTGCTCGTAAAGCAGATGGTATTGTCAGTTATATGCAAAAGTAAGTAGTGAGTGTCAAAAAAAAAGTACCCTTTTTCTAACATACAACACAGGCAAACCTTACCTGCTGTCTCTGAATTGACTTCAAGCAACTTTGAAGAATTCAAGAAGTCCGACCGTGTAGTTGTTGTTGCCTATGCCTCTGATGAAGCCTCTAAAAAGACCTTTGCCGAATTGGCCGACAAGAAGCGTGACGAAATCAACTTTGGTCTTGTGACCGATGCTGAACTTGCCAAAGAACACAAGGTGACTGAACTCCCTGCTGTAGTTGTCTATACCCAATTTGATGACGATGCACAAAGTTTCACCAAGTCTGGTGCATTTGAATCTGAATCCCTTTTGGATTTCATCAAGGTCAACTCTCTTCCACTCTTGGACGAAATTGATGCCTCCAACTTCCAATCTTATTCTGAGTCTGGCTTACCCCTTGCCTACCTCTTCCATGACAACGCTGAATCCCGAGATGCTCTCATCAAGGCCGCCAAGCCCTTGGCCGAGAAATACAAGGGTAAGGTGAACTTTGTACACATCGATGCTACCAAATACGGTGGTCATGCCGATAATGTCGGTTTGAAGGAAAAATTCCCTGCTTTCTCCATCCAACATTTGGATACTGGTGCCAAATTCCCTCTTGATCAATCTTTGCCCGTGGATGCTGCCCATTTGGAGACCTTTGTTGATGATTACGTTGCTGGTAAGATTAAGCCATTTGTCAAGTCTGCCGAAATCCCCGCTGAAAACAATGGCCCTGTCAAGGTTGTAGTAACCACTCAATTCAAGGACATTGTCCTTGACAAGTCCAAGGATGTCTTTCTTGAAGTTTATGCCCCCTGGTGTGGTTACTGTAAGCGTTTGGAACCTTTCTGGACTCAATTGGGTGAACATGTTGCCAAGACCACTGACTCTATTGTTGTGGCAAAGATGGACGGCACTGAAAATGATATCCCTGAAGAAGCCGGATTTGATATTGGTGGATTCCCTACACTCAAGTTCTTTAAAGCTGAGACTAATGAAATGATCGACTATGACGGTGATCGTTCTCTTGGTGACCTTATTTCTTTCTTGAACAAACACAACAGCAAGGGACTTGAGTTCACTGTTCCTGAAGAAAAGAAGGAAGAAGAAAAGAAAGAAGAAGCTGCTGATAATGTTCACGATGAATTGTAAATTTTCTCACATATCCCCCTCATTATAAAAAAAGAATTAAAATTTGGCATTGGAATTTTTCCTTTTAAGTGGGTTGTATTAATCTGTGAAACCATTGTAAGCTTTATTCGTATAAAAAAAAGCTTTTCAAATAATTTATTTGTGCTTGGTTGTGGTTGTCTTTTTGTGAGATTTTTTGGTAGTCTTCTTGGCCTTCTTGGCCTTCTTGGGCTTTTTAGTGGTAGACTTCTTCTTTTTGTGGACAGAAGCAGCTTCAGGAACTGAGTGACAACGAACGTATTCTTTAGTATCCTTTTTGCTAGGGTAACCAACACAAACAGCAGAAGCATGAGACTTTTTGGTGGTAGTCTTCTTGGTGGTAGTCTTCTTGGTGCTGGTCTTTTTAACGCTAGTCTTCTTGGTTGTCTTTTTCTTTGTGCTAGTAACCTTCTTGGTGGTAGTTGTCTTTTTTGATTTGTTCTTAATTGTGACATAGCCTATTTTCAAATTTAGCTATCTTTGACATAGTAAGCTATTTTTTTTTTTCTTTACCAGCAAAAGAAAGATCCTTTGCACTAGGTCCAGCCTCAATAACACTAAACAATCGATTAGAATCCAAGCGAATACATTTAGATGTTTTTCTTTACTATCTTTTAGCCTTGATATCCTTGGGAATCTTCCAAGCATATGTTCCAAGAGAGGCGTTTACATTGTCTGCAATGATGCCATCAATAGCCAAAGAAGTTGCTTTTCCTGAAGCATATTGAAGGCGAATAAGACCTGTGTTCTCATTATTAACACGCCTAAACAATTTCATTATTATTTTCGTTACTGAAAGATATGTGTTGCTTTACCACTTGATGTTTACAGTAGATCCTGCTTCCAATACAGCATTTGATTTAGGATAAGTGAGCTTTACAGAACTACCCAATACTAATTCTAGGGCAGTGCTGAGTGATAAGAAAATGAGGGAAGGTTTGGCAAACATTAGATAAAGGAGTGGAAAGAGAAATTGTTTTGAAAGAAAGAGAGAAGGAGAGAGAAAGCTTTATTTCTTTTACTCTAGTTATACAATAGAATTGTAATTGTAGTACAAGTTCAAAATTGATAATAAATTTAGTGACACCTTAGAACATGGTACATGATTTTCCTATTCAATAACTTAAATAGTAAATCCCTCATCGATTCAAACAAGAAACAGATTTTGTTTTAATTCTTCAGTTTTAAATTAACAAATCAGTTTTAGATACAAAATAAAAAGCAATTGAAAGAAAAGGGAACTTGTTAGGTGAACAAGATTAATTAAAAACTCAATTAAAATTTAAATTAGGTATAGTCTCGAAAGAAAACCTTTTTTTCTGGTACCTTGCTCTATCCTCATCCCCCCTCTCTCTCTATGTATTTTTGTGCACACTCCATCATTGTATTTCTTTATTGTTACCCAGGGTAAACATGTGTTATATTTTCCTTAATAATGAACATTAGATAGATTAGGTTCCTTTAGAGTCATATTGAACAACTTTAATCGCTGTTCATTCTGTTTAGTAAATTATAGCTCGTATGTATTACATCAGCATCATATACCAAACTTTATTGTTTGTAAATCTGAGATTCGATGCAGTGCTGTAAATAAATAAAGTATTATGCGACCATAACTAATAATCTACATCTTTCCTTGCCTTCTTTAATATACCTATTCACGTGGAGATTGACATAAAGAAATAACGAATGAAAATCCCATCTACCGGAATACTAAAAGGCCAGCGTAGTGTTAATCTAATCATTCTTGCTGAATGTCACACAAAGAAGAGGTTTCTTTCCCATTTTAGTAACCTTTTATAGACTCTTTGTGGCTTGCCAACTTGTTATGATCTGATCAAAGAATACATTTTAAATAAAAAGGACAGCTTAGTTTTTTTTTTTTTTAATGATAAGCTTTGTGATGAAACTTTTCTCCTCCCTCCCTCCCTCTCTTTCTGAAGTAGGCTTTAACTACAGAGATCATTTTTTTAAATTAATAGCAATTGAACGTTTTTGAAGAATAAATGTAAATTTTACATTGATCGCCCAAGGATTGTGTGCAATACAATCATTATACTTGAAGCTTCTCTTCTGGTAATATTCAACCCCCAATATTTTTTATTGTTACATTAATTTCCTCCATTTTTTTATCTCTCTCTGTTCCTGGGTCTTATTTCTGTCATACATTACATCACCTGTGATTTATTATTGCGCACAGTCATTCACATAAGCTTTTTTTCGCATATATTAATTTCTATTGCCTTCATTTTTTTTTTATAAAACCTTTTCTGATGCAAAGACACATGAATTAACTGAGATTATTTGGCTTAATCAAGATTCTTTTTATCAGTTTGTTGGTTAAAAAGCTTATTGTTGAACTCCATATTTATCTATAAAAGTGAAAATATTCACCGGAATTAGAATTAGGACACTGATCTTTTTTGGATTGTCCATTTTGTACTTCCAGACCCCTTTTCTTGTTTTTATGTTTTTGAATCTCAGGTTTTGACATGGTAGTTTAGAAAAGGTTATTTAAACGAGTTAGTAATTATGATAGAAACATTGAACATACTTTAAGTTTTGTTATAGAGCCTACACAGATTGCTTACAGTACAAATATCAAACACTGATGACTTGTATAGAACGATTGGTTCAATTATGACTTTATCTCTTTGAAAAATATACTCTTTTTTCTTTGCATATATTTCGGATTTACTTAAAGGCGAATAAATGAGCTAGATAATTATAGTCAGCTTATTCAAGAAAAGGTATGGAAGTTGTTGGTATTGACATAAAAACGTAGAACATATTTTAAGATTAGCGCCAAGCACCAAAACTTCAGTTGAGACACAACATATGAACATTTAAATTATAATCGTTTGAAATGTTTCGTTATAAATTTATGTATAGATCATAATAAACTCAAAAACAGTTCCAATCTTTCTTTCTTTTTTGCTTTAAAACCCCATCAAAATAAACGGATATTATATTAGGCACGACTTCAGTAATATGATTTACGAAGAAATCTTGATATAACAGGACCCTTTCTATAACGTAAGAAAGTATTAAAATAAACACAAAACCTGCAAAAACAAAGATTGTATGCTTTGTGTAAAAAGACAAAATATTGACAAACCTAAACTCAACAACTCTTCAAAATGAATTTGGAGCAGAATCCTCTGGGAGGTTTTAAAGAACAGAGTACTATGAAAGAAATATTTTTATAGCCCTTCATCTCATTGTAATGGTTTTACTTTCGCTTTATGGATCAGATCATTACTCGTCACAACATAGTATTACTATTTATCTTTTTTTTATTGAGTGTATACCATTTTTCAAGTAGTTTAAATAATCCACTACTCTTGAGCTCATTTATTAACAAAATTAAGGATAAATGTGCTATATTTTCTTTTATACTTTTGTATTTTATCTTCACTTTGGTGTGAGACACAAAATAAATTTATTTCCTTCTCTCATCGTCAGAAACAGCCACTTTCTCATTCAATTCTGATGGATACTTTATAAAGTTATTCAATGTAACATTAAATTAAAAGCACTATACGAGCTTTTCGCTATACATGCCTTTTAACTATAGATTGTAGCTATAGTGCTCATTAAACCTTCATCAAACAGTTTAGTATAACCTGGTAGCATTAGCTTTCTGTTTACTAGATCAATACATACACCGCCACTTCTTTTAAGCTGAGCAACTCTTCTTGTATGCCTTCCATTCGAACTTGTTTAAATGCGTCAACCAATTATAGGGTTACAAACATATATTATTTACCTCTTCAGCTTATGCTTATTATTATACTACCTATCTCAATTGTCATCACAGCTTTTTTAATCTTTTAATCTTTTTTTTTTTTTTTCATCCACCGTTGTTTTAAAACATTCAATTTTCTTGCTGGTTTGAGCTTATATAAGACGAGCTCACCCTGTTTTTTGATTCTATTGAATAGTCAATCTTTCAACAGCATATATTGTTTGCTAAAGAAGCCGACCATGAGCCTAATCTAGACTTTATATAACAAATTACTACCAACAGAATACCCGAACTTTTTACTTTGCGGCTTTTATTAATGCGCAAAGTGCCATTTTTGTCAGTCAAAAAAAAATAAAAAAAAAGCATTCAGTTTGGTTAAACAAAAGTATTACTTACATTATCAATTTTAATTTGTATTGTTGAATACAACCTTTGTTTAATTTATGAACACGGCGAACAATGCCTAATTCATCTTGTTTTTTGGTATAGCACCTCATTACATAAGGAAAGTCCTTCCAAGACATCAATACTGATGAAAGTAAAAACTTAATGTGGAAAAATGTATGTTTTCTACAAATAACACGAAATGAACAAACTATTTGATTTAAAAAGAGTGCTTGAGAGTACCCATAAAATTATACTGGTGGATGAGGAAGGAGAAAATTTATTAAAAGTGCAAAGAGCTTTTTTTTGTTTTTTAAAGCGTATAAGAGTGTTAAAATAAAGATCGATTTGTAGGTACATTTCAAGTCTTTATTATTATTAAAACATACAATATTTAACAGTGGTTCATATGATACATAAAATTGCTATCTCTTTCTCTCTATGCAGTGATCAAGCTTTGTTTTTTAATATTTTGCTGCTTTTTCTCTTCTTCTTCCTTTTGAGCTTCTAAAATAGCCTTTGCGTTCTTTCTCTTTTGTCTTTCTTCAAACCTACAAAGACATCAATAAGGCAGTAGCAAACAGGCACATTACTTACATGAATCTGTTTTCAATAATACGATCAATAATGCCTTGAGTTGTTAATGTGCTATTAGGACTTGAAATTTCTCTATAAATACCACGACTCTTGGGCAACTATGATAATGATTTGAATATGAATACTTTACGGTTATATGAAGGTCTTACTTCATAAGGATCAGCTCCATCAATGTCTAATTCAGAAGATGTAGTACCATGAATGACCACTGATACATTATATTCTTTATTCAAGATATCTTCAGTTACGCTATAGGGTGCCCCGATAATGACCTCGTCTACATACTATACAATTATTAATATATGCATGTTATGTATATTATTTTGGTTCTTACACGGCAAGCAAGCACACTTAAAGCACGTTCATGTAAATTCATCAAAGGATAATTAATTCCTTTGATCGCATTGACAGTTTGATCATCATGGACACCAACCACAAGAAAATCACCTTGTTCTTTTGCGCGTTTCAAAAACTCAATATGCCCAATATGAAACAAGTCAAATGTACCATCCACATAGACCACACGATCACTTGGCTTAGGTTCCGCACCCTTATTTGAGAATTGAACGATACGTTTGGAGGTAGGCAAAAAGTGAGATACTTTACTCTTGGGTGCACTGAACGGTTCAACCTCTTCGGGTTTGACATCACGATGATGATTGCGAGTCATCAAGAGCATACGGCCTACAAGTTCAGTGGTAGAGACACCTTGTGTACGTTTACATTCCTTATAGAGACCAGCGTCCTTGACAGCTTGATAGCAGTCTGTACCATCTGCCATAGTAGTAATATCATCACCGTGAACACAAAAATCAATATTGTATTCTTGAAGGATTTCAACAGTTGTATTATAAGGTGCGTTAGGAACCACTTCATCCACCCACTTGCAAGCTGCCACAGCGGCATAACTATATCAAAAAATTAGTTTTCAGCACGTGAGTTGTATATATCACCCCTACCGTTCCTCTTCTTTCATCACTGTAGGTCCTTTATTTTTTTCAATTTCAACATCAGAGTGAACACCAACAACCAAAATGTCACCCATTTCTTTAGCTTGTCTTAAAGCATTAGCATGACCATAATGCATCATGTCAAAGCAACCATCAACCCAAACTCTTTATTGTTTTTTTTAGCACATGAGAAACATGAAGTTTTACGTCTTTTACCTCACAGGCTTTCTTTCAGTCATATCTTTTATAGTTTATTTAGTAGAGAAGAAAAGAAGAAAAATAGGGTTTAGTGCGGAATATTTATGCTCATTTCAGGTACAACACAAAAAAAAAACTTTATTCTAATGGCACGTGAAGAGTATAGAACAGACTTGATAAAATGATGACTATTTTATCTCTCTTTTTAGTAAAATCATAAGACAGCGACAGATGATGAACTTTTTTGTTCATTTGAAAAGAACCGTTTTGTTTTAAAGGCTAGTTTTTCTTTTTCTTTTGCTAAAGGAAGTTTAGTGTAAAAAAAAAAAAGGGCTGGGGTTACCAGAAAATACGTGTTCAGAAAACATTTGGTCGCCTATGTGCACCCTATAAAATCACCCTAACGCGTAAAACAATCCTTTTTTGCAGGAACACAAAAAATTTTTCAACCACTTTCATACACATTGTATATAGACACAACAACCTGCACATATGCCCATTAGTAAAGACCAATGACGTACATATCGTTCTTTTGTAACCGAATCATGATATTAGGTAGAAAAAGAAGACAATCAAGTGACGAAAATGTTCATTCAAATAAAAAAAACAGTCAATCTACTACAACCACAAGAACGACAGCACGAGAGCAATGTAAAATAAAACTACATGTTCATACATTTGTGGGCTCACGTTATATATATTAAAAAGCAATAGAAACAAATCAAGATAACAATACAACTTATACTCAATCAAAAAAGAATAACACCAGCAACAGCTTATACCAAAACGCCAAAGCCATGTTTCGTCGCACGGCTGTTCCTTCACGATTAGTAGGCCGAGGACAGGAAAGAGAAAAGATGAGTCAATTCTATAGAGATCATGTGCTATCCAATCGACCTGGATGTCTTTATATCTCGGGTATGCCAGGGACAGGCAAGACAGCCATGCTGACTGAAGTGATGCGAACAATGCAAGATGAAGTGGACAACTTGAAATATAAAGTGAATATAAACACGGTTAATTGTATGAGTATAAAAGAACCCAAGCAGATTTATGTTCGATTGGTGGAAGCATGGCATGTGGCTGTACAACCAGATGTTATTCAACAAGCGCATGATTTAATGAATTCAAAAAAGAATGTCCTAAAGTAAGGAACGTGTTTAAAAGATGTAGATGAAATGAATAACATTGGAACGTAGTGTGGTTGTATTGGATGAGATTGATTCACTTATAACGAGAGATCAAGATGTGTTATATAAAATATTCGAATGGGCTTCTTTACCCAAGTCGCGTCTGGTGTTGATCGGCATTGCGAACGCGCTTGATTTAACTGATCGTATTTTACCCCGACTTAGAGCAAAGAATTGTAAGTGCAAAATGATGATGAGAAGCATACTGATTTTTTATCTTTAGGTGAACCACAATTACTTAATTTTAATCCATACAGTGTACCTGAAATATCAACCATCATCAAAGATAGGCTTTATTCACTTGTCGATAACAAAAAGGACATACCACCTCCTTTATTCCAACCTGCTGCGATCGAACTCTGCTCACGTAAGGTGGCTGCTTCCATGGGTGATTTGAGAACTGCTTTGGATGTTTGTCGACAGGCAATTGAATTAGCCGAGATGGAACAAAAAAAAGTATTGGCGGATAAGAATCAAAAATTGGTTGAACCAAAAGTGACAATTGGACATGTCATGAAAGTACTCAATGTGGTCTTTGGGAGCCCTACAGTGCAAAAACTAAAGCAATTAAACTTGCAGCAAAAGATTGTGTTGGGTGTCTTTGCTATCATGATGAAATCAAGTAAACAAATCACACTTGGCAAGGTAAGCCTATGCAATAAGTATCATACAAGAATATCAACCTACACAAATTAGTTTCGTGAGCAATACAGTACACTTTGCTCAGATACAACGACAACTGTCTCTGCTGTATCTAGAACAGAATTAAATGATTTATTATCCATGTTAGAAACAACCAGTTTGATTACATTGGGTAAAAGTAAAGAAGAAAGAACACGAAAGATACAATTGAATATACAAGAAAGTGAAATCATGCAAATGATAAATGACATGCCCGTATTAAAGACTTGGATGGACGAAATCATTGCAAAACATGGTCTTTATTAAGAAATCTCATAAGCAGGATCAAATAAAACACTGACGCTTTCACCAAAATGAATCCTTCGGATCGCTTCTGCAAATAAAGAGGCCACAGGTGAGATTTTAATCTTGCTACATCTCTTGACGTGTTCATCTTGAGGTACACTGTCCGTCACAATAAGATGATCTAAATAACTCTGCTGAATACGATCGATCGCATCACCCGATAGGATAGCATGTGTGATGAGGGCATAAATCTTGACTGCACCATTCTCATGTAATAATTTGGCTGCCTTGGTGATTGTAAAGGATGTGTCTGCGATATCGTCAATCAAGATACAGACCTTGTCACGTACATCACCTACTAACATCAAGTCATGTTTTTGAGGTTTATCTGGACGACGCCGTTCTTTATGAATCAGGGCAAAATCCATGTGTAATTTATCTGCAATTGAAGTAGCTCTACTGCCACATGAGATTCTTTCCACTCCTTCATTTCTTTTCTTTACCTTTTTGCACCTCCTGCATCTGGAGAGACAATAACAGCCTCTTTATAATCTGGAATGTTGAAGTGAATATATTTTGCCATTGAAGGTAATGAGGATAGATTGTCTACAGGGCAATCAAAGAAACCTTGAAACTAACAAAGAGATTAGTATCCCATCACACACATATGTTTGTCTTTTTACTTGAGGATCATGTAAATCCATTGTAATAATATGATCGGCGCCTAATAGCATTGCGATAAATACATTTAGTAAAAAAGAAAAAAAGTACTTGTTAGTTTACCTGCGCAGGTTAATAAATCAGCTATTAATGTACCCGATCTCACTAACCATTGTTTATATCCATCATTATTTGCATTTAAGAAAGGCTGTATTTGGTTCTTTGGTTGTTGTTGTTGTTGTTGTTGGCGTCCGTTCAAGACGATTTGTTGTTCTACTGTACGAAAGAATGGGTTATTATTAGTGTCATTAGAGATAACAGGGCTTGAAGGTGTATCAGTTGGTGTTGAAGGTACGGTCATAGGTGGTGGACGTATGAAGGGAGCACCAGACCGTTTATAAGGTGCGTCAGGTTGCCTTGAATAAGGGAAAAAAGGAATCACTGCGGTGACTTTACTTGCAGAAGCTGTTTTGCAAGCTTGAATCATGATGAGTAATTCGATCAAGTTATCGTTCACATGACCACAACCTGATTGAACAATATAGACGTCTTGTTCACGTACACTGTCACGAAGTTCAACACTTGTTTCGTTGTTGCTAAACTTGGATAAACGAGACTTGGCAGGTTCTATGCCTAAGCGATCGCAAATATTTTGAGTTAACTGAGGATGAGAGGAGCCACTAAGGACAACAAGTCTTTTCATTGAAAACAAAAAAAGAAAAGAAGGAAAAATAAAAATAAAAATTAAAGCAAATCAGTTCTCTTGCGTGTGTGTGACGATATTGATCTTTTTTCTATTTTATCTCTCTCTCTCTCTCTCTTTCGCCCCTTCTCTTCCTCTTTATTAGCTCTTTAGATACTGTGTATTCATTTGACTACACTAACAATAATTTACAACTCTATTTTTTTTTTTTTTTTTTGCTGGCCAAGAAAAATAGCCAGTATTTTTATATTCTGTAATCTGTTTAGATATGCAAATAAAAAATACAGAGTATTTTTTTATCTTTAATTGAATATCAAAGCCTAAAAGGATAGATCAATATAGAATATTGCATACTCTTGTACACAATTGTACTTTTTTTTTTCTGCCCACAAAGCAGAGTAATGTTACCTTTTTATTGATTGATCTCTATTATAAGAGAATAAAGTAATACAAAAAAAAAGGAAAGCATATTAATGTCTTTTACAAGTTAATGCAGGATGGCATACAAATCTACTTTCGGGAATTATACATTCGTCCTGTACACACAAACCAAAGTATTGACATGTAAAGCTACAATTCGTTTAGGCTGTGAGTATATTTAACGCCAATGTGTCTACTCACTGATGATTAAAGGTATAAATGTTATACGTGTACTGCATGTACGGGGTCCTGTACACCTTCATTTGTTACTTGATCCCTCATTCCATACTTATCTGAATTTGAATTTTTTTTTTTTTTTTCTCATCTTCATCTCTTTATCAACGCATGAAGAGAATAAGCTGAGAGTAGGCTTTGTTTAGATTTGATGTCTTTATGACTTTTATTAAAGATTGAATTCATAATGTGAGTCATGATTCACCTTTGCTTTTTAGTGTTAAAAGGCTACAGGAAAGCCCTTTGAACAGGAATGCTTTTTTTTGAATTCCTTCTATTTGTTCTAGCTTTCTTTAATAAATAGAGACCCAAGTGTCCTAAGGGTCTTTTGTCTATTACCTCATTTGACTAAAATGTCTTTTTTTTTTTTTGATGAGTGAAACTGAAACGGATGCTTTTCACTGCAACACTTTCTACAAATGGACATTCCCTTTCATCAAGCACGAAAGATTCTTCCGGCTTTTGTGTAAAGATCGCCAATGATTTTTGTGTAAAAAAGAATAAAAGAAAGAGAAAGAAGAAAAAGGCGTGATTGATTTATAGTTTCTTTTGTACCTCAACTTTAATTTGCCCTTCCTTCTTTTGAAACAATTAGAAAAGAAACATGCCATTTTTTTTTTTTTTTTTTTTTTTTTTTTTTTTTTACTTTAGCCTTGTGTTTATTTGTCATAATAAAAGGGATATAGGATTATGTGTACGTTTTAGTTGTATGAATAATTCATTCTTTTCAATTGTATTTCATTCGGAATAGGTTGAACCGAATTGCGATGGGAAAAAAGGCAAACAAACAGTTTTCATGAGAAAAAAAAAAAAAAGAGTGTGTAAGCCATTGTTTTTCTTATCTTTAAGCCACGTGTATAAGCAGTTAAAGTACACAATTCCCTTATTAAGTTGAAAGAAGACATAATGAAAAAATCTGGTGATTAAAGAAGGGATGAATGTGATTGCATGAAAATAACAAAGCAATAAAAAAATAAAGAGGAATGATTAAACGAGGATGCACAAGAAACGAATGAAAAAAGTTGATCCCTTTTATTTTAATCATAAAAAAAATACAAGACAAAAAAGAAATTTTAAATTAAACAAACAGTTGCACCATTTTTTTAAGTTTTGTTTTCTTCTTCTTTTCCCTCTCTTTTTTTTTTTTTTTTTATTCTTTCTTTTTCTTTTTTTATTTAAATTATGAACCGTAAAGTCAAATTGACACACAAGAAACGTCCACCACTTGTTCGCTCACCTTCTTTATCCACCATTCAATCTGGTAATAAACCCAAAAAATCGGTTCGGTTTCGAGATAGCGGTTCATTGGAAGATGTTCGTCTATTTTTAAAATCAGAAATGCCTATCGCCTGTCAATCGGATCCAACCTGTTCAATTAAATACGTCTACCACCTTCGACATCTCAATTGGCCTTCAGTGAGGCATCATGAAGGAGGACTTGCGGTCTGCGTGGAAAATATTCAATTTGATGCGTCTGATTTAATTGGCACCTGTCAAGTGGCTAATTTAGCCTATGAAAAGAAAATTAACATTCGTTACAGTTTTGATGACTGGTCAACATGTCATGAAGTTCAAGCTGATTACAAGGAATCCATCATCGACACTTGGGATCGTTTCTCTTTTAAGATCAAATGTCATCCTTTCGTACGTCATTTGGATTTTGCCGTTCAATACTTGGTCAGTGGCCGAGAATTTTGGGATAATAACAAGCAGCAAAATTATCAATTGGATATTACAACCAATGCTCAAATCATGAATGAAGAAGATGATGAAAGTAGCAGTAGTTCTTCAGAAGATGAACCTGTTGATATCCTCTGGCCAACTCATACATCTGTTTGCTTTGACCAAAGAAAAACGTCATCCAATGAGTTACTACAACAACAACAACAAATTATTTTGTTGTAAAAAAAAAAAAAAATCTAAGTTATGGTTCAAAAGTTTAACCTTCTTTCTATTTTGTATGTAAATATATTTATTCCAAGAAAAAAAAAAATTGGAAAAAAAAAAAATAACAGCAAATGTCATCAAGTTTTTTTCTATTCTTTTTAAAATAAAAAAAAAAAAAGTTCATTATTTTCTATTTAAAAGGATGATAATAATTATAGTAAAAAAGAAAAAGAAAAAGGAAAGGAAAGCGGGCTTGTCTATTTTATTTTTGACTGTTGCACAAATTATGCAATTATTTTTTAATTGTTTTTTTTGGCCTGCTTACGACGTACAGCGGCTGGCACAAATCCTAACAACTCCTTTTGAAGATCTCTTAACTGAGGTTCAGCTGAAATGGTTGTCACTACTGGTTTCTTGGGTTCTTTTATTGTTGCCTCATAATGTACAGGTAAGGATGAATAGGTAGTTGGGGGTTGTGCTTGTTGATAGTGAGAATAATAAGGTTGGGGTTGTGGATGGTAATAATAAGGCATACTTTGATGTGATAGTGGTGGTGGTGGTGGTGGTGGTGGTAGTTGTTGTAACATCCTTCCTTGATTTGGCACTTGTGAAGCAAATGGTTTTGGTGGTGGTGGACCTGGTGGTAGTGGAATTTCATATTCATCATCTGATTCTGTAATTTCCTTTTTATTCTCTTCTACTTTTTCTGGCATTGGCACCTCTTCTTCTGTTTCAATGCCTTCTATACTTCCTTCACTACTAACATCACTACTATCACTACTCACACTAGAATCTGAATCACTATCTGATCCTGAACTTTTATCTTCTTCATCTTGACTTGTTGTCTTTTTAGATGATTTAACATCTATTTTTGTTTTCAGTCTTCATCTTATTAAATGCCATCATCATTCCTAATGAATTACCTTTTCTTTTGGCAGGCACAAATTTCCCACTTTTTGGATCATAAACTAATGTTCTAGCTTCTCCTTCGTGCTTCTTTTCATGTTCTTGCATACGTACTGCATAAGCTGCTTGAGCTCTAATATGAAATTGTCAATAAGAACTAATCATTCAATTTTTTTTTTTTTTTTTGTACCCAGTAAGTTGACTTGCAGTATTCTGTTATTGAATAAGTAAAATAAAATGGATTCAATTATAACAACTTACCTTTTTTGCTTTTTCAATTTTAGCTGCTTCCATTTTTAAACTATCCAGACGTGCTTGATCTGGTTTACTCAACTGACCTGAACTTGCTATTTACAATAGTTTGTATAAGTGACAAAAGTTATCTGACTCCATCTTACCTAAATGTTCTAACCTAGCAATCTCACTCTTCACTCTACCCACATCTTTTTTGGCCAACACAGTTTCACGAGCACGTTTACGTTCTTCTTTATTCTAAAATTAAATTAATATTCATCGAACAGAGTTTTATTTTCATTATTTATTTTTTCTCTCTTACCTTTTTAAGTTCACGTTTACGCTGCTTTTTACCTACAAAAAAAAAGTGTGTTTATTTCCATCAGTTTCATTTGCTTTTCCTTTTTTTTCTAAAAAATAAACACTTTACGTAAAGCATCTGCTGGATTGATGGACCGATTGGACTTTCCCATTTTATTTACAAAAAAAAAAAAAAATAGTAATAATAATGGGCTTTAAAGTGTCGCTTATTTTTTTTTTAATTTTTCCTACGCATTTTTTGTGACGGGTTAACAAAGCACTCTATTGATTCGTCAAGATCTCTCTTTCTATTTGTATAGGCATTGTGAAATATTTTGAGGTTTACAGATAGAGTACGATTGGCATATTATAAGATAGATGGATCCAATTGTCTTATAGAAAATGCAGAAAGAGAGGTCTTGTCAAAGCTGTATGTGTGACCATTACTGCATTGGTCAGAGTTCAGGGGCATACATAATATAAAAGATGTCTCTTTATCTTCCTGCAGTACAAAGTCGATCTTATTCTTTCCTTTCGATGATCAAGAAAAGGGAGAGATGTCTAGGACAGGGGAAGATAAAATGTACAAGTATTATTCTCCTTTATTTTTTATTTCTTTCTTCTTTCACACACTATGCGCTCAATTCTCATCCTTCTTGGTTTATTGGCTACCTCTAACCTTGTCTTTTCCTCTCTTATCACTACCAATGGCATTCTGGCCAAACGAGAAGCCAGTGCTATTTATCGTCGCTCCAACAATCTGGCTAAAAGAGGAAGCATCAGTAACCTTGGAAAACTGATCAGCGGTGGCTTGAATACTGCTGATTTAACAGTCGAAAATATGACTGGAGGACCGAGTAAAAAGGAAGAGGATGGTGAAGACTAAATAAAGTATCAGTTGTATAACCTTTTTTTTTTTTCTCTTTAATTTTTTTTTTCTATTATTATTAATCTCATAAACAATACTTGGACATATAATTGAATTCAGATCATTAACAATAGCTATAATTGATCCTTTTCTTTTTACTTTTTAAACTAAAAGAAACCTTTCATTGTCAGAGAAGCAGTAGTGGAAGCAAGATCATTCGCAACTCCGATCGCGTTAAGTGGCTTAGTGCCTCTCTCACCGCAAGCCATAAAAATTTTCTTGAGGACGTCCACTGTTTTTTTTTCCTTTCTTCCTCAACTTTTAAATATCTAGTCAATATGGGTCGTATGCACACTCCTGGTAAGGGTATCTCTAGCAGTGCCCTCCCTTATCGCCGCACTCCTCCTTCTTGGGTCAAGACCACTTCTGAAGAAGTTGTTGACATGATCTGCAAGAATGCCAAGAAGGGTCTTACTCCCTCTCAAATCGGTGTCATCCTTCGTGACTCTTATGGTATTCCTCAAGTCAGATCCATCACTGGTAACAAGGTCCTCCGTATCTTGAAGTCCAGCGGTCTCGCTCCTGAAGTTCCCGAAGACTTGTACCATCTCATCAAGAAGGCTGTCTCCATCCGTAAGCACTTGGAACGTAACAGAAAGGACAAGGACTCCAAGTACCGTTTGATTCTTATCGAATCTCGTATTCACCGTCTTGCTCGTTACTACAAGACCTCTGGTCAACTTCCTCCTACCTGGAAGTATGAATCTGCCACTGCTTCTGCTATGGTTGCTTAAAGAGGTGCTTTTGACCCTTGATTTTTTTTTTGACCAACTGGAGTTCTAAACTTTACGCAAAGATGAAAATAAATGTGATTTAATTGTTACGCTTTTTGCGTACTGTTTTTGGTTGAAAAAAAATACATGTTTGATTTTGTTTTCTGTGGATTTGGTTGTAGTGTGTTGATATCGATAAATTAACTCTGTGTCTTTATGTATTTCGATTGATAAAAGGAGCCAGTTGCAGGAATTAAAAATAATTGTAATAAGGTAATACTTTAATAACAAAAATAGGATGATATACATTGGGATGACAGTGATGAATGACTATACAAAACTTTTTTTTTTTCCTACCATCCCTTCATTTCATTGATCACCGCTCTCTCTCTATCTTTACTCATCTCTCCATAACCGATCACACGCATCGAGAATGAACCACTACCACCTGTCAGACTACGAAGTGCACTGGAATATCCAAGCATGGAACTTAAAGGAACATGAGCCTTGATGACTTGTTTTGGTTTATACTCATCCACTTGCTTATTGACCAAGAGAGAATCATCAGGAGCATAGACTTGAACGCTATCCATATTTCCATCGTTCTCTTCAGAGTGGTCTGAAGATTCTAGACCAATGACATGACCTCTGCGAGTTCCACTCAAATCGCTCACAATATGACCAATGTGATTCTCACTGACCTCGGTATATACCTCCATCATAGGCTCAAGTAAACAGGGACTTGCTTTTTTGACAGCCTCATAGACACCATTAGAAACACAGGCAGAGATTGCACCGGGCGTTGTCTCTTGACCAAACGTTTTGAGATCGTACGCTTTCACTTTGAGCTTTGTTAGTGGGAAGCCTAGTAAAGCACCTCGTGCCATACCAGCCAAAAGACCACGGTGAGCAGCTTGCTTGAGTTCTTCCTGGTCAAGCGATGAGGGTTGGGGAGCATCATCCTCTGAAAAAGTGTTCACATCAGCCGCAAGCAAGTTGCCCGAATTAGTCACCCAGCCTTCCACTTCTTCTTCTTCTTCCATGTGTGCTAATTCGATTCGACAGGCAGCTCTTGCCCGCTTGCCCATCACTTCCTTGTCATACTCAGAGAACACGCTGGCTTTGTCCTGGCAGGTCTCACGGTAACTGATTCTCATCTTACCCATCTCTGCTTTGACTTTGAAGTCATTCAGTAGCCTATCCTTGACGATATCCAGGTGAAGTTCGCCCATGCCACTGACAAGACGTTGTCCGCTATCTTCATCTGTCCAGACATGAAGTGAAGGGTCCTCACGCACCAAATTCTTCAAGGCATCCTCTACCGCTTGTTCTTCGGATACCGAAGCAGGCTCGATCGCAGCAAAGAATGCTGCATTTGGAATTTCGATATTGCCCAGTTGAAGACCGGCCTTGACGGCTGCAGTGTCATTGGATTGAATCAGTGTATCTCCTGTACGTGTATCTTTTAATCCGACAATCACACCGATATGACCACAGCCAATGTTGGGGATCTCTTCTACATCTTTGGCGTACATTTGTAATAATTTGTTGACTCTTTCCTTTGAACGTGTGGTTGTATTGAAAAGTGTCATTCGTGTATTCAATTTACCTAGTGTACTTTAGTTTTTTTTTTTTTTTTTTTTTTTTTTTTTTTTTTTTACCTGAATACACTTTTACATAAACCATAGGACCTCGTTTAGAGTCATGGACCACCTTAAAGGCCAATGCACAAAGCTTTCCGTTTTCAGACAATGGAAGTTTTGACGTTTTCCCATGATGGTCAGTGACTAAAGCCGGTGGTCTGTCAAGAGGACTTGGAAGATAGTCAAGGACGGCACTAAGCAAGGGCTGAACCCCTAAATTTTTAAAAGCGGCACCACACAAGACAGGCACAGCCTTATTTTCAATCGTCACTCTTCGAAGAGCGGCCTTGATCACCTCGGGCTTGACAGCCAAATGATCTCCGTTAGCCTCATCAAAGAAGGCATCAATGATCCCTTCGTCCATCTCGGCCAAGGCCTCCACCAGGGCCGTTCTTGCCTTGGTGGCCTCATCTAGCAATGCACCCTCGACAGGTCTGCGATGAAGCACAGAGCCATCTGAATGCTGAGGGTCCCAATCAATGACCTCCATCGTCACCACATCCACCACGGCCCTTAATCCTTTTTCATCTTCCATCACAGGCAGCTGCAATACCAACGGACGGGTTCTCAACTTTTTCCAAATCTCCCGTACCGTCCTCCCAAAGGCTGCGCCCGTACGATCCAGTTTGTTGACAAAGGCGATACGTGGAATCTTGTAACGATCCGCTTGTTTCCAGACCGTCTCTGTCTGTGCCTCCACACCCGCGACTCCATCCAGGATAGTGACCGCGCCGTCCAACACACGAACCGAACGCTCGACCTCCATGGTGAAATCAACGTGGCCTGGGGTATCGATCAGGTTGATTCGGTGACCCTCCCAGCCAAACGTGATGGCGGCACTGTTGATCGTAATGCCCCTTTCCCTTTCTGCTGCGAGATAATCCATCACTGTGTCTCCGTCGTCAATGTCTAACATACTTTGTTCAGTCTTGCTTCCTTTTCGTTCTCTCTATTTACCTCCTATGCGTTTGGTGACACCTGCATAATAAAGCATTCTTTCTGTTGTGGTTGTTTTGCCTAGGTGATACATGTTAAAGAGTTTTTTTTTTAAAAAAAACGGATAGATCCAACCTGCATCAATGTGAGCAATGATCCCAATGTTGCGAGTTTTTGGTATAGTAAAATCTTTGGCATCTATAGACAGGGTACATTGAGTTTTTTTTGACATGTTTCTTTTTTAGCCTAACCTGTGGCAAAAGTTTTAAAATGAACAATGGTTTTTTGTTGTCTTAATAAGCTAGATATTCTTTTAGGTATTGTTGACCTTATTAAAGGTGTCAGAACACCTGTATACATGGTTGTTTGTAAAAGAAAAAAAAAAAAAAAGGGAACTGATAGATGAGTTTTAAATTTTTTTGAAGAAGTAAAACGAGAGAACAAAAAAACGCGAAGATGCGTTGTATGGTAGTAGCACAAGTAAAAGAAGTGACCAATGCATTGCTGTAGTTAAAGTACTTTTATTGTCAATTTGTAAACAGAGCCATTGTATCTGTATATATTTTGTTTTATCTCGTTGTATGTATACAGAAATGTTTTCATTTTGATTTGATTGCAAAGGCTTTAGCTTATCTATAAATGAATACACCAGCTGTGTTTATTATATGAACAATGTTCAAAAAGTTTTCTTTCTTATGCTAAAAGAAGTATAGCCGGCATCTGCAGCATCTAATTCATAAGACTAAATGAGAGAATTAAGTAAATCGATCGATATGTTGCAGTAAAGTACATCATGCGCATCATGTCAACTAGGAACATCTAGTGCATACTTAATGGCAGACAAGACTTTGAGTTAAAAAAAAAAAAAAAGAAAGTGGCATCATTCTCCTTTTTTGATGAGTCCACGTCACATGTTCATCACACTCTGAGATTAAACTATAACAGTATGGAAGTTGAAAGAAAGCCCTATCATTACATATTTCTTTCTTTCTTTCTTTCTTCTACACTCAATCATGTTCATCATTAACTGGTTCTATGATGTTTTAGCTTCTTTAGGTACTTATATGAAATAAAGATGAAGCATCATCAAACATCAATTCCCTTATTCATCGCGTCTTCTTTTTTTTTGTAATTAGGTCTTTTAAATAAAAATGCAAAGATTCTTTTCTTGGGTCTTGATAATGCAGGCAAGACTACTTTATTACACATGTTAAAGAATGACCGATTGGCCACTTTACAACCTACTCTTCATCCCAGTAAGTTTTACGTGAAGAAAAAAACTCCCCCTTTAACATATGAAATAGCTTCTGAGGAACTTTCTATTGGTAACGTCAAGTTTACAACATATGACCTGGGAGGTCACTTGCAAGCACGTAGATTATGGAGAGATTATTTTCCTGAAGTTGGAGGTATTGTCTTTTTGGTTGATTGTGCTGACCATGGACGTTTATCTGAAGCCAAGGCAGAATTGGATGTAAGCATTACAAGTAAAAATAAGAGGGATTTATTTATCTTTCTCTAGGCATTATTGGCTATCGAACAACTTTCAAAAGTCCCATTCTTAATTCTTGGTAATAAGATTGATGCTCCTGGAGCTATTAGTGAAGAAGCACTTCGACATGAATTAGGCTTATTCCAGACAACTGGCAAGGTGAGTTACAAAAAGTGAAATAAAAGACAGAGTACTTATATAATGCAGGGCAAGGTTCCTTTGACGGACATTCGTCCTATTGAAGTATTCATGTGCTCTGTTGTTATGAGACAAGGTTATGGCGAAGGTTTCCGCTGGATCTCTCAATATGTTTAAATAAAGATACATATAAAAAAAGAAAAATATGGGAAAACTAAAAATAAAAAAAAATAAAAAAAAAAAACTTTCAAAACTTGTAAAGAATCCAATTTACCGGGTTTTACTCAGTTGTAGCCCATGACTATAAATGAAAACAAGAGGAGAAATTTACAATAAACAATCAGTTTTTTTTATGTGTATACGTTAAATACCAAAAAGGATATAAGAAAGCGGGGCAAAATTCAGATCTGCAACGATGCCTACGGAACCGGAGATGACCGTACAAACTATGATGATTTTAAAGATACAATAGATATTTATATAGACATCAGCTGTTCTATTAGTGTAAGTATGCATCTTGATCTTTTTATTTCCCCACACTTTTTTTTTATATATAAATTTAAATGGTAGTAAAAGAAGATTGTCATATAAATAATTTATAATAGCAAAAAAAAAAAAAAAACAGACTGTGTGTACAACTGACGAACCACGCAAAAATGTCTATATCCGAATTTTCAGTATAAAATATAAATTACCCTCTCTTTACCAATACTTTATTTTTCTTTTCTATATTTTTCAAGTATAAAAATGGAATTTGACTTGTATGAAAGACAACATCAGTGTGAATATTGCCCTAAATCGTTCTATCGCCTAGAACATAAAGTACGTCATGTTCGGACACACACAGGAGAAAAACCACATCAGTGTACTCAGTGCGATAAACGATTTTCTCGCTCCGATGAATTAAGTCGACATTACCGCGTCCACGCAGCACCACCTACCATTTTACTTCAAAGACGAACTCGAAAGATACGTCGGTTGAGTTCAAATCGAACAGTGGATGAAGAAGAGGCCTATTTGAAGCAGCAGCAGCATTGCTCTATTCTTCGTCTCTTACCAACCGAGCAATGCACAAGTCGAAATCGATCAAGTCCCTATCGACAATCAGCCAATGCTATCCTTCATCACTGTCCTCACTGTCAGAAGTCATTTTGGAGAAAGGGACAATTAAGCCGTCATGTTGAAAAGCAACATGCATGGCCATCCTTAGAAATGCATGTTTATTTACCGCCTCTGGATTCGAAATTAACAGAGTCTATCATGTGGGATAAACCTTGTCGATTGCCTTCTATCAAGGACTTGTTACAATCTTGAGTTGTTGTTATTATTTTATGTTGTGTTTATGCTGTAAATATATGCTTTCTGTTTATAATAAAAATCATCCTCATTATGAATAATTCTCGTAAAATCCTTGTGTACACTTTTTATAGAATGCTGCTATATCTAAAAGGCATGTTTATTCATGTAGACTTGATATCTTTTGGCTATATAAAGTAGATTGAAGACTAAGCTATTCGTAAATAAAGTACATATAAGCATACTTTTGGGATACTACATCCCTTATTCTCTTTTGTATATTGCAAATAGCCTTTACTATTATATTATTTTATTTCTTTCAAAAAAAAAAAAACATTTGATAAAGAATACTCAGCTTACTTTTATTTGCAACCACCTATTCTATAATGTAAACAATAGTTGACAAAGCATCAAGCTGTTTACAATGGAAGAAAACATGGCTGTAACTACACAGTAGTAAACCAACACGTTCATTATAAATAAATCACCTGTCGTATTTAAGCCCTACCAAATTCCAGAAAAGACAGATAGAAAATAAACAATAGCACATAAAAGGAGATACCATGTCTGCAGTCATCAAAGATAATTCTAGTCATCTCATCTAACGACAGATCAATAAAGACCTTCTCCTGCCCCTTTACTCTATCTCGGAATTAAAAAAAAAAATAAAACTTGAGGGGCAAATTTTTTTTCCAAAATAAAATCCTGATAAATTTCCCCTGCTGGTTCACTAGGCTATTTCTGAATAAAAACACTGCATCCTCTTTTTTGTTTAATTGCCAGCCGTTGCTGTGGCAACTCATGCATACTAGATTTAGTCGGACATTTAATTATACACAATATGATGGGTTACTAAGCAACAACTTTTTACAAGTTAATCATGAGGCAAGTCAAATATAGATAATTGACAACTACCAAAAAAGGATGTTGCAAATTGGAGTATGTCCCTTTTTTATCTCTTTTAATATACTAGACTTGATATCAAAAACAATTATCTTTTTGTGCTTTATATTTTTTGATTTAAAAAGGGATTATGATTTAAAGTAAAGAAACTACTTTACAGAGCAGTGACAAGATATGAAATCATATAAACCAATCAAAATAATTCATAAAAAGCTCCTGCAAAATTTAGCATCTATTTTTTTGGTGGGCAAAAGGAAAGCTTTGGTCATACGAAGATGAATCCATCAAAAAAAGTCTTTTTGTTCAATAAAAGAAAAGAAAAAAAACTGTTTAAAGAAGATACAATATTTTTTATTATAACAATACAAGAATATAACATGATAATAATTTAGCCAGAAAGTTTAATAACTCTAGTTTTCTTTTTCTGCTTGGCTGAAAAATATAAGCCATCAAATCAAGATGTTGCTCGGAATTATTTCCAATTGCTGGTGCATTTATCTTTTAAAAATCCCTTTGGCGACAAATACAGTAACTTTTTGTTAAATGACGTAAGATTGTGTTAGCTAATTTTATAATTCAACAGTTCTAGATCTTTTCTTATTTCATGCCAAGATATCATTTTAAAAAAGTCAAAATGTATAGAAAAATATATAAAATAGTCGAAATCGATCCTAGTGCACAAGAAGGAATTTTATTGCCCTATAAAGTACCTGGGCTTTTCAATGGATGTGGGGAACCAGTAAATCCAAAAAAGTGGAATGACTTCTCCCTCTTTTTTTGTTTTCCTTTTTGTTTTAATTTCCTTTTTCTTTGATTTTACATACACACATTGACATGATACACAATTGCAAGCATTGATTCCCTTTTTTTTTTTTTGTTTTTTTTTTTTTTTTTTTTTTTTTTGAATTGTCCAGATTTACTGTTTCAAATAGAGGAAAAATAAAAAATAAAAACTTCTTTCATGTAAAACCTCCTTTTGGTTCATTTCATTACTGTTTGACCCCCTTTTTTTATTATTATTATTTATTATTTCAAGCATATTAAATCATGACCTCTTCTTTCCAATCCCTTTCTTTTTTTATATAAAAATGAATGTAGACATCAGAAATGCATAAACATAAAATGATTGTGATATTATTCTTGATCGCTTATAGAGTCACACAATAATCTGTGTTACGTTTTACATTTGTCAATGCGAAAAAAAAAAAATCCTGTTTAGCTTCATTTTTTATGATATAACTTCTATTTCATTTTCATAATTCTTATGGCTGCTGCTGCTGCTGCATTAAAAAAAAATTTTTTTTTCTCTCTTTTTTTTTATTTTATCTCTGCTGCTTAAAAGTATCATCAAATGAGAAGAGGCGAATTTATTTTTATTCGGAAAATTTTAAAAAAAGAAAAAAAAAATAATATTATTTGTTCCAGAATATTTTGAAATGTGGGGGGATGTTCAAAAGAACACTATCTAAAGAACATCTAGCCCCTCATGATTTAGAATGAATAAATTTGCTTGCATGTATGAGTGATGTTCACTTACTAGCCATTATTTGGAACAGGACGTATTACCTAGTTTAGTAGGAGGTTCTGATGCTTGTGGTCCCTGTGAGACTGCATTAACCGATTGATTAGATATTTTATCGGAAAGAATCATGCCTTGGTTGTAAAGAAAGAAGACCTCGCCATCTTTGGCATACTTTTCTATTTCTCCTACTATTACCCTTTTTTTTATGAAATCTAAAATTTGAAACTGTTTTCTGGCTTTAAAGCATGAGTCTTTAATCACTTTCAGTTTCTACTCTTCAACTTGACGTTCATTTTGAAATTTTTCTTTGGAGATTTAGTACAAAAGTAATTAGTTGGATCATGGTTTTTATGTACACCCATCAAAATGTCTTCAAATACACCCGGTTTTTGAGCAATCGCAAACTAAAGCATGGAAATTTTGAAGATACTTAATTTTGTATACTAATGGCCTAGTTGGGTGAGGTGGTATTACAATATGCGTATTCTATTAAAGTTTTCTGTCATTCAACATTTCAGAATTATTCTTGTACTCCTTAAAAGAAAGAAAATGCGTTGATAATCTAGAGACAATATTTTTATAAGCTTCTTTTGATGTTAGACTGTTGTTATCAGCTAAACTAACTATTGTTTCTTCTTTACTGAAGCTATTAGAGAACTCAATTCTCTAATACTGTAAGGGATTCATTTACACTTGAAACAAGAAAGAAATGCCTGCATAATTCAATCTTATCAGGGCATGAATAACCAGAAAGATAGTTATCCTGACAAGTAACTGTAGTTACGAATGGGTTCAAAAAATGATTCATATCCAAACGGCTATTTCAATTGAATACCAAAATCAAACAATTTACATTATTTGTGCTTTTGATGACTATATCAATTACTTTATCATCATCAGTGCTATCTTCTCTTTCTATTATTTGATATAAACATTCTTTTTTTTACGTGAAATTATACGTGTACAACATCGTGTTGATAGTCAATAATACAACTTGTAAAAGAATATATATCATTTTATCTATACGAGTATTCCTGATGCGACCAAAGTAGTACTATTTTAACTGATTATGAAATAATTCAATACAGCTATTTGTAACAAAGACGCATTTTTTATTAAGAATAAACACATCACTGCCTTTTGTTCACAATAAGAACTGAAAAAGGTTGGGGCTTTTTTCACGTAAAAGAATTAAAACTGCCAACGTAATCATAGCAATTAAAACAGGCTTGGTTATAACCCCTGCTTGTATATTCTCCACTGCAGACTTCACAAATTTAATGTCTGATCTTTTCTCATGCTGTCTTTATATCCTATTGACAAAATAATAGATTAATTGATGCACTAAATACTTTACGAATAGTATATATTTTAGTCTGGCTACAACGAATAACCATCTTTTTAAATGAAAGTTTACAACGATTAATATCATATTTTTAACCCATTTTAAGTTTCATAAAGTCATCAATTAGCGCGTTTATCAACTGCAATTCATTATCAAAACAGAAATGAAGCTTCACAGTCAAATTGAAGATGAACTACCTTTTCGTGATAGAAAACTTGTTCAGGATGAGTGTAACTGATATCTTTAATGTTGAATTTTTCATTTTACTGCTAGACTTGTTATCAAAGGAAGAGAGAAAAATGCAAGGAGAACAGAAGACGAAGATAATAAAAAACATACACGCACATTTGTGACTACTGAAAAACTGGGTGTATTTAAACTTTTCAGCGTGTATGGCATGTTGAGATTGAAAGCAATCACAAGGACAGTAAATGGATCATAGACAGTTTTAATTAAATTCTGAGATATAATTACAAGACACAGTCTTAAATTAGGCGTCAATGAATTTCTATAAATTATGTTCTGAACCAATTTACATTTTGACTAGTCAGCTTAGACGATCATGTAATGATAATCTCGATGTATTAAATATTCGTTATAGAATTGGATATTTGGACCCAACAATACATTATCTTTTCTAATCATTCTTTATTTATACAACTATAAATCTATGATATTCAATTTTGTTTTTGTGACTAGAACGGTAACGATAACAGTTGTACCTTTCTTAGACCAAGCCCCTATGCGTTTCATATTGAAATGAACTATAGATTCATCAAGAAACACGCAATTTTTCAAAGAGTCTGTACCTATCCTTCCCTGCTTGCAAACTTAATCATGTCGTTCCTCAATCTTTTCCTATTTATTTCTATTCACAGATTAAAATTTTGCCAGCTTTAAAGAGTGGTACATTCATAAAGTAAGCAATTCTATGTGAAACTTCAAGACCATCAACTTGGTGTATTAAATGTTCAGTCACTTTAGCAACAACAGTAGAGGATTATTTATTATTTTTATTAATAATGGCCTTCCTATGTTTCTCAGCCAGGATCCATTCACGATCTCTCTTTTTTACCACTTTCAAAGATACTGTCTGGACTCTTCTCATATTGTTTACCTCATATCTGTGAATGGAAATACCTAATTGTCTTGTTGCAATAGAGACACTTTACACTCTTCAATTTGAAGAATGTAGTGAGTATAAACACGTTTTCTCTGTCATATCACCTCAAATGAGAATCTTTTTATCTATTTTGATCACATTAGTTTGAGGAGGTTCTTGTGTAGACAATTTTTATAAATATTGAATACAAGAACTAATGGTTTCAAGAATATATTGTTCCTAGTCAACAACGCAATCCATAAATTCAGGTCTACATGTTCCTTATCCGTCAGTGCATAAAAGTTGTACACCTTTTTAAAGTAATTTTTGCAGGAATATGAAGGTATGTGTCATATGCTGACAGTGTCAAGATTTCCTTAGGATTTGATTTCTCAGCACATGACATATTTCCAACAATACAATAGGAAATTATTAATGCAATATTCATTCTCTAAACAAACTACAATAATTATAACAGATATTTTGAGAAAACGACATTGATTTTTATATATTTTTGACATTATATTTTAGGAAATACTATATGTCATCACTCCCCCCCCCACATTTCAAAATATTCTGGAACAAATAATATTATTTTTTTTTTTTTCTTTTTTTAAAATTTTCCGAATAAAAATAAATTCGCCTCTTCTCATTTGATGATACTTTTAAGCAGCAGAGATAAAATAAAAAAAAAGAGAGAAAAAAAAATTTTTTTTTAATGCAGCAGCAGCAGCAGCCATAAGAATTATGAAAATGAAATAGAAGTTATATCATAAAAAATGAAGCTAAACAGGATTTTTTTTTTTTCGCATTGACAAATGTAAAACGTAACACAGATTATTGTGTGACTCTATAAGCGATCAAGAATAATATCACAATCATTTTATGTTTATGCATTTCTGATGTCTACATTCATTTTTATATAAAAAAAGAAAGGGATTGGAAAGAAGAGGTCATGATTTAATATGCTTGAAATAATAAATAATAATAATAAAAAAAAGGGGGTCAAACAGTAATGAAATGAACCAAAAGGAGGTTTTACATGAAAGAAGTTTTTATTTTTTATTTTTCCTCTATTTGAAACAGTAAATCTGGACAATTCAAAAAAAAAAAAAAAAAAAAAAAAAAAAACAAAAAAAAAAAAAGGGAATCAATGCTTGCAATTGTGTATCATGTCAATGTGTGTATGTAAAATCAAAGAAAAAGGAAATTAAAACAAAAAGGAAAACAAAAAAAGAGGGAGAAGTCATTCCACTTTTTTGGATTTACTGGTTCCCCACATCCATTGAAAAGCCCAGGTACTTTATAGGGCAATAAAATCCTTCTTGTGCACTAGGATCGATTTCGATTTAGTGTATCAAAATGATTGCATGTAACGTCGATCTGTGTTTAAATTTTAAAAAAGGTAAAATACTAAAGTTTACCTTGTGAACCAATGAAATAAGCAGATATGCTGAAGGAAATGTACATAAAAAGGGCAAGGTTTTTTTTTATATTTTATTTTATTTTCTTTTAAATTCTACCTTTTTTTTTTTTTATTTATAAAAATGCCTAAATTTATTGGATCAATTGACCAAGGAACTACATCTACAAGATTTGTTATATTTGATGAGCAAGGTTCTCTTATCACTTTTCATCAAATAGAATTAGAACAACATTATCCTCAACCTGGGTATGTCACTTAGAAATCATATTGACCCAAACTGACATACTCTTAGATGGATTGAACATGACCCATTTGAATTATTAGATTCTGTTAATATCTGTATTGAACACGCTGTTCGTAAATTGGGATTAATGGGATATTCAGCCAAAGACATTCAATCGGTTGGTTTAACAAACCAAAGAGAGACCCTCATCACCTGGGACAGATTAACGGGTGAACCTCTTTATCCCGCCATTGTTTGGAGTGACGCTCGTACAATAGAAACTGTGGAACAACTCTCTAAAAAATCAGCCAAAGGTGTGAATGCCTTGAAGGATATCTGTGGTTTACCTATCACTACTTATTTTTCAGCAGTCAAATTACGTTGGCTTCTGGATAATGTCCCTATCGTACAACAAGCTCAAAAACAAAATCGTCTTAGTGTTGGTACTGTAGATGCTTGGTTAATTTATGTAAATTTTATTTTTAAATCTATTTTCCCATACACTCATTCTTTTCTATAGAATCTCACGGGTGGTTTGGAAAATAATGGTGCTTTTGTAACTGATGTCACGAATGCCAGTAGAACTATGCTGATGAATATTCACAACTTGAACTGGAGTCAAGAAGCATTAGAGTAAGTAACTGGTACTTGATTTTTATTTTTCTAATCATTCATTCTCCCTTAGCTTCTTTGGATTTGAACAACTCAATTTACCACAAATCGTCTCTTGCTCAGAAATCTATGGTTTACTCTTTGATGGGTCTCTTAAAGGTATACCCATCGCTGGTTGCTTGGGTGATCAACAATCTGCTCTTGTAGGTCAGCAGTGTTTTAACGTAGGCGATGCCAAAAACACTTATGGCACTGGTTGCTTCATGTTATTTAATACGGGTGAAAAGCCTGTGGAATCCAAAAATGGTCTCTTGACAACCGTTGCCTATAAATTAGGAGAAAATTTACCTGCTTGCTATGTACTCGAGGGTTCTGTCGCCGTCGCTGGTTCCTCCATCAACTGGCTTCGTAATAACCTTGGCTTGATCTCTGACACAAGACATCTAAACGAGTTAGCCTCCAAAGTAAAGGATACATCTGGAGTTTACTTTGTCACTGCCTTTTCTGGTCTTTTTGCTCCCTACTGGCGATCGGATGCTCGAGGCACGATCTGTGGTATTACTCACTTTACTAAATTAGAACATATCTGTCGTGCTACGTTGGAAGCTGTCTGTTATCAATCTCGTGCTATTTTAGAAGCCATGAACAATGATTCAAAAACCCCCTTGCGTACCTTGAAGGTAGATGGTGGCATGTCAAATTCAGATCTTTGTATGCAAATTCAAGCAGACATTCTGGGTATTGAAGTCGATCGACCTCAAATGAGAGAAACAACTGCTCTTGGTGCAGCTATTGCGGCTGGGTTTGCTACAGGCGTGTGGAAATCATTTGATGAGCTATCAAACATCAACAAGGATGAAAGAACTCTATTTGAATCAAAAATCACTAAAGAAAAACGTCAAAAGATGTGCCAAGGTTGGGAACAAGCAGTAAAAAGATCCTTTGGTTGGGCAAATCCACAAACGACAGTAGCAACTCATGAAAAATTACAAATCATTTAAATTCTTTGTGTATTGATTTAATTCTTTATTTTGTATACATTTTTCTTTTTCTTATACCCCATGCATATATACATATATCATTTGACTATAAATAAACACATACATAACTTCAAATGGAAATCATCATGCATACTTCATTGTCCTTTTTTTTTCGGATTGCCAAAAAAAGGATTATTTTCTACTCCGCATACTTTCAGGAAATTCTATTTTCTGTCACAAGCCCTTTTTGGTAACCCTACAGAATTTATTTAATGCATCCTATTATTATCCGAACTCATTTGACAAGCAAACTGTTGTGTAATCATCCTCAGAGAACCCCACTCATTTTTTAAGCTTAAAAGGTTAACACATTTGAAGAGAAAGTATGATTATGAAAACAATAAAATCAACTTGTTTTCATAAATTCGAATGACGTGCACATGATGATTTCAAGCAAATTTAAACTTCAGAGCTTTTTTCTTCTATTCATTCTTAAAATATTTAAAGCTTATTAAAGAAGGATTATAGAATCATATCTAGTTAAAAAGTAACTTCGCACTTGTCAATATGATATCAGCCATTATAAGACAAAAAGGGGACATTTAGTCCTTCCATGTTAACAAATAAAGTTGATCCATCATACTTTAAAAAATAAAGGGACATGTCAAAAAGAAAAGAAATTAGACTATAGTACGAATGGTCTCAATCGGTAGTTTTTCTTATTTTTAATATATTTAATGCAAAAAGGTACAATATGAAGAATTGTATGTTGACAGCGAGTGATCAAAGGGATCTATTGAGAAATACTATGAACAATGGAAAACAATAGAAGCTTCTGATCAAACGATTTTTTTAAAGCTTAAAGTGAGTGGAGAAAGCTGTGATGGTATCTTTGGCATGTTGCTTTATTTCCACAAAACCGAATCAAGCCAAACCTTCATCATTTGATAAAAATTGTTCTTTCAGCTTGAAAAATGAATAAAAAAAATATATTTCATGTGGTTTAATGCTTCTTCTACTACAGAAGGTTCTAGTTGTTTAGTAATAGAAAAACTGTTAAAAAATATAAAAATCAAGATGATATTGTATACTATGAATTAAATGCAAATTAAGGCATATAAATCTTAAATTGTTTGCATCGCACATATATGGTAATAGCTATAGAATCAAAGACAGAAAGATGGTATTTTTCTGCTAGTCATAAGTATCTGTCCTGTTTTTTGCATCTAAAATACCTTTTCTTTTAATGTGCTGAGCATTAAATACAAGTATTTACCTTTTCTAATCATAGTGCTGCATTTTAGAGCATCTTTTAATAAATCCATACTAGCCATCAGAGACATGCACATTCTGATCTACCCCCCTTTTTTTTATAAGTCCTTATCAATGCTTCATGATAATTTTTTCGTGGTTTTATTTGATTCTTCCTGCTTTTTTTTTTTGCTAATATTTTTCAAATGTTGACTTCACGTCGTAGACGACTTTCTCAAAACTATTCATGCAACCCCTTTACTTGCTACTATTGTGTAATTTCTTATAGTGTTTTTCTTTAAAGTATAAAAGCATTTAAGATTAAAAATGTGCGTTAAAGTTGGTGAATTTGGTTTGCTTGTAGCTAGTGACCACCGGGCCTTGTACTGTAGATCAAATAGTAAAAAATAGTAGAGCCTGCTTGATAAGAGAATATAAGATTAGTACGATAAAGATAATTTGACTTCAAAGGACTTGACTTGTTGTATTTGTAAGAGATTAGAAAGATTTTATATGTAGATCCTTGAAGATATTCTTTTTATTGTAAATAAAAATAAAATTGAAGTTATTTCAGAAGTAAAATAAAATCGAAAAGTAAAAGGATAAAAGAATATTTATATGGTTGTGGTTTTTTTGTATTTTTCTATTTCTGAACTTTTTTGTTTATCTTCAGGGACTGAGATATCCCCTACGACTGAGGTCTTTCCTAGGACTGATGCCCCTCCTAGTGTTACTTTGTTGGATGTCTTGTAGGTTAGTGTGTTAATTGGGTAAAATTTTCTTGTAGAGCTTGATTTTAAGGTCAAGATTGCCTTGTAAGTTGTTGTTTTATATAGAATTTAAGTGGATGCTTGATGAGTAGTGACCACCAGATCTTTTATATAAGATCAATGCGACGTTTCTTGGTAAAATGATATAAAAAGAACAGTGAAATAAGAGATCAGGAGCTTTTATGAGTAAGTTAGCCTGCTTTATTGAGTTAAGTATATAAAAAAACCTGACTAATTTTTCTTCCTTGACTGAGTGGTTGTGATATATATAATAATTTTTTTTTTGACTTTTTTCACATTTTGACTTCTTTCATTTCTGCTTCGTGTTGTAACTTGTTAGTACTTGGGATTTGGATTGTATTAAAGTGTTGTAGATTTGTTTAATAAGAGGTTAGAAGCCTTGAATGACTTGAGTTTGATTAACTTGACTGAACGTTTAACAGTTCTTTTGATAAAGTAATTTGGTTTTAAGTAGTGACCACCAGATCTTTATAGATCAATGAGGTTAAGAGTAAGATTGTTTAATAAAAGATAAAAATAAAAGGGATCTTTCTTGATTAATGATAACTTAGGTATCAGATCAGAAAGAATAAGTAAAATAAAAAGAAAAGAAAAGGTAATTGTGACCCAATAAGAAGAGATTGCTTTTTAAGCGCAAGAAGATTTTGTTTTATTGAATGTCTGTTATTTTGTTCAAAATATTCATCTTATTTATATAAAAAATATGGGGTGCCTATTGTCTCTTGTCCTGAACTGTAAATTAAAGTTCATGTTCTTCATCCAAACTGTAATTGTACATGTTTGTATCGGGGACTAAATCATTGTTCGTGTTACAGTGTAATCTCTTTACTGGCTACTATGGTCACAACAGCATAGACGTTTCGTTGAATGATTGAGCTTCAACAAAAGAATTCGGTTCAACGTTTATCCGGAAAGCTAGAAAAAAATGATCCCGTCCGGGTTCGAACCGAAGACCTTCGCCGTGTAAAGGCGACGCGATGACCAACTACGCCACAGGACCATTGCATGATGACGAAGTCGGATTTTGGTCGATGATCGCCTTTGATTCCTTTTTGATTTTTAAAGCTTATTTTGTATTCAAAAGATACTCCTTTTCATGGCGATTCGAATGGTATGCTTTTCGGTGTGGTTGGATAACTCTAACAGACGTTATTGAAGAAAATGTAAAAGAAAATAAGGGGAAAGGAAAATAATCAGCTTCACCGCATCGGGAATTGAAAAGACACACGTCACAATTGGCCGACATTATTTTTCTTACCTATTATTTTCTATCCCTCATAGGATACATCAAGAAGACGATCTCTGGACGCATTATTCACCCAATGTGCCAGCACACTAAACAGAAAAGAACACCATTAAAATCAACATGAAGACGAATACTCAATTGATACATCATATACTTTATTTATCAAAAATCACCATAATCCTCTTTACAATTGTATATTTTCCCCAATTACCTTTATATTAATATGTTATTCCAAAGTATCTATTGTTGTAAAGTAATAAACAAATCACTTTCTTCCCGCTAAAATTAATTTTGGGTGCCGAGTAAATTCTTTTTGCACGTTCAAGCAATTGAAGTCAAGAACTAGTTTATATTGTTAACTTTGTTGTTATTGTACATTAATAGTCTTTACAGTCTTCTATTAATTGGTTTCTGTTATCACTTCACCGTATAGCGAAACTAGACATAACATACATATTAGCAACTGTCATTTTTGGTCCGGCCTACCAGATTCGTGTCAAGATAATCACTCGATCAAGTCTCTAGGTGTAGGTGTAATATTAGATTTGTGTAATTTTTTTTTTTTTCCTGTGTCTCTAGTATTGTATTTTTGTTAATTTTTTTTTTTTTTTTCTTTTTTTTCCTTTCTTTACTTGTGATTACCCTTCTTCACCGTTTGTTAATCCAAGGGCCCCTTGTTTCTCTTTTTTTTATTGTATTGGCCAGGAAAACTTTTCATTGCTTCTATTTTTATATTTTTTTTTTTTGGTACCTGTTGTAAAATTTTTTTTTTGACATTAGTGATCTTTCTGTTTAATTTTAATTTGAATTTTTTTTTTTTTTTGTAACCTATTACACAAAATCGATAATCACCCTTTTGATAATATGGCTTACAATTCTAATAATGATGATGGTCTTTTGGAGACTACAAGAAGTCCTTTCGCTCCTGGTCAACAGACGCATGGTGGCAAGAAGATATTGCGTTTCCTTAACGATCCAAGGAATTTCTCTGGTGAAATAGAGAATAATGGCGGTCGTTTAGAAGGTTTGTCTGCTGCTGCTCTAACCTGGTGGAAAAGGATGGACAGGATCCGTGTGTCTGCGGACCTGTCAGATGAAGAAATTCTGCTGGTGGCTGGTGATCACCTTACCGGCAAGGCAGAATTGTGGTGGAACGTTCTGGGGTTCCAATACCAAACATGGGCAGAGTTTTCTGCTGCTTTCAAGAAGCAGTATGCTGCTGATCAAGAAGATGTTTGGTGGCAGGAACTCTACAGCTTGAAACAGCGTGCTGGTGAAAGCATCGATGACCTCTCGTTGAGAATGAGGGAGCTGTTGGTGTTGTTGAACAATCGAGTGGATAGTTTCCATGTTCGTGTCTTTTTGGGGGCCATCAACCCTGTCATCGCTTGTGAGATCGAGAAGAGGGATCTCCCTAGAACGTTGGATATGGCCATTGTTGAAGCTAAAAAGATCGAAAGATCTTTAAACAAATATGGTGCTGGATCCATGGATGGTGTTTCGTTTAGGTCTCTGCCGGTTACAGGTGGTAATCAAGGAGTGGGTGAGGACAATGTCTCTGTGTCCACCATGACAGCCTTAATGAAGGAGCTTGAGCAAATGCGTATCAACATTGTTCAACTCCAGAATGAAAGGCAACGAGGTCCTTACCCTAGACCTTTTAATACTGGTGCTGTATCAGGATGTTTCTACTGTAAAGAAGAAGGACACCGTAAGGTTGACTGTCCCAAGCTTCGTGGTATGGGAGGTGTTCCTGTATCAGGAAGTAATGCGGTTCCTCTTGGTGGTGGGTCGAAACCAGAGAAGGGTGAAGTTTCCTTTTCGGGAAAAGACTCGGAGCGTCTGTAAAGGAGGCAACAGGCGCTCTAGAAATGAATAAGTCCTCTAGTTATAATAATCAAGTTCGGATGGTGGATGTGGTGGATGTGAAGGCACAGGAAGTATTTGCTGCCGAAAAGCGAAGAAACGAGGTCCCTCCTGTGAACCCCTATCCAAGTTCAAGACCAAGAACGAATGGTATACCAGTTGCTGTTCCCACCAGTTCAGCTTCTGCCTATGGTCATTCGATTCCAGTAGCAGGTCAGTCGATGGGAGAGGCTGCGGGTTTTCCAACTCATCCATCAAGGGTTATCCCTGTGCCAGTGGTGGATGCACCAAAGAAAAGAGCCCGTGCTAAACCCAGGAAATTAGCAGTACAGACCAGCAAGGTCAACGTTTGGGATGTACTGAGCAGAACCAATGCTGGTGCTTCGGTGGCTGATCTGTTGGCAGTGGATCGTACGGCTTGCAAGGACCTGGTAGATGGTGTACGTTACCTACGCCAAGGTAAACGAACGGCTGCTATGGGATCTACTGGTCCACATCGAAATGGTTCGTCAAGCGTGCCAATGGTAGTCGATACGGTGCAACCCACCGATGCTGATTGGAGTTCTGTTGGTACCGGTGGTAATGAAGAAGGTTCGTGGTCTGAAGGGTCTTCAGTGGATTTCTCTGTCTCGGATATGGATAGCCAGGTATCATCTGTTTATAGATATCCATACAGCCTCGACAACATGAAAGGTAGTTCTCCTTTTAAAGGCTTGGTGTCTATAAATGGACGTACCGTGGAATGTGTCTTCGATTCTGGTGCCAGTGTCAGTGTGATCAGTGGTGGTCTAGCTAGTAAGTTGGGGCTAGTGCCAAGCAATGATGAGTTGTGGCTGTCTGGTTTTGATAGTAGAACTGCTGGTAAACCATCGAAGGTGGTTGTCGATGTGCCTGTTGTCATCTCTGGGTGTTTAAGACCTGAACATATGTGTATCCTGGAGAGAACAGACCAGTACCGTGAAAGGGAATTGTGTTTGCTCGGTGTGACCTGGTTCAAGGCTTATGGTATCCAACCTCGGATTGGTGCTGCCGAGATCCATATACCAACCAGTCGTGGTATAGTAGTCCACAAGGGCTATACTGAAGCTAGACAAGTAGGTACTAGCAAGCAAGACATGTTGGGAAAGAAGGAAAGGAAGGTCCACTTCATGGAACGACGAGTTGAATCAAGACCTGAGAGACTGTCGATGGTGGAGTCCGGTCTTCCTTTTGAAAATAAAGATGTGAAGGTCGAGGAGAGCACAGAGGTGTATGCTGTCAGCATATCTGTGGTCAGTAATGGTGCTCCCGGATCCTCAAATAGTTTGGATGTAGTCGATCAGACTAGGATTCAACAAGGGCGCGATTTGGTTGAATCGTACGAGGAAGGCATCTTTGACAAGTTGTCTGATGACGAAGATGATGACGAAGCAATGGTTCCCGAAGAAATGAAAGAAATGGTGGAGTCAAGGTTTGCGGACTGCTTTGTAGAAAATTCGGGCCTGGGTAAGGTGAAGGGCTTCGAACACAAGATCGTCCTAAAGCCTGACGCTACCCCAGTGCGCTCTGTACCGTTTCGATTGACGTGGGAAGAGAACGAGTTCTTGGAGAAGGAACTGAACAGTATGCTGGAACTGGGGATAATTAGACCGTCCAAGTCAGGCGCATACTCTTCTCCCTGTTTCTTTGTCAAGAAAAAGGATGGCAGCCGTAGGATGGTACTAGATTACCGAAAGCTTAATCAAATGACTGTATCAAATGCGTATCCCTTACCTTTGATTTCAGAATTGTTGGATTCGTTGGGTGGTGCCAAGTTTTTCACTACGATGGATATGGCTTTCGGTTATTGGCAAGTTCCCATGGCTGAGGATTCGATAGAGAAAACTGGTTTTGTGACAAAGAAAGGAATTTATGAATTCTTGGTTATGCCGTTTGGATTGACATCTGCACCCTCTACCTTCCAAGCCATGATGAACTCTATTCTGGGTGAGTATATTGGTAAGTTCTGTTTGGTGTTCATTGATGATGTGTTGATCTTTGGTGGTGATTCCCTGACGGAGCATAGTGCCTTGGTTGAAAAGGTGTTGATCAAGTGCAAAGAGGCTGGTTTAAAGCTGAAGAAGAAGAAATGTTCGTGGGGTCAGTCCTCGGTGTCTTATTTGGGTCACGAAGTTACATCGGATGGTTTAAAGCCTAGTGATCACAATGTTAATAAGATCGTTAAGTTTGACACGCCCAAGAATGTTGGAGAAGTAAGGTCTTACCTTGGCTTGTGTAGCTATTACCGTGCGTTCTGTCCAAATTTTGCAAGTGTGGCAGCTCCGTTACAGAAGTTGGTAAAGAAGAATGTGGCTTTTGTTTGGGGCGAAGAGCAAGAAACAAGTTTTAGGAGGTTTCAAGAAATGTTGACGTCGCCTCCTTTGCTTTCGTACCCGGATAGAAGAAAGTACCAAGTGTTGTCCGTAGATGCATCGAAGTCTGGTTTAGGTGCAGTGCTTTCACAAGTTACAGATCTGTATTCATTGGCGAATGAACAAGTTATATCGTATGCTTCAAGGTCATTACGTGGTGCTGAAACCAATTACGCGATCACACATTTAGAAGCTCTTGCAGTTGTATGGGGTGTTCAGCATTATCGTCATTTCTTGTTAGGTCGCAAATTCGTCTTGATCACAGATCATTCTGCTTTGAGATATGTTTTTCAACCTGTCAAGTCTACCCCAAAATTGTCAAGATGGGCTGCCTGTTTGATGGAGTATGACTATATTTTGAGATATAGACCTGGTAATGCTAACCCAGCAGATGCGTTGTCAAGACTTCCAGTTGTAGAAAACGAACGAAATAGTGGGACTGACGAGCAAGATGAAACTCCTGAAGCGAATTGAGGAAGTTTATTGGTGTTCATTAGATATATTTATAGATGTTAAAATTTTTTTTTTTGGAAAGGAGGGACAGAGGTTCTTTCGCACTCTTATCACTTTTTTTGGGCTTGCCTAATTTTACCTTTATTTTTTACTTCATTCTTCCCCTTTTTATTTTGTTACAACCCTTCACTCTTGTTTATCTTTAATTGATCAAGGTTTCTTTGAATAAAAGTTTTTGTCCAGATCAACTATAGTGGTAGTGATTAGTCCTTAGCTCATCCTTGGGATAATCATATAAATATACAAGACTTCCCTTTCTTTTTATAATTCTACGGTTGGTATTTACTTCAAGATGCCTATGTCTTTTGCATGGTTTGTGGCTATCTATCGTCACCTAGTTGATGGCACTTATCCTTCTGGTTGTACTGATGCTAATGAAAAAAGAAGAATTAAATATCAAGCCAAAAAGTACTTTGTCGATGGTGATCGCTTACTTGAGATGGGTACGGGAAGAGAAGTGGTTCATGAAGGGAATGCAGTGGAAATAATTCGAATGGTACATGGTGAAGGTCATTTGGGTGTTGTCAACACTGTCAAGAAATTGTTGTTAGGGTATGTGTGCACAGAAGCAAGAGAAATTGTGGCTGAGGTGGTCAAAACTTGTGAAACATGCCAATTTCGTGCAAGAGTAGATCGTTCGCGGCACAATCCAGGTTACATTGTCAAGACGCCCCGACACCCCTTCTTCATGGTTGGTTGTGATGCGGTGGGTCCTCTTACTCAAACTGCTAGGGGTAACAAGTACATCCTAGTAGCCACTGATTACTTGACAAGATGGCCCATGGCTTTGGCTGTTCCTGAGATAAATGCGGTCACTACTCAAAAATTTTTGTATGATGAAATTGTAGCTCAGTACGGTGTCCCAAATTACCTGTTGACTGATCGGGGAAGTAATTTTGTGGCAACGCTGGTCCATGAGTTTTTGGCGAAGATTGGTTGCAAGCACATTACTACCACTAGCTGGAGACCAAACTGTAATGGTGCTTGTGAAAGATTGAATCAGACGCTGTGTAGAACGATTGCTAAATTAGCGCGTGATGAAGACAAGATCCATCAATGGGATAATTACATTGCGTCCGCTCTTTTAGCAATTAGAACGATGAAGAATTCGGCTACTGGCGTTACTCCTGCTTTTCTCTTGTATGGATATGAATTTATGACGCCAGTGATATGGATGGCTCCCAGAGAAGATTTCGTGGAAGACGATTGGGAGGAAACCATCAAGGAAAGGGCGATTATGATTCAAGAGAAATTGAAGGAAGCCAGGGAGCATGCGCGCATGAAGTCTGATGAAAAGAAGAAAAAGGAAAAAGCTGTGTACGATAGAACCGTTGGTTTTCGTAAGCAGTTTGAAGTAGGAGAAGAAGTGTTGATGAAGGACATGTTGCCTGCAAGCAAGTTTGCTGACAAGTGGATTGGTCCTTTCCGTGTGTTGAAAGTCAACAAAAATGGTACGTACCATTTAGTGGGCTCAAATAGTCGGAAGCTCGACGGTGCCGTGAATGGCGATAAGTTGACTGCATTTCATAATGCAAAGTTGATGGTTCCTGATGTCACGGTGACAAGAGCTCAACAGCAGTTCAAGTCTTGGGTGGCAAGGTTTAGCACTGTGCCCAGTTAGAAGAAAATCAAAGAAGATAAGCAAAGGCTAGGGGGGAGGTACATGACGAAGTCGGATTTTGGTCGATGATCGCCTTTGATTCCTTTTTGATTTTTAAAGCTTATTTTGTATTCAAAAGATACTCCTTTTCATGGCGATTCGAATGGTATGCTTTTCGGTGTGGTTGGATAACTCTAACAGACGTTATTGAAGAAAATGTAAAAGAAAATAAGGGGAAAGGAAAATAATCAGCTTCACCGCATCGGGAATTGAAAAGACACACGTCACAATTGGCCGACATTATTTTTCTTACCTATTATTTTCTATCCCTCATAGGATACATCAAGAAGACGATCTCTGGACGCATTATTCACCCAATGTGCCAGCACACTAAACAGAAAAGAACACCATTAAAATCAACATGAAGACGAATACTCAATTGATACATCATATACTTTATTTATCAAAAATCACCATAATCCTCTTTACAATTGTATATTTTCCCCAATTACCTTTATATTAATATGTTATTCCAAAGTATCTATTGTTGTAAAGTAATAAACAAATCACTTTCTTCCCGCTAAAATTAATTTTGGGTGCCGAGTAAATTCTTTTTGCACGTTCAAGCAATTGAAGTCAAGAACTAGTTTATATTGTTAACTTTGTTGTTATTGTACATTAATAGTCTTTACAGTCTTCTATTAATTGGTTTCTGTTATCACTTCACCGTATAGCGAAACTAGACATAACATACATATTAGCAACTGTCAATGAAAATTTGAATTTTAGAAATAATATTAGCTCAATCGTCCGGGCCGGAATAATGTCCGGACCGGGAGTCACATGACTTTGATATTGTCTCTTCAAGTAATATAGTTGCCGTTGCACCTTATGATTTCTGATGTATTCTCTATTCTTAACTCAATAGACAAATAGTATTAATAAGCTACATGTAAGGTATATCAGATAGGCAGCACCGCATCCTAGCACACTTTAAACATGGTTCATATTCAATTTATAAGAAATCAGAATAGTGAATGCTTTACAAAGATTTATTACAGTCTTTTCTCTATTATTTGGTCTTAACTAATTCCACTCCTTTAACTCAATGCAAGTTTTTTAATATAGTTCCTGATGCAATGAGACATAAATGAAAATAGATCTACTTAAGAAATAATTATAAACAATTCATTTTCATAACCAGAAACATATCTTCATACTAAAAGTTATTCATACTAGATCTGCAGCTATAATTAATAAAAATATCTTGAAAAGGATTTAATTGAATCTTCATGAAAAAGATAAAAATATCAAATACAATGATATTAAATAAAAATATAAATTTTTAAGTCTTGTTGAATTTTATAATCTTTTTTTTATTTTACGAAATATCACCCATAAGAGTCTTCAGCCTTGTTATATAATGGTAATAATAATTTAGAAAGAGATAGAAACAAAGATTAAGAAACAGTCTGAGTACTTTTTGAGACTAGTCTTTATTTCAATTTAAGTTAAAGTAAAATTTATTTTAATTGAAGTCAGGTATTTATATCTTATTAAGTGGCTTGATATCTTCCATTGTAAGCGCTTTTCTAATCTTCCAGTACTTCACCAATTATCATCTATAATTATGATAATAAAAGCTTTTCATTTGTTCTTTCGTTTTTATATACAACAAAGTAAAATTAAAAAAGGTATAAATACGTACAAATAATGAATGAGAGAAAGCAATAGAAAAGAATTGACCAGGGAAGCCCATTTTAGCCTTATCCTCTTCTTCTGTTAACTTAAGGATAAATAGAATAGCCATAGAAGAAAGAGAGTGCAAAGGGGAAATGAAGCTGGACCTGTTCTAGGTTAAAATGCTATCATCCTCTTTCTTTAATTGAGCAATGTTTGAAGTAATTTCATTTAAGAAGTACTATCATTAAAAAACAAATATTAGCCGAGCATGTAAAATAGACAATAAAAATGAGTAAATACTTTTATTTTCTAAAAGAATTTTAGGAAATTGAGTAATGTTTCCAGCTTATCTTCAACCTTTGGCTTGATATATAATGTGCTCTCTAGCCACAGTTCATATATTTGACCTTCAGGTTCAAAGCGTAGACTCCACAAGTAGATGGCCTTCCCTTAAATTTTAAATGCAATCACAGAAAATTATAAGTACAAACCTGTCTATGAATATGTATATGTTATATTCAATATCGTACCTGCAGTATGGACAAAAAAAAACATCTTGAATTTACAAAATGATTGAAGGCTTGCCAATGGAAGTTCATTATTAATGCTTTTTACCATTTCAAGAGTTCCGAAGTGGCCCTTGAGTTATCAAGTCTAATTTTTGACTTGTCTGTACAGCCGGAATGACTAGTGGCCTCCAATAGCAACACCTCGAAATCTTTCAGACCATAGAGCTTCATGATACCATCAGTCAAGTAGCTATAAACATTATCTTTATACATAGATAATAATGATGCTTCACCGTATTTAAAATCAGCTTTGCGCCCAATCACACACTCTGCCAAAGCCATAGCCAGTATATCGAGAAAAGGATAGATAAATGGATAATTAAAAGTTGATTCTCCATCCCTAATATTTGTGTGCAAAGTGTGGAAGCTATATCTCTATATAGTATATATGTTGTCTTTAGATTATAGCATAAATTAACGTATAGTTAATAAAGAGTTACTTACATTGCTTTAAACATATCTTCCAAGAGATTAAACATGTCTTCCTTATCGCTCTCACAAGGTGGAATGTCTCTAATAGCCTTTTTGTATTCTGAATTGTTTTGCTACATAATGTATTATCAAACTATATGGGATATGATATGCTACTGGGGCACATATATATAGCTTGCGCTACCAAACATATGAAATATATTTCTGTGGTATTGGAAGGGTTTTTTTTCTCACGATTTTTTATATGCTCTTTATATAATTTTTCGTCCAGATTCGGACGAGGGAAACACTATCCCCACTTCTGATAGCATTATGGTTTACAGGACTACAAAAAAATGAAGATATAGTCCTATTTAACTATACTTTTTAAAATCTTCTGAAACGATTTTTTAATTCATTGTGCAAGGAAAATTCTATAACCTGAAACATATTATTCAGGATGGTTACTAATCATCAGCATCTATTCTTATTTAAACTCATTTGTAAAGATTTAGTCCAGAACAATAAGAATTTATCTTATTGACATGTCAAAGCATGGTAAAATAAGAATTAGAAGTTGGATGAAGTTTCGTCAAGCTTTCTTATCGATAAGAAAAAAAAAACTATATTAAGCAGCCTGCTGTTGTATCATTTGCAAAACGTATCGTGGAGTACTTGGAAATTGAAGAGAACAAAGAGAAACATTGGAGTTTATTTTACTTGTGTTTATTCTCTAACAAAGATAAGGAAAAGGAGTGTGATTTAGAAGGTCGTCAAATAAGAATTAGGAAGAAGACCAGGCTGATTGAAACTTGAAAATGGGAGATGCCTTGATATGGAATATCATACTATTAATTCAACCAGAATCGATGACAAGGTTAATGATAATAATGATCCTAACAACAATACTGATGTTAATGGAGATAATGTCAACAAGAACGATTTGGATACTGACGATATTGTATCTATTCTGTTGCAAGCAACTATTTATAATGATTGGAAAAAATTACATGAATCTTATCAAAATAGAAAGAATATTGAACCAGAAGAATATAAGAAGATGTATGCTGGTCTTTCAGATATTCTTGAGTTAACTGAGCAGTAACAAAGTGGTCAAAGAATATTGTTTAATGGTAAAGATTGGGATGTCATTTACGCTTACTATACACCACTAGCCACCATATCAAATACTGAAGTCAAGAATAATTTCCTGAATTATTGGGATGTGCCGATTAATGATTTTAACCCAATTACCTCTTCATTTCATGTTAAGCAATCATTGTCTATCGCCTCAGGTCAACCTGATATTACACTATAAAAACATAATAAATTACAGCTGTTTGATTTTATTTTGGATTCAATGATTAATAAGCAATACATTCTCAACCTCGCTTATCCCAAGAAACTTATGGAAGGAGATTACACTTATCAAATTTGGTTCCCTCTTTTTACAAAATTGTTTCATATCAATAATATTTTTATTCGAGTCAAACCTAGTGAATCTGTATTAGATGTGTCAACCATAAAAAACTAAAACAGTATAATGATAACGCTAATGTAATTGGATATAAGGTGGGTATTCGTTTTATCTATGATCACAAAGAACGAGAATTCGATGTCGCTAATGCCGAGGTTGCTCTACTAAATATCGATGTCATTAAAAACATGATGAAGATAAATTGTTCCGAGCGAGGATGATTAATACTGAAGGAACTCATCATTTTTTAAAAGATAAGGTCAACAATATCTACACCTGGATTATTGAAATTATTAGTCTTACTACTAGATTTTATTTGATGAAGTTGAATTGTATGTCGCTACTCCTCAATTTAAGCTTTATTTCTCTACACGTTTTAGTGACTTGGAGGATGTTGAAGACGACATAAAGATGCTGCTCGCAATTAGAAACGATATTAAAAGAATCGGTCATGAAGTGGAAAATAAATCATAGGCAACAAAAAAAAAAAAAAAAAAAACAGCCATCATAGGATTTTATGTAAAGAATCTCCCTAAGCACAAAGCTGCTCTTTCCCTCTCAACTTATTATACCCCACCACCTAAAGATGCCTTTTACTCTGTCGTCCCACCAAATGATTTTATCATTTAAATGAAAGCACTTGCTTTTAAACGTCTTTTATAGTAGTCTTGTCATTTTTGGTGTTTTCTTTTGTATCTATAGCTGCTACAAACACCTCTTTAATATAAACCGTCCCCCCTTTTTTTTTTTAAAAAAAAAGAATATACCATCCTTTTAAATAACCTACAGAATTTGATAAAGGAGTTTTCCAATCCGATCAGGTATTATATTAGACGTCATGGTAACTAGAGGATTCAAATTTTAGTTTGTACCCTTTTATGCTTTACAAAGGCTCCTAAAACGGGGTTTTTTTTTATCTTCATGAACATTATAATTCAAAAGTGCAGCGTTTTTTGGTTCTTGTTCCTATAATGAGGAAAATTTTTGATGACGGAAAGATGGTTTCACCAGGAGAGAATACTAGAGATATGATTTGATTTATATCTCTAGATTTTCCAAGTAGTCATAAAGAGGAAGGACGACAGTCATCTTTATTTTGACTAAGTCTTTTTTTGATTGTAAAAATCCTTTACTTCTTTTTTGGGTTTATCTTTTACATCAGATAAGTTTTTAATAGTTTAAAGAGAAGATTGTAACCTTCAGTCTCAATGATTTGTAGCAAAGTTATCTTTAGTGTATTCTAGATATAAGAAGCATACATTAATAAAATCTTTCTGATTGGTTTTCTTGTTATGCCTCCATTTGAAAGAAGATGCTCTTGGTCTGGGCTGCTACACTTTCAATCGAACAAATCATATAAAACTTAACAGATGCTGCAAGGGTTCACTTCAATCTGCTGCACTAATGGTACATTTGTCCTAACAAAACCTGCGGACTTTAGTATCTGTTGCAATACTTGTTGCCTAATCCTCAAGCCTTTTCAGAAAGGTCAGCACTTTATACCTGGACTTGCCATGTTCAATCTTCATCCTGATCAAGCCAACTGACTGGCTATTACCTTTGTTCTTCGTGGACGAGGTAACACTAGAGCCGATGGCTTCATTATGGTGGTATTAAACTTTGAGTATTATGCTAATGCTAACTTGCCAAAAAGGAGGGCTGCTTACATAAGCTTGGGTGTCATAACGCTGCTGATATGGCGCTTCTAAACCTAAATCTTTCAAACTTCAAATTTGTTTCAAGCTTGTTAGAAAAAGAACTCATGCTCCAAGTTGAGGGTTTCTTTCATTTTCTAAAAGTTATCGAATCTTTATCACATGAACCACAAATGGTCTTGTCAGCTCCTATTTTTTATTTTAACATCACAAAACCATTCAGCTGTCCTGTTGTAGTCTGAATGACAAGTTCTTCATTCAAACCAAAAGGTTTCAGTCAGACATATTGTATCTTTCGGATGCAAAACGACTCTTTTCATCATTTTCTCGTTTCTTGCAAACTTCTTTTCTTTTTACTGGGATCGTAACAAAGAAAATAAATAAAAATATATTTTTTATTGGACAAAAGCTTTTGTTGTGTTGATAGCATAGATCAAGAGCCTATAGGTATGAAGGTAAGTTGCTTCAATTTTACATTTGATCTTCAAACTATCTACTGAATAATTCAACCATCGGCCAGATCTGATGATTTTAGACTGGTGTTATGTGATGGGAGTATAGATTTGATGCATAAGGCTTCTACAAATAGCTTTCTTTACGATTGTAATAAAAAGAACACGACCATATGACAATAAAAGCTATAGTGCATTATGAGGTATTAGATTCTTTAAGTTTAGAAGGATCATAAAGATATATGCATCTTTATTGCGATCATTTTGGACTATCATTAATCATGTTTTCATTAACGACAACCCTTAAGGTTAAGAGGCCTTTTTCTAAAGTATCCTCAATCATGTCATAGTACATTTCTTTGATCCCTTGACATTTTTCATGACCTCTCTGATAGGCTTTCTAGCAAGATGACTTTATCACAACTCTGCTCTAATATACCATCTCTCCATTTATATTATCTGAAAAGCAGTCTCAAAAGAGCTGAAGGGGGTTTCATGAATTATTATGGCGACTGGAAAGTTATTAGGATAAAAAGTTGAAATACTTTATAGATCGTTATTGCTAAAACGGAAATTCAATATTCTTATTTAATAATCCTGTGTTCAAGCAGATTTATTCATGAGCCATCAGTTTGTAAAGTTATTTATATTTAATAAATTATGGTTTCTATTTTCTTTTTTTAGTGTAATACTAAAATCATCTCCCTTCTTTTTTTTCTTCTGTGCATCAATGATACTTGAAAATAGATTGATTATGGATGCTATTGAAATTAAAAAAAAAAAAGGGAACAAGGGGAGGAGGATTAGTGAAAGAAAGAAAAAAAAAGGAGAATGATAAATTTCATAGTCTATACTCCCAAATAGTATATAATTTTGAGTTTATACAACTGTATTATACAGCATAAAAAAAAAACAATAACTTTTATTACTATTATTCAGATGAAATAAGGAAATTAGTGTTATCCTGCCATGCCTTTTCTAGTTGACATAATTCCTTTGCATATTCTGGATTGGGTGAAGTACTAGATTGCCAATCTGTCTCTAGAAAGCTACTTACTCTACCGTGCACTCTATTTTCCATCTTCATCAATTCAGTGATGAATCCAATGTTGGGTGACATGGTGGGTCTAGCTTTAATAACATGTCTATAAGCTTGTTTCAATGTCCATTTTTCAGAAGTAACAAGATAAGCCAAAATGGCAGTGATCGAACGTGACTTTCCGGCTTTACAGTGAACATAAATAGGTTCATGATTCCTTTTGGCTTCCTCTATTGAATAATGTTAATTCTTGCAATATCACTTATGACTATATTTTACCAATAAAATGAACAGCTTGCATCATAACAAGTTCAATATTTTTCATTTCCACTGTATCTCTTGCTGCGACTTTATGATATATTATATTTGAACCCAATCCTTCATCTTGGCATTCTTCAGCCATGTTCAATACTCTCTTGATACTACGAGCCTCTAATTGGTTTGCTTGTTCCTTTGTTTCGATCTCAGGACCGACATATAAGAAACCGCGAATGATTTCAGAAATAATAAAACTAAATTCAGTCTCTGTTCTTGGTGAAGCAGTCATCAAACCCAGTTCTTCATCTTCATTGACACGATTCAGATTGGGTTGTGGCTGTACAGGTTGTGCTTGCTGTTCCTGCTGCTGCAATTCGGATCTTCTTTTAGCTCTGCGTGCTAACGCATTTGCATTATTGACACGTGCAGCTTGGGTATCTAGACTAAACAGACTAGTACGTCTGTGGTTTTTAGAGTCACCAATAGTATAACTAACAGAACGTCTTGGTATATAATTAAGTTTTGTATTATTATTGTTATTAAGTATAATTTGCTGCTGCTGCTGCTGCTGTTGTTGTTGATGATAATGATGCTGTTGTTCTTGTTGTTGAGAAATGAGATGAGTAGTGCCAGCACTTGATTCAATCCATTCTTCAATATCTTCAAAAGCGTGAAATCCACCAGAAAGATAATAGACTTTTCCTTCATTTTTTGTAAATTTTTCAAGCACTTTGAGTAGTGTCCATGCTTGTGAAGTCTGGTCTTCTTCTGACATGTCTTCATCATAAACAACCCAAACCTTCTTTTTTAGTGAAACCTGCTCTTGCTGTTTTTGCTGATATTCATCTCTTCCTTCTGATGTTGTAATAAAATTTTCTAAATTGAAATTTGATACAGTACCTCGTTGATACCGTTTGATGAGTAGTGATGGCAAGTTGACATTTAAGGAACCGCGGATTCTCCGTTTTTGGTAGTCCATCAAATTACGTACATCAATTAAGGTCACATTGCATGCTTCTTCCAACAATTTGACCAGTTCGTCCGGTCGAATAGGGATACCTTGTGTCTTTACCCGAGACTCGGAGTGAGTACGGTTGAGTGAAGGAGTATAGAGATTATTAGTGGGGATCTGAAGGTGTTGGTGGCTAATGGAGCGGTGAGGTGTCAGTGGAGGGTTACTACTACCCACTTTGGATAAAAGTGTTTGAGGATCGTCACTTTTGGTGTTGATGGACAACGTCAATTTATCTAGTTTTGCACGTTGCTTAGGGTCCAAAGAGAGATCAGCTAAGGTGAGTGTGTCAGAGTGGTTGAATTTAGATAAATGACCAAATGTGAATGAATGTCTAACTTTGGTGTCTTTTAAAGAAGCAAATTGTTTATGACGTGGTTGTTGGTCAGCAGAATATCTCTTTCTTTGTCGAGGTAAAGTGACGGTTGATTTAGATAGAATTGGTTCATCTTTATTATTAATAATTGTATTTATATTTGGTAATGATACAGAAGCTCTTGGTTGATGATTTATTTCTTTATTCTTATTCTCTTCCGAATGCTTAGACTTTTTTGATAATTGAAATCTTTTTAATAAAGCATTGGCTAAACTACTACTCGTCACTGGCTTTTTCGTTGGTTTCTCTTCTGTTCTTTTTGACTTATTTCGATAACGATCAAAAATCATTTTTTTCTTAGAAAAAGGAAAAAAAAAAAAAAATAATAATAAATAAATAAACGAAAATAAAGACAAGAAAAAAAGAAAAGTTATTATATTTTTGTGAGACTGGTTAGAAATTCTTTTTTTTTTTCTCAAAAAAAAAAACTTTTATTATTTTTTATCTAATGTTTATAATAAAAAGGGGAAAGTGTGAAGCCACGTTTTTCTGTTATTCTTTTTTATATATTTTTATATAATTTTTTTTTTTTTTTTTTTACTATGAATTCTATAAAGAATTGATATAAACTACGCACGTAATCTTTTTTTTTCTTTATTTAATTCGTGTAACTGTTTATAACATTGTCATAAAATATATTTCTATTATTCAATTAAAAAGCGCGGTCATACAAATAATAAACTATAAATAATGTATTTGCCCGTGCCATCAAGCATGGGTCAATTAAAAAAAGAATATCCTTGAATAATTAGTGTAACATTTTCTTTTTACTATACTCATGCTTGTTTATAAAGTATTTTGTAAAGAGAGATCTTCATTATCAAATTAATGTGTGACAGTGCCTAATTATAGAAATAGGAGAAAGTAAACAGGCAAAGAGGGAGAGAGGATAGTATAAATAGTTTATGTTTCTTTTCTGAAACAAATAAAATATTTAATAGGAGAGTGATAGTAAGAAAGAGTAGGAGAAAGAGAGGGAAAGTTCTAGACTTTTTTTTTTTTTTTCTTACTAGGTTAATTAACACTATCGAGTACAGTTTTTTTTTTGGGGTTGGGGATGATGGATATCCTCACCCAAAAGACATATCAGTACATGTTACCCGGTCTAACCAGACAATAAGACCACCAATCTAAATAATTAAAAAAATGTATATAAAAGTGATGTAAACCATGATATTCTTAAAGAATATGAGTCACTTGTTTCAAAGCAAGTATATTGGTTGTTTTAACATTCTCTTTCATCATCAAGACTTTAATTGAGTAATATCTCAACTGTCTCATCTATCGTACTATTTGTCTTTATTTTTGGTGATTTGGTATTTTTATCAGTGCCAAGCTATATTTTTTTAAACCAGATTATAAATTCATTACACCAGTTCTACAATTCAATCAATCTATTCTTGCTTGAATGAATAAAGGGTAAAAGTCCATAAGCTTGAAAATCAATCCATAAATTAGCAAAGACTCGCCAAGTATCTCAAACCTGTCAATGGCTATTATTGTCATTAGGATATAGCTTGTATTAATTTAATATACACTCTTTCCAGAAAGTAAATTCGCCTTGACTGAAAACAAATTCACCCAATGGCGAGAATAAAATGCATGTTGTACGAAAAATAAATTCGTTATAATGGAAAATCAACTCACATAATAACAAGAACAAAATTCATGTTGTACGAAATGTGAATTCGTCTTTGCTAACAAATCGGATGTCCTGTTGCCAGGAATATTTTGTAGTACAAGCCTTGAAATCTTTGGATATAAAAGAGTACTCTAACTGCCCGTCTTTTTTTTTTCTGATCTTTTTCGCAATACACACAAAATCACATCATAATGAACATTCAATGCTTGTATGAAAATGGGAAAGGTTCTGTCGTCGACGAGTATGGCAGATCTGAACCAATGGATTATATTGTTGATGAGGAGCAATTTTGTCTTGAAACATTGAGCTCTCATACACAATATTTAGCGCAACAGCCACTGGAGGGCGACAAAGCGACGGAATCAATGCAGTTAGAAGAGGATGTAAAGTCTGACACTGATGCTGTTATGAGAGAAACGTCAATCAAGCGTAATTATATATGCTATTCGGACCAGGACAAAGTGAGGCTCTTCAAGCTGTTGTTTGAGAGGTGCTTGAGCGCGGCTGCTGCTGCAAAACAGCTTGGGATTCACGCTCATATAGGACAAAAATGGGATGAACAGTACGAAAGGGATCTTAATAGTATCTTTGAGAAACGGAGAAAGACTGGTCGTCCACGCATTCTCAACGAGAAGCACAAAAAAGTTATCCTCGAGTGCATTGATGAGAACCCTTCAGTCGTCTTGAACGACGTGATGAAGCGCCTGAGATAAATATTCACAGAATTAAAAGTCTTCAAGGGTGCTTTGTTTGATTTCGTAAAAAAAAAAAAGTAAGAGAAAACGCCATCGGGGCATGTTTTTTTTACTGCAAGGAATGCATGAATGAGATCTTTAGAGCGCTTGCCTACTACGACACTTGTCCAATCATTTGTGAGAATGCCCTACAAATCCTTTAAAATCACTTAGTCTCAAGCTATTAGAAGCTTCACTGATTCTTGTCATAAGTGTCTCAGTTTCTAGTAACTTGTTTCGTTTGACTTTACTCTTAACCGCCGACCAAAATTGTTCAATTGGATTGAGCTCAGGAGAATAGGGCGGCAAATAGATGCAGCGATAACCACGAGACTCTACATATTTTGCTATATCAATCGATGTATGGATTGGAGCATTATCCATCACGAGATAATGGCCTTTCATATGCGGATACTGGTCCATTCATCCATCGTGGCTTCTAGAAAACTAACATAGTGCCCCGTAACTGTCCCTTTGCTCACACGCCCAACGTCTTCTCCTCGTTGTCTCTTTTTAATGGGTGGATGTTGAGGGAGCCTGAGGCTGCATTCGATCAGACCTTGGGCAGAAATCGCGCCTAAAATGGTTTGTTGTTGTTTTTGCATGTGTTTTGGGAACTGTGACTACTGCAGGGGAACCTTTCTTTGACCATGCCATACTACGCTTCAAATTTATGTGGAAGGCAGATTCGTCAAGAAAGACACAGTTTCTCGTAAAATCCATGTCTGTTTTTTCCTATTTACGAACCCAATCCAGGCTCTTTTGAATCTTTTCCTCACTGTTCTGGTCTATGGGTTGAAATCGAGCCTTTTTGAGAGACAAATTGCGATGTTTTTTTTTTTTTACGAAATCAAACAAAGTACCTTTGAAGACTTTTAATTCTGTGAATATTTATCTCAGGCGCTTCATCACGTCGTTCAAGACGACTGAAGGGTTCTCATCAATGCACTCGAGGATAATTTTTTTGTGCTCCTCATAACATTACTTTCTGAAAATAGTTTAATTAGATAGCGAATACAAAGTTTTATGTCTTGTAAAGTCTATGTAATTTTAAAAGATATTCTATGGCTAATCTCAAGAAAGACTACTAGCATTAAACAATAAAAATAAAAATGATAACAAGCATGATTACTATTATGGACCAATATTTTTTTTTGTAAAGGGACAGAGCCCGGATTTATTTAATGTGAAAAAAAAAAGGTCACAAGATATTTGTTTTTGGGTTATGAACCAATACACATTACCCGGAGCTTTAAACGCAGGGCAGCTGTCCTCAATGCCAAGTATTTCATATAAACTTGTAATAATCAATTATAAATTGCGAATAGCAGTATACTTTAATTTATTATATCTATTCTTGATATACTTACTGAATAATTTTCCATTGATTATCAACATTATTTTTCATTTTTGAAAGAAAGGTGAACACGAATTGTGTAACAAATGTATTATTTCTGACAGCTATTAAATTCATTATCAGATGTGTGCCCCTTGCCTCCTTTTTTTTTTTTTTCTTTTTTTTTTTGCAAAACAACTTCTATTCTTGATCTATAATGAATTACAATTATCTCATGCTCACTAGTGACTTGGCTGATTTATCATTATAAAGTACACATGTTTGAATAGATCGCAATGGATTGCTTTTTATATTGACAGTTATTTTCCCTTGAAAAAGAGGGGTTATACAAACAACGTATTTTTAAGCTGCGTCAATAAAGCCAAAGAAAGAAATCACATTTTTCTATTTTTCTATTCTTTTTTTTTTTTCCTTCATCTTTTCCTTTGTGTTCATATGGTTACTATCAAAAGAAGAAATATTTCACAAGGAATAGAGAAAGAATCAATTTTCGATATAGAAAAAGAAAAATTAAAATATGATCAACAGCTATCAATTCTATCAAACAAGGTACACATAAGTTTTATTGCTATCAACAGTCAATTTATATCATCCATCAGAAGGTTGCATTCATACAAGAAAATAAGCATGCCATCATTGCTACCTTATTAACACTATTATCATGGTGGACACGATTCAGAAAGATCTCAATTAATAATATGGTTGTTTGGGATGAAGCTCACTTTGGCCAAGTAATTGAATGATAAATGAGCCAAGAGAAAAAAAAATATATAAATTTATTGCTTTGTGTAGTTTGGCTCTCATTATTTAAAGCACGATTTTTATTTCGATGTGCATCCACCACTTGGTAAAATACTTGTAGGCTTATCAGGTTGGTTAGCTGGTTATGATGGGTCATTCTCATTTGAATCTGGTGCCGTGTATCCTGAACATGTCAATTATACTGTGATGCGGATATTCAATGCCTTTTTTGGTGCCATGATGGTTCCTATCTCTTATTTGACTGCTGTTCAATTCAACATGTCTTTGAAAGCCAGCTTATTGACATCAACCATGGTGTTACTAGGTAAGCACTCGTTTACTTTATGCGCTTGATTAACAAACTATTCTATAGATAATGCTTTTCTTACAATCAGTCGATTCATCTTGCTGGATTCTATGTTGCTGTTCTTCACTTGTACATCACTCTATACCTTATCGGTATTCCATAATCAACGTCAAAAGTAAGCGCAATCACATTCATTTGTTCAACTTGACCTGATCTCTTCCTTCAGTTCATTTTCCTCCCAGTGGTGGACTTGGCTTGGACTGACAGGTGTCTCCTTAGGCTGTGTGTTGAGTGTGAAGTGGGTGGGTTTATTTGCTGTTGCACTCGTGGGCATATACACCATTGAGGATTTGTGGAATATGTGGGGTGATGTTCGAATGACCAAGAAGATGTACGTGAGCCACTGGTTGGCACGTATGGCCTGCCTGATCTTTGTCCCATTTTCGATCTATGTTTTTTCATTCATGTTGCATTTTAAATTGCTTTACAAAAGTGGTCCTGGAGATGGCCAGATGAGTTCTTTGTTTCAAGCTAATCTGGAGGGCAACTCAATGACTTCCAACCCACTCGAGGTTGCCTATGGCTCAGATGTGACGATCAGAAATGTAGGCTATGGTGGTGGCTTACTACACTCACACGTTCATACTTACCCTGAGGGATCTGAACAGCAGCAGGTCACTTGCTATCACCACAAGGATGAAAACAATCACTGGACCATTCGACCTCCTCGACAGGACACATTTGACCCACTAGACAGCCCAGGCCTCATTCGTTTCCTCAAGGATGGGGATCTTGTTCGTCTGGTTCATATCCCTACCGGCCGCAACCTTCACAGCCACATGATTGATGCACCCATCTCTCCAGGATGGGAAGTGAGTGGATACGGTAATGAAACAATAGGTGACATTCAAGACAATTGGAAGGTAGAGATTGTTCATGACATGATTCACAAAAACAAGGATCGTGTGCACTCCTTGACGACCCGGTTCCGACTTCGCCATCAAACGCTCGGATGTCTCTTGACGGCTGATAACACTGTCTTGCCCGACTGGGGATTTAAACAGGCCGAGGTGTTTTGCGATCCGAGAGAGACTGGTGATTCTTATGCGGTGTGGAATGTGGAGCAGCACTGGAACGATCAATTACCACCCGCCCCACCCAACGCATACCGTTCCCCCTTTTGGCGCAACTTTATCGATCTGAACGTGGCCATGTGGACAGCAAATAATGCATTGATACCTGATGTGGATAAGGTGGACCTTTTGGCTTCCAGTCCTTTAGAATGGCCAATGGTGACTGTAGGTCTTCGTATGTGTGGTTGGGGGGATAAAGAGGTCAAGTATTATCTATTAGGAAACCCTATTGTCTGGTGGCTATCTATCAGTGCCATCCTGTTGTTTTGCTTAACAACTGGGATTTATATGGTACGTATGCAAAGAAGCATAGTAGACATGACGCAAGGTAAGTAAAAAGTTTTATATTCTCCCCCCCCCTTTTTTTTTTTCAAGAATAACTCATGTTATTATTGCTTTTATAGTCCAGTGGAACCATTTTTTGTATGTAGGCAGAACCTTGTTTCTTGGATGGTTCTTACATTACATTCCTTTTTTTATTATGGGTCGCGTTACTTATCTGCATCATTACTTCCCCGCACTCTACTTTAGTATCTTGATGGTTCCCTTCCTGATCGATCATTTTACCCAACGAAAAAGTCAAAGAGTACAGTGGGCTGTGTTTGCTCCCATCTATGCTGCTGTCATTATAACCTTTATTCATTTTGCGCCCATTTCATTTGGCTTAGAAGGGCCTATCACAAACTATACGCACCTTGAATGGCGTAGATCGTGGAGCATTATTCATGAAGAAGCTTGAATAAACTTATTCCTGGTTGAGTATGTTGTACACTGTTTTTACAAACATACTCATGCACTTTTAGAGAAAAAAATAAAAATTATATTTAGAGCATTTGAAGTATAAAAAAAAAATGCAGTTTTCAGGATCGCCTTTTCTTCATTTTTATACATGAAAATGAAAAAGGAGACATAAATGGTGAATAAAAAAAATGAAGTATAGATTCTAAAAATGGAAATTGATGATGAAATGTCCTTTGATAAATGTTGTAGACTTTAATTAATAGTTAGGATTGAAACTGTTGGAAAACTTGAAAATGGTTAAAGAATTGAAAGAATATGAACTGGAGAAAATTGGATCATACAAAATTTATAAGGCAGTAGATCAAGAATGCTTTTTTTTTCACTTATGAAAAAAAAAGTGTATTCTTGAAGCAGCAAGAGCACTGAAAATGCTCGAAACTATGACTCTGAATTGGGCAAAGAGAGAAGGGATGGCAAAGAAAAGAGTATGGGGGGCTTATAAAAGATCTCATGGATGATAAATCTGGTTTGATCTTGGATAAATCGATAAGCCAGTTTGTGGACCATTCGGTTTCTAAAACTACCATTTATGGGAAAATAAAGAATCAGATTGAAGAAAATTCACTTTCATTCCGTCAAAAGAAGTGGTATTGTAATATATATGTTGAACAATGCGAGTATGGCGGTATCTGTCTTGTTTATTCTTCTGAGCTTAACCCCGCAGAATAATCCTAATCTGTATGTAGAAGCAAGCCTAAGAGAGTGAAGCTTCCAGAAAAAGAAGGTTTGATTTCCAGAATTAAAGATGTATGTAAGCCACCCTTTGAAGTTCTGACTAGTAATTTGTGTGGTGAAAAGCGTAACATGTTAGGGTCTGAAGATTGGGATCTGAGGGTTGGGAATAGACAGTCTCCACCTTCTCGTGGTTATTCCTGTAAGTAAGAGTCAGTTGCTTTGAAACTAAGTGAGACTTTTAATCAAAATTTACTCGTAATCTTTATTTAAAATTCTTGGTATTTTACATTTTATTCAACAAATATTGCTGGGCTTTATACATATAAGAGCAAGTAGGAGAGAGAGAAAATTATATACATTAAAGTCATGCTACTCAAGCAGAGGACTTGCGAACGAAAGAGAATGATAACGATGGCATGTTTTCTGTGCTAGTAGCATTCAATTCGGCAGCCTTTCTCTTTCTATTATTAAGGGTTTTGATTGTAGCCTTCATGACTTCCTTGCCCTTCCAAGTAATCTCAAGCAAAGGGGGGAGGTCAACAGCAATGACGCTTATACAAGATGGAAACTCGAGTTTTGGAGTTCTTGAGATTCGCGTGATATGATGGCTAACAGGGCAATCCATAATAACAAGCTCCATAGTGAGTCCTAGAAATCGTGTTATTAAATCCTTCTGTGTACTACTGCAATATTTTTTGCTTACCCGCTATCAAAAAACCTACGGTTTTAAGGTGATTGGCTTGAGCTGGATTCTTTTGGATCAACAAGGAGAGCATATCTCGAAGGGTTTTTGGCAACTTCATCAGGCCATCGTCCAGGTATTTATCGTCAACTTGTCACACAGTAATTTCCAACTTCGCATGAGCCAATCTCATCTTTGCAGACTTTAAATAATATATCTACTTTAGCCCCTATAGCCTTTCTGGTTCTTTTTTCCACTGCTTCAAGACTTCTTTCTTTGTTCTTACCCAATGCAACTGCAATGTTGGATTTCTCACCAAGAGCCGCCTTGATTTGTCTATCCTTGAATGCCCTGTACACAAATGACCAGACTTCATGCAAGAGATCGGCTTCTGAGTAGGCATTTAAAGTCGGCGTGTCATCATAAAAAAACAACTCTGCTGCTCTCATGAAGCTTTCTCTGATCCATTTCAAGTGGAACTCATCGACAGGGTCATGTTTTTGATCATCTGCAAATTTGTAGAGTTCTTTTGCTGATTTCCAGTCTTCTTCATAAATAGTCAGATATTGCTCAATATCATTAGGAATATTCGGCAGAGGCGTTAAGTGAAATGACCTAATTTCATTTAACTCATCATTGGTGAAATGGTTTTTCCATACAGGATCATCCGGGACAAGAATCATGGAGTGCGCAGGATGCTCGTACACAGATTCTTGTGCCAAATTCTTCATTACATCATCAACAGCTTTGCCTGTGGAGAGGATCCATTTTTCAGTAGTAGGGACCTTGTTAAAATTGTCAACGATGCGTTTTTTCTCACAATCTGAGAGCTTGTAGTTTGTTCCCATGGATACTAGAAAAAAAAAATAGAATCATTCAGTGCCAAATCAACACAAGGTAATTCTACCAGAAAAGGCAGAGTACTCGAAGGTGTGGATAACTCCATTAGATCCGATGTTGTGTTGTGTATACAGATGGCTAATACAACGGGAAGAGCATGGTAATGTTTATTGATGGAAAGAGAATATTCCATCAGTCGTCGAAAGAAAGCCATGTTTGCCGTGTACTGCACTTCAACGAGTAAGGGTGGCAATTTATTTGATTTGACTGTTTTCATTGGGAAATAAAGGACATCAGACTTCATGAGATTTGGCCATTCTGTTGGTCTGGAAACATATTTGCCTTGAGCATGATTACCTATGGAAATAATTAATATTCGCTTTTTTTCGAAAAAAAAACTCCCTACCAATGATGCTTGTAACAATAATATCTGTAACTTGGGTTTCACTTAGTATCCATTTACTCATTAGATCTGTATCCTGCTTATGAACTAAAGAAAGAGAAAATAAATGAAGATCAGACGAAGAGCTTGATTCGGACATTGACAAAAATTTAAGCAAGATAACACTGAGGTAACAATATATGAGATAACAATAAGAGAAAGTAAAAAACGACGACAGCAAATGAAGAGGTAACGACTTATTTGTTACCTCCTACAGTTGCCATGGAAGACTATTGTGAAGATTTTCTCTTTTCCTTGCCGCCAAAATACACTCCGGGGACCGATTTGATGAGCAAGTTGATTCTGAATGATGATGATTTTATCAAGATTGTTGTTTCCACCTTGATTGGTAAACTCATTCTATACAAGAATATTGTATCGTTCGTCTTTTGTTGCTTAATGAATACCCTTTTATATTGAACACGTATAGGTGTCGATGCTTGCAACAAATATTCAACAAGACCCACATAATGGCCTAATTTCAAACGATCAGATGTGCTATACTGTCCTTTTAATCGCAAGGAATTCAAAAACCACCCCCAATTCTTATTGAAGTTCAATATTCTGCTGACATGAACTTTTTCCGGCATTTGATGGAGTATTCTCTTTCGATCTGCAAGTACTACAGTACGCTACCAATTGTTTTGACGATTGTCACAAATAACACCTCTCAAGTATTAGCAGACCAGACTTATGAATGCCTAGAGTTTCCGTATGCTAAAAATCTGCCATGCACTGGGTGGGCAAAAGCCTGTTTTTCGATCAACAAGCAAACAATCACCAACCATTTAAAAGGCAAACTTTTGGAATCCATGGCTGCACTTGCTCATTTTCTTATAGAAGGAAAACCGGCATTAATCAATATGGAATGGCGTGATGACCAAATCATTCAAACATTGTATCGCATTGCAAAACGTATCATTTCCCCAGAAATTATGAAGGAAGAAACAAATAGTGCTGCTTTTGAAGAACTTTACTTTTGCGCATTTGATGGACTCAACCGAACCAAGGAGATCTTGCTGGAAAACCAGAATATAGAAACCACAACAAAACGAGTGATCGATTGCCTGGACGATCATATGACAGCTCTCAATGAGATCCATAGGAAACGTTTTGCTGCAACATCGTCTGATCTCACTGGCACAATTACCCCCGATCATGCTACTGCATTGACGACTAAATCCTCTGAAACAAATGTTGTTTCCACGTCCAGTCCCGTTAATGTTTCGACCATGCCCATCAAAGAGAATGATACCACTTTGACGCAGTCCGCCTCTGTACCTACTTCCTCCTCCAGTCACGGTACCCTTGCCGCGTCTAGTTCTGTTGCTATCATGCCCAATGCCTCCACCGTCAGTATACCCATCTCCACTCGCGGTACAACTCGTGATTTAAAGCGTCGGATGCAGCAGGAAAATCGGGAATTCGTTGACGCGTATCGAACTAAACATGGCTCCTATATGGACTGGGAGCAATGTTTTGTACAAGGAAAGGAAAAAGGACTATTTCAACAATATACAACAGCCAAGAGCGCGAAAGCTGCATATTTTCGGTATAAATGGTGAATCATGTATTTTTTGTCTACCACTTCATTTTTGTTACCTTGTAACGTCACCAGAAAAAAAAAAATTGTTATCTTTTCGTTTGTGAGATGAACACTCTATATTGATTGGACAAAATAAACCGTTATCTCTTCGTTTGTGAGGTGGACACTTTATATTGATTAAATTTTGATTAAAAGTCTCACTTAGTTTCAAAGCAACTGACTCTTACTTACAGGAATAACCACGAGAAGGTAGAGACTGTCTATTCCCAACCCTCAGATCCCAATCTTCAGACCCTAACATGTTACGCTTTTCACCACACAAATTACTAGTCAGAACTTCAAAGAGCGTCTTCAACTAGGCCCAAGGTGGCTAGAACACTAAAGAAGTCAACACCAATGCTTTCCTTAGACGCATTACTAATCAGAACTTCAAAGAGCGTCTTCAACTAGGCCCACGTCTAGAAAAGCTCCCCAGAACCCAAGGTGTTAACATTCCTACCATCACATTACTGATCCGAGAAACCCAGTAGAGGCAACATCTGCAACCAGGCCCATGACGGCCCAAGCATCAAAAGCGTAACATGACCTTTGCTACAGAATTACTAGTCAGAACTTCAAAGAGCGTCTTCAACTAGGCCCAATGTAACAAAAGTGAGTGACAAAAGAAGAGCAAAGTCAAAAGAAAAAAAAAGTATAAATCTAACGGACTGTCTAAAGTCCGACCACCTTTTTTCAAAAAAAACGCAATAGCATCCCGCTGTATGAGGTGTTCACATTATTTAAAGCACGATTTTTATTTTGATGTGCATCCACCACTTGGTAAAATAATTGTAGGCTTATCAGGTTGGTTAGCTGGTTATGATGGGTCATTCTCATTTGAATCTGGTGCCGTGTATCCTGAACATGTCAATTATACTGTGATGCGAATATTCAATGCCTTTTTTGGTGCCATGATGGTTCCTATCTCTTATTTGACTACTAATCTGTATGTAGAAGCAAGCTTAAGAGAGTAAAGCTTCCGGAAGAAGAAAGTTTGATTTCCAGAATTAAAGATGTATGTAACAAATTTCTCATCAGTAGCCTTTAAGGGCTTTATACTCTGCTGCTAAATTTAACGACTCTTTGAATTGTAAAGCCATGTGGCTTCTTTTTATAATGTTTCCAAAAATGCATGTCATATTTTTTAAAATAAATGGCTCGTAAGGTCTAATAACCAGGATCAGTTCTGTGGTTTCATCTCTTATCTAAATAATTGCTAGAATAATCTTTGTTCATACAATTTATAATGTCTATTAAAGAATAGAACAAAGATTTCCTCTAGTCCTGCGATACGGCCTTTGTTGCATATAATGCATTGAATATCCTTATTCTTATGGCAAATATCCTTCATGATCATTGCATTCTTATAATTTTTAAACAATTCTTTCTTGAAGCAGCCTTCTCACTTGGTGAACCCTACCAACATGCATTCTTTGAAAAGTTTTATGCCATGAGTGCCCTCATGAGCTAAACGCAAACGTAAAATATTAATCTGGAAAGCTTCAAGATCAAATTTTATCCCAAAAGAACGGTCAAAAGCTTCTCTATGTGATGGAAAAAGAGATACAGATTGGGAATTTTCGATGCTACGTGCGGTTATGTCTTTCTTTCGTAGTCACGTATCACAAAAAATATTGGGGAGATGTTATAGATCTAATTGTTCTTGTCTTTTCTTGTTATGAACGACCTAATAATCTCTTTTATATAGTACCCAACGCTGTCACACTTTAATAAATGTAATTAACTTCTGAAATGGTACAACCGCTACTTTAGAGAACTACTCAGCAATGAAAACCCCAAAGTCAGTCATAAGGCAAAAATAAAAAAAAAGTACAAAGAATTCTCGGAGCTTGGATCAATAACAGTTCAATTTTCTCTAGTTTAAATAAATCTTTGATGAGTTTAAAGCATTTTTCTAATGGGCCGTACGAAGAAAGAAATGGTTTACTGTCTTTATTTATTGCTACATTTATTCCGGTAATTTGAAATTAACAAATGAAGCCATCGAAGTCATTCCACATTACCTGATTCTGATTGTTAAAGTCCCCTTTTTTCAGAAATTCATTTCACTTAATTTTGCTTTTAGCTACAGACCACCAATGTTCAAATCGAGCTCAAGAAAATGTAAAGGAAAAGTGAGCATAATGATATCTTTAATACGCAATATATTTTTCTATATGCTCGGAATTGTATATGGTAGCAAGAGCGAAGGTAATTTTCACTGCCTGTGCTGTCTTTTTTTTTTTTTTTTTTTTTTAGAAACACTAAATCCTTGAACATGTCTGATCTAATATTGCATGGAACTCAATTTTCAAGTCGCGCTATTTTTTTTTCCTAGAGTACATGAATAATTTGTATATGAAAAGGCATTTAAGAAGAAAAGTGTGTAGCATAAACCCGCGTGTAACGTTATTTGATTAACCAAATAGCAAACATATATAAGGTTTTGCTTCTTCTTTCTTTTTACTTTTTTTATTTATTTTCTTCATGGGCAATATTAAGAGCAGTTTAAAAGGGGATAGACATAGCATATCATCTACTACTAGAGCTATTGACAAACAACTCAGGGATGAACAGAAGCAGAAAAAGAAAGAATTAAAATTGCTGCTATTAGGTTTCTACCAACACGTCAAATAAAAGATGTCCAAGGAAATTTATTCCAATTTGATAGGCGCAGGAGAGTCCGGAAAATCAACTGTCATTAAACAAATGCGATTAATCCATGCTTCTGGATTTAAAGCAAGTGAAAGAGAAGGTTTTAGAATCATTGTGTTCCTGAATGTTTTTTCAGCAATGCAAATCCTTTTGGAAGCAGTGGACATACTTAATCTAAAATTGACAGATTCAATACTAAAATATGCGCATATATTTAAAGGCACACCTTCGCTAGAAGAAAATCAACGCTTTCCAGAAATATATTATTCACCTTTGAAAGAATTGTGGAATGATTCAAGTATACAAGCTGCATATCAAAAAGGAAATGCATTTGCTCTACACGATAATATTGCATAGTTAATAATAATTAATTAATGTTTTAAGCTTTTTTTAATTTTTTTTTTTTTTTTTTTTTTTTTTTTTTTTTTTTTTTTTTTTAGTTTTTATAATCAATTAGATACACTCTGGAATCCAAACTATAAACCTTCAGATGGAGACATTATCCGTTGTAGAGCAAAAACAACGGGTATTTCAGAAACTGCATTTCATTTGGGTGGCTTGACTTATCGCATGTTTGATGTGGGCGGACAAAGAAGTGAAAGAAAAAAATGGTAGGAAAAAAAGTATTGTTTGGAAAGAGAGATTGATGGTTAAGAAAGGATTCATTGCTTTGATAATGTCACGGCTATTTTGTTTGTTGTTGCTATTAGTGGTTATGATCAATGCTTAATAGAAGACAGAGCTTCGGTAAGGTTAAGGAAATAAAGTGACTACTAGATCTAACAGGATTGTAATAGAATCAAGTAATATGAATTGTGTGTAACAATAATCAAAGACTAAAGAGACCATTTTAGATGCATGAAGCCTTGATGTTATTTGATACAATATGTAATTCTTATTGGTTTATAAATACATCCATGCTTTTACTGTTAAACAAGATTGATATTTTCAAAAAGAAAATTAATGATTCACCTATTGAAGCCTATTTCCCAGATTATCAAGGTAATTAAAGATAACAATAGCAAGTCTATTTTTAACAAAAGAGCCTAATTTAGGCACAGATCTAGACGCAGCAAGAAACTATTTTAAACAAAGATTTCAAAGGTTAAATAGAAACCCAGATAAAAGGATCTATGTTCATTTTACGGATGCGACAGATACAACTTTATTACAAAACGTGATGATTGCTGTATCAGATATTGTTGTAAATGAAAATTTAAATAGAATCATGATTGTTTAAATATCCTCCTCTTTGTTACAAAATATTAAGGGTTCATTGGGTGGAAATTTGGTCATGCCTAATAATACAAAATCTTTTGCTCGCTTGCCAGTCTTTGTGCTTACATCATATCGAGTAATCAATTCTGCAATCATATATTTGATTTCGTTCACTGCAAAATAACGACCTGGGCAGGCATGAGCACCTATACCAAACGAAAGATGGTTTAAACCGATCGTGGTTGACTTGAGTGAAATGTTTTCCTTTGTGAATCGATAAGGATCAAATGTATTGAGATCGGCTGATTGGATATAGGCTGGATCATGATAAGCTTGATCATGATGAGCTTGATCCAAGGCAAGCACCACCATGGCGCCCTCTGGTACGATGTGGCCTGAAGAAAGCAAGGTGTCACGCATCGTAAGATGAGGCAAACCGAGGTAGTCGGCATTGCATCGAAATACTTCTCTGAGAAATGAGTCCATCAGGGTCAAGGTTGCTACACTTTCGGGTGTCAAGTCGCCTTGGAGTGTCTTCAATTCCTCTCGAAGGGCTTGTACTAATTCAGGTCGACAGGCCAATTCATGCAGAGACAGTGTAGCAAAATGAGAGGTGGTATGAATGCTAGCTAAAGCAACGTCCTTGAAATGATAAGCCACATCGGCTACTGGACGAAGGGTCCCATCTTCCTTAGGCACACTGAGTGCCATGGTAGCAAAGGTTGGTTCAATTTCAGCACCTGCTCGTGCCTTTTCCAGTTCGGGTACAAGACGAGTCATAATCAAGTCCATCTCGTGCTCAACAGAAAAGTAATTACGAAGCACGTACTGACCTAGCCAACCGGGTAACAAAGTCAGAGCGATACCGGCACGAATGATCTTGCGAGTAAAAACAGCCATTCCTTTGATAAATTCCTTATCATGATCAATATGGCTCACGGCAAAGCAAGGACAAGAGATACAGGAAACAACATAACTTAATGTCTCGAGCATATTGACCGTACGTTTTTCACCTTTTGGTATGTTTAATACTTCGCCAAGTCCTCTTTTTAATGCTGTTTGAATGCGTTCTGAGAAAATGACAATTTGGTGTTCTTTAAAGTTATGCTTGATGGGATAACTCACTACGGATAAGAATGAGCATACTTGTGTACATTCCATTTTTAACTTCATTACCCGGATTCTTTGCTCGTGGGCTTACTTTTTCTGCTGTAAATTTATGCCCGTAAGATAGTTCAACAATTCGACTGGTAGGTACAAGATTTTCGACACCTTTTGGGAAATTAAAATCTTTGGTGGCTTTCATTACCTCTGGAATCAATTCACCTGTGACAACAACAAGAGTGCCTTGTCCAGGTAATTTTAAACGGAAGCAGGGTCCATATTTGTCTTTCGCATGCTGGATAAATTCTCTAGGGTTGTGTTGTAATTGAAGTAAGTGGCCCAGAAAAGGAAGTGAGCCTTTAACAAGAGGAGGCAAATTGGATTTATCGGAATTCTTCGGTAACAATTTCCAAAGTAAAAAGGTTGCAGCAGCTACTGCAGATAATGTCAAATACTTATTATGTGTCATGATTGAATATATAAAAAAAAAAGAAAGAAAGAGTTTATATATTTTTTAATTTATTTGTTCTTTTTCAACTTGAATTTTAAACGCAAATCACTGTATGTTTTTCCCGTGTCTCAGTTATTGTGTGATATATCCGCGCTATTCAAGTCATAGATTCAGTCTATGAGCTCATGAATGACAGCAAAGTAGTTCAATGTCCGTTTCAACAAACTTTAATTGGTTACTTTTATTTATTTAAGCTCTTATTTGTTCGGTGCTCGGTAAAAGTCAAGGAGCCATCCTTATCTAGTAGATTATTGGTTGACAGCTTTTCTCCTTTTATACATTTACTTGTACACCATTCCCAGAAATTAAAGTTACTGTGACTTGTCGCAATTACATATAAACTGTATTATTAAATTTTACAAAATGCGACTTCAATTTCTGGAAATAGCGTAATTCTACCAATTGGATCATAGTGCCTGCTTATTGTTTACAAGCAAATGTAAATACTTATCTCTAGTAGTATATGCGACATAACTGGGCTGAGTTATGCTGAGCTATGCTGAGCTATACTGAGCTACGCTTGAACCTGATCCGCGGATAGGTCCGCCTTGAGGAGGATTTTTTGATTCTTTATCAGCATGTTCGCAAAAGAGTTTGTTCGATAGCTGAAAGCTGAAGGGAGGATGTATGGCATGACTATTGATAGTTAGACCTGGAGAACAAAATAGTAAATGTTATTATACTAGAATCTTCTTGAATCTTTATTTTATAGTGTATTCAAAGATATATAAGAGCGAAATGAAAATTTTAAAGAGTAATCGAATTTAAGCTTGGTCAGAATTTAAAATAAAGAAGGAAGAGAAAATAAATCATATATTAAAAAAAATGAAAGGTGGGGATAATGGCATTTCCTATTATGTTATTCAGGTCTAATTATTAGCTATAGATCGAGAAAATTCTCTTAAGAATTGCTTGAGACCGTCAGAACAAAATAGGAAATGTTATCATGCTAATCCAGAGAAAAGTTATTCGAAGCATCAAAGGATTCATCATCATTAGAACCATAGAGGCCTGTAGAAGTAAAGTCCATCATAGCCATTTGATTACGTTGACAATGATCTTGAAAAGTACCTGACGAAGCCTAGTCGCCAAGAGCCACAATATGATCTATGGAGATACCCTAATCTAGGAGTCTAGAAGACGCTAAAGATCGAATAGAAACCCAAGATTCCGAGGTGGACAAAGAGATGAACTCACAGTGAAACCAAGAAGACAAAGTTCCCGCAGATAACGATTGTCGGATGTTGTTGGATTTGATGAATAATTGAAAATTTGTAGGACGAGCCTATAAATCAGAATGATCTCGTAATGCTTTAAAACATTGGACTGGATACAGTTTTTGATCACTTGTATGTGGGTGGACAGTAAAAGGCTTGTTGATACGTTATTTCCTGCGAGTTTTCTTGGGATAGATCACTTGAAATTTAAGACAAACATCGGATTCATGAATTTTACAAGAAGAAAAGGAAATTCGAGCCAAGTCAGAAGGTCTTAAGAACGCATTCATAGTCAGGAGAAAAGCCAAATTTTGTTATAACAATTTGACAGAAGTATTAGATCGAGAGGGAATCGAACGAGCATAGTCTAAGGAAGGAGTCATATCCACTTGTTTTCAATGAATTGAATCGGGAAGAACTTGTCCTGAGAGAGAGTCCAGATAGGAATTAATCAAAAAATCTTCATTGATACCAAGGAGGTTATCATGAAGATGAGCAACTGTCGCATGAACCGTCTTGAGGGTAGCAACCTGGAAATTATGAGTCTATCGGATAGTCACCAAGAAATTTACCAAATCTGCACCAAAGAAAGCTGTGTAGAATACTTGATTGTGATTAGCCCATTCCAGGAAACGCAATTGGTTTTTACGATATGCCTTGGTGAACTGGCAGACTCTGTAAAAAACCTGGTACATGGGAGAGCAGCAACAGAAATTTTCGAACAACTCCTTACCATCAAATCAGGAGAGCTATCAACAGAGGAAGTCAACCAACTTTTGGATGAAGCGTTGGAAAGTGCCAAGCGACTTGCAATCCATGCCTGGGTTCAAAGTAAACAACTTGATGAAGATGCTAAAGACTACGCCATTAGAACACTTAGATTGCCCCCAAGTCTTAAACACTTGGAAGCAAAGGGATCAGGAAGCAAGCGAGAAGCCTTTACCGAAGAGTTTATTGCAAAGTACAATGAAGCTAACTACCAGCAACGAGTGCTTAGAGCAGCAGTCACCAGTACCCCAGCTGGAAGAGGTCGAGGAGGATATCAGTCGACTTCAACTTGGAACAACACTCGAGGAGGATGTGGATTCTATGGACGAGGTGGAACAAAAAACTATTTTTTGGGAGGGGACGTGGGGCTCCAACCTTCAACAAAAAAAAGCGCACATTTTAGAGAAATCTAAAAGCATTACAGGTTTTGGCGGATATTGCCACTAACTTTACAGTGTTTGAAATAGCATTGGCATTGTTTTAATGTAGAGTTTTCATTCTTTGATAAATACTTTACAGTGTTTGACTGACGCATTTATTAGGTTTTTTTCAATAAAATTTGCGGGATTGACAAACGGATGTTTTATAAAAGTTTGTTTTATAGAAAAAAAAGATTATAAAGCAATATGTTATAATTATTGTTGCCTTTGGTACTTTTGTTCTTATCTTAAATTACTTACTGCCTCACGATAATTTGAACTTGTAAGGTCTAACTTTATGTGCCCTGTATGTTCCCATCCAATCTTTGCACATTCAATCCATTTAATATACATGTTCTTTATGTTTCTATAACTCAATCCGTTTTTTATGATGTGTTTCTTATGTTCCTATACACCTAATCCACTTTTAGTGTTCCTTAGTTTTGAATAAAAGTTGGGACACTCTTTTCAAATCGGGACAATGTGTTAAATATGGGACAATGAATAAAAAATGGGTGACTTGGTAGGAATTATAGCTTCTTTATTTCATATTTTCATAGTTTTTTGTCCAAGTTCACCACCAAGTTCACCACCAAGTTCATCGATTTTACAACCCTCTTTTATTTCTTTCTTTGATCTTTAATTCCATGGGCTCACCGTTTTCATTTCAAAGAAACAACTATTAGGTTGAATAAAGGCAAGTGGAAGCTTAACGATTTTTTTTGTGAATACTAATGATTATTTAATAATCTGTTCAGATCTTGTTTGCTATTACTGTAATCGCTGAAATATCGTCCTCATACAAGTCTTCAATACATACAAATATTTTCCTAATGCTTCCACTTTGTTTACATTGACGTTTCAAAGATGTGACAATATTCAAGTTCAAACTTGCTACAGCTCCATTGTTCCACACTTGAGTTGCGATGTGCTTGAAAAGCTTCGACGCGGCCACAACATCGGAATCTCTATCTTGATTATGGGAGCGATCCGCTATTGTCCATGCTGTTCAAGGTCTTGATCGAACATCATTAGTAAACTTGGCCGAGAATCGGTAACACAGGTAGGTGGACAATCGATTGAACTTGGATCTCAGTTGGCGCAACTGAGCATGCTCATCGAACGGATAAAGTGTTGATGAGAAGATCTAATTCCATCAAATTGTGTATTTGCTTTCGTCATTATTTCAATTTCTTCAAGTTTGTGCTTTTCAATAAAAATTCTTGTGCTCCTACTTGGTATGAACCCATTCGAGCTAGAGACGCCGACAATTGGTAATTGACTGCTGCCCAGGCGTGTAGATGAAGTGAACAAAACGTTTATGGTTTTGGTTCCCAACACTAATTTTTTAACATTATCATGATCAATTAAGCATAATTCTATATTTTGGTATCTAGTATCAGTGTGAAGTAAAGAGGACTGGGGGATGTTTCCTTTCGTTAATTATGTTTTCTCATAGTGTGCGTCCAGTGATGGGAGCCTTGAATAGATCTCCCCACCGAGAATAAGCAATGACTTGTTTCCCTCCACAAAAACAGCTTCTTCCAGCAAATGAGCGCATATTTTAACTGACATTGAATTTAAGGTCCAACTGCTGTTTAGCCAAAATGAAGCCTAATAGCCCAACTCGATATAATTTGACTTTGATAGTAACGTCCTACAATGGGTATCCAATATGATATTTCGGATTGAACATGGTAATAGATCGGGTTGACTGTCTCCATCAATTTTTTTTTCTCTTTTTTGGAATGGAGATAAATGACGACAGTTGGTTTTCTACTTCAAAAGTCATCATGTTGCCAATGACTTTTGGTGCAGCCAACAAGTAGTGTTCTTTCCCTTCACGGTCAACGTAAACCACAGGTTCCAAATCCCCTAATTCAGCTATTAACAGTTTTTTCTCTTGCTCTTTTTCAGGCTGCTGTAGTGCATTAAATGCCGATAGTCTTTTAATGTTGTCTTCATCCTTCATTTGATCTTTCGGTTGTAATGGCATTGTCTTGACATCTAAAATTATATTAACAGCGTCATCCTCGACTAAGCTATCATCATCTGAATCACTGTTGTCGTGCTTTTTTTTCACGGGTCTTTTCAATGAATCAGGATTAGGATAGTGGTTCTCATCACAATATGGACAAACAAAAACCCCTTTATCATTTCTAATCACCGTTTTTGAGACTATTAAATAAAATAATCATTAGTATTCACAAAAAAAATCGTTAAGCTTCCACTTGCCTTTATTCAACCTAATAGTTGTTTCTTTGAAATGAAAACGGTGAGCCCATGGAATTAAAGATCAAAGAAAGAAATAAAAGAGGGTTGTAAAATCGATGAACTTGGTGGTGAACTTGGTGGTGAACTTGGACAAAAAACTATGAAAATATGAAATAAAGAAGCTATAATTCCTACCAAGTCACCCATTTTTTATTCATTGTCCCATATTTAACACATTGTCCCGATTTGAAAAGAGTGTCCCAACTTTTATTCAAAACTAAGGAACACTAAAAGTGGATTAGGTGTATAGGAACATAAGAAACACATCATAAAAAACGGATTGAGTTATAGAAACATAAAGAACATGTATATTAAATGGATTGAATGTGCAAAGATTGGATGGGAACATACAGGGCACATAAAGTTAGACCTTACAAGTTCAAATTATCGTGAGGCAGTAAGTAATTTAAGATAAGAACAAAAGTACCAAAGGCAACAATAATTATAACATATTGCTTTATAATCTTTTTTTTTTTTTTAAAAAAAAAAAAGAAAAAAGGTGTTTGTCTAGTCAATATCTAAGTTTTATTATTATTATTGAACAATTAAATACTGTATCTTTTTACGCAAGCTATCATTAAAGCCTGGGAAATAAGACAGTATTCCTTTCACCCAATGGCCTTTCAACATCTTTCAATGTTTTAGCATCTTTAAAATATCTTTCCTCGCGAGATACACCAAGATCATTCAGTAGTTTATCCATCTTTGTAGGCATTACAGGCTGTAAAAGAATGCCTGCAATACGACAGGCCTCTAATGAATAAGACAAAACTGTATCCAATCTTTCCTTCTCTTCAGGCTTTTTCACTAAATTCCAAGGTTCATTGTGTGTAAAGTGTTTGTTGGCCTTTGAAGATTGTAAGCAAAAATACAGCGTAAACTATCTTATCTTATTTCGTTTACCTCTGATAACATGTTGAAAACATACGAGAATGCCTTTGTAAATTCACGTTCTTCAAAGGCTTTATCAAAATTATCTATTTTCTCAAAGAATTACGCATTTAAAACATAACAATAAAGAATTTTTTTTCTTTACCTGCAACTTCGGTTAGCATTGTATGTAATGTTTGATCATTACTGTTGACAGCCTTCCTTATAGGAACCCTTTCGCTTGAAAGCAAAGATTTTGATGTGGCACGACTAAACAAGTTGCCCAATTGGCCAGCTAAATCCTTTGTATACATCATTTTAATTACATCCTCAGAATAATCTATAGATTCATTTGTTAGTTCTTCAATATACTCACACAAAAGCTAAAAGTCTTACCAGAATCATCTACAATCCCACCATTACGAACCAAGTAGTAGCGAACAGGATCAATACCATATCGTTTTAATACCTGAAAGGGATCTGCCACGTTTCCTTTACTTTTAGACATTTTTTGCTTTTGCATAGTCCAATGAGCATGAACTAAAAGTTGCTTTGGTAATGGTAAACCAGCAGCCATCAAAAAAGCTGGCCAATAGATAGCATGAAATCTAAATATAAAAAGGTTTATCATTTTAACTAAATCCATCTCTCTTTCTAGCCCTTTTCTTTTTACTTTATAATATCTTTTCCAACTACTTGTACATCAGGTGGAAAAGTACTTCTTAATTTAGAATCACTTGTCCAAGGATAACCTGTTGCTGTAAGATAATTTGTCAATGCATCTAACCAAACATAAATTGAATGTTCGGGATCATTAGGTACTTGAATTCCCCAGTGAAGACGTGCTCTTAGTCTAGACACAGACAGATCAGGAAGATCACCTTGAAGGTAAGAAATAACTTCATTTCTTCTATTATTGGGTACAATCACATTTGGGTTATCATTGATCCACTTTAAGATGTCTTTTTGAAATAAGGATAGCTTAAACTTATAATTTTCTTCAGATGTCCATTCAACGCGTTGTCCTGACTCAATAGCCACCATTATCTTTTCTCCTGTCTTTTCGTCTATTGCTTCCTGGACTTGATTAGCTGTATAAAATGCTTCATCCGAAACAGCGTACCATCCTTCATGCTTTCCTTTATAAATATAACCGTTTTTTTGAAGTTGATTCTAAGAATACTTAGTAACATGGCTTTATAACAACAGTGCCCCTCATTTTTTCTTTACCCATAACTCTTTAACAGCTACTGCATGGTCTTTACTGGTAGTACGTTGGAAACTTGTGTATTCGATATTAGCAGCCTCACATAAACTCTATAAAAAAATAAGCTATGACACGTTTCTGCATAGAAATATATTTTACCTTGAAGCTTTCTGAAACTTTGTTACAGAAAGCAAGGGGATCCATCTTGTTTTTTTCTGCAGCTTGTTGAATCTACGAAGCAAGTAAGAATAAAAGGTCTTTTGTGTGCCATTCACAAGAATACCTTCAAACCATGCTCATCTGTTCCGGTTGACATGATTGCTTCCTTTCCGTGTAGCAGGTAATGTCTTCGAATAGTATCTGCTAATACAGTTGAATAAAGGTGTCCAATATGAGGCACTATAAGTAAAAGTAGCCCATGTCAAAATAAACAAATCAGGGGGTGGTTATATAAAGATCAAGTCTTGCCTGCATTCACGTAATATATAGGTGTTGTTACATACGCTTTTGTATGATTTCCACGTTGATTAATGAATGGATGTAAAAGATTCACTTTTCTACAAACAGTTCCGAATCGAATAATACGCATAATGATTGAGAGATAAAGAAAGAGAAAATTGCTTTTTGAGCGGAGCAAAGTGATAAAGGTCGAAGTATCTTTCAAAAGCATCCCAAAATGCTAATCTCACTCTGCAACACTTGACACACTTTCATTTGCACTTATAAGTGATTATATAGATCTCATAAAGTTTCTCTCTTTTTTTTTTTTTTTTTTTTTTTTTTTTTTTTCTTTTTTTAAAAATGTATAGTACAAATGCCTGTTGCTACATTGCCTTTGAGAAACAAAGTTGACAAGCGTTTTTCTTTTTCAGATTGAATGTCTCAAAAAAATATTATTAATGAGTTGAATCATGATTTTTTTTTTTTTTACATACATAAAATGCACTGCTTAAAGACATTCAATTTCATGTATGGGGATCTTTTGTATAATCTACAGCTTTTGATATTTAACTACTGATTAGAAATAGCAAACAGAGAACATGATAACCATCTGTTATCACAGTTACAATGCAAAAGAAAAGATCATTTATTAAGATTGTATAAAAACTAAAAACTAGATAAAGATTGTGTTTAAGTATTATTGAGCTTTTAGAAGGCAAAGAGGAGTGAAGAAATTTATTGGATTTAAAATAGAATTGATCGCAAGCCATTGATAAGTAGCAAAGAGCCAAGTACTTGAATAGCAACCTTTTTGTAAATAGTCTCTTTTGGAAAGAATAGATTTGATTTTTTTAGAAATAATAATGATAACAATGACAATAATAATAATGATAATGATGATAACAATGACAATAATAATAATAATGATAATAAAGAATCACCCTTGAATTACTCTTATAAACACTTTTTCAAGTCTATAGGATATGAGTGGTACCCCGAAGGGCGTTCCGTTCACTGTCAGGTTCTAAGTCTATGTCTGGAATGTTCTGCGAAAGATATACCCTATTTCTAGGGATCACCCTCTCTCAAGCAAAGCGTGACCGGGTCTGTTACTTCGCTTGTTGTAGCTTCAGATGTCAAGGCATCTTCCGTCTAGCACTAGGATGAACAGAGCGGGTATTACTTTTACTTGAGTTCGCATTCCTCCTTAGAGCTTACAAGTTCCAGCAGATCATCGTCCCATCCTGCCACAGATTTTAGAAGCATAGCAAAGAGGTCATGAAGAGATAGAGAGAGAGAAGAGATTACAAAGATAATAAAGAGACCACCAAAAGAGAGCTTTTACAGGAAAGGATTGCTACCAAGTGAACCATACAGACATCAAAACAAGTACAAGAGCAGCCTTAAAGAAAAACCATTTATATTGGCACAGGAGAGAATAAACTATTAAACTAGGAGAACAAGTTAATAAAAAGGATAATCCTATTATGAACATTACTTTTTAGCCAAAGAGACAGCAAAAAAGGATGTTCTTGACCAAGCCTAACAAGACAGACAGAGTAAGCTATTTCAAGAGTGTTAATAAAATAATTATAAAGTACAAAAGAAAAAAATTTACCATTTTATGAGGCCAAGATATGATTTCTTTTTAACCATTGAAACTAATGGAATGACGCGTTTAACATTGATTTAAACCAAAGGGACCATAGAACGATAAACAAAAGAGAGCACACCAACTCTTGATGTTAACTGAGACCATATAAAGAGGCAAAGAATAGATGTATTATGTGGGCCATATATTTTTAACGTTGGTTAAAGACCAAGTTGATAGAAGATAAGAGATTTTAAGAGGCCAAAGAGAGAGAGAGACATGTTTGAAGCACAAAAGTAGCAAAGCATTTGTTTGAGAAGAAGTGTGTTCTTGACAAAGGACCATAAAAGCCAAGTTTATAATTGAAAAGATAAAGTATTTAAGCCATCAGTTTTAGAGAAGATTGATTGTTTGATGAAGAAAGAAAAAAAAAAGGTTTTTGGACAAAAAGAATTCTTTAAATATTTTTTTTCTTTTTTTTTTTCACATCCTTGATGAGTCATTTTCCTTTTTTTTTCTTAGATTTCTATAAAACTTTAAAAAACTTGTTTATCCATAAAGAGATGGTAACAAAAAGACAAAGCCACTCTAGACTAACGAGTAAACAAACTTGAATTTATTTTCAACTACAATCATTAATATTTCTTACATACAGCAATTTGCTTAAGGAACGTTTTTTTCTTTCTTTCTTTTAAATCCTCCTACTCTCTTTTCATTGTTAAATGAATGACACTCTATAATAAACAAGATGGTTGATTGTCTATTTCTTTGTCTGTACAACCGTTGTCTGCATAAATTCATATGAAATTTAAAGACCTATCGTTTTCTTATTTATTTAAAGGTATTAAAAGCATACAATCAAATAGAAAAAAAAAGCTAATCTTTGTCTCTCTCTTTTTTTTTTGTTTTAATCATATCTTGTGTGAAATGCATTTTTTACTTTTCTTTCCTATAAAAATGTGATTTTTTTTAATTAATTTAATTAAAAAAGGGAGAGGAAACACAAGTTTACGCCGAGCTTCATGTGTAACAATTTTGAAAAAAAAAATATTAACCTGTCCCCTATTGTTCAGGATACATGAATAAATATTACTTTGTTAATATGGTTTCATTGTACTTTTAATCAATATTCACTTATATTCTAGTAAAAAATAGTAATAATGATGGTTAAATATTAAAAAAGAAAAGAAAAGAAAATGAAATAGTCAGTTTATATCATTTTTATTGTTGTTTGTACTTTTTCATATCTGAGTCTATTTTGCCCTTTTTTTTTTTTTTTTTTTTTTTTTTTTTTTTGCTTTGTTTTGTTTGCGTTATTTTTTTGGGACCGATGGGAATAAAATAAATCATGATGCTTGCACATGTATTGTTGATAAACAAAACTGTAATTAAATCATTTCTCCCTTGAAGAGACACTGACCGTTTAAACAGAATCAAACAGTCTATGACAAAAAAAAAAAAAAAAAAAAAAAAAAAAAAACATGAGCAACTCCGTACCCAACGACAAGAAGCCGCTGCTCGCCTACTGCAGCCACCTTCTGAGAACCAAGACTTCCAATATATCTTTATTCCAACCAAGGTCAGTGTATCAATTGGACAATTACGCAACTGCCTCCATAAGCTTGAAATAAACAGAAACCGTATCACGGACATCCACTACCTAACCCACAATGGAGTAGCCCTGATGTATCCATCATTCATAACTCGATATGAAAACAGTATTAATAAGCTACATGTAAAATATATCCAATAGATAGGCTACAGGTTAATTCGGATAACCTTCGTTAAGGATAAGATACTTCGTAATTGCACGGTTAAATTATATTAAATCCAGAGACTAAATCACAGTCAATAGCAGTCGATCATATACAAGCATTCTAGGATAAATGCTTACGATGACAAATATAACAATGGAAGAACACATAACCCTTATCTATTTGTCATTAGTTATATCATACTCGTTAATTATTAATCCATGTCATGAAATATTATCCGTGTATGAAAAGTATAAATAGAGTATCATCTTCTTATTAAAGAAAACGATCTTTTTTATCGAATCTCGTCGTCTCTTGTTCCTTTCTATTCTTGGATAAATCAAGCCCTTTTAATACACAGCGATTATGCATCTGAACTAACAGAGCGTCTATAAAAGTTCAAAGTACAGCTCAGAGGAAAATTTGACCTATATGATGGATCCATCCTCAAGGATCCAAAATACGATAACAGTACCATGGAGGGACGCAACAAGCACGCATTTAAACAACACTGCAACCGAATAAAACGCGCTCTTACTTTTATTCGCTCGCCAGTCAAGTACGCTGTGGAGAGATACTTTTACAGTAAAGGCTGCATACAAAAATCGTGTCTTAATGATATAATCTCTTCTTGGCAATATAATAATCTTATGAGCTTTTTTTTCTCAGATGAAAACGCAGGCATGCTACAAGAGAACTCCTCTGACAGTTCCACTGGTTAATAATGTCGGCCCTTTCCATTTTTCTGTTTAACGCTACCGGTTTACTTAAACAAGCTATCTCTCTTATATTACAATTGGTCATACTACTAATAACAGAAACTTGACTAGTTGCTCCTAATCGATACCCTACTTCCTGACGATAACTCCTTACTCATAGTCAACCCATCAACTCCTTTCGATTTCATGGAAGCCTTGGGCTCACCCTATTAGTTGATCCTTTCTGTCCCTTTCCAGTTCATCATATTATTCATGACCATCATTTATTAGCCAAATTCACCCTTTCATTTACAGTATGAAAAATTCACATTCATTGTCTCTACCTCCCACCATCCTTGAATCACACTTCAATTCAAGAAATATTGGTACTTCATCCTCAAACTGTCCATAATACAACATTAGTTGTATTTTGTGGTGATTTTAATGCAAGAATGGGGTTGTTTACCGATGATTAATGTTCTAGTCATTGTGGTACTATCTTACAAAATTGAATTTATTCACACGATATAACCCTTTGGAATCAAAATTTGGCTTATGGTAGACTTACCTTAATCACACACAATGGGAGTGGTATCAGTGGCTACTTTATGAGTACTACTAACCTACATTCACCACAGTTAATTATCAAAGACGACCTATCTATGAAGTCTAATCATAAGTTTATGACACTTTCCTTTCAAATGGCTTTGCCATCTGTATCTGAGCTTTATCCGCCAAGGCTTCTGTGGAATTTGGATAAACTTAAAGAACCTAACACAGTTTCCTGCTATAAGAGTGTCCTTATAGAGCAATCTAAGATCCTACCGTATGTTTCAGCACCTACATTCCCTGATCGATCTTCCGCTTCTACTCATATCGAGGAGATTAACCAAAACCTGGGTCAATTCATTTACAATTTTTTGATACAGTTTGCGGTAGACATGCACCACAAGCTGACATTACGCTTCAGTATTTTTGGACACTTGAAATGATGCACTTTTGACCTACGGGAATACTGCTATCGCAAATGGCGGAAAGCTAATGGATTCAATTGTCTTCAGCACTGGGTTCTTCACCAACAGACTAAAGCCAAACTACGATGATTGACTGTCAAAAGGAGTAGAAAAAATTAGCGCATATCTTGTAACCAAATGGAACAAGGGGAATACATTAAATTCATTGCTAAATTTAGTATATCCGAAAGAGGCAACTACTCAGATCTTCCTTTTCGACCAAGGAGGGCCCTCAACATTCTGCAAGCGCTATAGATTCTCATCTCCAATCCATTTATTCTGGCTACCTACTACAAATCCCGCCAACCTCTTCTTCCTACCCTACAATTGCTCTCTTTGATGATGCTTCTTGTCATATTACATTCGAAATGATCTGTGACGTACTTAAACATATGCCTACAAAAAAGGCGCTCAGTGTTGATCATATTCATCAAGAAATGCTGCATCTCCTTCAGGATCAGTTTGAACCTATTCTTCTCCATTTTTTTTGCCTTTGTTGGAACCTCTCATATACACCAAGTAACTGGCGAGTTGCTCAAGTTGTTTCCATTTGCAAGAAAGGATACGTATGATCCTGATAACTAGACATCCTCACCAATAACTTACAAAATCCTATTCCATTTATTGCTTGAATATGGATCAGTATCTACAAATACGAACAGCAATATAGTCCCATTGTCGTTCCTTTTTAACACTTTGCCTACCCGCCGACCTCGGTCCTACTCTAGTGTAATTTCCTGGTTCCCTCGCTGGCCGACTATATGTACTATCCTCTATGAACTCGACTTCCCATGTCATAATAAGATATCTCCACCGCCATTTAACCCAGGACAACGATTTCTGGTTGGCTTCCACAATTATAATCAGTTGCTTACTTTTCCTCTGCTTACTCATTCCCCTTCCCCTCTCCTTTTTTTTTCCTTTTGTCCCATTAGGGTTTTTAGCTTCTTTAACGTAATTTGATCCGGCCCGGGCGATACGATATTTCAAGATATCACGCGCTCATTAAGATCACAAAGTTTTTATGTACGTTAGGCTGTTGTTTTAGCCCTGGGGTGTTTGTAAACCTATCTGGGGCTTGTAGCAATATTGTACTGTCTTTAAATTCTCAAAAAGTCTATGAATATAATTACATATATGCGCACTATTCTCTCAAAACATCCCAAAGCTTGAACAGTCTCTTACTAGCTACTTCATAGTATTTATCACTCACTTGAATAAATGACAGCAAATAATAGCTTTATTTATAATAAATTATACCATTTTTCGCTTTAAAAATGAATTTGCAAATTTGAATAATTCAATTTGATCCTTGACATCCTCCAACATTTCCAAAGCCAGTAGATAGGTCTCTGTTCCTTCTTTGTTATACATCAGCGCATTCGTTAACATTAGCACAATATCTCGCTCAAACTCAACAGTTGATTTAATCACCTATAGCACATCATCAATAATTTTCCCAACCAAGCCTTTATATATTACCCCTTCTCTCACTCTATTCTTGATTATTTTTAAATCTAACGGTTTCTTTACAATCTTGTTATAAAATGGTGCCTTTGCCTTTTTGATAGGATTCAAAAATAAAGGCCCACTTTTATGATTTGCAATTTCTTGCCACAAAATTTGTACACTCTTTTGCCATGATTTCTGTCTTTGATTGTCTAATTTTGAATCTAAGGGTATAGTTTCTTTGGGTTTATCAGCGATGCTAGTTGAGCATACTTCTATTTCTTTAGCGTTCATTTGCAATAATTGGCTGTCTAGTTCTCCTTTACGTATTAAATCAATCTCCGACACTAGCTGTCCTAGTTCTTGTTCACCGTCAACAAGTGCATTTTTAATTTCTTGTATTCTTTGAATATAAAGATGTCTAGCGAGCTGAACTACAACGGGTAAAGGATTGTCCCTAACAAAAATTATTATAGATTGTGTCAGTTGCTGTAATATGTATATTATGCATTATGTAAATAAATTCTATTTTACTACTTTTCTGCTTCAAGTTTTTCAATCAAACCATAATATTGTAAAGAGCAATTCTACATAGAATTTTAGTAAAGTTTATTTTGTGTGCAAGTAAATATATTACTTTGTCGTCAAAAAAGTCAGATTGACGATGCTGAATTAAGGCATTTTGCTTAAGTACGCTTGATACTTGTAACCAACTTTGTTCGCCATATTTATAAACTGCTTGAGATAACAAGAGTTTCTCTAATATAGTCCACTCTTTACAAGACATAGTTCTTTTTTTTATAAAAAGGAAAGGAGAAAAGAAATAAAATAAATGAAAAAAAAAACATTATTGTAACACAAAAGTTTTATTTGAATTCCCTTTAAGGCACGACATATAAAAGATGTTATTGCTCTTCTTGTTCATGACCCAAATGACCAGCATCTATTGGATGTTGTTTTAAGTAATCTAGATAAAGAGGATGCTGTTTATCGAATTTACAATTCATTTCTTGGAACAATCTTAATTGATTTAGAAATCCAGGGTTTGGGTTTACAAATGGCCTCACACGTTTTATCAACGCTAATGCTTCCTTGAACCTCCTTTTTTCAGTAACCATCAAATAAGCAGCAACTACAGTTGGGCTCCTTGATACGCCCGCTAGACAGTGAACCAAAATGGGTTCCTGTTTAGTTACTGCGTTATGAATGAATTCTGTTGTTTGTGGAAAATATTGAATAATATTTGCCTCCGGATTATCTGTTATACGAATGATCTAGTGTGGTTGTGAGTAAAATGTAAAAACATTTATAACCTAACCTTGTGATTAAATTCATTTGGTGAATAACAAGGTTTAAAATGACCCATTGTCAAAATGTGTTTGATCTTATTTTTTTTTAAGAATGATCTTGATTCTAAAGCTTTATATCCACCCAACCAAATAAACTCGTTTATCTGTTGTCCCACACTTGTTATTAGTATTCCTCCTGGTTTACCGTCTACACCATTCTCTAATGTTTGGTATAAGTCTGAATCAGACATTTTTTTATTATTATTATTATTTGTCTAAGAAAAAAGAAAAAAAAAAGGCAGAGATGTTACACCACACAAAAATGTTTTGAGAAGCTAGGATTCATAATAATGTGGTTGTGGAGCTGTATTGTATTGTGTATCCTCTACCATCAACTCCTTTACTTCCCACACATTTTGCTTTGAACCAACCGAAAATTCGAGATCTTCCTTTGTAATAGAATCCCAGTATTTGTAAATCATCATCACAGTCAATAGATTACAAATAGCACCAAAGAACATACCATCCACATAGTGTTTTGTGTTATCACAAATCACAACAGAAAACACGTACATTAGTACTTGTCCAACAGCAAAAAAGGCAGCAGCAAATAAGATATCGCCCAAGGGCCATCGATCATCCAAGGTATTGATAACTAAGATGATTTGAGAAATGATGTAAATAAAGAACATGACATAGTTCAATACAATATAAAATATCCACAAGGCGGCTTGATTTGTATAAGAAAGGCCTGCAGCTCCTTTAAAGGTGCCAATAGCGAGAAAACCAGTAACGAGGAACCAAATAAATGAACTAACACGAATCAACCAGAGTGATAAAGGTGTCCCATCTTCTGCAAATTGAAATCCAACAAATCCATTCAATAATAAACACCAAAACGTTGAACATGTTAGACCGATATGTATCGCTGCAAACCACTACATATGATGCGTTAGTCATTGATGTGTATATGTATTGAACTACCACATTTACAGGATACGCGGTTGAAGAAGTTGGAATAATACCAGTGACTAATAACATATCAAGTAATGTAGTAAGCATATACAAATAAAAGAACATGACTATTTCCTGTCGACCTATTATTTTGAATGGTAAATATTACTGCTATTCCTGTAAATATGCTGTTCTTTACCAACTGCAGTATACTTTGATCTAATATGATAAATCATGATCATTGTCATAATAATAGCAACAACATCAATGATAAGAGTAGCTATTGTCATATTTCAATATTCTTCTCTTTTTATCATTATGTGTGTAGTACTTACACGGCTGAAATATAATATTTCCACTTAATTCAACGTTACGGGAATAACAAACAGGTTCTATTCCATTGTATTGTCCAATAAGTGGACATAAACTAATAGCAATCGTTTTGCAAATGCCATTAAATGATAGCGCATCGAAATAATAAGTGATGGCACTCATATTTAAAGAAGAAGAAAAAAAAAAAAGAAAAGAAAAATTAGGACGTTATTTTTTATTTTATTTTATTTTTTTCATTAGGAGTCAACGACCTAAAAATAGTAAAAAAGAAAAAAATAGTAAAACTCAATCAATGAAATCATAGCTTCATCAAATCCTTTCTTCTATACTTTTTTATTTTATTTTCAAAGCCATAGTTAATGTGGATCATAAGCCGAGGTTTATAAAAGGCTGCTTTAATTAAAAAATGATATTCTTATTACAACATCATCTTCCGGGATGAATGTCGGTCCGTCCGGGATGAGATCAATGAAATCTGGATTTCCGACAATTTAGTAATACCTTGGGCTGTAATACAAATATTCAATATTGATCTAAATACTTCACAGGTTGAATAATATACGCTATATTGATTATTTGATACTTTTGTTAATTGTAAATTAAAAGAAAATATGTTACTTGGAAATAATCTTCCTAAAGATACTGCTTTTATAGTTTCATGGTTTGGGTCTCCAAGCACTACAAATCATTTCATTGTATCAATTTATTACAATTTTAGTTGATTCATATGCTGTGCAAATCAAATGCTCAAGGGGAACTAGAATCAATACTTTACAAGTAATTTTCTATGTATAGCTGTATGTAAAATAATCATCAAATCCTTATACTTTTCATTTCATCGTTGCAAGTGAATAAAAAATCTATTTTACCTATAATTCAACAATAATGTAATTCTGTGGCCTAGTAATAACATTAAATCTATTTGATGCCTTCACTTTTTGTTTAGGCTGGTCTCTTTTATTATGTTGGTGAGATTAGTCAATGTTTTGCTTATCCAATCATATTGCTTTAAGAGATCAATCTGATCATAAATGGAAAATGAAGTAGCTGATCTAGTGTCCTTTGTTACTGACTGTTCTTTACATGATCGAATAGTTTGATCTAATAGGTTTCTTGTAAAGTTCACGCAATACTATATAAAAAAGAAAATTTAACTTCTCTCTTGCTTTTTATCCTTTATTTAATTTTTTATTATACAGAATTGACAATCTGTGCATTATTCTTTTGAATTTACACGTATTACATTTGATAGCGTGTACGGAGCCTTTTTTTTAGCATTTTTATGCCTTTCACTGCTTGGCATAAAATATGACCCTTTTTTTTTTCTAAATAATCTATAGCAAAAACTATAATATAACCTGTAGAAAAATGTGCCAATTTTTTTGCACTCAAAAAAAAACTTGGAAATTGAACTGGTGTAAGTAATTAAAGTGTAAATAGAGTTTTCTGTTTTAAAAAAAGACTATAAATTAAACTCAATTCGGCTGATTCATGCTTGATTTACTAGTTTTATGCCTGAGGCTACTTCTAACATGACAGCGTACAAAGCAGAGCTTACATTAATTGGATGTTTTTGGTGGACCGCGTGTTTTATGTTTGAGTGTTACCGTTGCGTACAGTAAGGTTTTTCAAAAAGTAAACGATGGATTATACATGAGAATGTCTAATTGTAGTAATAAATGATATTATTTATAACAAATGTACACTTTAAAACCCATTTGGATGAATTTCAGTATTATACAACAGAATTTATAAAGGGGGTAATACAAAGCCAAAGTAGAATTTTACAGATCTCATTGGACACATATACAAATAATGCCGTTTTTTTAATTTTTTTCTCTTTCCAGCTCCCTTTTTTTCTCTCTTTCCAATACTTTTTTTTTTTCTTTTTTTCTTTTCTTAAGACCTTTTCTTTACTTACCATCATTATTACCATTTATGGTTATGATTATCCCAAAATTAGTTGAATTTGTTTGGTAAATAAGTAAATTATTTATTATTTCATATACTTATCCATTGTAACAATAGCGAACGCTATCCTTTGAGCTCACAAGTCATTACTGAACAATATATCCCCGAGTTTGGTTAGTGTTAAAGCAACATATCTTACAAGTTTTTTTACTAGACAGTTTCTTTCTATTTTAAATAATCACCAGACAATCTATATTTGGATATCACTGACATCGTCTACAACAGCTGCCAAACCAACTCTTTCGATCGTTATCACCGACTTAATGAGGAACAAATCTTGCCAAAAATCTTCAACAAGATTTGTTATATTTATGGCCAAATTAAGCCCAAGAAGATCTTTTTTTTGACTGTAGATGGTGTGACTCCAAGAATTAAGATGAACCAAGAACGATCTAAGCAATTCCAGAGTGCTAAGGAGTCTCTTATTAAAAGAGAGCCTCTTGCGGATGTTGTTTTGCCTGGCACTGCTTTCATGGCCAAGCTCACAGCTCAGTTACGTTACTTGGTTGCCAAGAAAATGTCAGAGGACATTGAATGGCGTGATGTCGAGGTAATCGTATCTGGTCCTGATGTACCTGGTGAGAGCATGCACAAGATAGGAGAGTATATCCGTCTCTGCAAATCACAAGTGGACTATGACCCAAATACAAAACATTGTCTGTATGGCGTTCGAGATGATTTGCTTTTAGTAAGCCTAACAACCCATGAGCCTCACTTCACTTTGGTTTGTGAACAAGATGACACTCAAAACGCCAATGAAAGAAAGAAAAGGTGACATTTAATAGAAAATATATTTATGTATTCCTAAATTATTAATTCTATTTTTCTTTATAAATCTAATAGTCAATACCTCTTCTTGTTGCACTTGAGCTTGATACGCGAATGTTTGGAAAAAGAATTTAGTTCATTGAAATTCAGCCTTCCTTTTAAATATGATTTTGAACGCATTCTGGACGACTTTATTTTGTTATCTCTAATCACAAGTAATGATCTATTGCCACGTTTATCTGGTCTTCAAGTCAGTAGAGGAGGTTTGAACATTTTAATGAAAATATATAAAGAGGTTCTGCCTACCTGCGATGATTACATTCAAGATAGAGGACAAATTACATTAACAAGGCTCGAAAAAATATTTGCGAGAGCATCTACTATTGTAGAATCAAAACTTTTTGAAGAGCAATATGTAGAGCCAATTTGCAAGTCACCTCCACCTTATACCAAGCCATTTGATGATCCACAACATCAGCAAGTAGCAACCATGCCAACATTTATAACTGAAACCGAGACAGTAATCTTTAACGCGATTCGTAACTATTTGAGTGATCAAAGTCACTCTTCTGTTCTTCGATTTCCCTTTGCATTCAGCGGTGAACAGCGTTCCTTTGCTCTCAAACTAGTCAAGGATTTGGGTTTATCTTGCTTAGTCGCATACAGTCATGCGTCCAAAGTGACAGAACTTGAACTCTCTTTTGCTCACAATTATTTTGCTGATGAAGCGGATGTCAATCATTCTGATTGTGATCCTTCCAAATCTGAACTCTCTAAGCAAAGTAGATTGAACGAAAAGCGCCAAAAGGTCTTGCAAGAATATAGTAACCTGGAGCTCATCACTGATGCAGAGTTCAATAAACAATTGGAAGAAAAGAAAAAGAAGGAACTTGAACCTGCTATTGAAAAGTGGAAAGCTGCTTATTATAAAGAAATGTTGGATATAGACTTTTTCGCCAGTGATTTGCTCGAGCACGCTGTTGCTTCTTATATTCTTAGCATTCAGCTGATAAATAGCTTTTATTACCAAGGTATCTTATCATGGAGATGGTTTTATCCTTATCATTATGCTCCTAAATTATCAGATCTTAAAGATCTTGGCCGATTCCAAAGCTTTAACTTCCCTGCTGATCAACCCTTCACATTGCACGAATATCTTATGGCCGTCTTACCACCTTGCCACAAGAGACTGGTGCCCATTCCTTATCAAGGACTCATGACAGATTATAAGTCACCTATCTCATTATTCTATCCAACTCGATTCTATACTGATTTCAATAAGAACGATTTAGATGAAGAATGTATTCCAAAGATTCCCTTTGTGGATGAAAAGCAATTGCTTGAAGCAATACAATCAAAACAAGGTCTTTTAAGAGAGCATGAACTTCGCTCAAATCGCTTTGGTGAAATATACCATTTTGCTTATGACAAGGATCAGAACAGGATATATAAGAACCCTTCATATAACAGTAGACTCCCTGATGTACGGCCTTGTCTTGCTCGTGAGACAGTATACCACCTTCCTACCATCATTCAAGACAAGCCAATGCTATTACCAGGGGCTAAACTCGGTAAGGATTCTCCTGCTGGTTTTCCTTCACTCGATCATATAAGCCATGACTCGCTTTTAACGAAGCATGATATTCGAATGTTCAAGAAAGAGAGTAGCAAAGATACAATGGTAATCACCATTAAGAATCGATTCACGGATACTACCCTTCAAGAACTCGCTAATCTTCTTATTGCCCGTCAATTGTATGTGGACTACCCTTACTTGAAAGAAGCCATCGTTGTTGGTGTATCAAATTCTGAATATAAATATTTTATCAAGAGTAAGGAGGATGGTGAAAGCCACAACTTCTCAAAGCATCAGTGGACCGAAGAGGAACGCGAAGCTTGGCATAAGAAGAAGTGTGTTATCCAACACAAATATAACAAGCGATTGGGCCTCTTGATAGGTGATACAGAGTTCATGATCCACTTCTGTCTTTTGAATGGTATGCACAGGAATGATGAAGGTGTAATTGCCAAAAGATATCGCCATCCATCTAATGCTTCCGTAACACCTTTGCAAACTATTGTCATCAAGGTATCTAACCCAGATGATCGATTCACCTGTAAACAAGCTCCTTCTCAGGGAATCGAAGCCAAAGCAAATCGTGCTTGGTGCGCTTTGAATGATAATATCATCACGCATAATACTATGAGTAGTAATAGTACTGCTATCCAAAGTATTCCAAACAATAATAAGGTTGACCACCATAACACTACTTGGGGACCTTTAAACAATGATCATGATCATACTACTCGGTATTCTTCAAATGACAGTGGCAATAATTATACTTGGGGTCCTTTGAACAATGATCATAGCAGTACTAACACTACTCATAGTATTCCAAACAATAATCAGGATGATAATTCAAATACTACTTGGGGTCCTTTAAATAATGATCATGATAATACAACCCAACGTTTTTCAAATGATAGTGATAATGAACAAGAACTAAAGTACCTTCCTGCTCGTGATGTGGCTAATGATTGTAAAATATCTGTTTTGACTCTATCAAAGATCACATCCTCCCTTCTAGTGATGGAGTCCAATGGAAATAAACTCAACGTTGGCCTGAGTCTCAAGTTTGAACACCGAAAAGAAAAAGTAATAGGCTATACGCGCAAAAACTCCACTGCTGGCTATTGGGAATACTCTGACCGTGCGATCGGATTGATTCATGAATTTATTGCAGCCTTTCCCGAATTTGTTGATTTATTAAACACCAGAAAAGAGAATACAATACCACATACTGAAGAATTCATGTGGACAACAGAGCAGAATGATTATCTCTATAAAATGAGAGATTGGCTCAATCATAGAGAGATTCACAGCCTACGTAGGGCTACTATTTAATAAATTTTATTGTACATAAATAAAATCTCACATTTTCTTTTCCTTTTAAAATAGCAAAAAGATTCTCTGTTTAAATCTCATATACTGCAATACTAAAGCCTTTATCAGATCATTTATAATACTGTACTTTGAAATAACGAATTAAATGAGCTTTGCTCTTTAAGCTTACTGAAGAAAAATACAAATTCTATAAATTAATTCTGACACGTTCTTTTGTCATTTACCATGAAATTAAAAAGAATTATTATACAAACGCAACAAATAACAAGAGGTTCATGTGTGTGACACAGGAGATTACAACAAAAAAAAAAAAAAAATAGCTTTGTGGAATGCAATGGTTGTTCAAACCGGTTTGTGATTATTCATTTGTCAAAATAATACTTTCATGTTTGAGGAATCTACAAAAAAAGATGAGTATTGTTTACTAAAATGGGTGCTTGAATCAAGTAGGCTCAAATTGATGGTAACAATAACAGATAAGCGTCATGTGAAATACATCACATCTTTTCAATTGCATTGATATAGCTAATCGATAAACACTTTGTCAATATCAGTTTTATGAAATCGATCCCATCTTTGGAGTTCATTTAATAAAAAAGATAATTAAAAATAAAGAATTATTGAAGCGTATCAAATATTATATTTCACTAAATTAAAAACTGAAAAAAAAGGGAGCTTATAGCATTGTTTATCAACAATACATGTGCAAGCATCATGATTTATTTTATTCCCATCGGTCCCAAAAAAATAACGCAAACAAAACAAAGCAAAAAAAAAAAAAAAAAAAAAAAAAAAAAAAAAAAAAAAAAGGGCAAAATAGACTCAGATATGAAAAAGTACAAACAACAATAAAAATGATATAAACTGACTATTTCATTTTCTTTTCTTTTCTTTTTTAATATTTAACCATCATTATTACTATTTTTTACTAGAATATAAGTGAATATTGATTAAAAGTACAATGAAACCATATTAACAAAGTAATATTTATTCATGTATCCTGAACAATAGGGGACAGGTTAATATTTTTTTTTTCAAAATTGTTACACATGAAGCTCGGCGTAAACTTGTGTTTCCTCTCCCTTTTTTAATTAAATTAATTAAAAAAAAATCACATTTTTATAGGAAAGAAAAGTAAAAAATGCATTTCACACAAGATATGATTAAAACAAAAAAAAAAAGAGAGAGACAAAGATTAGCTTTTTTTTTCTATTTGATTGTATGCTTTTAATACCTTTAAATAAATAAGAAAACGATAGGTCTTTAAATTTCATATGAATTTATGCAGACAACGGTTGTACAGACAAAGAAATAGACAATCAACCATCTTGTTTATTATAGAGTGTCATTCATTTAACAATGAAAAGAGAGTAGGAGGATTTAAAAGAAAGAAAGAAAAAAACGTTCCTTAAGCAAATTGCTGTATGTAAGAAATATTAATGATTGTAGTTGAAAATAAATTCAAGTTTGTTTACTCGTTAGTCTAGAGTGGCTTTGTCTTTTTGTTTACCATCTCTTTATGGATAAACAAGTTTTTTAAAGTTTTATAGAAATCTAAGAAAAAAAAAAGGAAAATGACTCATCAAGGATGTGAAAAAAAAAAAGAAAAAAAATATTTAAAGAATTCTTTTTGTCCAAAAACCTTTTTTTTTTTCTTTCTTCATCAAACAATCAATCTTCTCTAAAACTGATGGCTTAAATACTTTATCTTTTCAATTATAAACTTGGCTTTTATGGTCCTTTGTCAAGAACACACTTCTTCTCAAACAAATGCTTTGCTACTTTTGTGCTTCAAACATGTCTCTCTCTCTCTTTGGCCTCTTAAAATCTCTTATCTTCTATCAACTTGGTCTTTAACCAACGTTAAAAATATATGGCCCACATAATACATCTATTCTTTGCCTCTTTATATGGTCTCAGTTAACATCAAGAGTTGGTGTGCTCTCTTTTGTTTATCGTTCTATGGTCCCTTTGGTTTAAATCAATGTTAAACGCGTCATTCCATTAGTTTCAATGGTTAAAAAAGAAATCATATCTTGGCCTCATAAAATGGTAAATTTTTTTCTTTTGTACTTTATAATTATTTTATTAACACTCTTGAAATAGCTTACTCTGTCTGTCTTTGTTAGGCTTGGTCAAGAACATCCTTTTTTGCTGTCTCTTTGGCTAAAAAGTAATGTTCATAATAGGATTATCCTTTTTATTAACTTGTTCTCCTAGTTTAATAGTTTATTCTCTCCTGTGCCAATATAAATGGTTTTTCTTTAAGGCTGCTCTTGTACTTGTTTTGATGTCTGTATGGTTCACTTGGTAGCAATCCTTTCCTGTAAAAGCTCTCTTTTGGTGGTCTCTTTATTATCTTTGTAATCTCTTCTCTCTCTCTATCTCTTCATGACCTCTTTGCTATGCTTCTAAAATCTGTGGCAGGATGGGACGATGATCTGCTGGAACTTGTAAGCTCTAAGGAGGAATGCGAACTCAAGTAAAAGTAATACCCGCTCTGTTCATCCTAGTGCTAGACGGAAGATGCCTTGACATCTGAAGCTACAACAAGCGAAGTAACAGACCCGGTCACGCTTTGCTTGAGAGAGGGTGATCCCTAGAAATAGGGTATATCTTTCGCAGAACATTCCAGACATAGACTTAGAACCTGACAGTGAACGGAACGCCCTTCGGGGTACCACTCATATCCTATAGACTTGAAAAAGTGTTTATAAGAGTAATTCAAGGGTGATTCTTTATTATCATTATTATTATTATTGTCATTGTTATCATCATTATCATTATTATTATTGTCATTGTTATCATTATTATTTCTAAAAAAAATCAAATCTATTCTTTCCAAAAGAGACTATTTACAAAAAGGTTGCTATTCAAGTACTTGGCTCTTTGCTACTTATCAATGGCTTGCGATCAATTCTATTTTAAATCCAATAAATTTCTTCACTCCTCTTTGCCTTCTAAAAGCTCAATAATACTTAAACACAAATCTTTATCTAGTTTTTAGTTTTTATACAATCTTAATAAATGATCTTTTCTTTTGCATTGTAACTGTGATAACAGATGGTTATCATGTTCTCTGTTTGCTATTTCTAATCAGTAGTTAAATATCAAAAGCTGTAGATTATACAAAAGATCCCCATACATGAAATTGAATGTCTTTAAGCAGTGCATTTTATGTATGTAAAAAAAAAAAAAATCATGATTCAACTCATTAATAATATTTTTTTGAGACATTCAATCTGAAAAAGAAAAACGCTTGTCAACTTTGTTTCTCAAAGGCAATGTAGCAACAGGCATTTGTACTATACGTTTTTAAAAAAAAAGAAAAAATAACTTTATGAGATCTATAGTCACCTATGAGTGCAAATGAAAGTTTGTCAAGTGTTGCAGAGTGAGATTAGCATTTTGGGATGATTTCGACAAGAGTTTGTAAAAGATTAAATATTGTGTACAACTCTTTCCCTTTTTTTTCTGTTTGTTTTATACAGGTAACAAAAACTAACATCAAATTCATGGCCCTTCACCAAATTAACAATTGACGATGTTTCATAAATAGACAATGTCAGCAAAAGACGCTCTATAATAATCAGTTTACGTTTCTAGGTAGATAAATGTGTACTTTGTACAATTGTATCTTTGTTTTATTGTACTGTTTTAATATTTTTCGGCCATAATAAGTAAAACCAAGCTAGTCCATCCGGTAAAAGGGTGACTACGCATGCCTTCACCAGTCTCTGGAGAATATTGTTCCCAAACATAACCTGTCTTTTGGTATTCTTTATATACATTACGTATAATGTTATCTCTTAATTGATTATAAATTGTTTGAGCACGAGCTTGATAAGGACCTGGTACCATGTAATTCTAACAAAGCATTAATTTTACATTATAAAACAAAACCTCCATGGATTACCCTATATAAGCTTTGGAGAGTTAAATAATTAATATTTAACCAAATAGGTCCTCGCCAATAGTTTTCTCCTTGACCAAAGAAAGGATCAGAAGCAGATAAGGAGCGAAGACCATAGGGAGACCAAAGTTCCTTTTCATTCTCAAGCATGTCCAGAATGGCACCCAGTTTGGGAGAATCAGGTGGCAAAAGTCCCAAGGCCATGGGGAATAAGGAGAGATAGCCCTTATGGCAGACGTGGGTAAACTTTTCAGCTTCTAGGGCTTGATCACAGTACATTTGCTGGTCTTCATTCCAGTGAAGTGTATCAAGGTTGATCAGGAGATCTTCCTGTACCTTGTCGTACTCTCTTACATCGTCTTCCACTCCCAACTTGTGAGCAATATCCTTCAAAAGGGTGGTGCCAAATACCATCCAAGAGTGAAGATCTAAATGAAGCTCACCTACACTGGGTTTGCCTCGAGGATAATCATCCAGACCGGATGTCAAGGTGTGATCCGGCGTACGTCCTCTCCAGCGATAGGCCTCATTGTTCTTTGCCTCACGCCCAAACTCATTTCCTCGACCACGTTGCGTAGCACGGAACCAGAGCCAGTTCTGACGCAGTTTGGGATAGACGGACTTGAGCCATTGATCGGCTAGTTCGGGTTGATCCAGGTGCAGGTTACGAAGTACCTCCACATCATCCAAGGAGCCCATCCTCATTGGATTGCCTGTGATGTCCCTTAATGCCCTTTGTTGTTGATGATCCTCGAGACGATCAATGAACTTTCTGATGGCCAAATAAAGCGTAGGAGGATTAGCATAGTGAGCGAATTGCGTTTGGAATTCGCTAGGAACCTTGCTGCGTGCTTCCTCTCCAAGGATTTGCTCACGAGCAATCCAACCGTTTTCGTCAATGAGAGAGACCCAATTCTGAACAATGTCTACACTAAGGTCATTATCCCATTCTCCGATCACGAGTTGATGGAACCCTTCGTCCCTATGATGGAAAGGCGGTTAGAGTCTTCTTTCTTGGTTTTTTGTACATGTATTTACCAAAAGAATCCACGAGGAAAGAAGGGACGGCTGGGAGTAGCTGTGAATAGAGTTTGAGGGGAAGAAAGCTCAGGCTTGATAGGCTCTCCTTTAAAATCTTCTTCGTCTTGCATAGGAGGATGTGAACGATCGATGACGGATGAACCATGGAAATAGCCAACGCCTCCCAATAGGTTACTCAATAAATATTGAGCAAATTCAACTTCACCGCTGGAAAAACCTTTTTCTTTTAAGTGAAATATGGATTCGAAACGAGCATTGAATTCCTGTTCCTTGCTCACCAAGGCCGTACTAAGCTTTTCACCTTTTTATTAAAGTCAGCATAGGGTTTATATATATATATATATATATAGCTTACTTGTTATAGGCTTAATAGAACTAGAAGAGCGGAATAAAACATCAAACTATATACATGTAAAGTTAAGAGACTTTATATAATCAAATCTGTTGACTTGTACCTGGAATTCTCCGTGAAATAATTTTTGAAACGTATAAAAGTTGGCTACTTGTCCTTCTTCTTCGATCAAGCTGTTGCTCAATGTAAGCAACTTGTATGGTTCACTGTATATTTGATCAGTTGTCAAGGTACCATCCTCAATCCTTTGACGCGCATTCATTACAATATGTTCTCCAACAAAGTCTATATGCCCAAAAGTCCCTTGTCAGCGATCATCACTCACCCTTTTTTATATTATTGTTTACCTTTTGCTCTCCAAATGCTTCCTTTAGGTACTTCTTTACCTAACCATTGTGTGCGAGAGAGATCTTGGCCAATGCCTTGGCCTAGATATGAGTTTAGCGGACCTATGTATCCAATGCGGGTAAGAAAAAAAAATGTTTTTATAGAGGATCAGTCTACCATCAACAATCTGTATTTCAAAATCTCCCAATTCAGGAGTGTCGCCTTCAAGTCTGACAGGTGATTCGAGTCCCTTTTTTGACAGCTTGTTCATAATATCGATACCACCTTCGCCTTCTATGCCTACATAGAACATAACTGATGTAACAGCAGGTACTAATACGCTCAAACTGTAAAAATAGTATTCATATAATAGTTATGATGATTGGTTACCTTCATTATTTATAGGCACTCCTCTGATACGCACACCCCAATCACCACCATGCTTTCCTTCAGGTACCTTTATGAATTCAGTAGAGAGCTTTATGTTATTGGGTGTATCATGAATAACTTGAGAAGCAAATTCTCTTCCATCGTGTTTGTGATATCCATAACCTTCTATGCCGTCTCCCTGATCGCAAGCATGTCTTATACCTAATGTATACTATGTGTTATATGTTTCCCATTTTTACTGTTCATTTGTGCTTTTACGCTGAAATCCTTGAAGATCATTAGCGTCAAACCACATAAGACCTGTCATGATAGATTCGGGTAAACGCGGTCTTGTACCAAAATATAGGTTGGGTCGATATGTTCCCCATAATAGTGAGGAGTTAGAAGAAGCAAGTGTTGTGTTGACTAAGAGTAATAACAAGATGGTAAGCTGTGAAATACTCCATCTCGTCATTTTTTTTTAGTGTATTTTGCAGTTTGAAAATAGAGAGAGAGAGAGTAACTCAAATAAATAAGATAAATTGCGCGGTAAGTGAATTTTCTACCAGTAAACTTTTTGACTCAAGGCGCGACCTTGGATGTATTTCTATCAAATTCATGCTTTTGTCTTTTTTTTTTTTAAAAAAAAAAAAAAACCTTCCCCCCCCCACATATAATTCCAAGGTTGCAAAACAAAATGAGAATCTTAGCCAGCTTTTCAAAAGTAAATTAACCGCCTTTCACAAATAAGTTGACCAATTTCTGGCCAAATTGATCACAAAGGTTCTTTAAGCGTTTAGGAAAACAATTTATAGAATGCTGAATGAAATGCTGCAAATGTTCGACAGGAACATCTTTGCTTTCTTCAATAACCCTTGAGTTGAGAGTTTCCAAATCCTTCAACTTTTGCTGACTCTATCCTTCAAAACTTTCTAAAACTGCTCAATAGGATTGAGCTCAGGAGAAGAGGGCGGTAGACATATAGGGCATGTAACCTCTTTCGATGATTACAGGATTAAAAAGATCATGACTATGGATTGGAGCATTGTCTATAACAATATGAAATCCCTTCATGTTTGGGGAATTCATCCATAATGCCCAATGTGTCACTGATGAACTGGATATAATGACCAGCTGTAGTTCTTTTTTTTCTATAGCGGATGCCGCTTCACCAGATGCTTTTCGTTTCGTGGCGCCTACAACATTTCTTTTCTAAACGTTTCCTGGACCCCTTCTATCCACACTCACAACACCACATGCTGAAATTGCACCAATGATTATATGAAAAAGCGCTCTTACAGAAGGTGATTTTATGATTGCCTGAGTGCCACGCTGTGACCAAGCTCTCGAATGCTATTTTTAGAGATTGTATATTCAGGGAAAAAAGTATTCAAGCAAAGAATACATTGTGAAAAGTTTTATGCGAGTTGACCATAATAACATGAGACCTGTACTCAGAGTAATCATTCATTAAAATGAGTATCACAATCAGGACTTATAAAGTAGATGATGTAAATATCTCTTTTTTCTTCTTTTTTTAATCCTTTGCTTTTTCTCCTTTTTTAATCCTTTGCTTTTTCTCACTTGTTCTGTCTTAATACACCCCTTTTGTGTTTGTGGTTAATGTAGGGTGATTCACTGCAAGTGTTTATACAACATTTTCATAACAAAACAAAAACATTTAGAGAAAACGAAGCATACACTCTAAAAAGAGACAGTTTTTAATGGGGAGTTTAATTTTATGTAAGTTTGAAGGATTAAAAAAAAAGTAGGAAAAGAAAGGTTACAAAATATTATAAGAGACCAACATCACGCAAGTTGTTTTGAATGATAATATCATTAACAGCAGCCATGACGAATTTAATTTGTTCTGTATCTGTAGCACATGTTAAATGAGTATATATTTGTTTAGTATCTGATTGGTTTAAAGACAAGAATCTATTAAGAACATAATCACTAGCCCCTTCATAAGTATTAGCACCTATTGAATAATGAGTAACAGGTAAGTTGAAGAGGACTGTTATCTAGTTTACCAGTAAAGTCACTAAAGCTTTCATTTAAAGGATGCCTTTCTAATTTCTCTCTGAAAATATCAATCTTGTTCAAGAAGAGAATGATGGATGTCTTTACAAACCAACGAGAATTACAGATTGAATCAAACAATGTCAATGCTTCTTGCATACGATTCTTTTAAACGGGACTTAATGAATGTATACAGACAATAACTAGATAATACTTACAACAGTTTCATCCTCAATCAATACTTGATCGTATTCAGATATAGCGACCAAGAAAATGATGGCTGTAACATTTTCAAAACAGTGAATCCATTTCTTACGTTCTGATCTTTGTCCACCGACATCGAACATTCGATAGGTCAGGTCACCGATAACAAAGGTGGTTTCGGTGATACCCGTCGTTTTGACACGCGATCGAAGCACGTCCTGATCTGTTGGTACATAACTGGCTTCACCAATACGATCAATAGAATCAAAATAACTAGGATTATAATTTGATGAGAGAGAAAGATTGAAATAAAATGAGTTTGCTTACTATTTAGCAGAATCATTCAATTGGTATTCACGACTTCTTTCAAAAACACTCAGCAGATTAGGATCTTTCCACAATGATTTTATGGCCAGTGTTGCTTCTGGAGGAAGTGATTCAAGTTCGATCTGTGTTGGTAAATCAAGAATGACAGAAACATAACTATTATTCTGAGGAACGGCAAGAGAGATACCCATGTTCTCCATGGCTTCTAAAATCACACGCATGGATTGAACTGTGTTTGAAAAGATGATTTCTTTGAATGCTTCTCTTTCATCTCGAGAATAGCCACCATCGTGAATTAACTTCATTTGCTTTAAAATCGTTGATTTTCCTGATTCACCAGCACCTTTTTTTTTTTTGTACATCATTTTAGTCACTTGCACCATTTTAATAAGAATACTTACCTAACAATAACATTTTAACTTCATTTCTCATATTCAATTTATCAATCTTGATTTGATGATCAATCTCTTCATTACGGACTTTTCCATCATGAACTTCATTTGATTGACAACAACCCATTGCTATAAAGTAAAGAAAAGAGGAGCAGTAAGAAAAAAAAAAAAAAAAAAGAAAAAGTAAGAAAAAAAAAAAAACGCTTTACAAAACAGTAAAGTCTCTCATCTTTTTTGGTTACTCCTTAAATTGAATAATTTGTCCATTTTAGCTTTTTCTCCTCTCTTTTGTAACTTGTTCCCCCCCTTGTTTTTATTCTCCTTATCCTATTTTATCTCCCTTGTTCTCTCTTTTCGTTCACATCCCCTTTAAGCTTTTGTTAGTGAATAGCTGACATCTAATATACTGCTTGTTGATTTATAGACAAAAAAAAAGGGGGGAATTTCATTATTTTATTTGACAGGTAAACCTATTGAAAACAAAAGGGAGAGAAAGAACCCTTAAAAGGAGAAAAGATAGACATCAAAGATAAAAGAAGAGAGAGAGAGAGAGAAAGAGAGAGAGAGAGAAAGAGTTTTGAAAGGGGATAAATGATGAGGTTCAAGAATGAACCTAGTTTTCTCATATTCCCCCCTTTTTTTTTTCTATTCTTATTTACTATTAAAATGAAGTACAAGACACTTTGATTACAAAAACAATTGAATTTGTAGTTGATCTCTTTTTCTCTCTCTCTCTTTCTTTCTTTTCTCTCTTCTTCTTTGGGACATACTGTATATAACATAGTCTTTATCTATTTGACCTCTCCTTTCTTCCCTTTTCTCCTGATTTTTTTTTTTTTTTTGGGAAATAAGAGAGGTTTCCACAAGGTAAGAAGGGAGTGATCAGCCCGCTATAATTGGTTTAGGATTAATAAATATAAGAAAATTTATCAACATTTCTTGTATTTTTATTCCAAGTTGATTTGACATCTTTTCTCCTTCATAAATTAAATTGAAGACTGTGGAAAGAGCCATCTATTGTTGTATGACAATGAGAGAGATTGTTTTAGTAAAAAGGAAGTACGCGTGATAAATTTGCAATGGTTTGTCAATTTCATTAGACAAAGAGAGAACAGCGTGTTCTTTCTCCCTTTTTTAATTCATTTCTTTTGCTTTACAGCCACTTTTATGACACACATTTACTTGACTTGATTGTTTTTTACGTTATTTTTATAAAAAAAAGACTTCTTTCATGTCCCTCATGATTGGAAAAGAAGGAGCGTTACTGTATTACGATTCTATGCAACAAGAGTTGTACCAATCAGCAAAGATCCAATAGCAGATCTGATTCTATAAAGGGAAAAAAAAAAAAAAAAAACTATGTTTTGAAGACAAAGTTATTTTAGTACGCCTTTTTCTTTGGCAGTTTCTAAATTAACTTTTTTATTGTCAAGCAAGTAAATTAACTCGTGTTGTTTACCTTGGAATTTGACTATTTTGAAGCGTATCTGATAAGCCTCATTCTGCCCTTACTTCAAATTTTACTTTTATTGACATCAATGTGTTATTGATCTTTATCTTTTCATTTCACTCACCTCTGATAGTTAAACAACCTATTTGATGTCTCATCTTTCTTATGTCTTGTATTTAAATTAAAAAAGAGTGCCTACGATAGCAACATATTACTATTCGTTATAATAGTAAAGTGTTTGGGGGTAAGGAGCGTGTACTTTCAAAACATCATACGTTTATTGCTTAATCCAGGCAAGTTGAGGTACACTGACAATTGGCATGATAGTCTGTCAGAATATAATTTATTAATTCAATCATCCATCTTTCCTTCAATTGTATTTGTTTTACTACTCCCACTGCCCCACATTGTTTTTATCCTAACAATTAAATCATGCTTTCAAAGAAAGATCTGCGCGTAGATCCATACAAGCTAAGGTGCGATCAATAAACGAACAAATCCAATCATTCAAAAAAAAAAAAAAAAAAAAAAAAAAAAAAAAAAAAAAAAGTTTAATGTAAGCTAAACTTTAAATAATTTAGAGTCCTGATGATATTCACATACACACAAATCAACATTCTATTCAATCTATTCCATTCACCATAAACACATATGCAAATACTTGATATTCTAGACTTTAAAATTAATAAAACATGCATCCGAAATGAAATAAAACTATTTTTTTTTTTTTTACAATTCATTTTATACGTATTTAGTATAGTTTCACTATTTTTTTTTTTTTTCTCCTTAATAAAATACAGTGAATTTGATCCAATAAAAAAAAAAAAAAAAAAAAAAAAAGAGAGAGAGAAACCGTTTGGATGTTTTGATACAATCATTTTCTCACGTAAAGCAAAAAATACAGTTTCTTATAATCCTATCACACATTAACCATTTATGGGAATGGGATTCTTTGTCTTTTTAAAAAAAAAAATTGCTGGTTTTGTGTTACTTTTTAGAAAAAAGAAAACTTTTTTACCAATCATAAATTAGCCTATTTCCATTTAAGGTTTAGGTATGATATCATACTGCCACTTAATCAGAAAAATAAAAATAAAAAATTCTGCAAACCACTAGTTATTTGGTGTATAAAAAAAAAAAAAAAAAAATTGTAAATCTATACCTTTCTTCTACTTTTTCAAATCAATGACTTCACTACAACCAAAAGTATCTGTTGCTCTCCATTCATCTGATAATAATATTGTTTCTGCTACAATGACAAGAGATGATATACTAACTTTGGCTCAAAATGAGTACGCTAGACAATTGTGCAAATATACAAAAGCTCAACTTGATAATACAAAACTTTATAAATCAAAACAACCTTCTTCTTTACGTTAATTTAATTTCATAAAATCATTTAATTTGTAAATTTTATTTTTGTAAATATTCATTACACACACACACACACACACCAATTCATTCAATAAAAGCACAATTATTCAAAAACAAACTTGTATAAAAGATGATGTAAATACAGCATTTATAAGTAGCCTTGAATAAATATAAGCATATCCTCCTATTTCATCTTCTATTGACTATATTTTGCTCTACTAAAGTCAAGACAGAATGAGCATTTACAATTATTAATAATCCCGATGATAACGGATTAGGCACTTATTGGATTAATTATGCATGATATTAACATTTATGAATCTAACAGCATCTTTATTTACTTGAAATATTTAATAACAAACTATTGTCTTGTGCTACTCATTCATCATTCCTCTTATACTTTAAATGACTTTAAAGAATTGAATATAAATGAATATCCTTTTTATAAAAAGAAAAAGATAGAATTTACAAACAATAAATTGTATAATCTTTCTCGTAAATTTTTTTTTTTTTTTTTTTTTTTTTCAAAAGTATCGATCGTAACACCTAAAGATTAGTGTTGTGTGCTGAAAGACCAGATGTCGCACCATCCAAAAACAGTTTGTTTCAGAAAATATTTGTTGCGTGCGGAGGAATTGAATGCTGACCGAAGAGAATCTTGATGCTACCGAATACCTGTACTTGTGAACACAAGTCCTTTAGAGTATCATCCAAAGTCTTCTTTTATGATTCTCATATGTCAAGCTGAATTTCTTTGTAATTTTATTTTCGTCATCAGAGTTCTAAAGAGAGGATGAATTTCGACTTTCTTCTTTGATATCCCTTTTAAGTACTTACAGAATCAGAAGATGATAGAAAGAGTGCATGAGTTTTAAATAAGGTTAATACAGCCTACTAAAAGAATCAGTGGGTCTAAAAGTATTACCTGATAACATTTGTTTCACTAGTATACCATCATAGTCTAGCAAGAAAATGATACTTGATCACTGCCATCTTATTTAGTATGCACTACATAAAATGAATGCAATACTTACTTTGAAATCAGATAGTCTTTACTTTTTAATCGACATGGCTTCTTTTGGTGTAGAACAATGCTATTTATTTAGTCATACCCTGGACTGCACTCTATTTACTTGATTTGTTGTTAATAATCTAAAATTGCCAGCAGTATGATGACGGAAGCGGTATCCTGAAAAGCCTTTCATTAAGAACTCTACTATCGGTAACCTTCTGCTTGATCTGAGAAATACGATCCGTTTCTTGACCATCAAGAGCAAATTCTCTAGAGTCAAGAGCATTTTCAATCTCCCTACTGCTGCTATCCATCATCTTGAGAACCGACATCCAATCGAAAGAGAGTGGCCAGAACCTCTAGGGTAGAGACTAGTACCGAGTCCCCTTTGGTTATTACCAAAATCGTCGGGTAGACTTTTGTGTCATTGTCTGATTCATTTCAAATGCAGCAGTTACGCTTCATAGCAGTCAAAGTTTTTTTAAAAAAAAAAAAAAACAAAAAGCCGTGGAAAGAGTAGGGTGGAAGACAAATCTTGGTGTGTTTCGTCTTGGTCTGCTCTATCCTGTGGAGCAGTTAGAGTCTTCCTAGCCTTTTTTTATTCTTGCTTTTTGTGCAACCAGAGGCAAGATGTTCACCAATACGACCCATCCCAATAAACGCAGGTGAATGTCCTTTTGGGCAATCAGAAGCAGCATGACCATCAGCATGACATCAATGACACTAAGTGGGGATGTCACTCAACACCTATGGTATTGTGGGTGTAGTTTGTAATCGATTTAAAGTGAAATAGAAAGGAAAACTTGATGATTGATGGGTCCCTTGAACTTCTTTATTGAGCAAAGATAGAAGAGAGAGAGAGAGCCTGTTGAACACAACCTATGTCTTGTTTTATAAAATTAACAACTGTAAAACCAGAGTGAACATATCCAGTGACTAAAGTTGTTTGCGCATAGTAGTAATTCTATGACACATAACGTTGTATAGACATAGTTGTAAGCTATACAATATGAATCTCTTTAATAATCTCACATGATATTTAAGTATTTAATAAGAGAAATACGTCAAAACATCCTAGAAACCTTCATCTTCCGACTGATATCACAGAGAAGGATGAGAAAGGTAAAAGAGTCTGTCATCTTCTTTAAGAGTATTTAAAATGGCCTAGCTCATACCCATAGAGGTACCAGTGGTGATTCTTGTAGTATTCCTTAATCAAGAACGGAGTCATAGGGTTCCAAACTCATTTTCAACTGTTGCTTAAGAATGTCCTCTTTAAGAGAGAATTGAATAGTCAAAGTTGAACTAAAGAAACAATATGATTTAAAGCTCCACAAGTTAAAAGTCTACTTTTAGCATTTTCAAAAGTAACACCGTCTTTGAGAATGTGATCGATGACTGTGTTTGGTAGATCAAGATTGATTTCAGCGACCTTTTGATCGCCTTCCTTGGCTTCACAATTGAGGATATGAGCTCCACAGACGATCCAGATCTATTGGCCTAGAGAATGTTGAGCTCTCTACAACCTTGAATGAATCGCTTTATTTACTGACATGAATGTGATATTCTAAATTGCATGCAAGAGTAATGCTCACTTACTGGACACGCCTTAGAATCAGAACATATTACTTGGCTTAGTAGGAAGATTTACTGCCTGTGGTCTCTATTTGACTGTGTCGATCGACTGACTAGATATTTTTGTCGAAAAGAATCATGTTTTTGAATACATGTAACAATGACACTATTAGTTCCTTTAGGCCATCTATGATTTAAAACACCGTTTACAGTGACCGTGATTAGCTATCAGCTATGAACACCAGAAAGTTCCAAAGGACTTACACAGTCGACACATACTTTTAGCACTTGAATCAAAATGGGATTTGATAAATGATTACATCACTTTTTTTTTTTTTTTTCTTTATTGTTAATAAATGAGATCCTTTTTCTTGACGATTTCATTCTTTAGAAAAAAGCATGATCACTTGAGATGACTTGTAAAGAAGAGATATAAAAAATGATCAAAGTTAGCTAACCAGAAAAGGGAAAAATACCATGATGTGCAATAGGATTTTATGTGTGTAGAATGTATAAAAATTATACATCATTTTGATTATTTTTATAACCAGTGAATTCCTTGTATAAAACAAGTTATAAAAAAAAGGGGGAGAGACAAATGTGAATATTATTGGTCAACACGATTCGACTATAAAAATACCAGCAAGTATGATCTAACTTTTCGTATCTATTCATAAGCTTCTCTGAACATGTATACATCTACATTTAAAAGAGAAAGCCACGAGTTCTCACCTACGCTTTAACACAACGAATTTAGTTATTTGGATCCTTTTATAGCGTGAGGATAGTGAATCATGCTTCATTTTGTAAATATACGTTATATAACAGACCCATGCGATGATGATTAAGAATCAATACTTGAAAAGGGAAAGCGAGCATATGTTGACAAGTTTATAATAAAACGTGATTTTCTTTTCCCCGTTTTCTCTCCCGTTCTCTTTCCGTTCACTTGGTTATTCCCCGTCAGTGTTCCTGATTTATTCCATTTATAGTCAAATACTTTAATAATTAATACTAAAAAGAAAAAGGAGAAAATAAACTTGATAGACGCCCTATGATTGAAGGGAAATTCTAGAATATACTATGAATAGAAAACAAGTCAAAATACAGTGTTGACTCCCCCTTTTTTTTAATACAAATTGGTACAAATAGTATATACTGACTCATCACTTTCTTCAAAACTGTGAATAGTTATTATCTTTTTTTCTTTACTACAATAATAAAAAAGCACAAGTTTTCATATGAAAAAGAGATGTTATTTGTCAGCTTTTATGTGGCACATGAATGTAAATTTGTAGTAGCATGTTTGTTATTCATTCAACAAAGAAATAACCAAAAACTTATTTACGATAGCTTAAGAGGAGGCAAAATGAAGTATCAATAAGACAGTACTTGCTATTGATAGCTTATTTGGTTTTTTATTAAGCATGAGAAACTCGAAACAACCCATGTAACCTGCGATGGTTCTTTTTTCTTACAAGAAGTCTGTTCATATAAAGAGGCATGGCCACATTATTCTTCTTGCATGACTTTAACTATTCTCAATCTAATTGCGCGTTATCCTTTATATGCTTCTTTGCTTTTGTGAAAGCTATTGTATGGATAGAATAAGAACTGAACATGATAAAATATATTTCCTACAATAATAATACATCATCAAAGTTTTAAAAATATAAAATAATGCACAGACAAGGTAAACACGTTCATTCCAATCTGTTTTATAACCACCTAAGGTTAACAAATTATCGCAGCACATTATGAATAAGAAAGTACTGCGCCTTATTCAAGAATTTGCATGGTCTAAAAGGTTGTATGGATTCAGAAAATAACGCGTCTGGGGAGGGGGGCATAAATCACAAGGATAACAAGAAACAGAGCAGCTAGGACGCTAGACAGTTGATGGCGAGAGTGTCTCAAGCTATTCAACGGATGTAAAGCAAAGACGTTTATGAGTCTCTACAATAAAAATTTAGAAATCCATATACAAGGATTGCTAGTTATAAGTCCCATTTTACTCATTCAGATGCTCTAGCGTAACGCTCGAATGAGGAAAGCCTTCAGGAGCAAAATGCTCCAACACTTTTCAAGATCTCATCTCGACGTCTGTCGAAATGGGTCTGAATATCTGAACAAGTTTATTTTGAGGTTTGAGAAAGTCATTTGATCTAATCATTTTATCTTCGTTCATTGCTGCAGCACTGTTAAAAATGACGGAAGCATTAGAATATGAAAATAAAAGAGGATGACACAGAACTGTCTCAATGTAAGTATATATATTCTTTTCGTCTATTGACTTTTCTATTTCAATGTTTATTAATGTAGAAAGTTGAAGCTTCTAGAACACAGCATCCGGCATGTCAGTTCAACTAGTAAGTTGGAATTAAGGAACAACACTTTCGATCCTATATTCTGTGACACTCGGAAAAATAGGATGCTTTGTCGGGTTAACAAGATTATGAAATAGAGGTTGCCAATCAGACTGCATAGAGCTACCTTAAAAATAAAACTTGGCGCATGGTCAAACTAAATTGGTTGAATCCGCTTGCAACACATTTGTCTTGTTTAGACTTTCTGGTATGTTTGAGCAAGGAAGTAGTAAACAGCGACTTTTTCTTTAGGTGCTGCTTTTGGCTTTCATAAACCTATGATAAGCACCTTTTATTATGTCATTATTTCACTGACTTCCACATAACATTTTATTGGACACAATAGGGTCGTGGTGACATAGACATGACGCATAAAGCTGAATATTAAAAATCCTTTTGCTTATTTAAAAGAAATTCTTTTGTTCACCGCCTAAAGAACTTGCAAGTATAGCCGGTGGTATGTAATTGTGTTTGATAAAATGGTAAAGAGGCAATATTTTTGAAAGAATATTGCTTTCCTTTGCTGCTACTTTATTAATTAAGGACCATACTAAAGTATGCCATGCTCCTTTTAAAAAAATGCTACTTTTTATTTTAATCCATTGTTCTCTTATTGTCTTTATATAATGAATCACTCATGTAAATAAAACAAATGTAGTTTCAGCTTTAAAATAATCGTGTAGAAAATTACCTCATTTTAGCGCAAGTATACATGAACAAATAGGACAAATTAGGGAGTATCGAGTTACGGTCTAATCCTGTAGTTGAATGCAAAGTAATAAGTGTCGATTTCAAAAGGATCATGCATGTCTGTGGACAAGATGATAAAATCTCCTGATTGGTCCAGAATAACTTAGCCTATAGGCAGAAAGACAAATTGATGTAGAACAAGAATGCTAGGTTACTAAGGTTGGTAGAGATATTTCCTTTCTGGATCAATAGTTATTTCAAAGGTGAAGAAAAGTATTTGATAAAAGTGGCGTGGAAAATACTTTTTATCCTGTGTCTAAGGAAAAGCAGAGAACCAAAATCAAAGTAACTAAAAAAAACGACAATTTGTGATAATGTTCTTGAAAAGCACTCTGAAAGAAATTCTTTGGTCGTATTTTACAATCGTAAATCTTTTAAAAGTCATAAATCATGGCAGCTATAAATGTTTGTTTATATTACTTTACATGCTTGAATAGAGTATACTTGTCTGACCTTTTTATTTTTCAAGTAAAAACTGGAAGAATCACTGTAATAAAAAAGTTCCCTTATTTTGGAATATTAAAGGACATCATGTCTTTTCAGGGCGTGAGATAATTGCGGTAAAAAAATGAAAAATGGTATCGTTCTCTCTTCCCTTTTTTTTATTATTACTAAAAAAGGCTCAATGATTGGCGTGACAGTCCTCCAAAAGTGGTGAAATTCTCATTCCTCATGGTACAACGAAACAATGTATATTTGGGTGAGGGGAAACGCGGGGTTATCATAACTGATCATGCAACAAATAAGAGACTAGTACAATCATTGTTAACTTTTGAAGTTGTCAAAATGTTAAGATGCCGATATCATTGGGAATTAACAAAAGCCAATAGAATGGCTCTGTAAGGTCTTTGATGATAAACAAGTCAGTCGAGGCTGAATATTCTTTTTCTGTACAAAAGACGTCCCGAGGAAAATGTTCATCTTTCTCCCAGCCTTCCCTTTTTTCTATTAAAGTATAGAATATATTACAGGGTCTTGTCTAAATAAATAGACACTATGTTTGTCATGCTTTATTATAAATGATCTGAAAAATGAATGTGATTGAATTCAAATCGAGCCTTTTTTTTAATAAAGCGCAGTTATTGAATGATCATGAATAAAAATAGCAGTGAGAAACCAATCAACGCACAAAGGACCCTGGTTACCATAACAGGAGGGGACCCCATTTTTTAAATACCGTTTCCTCCCGATCCTTCTGAATTCCATCTTTACAGTAACACAAGAGGGATACAAGAAAAAAGCGGGCGAAAGGGAAGAATGTGCACTTGAAGGATGGAATCGATCCGAGTTCAAGGGAATTTAACCGTGTTTTCCTTTTTGAATTTTCCTTTTTTTTTTGTCATAAATAAAATAAATATAAAACGGTATAAAGCTGTAAAAAAAAATTTGTACAACAATGGATTTATTGGTCTTTGTCTGGATTTGGTAAAAAATGTTTGAAAATGCTAAAAAGACACTAAACCTAATCATTTTTCACTGCTTGTTTCGTAAGCAGTGTAGATCAAGTTATAATTCCACATCAATTGAAATAAAAAGAAAGTTCGTTTTCATGTAATTAGTTTGCTTTAATTAAATGTTTCATTTTACATTGTAATCTTTTCACGTACTTTTAACAAGAAACCAGGGAAGGAATAAACGCGGGGAAATTATTTTAAATTGTGGGGAGAACGTTGATTGGTTATGGTAAAATGCGGGGTGTTACAATAAGTTTCTGTAGGGTGCCTGATGAGAAAGTAGATCCAGTTGTTGACTGTGTTACAATGTAAATTGATATAAAAAGAACGAGGCAATTCAACATTGTGTTCTTCTTTACTACTTTTTTTATTTTATTTCTTATTTTAGTTCAACTTGATGGCAAACTCTAAACTTCAACTTTACGTTGTCTGCTTATTTGCAGCAATGGGTGGTCTTTGCTTTGGTTATGATACTGGTGTTATCTCTGGTGTCTTGGTATTGCCAGACTTCATTCAAGTCATGACAGGTGATCCTTCTCAAACATCACTTCGATCTATTCAAACATCCGTTATTACTGGTTTATTATTAGCTGGTTGTTTTGTTGGTTCTCTCTTTGCTGGTAAAGTATTATATACAACATAGCCCTGCAAACTTTTTTTGCTAATCCAATTCATTAGCTCCTGCTTGTGAAAGACTTTCTCGTAAGATTACAATCGTCTGTGGTGCTGCTCTTTTCATTCTTGGTGCTGGTATTCAAACAGGTGCTCACAGTTACGAAATGATGGTCGGTGGTCGTTTTGTTGCCGGTCTCGGTGTTGGTTCTCTTTCCATGGCCGTCCCTCTTTACTTGTCCGAATTGGCTCCCAAAGAAATTCGTGGTCGTTTGATTGCCCTTCAACAATTGATGATTACCATTGGTATCATGATTGCCTTCTGGGCCGGTGCGGGAACTGAAATTCACCATGCTTCCTGGAGAATCCCTATCGCAATCCAAATCATCCCTGCTGGTGTCCTTGGTATCGGTGCTGTCTTCCTCCCTTACTCTCCTCGTTGGTTGATCAGTCGTGGTCGTAACGACGAAGCCTTGAGTGTCCTTGCTAAACTTCATGCTGATAATGACAAGACCGCTCCTCACATTGTTACCGAATATGAACAAATTATTGCTGAAGTTGAACATGAACGTGCTGTCTCTGTTGATAGCTACCTTGAACTCTTTAAGGGAAACATTCTTCGTCGTATGATCCTTGGTATCCTCATTCAAATCTTCCAACAATTCACTGGTATTAACTCCATCATGTACTATGCTCCCAAGATTTTTATTCAAGCTGGTATCAGTGGTAACACTGCTTCCTTGATTGCCTCAGGTGTTAACGGTGTCTTGAACGTCTTCGCCACTATCCCTGCTATTCTTTTCCTTGATCGTTTAGGTCGTCGTTTTGTCTTGATGTCTGGTGCCTGCGTGATGGGTGTTGCTATGCTTCTCTGTGGTATCGTCATGGCTGCTACTGGTCGTGTGTATGATACAGCTGATGGTGAAAAGGCCATTGACATGTCCGGTAACGTTCATGCTTCTTACTTTTGTATTGTCATGATCTACATCTTTGTTGCTGGCTTTGCTTACTCTTGGGGACCTGTCGGTTGGGTCTATCCTGCTGAAATTTATCCTTTGGCTATTCGTGCCAAGGGTACCTCTATCACTACTGCTGCTAACTGGTTAATGAACTTTGTTATTTCTCTCTTCGTCCCTGTCATGTTGACTACTATTACTTGGGGTACTTACATCTTCTTTGGTTGTTGCTGTGTTTGTATGGCTGTCTGTGTCTTCATCTTCTTCCCTGAAACCAAGGGTCGTTCTCTTGAAGAAATGGATGTTGTCTTTAGCGGTAACATTTTGGCCTTCAAGGATCGCCATTTGAACACAATTGAAACTAAAGAAGCCGGTTCTTTCTCTGATATGAAGGAAAAAGTATAAAAAAGAAAAAAAAAATGTAAATAAGAAACTGGTTTTCTTTTCCACTCCTTCTCTTTGATATCCTTAATATTTTTTCTGTAAATTATCACATTCATTATTTTTAATATTTTCATAATAAAAAGTAAATCATACTTTACTATAAAAAAATCCCCTTTTTTTAAATTAAGTTGTAGCAAATAGTTTGCCGTTGTTGTACATGTGTTTGAAGAAGAGGATGGTTTAATTTGAAGGAATTCCATCATTCAATCAAAATATGAAATCGTTGAAGGTTATGTTATAAAAGAGCCTAATGGGAAATATAAGGACAAGTAATACTCCCATAAATAGACTTTAGCAGCATGAATATTTGTATTTTGTGTACAACTTTTGTTTACAAAAAAAAAAAAAAAAAAAAAAACCAGTCAATAAAAAAGTTGTAATTTGAATTATAGTTTTTCAAGGAGATATCATCTAGTATCAAACATATTTTGTTTTGATAGAAGAATAAAAGAAATTTAAAATGAAGCAGTGGATTATGTTTTATTTTTCTACCACCATTCTTTACTTTAGTGAAAAGAATGAGAAATAGCTCATATTTATTTTTAATAATTCAAATGTCAAGAGATTGCTTTGTATTCTTTTAATTACATTATGACATCAAATGATCCTTGATTTTCATGTTTAGCGTGCTGTTAATTTAACATAAATCACCTCATTTTTTCTACCATCCTCCTTTGTGAACTTGGAGCCAAAAATAAACAAGTATTTTGGGGTTATTTCTTTTTGCCTTTTTTTTTGGCGGAGGTTGATTCATACAACAAAAGTAACAACGTTGGTGGTAAGTTTGTGACCAAATTTTACTTGGATTATGCGCTCAGATCGTAGGCTAGCTTAAATAAGCTTCTTGTTTTTTTTATACTATTTTTTTTTACTATTCATTTAGAGAAGAGCGTATAAAAAATTGATTTCTTTTCCTATTTAGGACAAGCTTGTGTTTCAAGTTTTTTTTATTTCTAAAAGTAATTTAGCATGTGAGGAGTAGAGATGGTCAAGGAAAAAGGGAGAATGATTTCCAGATACACTAAAAGCGGGTCAAAGCGCAGGATTTTTTTTTCTTCTACTTCTGATGACCCATGTCTTTTTAATCATAATATATTATACACAATGTCAAAACACCAAAGACGATCTTCTTTAAAACCACGCCTTCTTAAACAGAAAGATTCCATCTAAAATACTCTACAAAAAAAAAAGGGAAAGAAGACACAATTTTTATAGAGCGTTCCATAAAGCTTTAAAGTGCTTTATTTCTATTGTATGTACAATAAAATTTATTTTCTCCAAAAAAAAAAAAAAAAAATAGCTTAGTAATAAGATTAAGGTTCCTTTCAATACATCTATGTCACACAACTAAGGGGAAAAGGATTCTATTAATCGTGTGTTGACGAATTTTCTTTGGGAAGGGACACAAATAATCTTGTTTGAGGGGTAGGGGAGGTTACAGACCGTCTAGTTTTTTTTATATCATCAGCGACTGCCTCAATTAGGTTTATCAGATTTTCCTTTTAGCAAATCTTTGTTATCACGTAATAAATCAAGAAAGTAGGTGTTCTTTGAATTAAAAGCACGCTTGAATAAATTGATTTCATGCAAGATACAAAAAGAAGGTCTATCGCTCCTCATACATGCACCTCCCATACGTATTTACAGGGTCCACTTTTAACAGTGTCAAAATTACAGAAAAAAAGAAAAGAGAGTTGTAAATTGAGGGGTAAATGCTAAAGTAGGATATGAATGTGAAAATACAGAACCAAGCCAATTTTCATTAATACTAAAGTTCAAGTTTGTATAAACTGTTTCATAACTGAGCTATGTTTTACTATTTTGTATTTGTTTTATTTTACAGAACAATGAATTTCCTAATACAGAACTCATTTGTTTTCTTTTATGTATATTTTAGTGTGAAGTTAAATAATAGATGTCCAAACGATCTACACTTGATATCCTTTTAAGTCCAAAGCTCTGTCTCTCTCTCTTAATAAGCTTTTCTTGTCTGCATAAACATATACAGCATAACGATTGTCCATGATCTTGTACCAATAAATAAATACTAAGGATCCGATATTATGTACACTCATTGGCGCTTTTCTGACACTTTGTTTTTCTTTTTAGTAAAATTTGTAACCAAGATAACAGTAACAAACCATCAAGATGAAAGGGGGAACACAAAAACTCCTTAAACAAAGTTCATAGTTGGATTAAACTTAATATAGCCTTTTTTTTTTCTTTTTTTTTTTATTACCCCTATTATTATGTAATTCATGACTTTTTCTCTTTCTCTCTCCTTAATCCATGGGAGAACTTTTTTCTGTGGCCAACAAATTTTTTTCTTACCCCTTAAAATTGAGTAACCTTTACACAGACTTTTTTTTATTATAAAACACACGTTTATAAACCTTCTACTCTTTTCCTTCCATTTATTCTTTTTTTTATGCTACATGGCACCTGCAATGACTAATAACAACGACAAGGAGTTTTTTTTAGGTTTAAATTCGATTCGTGAAAGATGCTACAAAGTCCAAGAAGCAGCGACTCGTAATAAACTACAACACTTTGACATCGATCTATCAAAGTTAGACGAAATGGTTCAATATGTCATCTCTGTCATTAAACGTGATTTTGATACACCTTCGGATATACCTGTCTATGGTCGTTGGCGACATTTTGATATTGGTGGAAAGCCTCGTTTAGATCAGTTATTGCAGACATGGTCTACCTTGGGCATGGATAATTTGGAAAAGACAAGAAAGATCATTGATATCTTGGTCATTGCTTGCCTGATGGATATGAAGCCTTGTCAGACATGGACTTATACCGAACAATCGTCAGGAAGGAAATTTAAAAGAAAGGATGGTATTGCAGTAGCTATTTTAGATTTGTTTTTAAGTGGAACTTTTTCCTCTGACCCTTCTCAGCCTCATCGAGTTGACTGTAAGTTGCACTTTTGCTATTTTAGATGACCGCTAACGACGATGCATTAGCTGAGGCTTTGATGAAGTTGTCTTTGGATACTTTATGCAGTGGCTTACAATTTAACGAAGTAAACACATTTGAAGGCATTCCAGAAAGACACGAAATACTCGTTCACCTCGGTCATGCCTTACAGAATCGTACAGACTATTTTGGAAAGGACTCTGTAAGAAGACCTGGGAACTTGATCGGTAACCTCAAAAATATTTCTATGTAATCAAAACTGATCGACTTTGATAGACTACTTACTTGGTCATCCAACGACAATCAAAACCAAAAAGGGACCTTTGATTAGTATCGAAACCATCTGGCCTGTAGTGCAAGAAATGGGAGAAATTTGGGCCTCGGAATACAACATTGGTGGTACAAAAGGCTATGGCGATGTGTGGCCATGTGCTATCCTTTTAAATAATAACAGCAACCCAAATAACACAACAGATCATTTGGTCCCCTTTCACAAATTATCTCAGTGGATCGTTTACTCAATTGTTGAACCTCTCGAGAAACTCTTGGGTGCCACCATCGAAGGCACCGATTTACTTACACCCCTACCTGATTATTGTAATGGTGGTCTCTTGATTGACACTGGATTTTTGACACTAAAACCTAAAGATTATGAACGTGGCATCAAGAATTACCATGCCAACTCACTTTTGCCCTATCAACCCAAGGTCGAAGTGGCTCCGATGTTTGATATGTCGGACCCTGTTGTCACTGAATGGCGTGCTCTGACAGTGGCCTATCTTGATTTGGTAGCTGATCGTGTTCGACAGTCTTTTAGATTAAACAAAAAATTGCTTTCCCTTTCTCAGTTAATTCAAGGTGGAACATGGAGTGTAAGTCATATTGGTTTTATACATGTTGATGCTAAAGAATGTATTGTAGGCTGGTAGGGAATTAGCTGAAATATCAAGACCTAATACTCATGAACCTCCAATTGTTATTAAAATGGATAAACGAGTTATTTATTAACTTGCTATTTACATACTTTGTTTGATTATTGCTCATAATAATAAAAGAATTTATTGAAACATACATAAATAAAATGAAAGAAGGAGAGAAAGAGGATGGAAAGAGAAATTAATGAAAGCATGAAAAATGAAAAAAAAAAAAAAATAAACAAATTGATGCTTATTGAAGAAGAGTTTCATCAACAGATTCAATACATCGAGTAAGTTCGTTAATTTCTTTGTCTGTAACAAGGTGATTTGCAACACTACACTGTGCTTTCTTCATCATATCTGCACATAAGAGTTCCAAGTCAAAATCAGGCACTTCTTGTTTAAACTCTTGATGAACTTCATATAAGTATTTGCCTTCTGCCTTTGCCTTCTTTAATTTTTCTAGCCACATCTTCTTCTTGTCGAGCACAGTTGGTACTTGAGGTAATCCAAATTGTTGTGCCATGTTCATGCCAAAGAGATCGGCTTCACCAAATAGACTTGATAAATCAAGATTAGGGAACAAGAATTCGTCATTAGTGGTGTGATAATCGGCGAATAAATCATCTTTGCCATGAATTAATAAATCATTACCCAAGGATTGACTGTACAAGTTATCGCCAACGAGTCCAAATTGAATGGGTTCTGCTGAAGTAGAAGATGGTGTGTCATTGTTGAATGAAGGTGAAGTTTGTTCAGCAGATGATAAGCCATCTTCTGCGCCACTACTACTGCTGCTGCTGCTGGAATGAGAACTAGCAGGCGGTGTATGATAATCATTTTGTGGTAAAGGAAATTGAAACGTAAATTGTGCTCCCTTTAAAGCATAGTTCTCTTCTTGTAATTTCTTGAGCCTTTCTTTTAATTCTTGGTTTTCTTTCACAAGCGTTTCATCTTTTGTTGCATTAATTGCTTCCAGCTCTGCAATACGTGCTTGTAGTTCAGCTACATGCTTCTCTTTACGGTCTCTGAAGGCTCTTTGGGCAGCTCGATTTTGTGCTTTTCTTTTTTGCTTAGGATCTAATGAACCCTCCTACAGTATATTAACATAAAATGCTTATTTTTTTTATTTATTTTTAGACTTACTTTAAGCTCAGGTGTTTCTTGTAATGGCTTACGTCCTGCTCTTTTAGGCGTATTCTTAACTGATTGATCATCTATTAAAACCGTGTTAATAAGTAAAGGTTTTGTATTTATGCTAGTTTTTATTACCTTTTTCGAGTTCTCTTTTGGTGCTTAATATTGTTTTATTATTGTCTATTTATTTTATTTTTTTTTGGGGGAAAAAATTAGAGATTTATTCAATCATTCCCTTTTTTTTGTATAAACCTTTATCATTAAAAGAATCATTATTACAATGGCTGTCAATGGCTGATTGTAATAAATCTAAACTTTTGTCATTTAAATCAAAGGAGTATAAATCGATATTCGAAGTGGCAATAGAAGACATATTAGCTAAAGTATAAGAAAGAAAAGAAAAAAAAAAAACGAAAAACATTGTATTTGTCACCATTTTTAAAAACCGAAGTAATTTTTTTAAATTTAAAAGTCAGGTCATCTTCCATATTCATCTTGTTTCGTATACGTGTGTGAGAAGTGCACAGCCTCTGCTGATAACACAACATAAACGTCGTTAACCAAAAAGAGTAAAATGAAGATTATATTGATATTCAGAGAGCTGATTATTTGCTGAAAAAGATAATTTTTGTTGCTCGTCCCTTAAATATTACAAAATCCATGGCTTCTTTGAAGATAACTTTTTAATTGGTTTTATATGTCGATATCGGACATGCATGTATTAAGTTTCACATACTACAATTTTATAAGTTTTCTGTAATAATACAACAGCGAAATATAACTTAGACTATAATCAAAAAAGAAATACTTTCTTTTCAGACAAGTCATCTTTTATAAACAAATGTATATTCCCCTTTCTTTGCTTCATGAGTAAAATCTGATAGTACTCATACCGGAATTTAAATTGTAATTTATACAAAAACAGTAACCATAGTCACATCACTCATCATTGCACATAAATGGAAATCTTGCATTTCATTGGATAAAATGTGCCTGGGTTATATTCGAGAACTTTATTTTTTTTTTTTTTTCTTCCTTGTCAATTATTTATTTTAGAATGGTTAAATTCTATCAGCATGCATTTAATTATGAGTAAGAAAATGAGAGAAAAATAATAAGAAAAGTATTAAATGAATTAACATTAGTTATCAGTGGCAAAATGTCACTTTAGCCTTTTGGTTAAGGTACCCAAATCCATTTGCTTCACACGGTATAAAATACACAACTTGACACATAATGTGATATTCACTCAAGGAATAGTGCTTTCTGTGGATGTATTAGATCGATATGTAGATGAGAATGGTATATTAAAAACAACAAGACTTGTATTGAAGAAAGGCAAAACACCTAAATGGTTTCCTAAAAATGTAAAAAATTAGTCTTTCCTTTTCAAAATCTAACGATTATAATAGATTCTTAAAAGCTCTGAAGCATTCGTTATCGAAGAATCTGAAGTAGACCCAAAGAGCAAGACAATGATCACTCGTACAAAGAACCTGAATCACGTACGAGTGATGCAAATTGAAGAAACTCAAATATTTAAACAACATGAACAAAATTCTGATTGGACAGCCTGCAAAACAGAAGCCCGTATCATTTCTCGATTTGGCTGGGGATTAACGGGTCGTATTGAAGGATTTGGACAAAGTACTTTTATCGCTAACGCTGCCAAGGTACCAAAAAAAAAAGTTGTTCCCCCTGTTTCTTTTCTAATGATTTGTTTATAGGCTCGAAAAGGTATGCAGCACATTTTACAAATAATTCGCGAAAAACAAGCTTCAAGAGTTCCTTTCCTTCAACATGCCTAAATGATATCACTCCTAAAACTGTCTTTTGTAAACATGCACACTAATATCCACCCTAATCTATTCTGTATATAAAAATAAAAAAATTAAAAAAAAAAATACTTTTTGATTTTTCGGAATTCAATTATCCGGGCCTTTTTGTAAGAGTTCAAGGGGTACTTTTTTTTTGTGTCGTAATCCTGATCCTCTTACTATTAAATTCTCGATGTACTGCATGACCTAGCTTTATCTATGAAATAAATATTTGTGTGTAAAATCTAAAAATTTAATCGAAAACATTACATGTCATTCGTTTAATATTTAACCGAGTGAATTGTAAGGCGTACTGTATTGGTCCCATCTTGACATTCTTTTGGGTAATTAAAATTTGCTTCCTTTCTGATGTTTTATACAGAGTATGAATGCTTTGAAGAAAATATCACTCCCCTTTCATTACTTAATGTCTTGGGTTGAAAAGAAACAACATTGGTTGCACTGAGAGTAAGGCTCTCAGGTGCTATATAATATATAATGTTTATATTATTATTTGGCGATGGATTGTAAAAAATTTATAGATAAAAAGTAATCGAAAATAGATTATCGAAGGTTTCTGTTAATCAGTACTGATTCCATAACTAATTAATCTTTCCTTGATATTCACAACGTGCGCATTGATGTTCTCAAAGAGCAATGCTACACAATGCGCTCCTTTTGTTACGTGTTACACTAGCTAAAAGTTTGTGTAATAAATTATACAAGCATCATTGAGAAGAATCCTTTGAATAAAAGTCGTTACTGGTACTGAATAGTCTTTTTTTTTGTAAAAAAATAATAATAATACTATACATTCATTTGTCACAAGTAGAAAGAATTCCAACCGTACAAATCACTCTTTATTTTTAATATTTTTATTCAAAATGATGTATGTTAAAGCTATAATCAGAGCTCGGTGTTAAGGAAAAGCCTAAAGATGTGAATGTTATCAACTGTTTTTTCCATATTCGCTGTATACTCGAGTGGAAAAAATGCAATACAATTCTCAAATACTATCAGGCGCAAAGAATCTTTAGTTTATCAAGTGGATGACATCTCAGCTCCAACCGAGGGGTACATGTGGCTTTGATCACATAAAGTGAGCCTCTGAAACTTCAATGTTACGTTTGGCTTTGGGCGTTTTGCAATTTGTACACAGACCTTTATGTTTTTCACCAACTCTTTGTTGTATTCTTTGTGTATGTAATATACTGTTGCCTTAACTAAATCATATATCTTTGTAGCTTTTGAAATAGAAAACCATCATCGATAGCATACTCTAAAAGCAGCAGTTGTGAGAACCTTTATGGTTTCCATCGCCATTTCTATTAATATACATAATGGTGACTTTAGGAACTATTATACTTGTAGCGGTTTCTTTGAGTTATTTGATAAAAAAAGAAAAAGTATATAAGAGATTGCAATGAGAATCCCTTACAGCAACAGCCATTAAAACGTACTACTGCTTTTATGATCACTCTTCCGTTCCTGCATAATTTGTTTTTATTATGTAAGTGTCTATTTTCTAACAATAGCAATCCGAACATACAGCTTATAAACAATATAGGATCAAGAGGTTGGCTGATTTGACCGGTAATGTAAAGTGGGTTGATATTATTTTCCAGGTTGATGACAAGAAGATTATACTATTGTTTGTTGAACTGTCTGGTGGTATTGACTCCAACAGCAGTAAAAAAAAAAGAAAAGAGCAAAGAAGAAAAATCACCAGGCAATTTGTAATGTTGAAGGTGAAGAAAGCAGAAAGAGTTGATACTCCATGTTAGCTCTATACCAGATATTCTGATGAGACCATAATCTATGCTATATCTCTCAGTATGGAACGGTTAATTAATTAAAGTGCTTTTTTCTTTGAAAATTTTTTTTTTTTTTAAATCTTTTGACATTGGTTGAAAATTACTTTATCAAGCGCACTTTCATTACCTTGCCCTGTCTTTCCACTCCTTTGAAATTGATTGAGTTTGTCAAAGAAAAAATCCTGAAATTTTAATATTTTCAGGATATATTGAATGAAATAAATAATTGATATGTATGCTCATGTGTAATAAGCCAAGAAATTCCTTTGAAGATTACTGTATATCTCTTAGCACATACAAACTACATTCTATACTTAATATATTAAGTATAATAAAAGCATTTATCAGTTTTGCAAGCCATTTCCAGTCGTTCCAACGCCAAAGGGCGGTTTTTTAAAAAAAAGGGCGACCAATAAAAAAATTCAATGGTCGGTTTTAAAATATCAATAGGCGGCTTTTTAAAAACCCAAAGGGCGGTTTTTATTTTCAAAAAGTCGTTTTTTTTTTTTTTCTAAGATGAGTACTCGCTTTTACACTCTTTTCCAAAATCAAAGTCGTACCCCGCCAGTTCTGAATTCGCATGCTTGCCAAAATCAAAGTCATATGCTTCTATTCATCACGGCTAAAGATATCTCTAAATATATCGAGTCTCGAGGATATCGATGTGCCTACCTTCCGTCATACTTTCCTGAACTCAATCTATTGAGCAATTTTGGTCGGTTGTTAAGAGCAAAGTTAAGCGCAGTAGGTTGTTGAAAAGCGAGACGTTGATGACACGAATCGGCGAAGCATCCAATAGCTTAAGGTTGAGTGACTTCGAAGGTTTTGTTTCTCATTCTTATAGATGCTTAGACAAATGTCGTAATAGAGAACAACTATGATGCTCTTTTTTTTCAGTACTTTACGAAGTAAAAAAAAAAAAATTGATGAGAAATCTAGTAGGATAATTTAACCATGTCAACTTAATGTAAACAAACGCTAGCTTAATGTAATCGATGTCTGTTTAATGTAACCGATGTCTGTTTAATGTAACCGCGATGTCTGTTTAATGTAACTGATATCAGTTTAGTTACGAGTTTGAGCTTAATGTATGGAGCAAGTGGAAACCATGGTGTTGGATAATTTGGGCAAGGCAGATGATGAGAAAAAAAAGTGTGTTTTGTTGATCATTTCATGCCTTTGTTACATCAAGCTTGTATTTATCACGTGTGAGGCCTTTTATGTTACCTATTTGGTATTGGGACCCACAATCGTATACTGTATGAGCAACAAAGAGCCTTGGGGAAAATAGAAATTTATTTCATAGAACATTGATATATGAATGGGCATATATGGAAAAACTCAATTTTTGTACAGGGAAGAAGAAAAATGCACGTAAGTAAAAAAGACAAATTGATGTGATGGAGAAGTATTGACAGACAACTAAAGACTTGATCGTTTTACAGGTGCCTTGTGACAATCAAATTTTGAGATGACCTTGTGATTATTCAGTTCAGTTCGATTAAATGACTCTAGTTTGTGGCCATGATCAATCACAATTTGCTCAATTGTCTTAACATCCCTATAAAGAAAGAAAGAAATCAATACATATGCTTGGTCAGCATGAACTAGATCTGTTTCTATATACTTGACAAAGGTGCGGACATCCATGGGATTTGTACAGAGGCTAGCGTAGGCGAGCACAACCAGTCGAATGGACAAAGTCGTTGTTTTTGCAAACATAAGGAAATCTATACGAAGAGAGGAAAAAGAAAGGAAGTGGAAAATTAATGGTAGGATCTGGTGCTGTGGGCCTTTTTTTTTTTACCTTGCATGTCACCATTTTGGAATCGCAATTGTTTCGAAATACTTTGGGCAGTAGCAGTAGGGGATATATCTCTTGTCAAAAGGTCTGAGCTTGCTCGACAAATGGGCGAAACAAATACTTTTTCACAAAGGTCATTCACGTGTAAACTATTCACCATTTTTTGTAATAGTTCTAGACGTTTTTGTGGTGTTTCTTTTGATGGTGACTTCCTGCAGTAACCGACAGTTATCCAACCCGTTATTTGTCGTGTCATTTGCCGAAATGTTTTGCGATTGAACGTTCTATCCATTGCATCTCCTATTTTCCTCCCCAAAAAAAGGTCAGTCATTTACCCAAGGAGTGGTTTTTGTCAACTTACCCATAAATTCAGGTTTCAGCACCCATAGATTTCTGGCTTTGATCACATCACACTGTCATGTTTTGACATGTCAATAAGATACAGTCTTATCGTTCTGGACTAAATCTTTACAAATGAGTTTGAATAAGAATAGAACCTGATAATTATCACTGCCCTGAATAATATGTTTCAGTTTATACCTAGACAGTTTATTACTATCATCAGTTTATAAAATTTTTCTTATTCATGTCAAATCATATCGGTCGTAACTATCTTTTGTCATCTAATCTCAGGTCTTGCTCAACTGATATAAATAGCCTTGAAATCTTTCTTTAATAAAAGTATTCGACTTTAGAACTATTGTTCGGTCTCGTTAATTGTTCTTTGTCCTATTTTTTATACTTAAAACACTTCACACACCCTTGACGAGTGGACTTTGGCCGACCAAAATTTCCATCACTAGTTAGCCATTTGTTGATCTGGTTGGCAGTAAACGAATCACCAACATTCGGTATATTGGCTATCACCAGATTGAAGATATCCTTCTCAGTTAATGACTTGAGATCATAATGATTCTTGACGCTACCAGCTGGGTTTGCTGTCAAAAAGATGCGCAGAAGGTCCATGACACTAGCTTTTGTTGGTTTAATGACTAGAAAAAAATACTAGAGTAAATATACAAAAATGAAATATTGCGCTGCTTTCGATTTTATTACCATTATAACTGTCTGTTGACTTGCATGAGCTGGAACCTACAAAAAAAAAGAAGGATTTGCATTAAAGCAAAGTAATGGTTGCCATTGATACTTTGGTAGTTTACTGCTTTCAACATTATCCAGCGCACAGCTACTGCTTTCGTTAGGTACACTGGAGTCGTTTGTTTCAATAAAGCTGGAGGAATCAACGTGACAAGGAGGTAGTGTATCAGGGTAATCAAGATATGTAAAGGGATCGCGTTCAGTGACTACCTTGCCAATGGCAATGGGTCGTGTGTTGCCTCTCTCCGACGTGTAAACAATATCAAATGGTGTCCCATTAACAATGGCTTTGCACTTCACACGATTTGCTTCCGTTACTGACTCTCCTATCACCAAACACGCTGCCTGCCCTTTCGTGATCAATGTTGTCATTGCAATACAATGAAAAAAGAAGAAAAAAAAAAGGGGCTACCTTAATGTTACGAGACTGAGCTTAATGTAACCGATGTCAGCTTAATATGACTGATTTCAGCTTAATGTTCTATTCTAGTCTCTCATACAGCGATCTCTACCATCATCGGCACTGTCACAAATTCCAACCTCCAAGTGGTCACTTTTTTGGACAATGCCTGTTTCGCCTGAAAGTTGGTCTCTATGGTATCGTCTACTCCACCGTAAACTCTATAGCCAATCACTTCTTTCAAGATTTGATAACGGTTTGACCTCTTCACAATGTAAATTTTGTTCTGCCAACACTGAAGACTTACAACACCTCTTCGTGCGCTGTCCTATGAAATGGAGAGTATGGATAGATGCCTTCAATTTCTTTAGTCCACACCTCACTTTCACTCAAGACGATGTATGCTCCATTCTCTGGTCTTTTCGGCAGTTTACTTTTGTTGACAACATTGATCTCTGGACTCTCAGCTGCTGTGTGCTTTCCGTTATCTGGCGTGCCCATTGGAGATTTACTATTGACGGCTTTCCTTTTATTGATAAACAGTTGGTCACTCGTGCTATGTCGCAGTTTGCCACCCTCAAAAGAAGCAGACTCAACCTTGACTAGCATGTTCAAACGCCTACACTCTGTTCCGTTTGGTTCATACCGCTCTCAGACGTGTGACTCCTATTATAATTTATAAATAAAAATACTATTTATTTACAAAAAAAAAAAAATGTCCTTGAGTCTGACTCCAAATTTATCATTTGTTGAAAAAACACAATACGACTGTTTTGTGACTACTTTCCAACCAAGTAAAAAAAAAAAAAAAAAAAAAAAATAAAAAAAAAGAAGAATTCTATTTTTTCTTTGGTTATCTGGGATTATGGCATCATTAGAATCTTTGAAGGCACCTAAGTTGTTGAGTAAAAAGACACAAAAAGACATTCAAAATGATGAAGACGATGTGTTGATTGATTCTACTGCTGTACCTACTTCTTCCTCTGATGTTGTCATGGAAGAGGTCAAAGACAAACCTAGTTTTACACCTGCTAGTGCCTCAGAAGAAAAGGTAAGAAAGAAAGAATGGTTATAAAACAGGAGCTCATAATATGACAGAAAGTAACTAAAGGTCAACGTAAAATACCTATTCCTCCTCACCGCATGTCCCCTTTGAAAAGACATTGGCTGGACTTGTATTCTCCTCTTGTTGAACACATGAAGCTTCAAGTGAGAATGAATGTTAAATCCAAAACAGTAGAATTGAGAACTTCAAATACAACAGATGATGATGGAGCACTACAAAAGGGAGCTGACTTTGTAAGAGCTTTTGCTTTAGGTTTTGAAGTAGAGGATGCTATGGCATTGTTGAGATTGGATGATATTTATTTGGATACGTTTGAAATCAAGGATGTAAAGACCTTGCACGGAGATCACTTGTCTCGTGCTATTGGTCGTATTGCTGGTCGAGACGGTAAAACAAAGTTTACAATTGAAAATGCAAGCAAGACAAGAATTGTCTTGGCTGATACGTAAGTGCTTCTATACAAATGCATGTTTACAAGATTACTAAGAGAACATTTTGATTAGCAAAATTCATATTCTTGGCTCATTCCAAAATATCAAGATCGCTCGAGATGCTGTTGTTAGTCTCATCTTGGGTAGTCCCCCCGGTAAAGTTTACGCAACACTTCGTACTATCTCTGCTCGTATGAAGGAGCGTTTTTAGACTTTTTTTTTTCCTTGTGTATAGTTTTGCATCCCTCTTTCTCTCTCTCTTTTGGCTAATCCTTTTCCTTTTATTATTATTCCATATAACGTTTGTTTTATTACACGAGAATATATTATACATATTGTATTGAACACATCTGTCTATTGTCTTAATTGTTGTAGTTGATAATCATACAACCTTAATAAATTTCTTTTCAGCATCGTCACTGTTACTTTACCAACTGAAGGAACAAAATGGGATGCTTTATATGTCACATCTTTTTCAAAATTTGCAAAGGCCGAGAAATTAATAGCCACCACTCCAGGCTTCAAGATAGCAGTTGGTACTTTGTAACTGCGAAAGGGAACACCTGTGATGACTATATCAGATTGAGAAATGACTTGCTGCTGTGAAAAGGGTGTGTCCTTGATATCAGTGGGTGTAAAGAGTTGAACGTTATTTTCATCCACAGAATAGACAAGTGCGCCTTCACTAGCCAGTAAAGCTGCCAGCGGCTTTCCAACAACATCACTTCGATTGATGACTGTGACCGTCTTGTTTTCTAAACGATGTCCAAAAGATAAATCTGATCGGTATTCTTGAATGTATTCTAGTGTCTACATAAAAATGTTATTAAGAGCTTCTCATATATGAATGTTTGTAAACCTTGATGATGGCTAATGGTGTGCAGGGTATAATATTTTTATCATAAAATCGTTTGTTTTGATATACATTTTGTAAAGCTCTTTGACTCAGTCCTTCAACATCTTTGAAATAATTCACTCTGTTTTGTAAAGATATGTCCAAAGGGTATCCAAACACAGGATAATAGACCATAATCCCATGTATATCTTTATCATGATTAGCTTTTATTATCTCAAGTTCGAGTTCATGTTTATTGACTTGTGCAAGTTCAAATTGTACGCCTGTCTCTTGACAGGTCTTTGCTGTCCATTCAGCATATTTTTTAGAAGCAGGATCTTGGTTGGCTAGTAAGCCAATCAGCGTAGGTTTGGATGTACATTTGTCTAGTTTTTTCTTTAAAAAATGTCGAAATGGTCTAGCTATTTGTGAAGCAAGCACTGTTTTGCAAGCTGTCATCTTTTTAATAAGGGAAAGAAAAAAAGTAGTAAATAAGAAGGGGTATGTGACTACTTTATAAGTTTTGAATTTCAATATCCGTCATGTTAGGTTAAAATTTGGCCAATCAAAATGCAAACTAGTTCATTGTGCATTGTTGCAACCCTATTCTCTATTTCTTCTCCAGGTAAACAAACAATGATGCTAGAATACATCAAAGGACCGAATTCAAAGAAGTACTCAAACAGCAAAAACATACATCTTGAATGTAATTACATTATTAGCCAACTAACAACGAAATAAAGCGCTGTGAGTAACTGGTGCTCTAGCTTTAAATGCATGTCCACATCATCAAACATGTCATTTGGAAGAAACATTAATGCTAATTTACAGCAATTTGAATGATTACGCAAATAAGGTTAGCTTATCATCGTGATTTAGGGGCTACTAAGTAAAGATTGATAGCTATTTTATGGTGAAAAAGACGATTAGACCTGTTCATTTTTATGAACAATTAAATCTAAAATAGTATTATTTGGGGCATTTGAATTATAAGAGAATATAGTTGAAGCCAAATTTATCAATCTTTTTCTTTCTTTCTTCTGAGTACCTTTAAACAAATTGTAAATGCGTCTATTTCTTTATATCCAACCACTATGTACAACCTAAAGAATGAACTTTAAGTAGTAACGCATGCTCTTTGATGATTAATATCAAAGTATTCAGATATAAACAGTCAATAGTGGAATTATATGCTTGTTTAAATACTTTATTTTAAATCTAAGCCTATTACATATTAGTATTTGGGAAGCATGCTATTGAATACAAGAACTTGGCAAATTTTGCATTTCTTCTTCCCTTTTTTTTTGCAGGTGAAGCTTTAGAATGAGTGGGTCTTTGTTATTTACTCATTTATTTTGCAAAAAAAAAAAAAAAAAAAAAAAAAAAAAAAAAAAAAAAAAAAAAAAAAGGATTTTAAAAGTAAAGCCAAGAAAAATAAGATAGATGACAGATGAAGTAATTATTATAATTTCACCACAAACCAAAGTGATCAACAACACCCTTTAAAAAAAACAGCTTTAAAGGAGATTGAATATTTTTTTTTGAAATCATCAGTCAATATGAAAGACAATAAAACGATCGATTAAAGGAATAATGTTTGTAGTAAAGATCTCCTGCAAAAGACAAGAATGTGTCAATTCAAATTATAGTGTGCTGTGTGTAACTAAAGCTCAATTAACTGTGTCGTGTTTACCAATTTAAACTCATGTGACATCTTCGAAAACAAGTAGATTTTTGTGTTTGTGTTTATTCTTATCCCGTGACTGGAACACAATACGTGCAATCACATATTTCAATATAGGCTATAAGTGAGATCTGTAACTGATTTGATAAAAGAAGGGGGTTTCGAATTTGAAGGCATCTACATCTTTTTTTATTTATTTGTTAATTACCATGACAACAAGGAGTTCAAATGTATGTTGCCTCCTTTGATTCCGATAGACAAAGAGCAAAAATCTGTAATGACCCAATTCACTTCAGGCTTTATCTTTAAGAAAATGACAACTGTGGCTCAGATAAGTCTGAAAGAATAAGCAGTTCTTTTTTCTATTTTTTCTATTTCATGCGCCACTTTAAAAGAATATTGGTTAAGGATAATTGAAACCTGCTTGTACACAAAGTAATCTTATGTCTAGTTTTAGGTAATAAACAAGAGGATGATGAAAGAAGCATAGGGTGTGCAATACAAACTATTTTGTTTTATTACACTGATCGTTCTTTTTGTTTATATTTGTCCTGATTAAAGTAGTTGTCAGTCACGTATTAAACAAAAAAAAAGTTATTTTGGGAGGAAGAGGAATTTTCTTCAACATAAATACAAGTGTTGTGTGTACCTTTCTTGATGAATTAAAAAATAGAATCAGCTGCATTCTGTAATCATTACTTACAAAAAAAAAAGGAATTGTGACGTTTCTCCCTTTCCATTAAAATGTGTTGATCTTTTTTTTTTTTTTTTTTTTTTTTTTTTCTTTACTTCTTCTTTTCATTTTCCTTTTCCGCTATTTTTTTTTTTTTCTTTTGTAAAAAATGATGTTACCTCAATTTGGATTTATTGTAGCTCAAGCAGGGGCAGATTCTCATACATTATCGCCAAATCCTAATACTACAACTACAAATAATAACCATTCTTTAGCTCCGTTGTTAACAAGTATTCATAAACCTACTTTACCTTTTAAACTCGGTCAGTCTTCTAGTCAAGTACCTTTTTATTCGAGACAGCCCTCACCTGCCCCTCCTTCAAACACTACAGCATTATTGCCCCCACTTTTACCACCACCTGCTCCTTATTTATTTAACAGTAGTAGCAGTAGCAAATCGGATCATGTTTGGTATTCACGGCAACAACCTTCTCTTTCAAACAATAATCATATCAGTACTACTACTGCCACTGCCACTACTACTACTACTACTAACAATACTACCAATACTACCACTACTATTACTTCTCCTCATATTCCTCGATATGCACCACCACTATCATTATCACAACCACATCATCAACATCAACATCAACAACAACATGGAGAACAAGAAGAAGAAGAAGAAGAAGAGGAAGAAGAAGAGTATGAAGAGTTGTTTGATAAATGGAAAGGTAAGCAGATTTATAATAAAATAAAGAAAAAGAAATGTAAACATAAAATAGGACAATACAATAATTTGATGACTTGGATGGATAATGAGTTTTGGGAACAAGCAGATGAGTAAAGAGTGATATGATTGGCACGTGCGTTCATCCATTTAAAACTCAATTTTATATATAGGATTTATCAAGAGAAAATAACAAACTTACAGCAAGAACTTGTCAGCTTACAAAAAGGTATTCTTTTATTTAGTAGGCGTATAAAACTAAAAATGAGACTGTTTAGGAACACATTCAGTTTATCAAGAATTAATTGCTGATATTGAACTGAAACGAGAAGAAGCAGTGATGAATGCTGAGTTTTTTATGAATTATCAACTATCGTTTATTGAAACTTATTTTAATAAAGATGTTTTAGCTTTAGAAGAAGAATACGAGGTAAATTAATGAACTCAGCATAAATCAATCTCATTTTATTATTAGTCAGAAAAGAGACAAATTCAAGAAAGTTTAATCGCTTCACTAGAAGACAGAAGAAGACAAATTAAAGACCAAGAACAAGGTAATACAAAAAAATAATAATATAAAATATCTTGTTTATTCATTTAATTAAATAGAAGAAGGAAAAGGAGTTAAACGTAATCTAAGAAAAAGAAATCATGATTCTATTGCCCTATCAAATCATCCAATAAAAGAACAAGCAACCAAAAAACGCGCAGGTAAGGAATATTCATTTCTTGTTTATTTATTCACCCTCTTTTTTTTTGTATACACAGTCCGACCCAGCACATTACCTAATATCTATACAATATCACAAACAGAAGAAGATGAATTAGAAAATGAATTTTTGAATATGAAAAAGATGATTAATACAACAAGGATTATATTTTAAACAATCTTTTATATTAAAATATCCCACTTACTTTACGCGTGCTTTTTTTTATTTTTATTTTTTTCGCGTGTAATCGGAGTTGTATCTGATGATCAAAAGTTGATCAAATTAACTCTACTTTATATGGATTCTTGTCATACAGAAAATAGTCTCACTTTTCTGATAAATAGACAAACAGGATTAATCAAAGACTATTAAAAAATGATTACAATTGGCTTAAGGATATATGTAGATCAATGAAAATGTTACGTTATATTATAAATGATTTTGTAACAAGTCGATATATCCCATACACACTTTTTTTTTCCCTTTTTTGTACTCCCCTTCCCTTAAAAGAAAAACATTTTGTGTAAGGTGAAGTTGTTTATCAAGATAATATACAAAATGATCCATAAGGATTTGCAAGTAGATTTAGAATATAAAGTAGCAAAGAATTTACAAATTGAGATTTTTTTTAAAAAAAAAAGTATGAAATAATTTTACTGTAGCCTAAAAAAGCCCTAGCAATCTATACTGGTAATTATCAGCCCACATGAAAATGAAATATAGAACTTTGAGCAAATGGATTAGACGAAAGTTGAGCTAACATTAGAAATAAAGAAAAGGGAGTTCTATACAGGCATTATTCTTTTAAAAGATTTAAAATTTATTATAAATAAATATTGCCTTTGTTTAAAGCTTTATTGAAATGAATCAAGCATGTTATACACTCTTAATCAGCTTTTGAATTATTCTTAAAATTAGCCTTCAATAAGGTATAGGTATCATGTGAACTCAGATCAAGCATCCCTTTATCCTTACTGTCTATGGAAGGCAGTTATTGAAGGATTGGCATCAACAAAAGAAGGCGAGCAGCTAAAGTAAAGCAATATCATAATGTTTGTCCCCCCCCCCCTTTTTTTTTCTTGCGAGTGCCCGGAGAATAAATTGGCAGTGGCTTATAAACTCAACTTTTTTTTGGGATAAGATTGTAATCCACACCTGCAGATAAGTTTATCCTTCTCTTCTTTACAACAGGTAAAGTATCATCCATTCATCCATCCATCCATCCATCCGTCCTCCCTTCCCCAATTCCTTCCACTCACATATCATCTATACCTTACCTTGTAAAAGCAAGTTATGGAATTGCTACCTACTTGGTAAAAGAGGAACCAAGAAAAGGCTTTAATGAATCGCTTTTATTAAAGAGGGGCCTGTGGATGCGACACTCATTTCAGCTTTTCCTCTTTCTTTTTTAACATTGCTTTTTTTAGATTATCAAATATGGTCAGAGTCTCCGTCTTGAACGATTGTTTGAACAACATCAACAACGCCGAACGCCGTGGTAAGAGACAAGTTCTCATTCGTCCCTCTTCCAAGGTTATCATCAAGTTCTTGTCTGTTATGCAAAAGCACGGTAAGTGTATCAATTGCTTTCTTTTTTTTTGCAATCGATAAAATTGGGGAACCCGAATCCCGTAGTATAACTAGTTGGAGTTTTATCTTTATCACAAACTTTGACCTTTAAATCTACGGTAGAGTACATTTCCGATCTATGACATTGGCTTAATTTAAACTCTATGTTGAGCATTGTCTATATAGAACGGACACATTGATTGCAAAAAAAAAAAAAGAAAGTTCAATTTTTTCATGTTGACTCATTCATTGACGATAGGTTACATTGGCGAATTTGAAGAGATTGATGACCACCGTTCCGGTAAGATCGTCATCCAACTTAACGGTCGTCTTAACAAGTGTGGTGTTATCTCTCCTCGTTTCAACATCAAGCTTACCGAGCTCGAAAAGTGGACCGCCAACTTGTTGCCTGCCCGTCAATTCGGTTACCTTATCTTGACCACCTCTGCTGGTATCATGGATCATGAAGAAGCCCGTCAAAAGCACGCTGGTGGTAAGATCCTCGGTTTCTTCTACTAGGCATCTTTATTAAAATAAAATTCATTTTATTATCTAATATGATTATTAAACATGAACGTGTTCCAGTAATGATTCTACATCACTGTAATAGCTCAAGGATTGAATTGCTTTCTTTTCTTCGGTGGTTAGTTGATTGAATGATTTTTTTGAGAATAAAAGTGTTAGTAATGAATATTTTGTGTCTTCAAAATCAAGCATGTTTAGGTAGGCTGATATCTAGTCATACAACGACATGTTATTGTACATTTTGATAGTAATTCAATGTGTATACCTTTTCTGTTATATAATCTTCATGTCCTGATTGAATAGCGTTATTCAGTATGAACATCTTTTCTCTATCCAATCGGCACCTTTGTAATTGTTCCATGAATTCTTGATGGTTAAAAGAAGAACTTGATGGTTGTGAGGATGAGACATCTTCTACATCAACCAAGGTCTTTGTCATTACTTCATTCTCTGTTGATGTCTCTTTGTTCCTTTTGTTTCGATATCTTAATCGAATCCAACGTCTTCTTCTTACAAAGGATCTGAAATGCTTGTAATTACCTAAAAAGGAAGATGAATCTCACTGTAAAAAAGGAGAAAGGAGTCTGCTTTACCATGCCAATCTGCTCCATGAAACTTTAATGCATACTGCCAACCTGATTCATCTACATCATCTGTCATATCTATCATCCAGTTCTTGCTTACCTACGCAGATGGATTAGTTTCCTTTTATTGTAGCGTATTGATATTTACCCATTGCCAAGTAGGGTCAGGTAATTGATAATTTTCGATATTCATTGGTGTAAATCCCATGTTTGCATCACACCAAGGATTTGGGTCAAATTGTAAAAGGCTGGTGTTGGTTATTAGTATATTTGTTGTGTGTGTGTATATATAAATATAAATATTTTTTTTTTACCTACGTTTTTGAACTATAGCCTACAGACAGTGAACTAATACATTGATAATGTTATAACTATATGAATGAATAGCCTATGTATTTACCCTCTTTGACATTCATAAAGTATATCATAAGCATATTCTTCTGTATTGGTATCATGTGAAGGTAAAGGTGGTAATTTTAATGAATATCGATTGGATCTAGATAAACTGGGTTTATGTACAAGTTCTCTTAGAGATCTTCTTATTCGAAATGGTCGTTGTAATTTCACTTGTTCTTCAAAAGACATTACAAAAGAAAATGAAAATAAAACAAAATAAAAGCATCGGTCATTAAATCTTGCTTTTATTCTTTTTCATTCTTACGTCAAACTTCCTTTTTTGTATATTTAACCGCAACTGTAGATCAAAGCAAAATGTTATGAACAGATTAAGTAGATTATCAGAATGAACTGCTTAATATATGAAGATTACAATTTACAGGAAGTTGACTGGATAGTTAGAGGTACTTGTATGATTAGACTTTAATCTTTATGAAACCCTGGTTTGTTACAGGTTTTTGTATTGTTGGTGATTCATGCTTAAGCGAACAATCAAACTCTAGACACAAGCTATGGCTAAAAGTAAGCTCATGTATACTTTAATTAAAGAATCATAGCTTGTGTATTCGTATACAAAGCGTCAATACGAACAATTATTAGCCCTATAAGGAGAAAGAGAATTTATTAACCTTGCGAATAAAAGAAAATGAGATTTGATGCCAATGCTTTTTATAGTTCACGAAACAAAGCATTAATTCAACTTTATTATAGTATTAATGGATGCTAAAGTAGAATCATAAAAGTGTATTGATTGACTTTTGGATGGCACAAGTATTTTATTATTATTTTTACAGCGTGATAAATCTCATAAAATATCTAGTCTCAATTAGTAAAACATATCTTTTTGAGCGCCTGATATTCAAATCGCATACTGAAAAATTTTAAGTGACAGAGAAATTAAAACTTGCACGAAAACCAGACTTTTATCTTTAGTTTTAAAGAATGATTCGAGTTGTCTATTGAAATGTAGAGAAGTAGTATCAATAATGTTGATAATAATAAAACAGTGTTTTGTAATTTTAGTCTGTTCTTTTACAAGTATTTGATACTACATAATTTATGCTTCTAAGGTTAAGGATGTGTTGGATAAGCATGGAATGAAGGGGGAGGGATATTTACTTTTGAATGAGTAATACTTTTTTCATCTCACAAAATTAAGGGTGGTTCATCCATAGAAAAAATATATAAAATACAAGTCATCTTTGAATTTACTCTTGATTCACTTGAAGGTTCTTGATTACAGTAAAAAGATGGCATGAATAAAATATTGAATGTGTGTTCTGGTAGTCGTATTTAGAATCGAATAGAAAAGTTTAGTGTAAAGGTGAGTAGGAAGCTTAAGTGATTCAGTTGGACATGAATAGAGTAAGTTACTTGTATTTCATCATTTGCATTAAATAGACACGTAAAATGGCATGATTGTCAATCCCCTTTTTTTTTCTTTGCTCCGCATAAAGTATATTTAAATACCGATATAAGGACAGTAATAAAGTATCATGGCAATTAATTTTTTTTTTCTTTTCTTCTTTATAATTCATGCATAGCATCACACATGAACTTTTTAAAGTAAAGAATGAGACTAAAGAGCAAAAAATATGAATTAATAAAATAGAATAGAAGACGATCAAAATCATTAGATGATATAAACAAGCCAACATTCTATCATCAAAATGCATGCACCCTTACTTCACCTGTAATAAATACTAGCACAGCAGCTGATATACCAAAAAGAAGAAGACATAGTTTATATATAGAATCAAGTCACCCGGAATATTCACGATTAGCTACTATTTATGGTTGGATAACAAAAGACATGTAAGGAAATCATATAAACAGAATCTCATCTCTATTCTTCATTCATTTCTCTTCTTCTCTTCCCCCTTTTCTTTCTCTTTTTCTCTCTCTTTCCCCTTTTATATAAAATATGCAATATAGTGTAAATGATATGAAAAGAACAACAACCACTCGATCACCTCCTATCAGGGACAGTAGTAACATAGGTCCAAAAGAACCCATTGAGAATGATCCACACGTATTTGATTTACTCCTAAAGGATTCAATGCATTTTATAAACTATGGTAAATCAGATTCAGTCACTTCAGCTACTGTAGAAAAACTAGTAGAAAAGTTAACAAGGGAAATGGATCATGATTTCTTAATGGATTTTTTCTTAATCTTTCGTCAATTTGTTACACCAATCAAGCTGTGCAAGTTATTGATCTCCAGATTTCGATGGACATTATTAGAAGAAACAGATGAACGTAGATTGATTCGAATAAGGTATTTGTTTACTTAAATATTATCTGTATGCTTATATATACAATCGCAGAACGTTTGTAGTAATACGTCACTGGTTAACACATTATTGGACATACGACTTCATGAATTCACGTACACTGCGCTTCATGCTCTGTAATTTTCTAACTCAACTTCGCACTCATCCACTCGTTCTCAGCTCACCACGAAATGAAAGAATCGTAAAAAGTTTAAGAAGAGTCCTGAAAAGACAAAGACGATTTTATCAAACTTCTCAAAGCAGTGATAGTGTACTTGAATTCACTCATTCAATTTGGGCAAATAAATTGAAGGATACGTTTCGAGAAAGTAACATTAAAAGAGATAGATTTTGGTTTCATATAGATTTAAAGCCACACAAATTTTTCTCTTTTATCCACTCAAATCAGAGCCAATCGTTGATACTTCATTATCGATCAGAGGTGATAACACAGCAGTTTTGTTTGATTGAAAGAGATATGCTTCAGACGATCAGTTGGGAAGAATTAGTAGAATTGAGGTGGAGAAAGAACGAAAAGAGAAATTCGGAGGTATCCTTCAGTCATTCAATTTATCAAAGTGACTTGAAAGGTGTAGAACTGCTCATTGACTTTTTTAATAAGGTAAACTATCCCCAGTAAGTGTTCCTGCATAAAGAATATGTTGAATTGACATTAAGAAAAGTAACCAAGAATCTGTTAGACGTGTCAATGGGTTGCATGTGAAGTAGTCAAATCGAGGTTATTGGAGACAAGAGTTCGGGTGGTAGAAAAATTCATTCGCATCGCATTCAAATGCTACCAGCATCGCAACTACAGCACACTGATGCAAATCCTTCTTGGATTGCAGTTACCAGCCGTGACACGATTAGAAAAGACGTGGGAAAGAGTGGATCATCATCAACGTGATTTATTTGATCAACTCAAAGAATTAACCAAGCCTTTCAGGAATTGGAAAAACGTTAGAGAATGCATGACAGAGGCAAGAGATCAGGTATCCGAATCATTTGCTGTTGAATGCGTATTGACGCATAGTCTAAAGGATTTTGATCATGTCAATGGATGCATACCATTCTTAGGTAAACAGCAACCTTTTTATTATTATCGCTAAACATTGCCACAGGCTTATTCTTGTCAGATCTCGTGTTTTTAGCAGAATTGCCCACGTTTATTAACGCAACTGCGGATATAAGCGATGAAGAAGAAGAAGAAAAGGATAGAGAATTATGTGAAAGGCTTTGTAATAACCTTGTGAACTATAATAAATTTCGCATTATTGGTAACAGTCATATATATAAATATATATATGGATTGATAAAGATGTGTAATATTAATAACTTTTGTAGCCTCAGTCATCAAACATGTCTTAACTTTTCAAGTGTTATCCAGGGCGTACAAGTTCAAACCCCATCCACATTTATTCACACAGTTACAAAGAATGTCCTTATTAAATAATTCACAGATAAGAGAAGCTAGCTTTCTATGTGAAGAATAACTTGCTCTTTTGGGACTCTTCAAGCTCTTTACTACCTGCATTCTCCTTGTTTTTTACAAAGCATTCTCTAAAAGCCTGCATCTCTTTTGCACATTTTCTCCAATCTTTTGTATCATAAAAGCATATTAATAATTTCTCGTTTTCTTCAAAGCAACCTGTTTTTTCAATTCTTGCATTATAAGGATCTTCCTCTTCTTCGGTCATTTTTCAATTAATGTAAAAAAGAAATGTTAACATTTAACCCAGCTTTTTTTTTTTTTTTTTTTTTTCTTTCTTTCTTTTTTTTTTTTTTGTAATGACAAGTTATATTAAATTTACACCTATTTCAGGTTCCAAAAGTGAAGGACCGTTATGTTACCTATTAGAAATCGATGAAGTAAAAATATTACTTGATTGTGGCTGGTCAGATTCTTTTGATGTAGATAATCTATCCAATCTAAAAAAGTAAACAAAAAACACTTGCGCGTTTTTTCTTATTCAATTTTATTAGAGTGTCGAAACAAATTGATGCAGTTCTTCTATCTCACAGTGATCTCGGTCATCTTGGTGCCTATCCTTATGCACGAAATCATCTTGGAATGACTTGTCCTGTTTATTCAACTGTTCCGGTCGTCAACATGGGAAAGATGTGTATGTATGATCTCTATCAATCAAGAACAAATGAACTGGAATTCAAGACATTTACACTAGAGGATGTTGATAATGCCTTTGATAAGATCACACCACTTCGATATTCTCAACCGTTCAGTTTACCAGGTAAATTATTGAATGGAAAGTAGCCATTGATGGATTTATATATTTGTGATAGGGAAGTGTCAAGGCATTACTATTACAGCCTATGCAGCAGCACATACAGTAGGTGGAACTATATGGAAAATTAAACAAGATACAGACGAGATCGTTTACGCTGTTGACTTTAATCACAGAAAAGAATAGTAAGGAAGCAATTGCATTAATAAGGTAATTGATGATTGACCTATTTATTAGTCATTTGGATGGAACTGTATTACATTCAGGAGGCGTTGTGCTTGATTCACTTACTCGACCTTCTCTTCTTATTACCGATGCATACAATTCACAAGTAGTTCACCCTGCACGAAAGGATAGATATGCTGCCATGTTTGGTAAAAAAAAAAAAAAAAAATCGCTTTTTCTGACTGACATGTACTTGTGTAGATACCATGTTGACTTCATTAAATAAGGGTGGATCTGTACTTTTACCAACTGATTCCTCAGCTCGTGTATTAGAATTAGCTTATCTTTTAGACCAGCACTGGTCGCAAAACCAACTCAACTATCCATTAATCATGCTTTCTAATACAAGTTATCATACCGTTCATTTTGCAAAGATCATGCTCGAGTGGATGGGAGAGGAGCTCACTAGGAAGTTTTCACAATCAAGAGAGAATCCCTATGAATTCAAGTACGTTCGACTATGCCACAAGGTTGAGGACTTGGACAACTATCCTGGCCCCAAGGTAGTGATGGCAAGTCATCATAGTCTAGAAACAGGATTTGCCCGTGAATTGTTTTTGCGATGGATGACAAATGATCCTCAAAATACCTTGATTCTCACCGATCGATCTGCTCCAGGTACACTGGCACGTCGATTGTACGACGATTGGGAACAGCAAACAAATAAAACAGCAACGACAACAACAGTAGCCAATAGTAACAGAACCAAGGTACTTGTGAAGCCTGCGATAGCGTATGAGAATACAATCGATCTCAGGGTCTATAAGCGTGTGCCCTTGGAAGGTGCTGAATTGCAAGAGTATGAAGCTGCACAACGCGCGAAAGCAGAAAAGGAGGCTGCGCAGGCAGCTATACTTGCAAGAAGCAAGATCATTATGGAAGAGGATGAATCAGATGTCTCAGATATGGATGAAGGCGATGAGGATGTGGAAGGTCTGTTGACAAGACAGTTTGATTTATACGTTCGCGATGCAGGCAAATCGGGTGGGTTCTTTAAGCATGCTCACAGCTATCGTATGTTTCCCTACTTGGAAAAACGGAAAAAAATGGATGACTATGGTGAGGCCATTCAGATTGAGCATTATATGAAGGCGTCCGAGCTAGAAAGAATGGAACAGGAAAAGAAAAACTTGGGTCAAGGTGCTAATTTTGGAAAAGAAGATGTAAAAACATATAGAAAGAGGACAAAAAAAAAGAGATACTGACATGTTTTAATATGTATAGGATATGCAAATAGATCTTCAGGAACCCATTTTACCAGGAAGGGATGAGACACCTACAAAATACATTTCAAGCGACGAAACATTTTTGGTTCGCTGTCAATTAAGATATGTTGACTTGGAAGGTTTATCAGATGGTAGATCAATGAAGACAATTTTGCCTCAAATTGCCCCTAGAAAACTGGTGTGTTTATCTTATTTACATAAAAAAAGTCGCTAATTTTTTTATTCAAGATTATTGTCCATGGTTCAGAATCATCCACAAAGGACCTTGAAAGCGCTTGCCAAGGAATTGAATACTTCACAAAAGAAATATTCACACCTTCTGTGGGAGAAGTACTTAATGTCTCTGCGGCAACTAATATCTACAGAGTCAAATTGACTGACAGTATGGTTAGCTCACTTCGATTCTCCAAGGTAAGAAAAGCAATTAGTAGGTCAAGAAGAAAGAAAAAACAAACTTATCATTTTACAGTTGGATGATTATGAACTTGCTCGTGTAGTTGGTCGTATTCACTTTCCGGAAGATTTAACTACACCCTCATTAGATGTGAGTATGCCAGATGAATCCACTCAATACGAGCCACCTGTGTATGTTGGAGATGTTCGTCTATCAGAATTTAGAAAGATATTACAAGCGGAAGGAATTCAAGCAGAGTTTAAAGGTGAAGGTATCCTGGTTTGTAATGAGCAAGTGGCTGTTAGAAAGGTAATTCAATTTATATTTATTGTAAGGATGTATGTTTATTATTTGTATGATGTAGACGGGCACTGGACAGTTGTTAGTAGAAGGAATGCTATCATCTGATTATTATAGAATTCGATCACTGTTGTATGCTCAACATGCAATCTTATAGTCAACATAAATTATGCTTCAAAAAACAATGTCCTTATTATTCATTTTATTGATTTTCAATAATAAAAATCATATATATTTAAAGACCACCCATCAAGAATGAGGTGCTTTATTTACAAATAGACCTTTAATAGCTTAAATCTTGTTTCTTAAGATTTTCACAACCTTGACTTGAGTGTATTCCTGAAGAGCATATTTACCAAGTTCTTTACCAAAACCAGATTGCTTGTAACCACCAAAAGGTGTTGATTGATCAAAGACATCAAAACAGTTAACCCACATGGTACCGGCTTTAACTTCGTTTGTTACTTTAATAGCAACGTCAATGTCCTTTGTATAAACACCACCAGCCAATCCATAGTCTGAGTCATTGGCAAGATCAATGGCTTCCTCAATTGTTTTGAATGTACCAATGGCAACAACAGGGCCAAATATTTCTTCACGCATAATACGCATATCGTTGCGACAATTGATAAATACAGTGGGCTCAATATAGTAACCTTTGTTGCCCCAGCGGTTTCCGCCATAAGCTATTTTGGCTCCTTCTTCCTTACCTATCTTGATATAATTTAGGATCTTTTCAAATTGAGACTTGTTAATTTGAGGCCCCTGAAAGGTATCTTCCTCAAAAGGGTCACCAATCTTGATTTTCTTAGCTTCTGTAATAAAGAGCTCAAGGAATTTGTCATGGATAGATTCATGAACAAAAATACGAGAACCAGCATTACAGCTTTGTCCATGGTTGTTGAAGATACCACCGCAGGCCCAGTAAGCAGCTTTCTCAAGGTCGGCATCGGCACAAACGATTTGAGCTGATTTTCCACCCAATTCCAATTGAAGCTTCTTGAGGTTACTGCCTGCACTTGATTCCATTACTTTACGACCGGTTACAGTAGAGCCTGTGAAGGCCATCTTGCTTACTTTTGGATGACCGGTCAGATAGGCGCCTGTTGTGTGTCCATAGCCTGTAACCACATTGATAACACCCTAAAAAAGAAAAAGAAAGTCAATAGAGTTCATTGAAACTGAAAGAGTGATACTCTACAGCAGGAAAGCCAGCTTCCTTCACAAGTTCAGCAAACTTGAGGGTAGATAAAGGTGTAATCTCAGATGATTTCATGACAACTATCAAAACCACTCGATTATTCAATCTGCTTTCATCATGGATTTTTTCGTATACTTACTGCAGTTACCAGTAGCCAAGGCAGGTGCAAATTTCCAAGCAGCCATCATGGTAGGATAGTTCCAAGGGATAACAGCTCCAACAACACCAAGGGGCTCATGAAGGGTATAGCAAAGCTTATCAAAGGTCGTATCAATCGTCTTTCCGTGAATCTTGTCAGCCCAGCCAGCAAAATAACGATAACAGGCAACAGAATCGGTTACATCCACATCACGAGCAACCACGAATGATTTGCCATTATCTACAGCATCCAAAGTAGCAAGTTCATCTTTATCGCGCTCCATTAAGTCTGCCAACTTATTGATTAAACGTCCTCTTTCGGCTGGGGCTACCTTACGCCAAGTCTTATAGTAACAATTGTAGGCAGCTTCAACGGCGAGGTTCACATCACTTTCATCAGCAGAGTGAACCTTACAAAGAACTTCTTCGGTGGTAGGATTAATTGTTTCGATTAATGGACCACGACCAGGAACAAATTCGTTGTTGATAAAGAGTTGTGTATGAACTATGTCATTTGTTTAGTCACTGACGCGTTTCTTTTGTTTATTTGGTGTATACCTTCAATGGCCTTGCCATTAGATAAACGAACAGTTTGGATATCACTTTGAGTCATTTTTCTCTTTATTAAATTTTAGCGATAGAAAGAAAGAGAAAAACAAAAATAGAGTCTCTTTTTTATTTTTTCATGCAATACAAAGATGGAGTCACATTGTGTATAATGCGTAAATTAATCAATAAACTAAACAAAGCAGAGCAAACTGCTTCACATACATTGCATTGCTGATAAATCTTTTCTTTTCTGGTAAATTTTACATCTATAAGACTTTCACTACCTCACAGTGCTTTGTTTATAGCATCCATGTTTATTTTCTATAAATGAATTTAATACACCGACTAGCACAAGTTACCAAAGTTTTTCGTGGGAATGGCCAAGTTTACAAATATTTGTTACACAGATATTGCATAAAAGATAACATTCTATACAGTCCTTCTGGTACTTGTAACAATACTAGCTAAAGCAAAGATGAAGGATTAAATGGAGACGTGTACTTAATATCACCAATAGACCTATCGTTTTCTGCCTCACACCCACACTATCACTAAAAAAAATTATTATATAAACCAAATATGAAAGCTCTGCAAGAAAAGCTTATACTCACATCTTTCGTCTCCATTTCACCAGCATTTCTATTTTTATGAATAGAAAGAAAGCATTAAGCGGCATGAAATAATACATGTGAATTTAAAAAGCATTTATTGTGAGAGATAAAAACATACATTAATTATAATAAATAGTTTAATATATGAAATAATAGCGTAATAGATAAAGTAATATCTTATATCAAACCCTCCGTTACTTTCTTAGAATCACTACACTCATCAATATGAACTCTTTTCTGTATAAACCTTGTGGTGCTTTATTTCTCTTTTTTCCATATTAAGCCTTCTCACAGTATGAAGGGCTTCTTGGTTTCTCTAACTTTTTCAAAACCTATATATGAGTTATTAGCTTTTTTTTTCAAATTTGTAAAACTAGTAGTAACCAATTCCTTTTTGCTTTTGCGGTACTTGTTGACACAATCTTGCTCACTTAAATCAGTTCTTGTTCTGATATTCATCATAAAGTTGTAGCCAAACACTTGCTGTGTGTACCACAGGAATAGTTATCTACTTTCTCTTTCTATAGTCTTATTGACAGCTTTGCTTGTCAAGTTTTTTTTCCCCCCCCAAACGTAAAGAGATTTTTCTATTCCTGTAAGCTTCCCGTCTTTTTATTGGAGCGAACTATTTTGCAAATAACAATAAAGAATAAGCTAAGTAACTTATGATTTTTATTGGATAAAAATGTTTGCGTTACATAAACGTTTAGTATAAACAAGTCAGGAACATAAAAATAGATTGCCTTTAATCTGTAACTTCTCAACCAATGAACACAGCCGCAGATGACATTTGGAGCCTCTAGACTACTAATATATTATAATAGACACGACTTTGATTTATAATAACTATTCCGCATATTTGAAAAAATTGTAAGATTTCATGCTAAAAGCAAACTATATCTTTTCAGTAGTACTACAAAAACTTTATTGTCTATGATATTGAAACGTTTATAATGCCTCGGTTTTCTATTTAAGTAACCAGGTTTTATCACAATGATTACGATGTAAATTACGTTTTTAAGTATATTTTATATCATTAGACTTGTTTAAACCCTTTGACAGCCGCATGTGGGTATCATAAATACTGTATGTGCATAAACAGAGTCAGTGAGTGTGATTTAAGCGGGATATCTGTTTTCGGATACATTCTCTTCTGACATGCCTCGAGACTGTTTTTTAATATTTATATAATGTATGCCTTTACAGCTTTTCATCAAAGTAATTTTACATGTGCATTTCAAGAAAAAGCTTAATGTAGTCAATCATGTCTTGTTTTGTCACATTGGTCTTAACGTATACGAATGTGTGTATACAAACCTCCTTGTTTGGATAATTCTCAATAGTACTGTCCATTTTGTATTGGATCTTTATATTCCATACAAAAACCTGGCTCATTATTCATTTTATATTCGTGCAAGCTGAACCACATTTTCTTTTTTGTATAAAACATTATGAAGAATACCTTGCTTCAAAATTAAGCAAAAAAGCGGCCAAATTCTAATAAGCAAAGAAGAGAAAAAGGCCCTTTCTTTTCTTGCAAATAGAGTCAAATAGGTTCTGAATACTTCTTAATTTTTGAATAAATTTATACAAATTACAGACGTTTAGCTAATATGATCAAATTAATCTGAGTTAATTTTTGAGGTATTTAATTTAATTTTACTAGATATTATGGAGCCCATAACGTAACGTTTATTTAACAAAGCAGAGGATTAAGCATTTCTTTTACTTGTTATATCAGGCATCCTACTTTCGCTGATACTTTAACACCCTTTCATAGATCATTTTTGAAGGGAAATATTTTTTCTCTTCATATCGAGTGAGTGTGTCTGATGTGCTTGAAATACAAGGGATGAACAATAAAAGAGTTTATAATGGCTAACAGAAGAGACATTTGAGTAATATGATATAGCATCTCATATGAATCCGTTACTAATATCGTGCAAATGAAAGGTCAATTATCACCTTCTATCATCTGCAATTTATACTTCAAACTTGTTTTCATATCTTGCTTAGTTATGATTGTTTTGTAAGGTATACTATGAAAAGCTTCAACTGAATTTATTACTCTAGATGAGCGACACTTCAAACTTTTTTCATCACACCTCCACAAAACGAGATCACTTTAGTGTTAGAATGTCATAAACAGCATTTGAGCTAGTTAACACGATTTAAAAACTGGTCGAAATGAACTTGACCGTATAGAAAAAATATTTCTTTCTCAACTGTTTCTTCTAAAATTTTCAGATACTTTCAAAAAATCATTTATACTTTATACAGACCCATTTTTCTTCAGAGATATACTCTGTACTATTTCTTCCGCATAAATGATGCCCAGTATGAGGTATAGTATCGAAGCCTTCGTTTAAGCCTGAAAACAACAGCCACTTCGTAAGTTTATTCAATATCAAAGATATACAACTTATGTCTACAACTCTTTTTAAATTGAAGGAAGGTGTGCTACTCCTTGTTTCCCATATAGAACTTGTACTATTGGCTCTATGACTGTTTATCATCCGTGCAGGATGATCTACCCGAGAAAATGGTAGTACAAGTCATATATGAAAAGGAAAAGAGTAATTTACATGAGCATTCTAAATTATGATAGGTCGAAGCGTTGTGATTGTCATAACTTCTATATAAAAATCATTCCCAAGATAATAAGGATGGAAAATCCAAAAGCAACGGTGACTTGAGTTCATTAACGCTTTCAATAAGTTCAAAATTAATTTTATTCTAGAACTACTTTGGTTTGATAATGCTGAATTTTGCATCAAAAGGCGCCAAAATTATGTATCCTGATATTGTTTATTCAATAAATAGCATATGAAAAAATCTTTGTTTAATAATTAAACAAAAGAGTACAAAAAAGAGCGTGTAAGAGAAGTCGGTTGTAAAAGGATAATAGAAACATAAACATGCATAACTATGAAAGTTATGGAGTCAAAAGTTAAGTATATTTGTATATAATATTACACGTAAAAAGTAATAATATGAGAATGATTAATTGAATTCTTTCAAAGTCTTTGTGTGAACATCTACCACCATTTGTGCTAATTTATTGATGTTCATCAAAAATCAAATCAGCAAGACATTCACATTTTTAAGCTTCCGATAAGTTTGAATGTCATCCATATAATTGTAAACTATATTTTATCTTGGTACATATGGTAAATTAGTATGATTACTTACAGTTATAAAGGTATTGGTACATACACCTAGTTATATACGCGTTACGATGTTGCTCATCGTCAGCTTCAAAAAAAAATATACACAATTTAATATCTTTCTGCTTTGATTAAAGTAAAAGAAGGATCGTGCAAAACATCTTGATAATATAGCAGTAATAATAATAACAAAAAATTGATAAAGTTTATTTTCTTCCTCTCAGCTGTAAGCAAACAATTTACTTTTATTTTCAGTGCTAAACTCATATGTTAAGATGCCGGGATATAAATTCTGTTCATTTAAAATAAGCTTTCATTTTACCGCTTTTCAAATAATCTAATAGCTGTGTTATGTGTTTCAATGATAAGCCTCTAGGATTAAAGCTTGCAATACAATGCTATATCACTGATTAGAAGTAAAGACTAACATTTTAAAAGGTTAAAAAACAGTAAGCTCATTACTCATTATTCTCTCCTTATTCTTGTGCCACTTTTCAGTTTTAGCAAAGTCAAATTGACATTTGTTCTTTCTCAACAACAACCTTATAAATAAATGCATATAATACAGGTTATGGATTTACTTGAATGCTTCAAAATGTGTAAGAATATTATTTGTTTTTCCTGAGAATCAAGCTTTTCTTTATAAATTGTTACACCAAAATGCCTCAATTCCAAGAAAGCTACGAAGTGACACGAAAAAACAATCGGAATTGGTGTAACCTTTTTCCATGTCAAGTTTGACATGATATTGTTTTTCAGAAGAGAAGTTTGTATCTATTATTACATCTTGATTTTTCTCTGAGCTTGTAATAGCCAAAAGTCATGTGTTAATCGCACCTTTATTTCCAAATGATACCTCCTTTAAAAGAGATTGTCACAAGCAATATTCGTTAATTGATCTCCTTTTTTCAATAATAATCTAGGATTATTTATAGTGCAGTTTGATTAAAATGTTAAAAGCTGATTGATATTCTCGCTTTTTTTCTTTCTTTTTTGTACTTATAAAACTTATTATACTTTTTCGGGTTTCGGTATCAAAATTCAATTATAATGATGACAGGTTAGTTTAGATGAGCCTTGTTGATTTTAAAGGACAAAGGATGAGAATAAACTTCCTATTTTAGAATGTATGCGGATTATCTGAGTTCGAATGATATGTATGCAAATGTAAAGAAGTATTGATGAATGCAAGTAAAATAGGCTTACATATCAAATTTTTTAAATGATTAAACATCAATTTCTGAGTTTACTGCTGCTTTATTTTACGTGGTTTATTAATCTTAAGCTTGGGTATTTTAAATACTCAAGTACAAGAGAACGTTTGTATGTTTGTAGGACTGAAGCAGGAGTATTTTTTTCTTTGTGCTATTGATAGACGTATGTTTGCATTATTTATTATTTTCAATAAACTTACTGCAACTATCATCTCAGCTCCATTGGAGCTTTTTTTTAAAAAAAATAAAGAGTTTGTTTCTCTTACAGTAAAGCTTGGCATAGGTGAGCTTTGACAAGGTACAATGCTGTAGGCTGACATTAGGCTTGTTTATAAGCACAGTATATGAAGTAGTGCTCTGGAGGTATATTAGTTTCCTGTCTCTTATGTCGATTTGACTTTTTGGTTTATTTTTGTAACAATACTTTAAGAATACACAAAATTTTAAATTGAATCCTATAGCAGCACAATTTATGTCTACTAAAAAACATAAGACAAAGTTGCCTGAGCTAAATAATACCACTAATAGGATCCTATTTTAAATCTAATTCGATACCTTTGAAAAGAAAAATTTGTTTTTAAAGTAAAACTACCTGTGTATTAGACATGACAGTTTTATTGGATATAAATTAGTTTAAAATGGCGACCGGCCGTAGTAAAAGTACTTTTCCTCGCCCTAGTTCCGGTCCGGAATTTTGAAGTACATAAGAAAAGAAATCATTTTATAAGGCAGTTCAGGAATGAACTTCATTCAGATTTTGGATAACGTTCATTATACTTTAATTAAGAGACATTAACATACGAAGAGCAACTTTGACTCCTGTCAAATGGATTCTTTTTATGAAAGAATTGATATCCAGCCTTCGGGGTTATTATTTCACGTATTGCATAAACCATTGCAGACATTTTGATATATTTTAAAGACTAAAATCAACAGACAATTATAGCTTCTATAAGTATACTTAGGTCTTAATAAAATGTATTTAGCCTGACGTTATTATGCACTTAATTTAGTATAATACATCACCCCAACCTCATTTTGCATCTCTTGCATTTTGAAATAAATATTGCAATGCAATCTGAAGCTTAACAGATGAGCTTTTAACTAACGAAAAAGAATTTGAAATCGCGCGTCATTTTGTAACCAGATCAAGTGTCTTGTAAAGCTGGCTCTTTTTAACCTTTTCCAATTTTGAACTGTATCAAGAAAGCGATTTAGTAGCATGTTTATTCTGTATTCTCTGGCAATTTTAGTAGAAAATAAAAAATCAACCGAAAACACTTATTTTTTGGTAACAGACTGTTTGCATATGAAAAAAATAGTAAAAAAAAAATGTATAGTGGTCATTATTGCACTTAAGCAAAAATATCAATGATTACTTTTTCATGAAACTTTTATATACTTTCTCAATTAACCATATTTATTAAACTAATATCTAACTTCAACTGCATAATGAATGTATTAGTTATAAAAAAAATTCAATCTGTGCTAAGCAAGTGCTTATCTTTAATTTTGTAATCGTAGAAAGAACCGCGCTTATTTCTAAGCCTTTGAAGATCTAAAAATCTATTAGAACAAATAAATTCAAATTCTTTAATAAATTTAACGAGCTTTGCGTAATTTTTTCCTTATTTTTGGGTGTTTTTTGGATATTGGTCTAAGTTTTTCTTTGGGTGTTCTGAAAGCCATGTTATCTTTTTCATTTAAAATAAATTATAAAGAGAATTGTGACATGAGTGTAAGTTAGTCTGTGAAATAAATCTACATTTGTTTTCTCTCTTCCAGAGTTTCTACAGAGAAACATAATAGATATATTCAGACAATACAATTGTTATCCTATGAACCGAAGCTGTACAAATTTAATTTCTGTGCCAAGTTGTATTCATATAATTAACTTGAATTAGCTCAACTCGCTTTCTTTTTGTTTTTTTTATCGCTTTGTCTTTAATATATTCAGCATACTTCTTATGATACAAAATCAAAAAAAGAAAATAAAAGAAGCCCGACTTTTTCTTAATTGCTTGGAATTTTACAAGATCTGGAATCCTTGACTAGATTATGAAAGATAAAAAAGTCTAAAAAGTTGAGGAAGAATTATATACACAAGTTTTCGTTATGTCTATTGTAGCGCGCTTTAGGCATTTGTGAGAGAATAAGATATTGTAAACGCGTTTATTACAGCTTTTAAGGAAGATTATGTCAAGGTGATTCCACAGTATTCTTCATAGCTATAATCTAGATTCTGCTTGACCTACAGTTAAAATAAGAAACCACATTTTCATTGATTTTAGATACTTGCGCGTCTTTTTTTTAGAGAAAGGCGAATAGAAATCAGAGCCCTGAAGTGATATTAAACTGAATTAAGCCGCTAATATATTGAAAATAATAACATACGTAAATAAAGATATAGTATACTTGTATATTATACCAAAGGGAGTTAAGTGTGCAATTTTATGCTGATACAATGTTGACTAACTTTTCAAGAGAGTAATACATTAATTGATATATAATATAAAGTTTATAAAATTATTGTTTTAATATCATACAAAAAAATTAATTTAGATGATACTGTATAATTTGTACATATATCGATGTAATTGACCACACCTGCTATTGATTGCCTTAGTTTATAAGCAAAATTATGCATTTAATAATCGTAGGACCTGAGATATTACTTGTTATGATCAATGCTGTGGTTTTCTTTATTTTGATTTCGCCCAAATACATATCATTATAAATGCTTACTACTTTCCATCTATAACTCCTCAATTAGTTATGAAACAGATAAAGTATTATGTCTGCTACATCAATGTATCGTACTAATGTGCTTGAAAGAGATTAAACCTTAATTAATGAAATGGATATGTGCGTTTTATGTCTAAATTTTACCATCAAGAGTAGTGAAGCCAAAGCCCACTTCATGCAAGCGTCTCTGAATATAAAACTGTACTAAGCTTGGCTGTAAACTAACTTATACTTGATATGATTCTGCCTACTGTTACGCATAGTACTTCCTTATCTGCTAAGTGCTTTATGAACGAATCCAAAGCGTGAGTAGCTAAGAAAAACCTTTTTTTGAAGAGAAAAGTGCTCTTTTCACCACTCATGTATCAAGCAATTAATTTAAGAGAATAACGAACTTGGCAGACAAAGAAAAGAATTATTTCATGTCTTATCATTCATTCTATATGCATAAATCAGCTCATCTGCTTTTGATTTATCCCGAAAAGAGATTCGCTCTGCAATAGTGTGCTTTTGATGCTTACAAAACTTGATACAATCCATAAGGGCTTATGCATTGAAATTAGATGAAGTATTAGCGAATTGTAATTTTTAGAAAGAAGCGTACATGTTTCTTTTTTTTATTGGTGCCTGAACTTTCATGCGTCTGAGTACAATTGATATCTTTTGAAATCTCCTATTTTTTATTGAGTACAGGCACAGAGACATGGGTTTTCCGAAAGAGCCAGAAAAGAATAGAGAACAAGAAAAATAATGACTATTCAGAAGAAGCTTGGTAGTAGGGAGAATCCAACTTCCAGTGATAGAAATAGAAAAAATACGTATAAAAGAAGGAGGAGGAGATTTGTGGTTTTTTATAAGCTATGTTCTATTCTATAATATATAATATTTCTGTATAAATTCCAGGACAAGGTTTAATATACTAACTCTGAAGATTCAAAAAGTTAATGAGACTGACTCTTGTGAAGTAAATAAAGTAAAACAATTCTTTCCTACATTTTATTATTTCAAGAACAGAAAGATAACCTCATTTGTTGCGTTGAATAGCTTATCAGGCTTATTGATCTTGGAGAATATGTTTTATTAGAAAAATAATAGTAGACTCTCCTGAAGATATCTTTGAAAAATGCACGATCAGGTTTTTTGTAGAAATGAGTATAAGTTTATTTCAGGACAGTTTAGTCATGGTTTCAGATAAGGAAAAGTAATATTTAGTTAATTGAACTACTTAAAATGCTCAAGTTCTGAAAATGAATATTTGAAATGGTTATTAAAGGTATTAAAGGTAGCCTGCATTTTTTTATATTGCCATCCAATCCTATTTCATTATTATTACAACTTCCTTCGGCATAAATATCATGGCGTTTAGCTTCTGATAAAACTGGTTACAAAATGATCATATGATCCTTCAAAGACTCTTTCACGAATCAAAATTCTTAAAACCCAGGCTGAGCAACAAAACTATTTTTCTTTGTTTACTTGCTCTCCTTTTTTCAGGTGACTCTCCTTTTTATTTCCGTCTATTTTTTGCTACTTTTTAGACTACATTTTGTCGTTAATTTAGAAAAATTGAGTAAAAAAAAATTCTTATTTGATACGTCGTTTTGAAACAATTAAAGCTTTTCTCAAATGAAAAGAAGTATATACAATATACTTTTTGTTGTAAACAAAGGCCCAATAAGGCTCTAGAACCCCATAAACTTTTATTATAAAAAAAGAAAATTATAAAAGTGATAAGGGACTCATTTTGAAATTTTGTTTACTTTCACACGCACAAAAGGCATTAGATTCTTTTCTATCATAACAATACGATATATCATGTAAGAGATTATATTGGTTTCTTTTTAGGGAACAGAGACTGAAAAGGAGTAAATAAATGAAACTTTATTTTCAATTTCGCTTTTTTAATTAAAGCAGCCATAGGAAGAGAAAAAAATCGTTATCATTGAAAGGAAGAAAACTGACACTAAAATAAGAATAAATATTGCTTTATTACGCATGAATCGCACCACAAAAGTGTCAAAGAATTATAACGTGCCACATCTTAAGATTCAGCCTCAAACTGCCGCAAATATTCTTTTTTTGTTTGTGTTTGCTCTAAACCATGCAGATGTGTATATGTGTGTCTGTACATGACTAATAAATCAGCGTTATGTCCTGGTATCTCCATATGTGTGGTTTTATAGTTTTTCTTTTTTTTTTTTTTTTTTTTGTGAACGCACATAGCAAGTATATCAATCACTGATAGCTTTCATAAAAGTAGCTCGTTCTTCGTTCTTTCAATTCCGATAACGCAAACAAAATATGCGATACCATTTTAGAGAGGCTCAAAGATCAAGTTTTACCAACTTTTTTTAAAATACCGTGACTTTGTATAAACGTTCTTCCTTTTTTAAACATTTATTTTATTTTCTCTCTTTTTTCTTTTTTATTTTATTTTTTTTTATTTTATTTTTTATTTTATTTTTACCTTCTTTTTTTATTTACAGCCTAAATTTTCATATGCCAAAACAAAGAGCACCTATTTCAAGTAGATTGCGAAGTAGAGGTAAAAGTACTTTAAAAACACTTTCTATTAGCAAACGTAAGATACAAAAAAGGAAATAAAAAAAAGGGGGAGAAAAAAAACTTACAACCTTTATGTACAAATAGTAGTTCCAGAAAAAGAACAATACAATCCAAAAACCGGTAATATATTATAAAATCTGAATTAAGCCAATACGGTATTTAATGTGTGTATACATTTTTCTCTGTTATTTTTAGCCAGTGAAACTTCCTTTTCACCAAGATATGATAATAATATCTATCTAGATGAATTACAATCCCCACTTTCATACGTTAGAGCGCCACCAGAGGAAAGAGAAAAAGTGTTGCGTCATGAATCCAACAGGATGATTCAATCATTTGGTAAGCTTAAAGCACGTTCGTCTACATTTTATCAAGCACACGTTGCACCTCCTGTTCAATCTAAAAGAATGCGCCACCTTCGGTCAGAGAGCCCAGTACCGTCGATGAGAATTTTGCCACCCTCTTTTATCATCAGTAAGCGCCATGCAAAGTACAAGAAGACAGGTCAAAAGAGGCCTCGCTCTCCTTCGATGACACCCACTCCACCTTCGACGCCCTCCCCTATTATACCAAGCTCTCCTCATTCATCATCATCTGTATCCTTGCCACCTGTATCTTCACCAATACCATCTAAGCCTGTGATTACTCCTTCTCTAAAACCTAGGCAGTCTTCAATGACTGATCAATTTTCTGTCAAAATTGATCATAATAACAATACTGTTCCCCCTATCCCTACTAGCGATTGTACTAGTACTGCTAAGCAAGCAAGAACAAGGCCAAAATACTCTCGAAGAAAGCGAGAGTTGAGATTGTTGCGTTTGGATAATAACACAGTTTTACCTCCGCCTAACACACCTAGAGCAAGTAGACTACGAAGCAATTCTCCCAGTACTGGACGCGTATCAACAGCACCCGCCAAGTCGGTAAAGATATCTTCTCTTAAACCCCAAAAAAAGAGAGCGCGATTCAGCAGCCCTCCTTTAACAAGCACAAAATCAAAGAAGAAAAGATCTAGAGGACGTACCCACTCAACTATCAAAAAGAGTCCTTCCCTTTCTTCATCCTCAAGCACCTCTAGTTCGGATAGTGACTACACTAGCGATTCGAGTGATGCAAGCAGTATTGGCACCGCTAGTTTTTCTAGTGATTCTAGTGATGTTGATTCTGATAGCTCAAGTAGTTCGGATCAATCCTCAAGTGGCCTTTCGGATAGTGATTTACCCCCTGTCATTAGAAAAAAAGGGGCCCCTTCAAAAATGATAACATTTAAGGTTTGCTTCCAAAAATTTCCTTTTCAAAAAAAAGCGTGTCTCTAACCTTTTTTTTTTCACATATATAAAGAAGTTAATGTATAGCACAAAACCAAATATTCCATCAATGAAAAAGAACCTACCTACAAATAATAAAAAATGCTCAGATTCAGACAGAACCAATACTACTAGCCAGTTGTCGACTATGAAAAAGGAATCTGCGTCCACTGTCAAAAATTCCGTATTTACCAGCTTTCTATCACCTACCAAGAAAGTAGCCTTTACATTCCCGGTTAATCCTGAAGCATCAATAAAGCAAGAGAATGATGCAGTAATACCCTCTTCACTGAGCTCTAAGATACCTTTAAATACCGATACGGACACAAGATATAAATGGGAAGAATACCTTAGAAGACAGCGTCGTCTATTTATTAACTGCAGATATGTTACTGACGGAGAGGCTGCTAATGTTGCCATGGCGGTGTATACTGGTCAGGAGATTGGACCGACCAATAGACTTGTTGGCTTGCTGCAGAAGAATTTCAACAAATACCGATTGAAGCTGAGAAGAATATTTGATGATCTTTCTAGAGTCATGAGTATCAAAAGAAGAGATATGGAATACGATGATGCAACTTTAAAAGCGTACATAACGAATCAGGTAAAATGATAAAGCACTTACATTAGATGTTACTAAATAATCGTTTTCATTAGATGACAGATAGGATCTTGAAATCTGTCTGGGAATATTGGTTAGACGAACCTTATGTTGATCAAGATGAATTTTTTGAAAATGCGTCCTCCGTAAGCTTACTGAAAGATGTTACTGTACAAGCAATCATATATCACTACAAAGAAAAATATCAATTGATGTCTTCAGAGAAAGCTACTAAAGGAATTAGACAACTGGATGCAATTACAAGAACATTGGATTTACCTGAATTTGAAGGAGATGAACTTGAAGATTCTTCTCAAGAATAAATGAGAAAGGTCTATTGTTGAGATGATTTCTTTTTCTTTTTCTCTCTTTCTTTTTTTTTTTTTTTTTTTTTTTTTTTTGCACAACGTTTAATAATGATGTATGCATTTTTTTATCGTTCAACCATCAAAGTTACACGAAAGAACTGACCCACTTTGTGCTGTTACACGATTAAAGGAACAGGAATCGTTACCATTTTATTGTCAACTTTCATGAATCTTTCTCTCCCTAACCTTTTTTTTTTCGTTATAACTAGCAAATGAATATTAATCATAAACTATGATCTGAAGATTCCAGATCTGTACAAATAATTCTTTTGTTTTTTGTCTGACTTTCTCTTTTCTGATTTTTGTGTGTGTGCATTTTTTTAGAGCAATCTTTATCAAATGCATATTTTACAAGAGAACATCTCCAGACATATCTAGCAATGAACTGTAAACTTTCTTTTCCGTTTTTTCTGTGAGTCTTTTTACAGTTTCCACAGTAATATAAGGAGTCCCTAAGCTGAAGCATCTACCAATTGTTGCATGAATTTGAAATGTCTTGTTGCTAATATCTCATCAGTGAGCTTGCTTTATAAAAATAATATAATGTCAAATTCAAGTCAAATGAGTACCTTTTACCCAACTTTTTTCATGTCGTAGATGCAATAAGTTAGAATATTGAACTTTTGCTAAAGTAGACACTGAGAGAATTGTAAAAGATGGTGGGAATTTAAAATGAGATTAGTAAAAAGAGCTAAAAATATATTAAAAAGGAATTTCTTTACCATAAACTTTTGCTAATCATATTAAAAATCAAGCAAACTGATTCAGATACTCAAAGTCATCAACAAAAAAAAAAGATTTATATGCACCTTTGATGGAATCAGAAGAGATGAGCAGAAAAAAAGAATCTAGAATTTATGCTTGTGGACTGACATTTGAAATAAAATAAAGGTACACAAATACTTTTTTTCTTACTATGTATTATGCGACCTAAAAAGTCTTACCAAAATTAAATGCGTTTCTGCATACTTGAAGGTAAAATTCGATGCTGCTTCCCTTATCAGTGGTGATAAATGCTGCCCTATGACTGTTAAGCTGCTAATAAGAACCTTACATTAGATTTTATTTAATCTCATAATTGCTCTAAAATTAGTGTTCATAATAAAAAACGTGTCTTTATTTCTTAGAAATACATACATTTATACGAAAGATAGAATGGTATAGTACATTGTTTATTTTACTTTTTTTTAAATATATTTAACTGTACAAGCTTAAGAACATAGTTTATCTTTCATGCAGACTTGTTTAGCCCGATCGAGACAGTTCACTTTCGCCAAAGTTTTGAGGCTTTGTGTGTTGTATGGCCTCGTATGGATTTTGAGTATTAGAAGTAATTCTTTGTGCAGGTAATTCATAACGAATATTAAGTTCTGTCAAGATTGACTTGAGAGCCAACATAAAGCGAGTCTTTCGTTGAAATCGTTTACCAAGTTCTACCCAATTTCCCTTGTGAGGTAACCAGACGGTCAGAATGATTTGATTCATATCCAATATTTGAGTCACACGCATATCAAACCCGGGTGCGAAGTCACGATTTTGAGATTCAACCCACTCTGACAGCTTATCACGTAATAAAAGAATGGTATCATTTTCCGTTCGAAAATCGATATTAAATGTCAATGTCTCTCCCATACTACCTGAGCGTCGTACATTAGAGATAATCTTGGTCAAAAGTACAGATGTAGGGGCATAGAGCTTTGTTCCATCAGAGCCGATAAAGACAGTACCCAAGATACCAATGTTTTCGACTGTCATGTAGGAACCATCAATCATAACCATGTCACCAGCATCATAAGGATGCGTCACAAACTGGAAAATGATACCTTGACAAAGTGCTTTGGCAGATGAATCAAAGATGAATGTACAGGCGGCTAAAAGGGTACCAAAAGGAACAAGGGCACTCCAAAAGTCAACCCTAAATATTGCTAAGCTAATCAATAGAGTAACCAAACAAGTAATAACCAGTAAAGTGCCATCAACCTTGCCTAAAGCTTGACTAGTATCACGAATAGCCTGAGCCAGTCCTTTTCGTTCCCGATAAATGTATACGACTGTGTCACGGAATTCACGTCTAGTCAAATTACCATTACCATCCTTATCAAATACTTTGAACGCCTCTTGGGCCTCTTCACGTTCCTTAAAGTAAGGACGAAAATGATGAAGTTCCAATTTGAGCTTTTTGTCTTCCTCCATTCCTGGAACGTGGCCGTCTGGGTAAGCTAAAGAATAGAATAGCTTCTTGGCTACCTTTTTGGCATAATCGTCTGAATTAATATCCATTCTATTCTTTTCAAGGCGACCAGAGACGGCAGTAGAAGGCTTATCAGCCAAGACAATTTGGGAGATACCTTTTTTGAAAATATCAAATGAAGAAGGATGCTGTGCAGCAGCGTCTGTCAAAGTGACTGGCCTTGCATGTGTTTCATCAGAATCCCACAATTGACCAGCATATTGTTGATTCTGAGGTGATTTGCGATTTCTAAGACGATTGTTTCGATTAGCAAGTGCAGGGCCAGTGAGAGGACGGTTCTTTTTCTCCGATTTACTAAGCGTGTCAAGAACTAGATGTGGGAAAGATAAAGTTATTAATTTGTAAGTTTAGGTGAGAAATTTAATTAATAGCAATTTACTTTTCAAGCTCTTTTTGTTTTCTTCAAGTCGATCTTTAAAAGCGGTACGATGAAATTTGACAGCTAATTAAAATGAGGGATATGAATAAACCAGTTTAAGTTGAAAATTTTTTATAATTACCAATGACTTGAATGATTGTTTTTTGACCAAATAATAAACCAGTAGCAGCCAATAAGCATCCAAAAGCTTTTGTAATGACGCTTGAATAAGGGTGGAGTTTGATGGACTAAAAATAAATCAAAGTCAGTTCAAATACATGAAAATCTAATTAAGAAAAATTTACAGGAAATGGAACGTTAATTAAAAACACCCAGGATCCAATATTCCACGCAGCCAAAAGAACAAGACACCAGTTTCCTTTCAAGCTCATATAATACTAAGTTGTTCGATTCCATTTAACATACAAAATGTATTAAGCTTATTCTTTTTCTATTTACCTCCATATATGATTTCACTCTTTCAGATCTTCTACCTCTAAATATTTTTATCCAAAGAGATACAATGGAAGGTACAGAATCTAAAGCAAAAGTTGTAATCCAAAAAATATGCCACATGAAGGCAGCCCAATACATCCAGCATTGAACATTACTTCGCACATTCTTGAAGTCTGGGTTTTGCTGTTCAGCTTCTGTTGGTTTGGGTAACGTCAAATAAATAATGACAGCGACAACAATGAAGAGACAAGAGCCAAAAAAGGCAATAATGATACGTTTCAGTAAAGGAGAAAGGTAGTGCCAGCAGCAAGGATTCCGCATGGCCGCCTGGATACGCTCCCTGGCTGTTCTTCTGCGTTTAGGCTTGACATGTTCAGGATCATCGTTCCAATCAAACTCATGATCGCTATCTTCATCAACTAGACTATTCGTATTCAAGCTTTTGCTTTTTTCTGTCAATGGTTCCTCTTCAATTGCCTTTGGTATCTCGCTCACCACTGTGTTTTGTTTACTCAAATTACCATCAAATGGATTTTCAATTATTGTCTTGTTAGAGGCCCAAGACTCATGTAACGGACGCGTTTCTTGAGAATTATCATAAAAGAAAGGGTCTTCTTGGTTTTGCATTTCAACTGTAAAGTAAGAAGGATCATCACTTGAAGTTTTCCTACTAAGATGTGTCGCAGAAGGAGGTGGTACTAAAGGGATTGTATCTGGAGACAAAAATAAAATCCTTGTTTAACCTTTCAATCTGTCAAATGCAAATCTGTAACAAACCTGGTATTACTTGAGCTTCCTCTTCTTCTGATTTAATTCTAACTGTTTTTCCTTTTGCCATTGTATGATTTGTTAAAAGAAAAAATTACAGCGAAGAAAAGGGTAAAATCAGGGATTTATTTATAAATAAAAAAAAAAAGTGACTTGTTCAATTCCGATCACTTTTTTTTTTTGGAACAATAAGCTGGTCAACAAATAGCATTACTTTGTTTCAACTTACTCTCTTTTTTGCGGCGACTAATTGATCTTCCCAGGCACCAATGACAATTAAACATGTCCAATTAGACCCTAAAAAAAAGAATATTCCAGGTCCTTTGTTGGTGTAATAACAAACAGATATTTTGATGGGAAGAAAAGGGCTAGAATTCATAAGTGTAACCATCATCTATTTTTTCTTGGAAAGTACAAGATTTGGGCCGGTCCAATTATTCTTCGTTTCATATTTTTTTTTTCATTTCTTTTTATTTTATTTTACTTTAATTTGTGCTGGCACAAAAATGGACAAAACCTCAAGAAAGCGTACCCATCTTTCTTCGACTCAAGTATCCCAACTTGAATCTTCTTTTCAAGAAAATCCACTTCCTGATTCTTCGATACGTAGCCGACTAGCCAAAAAACTCTCGATTTCTGAAAGAACAGTTCAAATATGGTTTCAAAATCGTAGAGCCAAGCAAAAGAAGATGAAAGTATATTTAAGAGATCAAAAGCAAGATTTACCTCGCTATCAGCCTACGTTTCGCTCATTAATGACACCAAAAGTATTCGAAGAACCTCAAGTACAAACCTTTCGTAAACGACCTCGTTCTATCTCTAAACCTGAACCAAAGTCTCTTCAATTATTATCTGATATTGAGTTAATGCAACAAAATCAACGAGCCATGTCTGAAGATTTAACAATTTCCCAAAGTAAATACAAATAAGTTTTCCATTCACACTGATATTCATAATCCGTTTTAGTTTCAAGTCTTGGCCAAATTCATCAAGCTCCGATAGAGATCATTCCACTTCGGCCTAGTGCACTCCGCATTGGCACATGGACACGGTTTAGCTCTAAGCAAGAAGAACTCGAGTGGGACCTGTCTTGTGATATTCTCCTTTCAAATCGTATCTTTGCTTGGAAAATAAGAATAGGAGAGCACCAATTTAAAATCGAGATTGACTTTGATCAGATACAATATATTCATTTACAGCATACAGGGCAACTGGATGTTCACGTTCGACTGCCACTTTCCTTTAAGATGCTACGATTTCAACAAGATCAAGACTGGGTTAGCTGTGGTGACTTTACAGAAGATCAGCAAGCTAGTATCGTCTCTGTTCACAGCTTGCAAGGAAATTATGAATTATTCAAAAATATTTTGTTCGATATTATGCTATTGGCACCTGAATTATCAACAAAGATGATAAACACTTTACCTGGACTCGATGTATGTCGAGAGTATACTTTATCTCCATCCGCAACACCTGAGCCCTTTATGATGCAATACACAAATGAACCCACAAAAGGAAGTGAAGATCCAACACTAGATACAAACCATAATTTAATGCTTCAAGCTCCTTTCTTTTACTCAACTATTTCGCCTAGTGATATTGACCAAGAATCATCTGACATTTTGACTACACCTCCTTCACCATTCAATAGCCTCTACAAAGCTTATGTGTCCTTTTAAAGTTGAGCTTTAAATGACGTGTTTAGTTGTATGCATAGTCACACCTTTCATTTTACAATGAATATTTACACGCACGCATACAGATATATTTTATAAATAAAGAAATGCAAGCAAGTATATACTACAGTGCCTGTAGTACCAAATCGTAGATTTTTAAATACCATTGAGTTGTTAGAATTTATTGTTGTTACAAATTAGAATAAAAAGGCTTAGTTTTTCAACATCAATCCAAATCGAAGGCCAGCTACAGCCAAAGCAGAGATCTTAATGGTATCCAAGGTGATGTAACCACGATGACCCTTCAAGAAGAAAGGATCACGGTCCCAGAGCTCCTTTGTTGTTGTTTCACCTCGACTGACTTGAACAGCGCGTTTATTCAATCTTGGTAAGAAGTAAACAGATTGAATAGCCGTGATAGCGATAGGTGCAATGACTGCTGCTTTCAATGCATGATCAATGAAGCCATTATGTTTGATGATACGACCATGCCAATTTAAAAACAAGTCAAGACTAACCAAACTTACAGTAGCCTTTTATATAAACCCGTTTTAGTTTCCATATGCTTTCTTTTCTCCTTCTACAGTTTATAAGCTTACCTCAATTTTATTAATCCAGTTAAATCTATGGCGACCTACATCTAATTTTTGCCATTCATCAAGACTAGGCACGTTGGCTAACAGTGGGGTTTCGATATAGCTCATATTCAATGTGGTAGCAAACCAAATAGCATTTAATAAAGTCAAACCAAGTGTAAGTTCACGCAAGGAGAACTTGTTTATAATAGTTTTGTGAAGGATAAGTTGAATAGCTGCCGATGGAACAACAACTTTGGCAGTAGACCAAGGATCTAATAAAAATTTGGATACTCTAGACTGCTTTCCAGAAAGAGTATTTGTCGTAGTGGTAGTTGTTGTTGTTGTTTGAATAGTGGACATTTGATATAATGAAAGTAAAAAGAAAGCAAAAAACGCGTTTTAAAGAAAAAAAAAATAAATTCTTAAACAAAATGACACATTCATGTCATCATTTTGTATAATGACGAGTCGGAGTATGTAATGTGCTGTCTGTTTGCCTTTATTAAGTAAAAGGTAGGGTCCTTTCAATTTAATAGGAAATTTGATCCAAAATGACATAATAACCTTTCGCATAAAGATGGAAATCGACTTCCTAAATGGGAAGTCAAAAGCTTCGATCGAATCTACAGATTTTTTGGTCAAAAAAGAAAATGAGAATTTATTTACCTAATATACAAACTTGTTATTACAAATAAAAACATTTTTTATTCCTATCCTTTACTAAAATACTCTTTAAGCTATTCAGGCATCCTCACTTTCTGGTTGATGTTCCGGCTAGAAATCTTTCGAATCGTCACCATACAATAAAGAAACAAGCGCATCTTAATGACCTGTAATAGCATGTTGCTTTTAATAAATTGAATAATAATAAGGCTCTAATATTCACAATCCATACTTAACTTGAAATCGTGACATGAAGGGAGCTTCATTAAATAATGCGATTGAACTATAATCTCTTTGTTGATCCGTAAAATATTCGTGTACGTTATTACATTTGACACTACAAACTCAATACCTTCTTTATAGATCAAACCTGATGGCTTTGATGTTGTCAACTTCAAGAAAGTGCCTGAAAAGCCCTGAAGCAAATGGAAAGCAAAAAGTGATTATGACGATATCTGTAAAGAAACCAGTTTGAGCGATAATAGTGATTACTATCCGTACGTTATCGGGAGATATAAAAAATCAAGATCACTTTGATCTGTCGAGATGCTTGACGATTTTGGAAATTTCGATTACTTGGCGTGAAAAAGAAAGAAGGTAAAAACCAGCTAATGTAGAGCATATCTCGGACTAAAAAAAAAATGAGATGCTATAGTGTCGAGAGAGAGGAAAGGTAAGCTTAAAAAAAATGTATTTCAAATTAAGTATATTATACAAAGAAACAACGATAGATACTCAACAAGGACTTATTAATACTAGCAGAAGAATTAGGTACATGTTGACACAATTATTAGGTAAAACGACCTCAAATTCTGATTTTCAAGAAGACAAAGAAATATTTAATAAAGTCTTTTATTTGTACAGTGTACTTGTCCCTATATTTGTATATAAAACTATTTATTATATTTAAAAACCAACACTTTTCTCATATCCCAATGACCTTGGTTTTCATACAATGCCTAAATACGGGGAGGGTACAAACCCGTTACAGGCCAAAAGGCTTGATGATACTCATTAGCTTTTACTAATCTGTCTCTAGCATTATAAAAAAACTCTTTCTTGGGTATTTAACTTTTGTTTTTCTAAAGAATCAGTAGTTTGTTCAATTTTGAAAGGAAAACTGGGTACTATTTATTCAAAGAAATAAAAATGAAAAATTTGTAGAAAACATCAATACAATATGAATTCGAAATTTTGAGCTATTAATTATTTGTTTATGATTTTTGTTGTAAGCAGTTGTATAATATGTTTGCTATAGCTTTTATGTTCATAAAATTTGAATCGACTATTCGAAGACTATATAAAAATTACATTTTTAAGCTAGTGTTAATAAAGAACGATAAGCTATCTTTTTTTTTCTCACTATATAACTATACTAAACACAATTAATTATAAAAAAAGTATAAACTGATACACTAGTTCAAGAAGCATTATTAACTAACAACTAAATACATAAAATGATATACTGAGTTGTTAACTAGCTTAGATCACCCTCTTCAGCAACGTATTGCGTGATATTGTCGTAAATATCCTATAGTACATTGCGTGACGAGAATGGTTGTTGATTGAAGATACTTTACCAACAAAATTTCCAAACATGGGCAAAGGGCAATTGTGGAGTGTGACCTAGCTGTAAATTAGAGTGGTTGGCAATATGAGATGGAGTAGTGGTCTAATGTTGCGAATACTTTGAGTATATTTTGTGTATTCACCTTTGGCCATAAGAATTTACAAACGAAACATTACCAAGCGGTTAGTTTTAGCATGTATTTGAACAGGAAGTGCTTCAATAAGTCGATAATATACGCACAAAAGGAGCAATTAGGAGCGTCAGGATTGATAGGAAAGAAACGGTGTGTATTAATTTATACGGTATCTTCTGGTTGATATGGCGATAGATAACCTTCCGCTAAATCGCAATAGATTGAAGGTTCTAAAAAGCCAGCCAAGGTTGTGGAATGATGTCTGTTAATTGCTTCATAACAGAGTTGATTTGATCACAGATCTTCTATCCTCAAAGGTTAAATAGTGGTTTAGAAGGTAAAAGGACCATTTTAAATGTCACCATATTTAACTTCAGCTGATGATTGCAATATACAAGTCATTAAAACTATACTATACGGCCCAGAAGGTTAGCTTTACAATTGATGCTAATTATTTAATGGCAAGATGACCACCATATAGCTACAATTGTCAACTAAAATATTTTGCTTAGTTCTAAAAGTTTTAGAATTAATTTTATTGATATACTACTGAGTAGAATGATTTAAACAGACTAGGGTTTTTAGTAAATTGAGTGACTAGGGCTGAATAATAAATAAGCTTTTAAACTAAATGAGCACAAATGAGCTTCAAGTATGAATGAATTCTCTTATTTCACATGTCATATAATCATAAGGAGTTAAAATTTATTCATATTGCATACAATTTAGAAAGAAAGGAGGATAATATGAGCTTAAATAGAACAAAAGGAGAGACAAAATACGGAATGACAGGAAGGAGAAGGAGTAATTAATACAGTGTGTTTGTAAAGGTATTTACAGTAATACATTAAATCTAGACAGTGGATTATTCAGGCATTGGCTTTTCTGCTGTAAAAATGATCCACTTTGCCATGCAATGATATTCTTCAAATTCTTTTATAGCGTCTTTACACAATTGCTCATATTCCTGTGGAGATACTTTGGCATGATCACACCACCATTTTTTCATTGATTTGAATAGTAATTTCATTTGTTCTTTATACAAATATCCAAATTGTCTTTGTACTAAATCAAGGATACATTAAAAGAAGAACAAAAATACAATAGACAAAAGAATGATACTTACAATCATCAGTAGGCCATTCTCCAATAGGAACGTTAAATTCCTCCCGGTTGATGTTAATAAATCCAGAGCTTTCCATAAATTCGGGAATAAATGACGCATAATCTGATCGAACACCACTTACAGCACATGCAGCAATGTACCACTCATTGATTATGGTCAACACAGGGCCTGGATTATGGTATTTGATATCTATGTTTTTTAAGCAAAAGGTTTGTTGAGGAGATAAAAATCAATGTTTTATGAAGCATAAAGCAAACATTACCATATTCTACCAATAGAATTTTTCCACCAGGCTTTATTATTCTATAGAATTCTTTAATTAAGCTGGGCCATCTTTCATAAGACATGAAGGTCCCCACATCTCTTTGATAAACAAAATCAAATGTGCTGTCCGAAAAAGAAAGATTAGGCTGACAAATGTCTTCATATTGAAACTGAACGTTATTAATCTGACCAGCAGATGTGGCTTTAGCAAGACCATGACCATACTTTTCGGAAGCTGATAAGATGTCAATCCCAATGATTTCACAATCAGGAAAGGCAATACCCATCTCGAGAGACCATAAACCTAATCCACGGTTGCGTTGATAATAAACAAGCAAGACATCTTTTTTATCTCTTATAGCTTATATATTACCTACTCCACAAGCGCTATCCAATATCTTTTTTGGATTTTCTAATTCTACATGATAGTTCCCTTTAAATATTTGCTTCAAAATGTAATGCTATAAAATAAACATTAGAGACGACTTCTGCTTGGGAATCTTTGCCTACTAATTTCTATTACCTCTCTTGTTTGTCTAAATATTATATGTACAAAGAGTATTGAAGGTTAACTTTGGTCTTTCATGTCACAGTGTATTTAATGTACCTATCCCTTTCTCTTTCTGCGCCGAATGGAATTACACAGTGATTCAAACCAGCACTTTTTTCTGTTGTTATTTCTTTGAAAAAGATAACATGCGAAGATTGAGGAGGCTCAGCCTCTTCAGAGATAATGGATGATTCACTTTGAGAATCATGACTACCGCGATGTCTTTTGAGTTGGGCATAAATGGATCTTGGTGAATGCCTTGGACTCTTTGGAAGGATAGGAGTTGATAGGGATGTTAATGGCGTGGCTTGATCGGCAGTAACGAATTGATGCCGTACTGGACTCACTGTTTTTCCTTCCTGTATTTTTACTGAACGTTTTTTGCTGGATGAATTATTAAAAGGGAACCGGTTGCTCTGTGGAGAATGCTCTCTTGATCCAGATGATGGATTAGCGTGGATTTGAAGTTTTTTGGGTACAGGTGAACCACTGGAATCATTAAAATCTGATTTACTAGGTACGTTGCCCATTAAATGACTACGGGTTAAAATAAACTAGATAAAAAGAAAGGAAAAAATAAGAAAAAAAGAAAAAAAAAAAAAAGAAAGGAAAAGAAACGAAAGAAAAGCAAGGATAAATTTGATCAAGAAGCACCTTGAAAACTTTTGTTTCCATTTCCTTTTCTTTTATAAATGAATTGAAAACGTGGACTTTCCATATGGAAGCATGTTCCCAAAACAACGGTTTTGTATCCCAACTCATTATGGCTTCTAACTGAGCCCGCTAGTTTGTCGTACGAAAGATGTGTTAATGACAAGGTGTTACAGTACACAATGAAGTCTAAAAGTCAACTCTTCCTTTTTATTTTCTCAACTTTTTCTCTCTTTTTAAAAAACATTGTAAAATTTTTACTTTCCAAGTTAGGATTTATTATTTATTAATTCTGTAAAAATCAATTTTATTGATAAAGAATAAAATTCTGCTTCTTAACACATTATATATTTCTGTCTCTTTTAGGCGTGAATGATGTGTAACACTAACTTTTAAAATCGCCCATTTAAAATAGATTTTCATTCGGATTGATGTGCTCTCATTTGCCTTTTCAAGGACCTGTGGTGAACTTTTTTTAGAAGTTATTAGTAAAAGAGATAAGGGATGATTTATACGATTAGGTATAGAGGTGATTGAGATATATAGTCAAAGCAAACAAAGTATATATGCTGCATTTCAAAATGAACAAACAAATCTGGCGTAGTGCAGAAAATGTACTTATTCCAATGCAAGATTCAATGAAAAAAGAAACTGACAAATTACGAATACTATTACTTTAATTGATAAAGTAAGTTGCTTTAAAAAAGCAATGCAAAAGTGTTTACTAAAAAAAAAAAGAGGCTCTTGTATCATAAAGTAGAGGCAGTTGCTTAGTTTATTGGTCTGCTGAGCGGCGATAGGGCCTGAAGAAAAAGTTACTAAAATAACCTATCAGATAAATGTCAGTAAAGTGCTCATTACAGAGGCTATAGATTTGAAGAGCAGTACTAGGAATTACCAAAGCTAAGGAGATGGCGATAATGAAAGTTGATCAAAAAATCTCAGTTGAAGATCATTCTAAAAATGACTCACTGCGTGAAATCTTGTAAACGTTTTTGTACAATACTGAGATCAAGTTTGTCAACGCTTTAAGGGCTTAACAATATTAACGTCTCTTTTTCAGAATTATTGAACTATTAGCAATAGTAGAAAACACGTGCTCACTGATAAAGATGACTTGAATCTTCATATTTTCATAGGTTTCAGCAGACCTACAAGGTTCTTAACAGTAGAAAAACTTTATGACAAAAGAATTGGGTTTTGTACAAAGTAGACTTTGATGTAAAGGTCAGAGCAATAAGTCCATTACATATTCTCATAAATACTTTGGAAGAATATGGATTTTGTGCTCAACCGTTTAGATTACTTGATATCTGACCTAACCATATGATAATAGTCACTTAAGAAGTTTTTCTTTCTCGTATACTTGTTGTATATGGTGATATATACATGCTGAAAATGAAAAAAAAAGGCTGATTAACAATGTTTTGGTTCACATATCCCAAGTGGTTACATATTTCTCATGCTAAAACGCTGTTAAACACTGAATCATGCATTTTAGGACTTGTAGGGGAAAAAGAAATAATTTTGAGATGGAATTATGTACTGGTTTTCATCTTCCATTCTATGTTGTACTGTCTCATTCTAAAAATACATTAGTATAATATCAAATAATGTAGTGATTTATTGATCGAAACGGTCTATTATCTTTTTATAATAAGTCCTCCTTTTTCATTTATTTATCTTTTGTTCTTTAAACCTATCATGTTCTCGACTAATGATCGCTACGCAAAGCTATTTTTATACAACAAAAAAAAAAAAAAAAAAAAAAAAAAAAAAAAAGAACAACACCAACCAGTGTTTGTAAGATTGCTAATGGGACTTTTATCAAAACCACCGACTGAATTGTATCAAATCTGTCAATTAAATTTGAAAACCACGTTTTTCTTTAAAAAAAAAAAAAACCATCAACTGTGACCGAGTGCTATGTGTCCCTTTATACAATAAAATTTTGCAATATAACGAAATTATTTTAACCTTTTCTAATTCTCTTTTTAAGCCGTATATTAAAGCACCTTCATCGATTTATGCAGATATAAGTTGATGATCCTATATATTTCTTTATCAAGTAGATATAAAGAGGTAATTTCTAAAGTACTACATGTATGGCAACTGAGATGAAATGGAGCATATAGATCTCTGGTATCACATGTTTTCCTATATGCATCAACCATTTAAAATTGCTGCATAATCGGCCATTTCTGAAAGGCAGCTGCGGTCTTTCAGTTCATAGATTTAGGCAGTAACCTATGTTATACATATTTTTCTACATTGAGCTCAGTTGCTAGAATATTAATAGTCATTTCATGTTAAGAAACATGTAGTTTATAGTTGCTTCTTCGATGAAGCCTGAAGCGCATCTTAAGCAACACGATACCTCTAGACTCCTTTTCTATCTTCCTAGCTCTGGGAAGATATCTGCAAAATATGATTCCTAATAATATTCGCATTTTTGACACTCATACTTCCATACTTTTAGTCATATGCATAGCATGAAGAGGAAGGATATGCCACATTCTAGAACTAAACACCTTCCGAAACCAATTCGTCTCAAACCCTTAATTGATTCAATCAGGGTACTTCCTAGTCTTCTTAGTTTGCAATACACTCCATTGTCACTTTTATCATAGGCCTGATGGTTTGACGTACAATTGCCCATTTGTTCCATTTACAGCTTTTAGTCTTACTGTTTAAACCCGTGCCTTTGTCGTCAATGAAGTAATTATAATCTTTATTTTTCCTTATTCAAATGCCCCAATTTAGCTTTTTCTACTCCTCGCTTTCCTCATGAAACCTTCTCCAAACCTTTTCCCGCTTCTAATATTGTTTCCGTTGCATTTGTAGCCTTTACTGCTTCTGGTCTATTTCCTCCTACAACCATATTCACTGAACTGAATCCAATCGCCTCGTTTTCTAGTCTTATTGGATATTCCACATCCTCCGCTCTTCTCTACTATGTCTTCTTCTGTGCTAATGATATTCTCTTGGCAGTGTCTATTTATATATTTAAAATCATTCTTCATTTTATTTAGCCATTATACATTACTTTTATTTTACAAGTCGTATTCCTCTTAGACGTGTGCTACCCAAATTTCGCTCTAATATAGTTCAAATATATATATAAAGAAATGATACAATCAATTTAAAGCCAAAGTTCCTTTCTTTTTATTACGAAACTTATCACTTTAAATGATTTTCTGTATATTTATGCTTGTAAAAAAAAAAAAAAAAAAAAAAAAAAAAAAAAAAAAAAAAAAAAAAAAAAGAAAGCTTGCAGGAGGCAAAGAGAAAAGAGCAGGCGACATTATTATTGAAGAGCCTACTATAGAGTACATTGATGTAGAGGAGAGTACTGCCATCGAGAACAACAAGTCAGTAGTAAAAGGTACAACTACTGCTCACTTTGTAAAATTTATAAGTGAGCTTCTTGATATCATGAATATGGACGAAAGTCTTATGGGTAGTTACCTTGTAATGGATTACTGTACTATTCATAAGTCTCATCCAATGATAAGAAAAATTGAGAGTAGATGTTATAGAGTAATATACCTACCTCCTTGTTCGCCAGAGCTTAACCCAATTGAGCAGCTTTAGGCTATAGTTAAAGGAAACCTCAAACATCGTCGAATGTAAACTTATCGAGTCGAAGTACTGATGCTTGTAATCAATTTCTTTATGATTTCTCTAGTCAAATCATTCACTGTTGTAATTAAATACCCATGTGAACATGCTTTTAAAATCATACTATGATATTTTCATAACACCATGTCTTTTTAGAATATAAACCTTACGAGAATTGATATGATTAAATCAGTTTTATTGGGCTCAGCAAAGGAACTATAATGGAGATTTTGATAAGTAAATATATCATCATTATGCAGTGACATTGCAAGATGACGATTCAACAATTTATGCTCATCAAGTATGTTCTTAATATATTTATCATTGAGGTTTGATGAAAAATATAAAGAACTTGATACATTCAGATGCTAATAACTTCTCGAGTCCTACCTACTATGTGTAACTACTATTCTGTGTGAATCTAGAAAACAAGTATCTTCTATTGCAAGCTACTATATGGTGTAGACTCATTGTAGGCACATTGCTATTATTCGGTTGTAGCTGTGTTCGAATAAATACACATAAATGGGATGGGAGTATTTCTTTTTAACATTTAAATCAATTTCTGGAGACACTTTTTCTTTTTGTTCGTACATTTCACTCGTGAAAGCACATTGGAAAATGAAAGGAAAACAAAAGGATTTTTTATTCCCTTCAAACCAAAAGAAGCCATCTAGGAGCGGAAACGGTAGGCTCCATATCTAATAATGGATCGAAATGTCACTGACCACAAAATTGATACTATTATAAATTCGTTTGAACTATATGTAGAGGACAATTCAGATGACGACTTCCAACCCGTTGTAACAGATAGAAAAAAAAAGTAAGTTGCATTGTCAAACTTAATGTAGGTAAACAGCTGGTCTAACGTATGAAGCCCATCATAGGTAGGGAAAATACTCCACAGAGTGGATCACAAAAGAGGCTCAAAGGCAAAGGAAAAGCTACAGATTCTGAAGTTACTACTACAGGCAATACTGGTATCTCTACAACAGATGAACCTACCACGTTCAATAAGATCACTCTTGATGATTATGATCTTGAATATAGCGGTGACGATTTTGATGCATCTGTAGTCAAAAGACCCTTTTTTGGGTGAACCAACCAAGTCTGCTTTTCGTATCACCAAATCAACCTCTGCTGCTGTGGAGTCAAGCACAACTGCTTCTAAAACAAGTCTAACTTCCCTCAAGCCTAGTAAACCTGTTCCAACTGCTTTCAAGTCAGCTGCAACTTCTGTCAAGTCAAGTTTTTGTCCTGTGTCTGTTGACAAGGCAAGTGACATTAAAGATGACCCTAAGAAGATAAGCAAGCGTGTGATGGCAATTAAAACGACTGTAAAGAATATTTGGAAACCAGCATATTTAAAGTCATTGTATGGTTTGGTTCACACTACCAACTTACTAGTTACACATACCTTTGCCTTCACAAAGTACATATATTTACAGGAACTGACAGCAAATGAAAATTTTGCGCTGAACCACTTTGTGACAAAAGATATCTTTGTTAAAGTTTTTCTGAGTCTTGTTCTCTCAAAGGGTGGAAATAGCACAAGACTGAAGGATTCGACCAAAAACTATAGGAGATTGATATCAAAGTATAAAGAAGCTTACTTTGAAGACGCTGGTTATGCTCTCCCAACTTACCATATGCTCAGCAAATAGCTTTGTACGAGTGTACGAAGATCCAAACGGCCTACTATAATAACATCAAAGCTCATTTTGGAAGCACGCTGTGTGGTTTGATAAACAAGTTATTTAAAAAGAAGGAAAAGGCAGAGGGTCTCAGAGGAGAAATGCAAGCAAACAAGTCTAGTAATAAAGCGATAAAAGAAGCTACCTGAAAGAAAATTTATCGGCCTTGCAATCAGGTGAAGCTTGCCATCGCAAAAAAAGAGATGCCTGAAGTTGGTCTTTTAGATGATCAATCAAGAGTGCAATTAAATGGTTTTCTCTCAAGTTACCCAGAGAACTACACTTTTCAAGAGAACCCAATTTACTATGACGTTATGGCTAGTCCAAAAAACCATTTCAAAGCCTTCTTCAGACTTGCTGAACTGTCTGAAGCTGAACAGACGAAACAGTTTGCTTGTTTCCCGCTACGTGCCACCTTTATTCCTTGCTACATGATGTTGGATAGCAAAATAATCTATTACCATGTTCTCAAGAGCAAAAAGAATCCAAAAACAGGAAGCAAGTTTGAGACATGGGGTGCTATCGTAGACCTAAATAAAAAGGCGTACGAGCATCAAGGATTTCAAAAGCCTTTGCGATTCCAAGGAACTCTCGAAACAGATGGAGTCGATGTCTCCATAATAAAGCAAAATACTGATACAAGGAATTCGCCTAAACCCAACACCGAAAAGAAAGTGGACGGTAATCAAGCAGAGCATATTGAAGGATTAGGTCAAGCTAACTTAAAGAGAATTGAAGGCAAGTGCGTCTTGATAGACCCTGGAAGGCGGGACTTGATGTACTGCATGAAATAAACCAGCACTGTTGAAGAAAAACAAACACTTATATTTACCAAGAACAACCGCTCAAAATGTTCAAGGCACTTCAGATATTTAAGAAAGCATACTTAACCTTTTGTGGTCCAGAAAGCCGAAGCAATCCTTTCTAGATCTGAATCCAACTCTGTAAACTTGAAAAAGTTTGTACAGTACATTAAAACAAGAGCATCAGTAGAAGCCACTTTTTACGAATATTATGGAAACGAGACAACAAAGTCTAAATAAACATATTTCCCTGAATCCGAATTTGACTTTCGAGTCGACCAAAAACGTAATTTGTATTATGGAAATCTGTTCATAGCAAGAATCCGTGGTTTTTCCCCTCAACCTGAGAATTACTCTACTGATAGCTCTGTAAAGTTTCAACTGTATTCCACCTACCTACAAACAATGCTACAACAAAAACATAATTCAGAAAGACTAGATGGCAGTGAGAAAAGCAAATTTCTAGGTCTGGCAAAAGAGATGTGTAGGCGACCACAGCAAAGCAATTACAAAAAGATTATCAGTACAGCATTAGAAAAGCTACAACTCTTACCTTTCGAAAATTGAAGTTTTCAAGTAAACTCTTCTTTGACCAGAATGATCAAAAATTGGTACGTAGCTTAAAAGCAAAGTTTGGTCAAAATACTGTCTTAGTTTTTGGAGATGGTCCGCCCCTAATGTCAAATGTCAAGAACCGACAAGAAGCAAGGGGTTAATCAGGATGTTAAAGAAGAACGGGTTTGCTGTCTACTTAATCAATGAATATAAAACATCTTCCTATTGCCCAACCTGTGAAAATGAATTAGAAAAATTCAAAACGGTGCCAAACCCTCGCCCTTACCAACGGAAAAAGAAGCCGGACGTGCTATGTAATGGTTTGTTGAGGTAATCCAAAGATTAATTCTTGATAACTAATGCAGTACTAGGTGTAAGAGCCTCTCATGCCTTAAACAACAAACCACAGGAATAAAAAGAAGACTTTGGAATCGCGATCAAGCAGCCGTATTGAATTTTCTCAAGATCCTAAATAGTTTGAGAAAGACTGGCGAATGCCCTAGTCTTTTCACCAGAAAATATCTTTTAAACTGATCATCTTTAAGTAGAACAAAAGTAGGAAAATCACAAAAAACTCTCCACCAAGGTTATCGCTTTGATCATTTAATACAGGTATTGCATTAAAACAAGTACAAAGCGACAACAATAAATGTACTAAACGAAATTCTCATTTAGGTTAGTGACATTTATTTTTCTGGAAATGACATTTGTTTTTTTGCTAAATGAAGTTTATTTTCTTCAAACCGACAAAATTTACCAGCCCCACTGTACTAGAGTGCGCTTTCTATGAAAAAAAAGAAAAAAAGAAAAAACATGCTATTGGTATCCAAATGCATATGTGTAACCAATTGTCATATGTCATTTATTGGAAAATCTTCGCCGCTCATTTAGTGCCCTTTGTGTATAAAGTCGCGTCTTTGGCTAAAATGATGGCAATATATTTCAAATATATTTAAATAAAACTTTGTGTGTGCGCGTATCGTCTTTTAAATATCAAAAACACTATATACTCTTTATTTGATAAAACACATTGTCGCGTAAGTCCTTTTTTCAGCAGTTTATAAAGACCTTCAAAAGCCCGCTGTGTTTTAATGCAAAACCTTTTTTTTACTCGGACACTTCACTTGGAAAGGCATTTACTTGTTGTGAAACGATTTAAAACAAGCTACAAAAATAGAGTACATGATTTAAAAATTCCTTTTCTTTTTTTCTTTTTTTTTTTTAAAAAAAATATCTTTAGAAATGTCATACGGTGAAGCCGATTCTTATCAAGGTAAATATAGAAGAGAAAAAAGAAAGATTGAGAAAATTTAAAATTTTAAAAAAAACCTTAAGGGGCAGACGCATCTCAAGTATCTCGCTACGCTAAGCAACACGCTCAATACAACGATGACAGTAAGTAGTTGGGAGAAAGAAGAGTCTTTACAAAAAAGAAAACTAAGCCTTTTATTAGGCGATGACGAAAATGGTGTCTTTTCTCAAGCTTATCACCATGTCATGAACCGTAAAGATGAACACAAAGAAGTTGATGAGGATGAAGCTCAGCAGGCTGCCAGTGCTCACGACCAAATCTATAATCAAAACGGTGGTCAGCCTAATCAAGAACACTCCTCTCGTGACCTTGGTTCTGCCGCAGCTATGCAAGCCTTCAAGATGTTTTCTGGTGGAGGAGGAAATGGAGGTAGCAGTGAGTTGATCGGTTTAGCTATGGGTGAGGCACAAAAACTTTTCAACGCCCAAGGTGGCGGAGGAGCTAATCAAGCTGAGATGCTTCAAGCTGCTGCTGGAATGGCCATGAAGCTCTTGATGACACAACAAAAAGGAAGCAGTGGTGGAAGTGGTAGTGGATTGGATGCTGTCATGGGTATCTTGGGTAACCTTGGTGGTGGTGCTCAAAAGCAAGAAAGTAGTGGAGGAATTGCTGGTATGCTTGGCAAATTTTTGTAATACTTTTAATCTCGTGGTGTAACCAATGTAATAACTTGTTAAATAAAAAAAAGTTCCCCTTCATAAACTACAAGAAAATGTATCCGTGTAAAAGAGAGAGGGAGACAAAGAGAGGGGAAAGATAGTAATATGCATGGATGTTAATTATTTTAATTTTTCTATATAAGCTATATTTCTATTTTTTTACACTTCTCCTTTTTTAAAATGATTTTCTTTTTATGTTTAACCATTATATTCTGTCCTCCCCTTTTTTTTTACTCTTTTTTTTAAAAAATAAATAAATAAATAAATAAATAAGAGATGTATGAAGGAAAAAAAGATAAAACCAAAGACTATTCCTTAGGTTTACACAGTGCCTGTATGAATGGCAATGTTGGTAAATTATGAAGAAAAAGAAAAAGAAATTTGACATCATGTTCACTGTTCAATATTAGGTTTAGTAAAGTTTGCTCTTGACCATGGAGCACCTATAGATTCTGTTGTGAATGGCTTTATGCCGCTTCAATTAGCCTGTATTAGCGATAATCACATTGCAGTTGTTCAATATCTTATTGACAGAGGAGCTGATGTCAATGCTCAAAAGTAAGAATATGTCTGTATAACCTCATTATATTTATTTTTACTTTAGGTGGTCCAAAAAACATAGTGCAGATAAGTCGCAAGCTGTTGCAGGAGCTACGGGCTCAACTGCTTTACATGTTGCTTGTGCCAACGGCTGTACAAAAATAGTCGATTTATTATTAAGGAATGGAGCGAAAATTGATGTAAAAGATAAATATGGATCGAGACCTATTGATGTCGCAGTAGCAAAGAATCACGTAGAAATTGTTAAATTATTAGACACATTTGGTGCTATGCAAGCCATGATGCAAGAAGTAAACATTGGCAATCAAAAAAAACCTGAAAGAAGAGAAGTAATTGGACGACATTCGATAGATAATGCATACATGTCAAGAACAGAGAGATTACGTAGACCTAGTTTACCTTCTGTATTCGAATCACAAAAATTGGATATACCTGATATCTCTACTTTACCACCACCAAGACACAGTATTAATACCAGTCGACCCACAGCAGAAGAGTTATCAAGATCAAAAAATGATTGGTACAGTCGTGGTGTAGTAAATTACTATGAGGATGAAAATTACCTTCAATCATTAGAAAGAAGAACATACGGGATTAATGGTGAAGGAGGTCGAAGTTCATTAGATACAATTAGACCTAGTATAGAAAATGGGGTGGTACGATGTAGTTCGGATGGCTTAAGAACAACTGCTCTAAAAAATGCAATGGCAGCTAATTTACAAGATGAAGAAGATATTGAACCTCGTCCATCATTTTGTGAAGAACAAAGACCAGAGATTGCACCACCTAGAAAGTCAAGTTGGTGGAGTATTAATAGTGAAGAGCGCAAATTGGCAGATGATAATAATAGTAGAACAAGTCTTGATTTCATTAGACCAAGTTTTGATGGAATATCACAATTAGCTAAAAAAAGTATGGAAGGATTATCACGCAAGAGCATAGATGTGGATGAATATGTAAATATAGAGAACAAAAGGAATGTTAAAAATGGATTTCTTTCAAAATGGTGGTCTTCAGCAAATAATAAGAAATAACAATTATTGATGTATACCCCCTTTATGTATATAATAATGATAATAAAAAAAAATAACAATAATTATTATGCTGTTGGTTGAGACTTATCAAACCAAAGTTTAACTGACTTGTCTTGATCAATTGAACCAGAAGCAATAATATTCATGGTTGGATGACATGCAATACAAAGCACTACATCTGAATGCCCTTCTAGTTTTTGTACAATTTCTTTTGTTTGTAAATTCCAAATAAATATGTTATGATCTTCACTTCCGCTTACAATCCATTTGCCTCCTGTCACACTGAAACTAGCAAATATACAATATTTACTATTTTCATGTCCTCGATAAGTTTTTAAACATTTTCCAGTATGATAATTCCACAGTCGTAAAGTATTATCTAGTGTAGATGCAAGGATATATTTACCATTAGGCGAGAATTTAACAAAAGATCTACTATCTATTAGCTTCCATTGTAGATAATAATAAAATAACTTACACAGGTGGATTATCATCATCAACCAATGTCTTTAAACATTGCCCACTTGCTGTATCCCAAATACGACTGTAAATATTGAGTTAATAATTTATGACGATTGTTTATAACTATACTTACATTAAACCATCATGACTACAACTAACAATCATAGTACCATCTCTATTAAAATGAACTGCAGAGACAGGATCTGAGTGTGCGGGCAATGTCTTCATACATTTTCCCTTCTTGACATCCCAAATCTTGATACTTTCATCAAATGAGCCAGAAACAATCAAATTGGATTGAGGATTATAATTCACACAAAACACATAATTTGTATGTCCTTTTAATATTTTGATAGTATCTCTCTATTACATACATAAATAAAAATACGATAAAGGCATATAACAATTTCTTTTACAACTTACAGTAGCGAGACTCCAAATACGAATTGTTCTATCATCAGAAGCAGAGCATAAATTTTGAGAATCCGAAGACCAAGCAACATCAGAAAGACCTTGAGTATGACCCTCTAAAGTAGCTTCATACTTTCCGTCCAATGCATGCCAAATTTTAATCGTTTTATCGGCAGCTTAATAAAACAATAAAGTAAAGTGCCATTATTATCACGGTTAAGAATAACAAGAATATACTTACAGCTGCTAGCAAGCCATTTACCATCAGGAGAGAATTTAACACTAGAAACAGACATACGATGTCCTACCAAGGAATACTTTAATTCATATTGAGGTTTACGTTGGTCTACTTTTGGTTTCTGGTCTGCTTCATGTTTCTTTTCAATAGGTCCTACTTCTGAGCTTTCTTCTTCTTCTCTAGGTCTTTTTTCGCTGTCCACTTAATACAATATAAGAACTTGTTTTTTAATATAGAAATCAACTTACTTTTTGTAAGAAAATTTGTATGTTATAAAAAGAAAAAAAAAAAAAAAAAAGCTGTGTAAAAAAAATCCAAAGAATTTTCTAGTGACTGTTTCGTGTAAAGACACCCCAATACTGTAAAAAAGAAAAGAATCCAGATTTCAATACACTGTAGATCTAACTATGAATTATCTTTTATACAAATAGGTTTATTATAAATTGTAAAAAACGACGAGACTAAGAAAAGAAAGGATTATAGATATAAGATTAAAAAAGAGCTTGCATTGCGACTTAAAATAAGGAAGCTGTATAAAAATAGCATACAAAGAAAAGACAAATCAATATCAAGAATAACGATGACAATCAAGATAAAGCACGGCCTTCTTGTATGATTGATTCATATTGAAAAGCTGCTATCACAATAGTGAATCTAGCATAAAATACGTAATTAAAAAATGTTGTCAGTCTCTTCTATTTAAAGTTGCTTAAAAGTTTTTATTTTGAAGCTACCACGACATGTTCCTTTGACTCATAGAAAAGACATATCCCAATTAGGAATCCTTCCTTTTAGGGTAATTTCATTTCTAACGCTTAAATAATCATTTCATATACCGAACTTCTTCACACGATTAAAAAATAAACCAGTGCCCGCAATAAGATATATAATCAATCAATTTGTTTTAATTCTTTTTTTTTCTTTCTTTTTCTTCTTTGCCTTTTTTATGCTTAAATCTGCTTTGCAGACAAACTATATTAGAGCTTGTTTAAATCCTTCACGTAAACCCTTTATTAAAAAATTTAGTATGGCTACTGCAAGATCTATCATTACCACTACCGATGTACCCAAGGTATGAATGTAGTATGACGCGAATTCATTTTTTTATAAACTAACCAGATAATCTAGCTTAAAGATCCAAGCTTACTCAAACACGCTGCTTTCATTAATAATGAATGGACAAACAAGAATACAAAGGAAAAATTTTCTGTGTTAGGTAATAAAAAAGAAAAAAAGTAAATCTTTTTATTAATTCACGTCTACTTTTCTTCCTTCTCGGTACATAGACCCTGCTACTGATAAGGAAATCGGTCAATTACCAGACTTGGGAGCCCAAGAAACCAAGGAAGCCATTCAAGTAGCTGCTGAAGCGTTCAAATCATGGTCTACCACTACAGGCAAAGAACGACATGATCTTTTGCTCAAATGGTATAGACTGATCATGGATAACCAAGAAGATTTGGCTACCATCTTGACCTGGGAAAATGGTAAAACATTAACAGAGGCAAAAGGTGAAGTGGCCTATGGCGCCTCTTTCTTTGAATGGTTTGCTGAAGAGGCTGTTCGTACCTATGGTACCGTCATTCCTTCCCACATCCCTCATCAGCGTTTTATTACCATCAAGCAACCTGTAGGTGTGGTGGGTATCATTACGCCTTGGAGTAAGTTTTGAATCAGTTTTATGTCATTATTGAGAGTATTCAAGACTGTATGTATAGATTTCCCTATTGCTATGATCACACGCAAAGTAGGTGCTGCTTTGGCTGCTGGCTGCACTTGTCTTATTAAGCCTGGCGCAGAGACTCCTTATTCTGCATTGGCATTATGTGAGCTTGCTCAGCGTGTAGGCATTCCTGCTGGTGTTGTCAATGTTGTTACTACACACAAAAATGTAGCTGAAGTCGGCAAAGAACTATGTACAAACTCTACCGTTAGAAAAATATCATTCACTGGATCGGTAAATAGTTTTTTTTTTTTTTTTTTTTTTTTTTTTTTTTTTTTTTTTTTTTTTTTTTTTTTTTTTAATAATGTATATAGACTGCGGTTGGTAAACTTTTAATGTCACAATCATCCAGTACAATGAAGAAGGTATCTATGGAGCTGGGTGGTAATGCTGCCTTTATTGTCTTTGATGATGCGGATATACAAGCTGCTGTAGATGGTAATAAAAAAAGAAAAAGAAAAAGAGATGTATGAAAGACTTATTTGTATCAGCTATTATTGCTTGTAAATTTAGAGGTACAGGACAAACTTGTGTATCAGCCAACCGTATCTATGTCCAAAAGGGCATCTATAAAGAACTCTCCAGTGTTCTTTCTCAAAAAGTCAGTCAATTCAAAGTCGGTCACGGCTTCCATACTGACACAACTCACGGCCCTCTAATCAATGAAAAGAGTGTTGAAAAAGTCAAGAATCATGTTGAAGATGCGGTCAGTAAGGGAGCTGAGGTCTTGACAGGTGGCAAGCATCTTGGTGGTAGCTTTTTTGAACCTACCGTCTTGGGTGGTATGAAGAAAAACATGGTGATTCATGCCGAAGAAACCTTTGGTCCTGTAGCTGCCTTGTTTGAATTTGATTCTGAAGATGAGGTGATTTCCCTTGCCAATGATACTAGCTTTGGTTTAGCTAGTTACTTCTTCTCTCGTGACGTAGGACGTTGTTGGAGAGTAGCTGAACGTTTGGAATCGGGTATGGTGGGTGTCAATACAGGTATTATTTCTAATTGTTATGCACCTTTTGGAGGCGTCAAGGAAAGTGGTCTTGGTAGAGAAGGCTCACAGTTTGGTATTGATGACTATACGCACATTAAGTATATCAATATGGGTGGTATTTAAGATGTAATTTATAATAAAGACAATGTACATAACTTTGATGATTATTTTTTTTTTTGATTGTACGATGTCGTCGGAGCCTAAATAATGAGGGTTATGCTTGAACATGCATCACTTGCTCTTTTTTTTTTTTTTTTTTCTTTTTTTTTCTTTTTAAAAAAAAATTAAAAGAAAATGTCTCTTATTTACGGCCTCGTTGCCAAAGGATCTACTATCTTGGCTGAACATATGAACAGCAGTGGGAACTTTGCTACTGGTTAGAGAAAAAAAAAGCACATAAGAAAGGGCTTAGCATATCTACATTTTGCTATTGTCCTTGTATATAAAAGTTTTTATTTATTAACAAACATCCAATACAGTGACCCAAGCTATTCTTGAAAAGATTCCACCCAACAATTCCAAGCTTACTTATGTCTATGATAGGTAAAATATTTACAACACATGCGGACAATATAATAATATAGATGTAGATATCTGTTTCATTATATCTGTGAAGATGGTATTACCTACATGTGCATGGCTGATGATTCCTTTGGTCGTCGTATTCCTTTCATCTTTCTTCAAGATCTAAAAGAAAAGTTTTTGTCTACTTTTGGTAAACACCGAGCTCTTGAGGCTCCTCCTTATGGATTAAATGAATTTTCTCGTGTGATTGAAAAACAAATGGTATGATTTATGATGACAATAGTAATAATAAAATTTTATTCATGATATAATAGGAGTATTATTCAACAAACCCAAGTGCAGATCGATTGAAACAAGTTCACGGGGAAATTGAACAAGTAAAAGACGTCATGGTTCATAATATTGAAAGAGTCTTGGAAAGAGGTGAACGTATTGAATTATTAGTCGATAAAACAGATAATTTAAATCAACAAGCATTTGCTTTTAAAAAGAGAAGCACTCAATTAAAGGTAAAGCATAGTCATTGTATGTATTCTTTTTTTTCTGATTGTTTTTTAGCGTGCAATGTGGTGGAAGAATACAAAGATTGTTGCTTTGATCATTGTTGTTTGTTTCGTAAGTTTATTTTAAATGATGTTCTTTGTTTGTGCTGACTGTTTCCAATAGGTAATCGCATACTTTATTGCTACATCTGTTTGTGGATTTCCAGGTATAAAAAAAAATGTAAATGCTGTATAAATTAGTTTTATCTAAACCTGGTTATTGTCACTAGTCTTTCAATCATGTAGAGCTTCGAACCCCTCACCCCCTCCTCCTGATCAATAAACCCCAAAAATTAATTATTCCCCCTCCTTTTCAAGCAAATAAAAGAAAATATTTTCTCTTTTAATTTTTTGTATCTAAAAAAAATCTAATGATGTTGGAATAAAATATGCGTTCGTGTGTATGTGTATGTGTATAGGTTGAGATGCTTAAGATGAAGGAGGAGGATTAACATCATTTGCTGCTGCTTCTGCTGCTTCTTGAGTTGCTTTTGCTTTTAATTCTTGTGCTTTTTCTAAATCAAACCTTTCCTTTGCTCGGACCACTTTGGATTGAATATAAAAAGAACCTCCCTTTGAAGGATCGTTGGCATTAAACAGATGATCATAATTCTATTTTTTTGTATGAGACATAAAGCACATCAAAAGAGATTAGTTTCTTTTTTACCTTTGTGATTTTAGAAAGATCTGCTTCTTTAGTCACATTTAAAATTTGACAAGCTTCTTCCATGGACATTCCTGTTTTACGAGTCAAAGCATCCAATACAGCTTCTTTTGTGCCTGCCTTTGCATTAGAAACAGGATTGCCTCCATTCTTTGCAGCATCTAAAAAAATGGGTTAAGGTTTTTATAGATAATTATTCACAATAACTTTACTAGCAGCAGCTTGTTTGTAAGCAGCGACAAATGCTCTTGTTACTACGGATCCTAATGAAACAACGATTTGTGCAATAATTCTAGCAGACTATTTATGAATTTTAATAAAAGTTTCTTTAAATGATTTATTAGATCTGATTTGATTATACCATTTATAAATTAAAAAAGTAAAGTATATATGTAGCAAGGCCCAGCCTTGTTTTTAGATTGTTTTGACGGAATTTAAATAAAGAGCGAATTTTGTTACAGCCTCCTTGACAGTGGCAAGATAATCAATAATAGAACTGATGGAGGGATGGCCTTGGATGACACCATGAACAGCAGTATTAAAGTCGATCTGATCTATCCTTTCATAAAAGTCTTTCCCGAGAGGTAGCTGCAAGATCTTTTGCTCTAACTGATCAAAAAAGACCGTTTGGTTTTTCTTTTGAAAATAATCTACTCGTACCAATTTTTTATCCCACTCCACGTCTTGCTGAATCAGCGATTTCAAATAATATATGTGTCTTATAAGCCTGTCAGATGCAAAGAGCTGTTGGTGATAATCCAATACGATCTGAAAGAATTGGTTTCGAAACGCTTCTACCTTGAGCAATTGGTTTACTAACGGTCTGCGATTCATGTTTTCTAGTAATCCAAACCGATCAATGGTTTCCAATGCATTCCCTGATTCACTTGATTTCTTTTTAGGTACAAGGCTATTTCCAAGTGTTTGGTCCAGGTCGGAAGGTAACCAGATAAGTTTTCCGTTCTGATTAAAATCTTGATAGAGTAAATAATTATGCGCAGCACCCAGATACCCATCATTATGACCTAATAATAATTCTAGGGCAAGACTATACATATCTGTGAGTTGGATCTCTATTTCTTTGACCTTTTTTGCCTACTTTTTTAAAAATACAGGTACATCGAGCTTCTTATTCCACTCCTTTTCTAAGTCTTTTATACTCCCATTCCATGACTTTGTATTCTCAATGAATTCAATAAACGAAATCAGTGGATTTAGACCATGAACGCTGTGTGTTCTTTCTTGAAGCTTGTAAGCAGATCGATTAGTACATGTTTCAATATAATCCTCTTCATTAGGCCCCAAATAACCTAAATTGGCCCCTAAACGAAGTTTCCCTATAGCCATTGGGTTTTCTTGCATAGCTCCTTGAAATAATGCACCGCGTTTATATTTCTCCTCGCCTTGTCCAAACGATCTTTTCATGAATGGATTTTTATAATGATCTGCCATTAAATAAAGTCCTTGAGGCTCTTCATTGATAAATAGACTATGCACACCCGAATCAGTCCTCTCCTTCTCTTTTTATTGTTATTATTACCGAATATAGGAAGCTCTTGCCGTAGGTACTTGAGAAGCATCCAGGATATCATAATATAATTTTTCGCGCATATAACTTGGATCAGTAGCACATGAACGAAGTTTGAATCTTCTGAACCCATTCAAAGCTTTATTCTTTGCTGATTTATTCTTTACTGCTTTAGGTAGAACGATACCGTAAGAAAGTTTTTTAAATAACCTTGATGTTTGTCCACTTAACGAAACACGAGTATTTTTAAATGTATCCAATCTTTTAGACCTAGTACACAAACACACACATTAACAAGACATTGAACAAACATGTATCCATTTCTTTACGTGATACGTGAAATGTTGGCAATGATTTGAATGTCCTCTAAAAGATTGGCGTGTAACTTTTTAAGATCAGCAGGAGCAGCACGAATGTGTAATGTGGGTATTTCATGCATCGGATGAACCTGATCGAGTCGACGATGGGAATAATTTCTGGCAGGCCCCTTAAATCTCATTTTAGGTAAACTTTGTACATGACGCATGGCTGTATCAGCCCGACCGTAAAAATCAAATGGTGACAGGGTCTCTCTGTAAAATGTTTCTCGCTCGATTTCATGATTTCTCTCATCCAAGACGACGTATTGATATCGTTTGAATGAAGAGCGAGGTATGAGCGCTGTATAAATCAGTGGATCCAGGGATTGTTTGTTATCAAGGTGATACAAGTGATCATTGTCGATGTGGACAGCCATCTTGTAAAAATCTAGATTCTTGTTGACTCGATAATTGGGTGCATGAACTACACTGAATTGAACAGTTGTATTTAAGGCAGTGACCCAAGAGAGATAGAGTGTGAACAAAATGGCTGAATAAACAAGCATCGTGTCACTACAAAAATAAAAAGAAAAACGAAAAAAGAGAGAGAGAAAAGGAAAGGAATGTATAAGGGGTTATTGAATTTATTGTTTGACCGTGAATCTAACAAAAAGGGGATAATAAATATAATTAATCATGGGTCTCTGAATAATCAAAAGGAAGACTAATTTGTAAAACACGTTCATTTTTCTTTTTAATGAAAAGACCATAATGTTCACTGAGAGTTTTAGTGGGCGAAAACCGGGGTCAATACCATGTGCTTTGACTAATAGAATGGGTTCAGTGAATGAGAAACTGATTGCGAATGTCCAATGATAGCACAGTCACTGCTTACATCTGTATGACTAGCAAGAAAACTTATAGACTAGAGCAAGTTCATGACTAGATTGATAATGAAGTAAGAATCAAACAAATGAATGCTTTTACAGTATATTCAATCAGTACTTTTTATATATGCATAAAGTCTAAATTATTGTTAGTTAATTACCCTCCTTTTTATATATAAACATGCCACTGAAAAATAAGCTGGCCAAAGGATTTCTGCTAAAATTTAAAATGGTGACACCATTACCCCTAAAAAAAATACTAATTGAATATAAATGATTACGTACACAGTTTACTAAGCTGCAGGGCAACTTGCTCTCAACTTGAGTTACTGTTGCATGAGATTTAGTTGAATTGAACAAAAGGCTAGTTCGTAAAGCTAAACAGAAAGGCAGAATATTATTAAAAGAAATATAAAGAATCTTGTATCATAATTTGATCAAAAAGTAATCATCTAAACACAGTAGAATCAATAAAATCAACCAAATGTTACTGAATCACTTAATACAACTATAGTCTACGCACCTGCAGAAGACAAAGATGCACAAGTTTTTAAAGAGTAATAGTTATTTGAACCAAGTTTATAAAATGACTATTTCTATGTAACTATCACTGCTTATAACTCAACTAGCAGACATTTTTTTTTTTTTTACATGTCGTTCTTTCTATCCTTATACTGCTCATAAAAAGCCCCTTACATAAGTAAGGACAACCAGCCATATATTAATCATCTTAATACGATCAAGTGTTCAAATCCCAAAGCTTGATGACTCAATCATGTATAAGACGTCATTTTTTATATCAATAAAACTTGTCAAAAAGAAAAGGCAAACAGACAGTTTTTTATATCATTTGTCGTGAGTTCTTGCAAAGAGACAGGTACAGCATGATAGAATCATCATCAATTTCTGTATTGTAGTCCAAGACCTTTTATCTTTTTCTGAGAGAGTAAAGTTAGTCGGACGCTTTGCATTCAAAAATCAATAGATTGTCTGCTGTCACTGAGTTGAATCCTTGTGACACATTACGGGGATCGTTGATCGTTTTACTGTGAAGATGAAAGACTTTTTCTTCTGGTGTGTGTAACTATTATATAAAAAAAAGGGAGGGAAAGTAGTTTTGAATGAGTTATTTGTTATGTCAATTAAAATAGGGGCAAATTTGAATTAAAAAATAAAATAAAATATTTTATTTTAAACCATGAAATAATTAATGAGCATAATGTTTATAATAACGTGCAGCAATCGTAGGTACATCTTGATACTCTCTTCGATATTCCCAAGTTACATCATATCTTGCCATTTTCAGACATGCTTGTTCTAAAACAACAAGCCAATCCTCTTCCTTTCCAGACACACGAAACCAGTCACTATTTGATAGCAAGGGCATTTTGAAATTTTTCAAGACACTTGTCATCTCAAGTATCAATACTCTTCCAAACTTGTCATGAGAAAATATCTGTTGACGGACCTCGGTCGGTGTGCTCAAGCTTTCTTGAGCGATCAAGATCAAGCCAAACAAGGCGACATGCGAGGGTCCATGCAAAGAGACATCTTGAGTGAATCGAGAGAGCAAGCGATGAAGTGAGACAGCGATCTCAGTCGCTCTACTGAACTGTTCACTTATCCTGCAGTGATCCAGTGAATGAGCAATCTTCTTGGCCTTTTGAGACAAGGAGATGAGCTCTGACAGCCAGATATCTTGTTGATTATGATTCTTTTTGCCAAATCGATAATAACTTTGGATGTGATCAGCCAGAGGAGGATAATTAGAAATAGCAGAAGTCAAGATTTGACAAAGAGTTGCATTTGAAAGTTGATTTAACCAATCGAGACCATCATATGTCTCTCTCATCAGTGACTTTTCATCTTGTTCGTCAGGGTGATTTACAATACAAGTAGAAGCTGACAAGAAACTACAACTGGGTGATTCTGTTTCTTTCTTTGTTTCTGCTGATGTTCCAAAACCAATAAACGATAAAATATAAGATAAAATATTGATATTTGTCATGAAATAATATTTTTATGTATTTTGTAAGCTTTTAACTTTTTTTTTCTTTTTTCTTTTTCTCTCTTTTTTTTTTTTGTAAAAAATAATGTGAATAAAATATTTTTTTTGTTGTATTTTCTTATTTAATTATTGTTATAGTTGATTTTTTAAATTTGTTAACATGAAATAACCTAATTGAATCCGTAGAAAAGCAAATAGACATAATGTTACTGTTTCTAACGGTTTTTTTTTTTTTCGATCTTTTGTTGGGATTGATTTAGATACTTTTTCGCTTTTTTTTTTTTAAAAAAAAAATGTGTTGATAGAATTTAATGAAAGAAGACAATAAAAAGTTTGTCTTTGTGGGGAAAGAAAAAAAAAAAAAAAAAAAAAAAAGAGATAAAGAAGAAAAAGAGAAATTGACCAAGTGGCGTGCTTTATATCATAAAATGAACCTCTGATCGTTTTCCTCCTTATTTTGATACCAAAAAGTTCATTTATTTTTCCGAGATATCCCGAAGGATTGTTCACAGCTGACTGTTTGTGCAGCATGATGGACAGGCATTTACTTTTTTAGTTATTCAAATCTGAGTTTCAGCTTTTTTTTTGTGTACCTGAATTTTATTTTTATTTTCTATTTCCTCCTAAAGGAGAATCGAGAAAATCGAGTGAAAACAAGGTTTATCGATTTCGAATGGACAAAGCAAAGAAAAGTAAAAATAAAAGTAAAAAAAAAGTAAAAATAGTGTAAAGAAGACATGCAGTGATATGTATTTGAATGTCATCTTTGCTAAATAAAAGCCAATTAATTTTAATGCAAATTTTTTTTTTGTTGAATGAGTTTGTTGTCTGCAAAAGGATATTATTTTAGCTTATTTTTACGCATAATTATTCTAAATCGTTTGTTTGTAGTACAAAAAGATATCCTTAACAAATACATGTTCTGCATTTGCTTTTCTTTAAATTTACAAAAGAAATGATAAGGTTGAATCCAAATAATTTAAAGGAGGCATAAGAAAGAAAGAGTGAATGCGTGGAAAACAAAAAAAGGGGGGGGGGAAGAAAAGGCCATGGAATCCTCCCCTTTATTTTTGTTATCTTTTTTTATAATCTCACATGCAAATCTGTTTTCGTCTGACTAAAAGTCTAGATGATAGAAAGTTTCTCACAAAGCAACAGATAAATGTCTCATTTAAATAATAACTTGTGAACACAAAGAAGAAAAGGATGCTTAAGTTTGGTTCAAAATAAAATTTAAATAAGACATTGCATCAGTGAAGCAAGTTTGATAAACCTAAAATGTATTTTATTTTACAGTTGAATAACAATTTAAAACGAAATAAATTCAAACAATAAAACAGCTTGAAATTCAGTAAGGAATCTTCAAGTATGTTTTGTTGATATGAAACTTGCACTGTTTATCTGATATCACAAACATAAATGTGGGTAAAGTAATCTGTTGTCTACTTTGATTTGCTGTATTCCATCCTAGTCCATTCTCAATTATCAAATCTGTTTAAAGAAAAAGAAAATCATCGCATAAAGACATTGGATAAAAACAAAATGTGAACAGGATACAAGATAGCAACCTTTATTAGTAAATGATATGTCAAGAAAAGCATAATATAAAAAAAGGGATTATTTTGATATCTTTGTTAATATAGCATGTATATTTTATGAAAAAGATACAATGTGGTAGATGGCTATAAATCATTCCGTCATATAAACTATTGTCTTCAGACAACAAAATTAATCGGAGTAGACAAACAATAAATCTAAACTCATTTGATCTCAAATTGTATACAAAAAAAAAAAAAAATTGTATAGACTTGAAACAGTAAATAATTTAATATTTGTATACGTGATAACTCTTTATTACACAAATAAAACCTTGCTTTACTCTTATTGCTGTTGAAGTTGTTGTTGTAGCTCTGTATTCTTTTGTTGCTCTATCTTCAACTTGTCTTCTAGTTTTGCATAACTTTCTTTTAATCTGTCTAATTCTTCTTCATGCGTGTAACTAACACTTAAAATAACTGCTTCAATCACTTTTACTATACGCCAAAGACGGAATACGATCAAGAGTCTAAAGATATTTTAGTTTTCTCAACTCTCTATCTTCTATCATTTACCCAGCAACTTCTCTCTCTTTTCCCTTCAAGATAAACTCGAGTATAAAAGTAGTTATGACCACTAATAGAATATGAATACAAACAATAATGCCTGATGAGTTGTTTACCTGCCGCATCAAACACATGAAGCTTCCAGTGAGGCCAACCGGGCAAATAATACTTTGGACCAAAAGCAACCAAGGACAAGATGATTTCCAAAAGAAATACAACACAAATAATCACGCTAACCACCTCGGCTACTTCAAAAGCTATAAATAACCAGCGACGTGAGCTACTCAAAAGTAGTGGTGCTTGACATTCATGAAAAAATGTATAAAATATTTGAATAAAAACACAGAGTGCGTCCACCAGTGTTAGGCACAACACAACCACATGAAATATTTGATTTTCTAAATGCTCACCAAGCCTTTCTCTCCAAGGTGCCTTTTCTTCTTGCTGTTCTTGTTGTTGAGAGTGGGTAGGTAATGCGCCGTAAGAGGTCATTGGTTTAAGGGAGAAAAAAAAAAGTGAAAAAAAAATTATCGCCCTTTATTTAATTGTTACACACAACTTTTTTTTACATTTTGGTATCTTCAGTTAAAGTGTCATAAAACGTTCTTTTTACAGTTGATTTATAATCTTCAAATTGCCCTTGTAAGTTATTCAAGTCTTCTTTTGCTTTAAAAAGTAAAGATAATAATTTCTTTTCCAATTCTGTTGTTGGTTCAACCTTATTTAAATCAATCGCTTCTTCTTCTTCTTCTTCTACTTCTTCACTGTCCTCAAATGCAAATAACAAAGGATCGTTTTCCAAAACGGGTTGTAAATACTTGTCATCTTTGAAGAAGGAATCATTTTTATCAAATGTTGTACATGAGTAACTAGCATCTTCCTGAACCTATATTTCCTTATGCGGTCAACAATGGATGGGTATTTTAGTAAAAGGTAAAACTTACTTTATACCGAACATAGTTAATTAAACGAATACACTGATAAAAGTCAAGTTGAAGTGTTTTTCTTGTGTTTTGGAAATCGAATGTGTGAGCTGATTTCATATGTTGAAGGACTTCTTTTGCTGAAGGTAATATATCTTTACAATACAGACATTGAACTTGCTGTTCTTCTTCTTCTTCACTCCAGTCATCCCAAGTATGTTCTAAGATAATGTAAGTCTTGGTCTTCTTTTCTCAAAGAATTATAATAGAATAAACCTTGTGGATCATAGTCTTCTTCATAATGTAAATCGTTCATAATGTAGTCGCGTGAAAGAAATGTGTCAAAACAGAAAAAAAGGCAGACGAGTCACAAAACATCGTGAGCCACACAAAACGTCTCTATAAAAAATGGAATCTCTTTCAACCTTCTGTTGTAGCAGTCACATTTTTTAACAGCCTAATAAAAATCAATATAAAAGTAAATTCTTCTTTAGGATCATCCTCTTTTATTTGATAGTTGTGTAACGATATCCCTGAACTTCAATCGTTCAAATTTTTTTGACAATCCAAAACAATGTCATTTTTTATTATAAGTATGCAATCACCCTCATTTTTTTTTTCTCACAAGAATTATAAAAACATTTGGAAAGGGGACATGATATTCGATATTTCGAGTGCTGATTTGCTCAAAGTCCTGATTTGAATCTCACAGAGCATATTCGATGGGCATTTGAGACAAGAGTAAAGGGTCTCTATTACCTTGATGGAAGGTTTAAAGTTGGTATTTGGAGTAGAACAAGAGAGGGATGGTGTTGAATTTGCTAAGCGTCTGATGGAGAGAATATGAAAGACGGACGCCATGCGATGATCGATGTCAAATAGAAACATAACAGGTATCGAATCCTCATTTTTTTATTTCATGAAAACACACATCTTGAGCTTTACACCTTTAAAACATTGAGTGTCTTTTATTTAGTGATTACATGTTGAATTAAAGCATATTCTCGGCCAACAAATTGTATTCAAAAACGACCGAGCATTTTGAATGTAGCCATATGGATGGAAAGAAGGATTGGACATACAGACTTTCTTGAAGAAAGAGTGTGTTTTGTGTATTTAATGAGTGTATCTTTCGAATGATAATGATGCTTGTGAGTGGAGCGCTTGAGCTAAATGGAAATAATCACAAAGCTGATTGTGATATAAAAAAAAAGTCCAAAATCAAACATGAGTTGTTTTATATATAAAAGATCAAACCCTATCGTGGGTTCTTAGTCCTAGAAATCTCTAGGCTACAAACATACATGTTATCCACCTCAAGGTGAATTTGGAGAAAACATTCGAGTTATCTAATAAAATTCTTGCTCTAAAAAGAGAGAGAGAGTTGGTGTCTTTATGCTGACCCAGGGTTTTTCTTTTAAAAATACAGTCGCAGATCAATACTTGTTTATTCAACTCGTAGCCAAATTCAAAACAACCCTCATCCACTCTTTTTCATCATAAAATACAATAGGATTCTTATTGAAACAAACCAGAAAGGTTATGAACCGATACTGTTGTGCAAGTCTTATTTCAGTATTAATTTTATAAATAGATGTGTATAACCAAGCATGATTGACATAGACACGTGTAAATAAGATGGAATATAAAACAACACGTCCACTTTTCTTTCACATCAACACCCCATGTTGCTCAAAATACTTTTTCTTCTTTTCACTGCCGCCATGACTCCTGTCTCTGCTGACAATCAAGGCTCTTATACTGTTCCAGGCCTTGGCAAAAGAAGGCAACAGATCATGAGACATGGTGGTCAGGTACTGGCCACTGCGATGCTTGAAACAGATACCCTGACAACGAACTATACCGATGGCGATGGCAAACCAGGAGACTCTGCCCATTTTGGGATCTTTCAACAAAACTGGCTCATGCTTCGTGCTTTTACTGCCGAGTTCAAGCATCCGACGGCTGCCGATCACAAGCAAGGCACGATACTCAAGAAGAAGCTCATGAAGGACACCAAGGCAAGACAGGAATCTGAGAAACATTACGGTACTGACAAGTGGTTTGGTGGACACAGAAATGGAGAGACCGGATTGAATCATCCCTTATACTCACTGCCAATTACAAAAGTCTACTGGATCCGTGATCAGCTTGCGAGTGACGAAAAGTATTTATCGGACGATACGAGATTTTATGCCAATGTTGTGCCTATTGAAGAAAGTATAAACTATGACTGCTTCAGTGTGATCGTTTGTTACTGCTTATTCGTGTATGCCCGTTTGAAAATAAATTCTCCAGATTGGTCCTATTTCCGAGTAACGGTTACACTCGTGGAAAAAAAAAAAGAAGCTAGAAAATTCTGCAAGCCTTTTTTTTTGGCACTTATACCTACGACTGTTCAAAACTCACACTCTCTTTCTTATCAGTTGAAGTCCATAGGCTCTTTAGAACTTCAGTCTTTGTAATCACCTTTTATTCATTTTCCAGGTTTTTCCCAGTTTCAATTGTGTAATTCTGATATTTTTTTCGAGCGGAAAGTTTTCTAAATTTTCCCCGAAAAAATCCCCTAAAATTGAGGTGAACTGACGCATAAATACCCCCCTCTTTTTTCTTTCTTTCTTTATTGGTTATTTCACATCTCTTAAAAATGGTTTATCAAAAGAACTTTAAATTGTGAGAAATAAAAGGTCGAATGATAAAAGAGACGAGATACTCAACATGATTTATTAGGAACAATGGTAATGTTATTCCTGCTGTAGGCTTAGGTACTTGGCAATCAAGTGAAGAAAATGACAGTGTCTACAGAGCTGTCAAGACAGCCTTGGCTAGTGGCTATCGTCATATTGATACCGCTATGGCCGTAAGTACAGTCTGATAAAACAAAACGGATTGCATGATTAAAGACACTGTAGTATGGAAATGAAGCCGAAGTGGGTCGAGGTATTCGCGATGGTCTCAAAGAAAGTGGATTGAGTCGTAGAGATATCTTTGTTACCACCAAATTAGCACCTGTCCATGGTCGTCCTTCTCTTGTTGCTAAAGCCTTTGAAGATTCCCTTGCCAAACTCGATATTGAGTACATCGATCTTTACATGATGCACTGGCCTGTGGCTCTTAACCCCGAACCTGGAGTCATGATTCCTCTCAGAGCAGATGGTAGTCGTGATCTTGATGAACAAGTCAATGGTAGATTTGAAGACACTTGGGCTGCTATGGAAAAGCTTTTGGATACTGGCAAAGTAAAGAACCTTGGTGTGGCTAACTTTGCTATTCCTAACCTTGAACGTCTCTTGAAAACCGCCAAGGTCATTCCTGCAGTCAACCAAGTTGAATTACACCGTAAGAAGGAAAGAAGAGATTGTAAAAAGATTGATTAAAGTTTTATTTAGCTTATTTACCTCAAAACAAGCTGATTGATTACTGTCAATCCAAAGGTATTCATGTCACTGCTTACTCTCCTTTGGGTTCAACCCAATCTACCTTATTACAAGATGCCACACTAAACAAGATTGCTGAAGCTCACAAGATGTCTGTTGCCCAAGTCTTGCTTTCCTGGGGCGTTACTCGCAGCAGTGTACTGCCAAAGAGTATCAATCCTGACGTAAGTAACCTTAGACGCTGATGAAACGAGTCACTGAGATGTCCATTTGTAGCGTATCAAATCCAACATTGAACTTGTCGAACTAAATGATAAGGAAATTCAAGAAATCAATGATATCTCCAAGAGCAACACAAAGCGATTTGTTAGACCTGCATGGGGTGTTCCAGTATTTGATGAAGACTTTTAGTTATGTACATAAACAATGCTTAAATATATAAAATATCAAATCTCCTTTGGGAGATTGTTCAAATAAACTTGAAGAGTACCAAAATAAATTAGATGAAATCATGGGAATCGTATTCTTTTTGAGTGCAAATGATCTCAATCATCCGAAATGCCTAAACTGCAAAGTAAACGTGATATCCCACATCACTCTCTTGATGGCTTTCCTCACCGTGTCATCATAATCCTTTACAGATTTGACGCCATAATAAAGGCATAGAGAGGCCATATGTCCTGGTGTATACTCGACTGGTTGAATCCTACCGCAATTTTCTAGTACGCTTGACCTTCTTTCGTATTCAGATGATCTAAGCCAATATTTGATTCTTTGATCGATCCAAATCTACAGTTGAAAATAGACAATGGATAAAAATAAAGAGGTGGGGGGAATGAGTGCCTTACTGTCACCAAATGAAAATGGCTACTTGTATGATTCTTACGAAAGGTATAGAAATCATAAAACGAAATACCTTTACAGGGTCAGTGACCAAACAGTAAAGGAAGTCATCCTGAACAGCCATGCTAATGAAAAGCTTGATAAGCGATATGTGTTGGTCTTTCGATGGTAATTGATTTGGAGGAGAAATATGTGAGATTTAAAAGAGGGCTTGAGGAGTGCATCAAACAACACTGTCCAAATCAGTCGTCTACCAATGAACAACATAATGTTGATAAAAGTTTATTTGAATGAAGGGTATTGTAATCATGATCCTGGAAGATGTACTTTAGATCTAGAAATGAACTATTCAAGGTGAAATGATTAAATAACACTAGTGCATATCCTAACTTACTGCAAGGTAAAATAACAATTGTTAAAGACACAATGATTAATACTTGATTTAATCATAACCCAGCTATATGACTGTAAACGACAAAAGTGTTTAGAGTGAAATACAAGCATCTACATTCCATTTGAGTACAAATTGATAAAGTAGCCATTTTCTTTTTATGAATTGTAAAGAAAGAAACCATTCTTCTTTAGTCGTCAACCCATTTGAGAATATATTTCCATCATCTCAGGTTATTTATTATTACTACCAAACAATGCGTAGCCTTTCGTTTTGTTGAATGATAGCAAATTCACGTCTGTCATTAAAAATAAACTACTTTGGGAACAGTTGTTTCATCTTTATTATTCTGACCAATGAATTCAATATCGCTCTTTTAATTGTCTGTATGCCACTGTAGCATAATGAGCTATTGAATGATCAAAATTGCCCTTGAATAAAAAAAAACTACCACTGTTTTAAGTTAATCTATTCAACCTAAATAGATAGTAAACTAAAGCAAACAATTCAAATCTGCTAAAAGGTATATCATGCAAATGTATTCATAATCATTTACTGAATTATGCTGCATTACTTTGCACAGCTCACTTCATCTATTCAGATGACTGGATGTAATTTAGTATAGCTTCATATTATTATTTAAATAGAGTGAAGCTTTTGGTGTAAACAGTCTATTCTCATAAACGCAGAAAGTATTTCTCAAGACATGTTTACAACTTTTTTGTTTTGTATACATCACATTCAATGTCCGCAGTGTCAATAGGTGGGGTGGAAGAAGAAAAGTATGGTTTTTTTTTTCTTTATTTTTTTCTCTTTTCTGTATGTCTTACTTGATACCCAAAGACCTTCCACCACCTTCATATGAATCACTTTATCAATCCATACCTTCATGCTCTATTCAAAACGATCATCCATCATTTATAAAAAGATGTTTACGAAAATATGGACCATTTTTACAAAAATTAATAGCAGCCGTATTAGTCGCAGCGACAATTTCGTCTACGGTCATGCTTCTTTTATGGCAACTACAAAGTATTGTCACCTCACCACCTCCAGATAAAGACGATCCTTGGTTTGATTCTTACCAAGAATATTAAATATAACACTGTAAATACATTTTAAAAAAAAAAAAAACTTTTTCATGAATACACAAAATAGTAAAAACAAAGCTTGTTGACTCGGAATATTTAAATAAAAGAGTACAGTGAAGATGATTATGCTTTCCATTTTATTGTCAAGTGAACAATAAAAAGTTTATTTTGATTTATAGACTTTGAGTACGTCAAATCAATGTACTACTCATGCTGATGGGACAGATGAAATAGAAAAGTGATTTCATTGGTTAAGGGCAGGATAAATCACTGGCCGTTCACTTGTCCAGTGCGATTGATTCACTTTCTTTCATCCTTGTCAACAACTAACCATCCTACAACAATGATTCACTTTTCTTTTTATCAATTCAGTCACACCCTCAACTCTCTTTTCTATCAATCAAAACAAAGACAAATTCAAAAAAAAGAAAAGGAATCACTGCTCTTTGAAATGCCACAAGTACGCTAAAGAGGCATACTTTTTTTTTAAATTGAAAGGAGTACGGTAAAGACAAAAGAAAGATTTAATTCCTAGTCACTATTTGTTTTTATACTTTTTTTTTTTTGAGCATCTTTTTCATTTGCTCTCTCACTCATATTCTATTATTTTACAATAAATGTATTTATATTTCCTTTAATAATTATGATTGTGTTGAATGATGTATAACACTTTGTAAATGTTTGTTGAAGCTTGTTTTTATGATTAAATGATAACTTTGCTTCTTAATTTATATTATTCAATACGAAAGTATAATAATTCGAAATATAACAAAAAGAAAAAAAAAAAAAAAAAAAAAAAAAAAAAAAAAAAAAAAAAAAAAAAAAACAGGAAAAAAGAAGCACACATTTTATTTCGTTTTTACGGCTCGGACTATTTTTTTTTTTTCAAATAAGGAAAGCTTATGTAAAAAATAGAAAACAAACAAAAATTTATCTTTAAAATCAAGCCACGATGTTTTATTTTTTCCGATAAATCGGCAAGTGTTCCGATATTCTACGAAACGAAAAAAAGAATGATAAAAGATATGAATGATATTAGAACAATGAAAATGATAAGAATTTTTTTTTTTGTTTTTTTTTTTTTTACTTTAAAAGAGAAGCAAGGTGATTTTATAAACACATTTAATCTTTGTATAAATCAAAAAATGAGAAAAAGAGAGAGAAAAGAGCGGAAAATAAGAGAGTTTGAAGCGGAAGACAAAAGATCCAGAAGAAAAGAAAAAGGGTGAAAGATACGATTGATTCCATTCTAATAAAAAAACGTGCCATTTTTTTATTTTTGGGTTTTTTTTTTATATTTCTGCATTACAAATTAAACACAGCTAAATAAACAAATCTAATCAATCAATTCGTTGCTTATTGACACGATCTTCAAATCAATTCAAAATTCCCCAAAAATATTAGGAATCAGATTGAACTCTTGTTCTTTTTTGAAATACATGTGAACCTATCAAGATCTTGTACAAGATTAATTTTAGTATTTCACTATTAAATAGTATAAAATGAATCGATTGAAATCAAAAGCGGAAGAAAGAAGGAGGGGAGATAAAAAGATTAAAAAAAATTTTTTTTTCCTTTCCTCCTCCTTTTTTTTTTTTTTTTGAAATAAACGATGGATAAATAAAAAGGAGTAATAAAAATAAATGCTTATCTTAACATGTATGATTCACTGTGAATGATATGCAACCTAAAAAGGTCAAAGCGGACCTGGTTGCACAAGTCGAGAAGAAGAGTCTTTTTTATAAAATTAAATATCAGGGCCTAAACATCATTTTAAAAAAGATAATCTCGGAATTATGGAATTTAAAATGATAATAGAAATAGGCGGTATTTTAAATGTGATAACAATCAACATGCTGATCAGCTACGACACAATCCGATGCATTGATTTATAATTCAGGCATTTATAAAATTTTTTTTTTTTTTTTTTTTTTTAATTTTTTAATTTTTTTTTCTACTTTCTGTCATTTCATGCCACATTTAAAAACAACACATAAAGAAGACGCAACTATTTCACTAGAGCTTGATCCTTCATTCACTGGTATCATGCGTGGAATAGCTCACGATGAATCAGAAGGTTGCACTGTCAGTGGCAATTGTATTGTGATTGTTCATAAGCCGATCAAGATTAGAAGATTTATTGTTTGGTTAGAAGGTCGATGTAAGGTGACTCTCAAGGGTACAGGTTATAGTGTTTCAAACACGGAAGGTACCGAGAGTAGAACACTCTATTCAAAAGATGTTCACTTCTTTGGTGATGATGGCCTCACACACACTCTACTTCCTGGTCAATATGCTTATCCATTCCGTTTTGATTTACCTGCTAATTTACCTGCCAGTTTCCGTGGTAAACGAGGTTATGTTCGTTATCGATTACAGGCTGCCATCTATCGACCCATGTTTGCAAGTGACATTCAGATCTCTCGAGATGTTTCCATCAAGCGTTGTCTGATGAACGACAGTACCCATCTGGGTGATTTACGAGAGACCTATGAAGGAACTCAACATACAAACAAATTGCGATATTCTGCTACTGCACCCAGCATTACCTATCGTGAAGGTGGTTTGATTCGATTGAACATTGAGATGCAATTGACCCGACCCGAGACTCAGTCGGTTCGAACAGTGACTTGTGCTCTTCGTGAACGTATTCAGTATCGAACCACGGACAGTAACGCAAACACGATCCTCAGCAAGACAGACAACCTCTTCCCACTTGGCTATAGTACCTTTTATCCCAGTCAAGAACCAGGTTACAATTCAGCAGAAAAGGCTGATTACAATGCCCTCTTCCGTCTCTGTCCTCGGGTGAACGCTGACTTGAACAGTCGTCTCATGAAGCTCACTCATGCTTTGGTGGTCAATATCATGATCGAAGACACAGTACGTGATGAAGATGAAGAATCAGCCTATGAAACAGAAGCGACGGATACCGAGTGGTGTTCTGAAGATGAAAGACAGATTGACACAAAGCACAGCAGTCCTTCTTCTACTCCTCCTAATTCTGCTCCTCCCTCTGCACCTGGTTCACCTATCCTCAGTCGATCTTCTTCTGCTTCTTCCATCACCTCCATCTTTTCACTCGGTCGCTCTCATGGCAGTGGTTATGCCAGTGGTGGTGAGGAATTGGCTTCTATTCCTGCCATCAAAAATCATCGTCGTCGTCCAAAGAAGCAAAAGGAGCCATCCCACGGTCCTTATCTGACTCTCTGTACACTCGAGGTTCCTTTGGTCGTCACGTCCCGTGAACACACCTGGGATGAAAAGCACAATCCACCCTCGTATGATGATGCGCAGCAACCTCCTAGTTATTACACCGCTCTGGATGATCTTCCTCGTGCGCCTACTTATCAAACAGGTGATGTCAGCGGCAGAAGCAGTACGAGTAATGATGATCACAGTGATGAATGTCAGCAGGAACCCAGTGTTCAGCAAGAAGAGCCTTCAACTCAATCCAACCCAAGTACCAGTCGACCTTCTCTTATCTCAAGATCTTCTTTTCATGAAGCCACTCATGCTGCCACTCATGCTGCTGCCAAAATGTTTTCTGCTGTTTCATCCAAAGTACCTCGCTCGAATCTATAAATAATATACGCTCAATAGACTTTTTGCATCTTTTTGTAAATATCACAATCATATACATATTCATCTCATCTTATTTATCTAATAAAATACACTTCATTATCTCTATCTCACTTTATAAACATGTCCCTTTTGATCTTTCACAGAACTATTTATTTACAAAACACTAATATCTCACTCTCCTGTCTTCCTTCTCCATATCCATTCACAGGCATCCACTGATGTGATACCTGCTGACCATTGACCTTACACACAGGGGGTACAAACGATCGACTCGAATGTAAATAGTCTCCAAGCGTAAAATAAATCTGGTGAGATCCTGTTTGTCGAAAGCTCATCTTGATGTCATCCTTTTCTTTTTCAAACTGGTCTAATTCAGCACCTGGTATGATATGGCTTGTGGATCCCAAGAGGATGAGATCATCATGACTGGATGGGATATGCAAAAAGGTCTTGGTTTCGTGTACCCTGAGCAGAGTCTCTGAAGAAGGATGATAAAACACAGGTTCTTGTAGCCTGTCCGAGGTAGATAAAAGATGTGTATCCACAGAAGATTCAGGTAAATAGATTGTTTGCTCTTCATCCGATAAGTTGACATAGGTTGTATACTGACCTGATCCTTGGACGCTGAATCGAATCATGAAACAGTCACGTCTGAATTCAAGCACACTCTGGACGTCTGAGACAACCTTGGGAAAAGTGGCCGCATAAAGTCGATGCTCTTCTGGGCCATAAAGTGCGACATTATCTGAACTAAAGACCAAAGAGCCAAGAATGTTATTTATTACACAGAGCGTATAGCGTTCATCCAGTGTCAGTTTATTTTTTGAGTGACGTAAGATCATGACGTCTGGATCATTTCCAAACATCCTGTCAGACATTGTCCACCGATTGAGTGTTGAAATGAGCGAATTGGCGGTCGATACACGTTCTCGAACATGAAGTAACTTTAATTTACTGTCTATAAACATTGTTATTCATCTCATCCTACCCTCCCTCTCCACTACCTTCCCACCAAGGAGCCACATCAGAACCAATACGACAATAATCCACTTTTCTAAAAGCACAGGCCAAGGGCACACCGCAACCAAGGATTAGCTTATCAGGTCCTACCAGATCACGAATGAGATCCATTGCTTCCCACATGATCTGACCTCTTGATTTTCCCTGACGAGGTATCATGGCAGCAGCAAAGCAAAAATCAAGTTTAAGCATATCGAATCCCCAGTCGTGCAAGACGGTATCAAAAACCTCTTTTAGATAAGCTCGTGCCTCGGGCACAAACATGTCCACCGCATAAAATCCTTCCCAGTTGGGTCCAGCCACGACAGGTCGATTGGTTTGAGGATCCCGAATCAACCAATCCGGATGTTCCTTTGCCAGTCGGCTGTTGAATCCAGCCGCATAGGGTGCAAGCCACAGTCCGGCCTTGAACCCTGCGTGCTTGATCTTGGTCGCGACCGCCTTCATGCCGCTTGGGAATCTTTCACTGATCGAAAGCCAGTCTCCGATCGCGGTCTGAAAGCCATCGTCAATTTGGAAAATGTCGATCGGATACGCATGCTTTTGAAGGGCCTCGATGTTTTCCCGGATGATCCCTTCACTCACATCTCCATAGTAATTGTACCAAGACGTCCAGCCGGTCACGTGTCCCTGATGGCCCTTGATGACTCGCTTGTCTGGATAGAAGTCGCTATAGGTTTCCCAGATGCCTGCCAGAGCATCATGGCCTTGGGCGGTAAAGACACGCAAGAGATCAATCACTTGGTCCTTTTCAATCTGTTTGCCCAACACGTCCTTGTGAATACAAAGTTGGTTCTGATTAAAGTTGCCGATGAAATAAGTATAGCCGTGTTCTTCGGAGATGGATCCAAAGAAGGAAATCACGTTCCTAGTGTCTCTGAAATGGGTGAAACTGCTAGAGTGAATAAATCCCTTTTCTCCAGAGTGTTCAAAGATATCATAATCGCTATGGAAGAATCAATATCATTCTTTGTGTCCTTGAGATCCTTTACCCTTGAAGATTGAATTGTGTATACCAAGAAACAGAAGAAGGGATGGCTGAGATCCTATCGTTCTTGCCAAGTTCTCTTGCTTGACTCCAGCTTTGAAAGCCATTGGCCAACATGGCTTGATGCTGTAAATCAGCCAAAAATGTCGCGTTGAAATGAATCAACTCGATCGATTGGAGTGCTTTGATAGTGAAACCAAGTATATAACCTCCTTTATTATCCGTATGACGTGAAACGTTAAAGTGGACCTGAACTGCGTCTGTTTCAAAAGGACCTTGTTGGTGTAAAAGTTCATTTTTAAATACTCTGTTTTCCCCTTTTACTTTATAGGAAATGTCCAGTTGTACTTTGGAAGTTTCAAATGAAGCAGGCGCAAGACTCATCTCGAACAGAAAGAAAGCTAATTGTAACCCAGCTTTGTTCTCTTTATTAAAATTGTTTCTTTCTCTTTTCGTCATAACTAAGATCACCAGGTCCAATAGAGATCAAGGACAATAAGCCTCCTGTGACACTTAGGCACTGAAAGAAATCGTACCTTAAAAATTCTCTTTTATAATGAGATTGATGCGCTGAAGACCACCAGTTGTTGATGATCAGGTTGATAAAGCAGAGCAGTGTGACCAAAAAGATAGCTGACCACTTGGCTTGGAATCCCACGATAACCATCACACAAGCAGCCAGTCCGATCAGAGAGACAAGTTTACGAAACACGCTCCATTCTCCGTGGATGGTAAATCCGATAAACAACAAGACAGTCAAGACACGACCTACGAATTGGTAATATTTATGTCGTTCTACAGGGGATAGCTGAGGCAGTGATGCAAACGCACTGTTTTTTCTCGACTGCTGACAGAGCATCGACTCTGATACACACAACAGTAAGCCACCAATGATGGATAAGTTACGGACGAGCACCATCTAATGAGGGGTTTGAGCAAAAACTGTTGTTGTCTGAAAAGCTACTTACGAAATCAAAGAGTAAACCATAAGCCATTGTTTGGCACACGGTCATGAAGGCCAAGATAAAGACGGATAGTCCAACACGCTTCTTTAATATGACACATGTTGGAAATACTATCATGGACTATGGATAAAGTGTCAGTATCTATCTGTTCTTTGTTTTTGATTTGGATGTGATCTTTACCAACACATTAAGCACTAGAAATGTATTTACTACAACACTTGGTATTTGACGAATATACTTTAAATAAAACAGCTGGTCTTCCCACTGCCAAACAGAACGTGAAGCATCTTCATAAAATGTAGCCACAATCAAAAATCGGCTGATACAAGGTAAATAAGGCTTTACTTTTGTTAGCACTTCTTTTGTTTTTGATATAATGCTTGTATTGTATCCCATAATGATGATTAAAAGAAGAAGAAGAGAGAGAGAGAAAAAAAGATGATTCGTTATATAATCTTTTTGACAAAGAATTTTACTTTCTTTGTTTTAATCATCAATGGTTTGAATTAAAAGCATTATTGTCGCGTGCAACCAAGAAAAAAAAAAAAAAAAAAAAAAAAAAAAAACTCAGTTTGTTCACATTGTTTCTTTTTGTTGTTGAAGATGTCAAATAACCATAAAATAAAGATTGGAAGGCGATTCAATGATAAAAAGTCAGTGCCAATCTTTACAAACGTTGTCTATTTAATAGATCCTGTATTTGACTCAACTACGCGAACTCATGTAAATACAAAAAAAAAAAAAGTTGACGATTTCGTAATCTCATTTGGATTAGTTGAGCAACTTACTTGAAAGTAATGGTGCAGTTTCAGCAAGTAGTGAGAAAGAAACCAGCTTGTATATATCTCAAGAAAACATGTTGAATCAAGCCAATATACAATCAGTTACAGTATGTTTTGTTATTTTGACAGCTCATGTATAAGATGCTTATAGTTTGTATTCTAGCCTCTTTGGGTAGAAGTAGCTGTAAATAACGGTTTTGTTCACAAGTAAGAAAGAAAACAAGCTCTGTGCTCTATAATCTTACTCATAGTGTTAACAGTCCAAAGTATTATTCACCTTGTAAACCTAACCAATTCTTATCGGGTGTAGTCTTGACTATTTTAGATGTAAGTTTCATTTGATGAAGTGAAGAGACAGTGACACTGACAAGCACATTAAAGGTTCCTGAATTAGATGTGCAATTGATATCAAATGAAATTAAAAAGTATGGAGGACAGATTAGAAATGACTTGACAGAAGATACAACCCATTTGATTTGTATTGATCCGAGAGGTGTATGGAACATATCATAAACATTAAATAATGGAACACTCAATTTATCTTTATAAAAAGGCACAATACAAGCATTGTATCGATCATCGTATTCCAGTTGTATTACCACAGTGGTTAGATGACAGTCTAAGATGGATGGAAAAGTTAGACTCCAGAGCTTATCAATTCCCGACACCCATTGTATATAACCCTACTAAGCCTCCCACACTTTTCTCATACCCAACCTTAGAACATTTAACAAATAACATTGGGCAGACCTTGATCGATCAAATAATTTATTTTGGTACCGACATCCACATCAAAGACGACTTTAAATCTCGACTGGTTCAATCTATCAAGCGCGCAGGCGGAACGATATCCACAGAATATAATCCACAGGTCACTATCGTCATCTTGAAATACCGATCTACTCCTGAAGCTATACGGGCCTATGAAGACCGCAAGTGGATCGCAAGTCTCTGGTGGCTGACAAATACCTTGGCGCGTGAATATATGCTATCTCCCCTGAGTACTCTGTTGGACTATCCACTTCCTCCAGGAGGTATTCCAGGTATGGAACATCTTTCAATCTCCATTACGGGATACAAAAACATCGCAAGGGATTTCCTTCGTCGCTTGATTATCCACACAGGCGCTGTCTTTAATCCCCTTATGGATTCGAATGCTACACACTTGATCTGTGGTTCGAAAAAAAGTGAAAAATACAAGGAGGCATGTCACAGAGATATAAAGGTTGTCAATCATCTTTGGCTAGAAGAGACTTTTATGTTATGGAAAGTATTGGACTGTCAAAATGAACGCTATAGCTACATAGGGGAAGATGTATTGAATCAAATGGTTGGTAGAACACATTTACTGCAAAACAAATTGGATCTTTGGATGAATCCTCAGACGATGCCAGATTATTTAAAATCCAAGCATGCCTATGAGATCATTAATATGGATGAAAAGGGATCCGTGGATATTGTAAAACCCAGAAAAGCAGCCCTAAAGGCTATCAGAGTATTAAACAGCATTGTTATGCCTGATGCCAACGCGTATGAAAAGGAGCTCAGGTCTGCTCATTCATCAAGTAAGAAAAATGCAGATATTGCATCTCAAAGAAAAAAACAAAAAACATGACAAAGAGTCATTGCATCTCATTGAATGGCTTAATCATCGCATTTTGCTTTGTTTCATAAAAAGAGGAATTATCATCATTCCTCCTTTCTCTCAACATCTGGACGCTTTTTAAAGATCTCTTTTATATAAACCTTCTTTTTTGCAAAATATATTAAAAAGCATTAAACTACTATTCTCAAAAGCATTTCTTCTCCTGCATTTCTTCTTGAAACACTTTTATGCTGTGAAAAAGATTATCCCTTAAACAACAAAAGAATAGACTCATTTAGCTTGTTTGTATTTAAACCGAATCATGTAAAATGTTCATTTCAATATCCTACCGAAAGCTAGAACACTGCTAATTAAATATTGCAATCCCGTTTGACTGCAATTCTGTATATTTGCAAGTTCTTTTGTGCACTCAATAGTATTTTCCAAATGATACTCAATCATTCCTTGCCCTTTACTTTGTTGCCTTTTTTTTCGCTTGTTTATTTATCCGTCATTATTATGTCACATCTCTCAAAATTAAACCCTTCACATAATACTTTTTTTTTTTTTTTTTTTTTTTTTTTTTTTTTTTTTTTTTGCATAGTTAAATATGCCTTCAAGACTACAACAAGGAATAGCAAGAGAACATCCTGTAATCATCAATTGTTTTCCTTTTTTTCTATTTTTCTCATATCAAATGCGTTAGGAATGGATAATACCTCGACTGTGTCAACAAGACGCCAATAGAATAGGTGTTTACGCAGCTAGTAAGTTGAGGAAAATTATTTAAAAGAAAAGATAATAAAAATTGAATAGTAATAACTGGCTTAATCACTTGTAAGTAAAGGAAACATGAAAACATCTTGTGTAGGTTATTTCTCAAGCATACATTAGTGCCAGTCGCTCGACGCTTTGGGCTGGATAAAAATCAATCTCTGTTCTCTGCATTAGGTATACGATCGATCGTTACATCCTTCTTGTGTACTCAGTTCTTCATAACCTAGGGGCATCTGCTATCGGCGGCTATGCTTCTTCCCGGTACAGCTTTAAACAGTGCGAAGATACCTATGGGTTTTTCAAAGCTACAAAAGAACTTTCAAGCAATGACACACATTGAAATACTTTTCAGAATTCGTATACCAAATTCAAACTAATCTTATAGTTTTGTGCAATAAAATGATATTATTTCCATTAAATATATGTCGTATAAAAAAAATAAGACGAAACGCCAATATTTTAAGAAATATACCCAACTGTATCACATTTCAGTATCTTTCTGCTCATTTTTTTACAGAATCACGTACCCAGAGCTTTTAGAGCATATTCTTGGTTCCACACACACACAACTGCCGATCAAAAATCGATGGGAAGCTGCAGTTAAAAGTAAATGTCATTAAATGCCTAAAAATGATGTATACATTTAAATTGAAAGGCACATGGCTTAATCACACTCAGATTCAATCATCCTATTCCAGGGTGGTGATGTAAATAAGCAAATTTTCATTTTTATTTTCTTTCGACAACAATACTCGTATATTCATCTATGGAACAAACGACTTTAGTTTAGTAAAAAATTAACTGCTAAAATTCAGGTACAGCAAAATTTGCATTAGTTTAATTGCCAATGTCGATAAAGTGATACAAATATAAATACCATTGGCAAAGCTGTTTACAACAATTGGATGTGTTACATAAGTTAAACAAATATTATAACGCTTCCTTACATAATATGGCCTTTTCCTATTCAGGTAACAAGATCTGAAACCGTCTTTTCACTGATTACATAATTAAACAGCAGCACTCAAATTGCCAGTGTGCGAGGACAACTCTAGTGCAGATCATCAACAGCAAGATAACGTTATTATGTCTGACATCTCTTGTACAGTCTATGTAAGGGTTTATTCTTTTCCTTAGGGCTCTTGCTGTTTATTGTTCATAGCTTTTATTCATGAAATACATTCGTTCTTTTTTGCAATAGAAATAAATGATAAATTGTAATTTGTGCAACGCAATGAAGATCACTGAAAGTACGTGATGGTTCTAGCAGCTTGTTTCAAACCTTGTATTTTAGGTAATATAAGGAGGTTCCACACATCTTATTTGCAAAATGCTTTTCTACCGCCGTTTATGGCATTTGTCTTTTCTATATTGCTTTATCAAATTTATCTTTAAGCTAAAATGCAAAAAATATAGTACGACCCGTTAAAGAACGCGTTTCTTTTTTTTTTTGAACGAGTATAAATACTGAGCAAAATAGCCTGTCTTTTTTAAAAAAATTATAACAATATTGGAATTTTAAATCAAACAAAAAGCAATGCTTCTGAAGTACTTTAGTGTCTTTCTTTACTGTGTTATTGGTCTCGTTGCTGCTGCTACTACCGATAGAGGAACCCAACAAGTCCCTGGATTGGGTAAAAGAAAGCAAGAGATCTTGAATAGCGGTGGTGGTATCTGGGATGTTGCTATTGCTATGCTTGAAAACGAGCATTTGAGTACTGATTATGCTTATGGCGATAACAAGTCTGGTGATGCTGCCAATTTTGGTATCTTTAAACAAAACTGGTTCATGCTTCGTACCTCTACCTCTCAATTCAAGGGACAACCTGCTTCAAAATCCGACACTGGTGCTGTTCTTAACAAGGATCTTAAGGCTGACATCAAGGCAAGACAAGAATCTCAAAAGTTTTATGGTGTTGACAAGTGGTTTGGTGGCCACAGAAATGGTGAATCTGGTTTGAGCAATCCCGATACTCAGGATATTACCAACTACAAGAATGGTGTCACTTGGATTCATGATCAACTCGCCAAGGATAAAAAGTACTTGTCTGATGATACCAGATTTTGGGTTGATGTAGTTGCTATCTAAATTGTTGTTGGCACTCTTTATTCAATAAATTTGATCTGTTTTATTCTCTACTAGTTAATCATTAATCATGTATGAGTCTAGAGAACGCTTTCGTTTATTTGCTCTCAAATTCAATAAAATTTCATAAAATGTTACGAATCACGTGTTATAAAAGTAAAAGATGATGGCATACATACGGTCACTTTATGATTCATGCCAATAAAATGTATCAAATAAAAACTGAAGACTGTATGGTATGTAATCAAAAAATGAATTACTTGCTCCACCAATTCTATTATTTATTTCCAATATCGACACTTTCAATTTTATAAATTGCTCTATTCAACCATTTTCTAAAGTTAATGGCACTTTGCTGCCCTGATTTATACACTAATATAAAATGAGTTCAATACTACTTTATGCAATCCATCCCATTTCACTTTACAATCCTTTTCTGTTTCATCTAATTTTTGAATAAAGTCTTGACCCACCGTTGATCCTGATGACTGGGAATAATTCATGATGCCTTTAATTCTTTGCTTAAATGCCTAATACAATGTAAACAAGAGTGTCTTTCAAACCTTTCTTTACATTACTTTTTCCAAAATGCCTGGTAATTTTTCATCTACTACGAAATCCACTAGTTTCACTCCAAATTCATAGAAATAAGCACCCAAAGATCGAAAATCAACGCTTTCTGGACTTGCCACTAGCATATTTCGAACTTTGGTGCCATAAGTTCTTGGTATTTCAATTGCAATCAAATTCCTAATAACAGCAATAGTAAAAACGGATGGTTATAATACAATTATTTTAAAGGTGTTACTCTTGATTGGATGTGCTATCAGTGAATGAAACAAGTCAGAAATTCGTTCGGAAATACACTGAAAAAACTTACGTATATTGTGCTAAAGGCTTTGCGACCCAGTATGGTAATTCAACGCGAGTATTGCGTGGTACCTAGGTCTAATATAAGCTACAATAGCAACAAACACAAAAATTTGCTTACCGCAACTTCGTCTCCTGATAGATTAGCTTCTTTTTCGAAATCGTAAAGAACTGTACAAGGCACTTTCTAAGAACAAAAGACGTTGAAGGAATATATTTTTTCAATTGTTGTTGCTTTTTTACTGTATGTTCTGCTAATATGTCGTCGATGTTATAATAGTCATCAAGTTCCATTCTATGTTTCAATAAAAGAAAAAAGAAGAAAAGAAAAAATTTCCAAAAATATACATCAATGTTCTTTTTTTTTTTTTTTGTAAAAAAAAAGACGCGTGCATTAAAAACGCGACTATTTTTACATAATTTTTTTTATTTGTTTAAAAGAGATCGTACTAATAAAAAAAGTCAATAAGCAGATTAATAAAGAAAAAAGCACATTTCTTACAAAATAATCCAATCCTTGTCCAACTTCCCAAAGAGCCACACCCACTATATGCAAGAGGTTTAGCATTGGAGCCTTTTTTTTTTTTTTTTTTTTTTTTTTTTTTTCATACCTCCATAATCTTCAGCAAGACGTAATCTGTTTCGAATAGACTATAAAAGCACATGTATTAATTTGTATTCTTAATATCATATATGCTATTTTACCCTGAGTGTTGGTAACCAAATCACACCTTGTCTGATACCGTCTTCATCATAATCCACAAACCAAGCTTCTTGATTTTCCTTATCCCAATTTAACTCTTCATTTTCATCTACTTCATCACCTGTCATCAATAATTCATCTCCTCTGGGCATGGATAATTTTTCAACCACTGTTTTCATCACTAGTGGTTCAGGTATTCTGGTTGGTAAATAAGACATGGCATACATATTTAACCCAATCATCAGTTTATGTCGATTAGCTTCGTTTGTCATATACTCGATATTTTCCATAATCCATTCAATGGGTGCATTGGGTCCACCATTCCTAAATGATTGACTAGTATATACCATGATTTCAATGTACGCATTCTTTTCTTTCTTACGGATCATGACTTGAATAATCATAGGTCATTAAGCTAAACTTATCGACATATTGAGCCAAGGTACTGAATACTTCAGCAGTCATGATTTGTCTGTATTGTTCAGATAATAAAGAAGGAAGTACAACAATTAGCTCTTTATCGTTTTGATGCAACAAACTTGACAAAGTCATCAAGAGTTTTTGAAAGAAGGCAGGATATCCACATTCAATCACAACACCATCAAATCCATATTTACTACGAGTATTCTTTTTAATTCTCTATCGTCTCTTTCATTTATCAACTCACTTGGCTTGATCATTGATTTCTTTTGCTAAAAGGTTTGATTCCTCTGCGCTTGCAATAAATGCTCTTAAATCTTCGCCCGTCCAACCTCGGAATTGAAATCTAGGTACTATTTTAGCCTTTCTTACTTCTTTCATCCACTAGAGAAAACAGGTATTAAATCGGTTGCTTACAACAACTTGAGATCTACCTACACCCAAGTCAACGTCATGTTCTCCATCAAAATCAAATTGCATGGGAGATCTTCTTTGGATATAATACCAAACGGGTGATACACTTATTGATATGAAACATGAGCATAAATGCAAATATAATAAAATAACTTACTAGTCAAATTTGCCTTTAAATTCCTTTACAATATCATAGCCTATATTATTTTACATGAATAAAAGCATGATTTATTTTTTTATTTGAAACCTCTGTTATTCCAAGGTGTAACATAGGCTAAAGTATTTCCTTGAAAACGTTTTGAGTGAGCTTCTTGTCTATTGGGTTTATCGTGATTTTTAAGAATAGCTTGTACATTAAGAGAGCTTATCTCAGACTTTTGTACAGGCCACTGCTGTTCACAGTTACAGAGAACAACAAAGCAGGCGATGAGTAAAAAAGCAAATTTCATAGATTAAGAAGAAAAAGAAAAAAAGAAAAAAAAATCATCAGGGATTTCATGCAATGGTATTCGGAGTTGCAAAAATTTAATTTAAAGATTTTATTGACTAGCAGCAGCAGCAGTAAGAGAGATGGGATGATAAAGTGGTGGTGGAATACATGTTGATGGCTGCGCATCCGATATTGTGTACAAGAACTTGTCAATCTGACTAGCTGCAGAACTATTCAAAGGCCCACGATGAACCTGATGAGAAGGGTATCTTTCAAGTAAATGGGTATTTCTGTCAAGAGCCAGATAGATTGAGGCACCCAATCCATCCACATTGACAATGTCTAGGTTCCCTCCCCAGTGACTGGCTAATGATTTTGCTGTTCTCCAGCCACTTAGCGACGCCCATTCGAGCGCGTGATTGGGCTGAACGATTCGATCGATTCTAGCTTGATGTATGCTTGATAGAACAGAGCTGGAGGAAGGTAAACCGATAGGATCCCTTGGGATTCCTGGCAGCAGCTCTTTCTCACATATCATGGGTGATTCCAACTTGAATCCTACACTGGTTGGACCGTGAAAGAGAGCGAGGGAGATTGGTTTTTGACTTTTTCGGAATTCGTACCATTTCCGTGTTTGTTCCTTTTGTTGGTTGTGTATGATGTGTGCTTTAGAAGAAATCAAGATGACCTCGTAAAGAATTCTATGTAATATGCTTGGAATATAGTCCAATGTTTGTTTGGACTTTTGTTTGATTTCAATCTTGGGTAACTCTATGTATCCAAAGGCATCTAAAAGTGCTACTTGTGCATCATGTACTGCTTTTCGTGTCATTTCTTCAGGAGATAACGTTTGTAAATGATTTTGTCTGTGTGAAACCCAAGAGATGTATTGATCTGGTCAAGAAAAAGTTGAGGAAGGGGAGGTTTAATTTTATTTTTTATTATTTTTACCAAGTAAAAGGTGTATACCAATGCCAATAGTGTTGATATTTTCCATTAGATTAACAAATGCTGATGTCGGATTGGATAAAAGCGCATATCGAAGTCGAATCAAGTTGAGTGCTTGGCTTGTCTTTAATTTTGTCAAGGTATTTGAGAAAGCGTTGGGTGATATTTGTCTAAGGGAAGGATGTAAGAGTGTACAGATATCGCGAAGGTAACTGTAGGAGACATGTCTCAGGATAGGCGTTTGTAGTGAATCAGGAGGTAAGGTAGATAAAAGACGTAGAATATGGGTATATCTTGTAGGTAATTCATCACACAAGAAACCAGGTGAGATGGCTGTAGTGTTTGGTCTTTAAAAGAAATACTAAGTTGAAAAAAAAATACAAGGCTTTCTAAAGTACTTACTGTTCTTTATTAATCGCAAAATGAGAAAGCTACATACAGTATAAGCTTAAAACCTATAGATGGTACATTGTATACTTACTGTTATTCGTGTTTCTGGTGCAGTCCATAAGCTGGCTAATATTCGTCGAGGTAATACATTAATAATTTGTGATTGTAACATGTTTAGAAAAGAAAAGCAAAAATCCAAGTTTTTTTTATTTATTTATTTTAAATATTTGATCATTTATTTCAAAGCAAAATAAAAATTCCCCTTTTCTCTCTTGCATCATTATCTTTTGATACAAAATTTAATATATTTTTGTCAGCAAGTACACTACTGCAGCTTGTGAGAATTATGTAATTCTTGCTGATATTTTTTTTTTTTTTTTTTTTTGCGTAATTTTCAACTTTTTCCTATAAACATTGAGTTCACGTTTTTTCTCTATTTGAAAACCAAGAAACAAACATAAATAAATAAAGTAATTGGATGAATGACATAAGAAAGAAAAAGGGAAAAGATAGGGCAATTTGTCTACTACTAAAAGAAAAGTAAATGATCATCAACAAATTAAATTTTACTTTTGGAAATAAGAACGCTAAAGAAGGAGGGACAACACCAAAAACCCAGTGAATGGGGAAATATTTTTTTCATTGGTTCCAAAAAGATAGGAGGAATAGAAAATTCATCCAATAATTTACTTAATGGAATTCATACAAAGATTGAAAGCAAATGAACTCAATTAAAATCCTGAAAATCCCGTACCTGAAAGGAAATATAACAATAAATTCTCCTATTTCTCCACAGTTAAACCTTTTTTTTTATATGCCGCTTAAATGTTACTTTTTTATATAAGACAATGATTATTAAATTTATAAAAGGGAAGGAAAGGGGGGAATATGATGTTAAAGATTCTTTTGCTTTCTTTTTTCTTTTTACATAGATTTTCAGTTACTATAATAGCCTAGACAAAAGTATTTTGATTAGGCTGTTTAGAGGTTAAATGTTGATAAACATGCTGTTTTTCTTGGTTATTTGATAAACTGTATTGAGAGCAGTCTTTGTGGGTCAATAAAAGTTGTTTTAAATTCAATATTTCTTGTTTTAGTTCATTTGCTTCTAGTTCAAGCTGCTCATTATCTTGTGTTAAATAGTCTACTCTTGCTTGAAGATTAGATAACCACTGTTTCTTTCTTTGTCGACATTTTAGAGCAGCTAAAATAATTTAATAAAAAAAAAAAAAAAAGAAATAAAAAAGAAGTTTACCTAAACGATTTCTTTCTAGAAAGTCCCTTCGTTGTTCTTCATTTTCAAATTTTTTCGGTGCTCTTTTTCGATGCTTTGTTTTGGGCTTATTTTGTTGTACTGTGTCATCACTATCTACACTACTACTCACTGTATTTTTATGTCAGCATTGAGACATTTATCACGTTAAATAATAACTTACTACTTGATTTATAACTGCAGGTATCCCACTTGTATTGTACAAACTCAAATTTTGATGAACGTGCGCTTGCAAAGCTTTGCTCAAAAGGATTTGGTTCTTCTTTCATTCTAGATTGATTTAGTTCGTCAAACATAGCTTTTATATGTAACTTTCTGCTTTTAAAGAGGAAAAAAAAAAAAAAAAAGAAGCAGTGTGTTTGATTTCATAAAAATATTTATATGACATCATTCTTTCTAAATTAGGAAATTTTGTTTGACCTTGTGTCCAACTCAAATAAAAAAATAAAAATAAGAAAAAGAAAAGAATGACGACAATTGTAAAACCATACTTTTTAGAAAAAAAGAAAAAGAAAGTTTTATACAAGCTTATTTAAAATAGAACAGAAGAGAATAAAATTGAATAGGAAATAGAGTAAAGCGCGTGAAAATAATAACAATCTAAGCCGATTATGAACATGATGATCTTTTATAGAAGAACCAAATTACACATCCACTTTTTAGCAGCTTTTTACTACTTTTTGAAGAGAAGAGTAGTACATGCCATGATATTATATCGATTTATTAATCTCTTGTTTTATTCTCTCTTTTTAATAAGCTGTTGAGATTAAAGTCTGGACTATAAAGTAATGTGAGACAGATCGATGTTACCTCATCGACTATCATCTTCTCTTTTTCCGCGATTATAACTGAAATATGACCCTTTCTTCACATCCAATTCAATAACAAATATTCATGTTGATTTTAAATCAAACTTTACTCATAAAAACATGATACTTTTATTTCAAACAATAAAAAGTTCTTATTCAACAAATCAAATTTAGTTTTGTTTCTTAAACTGTGAACTGTGTACACACAAAATAGTTCATGTGACATAGATGAGGCTATTTTATTCTTATAGAACCCTGCTCAAGTAGGAAGACGTAGACATCATTCATAGACTTTCCAATTGTCTTTGATTAGTCTCGAATTGATATGAAACTATTCTGATTGAGCAATAAAAGATAAATGGCAAGCATAGAATCTAGAAAGAATCACAACATCATCCCTTTTTAATTTCCTCAACTTTTCGCATAAAAAAAGAGGAAACAATAGACTGTTTCGAGGCAAGAGTATGTATCATAATAGGGACTATCCAAAAGAGGTTTAGCTTGGTAGATGTAGCATTATCTGTCTCTCATTATCTTGACTTGCTGATCACTAAAACGTTTTTCGAAAAGGAAACTTGATGAGTACAGAAAGAAATTAAAATTCATCAAGATTACTACATGGTTGATCAGTTTTCCAATGTGTCTAATCTAATTCTGCAAAGGTTTACTAGATTATACAGTACATGCCTAAACTTGAAACACATAATTTGATTGTTAGTGAACTCATGCTTGTCACCAGAAGGAACAACAAACGACCCTTTGAGTTTGTTAAACAATTCAATAAATGGAATTGGTGATCAACAAGTTAACATCATCAATAGTAAATTGTGTTTGTACTTGATGAGGATTTATAGTTATTTCTAGTGTTTAGCTCACAGAAGATCTTTGATCCTTTTTACTTATTTTAGTAATGTATTCCTGCAATACACATAAAAAGTTATTTATCCTAAAGTATTAAATGATTGAAATCAATAGCTTTGTAATATAAATAAACGAAGTCATTAGTAATTATAAATCCTTTCTCAACAAGAAAAATAAAGTAACTGTGTCTATTTGTCTTACGTTACATCAAAATGAATCACTTTCACCTGCTTGTCAAATAAATAATAGAATCATCATTACATCAACAAAAATGTTTATTTAAGCTTTTGTATTACAATTACTTTTTTTTTTTAAAGAAAGCACTATTTTTGCTTTCTTTAATAATATATACACACACTGTAGAATGTATTTATTGAATTACACAAATTCATATACAAATTTTAAATTTCTCCTTCTTGTTCATCAAATTGGGCTTCATTTTTTAAATGCTGTTCTTTTTCTTCTTCTTCTTTTGTTTTCACTGCTCGAACTAAATGATCGTCGTTTTTATTATTCACATCTAGCGTTTCCATTTGTTTAGTTATTGATTCGTTATTGTTATCATTGGCGCTTTCAAAGTCACCAAAATCCTCTTCTTCTATTTCTTCTTGTTTTCTTCTAAAAGCTGCCCTTCTCTCTAATTCTTGTGCATCAGCTAAATGATCAAAATCTTCTTCGTATTCTTCATTGCTGTGGCTAGGGATACGACAAAGTACATTAGGTTGTGAGAATTTGGAGTAATTTCTTGTCCAATCAGGTGTAATATGGTCCTAATACCATGTTATTTACTATACAAATTCCTAATCTTATATTTACCTCTTCATCGTTGCTATCATATTCTTCCTCCTCATTATCTTCGTCATCATCTTCATCATCGCCTTGTTGATTTAGACGAATTGTATTTCCAGTGTATTCATATTCTCCACTAAAGTCTTCTCTACCACTTCAATCGATAATACATGAGCTATTATCCACATATAAAGAGTTCTTTTTTACTCACGTTAACCAAAAATCACTTTCATCCGCATCATCCTCATCAAATCCTCGTTCAACACCTCTTTGTGCTAAAAATCTCGAGTACTAAAAGGTAGAAATATTACATGAATAAAATACTTTTTTTTGGTTTTTTTTTTGTTACTTGTGAGGCGGCCACATCATCTAATGTGTCCTCGTTATCATCTTCATCGTCTGTCTGAGGTAAATCCATTTCTTCAGATGGACGCAATCCACCAAGAGGTAATTGGTCTCTATCTTTAGTCTCTCTTAATTCATTGTTACAGTAAGCAGCCCAATTTTCCATATCCACGTCATCTTTGATGGCTAATACAATGGTTTCTGGGTAGCCTTCAAATAATTTCATAATTTCATCTGATATAAATGTTAAATGTCCCATATAGCCCGCTCTCATTCCTTTAGGTTTAGCACTATATTCAATCAAGTAAACATAAAATTATAGCTTGCATAAGTTGTCTTTACCATTCTTCGTCATTTGCCTTTTGAGCAATAACAATTTTGTCTGTTAGTTGACCTTCTTTCAAGATTGAAATAGCAATTTGACGATTCAAACCAACATCCATACGGCCATTAAATACTTGATGAAGCATATCATAAATAACATAGTGCAAAAAGTTATTCCAGGGAAATGCAAAAAATAAGTCCTAGTTAATATTAAGTTGAGGTATTGTTTTTTGTACATGTCCATATATGCCACTTACCACGCAGATGGGCATAGCCTTACTAGTAACAAGCTTGGATTTAAGATAATCGCCCACTGATAATTCCTCATTATCCACTTTAATGATTCTCACTTGTTCTTGTTGTTGCTCTTCTTCCGAATTGATATTATTCAAGTTCGACATATTGGAGCAGTGCAATAGTTCCGCAAATAATTCGCAAATTTTCAATCTTTCAAATCCAAGTGGTTCTATGTCTCCCAAAGTAGTACGTACAGGTCCATTCTATAAAAGAAGAGTTTATTTTCTTCTTTTATATATACATGTGTATATATATTTGTATTTTACCACAGATCTAGGCTTTAGTAGTAAATGAGTGAATTGAGGTATGTGATCACTCATAACTTTCAACATATCAGCTAATGAAACAGGTTTTGGTCTAGTAGTATTGGTCGAATAACCATATAAACCAGTGACGGTAGGATCGTTTTCGAGGTCGGCATTGTTATGTCGAATGATATCAATAATAATCGATACACCATTCACTAATGTGGATGTCGCATTGGGTGCTTCAGGATCCAACATAAACTTGGCTAATTTTTGCATCGTCTCTTCACTAAAACATTGGTTAATAATATATACTTTGCTTATAATCAACATACCTCTTTAAATTGATAATCAAGTCATTCAATCCAATACTTGGTGAATCAGGTAAGCTTGTTTGTGACATTCTAACGATTTCGCATATGCATTGTTGTGCAATTGAATGTTCCTAAAGGATTATTAGCTTATATATTTGTTTATAATATATTACTTTACTTCACTATCCAAATAAGGATCTAATCTGTTTATCAGATTCTCTAATAATCCATGCTCGCTTAACCACTACAAACAAATTTAATCTAAAGTATATATTTCTAGTGCTATCGCTTACCTTTACAACACCTTTTCCTTCACTTAATTCTTCCATGCGAACAAGAGTTAATAATAAATCCATAATGGCTGATGTTTGTAAATGAGCCAAGATTTTATTTAAATTCTCTGAATCAGATTGTATAAAGTTCATCATCTATTATCCCATATTAGTAACACATATATATACACTTGTACATGTACGCCTTATAATTATTTACTTCGATTGGATATTTTGATAACAAAATACCGATTGTTTTACAGAAATAAGAAGCTTGTAAAGAATCTAACCCCGTTTCTTCTATTGTTGTTGTATCTGAAGCACGTCTTGTAGGCTGTGCTTGTCTATCAAGATATGACCAAAATGGTACTAATAATTCCTCTTTATGATCAATTACAATCATATCAATCATTTGTTGTATTTCACATGCAATAATTTCACTAGCAAGAAATGGATATCTATACTATTGTTAATATGTGTTTATTATTCCCCGCTTTATTCTTATTTTTACTTGAATCGTTGAGGTTCTGCTAAATCAGTAGCAATGATGTAATTCAATAGTGTTTTAACTTTATCTGGTTTACATAAACTATAATAATGTTTAGAAAAGCAAAAAGTGCTTGTAAATATCTTGATAATTACAACTCGATTAGTTTAGGATTAGACGATTTTGCTTCCTGAAGTAAATCTTCCTCTTCTAAAACTTCCTCCAGGGTTACATCAGCTTTATCTAAGAGGCTATCTAAAGCTGAATTATTAAAACCGAAACGCCAAAACATGTTTTGATTTTATATAAAAAGAAAAAAGATTTAAAAAAAAAAAGGTTTTTTAAAAAGGAATTCGTGATGTTAAAACAATGGGTGTCGTCAATACAGCCAGATTATCTGTAATTCAATTTCATCCAAACAGAGAATTTAAAGCTGCTGAGTTATGGCATTCATTTTCTTAGTTTCTAAGCGCACTAATAAAAAAAGTAAAAAAAAATATTTTATGAAGTATATCTGTACTTTCTATTGTTCATTCAAAGCATACGAAAATTCCTATAGTCGAACATGCTTTTCATTTTACGTCCCCTTTTTTACATATACCTCCTCTTTTTTAGAGTGAAGATCAAAAGTGTTTTCTCCCCTACAAAAAGTTTATTTTACTCCTAAACAAGTAACACACACAGATCAAAGGGCTGGTGCGACTCATTTTTTTACTGCTGTAAAAAGCTCCGGTTAATCATATTAAAGCATAACACTCAAAAATTATCAGGCGTTTTTTTATGTAGCAAATATTAAATAAAAATCAATCAAAGTTGCTTTTCTTCTTTCTTTTTCCTATATTAAAATGTCAAAAGATTGCTATGATCTGATTATTGTTGGTGCAGGCGTAGTAGGCTGTGCAGCTGCAAAAGCGTTTGCTGAGGATGGCCGAAAAGTTTTGTTACTCGAAAGAGACCTAAGTGAACCAGATCGAATTGTTGGTGAATTGATGCAACCTGGAGGAATACAAGCATTGAAAGAACTGGGCATGGAAGGTTTGAATTAATTTTCTAGTACAATAATTATTAGCTAAATCTCATTTGCATATAGAATGCGTTGAAGGTATTGATGCAATAGCATGTTATGGCTATGGTGTTTATCGTCAAGGTCAATTAGTTGATATTCCTTATAGTACAAACCCAAGCACGGGCAAGCAACATCGTGGCATGGCATTTCATCACGGTCGTTTTATTCAAAACTTGAGAAAATCCGCTGCAGGCACAGCAGGTGTGACAGTCAAGGAAATGACAGTCTCGAATCTCATTGAAAATGATAATGACAAAGTCACTGGTGTTGTTGCTTACAAGGCTGATGTGGAAGAAAAGTTTTATGCACCCTTGACATTGGTGGCCGATGGTATTTTCTCCAAATTCAGAAAGGATTTTACTACCCGCAAGACCAAGATCACCTCTCACTTTGTTGGGTTACTCATGCACGATCTTGAACTTCCTTTTCCTCAAAAAGGTTTTGTGGTGATTGCCAAACCTTCACCGATTTTGATGTACCAAATCGCACCTCATGATCTTCGCGTCCTGGTCGATGTTCCTGGTGAGACACTCCCTCAAGCAGATGAGCTCAAGCAGTATATGCTTCAGGTAGTTTTGCCGCAACTTCCCCCTTATATGCAAGACAAATTTGAAAAAGCTATCGAAACAGAACGTCTTCGACCGATGCCTAGTGGATTTTTACCACCAACACCTAACCAACGTCAAGGAACGCTTATGTTGGGTGATGCGTTCAACATACGTTCACCCTTAACAGGTGGCGGCATGACAGTCGCCTTACAAGATGTATTGACTGTACGTGAGCTTTTGTCAACACAGAACGTAGCTGACTTTAATGAGACAGATTTAGTAGTTCAAGCAACAGATGCACTTCACTGGAAACGTAAAAGCTACTCTACCTCGATCAATGTTTTGGCCATGTCACTCTATACGCTTTTTGCTGCTCAAGATAAATATTTAACGGTCTTGCAGAATGGATGCTTTGAATATTTCAAAACTCAGAACCTTCAGGGACCAGTCGATCTCTTGTCAGCCGTTCATCCTTCACCTCTCTTGCTTGTGTATCATTTCTTTGCGGTAGCTGTTTATTCTATTTTTATCATGTACAAGGAAGGAGGATTAGTGAATGTACCAAAAAATATGTACCAATCCGTTATTGTATTATATACTGCATCTGTTACCATTCTTCCTTATCTTTGGGAAGAGTTTAAAGGTTAACCATATCTCTTTCTTCTATTGTACGACTTACGCTTTAATAATAAAAATTACTGAGCACGCGTTGCTTTTAATCACTAAAAAACGCGTCTCTTTTTTTTTTCTTTTGGATTTTTTGTTTAAAAATAATATGAGTTATTATGAATTAATGGAGGTAAAAAAAAAAAAAAAAATACCCATTTGAACAATTCTAACTGATTTGTGTAAAAAGAAAGCTGGCGCCAAGGCCATTTCTCAACTTCAAGTAGATGAGATTGCAGATATTTATGGGGTTATCAAAGAATATAAAGAAGTATTTAGAAGCCAGAGAGGATTAAAAGGTAAACGCTTTAATAACAATTAAAGATCTCAGTCACTCAACCGTACCATTAGATTACTGTCAAAATCTCGTTGTAATTGATCCTTCAGGTCGATTTATTCCTGTTAATTTGTTTAAAAGAAGTCCTGATCTATTACCAAGAGCAGTCGAAAAAGGCAATATTATTGTGATTCGAAGAATGAGAATCTTGAATTACAGACTTGGTCTCCAAGGCAACTCAATACCAACCACTACCTTCACCACTTTTAAAGCAGACAACATGAGCTTGACAGAGATCAAGACTCCCAACGTAGACTGTGCGCTTCGACCGGTTGACCATGAGGCAGTTAAACAGGTCCTTCGATATGCTACGGCCCACATGTCTAGCTTATTTACACCACAACAGAAACAACGTCCACTGCTGAAGACGTCTGAAATCTTGCAACACACCGACAATTTTTTCAATTATGTGGGCATGGTTACTACCATTCACCGAGGATTCAACAATGACAGAATCAATATCAACATGACAGATTACACAAAGAATCCGAAGCCCTATATTAACCCGTATGCAATCCAGTGTACTTTATGGGATAATCATGCAGAAAACTGTCCGTTCATACAAATTGGTGACTATTTATTGCTCGAGAATGTGTCTAAAAAGATTCACAATAATGCATTGACGATCAATCTGCACAGAAGCAAACCCGAGGATCAATTCGTACACAAGCTAAGTACAGAGGATATAAGAGTAAAGGAACTGCTAAAGAGGAAGACTAGCGCTGATGTTGGGCAAAACGCAGGTCGTGCTTCGTCCATTCGTTCTGGTAAACTTTCTACATAAAAGTTAATTTCTATTAAACGCAGATCTTAGAGGTGATCAATATAAGGACAAGTTGTAGTTTTAAAGAAATACTTATTAAAGAGGTAAACATAATAACAAAGCATATACATAATGCTGATTATAGAAAAGCTTGACAAATCGGAAACAGATGTATTTTACAAGACAAAGGCATCTATTGTGGATTATAAACCTAAATCAATAGATAAATGGATACAACACTGGTGTGCTACTTGTCATAAGACGTAAGCATCCATGTATAATGGTTGTATGCTTACAATTTATAGATATCAATCACAGTCCATTATGAGGTGTCAGGCATGCGGACGGAATATAGAATTTGTATATCAATTTGCTGTACTTCTTCAAGATAAAGAAGGGCTAAACCTCATAGCTTATGTATTTAAAGAAGATGGTGTATGTAGCATACAAATATGAAACACTTCCTTATTAATAGGCATACATAGGATGATTTATTTAAGAATATTAATCCAAAAGAGTAAGAGAGTGATATATATTTATGTTGTGTTTTAACTAAGCTATATGCTATGTAGTGCGTATGATAGCAGAGATAAAAAGAACGAGTTAAAAGAAATGATTGAAACGATTTGTAAAAGTAAGGCTGAATACGATATTGGCTTGAGAGCCTATTTTAATTTGGAAGGTATTTTGAACTTTAGAATTACAAATACAAAGTTTATCAAAGAATAAAAATAAATTATTTACAAAAAGTGCTTTTTAAATTGGCTTGATTGAACACCTTCATTCGGTAATAATGATTGTAAACTTGTTCTATCATTACAATAAATAACAGTGTCATATAATAAACAGGGGGACTTACTTCAATTCTAATATTTTATCATTTGTTGCTGATCCGTTTAACCAAATCTCAATACGGCAGGTATTTCGATGTCGCTTAGAGAGTACAATCCCTACTGTACCAAACATGAATAAATTGCCACCGATGAAAGCCATCAAGACAGTTTGGAATGCATCATCACAGCTCACGGGTATATTCAACCGGCCTCCCTTTTGATTAACTTGATCTTCCCATATTGGCTTAACACTTTTTATAAAACAGCCTAGACTTTGATTAGGCATTAAGTCGCAATTGAATGATCGCCATTGACAAGTAAAGTTCCAAACTGTGTCACAGTCAAACAATGGTCGAATGGATGAAAGATAGTTACAACTGCTTTGCTTATTATTATCAATGAAGTAAAACTGACAGGGTTCCATTAAGGGCAAAGCTGAATCGAACGATATTTCTGCCTTGTTTAAATATTCTATCGCATGTTCATACCTTGTTGGGTTTTCTTTCATCTTTACTTTATCAACCCAAATTGGTATTTCTTCTTCCTTTATGGTTTCACACATGCGTTCTAAGCATTCAAATTTATTATTTATACTATATATAGTATGCTTATACCATACCATCTTGTGTCTCTGTAGAAGACACACTAGAAGCAAGTATACTTGAAGTACTTTCAGAACTAAACCTTCGAGACAGTTCTGTAGTTCTTATGTCGTTGACATCCCAGGTATCTCCTTTATCAAGAGTTGAAATAAATGTTACATTATCCAATGCCACATCAAATAATGACTTGGTTGTCATATCCCATATTCTGGGTTCAACAATATTTCTTGTTCTTTTGGATGCATTTCTTAATTTTAAACTGTATCTATCAGGATCTGGTAAATGGACAGACAGTTGACTGTCAAATATATGCTGTTCACTATTGAACTGATATAGCGAATTATCTGTTTGCATACTTGAAAAAAAAAAGAAAAGAAATAAAGAAAGAAAATAAAAAGAAGGAGGACATCTAATTTCTGTTTATATGATGATTTTATTGTAACAGTCTAAATGACCGTGCGTGTCTTTTTTTAGAAATAAAGAGAAGGGACACTCATCAAAGTGGTCTGCTTTTTTTTTTGTTTTTTTTTTTTTATTGCCGATGTCATCTTGTTTCTCAGCTTTTGTAATCTGTGGTCAGATGAACAGCATTGACTGTGTGCTACAATTCAGAAAAATCATATGCAACTTTTTTTTTTTTTTTTTCTCGCAACATGTCCCAAGATTCTAAAGAATGGATCAAATCACGCATGAACGCATTAAAGAAGCAAGCTGGTTTTGCATTTAATCAAGACGTTTTTATATCCATTTTATTATGTTTAATATCGGGAAGAGATAAACATCTATTATTAACTGCTCCTCCAGGTCGACTTAAAGAAGTAACTCATCTTACTTCACAAGTAATGTACAACTGTTACTTTTGCGCTTGCATTAATTTGTAAATAGATTTGTAAAAGTTTATTTGGATTCACAACTGCTCAAATGACTTGTAAAGAACAACAAACTCAAGATGATTTGGTTGAAGCATTGTTTAAAGAAGACAATGAACCATTTTATAAAACTGCTCAGCATAAAAGTAGATCATTTAATACACTTGACACACAAATAAGTAAAAATACAACACCAAAGGTATTTTATAAAATATAATGAATAAATGCTTATACATAAAGAAAGATAGGTGAAGAAGAATCATTTCTTAATATGACGCCTGTTAGCCCTGTTGATTTTACTTTAAGAAGAACAAAACAACCTTTTGGATCTTCACCTTCTTTTTATACCAAGGATCAACAGCCAAAGAGATCCTTAATGACAAGGATAGTTCAAACACTAATCATTGAAGACCTAGATAAAGCAGAGGAATCGATACAGACTATATTACTTGATCTTATGGTCAATAAAGAACTTTATTTATCAAATATACGATACAATGTACCAAAGCCTTTCTTCTTAATCATCACTATACTTCCTCATGATTTCAATCGTTTATCAATCAATTCACAACTGGTAAAATATAACATTTTTATTGTTACTGTATGCTCATGTACATATAAAGATGGATAGATTCTTTATTAGTTTTCAATTTGAAGAAGAAATGTTACAGAATTATTCCTTATCATCAAATCCTTTAAGTCGGGCACCAAGAAGACAAGCGTTAATGAAGCAAGATGTAAATATAAGGCATACAAATAGTATATGCTTATTATTATAATAGGAAATCAAAGCGTTGGCAGAGAAAGCAAAAAAAGTATATGTCCATATTGATATATCACGCTATGTAAGAGACATTGTTGTTGGTATACGTACACATCCAAGAGTAAAAGGTGGAGTGACAGCAAGAAGTAGCCAAGACCTTGTTACAGTAACAAAGTAACAGTTACTATTGAAATAATCTGAATATATTTTGCTAATGTATACAAAAAGGTCACTGGCTACTTTGTTTGAGAGAAACTTCTTAACCCCGGATTTGGTTACCATTGCAACTGAGAAAGTATTCAGTCATCGTCTACATATGTTGGCTACAAATGAAAGAGATGATGAAATTGAAAGAGAAGATATGGATAGCAATTTAGCTTTTGATATCGTAGCAGAGATACTACATATTATAAATGTACCCATTTAATAAAAAAATGAGCATATTTTTTTATTTAATTCAATTCACCACGAACCCACTGTTGCAACATGTCAAGGCCACTTTCAGGCTGATCATAAGGAACCATATGGCCAGCACCAAAGACACGCAAGAAAGCAAATTGACCATTCTCTGTTTTTCTGAGTTCGCCTGCTTGCTTATCCAATCTATTAGAGTACCACTCTGTATCATTTGCAGCCTTAAATTCTTTTTGTCCGGTCCAAGACAGGTTTAAGGTCCATGCCTTGTTACCCATCCAATTACAAATAAAGTCAGCATCACCAGCATAGATCAAAATCCGCACACCATCTTCTAAAAGAGGGGGGATCTCATATACATAAGGACGCATCCAATCACCAGACATTTGGAACTTAAAGTTAATTTGCATATTGCAACTCTCATACTTGCCCGTTTCAGCTCCCACAGCAGACTTGACATCCCCTCTATTCAGGTACTTTTGAACACTTTCCAAGATCTCATAACAGAGGCCACCACCTTTGCATTTCTCACGCACGTCATAAGGATTCATACCCGACATTTGATAGGGGGAAATTTGATCTCGGTTGCATTTAGATGAGGCAGGAAAACAGTTGAAGAAACTTGGATTTTCATAGCAGTTTTTAATTAGATTTGCGCAGATAGGATAGTCTCGTTCCATCTTATCACAGGTGGATCGATCTAATACTGGGCCATACGAGTTGTCACAGGCCATTTGAGCATAATACTTGTATTGGATCAAGGGATCCGTAAGACCGTTACCAATCAATAGACTCTTGAGGTTGATTTGGGAAAGCGTCTGTCTGTTTTCAAAGAGTTCAAAAGAGTTAAAGTTTCCCTTGTTGTTTCGATTGATGACACCACCAATAGCAGGAATATAGTGGCCAGCATCTTTTTATATTATGTAAGCTAGAGGAGGGGAAAGTTTTGTATTTCTTACATGATTCACCAGACACATGGAAATCAAGTTCAGCATATTCTATCATCAAACAAATCAGTTTCTTTTTCTCATACAATGGCATATTAATTATTCTTTACCTGGGAATTTTTTGAAAAAGAGTTGAAGGAAAGCGTAAACATCCTTGGCAGCAGCATTTGTATTTGTAGCTCCATTACTACCATATGAGAAACCAACATTCAAAGGCTAATATAATAAATAAAAATGCATACATAACATATGATTTCCTTACTTGATCCAAGAAGATGATGTTGGCTTTATCATTCCAAGAGTACTTGTTGGGTATAGTATCTGTACCTTCCAGGTTTACAGAACAGGGACTTTTTGTGGGATTAGTGATCATTTCTTACTTGTAAATACCATGCTTACCCAAGCTCCATAAAGAGGCCCGTCAAAGAAGAACAACCAGGGCCACCATTTAGCCAAAGGACAAGAGGATCCTCTTTGGGCTTATCTCTTGATTCAAAGAACCAAAAAAGAAATGCTTGTCATCGTCAACATCCAAATAACCAGAAATCTATTAACAATATGAGTTACCCTTTCATTTATGTTCATTTCCTTTGTTTTTACTTGTTTGACATTGGGATCACAGAGAGAAGGTTGTTTGAATCTCAAAGCATAGTTTGAGAAAGCAGGATGTGTAAATATGCCCATTTCATTAGAAGGACTAAAGACATTCTTGAGTTTGTCTGTGGTAGTTTGAAATACGTGCTGAGTATCAGTCCAGACATGTTCCCCGATGTGAACAATGGCGCTTTGTTCAAGCATAGAAGGATTAGCATTGGTTAGGGATAGGAGACAAGTAGCAATAATTGCCGTCTTGGCAAGTGAGAAAAGGCTGGGCATATTTTATGAGAAAAAGAAAAAGATTGTTATTTCTTCCCATTTTTATAGGCATTTTGTATCACCGGTTTGTTTTGTTACAAGTTTTGTTTACGTGATACACAAAGCAATTCGTATCTTTTCTCTTTATTATATCGCTATCAAGACACGAAAAATAAATAAAAAAAACACTGTTGCAAAAAATAAAAATTACACTTCTTATTTTCATGCAACGGTATGTGTAACTTTTTTGTACAACATCGATTGACGTCATTATCAAAAGTTTCACCTTCTCTTGTCTTCCTGCCTTCTTTCATTCTCTCTCTTTCTCTGCTCAACAAAGGGAAAAATGAGCAGGACAAACAATTTGAATGAACAGGACGAGAATTTACCAACTGATCTAAGTAGTCTTCAAGACATATTTTCTTTTCGATTTTTTGAAGGTCGACCGATTACCAATGTTTTATTAGCCATCCTTTGGAGTATCGGGTTACCTATTCTTTTGTATGAATTATTAAAGCCAAGGTTAGGACAAGTGGTTTCAATGATAATTGCCTCTTGTCCACCTCTAATCATTGTCATCTCGTAAGCTTTATATCAGTGAACAAGGATTGTGTACTTATGTTTGTAAGACGTATGATGAAAACAAGGACATTGGATATATTAGGCTTTGTTGCTGGTATTAGCTTTCTAATATCTGGTATTATTGTAAGAAGCGATATTTTTTCTTTAATTTTAAATTAATAAGTAATATGTTTGATAGTCCATCGCTCAACCATCAGAACAGGTGTCATCTATTTGTGAATCTATTGTACCTCTTTTAGTGGGTGTGTTTTGTCTATTGTCTTTGATACCTATTAAAATAGGTAGATTTGAACTACGACCCCTTGTTTATTCAATCACAAATCAATTGATGCCTCGAGTAGAAACGAATGAAGATTTGGTCTCGAAAGACAAAGAAAGAATAAACAAAGCAAACAAGGCTGGATTACTTGACTGGGTATACACTCATATGGCAAAGATCAGAAATGATGTGCGCATATTAACGGCCGGTTGGGGTATTATATTGATCATCGGGTTTATTGTAAAGGCAATCATTGCTTCTACAACAACCGATATTAGTAAAGCACAGAATTTTGGTTATATTTTTTTCACTTTGGCGACTGTGGTTATGATTGTGATTTCTTGGTTATTTATGAAATTAATGAAAAAGCATGTGGGCGAACAATCAAGTGAGATGATGAAGGAAGGTTGTAGTAATACGCAGTGGGGAATCAATACATTGTTCAATGGTTTCAATCAAATCACAGGCTAAAATGCTATTAGTTTATTAAAAGAAAATATGAACAAAAAAGAGACTTTTCTCTTCTTATTTATTATGTTTAGCATCAAGGTTATTTTTAAATTGAAAGCTCTATTTAATAAATATCTAATTGTGTAGAAAAATTTACGCTTAAAGCATGCAATTTCATCTATTACGAGCCTTTCTCATTGGATAATAAATGTGGATTTATGAGTCAAGTATATCTTTTTACGTGATGTCAAAAAATACGGTGCTTTGAAAGCAAATTTGGTATTGTGCGAATGGATTTTAGCCATATATAAGGTAATAATTATCATAGAGTACTCGAACCACAAGCATATACAGCACATTAGATATCACCTCTTTTTAATAACTTTGAAACCATATTAGGCTCTATAGAAATTGAATTTAGCAATACTTTGACCTGCCAAATACTTAACAATCATTTAAAGTCGTTAAAATATTTGTATGTCGACATTTGCAAGTAAGCGTTGTATGCATACTATAAAGACTGAACATATGTACTTACAGATCAGATGATGCTTGTTGAAATAAATATGGTTTAGAACAGATGGTCAAGACTTACTTGAACCGAGCCATGTCTTCATATCAATAGATGTCAGCAATTGATGAATTCCACTTTATTGTGATTGAAGAGCCAATATCAAAGATCCAAATAACAGTCATGTTATGGTAAGCATTCCAGTCCATCAGAGTAGTTACAGATGATGCAGGGAAAGAAAGAGAGGACAAGTCGGTTAGAAAAAGACAACCCAAGTCCTATTCTTTTTCTTCAATTTTACTAAAATTCAGTGGAATAACAGCAAATCCAAGACATTTGACTATTATCAAGAATATAGGAGGATAAAAGACAGCTTTGTTTAAAAATGAATTTACTCGTTTTCAATCACTCTATACAATTGCTTAAATGTTGTGATCGATCCAATACTAATGTATAAAGCACCAATTGACTTAGATAGATCGCTAGTGAAACCAACAAGCTGTCAAAATGTATATCAATCATATTAGTTTACCTTGCAAGGCGCATGTCCGCCATGTCGCCTCAAAGGCTAATGAAAGCTAAATTGACTGGAGAGTATGTAGTAGAATAGCCATGATATGCCCTTGTTTATTTACATAATGACATTATTTTTTAAGGAGATCCAATAGGGTAGAATTTATTCTCAAACCACTGAGCATCCAATTCTTTGGACATGTCTTTAAACGCTATATTGCCTCTCTTTTATTTTATATAAAAGATAACTGTCGCTGTGAGCTACGAAATCCATTAATAAGTCGATTGTCTCCTATTCTATTTTGTTTGCGCAGATTTAAAGCCATATGGCTTTTTTTTCCTGCTTCATTTGTCACAAAGAACGATACAATACGTTGATGTAGCACATACATTTGCACGACGATTAGTAATATACTATTTGAAGAGCAATTAGATTCATTTATTTAGAAGAGAAGATAATATATATGATAAGGATCATGTGCTTTAATAAAAAAGTATGTTCCTTTTGTAAACATGATTTATTGAAGTTATGAAACACAAACAACGTATATTATTTTTTTCTCTCTAAAACTGTATATATGCAATGATATGCAAATTATAAATATTAGAATAAATTACATTTGTGTGAAAAACTAGAATAAGAACCCCTTAGTTTTATGTATAAAAAGGGTAAAAAAGGCCCAGCCAAAAGACACTTTTTTTCCCAATTAATAAATAATGCTTGTCAAGGCTTTCCAAGAAGATTATCAACTCAAATATAGAAACCATCAAATCGAAGGTCCCAATTCTCCTCGTGAATACTTAGAATGGAATACGAGAATAAACAAATGGCGTATGGAACAGCAAATTAAGAGAAAGGAGATAAGTCACTCTTCTACTGGTTATGATATGCCTTGTCTTAAATGGGCACAAAAAAGTTATGTTCAACCTAATGTGATGCTACACGACTTATTCCTTTTTGATCCAGTAACAAATAAATATACGACGAGCAAGTTATTAAAAGGTGACTTGATGGAAGGCTCCATAAAAAAGAATCTTTGCTTATTTATTACATTTCTTTAGACATCGAAGAGCGTTATGGTACGATTGATTCCATCGTCGTAAGTTGCACAACCTATTTATGACTTGGTTTTCAAAAATATATTTTGTACAGATTTGGCCTCCTTTTTCTAACCTTGGATGTGATAGTCGTAACGAAGAAGACTATTTTAGATGCCTTCCTGGTGGTACTGCTGGTATCCGTTCTTTGATTAATGAATTTCACAGCAATAATATCAATGTTATCTTTCCTGCTCTTGGTTGGGATAATGGCACTGTAAGTATATTGATCTATATATGATCCTGGCTTAATTTTCTTTAGCGTGATCCTCAAGAAGCTTGGGGTTACATCTTACCTAGATTGTTTAGTAAAGAAAATTGATAATTTATTCATCATGACTTGAACTAATTATTTTTCTCTAGAGGAATATAATGTGGATGGTATACGTGCTGATGTTGCTTATTTCACACAAGATTTCTGGATGAACTCTCTTGCTATCGGTCATCCTTTAGCGTTTCAATCTGAAGCAAATAGTAAAAATAATTTAAATCAAGCGCCTAAAATGGATGATACTTATGTATGTTTCTTATTGAATATACTGTCTATCTAACATTATTCAAAAATAGATCTTACAGTGGAATACGATGGATATTTGTAAGCAAATTCTAGTACTCTTTTTACTCTTTTTATTAATAATATTTATATCAAAGCAAAATACGAAACTAATCTGTAAGCTGTAACCCTACTCCAGGCATCATAACAATTTCTTTTTTTTCTTTTATAGACATGTGCCCACAGTCTCAACCAGAAAATTAATTGAACCAAGACACATGACTCATTCTAGCGATAAATGGGCTATAAACAAAACAAATCTTATACAACACGCGTTTTTTAATGGTAAGTCAGCTCTGAACCCTATTTGATATTTAAGTAATGAACCACACACAGGCATCGGTATTGAGATTTGGGAAAATATCTTTGGCACATGGAATCAACTCTCTCCTCGCGACTCTGAAGCCTTACGCCGTACATCCAGCATTCTTCGCTGCTTTGGTCCTGACTTCTTTTGCTCTCCCAAGTGGGAACCTCACTGTCCCTGTGTTCACTGGAAGACGGTATTTTCCAGCAAGTTTCCAAGCGACACCACAGCCAGTCAAGTCGTTTGGACCTTTGTCAATCGTGGGCCCCAACCCATCACCGGCCATCAAATCACTGTCAATTACCACATAGGCATTCAATTTTATGATGTCTGGCATGGTCATACCCTTCAGCCTACTCACATCGCTGATGGTCTAGCCACGCTTGACTTTGATATTGAACCTCATGGATACGGATGCATCTTTGCTACTTCTGACATATCTGCCTTACCTGAAGGGTTCAGTATACTGATGAAAACAATGAGCACATTTTCTGCCACGCGATTGATGAATATCCCGATCTCTAGTACCATCCTGTGGCAAGAACTAGATCTGGTGGTTGTCAGTCAACAGGATGCTACGAATAATATGGTTCGCATTGAAGGTGATGATGATTACCTGTTTGACGTCAAAGGAATTGAGCCCTCAGAATGCATCCTTGAATATCCTGCCATGGACATCAGGTACCCTTGGGAATATCAACCCTCTCATCTTCATGCTCCTTACCGTGTCAAGATCAAGCCGTTTTATATCGATCCTTATCCTGTGACTGAAAAGGAATTCAAGGCATTTTTGGATGCGACACACTATAAACCTCATGATTCGACTAATTTCTTAAAACATTGGATCGATGGATGCTATCCTGATTCTTGTGCTAATAAGCCTGTTGTTCATGTCTCTGTTGAAGATGCTAGAGCTTATGCTAAATGGGCAGGAAAACGGTAAGTTTATTTGCTGTTTATTATGACAGCGATTAATTCATGATTGTAGTCTGCCTCATGAGTGGGAATGGCAATACGTTGCTCAGTGTGGTACCGAATATAGAACTTATCCTTGGGGTAACAAGTGGGATGAAAGTAAGGTACCTGAGGTCTATGAGGGGCGTGAAAGACTCTATCCTAATCATCCACCGGCTGACGTAAATGCCCATTCTTCTGGTCGATCTCCATTTGGCGTTTATGATCTTGTAGGTAATATCTGGCAGTGGACTGACGTCTACCAAGATCAACATACTCGTGCTGGTAATCTGTAAAATTGTATTTGTTATTTTTATTAACTGTTTTAATAGCCATCATCCGTGGTGGTTCTTATTATAAACCCAAAAATGGACAATACTTTCCTCAAGCTTATCGTAATGATGAACACGGAAAATATATTTTAATGGCAGATTCTATTGACAGAAGCGCAACGATTGGTTTCCGATGTGTAAAGGATACTAAAGAAAGTGCTGCTGCTTTGGGAAATTGTGCTTTCTTTGGGGAATAAATTAATTTAATAAAACGATAAACTAAATGGATAACATCCTGATTTAACTCTATACTGTATCTTGCTTTTGATTTCCCTTGTTCTTGATCCTAATGATATACAAAAGATCTAATAAAGAAGTGCTTTAAACATATCTTTATCCGTTTGATAATCACTTGCACACATAGCATGTTCATATCCTTCGTCTTTCTGGACCCTTTTCACCACTTGTCCTTTACTCGCCCTGGATAGATTTTTTTAATCCATGTTTCCTATTAAAGTGTCAGCATCAGATACACTTGTTAATGCTAGAAAGCATAGTTCAATTATTTTGTGCTACACATGTACATCATTAGGAAAATGCAGAAAGTAAAGTTTATTTTTACATCAATCTCAATACGATAATGCCAAATGATTAGATATTCTTTTGCTCAATAACTGTGCCTGGGTTTTGATTGGTATATTTCTCACACAAGTCCAAAGCAGCATGTTGCTAAATATACTGCACAATAAGCTGCTGATGATATGCGTTGTATTAAAGAAAGCACTAGAAAAATGATTCTTTGATGGGATTAAAGGAAGAAGTATGCAATTTGGTATCAATCATACAATATTCTAAAACTAGTCCTGGAACTGTAGTATAAATCAATTTATTCTTCAGAATTTGATATGTAAACAACAAACGGCGTCCATTTCTTCATTTCAAGAAAAGTTTTGTTGAGATTGATTATACTCTTCAATTTCAGTATCTTTATATGTAATGATCTTATGTTAGATCCAAAAAAGAAGTTTTAGGTAGACCATTATAACAAAATGAAGTAGTCGCTAAAAAATCAATTTTTCATTTGCAAGAATGGTAAAAAAGTCTTCTCCGCCGTGCAATGGGAAAGGACTGCAAAAAACCCTCCATCATCCCGCCCTCCAGTCGAAGTCTTTGGCCAGTTACTTGTTCATAAGGGGCACTATGAATGAGAATTAAGGAAAACGGTTTGTTTATGTTTGTTTATGAAAAAGAAAAAAGGGATTATTCTATAGCAAGCTGTGGTGCAATTCACTTGTGTGCCTAAAAGTAAAAAAAAAAAAAAAAAAAAAAAAAAAAAAAAAAAAAAAAAAAAAAGAATCAGCACTTTTGTAAGTGAAGGTATAGATTGAATTTAATATAAAACAAGTGAACTTGGTGCATTCTTACAAAGGTTACTGATGGTAATCATCACCTCAAATGGGAGTATTGGTTTAAATTTCCTTACAAACATTATGAACTATAAGAATCATTATAAAAAGGTATAAAAGTATGCATTGAAACAAATTATTGTTATTTGAGTATCTTTCTAGAGACATCAAGGCTATTATTTTGATCCAAAATAGGGATACACTTTATGTGATAGACATCAAGATCTTATTATAGCACTATCCAGGCTTCTTACTATAATTGTCTTATGGTTTGGAATAATCAAATATTGCACCCTATATTATAATTTACAGTCATTTTTCTTTATTTGATTGCATAGCATAGGAAGTTCAGTTCCTTCAGATTGACTCTCAGATAAAAAGCAGTCATAATAATATCCCTTTGTTTGTGTGTGCCTGGACACCCTTCTTTTTTTTTGACAAGTTGCAATGTTTTCATTATTAAAGAAGACAGTTCCTTATTGTAGAACAAGCTTAAAAAACAATATTGCTTTTTTCAGTACTTATAACAATGTCATTACGGACATGACAAATCGTGGACTCATATCCAATGTCACAAGGTATTAGAATAGTAATGTCAAATTGGATTTGCAACTAAACAATTAGACAGCCCTGACATCGAAAGAAAGACAGAAACACCTACTGCCATTTATTGTGGTGTGGATCCAACTGCCAAGAGTCTTCACTTGGGTAATCTTGTAACTCTTATGGGCTTATTACACTTTCATATCCGTGGTCACCAAACAATCGCACTTGTAAGTTTCTTGTCAGTGTGTCTCACGAAATAAACTAATCTTTCATAGGTGGGTGGTGCGACAGGAAGTATAGGTGATCCATCCGGCAGAAAATCTGAGCGAGTACCATTATCTAGTGATACACTTGAGATCAATGTACGTGGTATTGAAAGTCAAATCCATCGATTCTTTCAGAATGGAGCGAGTTATGCAAATCGACGTGGATTTAGTGATACTTGCCAGATACCCAAGGTATTGAACAATTATGATTGGTTTAGTTCAATGACTGCACTAGAATTTTTAAGTGATATTGGGAGATTTGCTCGTGTGAATACAATGCTTGCGAAAGAAAGGTAACAGAAAAATGTATGGCTTTCAGTACCTAAACATGCAGTCTAGTGTCAAATCACGTATTGAAAGTACACAAGGCATTAGTTTTACTGAATTTTCATATCAATTACTACAAGCTTATGATTTTTATTATCTTCATAAAAATCACGCTTGTCGCATTCAAGTAAGGAGAAGACAAAAGTAAAACAATGAAAGTAGTTAACAGATTTAGCTGGGAGGAAATGACCAATGGGGTAATATTACTGCTGGTATTGATCTGATATCAAGGAAGCGATCTATGGAAGAGGAAGAGCAGCTTGAGGATATGGAATCAAGAGCTTTTGGTATCACCATTCCACTTTTGTTGACCTCAACAGGAGAGAAGTTTGGAAAATCAGCTGGTAATGCAGTTTGGTTAGATGAATCTATGACGAGTATATTTGACTTTTACCAGGTATTTTCAATACCTGATTCTTTTGTTTTTGTTAATAACTAAAGTATTGTAAAGTTTTTGATGAAAACAACAGATAGTGATGTTGGAAAATATCTTGAAATGTTTACTCTTTTAAAGAGTGACCAAGTAAAAGAAATCATGAATGAACATCAGGTACAGAACATGCTTTATTTTCTAATCAAAAGAGGTTCACATATTATATAAAATAGAAATCACCAGAGCTTAGACTTGCACAAACTACATTGGCTAATGAGACAACAGAACTTGTTCATGGATGTAAAGTATATATGAATACTTGCAACAAGAAAAAAAAACTAAGACAAAATGATAGTGAATGGCGTTCAAAAGGCACAAACGGCAACTAAAGTTTTATTTGGACAAGATTTAAGTTCTCTTTCAGGAAATCAAATTATTGAAGCCTTCAAAGATGACACATATCGATTCACTCAATTAGATCGTTCAAGCTTAGTTGGCATTGGATTGGACCAACTGGCTGCTATTACTAATGCTGCAAAATCTAGATGTAAGTGAAATAGAGTAAATAGACAAAGCATTAAACCTCTTTCATCTACAGCTGATGCCCAGAAAAAAATGAAGGCTGGCGGGTTTTATTTGAACAATGTTCGTGTAAATAATCATAAACAAATGCTAGAAGAAAAGGATTTAATTGATGGAAAAGTGTGTGTTCTTCGTGTTGGAAAGTCATCTTATTATCTGATTCAAGCTATTTAAAATAGAATAAAATGATTAAAGTAATAGAATGCAATGAATATTTATATTTAGTAATCCTTCAAATAAACTGTATATAAAGCTTTTCTGTAGATAGACACAGACAAAACTACAACGCATGTACATGCAGAAACAGCACCGATAACAAACGTTGTCTTGAAGCAATCTATTCCGTAGCATATTTCCCCTCCTTGACGTTTTAATTCCTTTGCATAAACAAAACCAAACAAAAGATTAAATAGTTGACTCCCAATTGCAGGTGCACACATACACCATCCCCAATTTTTAGCAAATGTCTATTATATAAAAAAGTAAATTATATACTAAATTATAAAATACGTTCATCTCTTCACCTTCGTTCCAAATTCACTAATAATAGCAGGTGCAATTCCAAATGCGATACCGTATGGAATGGCAATGAGTAAGCTGTATGAAAGTAAATCGTCTGCATTTGATACAGACATGATCAAAGGGATTACACTAAGCAAAAGACCCAGGGCGCCAAACCAGATAAACCACAATCGATGCATACCAGTCCTTCTTTGAAGTATATCACTCAATGTTCCAAACACGGCTCTTGTCATACAATTAGAAACACTAAAGGTAGAGATATGCAAGTTGCGAAGATGCTGTGTTTCAATTAATGTCATTGTGTTCTTTGACAGTGATATCAATAGAGTTTCTATATTTGTCAAGTAGACGTAACCAAATCCCAAGATGACTAACAGGGATAAAAATAGTGAAGATCCAACAGGGTCCAGTAGAACGGCAAGTCCTGATTGATTAATCTCATCTTCATCTTCAATTTGTACTGAGCTGCTGATCGTGTCATTTTCAAAAAAGACGTCCGTATCTGATGATTCTTCTTCATGCTGGGTAGAGCAGGTGCTAATTCTGTACAAGCCATTTGTCGTTGCTGCATAATTTGCTGTGTCCTTATTTAAAATGGGTTGTTTGATTGAGGGTAACTTTGGATGATGAATGGGGCCCAAAATAAACGAAGCAAAGAGGGTGATACATGCCGTTGTACAGCCAAAGAAGAGTAGGAATCGAAATGTACTGCTGTCTTGTTCAAGCTCTTCTGAATTGGATTTAAAGAACTTGTCATTGATCTGTGAAAACACCAATCCACTTATTCCCAAGGATGCGCTCGTGAGTCCCAAGCTCATGCCTCGGTACGATTTGAAATTGTATGCCTACAACTGTGTTAGAAACAAAAAAAAGACCTTTTTTTTCATATTTTTCTTTACTTGAGAATCTAAGGCGCAAAGGTAAGATGCTGAACTAGCAGCACCAATAAATATTAGATAAAGTGAGCAAAGGATATAATTATCTGACAAATAGCCAACATAGGTTTCTGCTAATAAGAATACTCCCAAAAATGAAACAATAGCAGACATGGTCAACGTTCTATATTATAACAGTTGAATGAATGTGTACTTTTAAGAAATTCACATACTTTTTAAACCCCAAGTGCTCAACTAACCATGCACACAAGGGTCCCGAAAAAGATACCCCAACAAACACAGCAGTGCCAACCACACTGTTTTCCATTGAGCTCCAGTGAAAACGAGTTGCCAAGGAAGGACCGAATGTAGGAAAAACATATTGTGGTCCTGATACATTGGCCAAAAAAATGGCTGTAAAAAACGAAAGTGTTAAAAGGATCTTTTTTGTTTCCATAAAAAAGAAGAAAAAAAAAAGATAAGAAATTTGCCACCCCCTTTTTGTGTGCACTGCATAAAAGTAATCTATCTTTTTTTTTAAATACCGAATTACTTGACACACCTTGTCTTGAACTTTCTTTTCTTATTATCACATTAAGTCTGTAGATGTAATAAAGCGCATAAAAAAGGACTGTGACCAGATGGTAGATAACAGTACATTGCAGAAAAAGTCAGTACAAAAGCATTTTCCACTATAGTCTAAGCCCAAAAAAAAAGCTGAAAGCAATAATACCAACAAAAGAATGTTGAGGAAAGGTACTATAACATACCATATCGTAAAATCCTTGAAGGCTGTGATGGAAGCTTTGGACAGGTATAACAAAAAGAGCTTCTATAGGTATGAATAATGTGAGAAGTTTAAATACATTTAATTTTGAATCAAACTTTTTTTTTTTTTTTTTTTTTTTTTTTTTTTTTTTTTTTTTTTTTACTTTACTTCAGTTTCTCTGTGGTTGCTCAAGAATTGGATGTATTTAAAGTCATTCTGACCAAAGTCAAGTCCTAAAAAACTGCAATTCGTTTACATTTTTGAAAAGAATTCATCAGCAGTGTCTAATAACATAATATTGTGTCCAGTGTGTAATGTGAACAATATCAATAAGCTAACAATCAAAAAGAAAGCGCAAAAACTGTGTTAATAAAAGAATACCAAGCAGAGAAGAAATAAAAACAGGATCAATTTCATTCTTTTGAAGGTGAGTGTAAAAAAGCCTTGCACAATATGATTGAATATTCAATACATACAACTTTATTGATGCAGTGTCATCCAATTAAAACAAAAATAGAAAATTCTAAAAAGCACAAAAAGATATTATTGTACATGCTTTAGCTTAGACTGTAGATGCTAGCACTAATTTATGAGAACTTGAATTAATCTTGGGGGTATGTCTAGCACGTTCGATGTAGAGTTACATTGACAGAGCCTGCTGAAACTACTGATTATGTGTACAGAAATATGACGCACCAAAAGATGTGATTAATCTAGATGATAATATTAAAAGTATATCTACTTGCACTATTCCTGAGTTGTTGGATACATTAAGTCCGTACGAAGAAGTGAATGAAAAAGCCATTGATTTACTAAATATAAATCTCCATATCAAACCAATTGGCCTTTTTTATTATTGCCAAGCGATTCACCAATGCGCAATATCAACGACAAATTCGTCTTGATCGCCATTACAGATAAAGATTAGTTTAGACATGTAACAATTGATACTCATGTTGAATCATATATAGACTCTGTACATTCATCAAAATGCTATTATAAAGAGCTATCATGTTTGTTAATAGTAAGCTATGATAGAGGAAAGCTCTTTAAAAAATTTGTTATTAGGTCTAGGTCAATGAACATATTTGTTACCAGCTTTACAACAATATTCTTTATTGATCTTCAATGCCAAAATGGCATTTTTTTTTTTTTTTTGGAAACATCATTGATTGAAAAAGTAACGTTGCTAACAAAGAACAAAAAAACTAGAATGATCAATCAATATGATGTACTTTGTCAGTTGAGGCAAGTCAAAACTCCATTCAGTTTGGTATCAACATACACTCTCTGCCCATGTTCTAGCTTGCTTATAGATCACCACCGATCCCGCTTGTGCACTATTTTTACTCTGGCAGATCAAGATATCAGATAATGAGTCTCGAGTGTCAAGTTTGCCTCGAAGCTATTTTGTAAAATTACTCTTAGTGTGTTGACACAGATCGGCCATTTCTAAAGAAACATGCTGTCTCATCTTTACTGGGAAATTCTCCTAATAAGTGAAATAGACTGTGATAAATGTTTTTAGATTGTTTGGCAACGAAGACAAATAAATGATGAATTTGGAACAGAAAGCTGGATAAGAAACCCTTTGGTTTGGGAAATATGCTTTATTTCCAAAGCTTCAATGAAAATTAGTGTGTATATCAAATACCATCTGTACCCATGGTGGAAAAATACAATTGTGCAAAAAAAAAAAAAAAAAAAAAAAAAAAAAAAAAAAAAAAAAGGAGATTACAATGAATGCATTAAAGTAGGTAATTGTTCATTGGAATAGCGCTTTTGCTATATAGATATGATCATATAAACTAAAATATGTTTTCTAGTTCAATCGGAATAAATGGATGACGTTGGTATTGGTTTTTGACCTTTTCTGAATTGAGAACTAATAGGACTATGGTGCAAAATGATTTTTTATTTTATTTTATTTTTTTTTTGCTTGAAGTGTTGGTAGCATTGCACACTTACAGCAAAAATTGTATGAAAATATTAAAGACATACATATTATACACTTAAATCGCTCGATCATTCATTTCAAAGAAGCCACTTCAAAGACAAGAGCAATCAGATTGGATCCATGCAAATTTCACTATAGAAAGGAAAATGTTCATTATCAAGCCTGAATTTTCGCTAGTTGCACATATTTTTATTGGCTGGTACCAAAAGTGAATCGGCCCCCAAATTTTTGTATTTTCAAACGCAAAACTTTGTTTGTTCGCTGTTTATTGTTTTATTACAGTTTCCCTATCGCTTTTCTTCTTCCCTTTGTTTATGAACCTGTCGGATATTGTAGAGAGAGCAGCTGCTGAGAAACGGAATTCTAATCCTCATTTGCCACAGCCAAGTCACCCAAGTAATTGCTTTTTTTTTTTATAATTTCCAAATCACACAAAATTAACAGTTCATAAACAGACATGCCAACATACGCTTTTGCATTCCCCCCTGTTCCTCAACCACAGGTAAAAAAAATAAAAGAAAAAGAAAAAGAAAAAGAAAAAGGACCGAACAATTAATTTTGCGATCGACACTGATAAAAAGAAAAATATTTTAGATGCCTGCAGTTACATGGTTGGGAGAAGCTAAGAATATGTGTAGTGAGCAGGGAAGAGTATTTTTTATACCACCTGGACTAATGCCATCTCCAGATCCTTTCATGTTTCAACAAAACATAGTTAATACACCAACAATGATCGATCCCTATTTATTGCAGCAAATGGGAAATAATAGAATCATTGCTAATATGCCATTTCAACAACCTACTCCTATGCCGCAAGCCCCAGTCAACCAACCTATGCCACAGGCTACAGCTAACTCGCCTATGTCTCTAACAAAAAAAAGTAAAGGATCAAATAATACACAACAGCAGGCACCCCAGGAAACATCAAATCCAGACCCTAACGATAACAGCAAAGGACATCTATTTCATACCATTCGACCTTCTCCTGTACAGCCTAGCACGGCCTCTGTTATACATAAAAAGAAGGATGAAGGTCAAAAGCCATTGTTTGGATTTGAAAAGGATATCAGAATGAGGCAAGAATGTGCTGACAAATATTCTGCCCTGACTGTCACAGGCTATAATGTCTCACCTGATAATATCGCGGATGGATACGTTCAGTTCTTAATATACCACGACTCACAATATATGGGAAATATAGAAAGCGTAATGAATGCTAGACGCAAGATTTCGGCTGTGCCCAAGACGAATATTCATGGGATCAATTATACAACTTGGGATTTGTATTGTCTCATCTATAGACTGCATAAACGACAGGTAAGCGATTCATCTCTCCCTTGTTTATCTCACGAGTATTGATCGCCCATCTTTATCTACTAGATAAAAAATTGGTCACAATTAGTATCTATACTTGGATTAGAAAATGTCAGTGGTCGAGCACAGTTTGCCCAGAGGATAAAGCGATGGATGCATAAATATAAAGTGGACTGCTACTTTAATTATTTGTTAGGGAATGACTATGATTTTTATGATCCGGATTCGATTAGAAATAAATCTATTTTGTCAGTGAATCCTAGTATGAAACGTAAAGGAAAAGAAAAGGAAGAGGTTGCAGAGGGCGAGGAGTTGGAGCCAGTTGCAGAAGTGGAATATCTGAAGGAGGATGATGCAGATGAAGTGGATGAGGACGAGCAAAGATCAATACCACTCATATTACCACCAGGTGGCAGAAAACGATTGAAACTGAACAATGATCCAGAAAAATATCTTCAAGTAGCCAAAAATTTCATTAAACGGCGCAGGCACGATGATTCTGATACAGATGAATCTGATGATGATAACAGTAATGGTGATAAAAGCAGAGTGAATAATAATGATAAGAAGAATGGTAAATACAAGAAAAATATTAATGATGAAAAGGATGAAAATAAAAAAGATAAAGGCGTCAAGAAGAATGCTGATGATAACCAAAGCAATGCTAATGGTCAACATAATGAAGAAGTGGAGGATGAGTGGGAATTCGAAAATGGGATTCAAATAGATAATATGAGCGATAGAGAAGAACAAAATCAAGAGCTAGAAGAAGAAGACGATCAAAAAAGTGACGAAAACATATCGGTTGCAGAAGAAAACAATGAGAACAACAAATCATATACTTTGAATAGAAAAGCTCATAATCATCTGTATGAAGATGAGGATGAAGATGAGGATGGTGAGGATGAACTAGAAGACGAATTGGAATCGACTGCTTCATCAGTGGGGTCTCCAGATGTAAGCCGAGCTGAAGTCCCAAAAAACGAAGAAATCAAATTATCAAAGCCATGTAGCAATTGTGATATATTAGAGGCTGAAGTCACTTCTCTCAAAAAAGAAATTGCTAACCTCAAATCATACATTTCAATCATAGAAGAAAATTTATCGCGACAAAAAGAAGCTACTGAAACAAGCCAAAAGTATATCAATCAGCTACTATTAGAGAAATTGAAACTGCGTGGACATTATACCAAATGGAGGCAAAAACTTGCAAAAGACATATTGAATGGGCCAGTCTTACCTGAGGAAGAAGAAGAAGAAGAAGAAGGGAAGGAGTAATGGTGCTTCTTTAAGACTAAACTAAATAGAGTTTTCTTTTTTCTAGTTTGGCTTAATTTTTTCTATAATTATTCTTCAAGAATTATACCATCTTATATCATTTTGTATTCTTATTTTGTAAGACAAATAAAAGTCAGTACTTCCTAGGAAATGAAATGTAAAAAGAAGGTCTGCTATTGATTTGACTACGGTAGATAGCTCTTCAAATAGACTAATGGTACTTGTCAAAGAAAGTGAGAAATCATTAGACAGGCAAAATGTTGTAAAAGACATTTTATTTCTTGTAGCTGGTTTTATTCGTTGTTGCGTTATACATCAACGATTTCAAAAGAAAGATCAAACTCAGGTTTGTCTCAAGAGCTCTTTTTCTCGTTATAACCGCATGAGCTCTTTTAATTATTTCGGAAAACGAGGCTCATCTAAATATCAAAAGGCTTTATATGATGACTTCAAGAATCGAATATATGATAATCAGCAATAATGCAGATACAATATAGACTATTTCAAACGGATTGCTTATATACCAAAAACAATTAATTCAATTAATACAATAGAGCAATTATTTCTTCGTCAAATCCACTGTTGCTTTCTTTCAAACTACAGAACCCTTTTTTGGATTTATTATCGGCATTTTATTGTCTCAAAAACTATTCATAAAATATCTACCGTCTTTTTTTCTTTTATTTTTAGTTTTAATTCATCTATATGTTTTCGCCATGGCAATTTGGACAAGATGGTACACGCGTCTTAAGTTTTTTTTATTTATTCAAGAAACACTAAGATTTCTTCTTCTTCTTTTTTTGTCACTGTAGACGCTGATGCACTTTACTTCAAAAGTCTGTCACTAGATCGGCCATTTGATATGATTGGATCTATTATGGCAAATGAAGATCTTGCACCTTTAGAATCAAATCATACAAATAACAGTATAGATATGGATTTGGATAATGAAGAAGAAAGTGACATATGGACTTTTGAAGGAGAATCGCCTGCTTGTTATGGAACACTATCTTGGGAGGCATTAAGTTCTCGATTTCCAACCATGTCACAAATTCACCTTAGTAAACGGCAAATAGGGAGCGCGTTTTTGACAGAGGCACCATTAGATTGTTTTGAGTCAGTGATAAAAAGAGAAGATGATGTGACAGTAAAGGAAGAACAGCTCGTAAAAAGTCTAGTACAAGCTATTGTTGGACGACCGTCAATTTATTTTAGTTGGGATCTAAAAGAGAAATGTTTCAAGTCAACTCGGTCAGTTCGTATCTTGGGAGTGAGTGCAGCTAGTATACAGCCTATTGTTGATGAAATATTGTCATTTGGTGGTCGCATGAAAGCAATAGAGTACGTCGCAAAAGAATGTCAACTGAATCCAAGGTAACAAAAAAATAGACAGCAGTAACACTACAGATGATATAAAAGAAAAAGTTTTATAGAAAATATGGTTTAACAGGTGTTGCTTTTGCTTGTTGTTTATTGGAACTACTTTTAAATATTCAAAACTCACTTATTAATATGTTTGAAGACATGAAATATGAGTTGACCATTTTAAAAGTGTATCAGTATGTGCATAGTATGTTGATGATATGTGAGAGATTATATGAGCTTTGTTCGATTCAAATAAATAATGAGGAGGTAAGACAAAATTGTTTATTTACAAGTACAAGCGCGAAACTTAAAATGATAAAGTAGACATCAGAAAGAAACGTTAAGCTTTATAAATTCCATATACCTTTTGGGGCTAAATTATTGAATTTACTATACACAGAAATTCAGCAATTTGATCTTGTTCAGTCTGGAAAATCTGCATTTTACAGAAGCATTTGTTTGACAGTTCTTTGTTACACTAGCATACCTTATTTGAATATATTAAGCAAATGGTTAGGATTAGACAGTGATGGTAACGGCGTTTTTGAAGATCCTTATCAAGAATTCTTTATATGTAAATCAATGGGGCCGTACGACTCATTTCAAGAATACCAGGTTTGTCTGACAGAGAAAAATAAAAAAAAAAAGGGCGAAACAATTAATCTATTTCATAGATTAAACCAGGCATTGCTCTCCCCTATTTTATCAGCATCGACTTAGCTATTTATATACTTAGATCTGGAATATCTTTACAACTACTTAGGCAAATGATGCCAAATCATCCACTATGTGAATTGCGTAAGAAACTACCTCTAAAATGCCACTTACGCATAAGTGAAACAAATGAATACATGTGTCAGATAACATCCATATGCAAATACGTTCAAACTTATAATTCTGCCAATGAAGTATCTATCGAAGCCGAAGAGGAAGAAAATGGCGAAGAGTTGGAAATTTCAAGAAGCTTAAACGAAGACATGATGTCAAATATCCCAAGTTTACCCCCATGGGATGAAAGGCTTTTGATTGGAGAATTTTCAAGCAGTCTAAACTTCCTTTTGAAATTGACAAATGAGAACAGTAGTGATATTATACCCACAATTGATACGATTGCAGCCCTAAGCTATATCGAACCTGTGCAAGCATGGTGTCCTATATTAAACGAATCGTATATGTCCTCTTTTCTGCATCAGTTCAAGCTTCAATATCATCTTTCGTTACTATATGATACTTTTCTGTTAGGTAATGGTACTTTTCTAGCTGGACTTGAGTTTGTATTTTTCAAAAATGAAAACAAGATTGGAGTGGAATTAGGCGGAAGATGGCCGCCACGATTGTTTGATTTAAATCTGGCTCTGAGGTCCATTATGTTAGAAACAATTAAAGAAGACGAGTTATTTGCCTTTAATGTAACAGGCGCAAAGGAGCAACGCAATCCAAATGGTAGGTCTACATTCGTTTATTTAAATATGAAATATATATTCATTTGGGTTTTATACATAGCTTTCGATGCACTTAATTTTTTACAACTACATTATAATGCGCAATACCCATTAAACCTAGTTATCACCCCAAATATTCAGCTGAAATACAACCGTGTATTTACGTTTCTTATTCAGCTCTTTCGAGTGACAACAGTTTCAAAACGTATATACAATGCCCTAAAAGCAAACAATGCGCGTTTGAAGACCAATACATTAAACAAACTCTATCGTTATCGGTTTCAGTTTGATCAATTCTTACGTGCGTTACAAGGATACGTTTACGACACAGTAATTAGCGAGACGTGGCACATGTTTATGGAACAAGTGCAAGACTTAAATATAAAGACAAAATCGAATTCAACAGGCTATATCTCTGTCATAATGCAACCTCAAATGTTCAAAAGTTATCATGAACATATCTTGGATCGAATTCTATACCAATGCTTCTTGAAACAAAGCCAGCAACGCATTTTTAAAGTTCTACAGCCGATCCTTCAAGATGTATTAGACTTTGCTAGTATCATTGATATTTATTATTACTCTGGCAACCGAGAAGAACATGAGTTTATTGAAAAGTGTGAGCGTGTATTTGATGATTTTCAAAACCATGTCTGGCAGTTTGTAAATGTATTGAAGTTATTAGAAGAAAAAGGTTCAGGAAGACTAGGAAATATATTGAACAGCACAAACAACGAATTCCGTGATCTTTATGGGAAGCATGAAGCCAAAAAAGGTCTGGACGTCTTCGTTAAGGACTTGTTAACCAGAATAGACTTGAATACATATTACGAAAACACAAACAAATAAAGTGCGCTTCTTTTTGCAAACTCAAAAGATGATGTAAGTCACAAAGTGTTTTGAAAAGTACAAAAATAATGCAAATGACGCGTCCATCTTTATATCCCGCTTCTCTTTCTTTCCAAATGTCAACTCCACCTTATAAATTGGCCTCTGTACTCAGTGGCCATGAACAAGATGTAACACCTTATATTGCTACAAACATAGTCCGTTTTTTGCTCATGCACTAGAACTAGATTAAATTAGTAACTGCAGTATCTGATGACCTTATTATTTCAGCAGCTCGTGATAAAACAGTGCGTTCTTGGTCCCGTACAGGACCAAATACTTTTTCGCTCCAAAACATATATTTGGGACACAATCACTTTGTTAATTCTTTGACAATCATTAAGCCTAATGATGTTTATCCAGAAGGTTTGTTTTTCAATTTTTTATAGAGAAAGGAGATGAATGACTAACGTTGAAATTAGGTCTTATTGTTTCCAGCGGTTCCGATAAATTCATCAATGTATACCTTCCTAGTCAACCAACTGAGCCTCTTTATACACTTATTGGACATACTGAAAATGTAACTACAATGAAAACGACTCCTTCTGGGCATATTGTATCTGGTTCTTGGGACAAGTAAGTAAAAGGCTGTTTTTTCTTTTGTTGCAGCAATTTTTTATATTAATCCCTTTCTTTTCTACTTAGAAAGGTTATTGTATGGAAGGAATTTCAAAAGGCATATGTCCTTGAAGGACATGAAGCAGCTGTTTGGGCAGTACTTCCAGTAGATGATGACACGATATTAACAGCTTCTGCAGACAAGACGATTCGCCTTTGGCAGAATGGAAAGTTGGTACATATTTATCAAGGTCATACGGATGCTGTAAGAGGACTAGCCCTAGTATTAAAAGATACATTTGTGTCATGTTCAAATGATGGGTAATCAAAAAGAAAAAAAAGAAAGAAAAAAAGGGGAAGAGATAATATTAAATATTGTTTGAATTAGAACACTTCGTGTTTGGAGTTTAGATGGGAGCTGTTTACAAGAGTTAAATGGACATACTTCATTTGTGTACTCTGTAGACGTATTAAGTACTGGAGAGTTTGTTTCATCTGGGGAAGATCGTACTGTTCGTATTTGGAGAGGTAAGTATTACAGAAAGTGCATCTGTCATGTTAAACTAAGTTTATTACAAAAGACGGTGAATGCATCCAGACCCTTCAACAACCTTGTATTTCTGTTTGGACTGTCAGCGGCTTACCAAACAGTGATATAGTTGTAGGTGGAAGCGATTCAGTAATTCGTTTATTTACTCGTGATGAGAAGAGAATGGCGTCTGCTGGTTTATTGAAGGTTAACAGAGTGACAAAATGTATGCATTTTTTTTTTTTTACTAACTGTTTTCATTCAGGAATTTGACGATATATTAGCAAGTCAAGCGATTCCAGCGTAAATAGTTGACTAAATAGTAAAATACTCATTTTTCTGAATATATAAGTAGTAATCAGGTTGGAGACATCAATAAAGATAAATTACCTGGACCAGAGGCTTTGTCAAAGCCAGGAAATAAAGAAGGACAAGTGATTATGGTAAACGTAGGAGCTAATGTTGAAGCTCATCAATGGAGTAACGAAAAACAAAGTTGGACAAAGATCGGTGAGGTTGTAGGTGGTGTTGGATCTGGTTCCAACAAGCAATTGTACGAAGGAAAAGAGTATGATTATGTGTTTGAGATTGATGTTGGCGCTGGACCTAATGGAAATCTTAAATTACCCTATAATATTACTCGTAAGTCTCAAGAAGCTCATCCGGAAAAGATGTGCTTTTAACATATCGTCTTTCATAGAAAACCCTTACGATGCAGCAGACAAGTTTTTAATGAAACATGACCTTCCTCAATCTTTTAGAGAAGAAGTTGCTACATTTATTATTAAAAATACAAATGCTGTTGACCTGGGAGCAGGTCAATACCAAGATCCATTTACTGGAGGAGGCCGATATGTCCCTAATTCTAATCAGGGTGCTGCTGCTGGAGGCACTGGTTATATGGATCCTTTTACAGGTCAAGGCTCGTATCGTCCTGGGCAACCCACTACACAGCCTTCTTCATCCGTTAACTACGGTGATCCATTTACAAGTGCCAATTCCTACAAGCAGCCAAATGTAGTACCAAAAGTTTTTCCTATTGTAAGTTGATATCTTTATTATATAGCTTCTTTTAGCTTATATTGATCATATATAGAAAAGTTATCTATCGTTAAAGCAAGCTAACCCTGATGCAGTTCAAACAAAACTTTGTTCTATCAACAATGAGTTACAAGCTGGCAAGTTGACTGACCAGGAAATTGAAGCTTTAGGTCACATCGTCAATTACATTAAAAATCCTACAAGCTCATTGAACGCCTCTTTACTCAAAGTAATTGTTAAAGTATGCACAGAATGGCCAGCGGATAAACAGTTCCCTGCTTTGGATCTTGCTCGCTTGGTTATTTTATACAGCCCCGAGTCACTAGTTTCTGCTATTCCTGGTCAAAACCTTGTTTCATTTTTAAGAGAAGCTGGTGGTTTGTCAGCAACATCTTCCGGTAGTGAAGTGAATGCTATGCTGGCTTATCGTGGATTAGCTAACCTATTCAATACCGATATTGGTCGTCAAATTGCATGGGAACAACGTGGATTGATAGCAGAAATGATGCAAGTTGATGTTACTGGTAAATTTAAAACTAAAATGGCAAGATTAGCCCAAAGTACCCTGGCAGTCAAGTAAGAAGTGGAAAAGAATAATAGAAAGAGCCCTTTGTCTAATATACGTTTACTAGTTTCTCCATCCTACTCAGTTCTAAAAAAGAAGATGAAATTGAACTTGGATTTACAGGAACACTTGTTGAATTATTGAAGGATGAAAAAGAAAATGAGAACCTATATAGATTTATTATGGCATTTGGTACGCTTATTTCTCAATCAAACACTTGTCGAGAAGTAGGCAACATTATGGGAGCAAAAGATGAAATAAGACGAATCCAAATAACCCAGACAGGGCAAGATCGTATGCAAAAGGCAACTGTTGAAATTCTTCAATTATTAAGTTAAATAAAAATGAAATAAACTTTATTAAGATGATGACGGGATAGCTTTTAGGTCATTTAAGACTTGATCAAATCTATTAGTGCATAATCTTTTAGTGATTTGATCATATTTAATATATATTTGTACGTTTACCTTGATATTCTTGATTTAGCTTGATCTGATTCTGCTTTTACTAGTGCTGTTAGATTGTCCCAATCTTCTTTAAGACAATCGTACTTAGTCTGCAAATCATTTCGGGTATCGGTTTCATTATTTAGTGCTTGCTTTAATTCATTTATTTCTGACTCTAATTGAGCTGTGGTTTCATGATTTTGCTTATTGTCTCGTGCTGATTGGCTATTCACTTCATTTAATTGTTCTTTTAGCTCTTCTATTTCTGTATTCAAGATATCTAACTTATTTTTGTAGTCTAATTCAAGTTGCTGCATCTTTCCGTTTCTCTCTATTGTTTCCTTATCAAATTGATACTGCTTTTCTTTCAAGCTTGCTTTTATGTCTTTATTTTCTTTCTCCAAAACCGCCAGTCTCTCTTTCAATGTCTTGTTCTCTTCCAATTGCTGAAACAGCTCAAGATTTGCCTGATCTGCTTTCTGTTCTAAATTTTTTTGATTTTCTTCCATTGTTTTAGACTTTTGGTTCAACTCTGATTCTAGTTCTTCTATACGTTCTTCTGCCATGGTAAATTTTTGAAACAGCTCTTGTTTACTTTCTTCCAGTTCGCGTATAATAGATTGTTCATCCAGAATCAATTGTTTCAACTCTACTTGCTGATTTTCAAGCTCTTGGTTACGGGATGCCATCTCATTTGCAGTACTGCTCTGATCTTTTAACTGTGCTTCTAGTGTATGTATCTTTTGATCTCTTTCTTGCATTTGAATGTCGACACGGTAGGCAGCATTTAGAGGTTTTAATTTGGCATAAACTTTCCACCAGGGCCATTCACGAAGAGATATGTATATACGAGCATTGCGCTGCATGACACGGATAGCATCTGCTTGGCGAGAAAAGCGGGTCTGAAATTGGCGGGCCAGGCGTGCTCGACAGTGTGCTTGGAATTGAGTAATGCAGACACCCAATTTATTATCGCGCTGTTCTTCCAATTCGGCTAGTACAGTTGCCTTGAAAAATACTTTTGTCATACCAATTTGATATCTTTCCTTGTCCAAATTCAACTGATCAAGGAGTAACTGACAAGCTGTTCTTCCGTCAATAAACGATTCTCTGTTCAATAAGTTTGGACACAAGATGCCGTACCGTTTCCGGAACTCATCAAAGGATAAGCGATTAGGAAAGCCCTTTCGGCAGATACGGATGCCTTCTAGTACACCATTGCACCGCAGCTGATCCAAGACAAGCTTCGTTTGAATCTCTCCTGGTCGCTTTTTATCATTGGGTAAGATACACCGTACAAAGTGAGGATGTGTGACGTAAAGGGTACTCATGAGAGTTGAGAGCTGCTGCTTGTGTCTTTGACCAACGGTTCCAAATGACCCACTTCCCTTACGAACCTTGAGCATAGATACAAAGCTACTAGTACTATGATTATGTGTTCGATCATTATTTTCCTCTTCATATTCTTCAAACAACTTAGCAGTGTGCTTTTGAGATGATCTTGCGAGCAAACGAGTGATATCTTCGTTAAGAGGATACTTATTTTTTTCTATCCACCCATTTACAGAGTATTCGACATCGCCAGCATAATGTTTTAATATGAATCCATCTTGAAATCGAGTTGTTTTGTACTTGGCATCTGGGTCGTCATTAATACAAAACTTATTGAGTTTTTGCAGGAATCGTTGATCACTTCCTCTTGGTGCTACACACTCTTCTTCCAAGCAGGATAAAATACCCACAGGCTACAAAACGGATGTTTAATAAAATGATATATGAGTTTTTAAAGAATACTTTACATTAATTTTTTCAATCAAGTCGATCGTTGGTTGAAGGTCTTTACCAAAGTCAATATAATCCCAGTTGATCTTTTCTTTTCGGTATTCTTCTTGTTCCAATTCAAACATGTTTTGATTAAAAAATTGCTGAAGTTTTTCATTTGTATAATTAATGCAAAGCTGCTCAAAGCTATTTGTCTATTACAAAAGAAAAAAAAAAAAAGTATAAATATATACGTATGCCTTTTTTTTTCATTTAAAAAGCACACTTGCCTCAAATATTTCGAATCCTGCAATATCCAATACACCAATAAAGCCGGCTTTTTCTTTTGCATTTGGTCCATCGATTGATTTGTTAATACGTTCCACCAAGAAACCAAAATTTCTTTCATACAAAGTCTTGGCTAATGCATCAATACTAGCAATGACCTGAGCAGGAGATTTAGCTTGAGTGACCCAATCCTTTCCAGCCTTGATACGTGGCGCTAATAAGCTTTTTTTAAATCCTTCTGCAGAGATACCCAATAAGTGGCAAACACGTTCAACCATATCAAAATTTTTAATATCAGCGCGATCCAGATAACTGGTGATAGAGATATTGCCAAGATGAAGTATAGCAGCAACTATCTTGAATAAGTCCAATTTCTCCTTCTCTGAAAGACCCATAATATCTAAGGCTTTCTACATACGCAAATAAGATGTTATCCATCGTCCCTTATGCTTATTCATGGTATTTTACCACAAGATTTAAATATTCTTCTCTATCATCGACTCCATCAATCCTCTTGTTGGATTGTTTGAGGAAATTATAGTCATCAGCAGTCCCATCCAATAGCAACGATTCTATTATAATGTGTTATCTGGTGTATTTTAATGCATTTATGCGTATGTATTACTTTTGACATCTTCATCTGCTTCCAAGAGCTGATAAAAAATATGGTAATTTCGTTCTTTGGGTGTCTGATAGTGTACTCTTGATTTTTCCAATAAGTACCATTCAATATTTGCACCACAGATCTGTGCTCTACTGTTAAATTCAATACGAATGAATTTACCCTACAAATAGTAATGCTAAACGTCATGTCCTTAATAAATATAACTTTTTCTTTTTACTTACAAATCGAGAAGAGTTATTATTGCGAATTGTTTGAGCATTACCAAAAGCTTCAAGTATAGGGTTTGCTTGTAATATTTGGTTTTGTAATTCATTTAAATGTTTATCAATAGAGGCCACGACTGTAAGATATTGTATTACTTTTTTGGTATTTTCTGTTTTTCCTGCACCCGATTCACCCCTATAGCTATATTAATAAACACGTAAGATCACCTTTATAGCTAATCTTGTACTTGCGTAATTAAAATGGATTGATTTTCTCTGTCCTGAACCATATCGTGATAAGCTTGATCTGCTACAGCATAGATATGAGGAGGCATCTCTCCTCTTCTTCTACCCTTATAAGATTGAATGTATTCATCTGTATAGATAGGCAGATTTTTATAAGGATTTACAGCTACTAAGAAAAGGCCTGAATAGGTCTAGTAAATAAATAGATGAGTTTACTGCGTGATAACACAAATTCTCTCTTTTTCTTACATAAACATGATGTGCTTTATATCGAACAGTAAGGTTGTGGATTACAGAAGGTTCATTCAAATGAGTAAGCTCAGCCATATCATCCACCATATCAAATTTTGGTGGATTCATTGCTTTTAGTTTTGAGTTATTTACAAAGGCTATCTATACACACATATGTTTGAATACACATATTTATTATATTTTTCACTATATAATTATATTACCGCTCCATTTTCATATTCTATTTCTATTTTATCTTTGTCTTCATTTAAAATATGGCCTCTAACGTATCCTTCATGGTCGTCCTCTACCCAAACCCACTTTTTTTCATTAAATCTTGCTTGTGCAACAGCATCCAGAACATTATCCAATTTTGGTCTAACAAATTTTTTTGAACCATAGCTGTGAATGAATGATCCTCCATATTCTTGATTATCTTTAACAGTAGTAAACATAACGCATATAAAAAATAACTGGAAAAAAAAATAAAAAAAAAGAGAGAGAGAGAAAGGCACGAGAATAAAATATAATAGAAAAAAATGTACGCGGATTACTTTCTTGATTTCCCTTTCGTTACTTTATTTGGTGAGTTAGTAAACATCCAAATAAAGAAATTATAACATTCCCCAATAAATAATTTAATAGTCCACATCTCTACGTAATGATGGTGGACAATGTTGTCTTAGCTTAACGTTGGCTTCTTTAAAAATCTTGGCTGTCATTTCATCCATACCATATGATTTGGAATAAACAACCTCTTTTACTCCTTGTTGAATGATTTTTATAGCACAACCTAAAAAATATTTAAAAACACAATAAAACTAAAGTTTGCTTTTGTACCTAAGCATGGACATCTAGGATTTAATGTTAGCCAAAAAATGAATTCTATATTGAAAATGCTTTTTATCTCCTTACGTATTACAATAAAGTATGACACCCGCTTCAAAATTGACGCTTCCTCTTCCTGCTTCTAACAGAGCGTTTTCTTCTGCATGCATACACAAGCATCTATCTAGACCTGTTCCACAAGGTGCTCCTTCGTTACATCGTCCACACCCTCCTTCATTACAATTACGTAAACCGCGAGGAGTACCATTATATCCTGTTGCAACCACTCTTGAATCCTTCACTAAGATACAGCCAACTCTTCTCTTCATACAATTTGATCTTCTTGCTGCTAAATCTGAAAGTTGCATAAAATACGTATCCCAGGAAGGTCGAAGTCGCTCTTTGTCTACAATATTCATTTTATCCAATGTCTCATACAAGCTGAACACATCTTGATATGCATTTGTAACTATCAAGTCAGAAGATGTCATCATATTATGTAACGATTTATAGCAGTGTGTCTTTTGTGTATCCTGCGCAGATATGTTGTAGATATTGCGGTCATCTTGAATTAAAAATTCCTCTAAAGATGGTGAATTTTTCTTTTCGAGTTGTGCTTCACACCTACAAGACACACGATAGTTGGTATCCTCTTGTGCTTTATCTTGATTTATATTTTTTGACGTTACCTAGTAACTGAACGCTTATATCGCATAGTAACAGGCGCTTCAACAGCTAATAATAGGAAAAAGGGACGTTTTCTATGTACACCTTAAAATTAAGAAAATAGAGGCCAAAAATAAATATAGACCGTACCTTAACATATCGAGATCTTTACAGTCAATATCACAAGTAATAAAATTATCTTGCCACCGTTCAGTAACATATACTTGCATGTTGTCTATGTTGTCAAAATATCTTGCATTCGAGTAGACATCTCGATTATAAACGTCTAAATTCTTTCTAATCGTTAAAAACTCGAAACCATGCCTATTCACAAGATACTCAGCAATGGTATGTTTACCACTACTCTTTGGTCCTATTATACCAATAAACATTGGAAATAAATAGGATAAGTAAGACCCCTTGAAGTGATGAAAAATAGATAATTTTTTAAAAAAGTCACAAAGCTCTTTTTCTCTTTTTAATCTTTTTTGAGAACCCAATGGCTTCTAATCAACCACCTAATAACATGCAGCAATTACCTCAAATGATTAGTCAATACCAGCAAAATATTGAATTTATAAACAACAATATTGCTGCAATCCGTAGAAATTTGGAAAGAACAGACATTACTGAAGAAGAAAGAAACCAACTTAAAAAGCAAGAACAAGAACTTCAAGCAAAGCTCACAGTTCTTCAGACTTTAATAAATAATTTGGCACCTCAATTAGTAGCTCAAAGCATGCAGCAACGCGCTTTACAACCTAATCAACAGCAACAACAACAACAGCAGCAGCAACAGCAGCAACAGCAACAACAACAGCAAGTATTAGGTGCAAACATGAGCGCACCCGGATCACCTGCCACTTTCCAACAGCAGCAACCTCAACAACAATCTCAACAACCGCAACAACAGCCTCAACAAACGCTTGCTAATTTTGTGAATAATCCTCAACTTCGTAAATACATACATAAAAAAGGTGATATCACGTCTTATTTTTTTCCCCTCTAGGTGCGGCACAACAACAACAGGCTTTGAATAAAATGAGTCTTGCTGCAGCCGCTGCAGCTGCTGCTCATACTGCTGCTTCACAAAATCCAATGCAATTTTCTTCTCCTGCACCAAGCAACCCAAATACAACAACAACTGGATTTGTCAATCCTATTTTAGCTGCAAGTCTGAAATCTTCTCCGAGTGCAGCTGCTCTTGCAGCCGCAGCGGCCGTAAAGAACAATGGCATGTTTACATTCTCTGCTAATAATAATAACAACACCAACAATACGAGCACCAACATTAATACTAATAATAACGCATCTTTGATTGCGCCTGCATCTGCACCCAAGCCAGCTGCCCCTTCCTTAGATCACGATGGTGTCAACAGAGTTTTAACAAAACGTAAGATTCAAGAATTGGTATCTCAAATAGATCCAGCAGAGAGATTGGAGCCTGAAGTAGAAGATGTAAGTCAAAAGAGAGAGGGAAAGATTGTTTTGTTAATTTTTTAAAAGATTTTATTGGAAATTGCTGATGAATTCATCGAGTCTGTTACTACATTTGCTTGCCGATTAGCTAAGCATAGAAAGTCGGATACTCTAGAAGTAAAAGATGTTCAACTACACTTAGGTAATGAAGACGGGCTTACTACGTATTATAGACGTTAATTTATTTTGATATTAGAGCGTAATTGGAATATTCGTATACCAGGATTTGCAGCTGATGATATAAGACCTTTAAGGAAACCTACAGTGTCTTCCACACATCAAAGCAAAATACAAGCTGTCAATACAGCTAAAAGTCAATTGGCATCGAACCCAAAGAAAGAGCAATAAACTTTTTTTATTTAAAAACACAAACCATAAATGGTGAAATAAATCAATTATATTTCTTTAAAACTGCTTGATTAACCTTGATTTATTATACTCTTATTGCTTAAAGCAGATAATATGCATAATTCGTCTTTCCAGGAGCTTTTATAAGCCATGGAGAGTAATGGTTCTACTAACAATTTATAAACTACAGAAAACTCAATGCATGCTTCTCAATCATTAAGAAAAATGGATTTTTATATTATCAAAAGGAATAAAAAATCCTTTTGAAGGCCAAGGGGGAGGGGAACTTTTAGGGGAACCATTTGGAATGAAAAGAATATGAAATAAATATGATCTGGTTGCCCTAAAGCACGTGAAAATTATATAACTAGAGTGGCATCAGGTACAATTTTCAATATAAAAAAAGTTTACTGTCTTTATTCGAAATACAAAAAAAAAGAAAAAAAAATAGAAAAAAAAGTGAGAGAAAGGGGTAAATTAAATCTTTGTCAGTATGTTGTTGTAAACAATAGTATAAAATTGAGAAAGAAAAAAGTGAATTGAATGTATGAAAAAAGGGTATTTGTTGTTAATTGTATTAAAAAATGCTTTTTTTTTGTGTGTGTGTGGTATATTGAAAATGAAAAAAGAGGTACTTGTATGTATGTTTGTCTTTGTTCAACAAAGTGTAAATCTTGTATTATCTACTTGTATAATTATCTTTTTTTCAGCAGGGCATGTTATCTTGACTATAATGAGTCAACAAGCGAGTTGAGTTAATATCACACTCTTTCCAATTACGATTATTTAAATCAAATGCCAAAGTACCCCAAGCTTGTTTGAATAAGCTTGTGTGTTTCTTGATAGAATTTAACAAAACTTTATCTTCGTTCATGCTCCATCTTTTCTTTTGGAAAGACTTTGTACGCAATGTTTTAAAGCGGCCCCAGCAACAACCGCGAGAACGATGAGGTAAATATTTAGCAGAGATCATTGCCCAGGATAAACCTTGTAAATAGCCCTTTTCTAATAAATAATCTTCGGTTGCCGTCCACGGTGTACGTGTTTGCTGTTGAGTTCTTGTTTTTTGAAGAGGAATTGTTACTGAGGATAAAATTGTATCTGATGAGGAAATTGAAGAAGCACTTGACCAAGTTGTGGCAGGTGAAACAGGGTAGCAATCGAAACTTGGTTTTTCATATTGCTCACCTGAGCATATGTCATTTAACAAACTTTTGATATCCATTATTTTGAGTTAAAGATGCGATTATATTAAAAAAAAAAAAAAAGGATAAATATGCGTAAATTATTCGTAAACAAATAATATATTAATAGGTATATTTAAAAGATAAAAAAAGAGTAGATTGTAATAGTTTATAAAACACAAAAGAATTAAAGAGGTATTTTATTTATAGTTTTTTCTTTTCCCCCCCTCTCCCTTCAACCACAGTGTTTGAATTATAATGAAATTGCCCAAATATTATAACATAATAGGGATGGTCCTGTAAAGACATTCTCTACCTGAAAAAAAAAAGCTCCTATAAGATCCTTAAGCCCAAGTAAAGTATTCTTCATGAAAAGGAGAAAGAAAGAAAAATTAGGAGGAAGGGTCTGCTAAGTCTTTACAAAAGTATATTTATATACGTATGTATTAGCAGCTTAAACAAAACAAGCATAAAAGGGAGACATAATAGATCCCCTGGAGGATTATGTTATGTAAAAACTCCACTTCCCTATTGTAGTACAATTTGTCAAAAACATCTGTCAACTACATCATGTCTCATTTATGATATATGCACTACTATTATGAAATTCAATAAAGCAATTATACTAACTCATTTACAAAAAAAAAATAGAAACAATTATGCCTATAGATTCATATATAAAGTCACTTTCAAAAGCTAAACATACTGCTTTTGTTTTTCATTATAAGGAAAACAATACATAAAAAGGGCCTTTTGAAATTAACCGAATGAAATCAAGATAAACATTAATTTAAAAAGGAGAATACCAATATAAAGGAGGAAGTTGAAGCATGGATACAAAAGAAAAAGGTTAACTCATTCAATGTAATGCTAATATAAGCTTTTTAAAACCATAAAAATAATATTCATACTATAGAAAATAAATCAACTGGTTTCGAATAGTTATTTTAATTTTTTTTTTTTTTTTTTTTTTTTTTTATTAATTTTTATATGCAAAAAGGCGTTTTGTGTTTTTTATGTCATAGTTCTCCTTTCATTGTCTCTCTTTTTGTGCCGATAGCATTTTGCATTTACTGAAGAAGGACAATTCGAAGTGCGTTAGCATAAAGCATAAATTACTGGTTCAATTGTTCCCTTACTTCCTTAAGTTCTTTTACTATTCCTTTGTTTTATAACCCTGTACCTGCTTGCTAAAAATTACTTTATAAACATTCACTTTATCTTCTTTTTGTATCACTAGTATTTTATGGCAAAAAATGTGTGACCCTAACAATTACAATATGGTCAATACAGAATAATTTACTTTAACACAGTAGCTAAGCATAAACCAACATTAAAACGAGCTAACAATCAATTTAAGATGTAAAGAATATGTTGAAATTATATCTTCATTACTGACTAAGAGCTTTGAATTTAGAATTCATTTTATATATTCACTATATTTGCTGAGCAGCACCCATTACTTTAGCTTTACAGTTCTTTTGAAAAACACCATGATTACTGCGGCTCAATGTTGCGCACGTTGTATAAAGACCTTCATTTTTTATTGCTTTAGTCATTCATACGATCGCATGATGTGTTAATTAGAAATTAATCTCCATGTTGTTATTAAGCATTTATATTCCCAGTAAGCTATACTAAAATTCATTGGACTGTAACAGGATATAAGTCTAGAAAAAAAGAGTCATCCAGCTTTTTGACTTACAAATAAATTCTGTTATTGATTATCAATAATTGATTATCCAAATGCTAGAGTTATATTGCCTTATATTATAAATCCGAGGAGATACATTTGTTTAGCTAATGGAGCCTTGGTGGAAACAGTCAAGAAGGACAGCTTGATAATCATTAGCCTTGGTAAGATTCCAATTAAGTCATATGTTATATTTTCCATTTCGATATTCTTTTCGACTTTAGAATCCTCTCTATTTGATTTGTTTTGCTGTTGGAGATTCTAAGTATATACATGCTGGGGAAGCTAATGGCATTTCTATTAAGGTATACATGCCATATTTTGCCACAAATTTAATGTCTGATTACTGCTAATAACTAGTATTCCACTAATAATGGTTGCACTTTAGATGATTTGAAGAGAATGTCAGAAAAATGTGTACTATGTTCACTTAAAAAACATTGGGTATCAAATGTATATTTAAACTGTCGCTCTTGGCATTGTATTTTAATATAATATACAGTAATTCCTTGACTGGAATATTATCAACGTACTTTATCTTCTTGTTGTAGTACGAAGGAAAGCAACTTTAGAAGTATGTGAAAAGAGCCTAGTTGTTAAAAAAGTTCTTTTAAACTGAATTAATGAATTGGCTACCCTAAAGTAATAATTAATTATCACATAAACTTTGTATCCTCAAGAACCGAATCGTTAGTGACCGCTTCAATGTTCACGAAATTGATATGAAAAAGGCTTTTAGTGGTATGAATACTTGATTTTTATTATGACAATCGTATCGTTAATTATTTTTATGAAGTTTGGTTAAAAGAAAGATGAACATGCTGCATAAGATAATGTAAGTGTTTTTGCTGTCACGCAGTGTTTTAATTTTACTATTAGCTACAAGTAGTATCTGAAATGAAAAGTAGGCTAATTTGAAGATAATATGTCTTAAGATATTCAAAGATATTAAATGTATGTAGACTCTCGAGAGTATTTTAGAGGATACTGAAACGGTATTTTATTTGTAATAATAAGAGTTCGGTTTACAGAGACCGTTTACTGAACAAGAGTGCAAGTTTTTATAGGATTCCTATGATTCTCATACTTAGTTTGGAGAAATAGCTGTATTCATATACTTTAGTGCATATTAGATAACGAAGCATTCTGAAAGTTCGTCAATATCTAACTTGAAAATTTTTTATAAAGCAGTTGAAGCAAAAAACTTGAAAGGATGTTTGGAAGAAATAGCTGGTATGAATTTAAATCACTTTTTTGGTGAATGATTCTCTCCGAAAGGCAACGTTACTCTAGCTAGTTCAATTCTATTAAAATGTTGAATATTGTTATGGTACTTTGGCCCAAACTTATTATAATCCAAAACCATATTTAGTAATACATGCGATTTATTAAAGGTATTCATAAAATAAACATTATACAAAGTGAAGAATATATTTTAAAAAAAAAAACGTGCAAGAAATTTCATGACATATAAACATAGCAGATATTTATTCTTTTTAGAAGATCATTACATTATTTTTGATATACTGAAAAATAAGCAAATTTTCAGACACTCTTTAGTCCATTTTTATTATTGCTGTTTCTCACATCTAAAACGATACTCAGGAGGGTAAGTCTAATCATGCATAATTGTCTGCACTTCACTTAGAGGTGGAGGTGAGCACATCAGGAAAGAAGACAAAAGCTATTACAATAAGACTCAATAGAGATAACATAGCCAATGCAATTATTCACTTGTCTGACAGTGAGCAACCTTCTACTTCCAGGATAGATGTTAATAAGACGTTTTGTTCGCTTTGGACATTTCTCTTGATCAATTTATGTTGATTGAATTTGTAAATAATAGTAAAGACGCTAGTTCTCACCCTGGAGTATAGTCAAAGCTAATGAAAAAGATAGCTGGCCTGCATTAAAAATTATACATGGCTTGATCAAACACCAACCTTTTTGCAGTGTTCATGTTTATGGTAAACAGTTTTCTTTGTGTTTCAGAAACAACAATGTCCCTGAAGATTGATGAATTACTCAACTAGCCACACAAAGCTTGACAAAGTTAAAAATTAGTTCAAGTACTAGAATTCTAGTAGAAATACTAGATAATGAAAGATCGCATGGCTTCTTGCTTCTATTACTGGCAAATATAAATTAAAAGATGAAAAACCTAGCCACCCATTACTTGACTTGTTCCAAAAAGATCCATTATTCCACCAGCAAGTAAAAATAATAAAATGCAATGACGTACATCAGTTTGATTATTAACGATGTTCATGCCGCTGTTCTTTTTACTCTTGCCTCTCCGAACAGTCTTGATAATTTGCTTTATTTTCATGAAGTTGCAAAAGTCAGTAGTAAGGTTGGTCAACATGGCTTAATTAATTCTTCCACTTTAAAAAAATAATGTATTTTTTATTTACTTTAGAAAGTTAACTAAAGATGCTTTGTATATTTGTAACCTCGAGCATTTATTGAAATGAAAATGGCCTTTGATGCCTACTAGATAGAATCAACAGCAATGAGAAGTTTATGTATACTATAGCTTCTGTAATGACTGGTTTAACCAGGCTCTATAGTTGATAATATGATCAAACTTGGTTCGATGGTGCTTTGAAGGAGCTAGATAGCGCCAAGTTTGAAAAATAAAAAGCTTCCAAGCTCTTTGTCAAAAAAAAAAAAAAAAAAAAAAAAAAAAAAAAAAAAAAGGTATCGAAATTAATTATGAGGCGGAAGAAAGAAACTACACTGTTTAGTGAATTTTATGATTTCAATAAACTTTTATCTAATACATGATTTACAGAATACGATTATTAAATTATACACAAATTTTATGCTATCGTTGTTGGTTTCTTTTTGTATACGTTTCTAAGTTCTCTAACAATTTCGGAAGGGAAGGGGGGCTGCGTAAGGTCTGGCTTATATGTGATAGCAAGCACATCATCAGCTGACGTGGTAAATTGCTCTTCTCCACTTTGGTTGTTGTATTTTCTTTCAGGTTTAGGGATTTCAATGTCTGTACCTTTCACAAATCTTGTCCAACGAGATATAATTCGTCCATCTTCCAATGTCTTTTCAACTTTGCGTCGGTCAATACGAGTAGGCATCCTAGATAATCATATTAGCTGTGGTTGATCATTCTTTTTCACTTTCTCTCTTTTTACTGTGTGTCGGGATGAAGCAACATAACGTTGGAATAATGAATGGGCATTTCTTTTCTGAAAATACCATCAGGTAAAGCAGGTTGCTTTGGAACATGCTTCTTTGCCTGTCAAAATTGCAATGAGTATTAGTAAAATAAAAGGCTTATCCACAAAATACACTTCATTTACCAATTTTTTCCCTTCTACAATAATAGTATTCGCCTTGCGATCAACAGATTTCACTTCTCCAATAGTGTCTTTATCTTTTCCAGCAATGACTGCAACCTAAGTAAGATTTTTTAATATCTAATTAAAAGCTGTCATTTCTCCGATTTACTTTGTCTCCAGTAACAATATTCCAGTGTACAATTCTGTCCTTGGGCTTTACCCATTGATAAGTAGGAGCTACACGGGAACTGAGTCCTTTAGATTTGACACGATGCATATTAAATAAAAGAAATAATTTTTAAAAAGGGGGCTTGCTTTTCTGCACAAAATTTTTTACCCAGATTACTGAAATTGGTTCGCTTAAATTTGAAAATCAGTTGGCTCACAAAAATCTGAAGAAAAATGCATAGGTTTTCAGAAGGTATAGCTTTCTAGGTTATAGGCATAAAATAATAAGATTCCCTGTATACAAAGCATTGTATAATTACACATAACAAATTGTATGAAAAACATATTTGAATTTAACTAATATATGTTGGATATGTTGTCCACACACTCATTCTTCTATAAATGCCGTCATATGCTTTCTTGTATAAACTTAATTTTCTATCAGTCTCACTATACTTAATCTATCTCCTTTAATTTTTTACTTGATAAAAGAAAATAGATGTCCATTTGAATTATATGATGACCATTTCATATTCATTATTTAGAGATAAAATTGATATTGTTACAAACATAAAAATAAAAAGCAGTGTTATTTATAAAGACAAGCAAACAGTAACATCATTTAAGCTCCATTTAGCATGACTTATTTCTAATGTATCAACCTGCCCTGAATTAGTAATAATTGATGCTTCAAGGTGCAATTATAACGATAATGTATTATATGGCCAAGCAATAAATACCAATCCCAATTGTTAAACATCATCAGCATAATTAGTATGTAGCTTACTTCGATAACAAGTAGCAATAATATTGAGCAAAACGCATCACACATTATCACCAAATGATAGTAATATTTTATAAAAAATATATATAAAAAGATTCAACTTTAGAAATAAGCACAATTTTCTACAATGTAATTATAAGTAGCCAGTGTTTAAAACAATTCCTGAAATAAAAAATGTTAGTAAATTAATATTTATTAAATAAGATTTGAATACAATGCTGCAAATGTGATATGCCCCTTGTTTTCATATTCATTTCCTTGATGCATATGAATTTGTGTAAAACATGCTGTGACAGCTTATAGTTACTTCTTTTGATTTAGGAATCAGCAAAATTATAAATGATCCATCCTTGTTGTCAAATATACTGATGTTTTTACGTTATATTACTTAAAAGAAGAATCTGTGAGATTGTCTTGATGATTTTCTCTGTGGAATTTTTATTCTATTACTGTTGTTAGTTAGAGGCTTTTGGAGAAAATTTAAAGTAGTAAAACCAGTTAGATATTTCTAACTACAACTGACTTCCAATTAAATAATTATGCTATTCATATTGATAGCTTTCATCTCATTTTCTTTATTGTTCAAGTTCTGTTCAAGTGAAAGCTTCAACTGGCTGCAATTTCGGCCTCACTTAATTTAAGCTCAGCATGTGACATTTGAAAAAAAATCCTTTAGTGCAATAGTTAGTCCGGACTCGATCCGGACAGGCACATAATCTGGGAGGAGAATTATGGGGGCAGACTGGGCAGTAAATCTTGAGAGGATCTCGCAAAATGTAAAGAAGTAAACCACCCAAAAAGATCCTTTCTCTTCCCTTTTTCGCATTCATCCTTTTCCATTATAAGAAAGATGAAGTTCTCTGCCGGTAAATATATATGTTTATTAGATGGATGGATTTTATTCTTTATTTCAACATACGAAAATGAAGGGATCGAAAAAAAATAAGAGCATTATTATTACTTGGAAACATTGGATAGAATGAGCGGAAGGAAAAATTAACAACAACGAAATAATGTTATTATTAGTAACATTCCTTCATTTTTTATTGAGAACATGAATAAATCCAACCATCTACCCAGTTGTATTATGAATGGTTCCACTCAACTTTTTTTGTGTTAGATGTTAGTTCCTCCCGTAGAAAGAGCAGAAAGTCTCACTTCTCTGCCACCTCCGATGTCCGTCGCAAGATCATGAGCGCACCTTTGTCCAAGGAACTCCGTGAAAAGTACAGCGTTCGTTCTATTCCCGTTCGCAAGGATGATACTGTCATGGTTGTCCGTGGTACTTACAAGGGCCGTGAAGGAAAGATCGTTCAAGTTTACCGTAAGAAGTGGGTCATCCACATTGACCGTGTCTCTCGTGAAAAGGTCAACGGTGCTACTGCCCCTATTGGTATCAGTGCTTCCAAGGTTGTTGTTACTAACTTGAAGTTGGACAAGAGCCGTATTGCTATCCTCGAACGTAAGGGTAACAAGGATGCTATGAAGCAGGTAAAGACAAGTTAAAATTTCAAGAAATAATTATTGATTTCTTTTTATAGTAAACTATGACATTGATGATATATGTACTTTCAACTTGTCAAATAAAAAATGTTAATTGCTCAAGCTTAGAATATATTTGTAAATAGCTTGTTTTACTTGCTGCGATTATTTTTGAAAAAAAAAAAAAAAAAGAGAGAGAGAGAATATGGCAAACAATAGTCATTTCTCATGAGTTTTTGAGTGAAAAGTTTTCAAAGTTTGATGTCCTTTGAACTTTGCTTCAAAATTTGAGAGAGCCAGTCACTATATCCAAGAAAATGGCTTACTTGCCTTTGTACATTAAGCAAATGATAAAAAAGAGAAATTCTTATGAAAGTTAGATGACTGATTGCTACAATACGAAAATACAAATATGTTTATTCAGAATTATTATTTTTCTAAAGCATTTATCAAATCATTCACATATTTCTGTAATCCTGAATATCCTGCTTTTGACTTGGAAGAGAAAGCAGGTTTAATATTCTTGTCGCTGTTTCTTTATTTCAATCATACCCTCTTTCTCATCATTTTCCAATTGCTTCATTTTGAAGAGTTTCCAAAGATTCTATTATTTAACATCATCTTTTAAAAAATAAAATAATATTTTCTTAATATTCTTCGATATTGTTTGAAATAGAACATTTAACGAACTTTGCAAGTTATCAAAATCTATCAAAAAGGTTATTTCATATTTGATTCTCTTAGTACACCGTTGAAATGTAAAAGCATTTGAGATTATTTTGTGCGTTATATCACTTGTCAGCAGTAGTTCTAATGTTGGAAGTGCATACTCTACAGAACGAAAATATTCATTGTCAACTATACTGATTATTTCAACGAGTGATTTTGCTACCCACATTCACCTATTTTAATTTGATTTGGCCCTGTTCTATCTTTAATAGCTCATAGATGAACATGCAAAAGAACACTCACCATAGTCTTTACTACTAATATAAAAACAGAAAATAAATATAGTACCAATAAAGCATCTTTAAAGTAAGACGGTACAATCTGGATAATGCTAACTTTTTATGAGTTTACAATTAAGCTCTACAAATTTTTGTATGATTTTTACTTTCTTTTGTAAGCTTGTTATTACTTTTTATCACTTTCAAGACACAAATTGGTGAGAACTTGAAATGCTTGCATCTCAAATTCATTTTGTTGATCTGGTACACATTGAAGAAGGCTGGCTAGGTCTTCAATATTATTCACTTCGTCTAAAGGTATAGTAACAAGTTCTAAATATTAATTTTAACAAATGATGTAGGTCTTTCGCATTCATTCTATCTAAAGTACTTGAGTAAGCTACATTAGCTAGAGACTGACAGGCAACTATTAATACTTGCTATTTTTCATTATCTAATTGCATTTTCTCAAAAAGCTTCTTTATACAGGTAGCTGATTCCATAATCTTGCTAATATCGACCTTATACAGGTAATTTGTTAATGAACATCACTTATTTATCAAATTTAATCTACCCCAAAGTGCTCTCTTGAAGTTTTATTTTAAGCTATCATACAAGACATACATAACCTAACAGTTTAAAGGGAAATGGGCAAAAAATTGCAATTTGCAGATTGAAAGCCTGATGTATCAAGCCTGATGTATCAAGCCTGAATTATTAATTTGAATGATGGCATCTATTTGAACCACAAAATCACTTTTTTTTATGGAAAGACAAACTCGGTTATCTTTGAAATATGTATCAAATTAATGCAGCTTTGAAATAATATGAATTACTTGATTGCTTTAAACCAGTAAAATCTATCATTCATTTCTTACATACAATCCAGAAGTTAATTGAAAACCGTCAGTTATATATGCTTTGTATAAATTAAATGTATCTAATTTCACATTTATTAATACATAATATGGATGGCAATAACAAATTTAATGACAGTAAAAGTCTTCAAATACATGGCATTTTATTGGAGGATGAGTAAATGTTTTTGAAGTTCCGCTAAGAAGCTGAAATCCAGTTCATGCAGCAAAATTCTCTGGAATTTCAAACATTAAATATGTATACATAGCTTTGTTGTTAAAGAAGTAAACTAAATAATTAAAATTAATCACTGCCAGTGATAACTTTATTATCCGGTTTCTTTGTAGTTTGCATGAAGTTACTATTTATTAAAATAGGCTGATAAAACAGCATCTTTATATCAAAGCAAAAATATAAATAAACTTTTCGAGGAAATCAAAAGAAATAACTTTTAAAGGAATGTGTACATTTCAATGGAGACTCAAATAAAAAAAAAGATGAATACTTCAATAATCAACCAACAAAAATATGGGAGACTTTTTTTCAAACTGTTTATAAAACCAAATCAAATAAAACTGCTCTTTCTTTCTTTTGTCAATTCTTTTATTGCTCTTAAAATGCGTTGTATTTACACCATTTCTGCTGCCATTGCCTTTTTTGCGGCCAGTGTATTTGCTAATTCAAATGCTGATTTTAATCCTGTCAACTTTGTTGCTGAGGAAGTTCCCAGTTCGTTAACTGATTCCTTTGTGAACTTCCGCTGGAATGGTGAATCTGCTGTAGCTCAACAAACCTTTAACCTCATTGTTGAGGACACTGCTCGTATCCAAGTCACTGATTTCAAGAACCGTGGTGATCGCTTTGAAGTCTTTGATAATGGTAAATCTTTGGGTACTACTAGTGAAGTTGAGGCTGAAGCTGATCAAGAAGCCTTTGCTGCTACTCCTGAAGAAGCCCTTGAAGATGAACGTTTCAGTAAAGGTGTATTCACTTTAGAAAAGGGTGAACACAAGATTACTATCAAAGCTACTGGTCCCTATGAAGCTGGTACAGCTGCAATCCGTATCTTAGACCATGCCAATGTTGCATTCCACAAGAAAGATGATGATGATGATGATGATGATGATGATGACAAGGATTGGCACCACGATGACGACGATGATGATGATGATGATGATGATAAGGATTGGCACCACGATGGTGGTAGACATCATGATGATGACGATGACAAGGATTGGCACCACGATGGCGGTAGACATCATGATGATGATGATGACCACTGGCACAGGGATAATGACCATGGAGACTGGGACAATCATGACGGACATAGAGGCCGGGGTCGCTATGGTGACCACAATGACTGGGACAACCATGATGGACATAGAGACTGGGACAACCATGATGGCCACAAGGACTGGGACAACCATGATGGCCACAAGGACTGGGACAACCATGATGGCCACAAGGACTGGGACAACCATGATGGCCACAAGGACTGGGACAACCATGACGGATATAAGGGCGGAGATAACCATGATGGACATAGAGACTGGGACAACCATGATGGCCATAAGGGCTGGGATAATCATGATGGCCATAAGGGCTGGGATAACCATGATGACCACAAGGGCTGGGACAACCATGATGACCACAAGGGCTGGGACAACCATGATGACCACAAGGGCTGGGACAACCATGACGGATATAAGGGCGGAGATAACCATGATGGACATAGAGACTGGGACAACCATGACGGATATAAGGGCGGGGATAATCATGATGGCCACAAGGACTGGGATAACCATGATGGACATAAGGATTCGAATAACCATGATGACCACAAGGACTCTAATAACCATGATGACCACAAGGACCCTAATAACCATGATGTCCACAATGTCTATGAACACCATGAAGAAGTATACCCTCCTTATTATGACCTTGATCTTTCTCACACCATTACTGTCACCAAGACTGTCTGGGTTGAAGCAGAGATTCCTACCCCTATTAATGATCCTCAAAATGGTGATGATTCTGCTTACTCTCCCCACTATGAAGATGATCACGAACATGGTAAAGGACGCGACCATGACCGTAACCACGATAAGGGTCACTACCACTAAGACAGCAAAGATAGACAAACGTACATTGTACGCATTAAAAAATCAATGTCTTTTAAATTTATAATTTATTTTTTATTACTTGTCCATAATAAAGTCTTACTTCAACATCATTTTTATTTCTCTTTTATATCTTAGAATAATATCCTTGACGGTCAAGAAAAAAAAAGAAGAAACGATTGTAAAATATGCAAATAAATATGTACTTTATTAATTTCTGTTTCTAACAAAACTTCCAATGATTACCACAATTAACGCATGTGACAAACGTTGTCATAGGTTCATCTGCACTTCTGGTCTGCATTTGGAAATAAGTACATTTTCTGCCTTGACATTTACCACACTTGAACATGTCTGTCTCAGCTTGTGCAGATGTAGCACCTCTAGCTTTGAACAAAGCTTCTTCTGCTAATTTTCTATCACGCGCCTGTGCTTCCTCTGATGCCATCTCTTCCACACTCATCGTACAAAGTTTTTCAATGGTTAATTCGCCGCTTACGACACTTTCACGTAATCCAGGATTGCTTTTACTTTTGAGATTGTTGGCCAATGTACGCACTTTACTTTTGTATCCTTCATTGACACTTCCATATTCATTAAATATTCTTGCTTCTATAGCCAGCGCACGTTTCAATAACAATTCAGAATCTATATCAATCAGCAACGTGAATTTCACGTTAAAATAAGAGCTATGTCATGGAATGTATTTTTTTTTTTACCTGCTCCACTGTTCAAACCAACAGCTGAATACATCAATTCAATTGTTTTATTGCGAGGCACGTTTCCTGTTGATTTATATGTCACTTCATCTGTCTTGACTGTACGCGACACACCTTCACTGCCGGGTGTCTTTGGTGAAGAAGCCTGTGAAGAAGCTTTACTGGCTTCTGTACTAGCAACGCTACTTGTTTCAATGGATGGGGATGGTGAAGGCGCTTTTTTGGTTTGTGGGCTGTTTGATGTTTGATGTACAACATCATCTTTCCATTTCTTTACAACAGCCTTTGCCTTGATCGATAGTTGGTTATCTTTATGTGTTCTTAATTTTCCGATAACTTTACCAATATCAGTTTTCTACAAGATTATCATTCAATGAATAGCTCTTTCAACAATTTATGATTTATCACCTTTAAAAGTTCACCAGTAACCTTTATCTTGCTCAAATTGTCCAAAATATCTAGACACGTCTGTGTTTACAAGTCTATGAGTTCTACTTTATTTTTTTCTACAATAATCAAACTAAAAGCTCAAACCTCAACATTGTTGTTTTCTAAAGCTGAATTAAGAGACTGCTTTGCTTTGCTGATTTGTGCCTCTGCTGTATTCATTTGTTATCTGCAAAGGGAAAAAAGAAGTACAAAAGGATATGCGATAAAATTTTTTTTCCACATAAACAGTCCGAGTCGGATTTAATTTCTTTGCTAGCGTGGCAGAAAGACACACAATGAGCTGTCAAACCAATGGTAAATCAAGAATGCGATCGACTGAGTGTTTTAGCGTACCTATTCAGTTGCACGAACAACCACATCTGGCAATCACGTACTGTCTCACAGCATGTTTTTTAAAAATGATCGAAAGCCTTAATGTACTGAAAAGGATGGAATTTTGCCAAACCCCTTGAAAAAGCCATTTTTCTTGAAGAAAAAAAAAAAAAGGCAGCAAATAATCTATAGGAACTCAATTCTAAAAAAGAAAGTACAACAAGCTCAAAAGAACATTGTTGAATCTTATTTGCTTCACACTATTTTTTAATTAATGACATCATTCCAAATTTACCAAGACACATAATATGGACAATTGACACCATAATACCTTTCAAGATCATATGCCTCCAATAATAAAAGCAAAAGATTGGGTTTCAAACAAAAACATTGACACATTTGGTAATGTTACACGAATGGCATGTAGTAAATAACTCATGTCTATTTTTTTACCTTACTTTTGTTTTTCTTTTTTCGTTAAAGAATACTTGTTAAATAATATGTCTGAAGAATCAGGAAGTTTTGGTGGTTGGTTTTCTAGTTGGTTTAATACATCAAAAGACCAAGAATCATCCTCGAATCTTATTCAACAACAGCAACCAGGTACCAACTATGCAAGAAATCAACAAACGCTATCTTCATTACGCTCACAAAAGCAGCAAGCCGAATCCTCAAAAGAAGATACCAGAAATAGTCCTGGTAAACTTGTTCGAACCGACACAGAATCTTATTTGGATGCACCCAAAACACAGCAGGCAAATAACAATCGAAAAGTGACTCGAAGACTTCCTTTGACGAATAACAACTTGGTGATTGACTGTCCGATACCAGATCGACTGTTGGGCGCCTTGAATTGCACAGAACGAGATGAATTTTCACAATTGAGATATACTGCAGCAACCTGTGAACCAGATGATTTTGAATTAGAAGGTTATACACTACGTCCAAAGATTTATAATAGAGAAACAGAACTGTTTATAGTAATGACAATGTATAATGTACTTTTTTTAAAATCATTTTTTTTTTATTGACGATAATAAAACTGACATTGTTTTATCACTTAGGAAGATGAAATCCTATTTACGCGTACGATGCACGGTGTCATGAAAAACATTGCGCATTTGTGTAGTTTAAAGAAAAATTCTGTCTGGGGACCAGATGGCTGGAAAAAGGTCGTCGTTTGTATTGTAGCTGATGGTAGAAAGGTAGTGAATAAACGAGTACTCAATGTTTTGGCATCCATGGGTATATATCAAGCGGGCATTGCAAAAAATATAGTTGACAATAAACCTGTAAAAGCACATATTTATGAAGTAAGTCTACAAGAAAAAAAAAAAAGAATTGCATTTATTTATCTTAAATTTACTTTCTTGATTTGCATAGTACACAACACAAATATCCATTGATTCAGACATGAACATCAAGGGCTCCGATAAAGGTATTGTGCCCGTTCAAACAATCTTTTGTTTGAAAGAAAAGAATGCTAAAAAGATCAACTCTCATCGTTGGTTCTTTAATGCATTTGGCCCCATCTTACAACCCAATGTATGCATTTTACTAGACGTTGGCACACGACCGGGAAATAGCAGCATTTATCAACTTTGGAAGGTCTTTCATCGAAACCCTCTTATTGGTGGTGCTTGTGGAGAGATACGGGCCATGTTGGGCACAGCTTGTTGTCAATTGATCAACCCTCTGGTTGCTGCTCAAAATTTTGAATACAAAATGTCCAATATTCTGGATAAACCTTTGGAGAGTGTCTTTGGATACATCAGTGTATTACCAGGTGCCTTTTCTGCTTATCGATATGCAGCACTTAAAAATGATGTGAACGGACAAGGTCCTCTTGAAAAGTATTTTTTGGGAGAAGATCTTCACAAGGATCAACATACAGGGAAAAAGGCAGGATTGTTTGAGGCCAACATGTATCTAGCAGAGGATCGAATTTTATGCTTTGAACTCGTTGCCAAAAAAGACGAACGGTGGTTACTACAGTATGTTGATAGTGCCTTTGGAGAGACAGACGTGCCTAGTCAGCTTCCAGAGTTTATATCCCAAAGAAGACGATGGCTCAATGGCTCATTTTTTGCTGGTGTTTATGGACTGATTCACTTTTCAAAGATTTGGAACAGTGGCCATGGGTTCAGTCGAACGTTCTTGCTGTTGATTGAAGGGATATATAACGTGATTAGTTTGATTTTTAGCTGGTTTTCTGTGGTAATTGTCCTTTGTATTTAAAATATTGAACTTTTTCTAATATTCACTTTAGGGGAATTTTTACATTGCATTTTATTTCATCACAAAAAGTTTAGCGGACCCTTCTGTCAGTCCATTTGGTGGTGATTGGGGCAGTAGAATATTTGATTTTTGTAGATATGTGTATGCCGCTTTACTGTTTATTGTCTTTATTTGTTCCATGGGAAATAGACCTCAAGGGTAATTATAAAAAAAGAGTTTATTTTATGTCAACTCATTTATTTTTATTTACAAAGTTCAAAATATCTGTTTATGACATGTCTTGTTGGGTTTGCTCTTATCATGATTTATATGTTATTTTGTGCTTCATGGCTTATTTATAAAGGAATACAAATGGCAGCTGAAAGAAATAATTGGACATTGGATACGACAAAAAACTTTGAAATAGCTATGAATGATCCCGGTCTTAGGAATATGCTTGTTTCACTTTGTTCTACTTATGGTATTTATTTTGTATCAAGTTGTCTGCATCGTCAGCCATTTCATATGTTTACAAGCTTTCTTCCCTACTTGTTATTATTACCTGGTTATATCAATATACTGAACATTTATGCTTTTTGCAATACTCATGATGTTAGGTAAAGACAAAGATGTATGCTTACAAAATTCTTCTTTCTGACTTTTTTACTGGTATTCAGTTGGGGTACAAAAGGTGATAATTCAATTGATAAAGATCTAGGGGTAGTTCGAGTATCAGATGAAAAAGAAAAAGGCATCAAAACGGTAGAAATTGAATTACCGGCAGATCAATATGACATTAACTGTCAATATGATTCAGCATTGTTTGCGTTAGATGCCAAACCTAGTAAAAGTGAGGTATATGATAACTGAATGAATTATATCAAACATGTATAACTTATTATCAAATGTGTCAATAGGAAAACAAAGGCACTTTAACCAAAGACGACTATCAGCGTGCGTTCAGAACACATTTGGTTTTGGCATGGATTGCTTGTAATGCTATTTTGGTCATATTTATCACAGCACCAGAATATGAATCAATATTTGTAGAATCCGCAGGTACAACATATATGACAATCCTTCTATGGGTCAATTTTGGGCTTGGTGTATTTAGATTTATTGGTTCATGTATGTTTTTGTTGCTAAGCATTTTCACTTCTGGTTAATTTTTTTTTTTTTTTTGAAAAAAAAAATTGCTGCTTAGCATTGTAAAAATAAAGTTATTGCATTTATTCTTATACCAAAATGCTTGTTGTATATTACAATTTTTATATTTAAACTACTTTACTTTTGAGGGCAATCTTACAGGTTAAAAAGAATAAAAGCTGAGATATACATTCAGGACACTAGCTTTCTTTTTGAATAAGAATAATGTACTCTCTTGTTATCTAGAAGGCCTCGCTTTGCTTTTTTTTTATGTTATGAATCGACCCCTTGCTTATGAACAAATTAATAAAACTGGGGTTCAACAATATGTACAGTAGCATGATGCACTTCTTTAAACTTTGAAAAGTGATGCATAAGATTAGCAAAAATATAAGAAATGCTTTGGACTGTTAAATTAGTTATCAAAATATGTTTATTCAAATATACTTATTTGAGTAAATCTCTCTCTCTCTCTCCCTGGTTTCTATTTCTTTAATCTACACGGGTTCTATAATAAATTTTAATAAAACATATTTGATCAACCCCAAATGATGGCATTTCATATTCTGAGGGCTCGATCGATCGAATCAGCAATTGTCACAAGAATGTGAAGTATGCCTTTATAAATGACTGCGCAAACATACGTCAATATAACATTCACTCTTCCTCTGGCGCGTTTAGACAAATCATATGCCGTAAATAATTCAATTACAGATCATCAGTAAAAATAAAGCATATCTTATACTCCTTGCAAGTTATTTAATTAATCTCACTGCTATTTATCTGTCACAATTTCTAACAACTCACATGTGATTAAGCTAAAATTGAATAGTAAGCATTCAAGATAAGTCCTTATTTATAATAAACATCGCAACCAAGTTTATTTTTATTTCTTATTGCGTTTCACAGTCAGTCATAACTTTAACATACTTTCTTTATTCAGTAAGATTTTTAATAGAGCGACCATGCTTTGTCTTTTTTCAAGCAAAGATTTTTTATTTATTTATTTTTCACACAGAATTGACCTGTAGCTGTACGACTGGTTTACAGGAAATTCCCTTTGTTATGCAGATTACGTCTCATATTGATTGGATTAAAACCCATTAAAATCCCGTCACATGGCATTTAAGAGAAAAATTAAAGCAAAATAATTTCTTTTCCCTTTTTTTTTTTTTCTTTTTTTTTTTATTCTTTTGTTTGTGAGTAATAATGAAAAAGACAATAAACTGAAATGCTACGTCCATCCAAGTTATTTGTATCTTTTCACCAGCTCCGGCATTACTTTCAAACGAAAATATCGGAGCTGGCACATCCAGTCAATAATCAACAAATTATAAATTACAAGCAATCGATTACACAACAACCAAATATTCAACAATTCTTTGCAAACATATTCCACCGTTCAACCAACTGCTCCAATACGATCCCAAATAAACAACATGTTCATCAACAGGCTAAGTTATTGAAGGTTTTACAACACCATTTCCCTGTCGTCAAAGTGTTTTCTACTACTCCCGCATACCACGCCACTTACCGTCGTCCTGTTCTTGGCTTATGGTCAGCCAATCAGCAGCAATTTCGTACAATGATGTCTGGTACTTCAGGGCCTGCTAATGGGTTAGCCTGGGGCTTTCCTCGGACGACTACCGTAGGGCGTGGCCCAGGTTTTGCTCGTCAATTTTCGACTACGAAATCCCCTTGTGTAACCATTTTTCAAAATACAAATCAACCCAGCAACATGGCTCATGTCTCTCGTATCTTTTCTCCCGCAGGCACCAAAATTAACAATACGCCTTCTTCTTCTGATGAAGTCAAGCCAACCACTGTGAAATCATCTTCTTTTAATCAACCCAAGGAAGAGGATGAAGGTGAGCCTGATTATCATCGTATGTTTTCTCCCAAGAACGGAGGTATGCGAGAATTAGTTAGTTTAGAAAACGACACCAATCAACATTATGTTCATCACTTGGATGCCAAAAGACACCACCACAGTGAATCAGATGAGACGGTGACAAAGAAGGACAGTGATGTACAAAAGAAATTGAAATGCATCGTTCAACACGATGAACTTTCCTCTTTACGTCATCATGTCACTAGCCCATCTGTGGAGGGTGAAGAATCTGTGAGAAAAAGAAGTAACCCGGTGCGTAAAAAGCCTGATAAACGAGCAAGAAGACTGTTGCAAAGTGATAGCGATTTGATGTCGACTCTCAACAAGAATACAAATGATTCATCTATTCATTTACGCATTACACTTGATATGCTTCAATTCTTTGATTGTCCTTCAGGTGTGATTGATACTTCATTTATTCATTCATTTGAATTCCTTCATCATGCTTATCAAATACATATGCACTATGTATTGAATCTATTACAACGGTTAGATAAGACATTCAAGGTAGTGATTGAACAAGGCGAACTCTTTATCTATTTCCCATCTCCTGCACCCAAGAGCAAAAGAGATGCTGTTAGACTATTAGAGACCATGGGTATCTTTCCTGAAGAAGATTATTTAATTCAACAAAATAAGGTGGATTGTGCTGTAGGACCCAACTATTTTAAAGATATTCAGTTATTTATTGATCATATTGATACTCTAATTGATAATGGACCCGCTTTTAGTCGTAAAAAGTTTATCAATCGATGAAATAAATAAATATTTTTTTTTCAAATTTAATGATCTCTTCCCGGCAGAATACCACATCCATAGGTATGTCGATTAGCATAAAATTGTAAAGTGGCCAAATAATGAAACTTTGAAAGAATTAATCAAAATATAAAAAAAAGTTATATCAACTTACAAAGATACCAAAGCAGACAAATACATGCCAAATAGCATGACTTGTTAGACCTATAAAATCAAATGATCCAGGATACATTTTTTCAGGGAATCGATTTGCATCTAAGCTCCATGATTTAGTCTTGATATTAACGTTAGCTATAAACTTACAGACAACAACACCAAGGATATACATCAGTACGCTTACTGCAGCCAAATCAAAAAAGTTCCAAGTTGATTTGAATCCATTCAAGAATATGAGATGTAAGACAGGTATTGCACTTGATACAGCCATAGAAACAAATACAGCAATTCGAAGTGGTCTATATTCCTTTGTATCCCACCGTTTCAAAAAGGGAGCAAATATTCCTATGCTCCCGATCAAGGAGGTAAATAGCATGTATCTATTTTGCATCACTGGTCTGCAGTAATATCCATAATATTCAGAAACCAGGACAGAAGCTGTGATAAGAAAAGCGATTCCCATATAATCTAACGTGGCTGTGAATAATTTGATCTGACGATGTGAATGACAGATGAAGGTATGATAGATAAATGAACAAAATAAGCATTTCAATGAAGCTACACAAAAAGTGATCAACACTGTTCTATCACTCCAGCTTGCATCAGGAAAATGGGACTGTGAAGATATGAGGATAAGGGACATTAGATAATAATAATCCTTACATTGAATCCATAGATACAAAGACAAGACATGAATATAAATCCTAATAAATGACTCCAGATATTTGCAGTTTCATTATGAATCATGAAAATAGATTTTAAACATGCTTGACTTGTTTGATAAAAACGATACCTTTGATATAACAAAAGGATTGAATATTTGTCACTGTTTGATCTGTTGTGATTACCCTGATAAAATATATTCATTCTCTTGCCATTCTTTTGGCAACTCATAAAATTCTAAGAGACGTTGAGCTCCAATCATCGCTGCCTTTGTACTATCCCACGTTTCATGTACTTGATTATCAACATATCGAAGTATATGTGTACTATCAGCATCCTCGATTTCCTTGATCTTCTTATTGACAGAAGATAAAATGTGAGAAGAGATTGAATGTGACCGGCTTCGAACTTTGGAATCTGAAGAAGTAGCAGTACTAAAGGCTGTTGATCTCATCATGAAACCCTGCTCCTTCGCTCACTGAAATAAAAAGAAGAAAAAGAAAAAAAAGATCGGACATGAACGCAGAAGTCAGCTTTTTAAAACCAAAAAAAAAAAAAACGTCATAAACTCTCCAATTTTTTAATAACATAGAATGTATTTTCATATGAAACAATGATGCTTTTCAAATCAAAATTTTCCTTCTCACTTCTTGTTTGATGTCTTGATTTCACTCAACTCATCTATCCTTCTTTTAAAAAAAGTTTTCTTGATGATTACACAAAGAAGAGAAAATTCAGTTACCAAAAATTTCCTCTTCCCCAAATAATCTGGAAATGTCGGGAAATAAATTGGTGTGTTCATTGATTTAATTCATATTTTTTTTTTTTTGTTCTTCTTTTTTTTGTAAATAATTTATTTTTATTTATAAATTATAATAGGAGTCACACGTCTAAGAGCGGTGTGAACCAAGAGAAACAGAGTTTAAGCGATGGAACATGCTAGTCAAGTTCGAGTCTTCCCCTTTTGAGGGTGGCAAACTGCGACATAGCACGAGTGACCAGCTGTTTATCAATAAAAGGAAAGCCGTCAATAGTAAATCTCCAGAGTCCAGAGATCAATGTTGTCAACAAAAGTAAACTGCTGAAAAGACCAGAGAATTGAGCATACATCGTCTTGAATAAAAGTGAGGTGTGGACTAAAGAAATTGAAGGCATCTATTCATACTCTCCATCTCATAGGACAACGCACGAAGAGGGGTTGTAAGTCTTCAGTATTAGCAAAACAAAATTTACATTGTAAAGTGGTCAAATTGTTGTCAAATCTTGAAAGAAGTGATTGGCTATAGAGTTTATGGTGGAATAGACGATACCATAAAGACTAGCTTTCAGGCGAAATAGGCATTTTCCAAAAAAATGACCACTTGGAGGTTGGTATTGGTGGTGTTGTCGATGATGATAGAGATCGCTGTATGAAAGACAACTAAAATGATTTAGGTTTGTAATTGATCCATTGAGGCTGCGAACAGAAGGCATCAATGAACACTGAATCATCGACTTCACCCAATGGTTGATTATGGTTCAATATATGAGGCCAGATAAGCTGATTTAGCTACGAAGAAAAATCGGTTACTATCAACAACATCCTTTCAAAAGTATGGAGCTATTCGGATTTGTTTGCTGATAAGAGCCCTACATCATTTAACAAATGGTGCTCAACGAGAAATATGAAGTTCTTTGCACAGCAATCAAAACGAAAAAAGAATGATTTGGATGAGAGAGTGTCTGCTCGCTCTCTCTATGTTATGAAGGATAAACATATCAGTAAGTAAATGCATAATTCTTTAGTCTGCCATTACTAATATAATGTGTTAGTTGAAGTTTTAAACAATGTTGTCAACTATCTTCCTAAATATCAAGAGTATATCCAACAGCTAAAAGATCAAGGTAACACCATTAGTTAGTGGTTTATGTTTCTTACTGACATCATTTTTAGATTTATTGAAGGTTATGTCCACCACTCAAAAAGTTTGTTTGGTCACACTTGATACCGCAGGTCTTACGACCAGTAAGGATGATTTAGCATCATTTTTACGGTAAGTAAAAAAAAAAGATTGAAGCAAAACAATTAGCTAACTTTTAAAATATAGGGAATATACAAATGTAAAAAAAGATTCTCGTTGAGAGCATTCCTCACACAAATGAAGTTCATGTGATAGATTGTGGTGAAGCTATTGAATGGCCTGAAAAGCTTCAACTGTTTGATGGTCGAAATGAACTTCATCATCGATCGAAGTAAAGATTTATTGCCTTCTATCGTTTAATAATGTATATTTCATTCAGTATGCACTATTTCCAGAAATTAAAGTCGCATTTTGTAAAGTTTTATAATATAATTTATATGTAATTGCAACAAGTCACAACGACTTTAATTTCTGGAAATATTGTATTTATTATAAATATGGTTCTTTAGTCTATACGTTTATCAAAACTTTATAAATTTTTACTCTTTCATTGTTTCGCTTCTTTCAACTTGACCGGATATTGGTGGTATTCCAAAGGTTTAAGTTCCAATGATTTTTAGAGCAGAGGAGTGGCTTTTTTGGATTTTCGCAATAGCAAATTTCAACGTTTTCCATATCATCAATGATTTTGGAAAACTTAGAAACATTTTCTTTGTTGAAAGGCTCACAATAAAACATGCAAAATGGCTTGTTCCCTGGTGATGATAACCATTGTCTGTCTAATCGCAATGATTGAATGCAAGTAAAACAAAAACAAAAAAAAGAAAGAACGAAAGAAGAAAAACAATGGTGGTGATCTCCTTCAGGGGCGTGTTGCACGCATTTTATGAAGACGTTTAGGCTCCGAAATCAGATATTGTAATGAGGAGGAGCTTGTGCGACGTTTATTTATAAGAGTAAAAGATGAGTTTATTAAATTTGGGATTCAGAGAATAGGTTATCTCAACAATATGTGAAGTAGTTATTGATAGCATATTTCTCATTAGGTGTAAAATGACGACCATTGCCATGTTAACTTCCAACTCTTACTAGATAAGCAACAGAGCCTACAGCGTTAAAGCCAGTGTTAAGGCCAGCGTTGAAGCCAGCGTTGAATTGTGCACTTTTTGTGTAATTTTTGTACGCTAATAACTTAACATGATAGTAAATATAATGTACAATGCTTTCGCAAGGAGTTTTCGAGAAGTTATTTTTTAGAGAATTTCATGTTTAAACAGATGAAAGGAAATTTTTATTAATTTCAATGACATATTTTTCTTAATGCACAGAAGTTTGATCAACGATTTTGTTTTGCACAAATCTATTTTTGAGTTCTCCTTTATAGTGCTAGCCACCAATCCAGTCTTCCCATATCAACAAGTCAAATTTTAAAAATCTACTTGTCTTGTCGTTTTAGTAGTGATCTCACTGTGCCTATCATGGTTAGCCATGAAGATTCCTTACTTAATCATTTACACTTTTGTTTAATATACATCAAATTAGCTATACTCATATGGAACAAGTAGTGTCAGTTGATTACAGTTATACGAGAAATATTTTCAGACCTTGCTTGTCAGAAAGATCTTAAATGGCTTTTTTATTCAAACAATCTTCTAAGCGCGAATGGGAATACTTAACAAAACCATAAAGATGAACCTGAGGAATCTGGCTACACGCTTCAGTGATACGGTCTTGCAGAGTTTCCTCCTCGAGAATCTGATGTCTCTTGAGCTTACTCTTAACAGCTGACCAGAATTGCTCTATAGGATTTAATTCAGGGGAATAAGGTGGCAAGTACACGCATTTATATCCTCGATTTGCAATCATTTCTTGAATATTAGCTCGCTTGTGTATAAGGGCGTTATCCATAAAGATATACGAGCTCTGCATATATTTATAATCATCCAAAATATCAAGAGTATCGCTTAAGAAGCGCAAGTAATGGTCTGTAGTAGTTCCTTTTGGTTTTGGTTTTTGAGTTTTTCCGTTGCCAAGCTTTCTCTTTTTGCCAACTTCTACCGAAACAAGTTGAGTGGTAGATACACTGGGTGTTCGAATACTGATGTTTACAACTGCATAGGCTGAAATTCCACCTAAGATAGTATGGGAAACAGCCCTAGTGTTTTCAAACTTCACAACTGGGATTTCTCCTTTTCGTGCCCACGCACCACTACGATTCATGTTTATATGGAAGCCAGACTCATCAATAAATACACAGATTTTAAGAAAACTCATGTCTGATTCCACGATTTTCTTAGCCCATTCATATCTTACTTCAATAGCACCCTCGTCATTTCTTTTGAAGGTGAATCCCATATCATCTCTAATAAACTCATGAACTGCTGATTTCCCAACCTGCAAGTCATCAAACTTAGTAGTTAACTGCTCCAAGGCTTGTTCAATGTTGATCGAAGGATTCCCGTCTAACAAGTCAGTTAGAAAAGCTTGGTATTCTTCGTGGAGCTTCTTGCGATCGCCTCTAGATTTTGGCAAGAAAAATGTATCCGGATCGTTCTTGTATCGATTCCACCAGCGCTGACCAGTGCGTTCGTTAATGCTATACTTTCTGGCTACAGGCGCAATTTTCTTAGGAGCCTTAGTCAACATATGAAGAATAAAATTCATTTTGTCGTATTCAGAATAAATCGTGTATTTCTTTTTCTTCTTTTTGAGATCAGTATTCATGACAGGCTTCTCTTCGCTCTCTAACATCTCAACTTCGATATCCAACTGCTGATTCAAATAATATTCCATCGTAACTAATTTCCTTACTTGCACATCAAGTTTGTCCACTTTCATCAGGTCGACAGCTTCTTCATCTCTTAATCCTCCTTTTCCGTCCTCAAATACTACCCGGTTGAAATTGCTCATTTAAAATACTAAAACGACAAGCAGGGAAAACATGCGACAAGTAAAATTTTAAAATGCGACTCGTTGATATGGAAAGACTGTACAATAAAGATATTTCATCAGACTGATGACCATGGGAACTTGTCAACTGAGGGGCAAAGCCCCCTAGCGAAGTAGTCAAAGTTCTTTCTGCTAGTTTAGTCTCTCGTCTGGCGACACTAGTTCAAATCTCCATGGCCGTTTTCTGTTTGTTTGTTTGTGGGTTTAAGCCCTGTTATTAAAATGTTTCTTATGATGACCAGCTAAAAAAATGCGGCATCCGAATAAAATCCTTATACAAAAAAAAAAAAAAAAAAAAAACTTGTCAACTGAGTCTCAGATGTACATGGCATTTAAATTCATTTTCAAGCTCTTCTTTTTTGAGCTTAATAGTAAATTTGCTCAAGTCAGATGAAGCAAAAGAGGTCCCCCCCCCTGCAGTTTACTCTCACTTTATCAATCTCACTCTTCACTTTTTCTAGTTCATTTGATATCCAGTTGCTTTTCTTTGGGTATAGGAGCAAGGCTGTAAACAGAGTTATTTCACAAGCCTTGATTCATTTATGTCCAAAAGAGCAATATGCGTAATTTTATTTTTCACAAGACGGTAGATGTCTTTATTTCTAGCTTAAATCTTCTATGATGACCTCAGAGATATATAAAAAAAGAGAGAGAAGCATGATGAATATGTAATTATAAAAAGAACTTGTAGTAAAGAAAAGCAGCAAATAAAACTAGGGGAATAAGAATACGTAATGGACTAGCAATAATACGCATTGGTCAGTATTTGTTTTTTATTCTTCAAACATGCACTTACTTTCCTTGAGGGCCAGGAACAATAGCTTGTTCTGTTTGTTTAGTAAATTTGATGGGCTGAGACTATCATACATGGAATATATCAAAATCAAGGCACATAATTATAGTGTATATATTTTTACTTTAGGGTCTATATCACCAATGTAATAGCTTTTCAAGATTTGGCGAGCATCCTCAGAATGACCCACGTCTTCAAAAGAACCAGTGGCATCCTTTGCGCCTTCATCAATCAAAACCTCTTCGCCTCCCGGGTGCTAACCTGTTTTATGAGTCTAAAAAAGTGGCTAAAGTAATTTTTTTTTTTTACCTCATCTTGAAACTTTGTAATGTCATACACTTTACCATCAATGATCATCCAAAGATCGTTTCTGTGATTATGCTTCGAAACTTCTTCGTAAGAGTAGAGCTGAACAGGCATGGGTTTATTAATGAAAGAAAGAAAATGAAAAGAATAAATAAAGTTTGAAGATTGCACAAAAAAAAACTTTTTTGTATACCTTCTTATACAATTGTTCTCTTACAACACAAAAAGCTTTGTTAATTGGCTATAAAAAGAAAAATACTCTTTCTCGCGATATTAAATGATAATAAGATACGCTTCTTTGCTAAACACTGCTCATAAATAACGCCTTTTTTACCTCTAATTATTTTGATAGCTTCTAAAGAGACTCAATGACGTAGGGTCAATGGATCATTAACAGTAGCTCATTTTTATTTAACCTACTGCTTACAGCAATATTCATTAATTAGCTAACAAGCCAGCCTATCTTTGGATTTTCTTTGTTATTGAATTCAACAAAGTAATAGAGCATTCGTATAGGATTCAGATAGTATTTTGTTACACGAGCGACATCAAAAAGTCGGCTGATTTATAATGAATTTTATTCCTTACAACAGAAACTGTATTTTGATGTACACTTGTAATTATTGAATCAACATACAAACGTTACTTTTTTCTTTTTCTTTTTTTAACGGTCTAAACAACAGAGCAAAAATCTTGGTATGTTATTATTTAGTTACATTGCAAGAAAATGAAATAGAGGCAAAAAGTATCAAGATGAGCACGTTTATGCTTTCTAAAATGCTTTTTGCCAGCATATTCAACTTTTGTATTGCCATCTTCTCTTTAAAAAGAAAGCTATTGTTAGCAACACAAACGCATAATATTGGCATTTTTTAAAAGATAAAGGCTTGTCACATTATACAAATGAATGATGGCTAGGATAGCAGGAAAATGATTTTTATAAATTTATAGCAATTAAACATGTTCAATACAACACAAATTTATAAATGAACAATGAAAGCAATAATGATTACACTTGTAACAAAGTAAGAAAAATGAGACATAGCCTTAAAGTAGATGGCCAGTTTTCATTATAATCTTTAGAGAGATTGAAACTGGATATAAAAGCAAGAAGTCTTATTTCAATTTTCTTTCGAAACGGATAAAAACCACTACTACTTCAAAAAAAAGAAAAGGACACGTAAAATGAACAATTTAAATTTCCTGGTGCTTTTGGCTCTCTTTTCATTTTGTATTCTTCAAAAGCTTGAAGCCTTGGTCATCAAAAGACAAGATGAATTGCACTTTTCTGGTAAAGGCAGCTATTATAATGTTGGTCCTGGAACATGTGGTGATTTCGCTGATGATTCTCCAATGGTTGTCGCTGTCAATACAGTGCAGCTGAACAATGGTAAAGAAAACAGAAAAAGGTTATATTGACTGACGAATTTGAACAGGTGCAAGCCCATATCTTATTACCCACTGTAACAGTACTGTGAAAGTGGTCGGAACAACCGGTAAGGAGGTTGTTGCGCGTATTGTCGATAGCTGTTCTATGTGTCAAGTTGGTTCCTTGGATTTATCACCCACAGGTAAAATAATGAGATTCTTTCTTTAGCTTGAACCTCACATGGTTGCTTTATAGTGTTTCAACAAGTCTGTGGTAGCTTGGGTCAAGGCTCTTGTGATATTAAGTGGGGATTTATTTGAAAAAAGAGAGAGAAAACATTCTGTCATTAAACTTATTAAAATACTCCTTTAGATTTAACTTATTTGAAACAATAAACAATTCATACTTTATTACATGTAACGCGCCTTAATCTAACCCCTAATAGTGCATATCAGTATTTATACATAAAGAGTGTGGTTTTATTTTAAGCATAATATACGAGGGAGCCAACATATATACAAAGTCTTTTTTCTTTCAGTCCCAATAATTTTGATTATGGTTGGTATATGCTGGATATATCATTGTAGAAGGGTAAACTGTATTTATTGACTGTAAATCGTTCCTAGGTAATATTAATGCTGGATTTTGATTGATAGACTGTTGAGTATATTATTTAGCATTCTTTTTAGCTGACATTTTTTTTTTTTTTTTTTTTTTACACTGCTATCTTTAGGCTTATTCTTTTTAGTCTTTTTCGTCGCAATTTGATGAAAATCATTGTTACTCTATTAACAAGTACATAAAATGCGTAACGTTTCTCCAAAGATCCTGAAACTTTTATTGTTATAGTTACCTCTGAAGATTGTGTTGGAGGGTCAGATGCATTTAAACAAGATTGAATAAGGCTTTTTCCTTCTGGCTTTGCTACAAGTGGTTGTAATTTAGGCGTAGTAAATGTATAAACCAACCCAGTTTCAGATACGACTAACAGTAAGACTTGAGTACCTGTCAGTGTACTTAATTCATATGCCTAAACATGTATAAGCAAATATAAAGTATACCCTTTTGAAAAACCTTAACCTTTTTCATGATGCCAGCCTTTCTCTTTGAAAATGTAATATGTCTTCTTGATTTGTCATCAATGTATTCAATCTTTATCTTTCTTCTTCCACTTCTCTTATCTGGTGCTATTCCTTCTGGTTCACCTCTACTTATTAACGATTCATCCACGGTTGTTGCATTGGATAGTTGTGGTGCTACATATGAGTCATATGGATAATAGTTGGATTGCATCAGAGAAAAAAAAAATTGAAGCGTTCCAATGAAAAAATTAAAAGAATAGAAAAGAAAGAAGAAGAGGAAGAGAGAAAACAAAAAAAATCCCCAAAAATGGACAAGAATGAAGTTGCATGATACCTTTATGTGTAACAAAAAACACTTGATAGGAATTGATTACATAAACATTCAAGCGCATAAATGAACGCACTTTCTTTTTTTTTTTACACTCTTTATTTCACGCCCTAGCAGAAAAAGGAACGAACAAAGATACCAATGACGTTACACCAATTTGAAAGCACAGTACATTCTTATTAAACACTCTCTTTTATATGATGTAATACGCAAAGATATTTTCATAGTCTTTTTCTTTGTAAGTGATGTCACTAATTAGAGAAAAGGGCCTTGATTCATCTTTAATACAGATGACGTTAAAGTATTCACTGATGTCATATTATCTAATAGGATGAATACCATCATTAAATCGCATTCAAAGCTCCTAAGCCCCTCTTATCCTCATCCATACTCTTCAAGCACGGACCTCTTTATTTTTATTTTTTCCTTTTTATTAAATAAGTTCGAAAAAAAAGCACAGACCTCATTTCCCCTTTTTCTTAAAAAAAGGTTTCTTTATTAAGTGGATATAAATGCTTGATGCGTATAATCATCAAAAGAAAATCCAGCAAAGATATCATGCATTTCAGGAACACCAGTTTCCATACCAACTTCATACCAAGTATCTGCAATCTCGTCCTCTATCAAGCCTCTTTTCTCTTCCATTACAAGGTCATCCATAGGATAAGGCTCAAATAAAAGTGTATTTCTTGGACCATCCGGCTGTAATAGAAAAGACTTTTGTGGCTGTGGCTGTTGATCGGGTCGAGAAAAGAGTAAATCAACTTCTTTTTGTATGTCATTCACGTAAAGCATCGGACTTTGGTCTCCCATCACAGCCATTTTTAATGCAATGCCAGGAGTCGGCCTTGGTGAAGGAACGGTAATCTTTTGTTGGGGTGGAGTTTGTACCTGTTGTTTTACTTGTTGAGGAGGTGTTAATTGAGGCGTTGGCTGTATCGGTGTCGATATTGGTTGTGTAGGTAATATTTGAGGTACAGGCTGATGGGTAGATACTAGCGAGCGTTTTTGCGGTGTTTGCCTTTTAGCTTGTTGCATCAGTACCTGCTGTTTCTGTTGCTGCTGCAATAAGTGCATCATTTGAGTAGCCTGTTGCAAAGATTCATTATTATCCTTGTGATCTTCGAGGGTTGCAACTTCTGACTTGGCTAGCTGTTGCTGAGTGTCTGTGGCTGTTATAGTTGGTGAAGATGAAGATGACTTGACCTGAACCACGTTTTGTGGTTGTGATTGTCCTTGTGATTGAGTTTGTGATTGAAGTTGTGCTTGTGTTTGTGTTTGTATTTGTGCTTGTGTTTGTGCTTGTGCTTGTGCTTGTGCTTGTGCTTGAGGTTGAGGTTGAGATTGTGGTTGTGCCTGAGATTGAAGTTGTGGTTGTGCCTGAGCTTGCTGTTTTTCGGCAGCTTGCTTGGCTAATTGTTGTTTAGCAGCCTCTACTCTTTCATTCAATGTCTGACGAATATATTGTTGCTGTTGAGGTGTTAAATTCATACGGTTTTGTGCCGCTTGTTGAAGTATCCAACAGCACTGTAACGCACGTGGGGGTAATAAATTTACAATCTGTAGAGGAAGGCCACTGGCAAGAGCTGCTTGATGTATCATTTGTGATTGAGCTTGTCTTTGATTCATTGTCATGCCCGAGTTATTAGGTGCTTCATTAGTAACAGGCTCTGGGGCAGCGTGTGCCTGTTGAGGTGTTGTTTGCGTCAAATCAACAGCTGTGTGCTGAGGTGTGTTAGGAGCTGTGTTCTTTTGTTTCTTACTAGGAGGAAGTTTAAGATCCATACTACTACGCTTCAATCGAATTTGCCCTGATGGAATCATAGTAGGGGTATTTGCAACAGGTTGTTGCACAGGGGATACTCTTGTAGTGTTTTGAGAGGGCTGTTGCGGTTGAGCACGCTGTTGTAACTGCTGTTGTGCTAGTAGTTGAGCTTGGGCCAACTTGGCCGCTTGTATTTGCTGTTGATTCTGAAGTTGTTGATTCTGAAGTTGTTGATTTTGTAATTGCTGGTTTTGCAACTGCTGATTTTGTAATTGTTGACTTTGCAGTGATGGCTGTTGTTGAACCTGTTGTTGAGGTTGATTGAAATCAGTTCGTGAGTGTTGTTGAAGCTTTTGAACCTGTTCCAGCTGTTGAGTAGTAACAGGCATATGTTGTTGTTGTTGTTGTTGTTGACCTTGAAGACTAACCGCATTACGGACCCAAGAGAAATAACCACTAAAATGTTCTCGTAATTTGTTTAATTGTTCAGCAGTAATCACATATTTATTCTGTTGAAGTGCATTCAATTGGTCTTCAAACACATATTTCATCAACACAAGCCTTTTCGCGGCTTCCACGTTGGATGTTAATGTAAAAAAGACGGGTAATAAGCTGTCAATTTTGTCATACATGGGTTTGATTAAAGTAATTCCATTACGAATTGTTGTTTTCTCTTGCTCTGAAATACCTTCAATAGGATTGGAACGAACTATAAAGAAAAGTCAATGTAAAGAGATATGGATGAATGGTTATCTCTTACCTCTTGTATTTCGTACATTTTCGTCCAGTTGACGTATGAACTCAGTAGCCTGGGTTCTTTGTTGTAAAGATGGATGCATGGTTGCTATATTCATTTGATTTGGCGGCGTATTTGATGTTGATTGTTGAGGCGCTTGAGGAGTTGAGTGTTGAGCTTGTTGGGCCTGCTTTACTTGTTGCTGAGCTTGGGCTTGAGTTTGAATCAGTGCCTGAGATTGCTGCTGAGATTGAGCTTGAGCTTTTGCTTGTTGAGCTAAAACTTGAGCTTGCGTTTGTGGTGTCGATTGTTGAAGATGTTGCATCAAAATTTCCGAATTTATTTGTTGTTGCTGTCCTAGAATATTTTGGGCCTGATGGTTTTGCTATGAAATAATAAGTAAAAATTAAGAAAGCATCAATTGGTAAACATACATTTTGGAAATTATTAGCTTGCATTATTGCATTATTTGTGTTTGTACCGGAGACAGGAGGACGGAAATTTTGTGTGACATTATTTGATATATTTAAATTCAACACGGAGGATGGATCTACATTGGTATTATTAAATTGAGGAGTATTACTTTGAAGGGGTTGCTGATTATTTTGTTGTTGTAATGCCATTTGTCGAGCAAGAAGTGCTTGCATTTGTCCAGAAGACAAGAGCATATTATTATTCGGATTGATTTGCTGCTGTTGCAACATATTCATCGGCAGTTGCTGTGGTTGTTGCTGATTTAGGGTTACATTGTTATTGTTAGGAGTGGTAGTAGCTGCAATAGCAGCCATTGCTTGAGCAGCTGTTCTTTGAAGATTCAACATTTGCTGCTGCTGTTGTTGTTGTTGTTGTTGCGGTATCTGTTGTTGAAGTGGCTGTGTTTGTGGCTGTTGGGGAGACCTTGTTTGAAGTAGATTTTGTTGAAACATATTTGAACGATTTGTTTGTTGATTTAATGGTATTTGCTGCACTACAGAATTGTTTTGAGGAGATGATTGCTGATTTTGTAACAAAGGAGAGTTTATTGTATTATCATTATTCATGGTTGCAGCACCATTTTGATTTTGAAGCTCAAGTTTGATTCGTTGAAACTTTTTTGCATATGCAAAGATGTATTGGTTCTTTTATAAGGAATATTAGCAAAAACAAAAAATAACAAGTTTAATTCTCTCTTTCTTTCTTTTTTTTTTACCTTGTTTATACTTTTAATAAAAATATTTGCTTCAAATGCTTTTGCTGCAGCAAAAATAGCATTATCTGGGGTATTAGGAGATAAAAGCTTTAAACCTTTTATTTTAATATAATATAATCAATAAAACTACATAAAACTCTTTCTTTTTCTCTTACAATTCTTGAATATAACGAGCCCTTTCTTGAACGGGTAACTCTTCTTGCCAGTTTGGAGTCGGGATATCATTCTGAATATTCATGTTTTGTGAATTAGGAATATTTAAATCTTGCTGTTGTTGTTTATTCATTTTGATATACAAAAGAAGAATACGTTTGATTTGATACAAAAAGAAGAAGAAGAAAAAGAAAAAAAAAAAAAAAAAGGACAAAAAGGATAAAAAAGAAAGAGAAAGCAAAAATAAAAATAAAAAAAGAAAAAAGTTTTGAGCGGAAATTAAATCAAACCAAAAGTGGTTTGTGACATCAGGGAGAAAGTTACACAAGTGTAATGTTTATATTAACACGTTTTCATTTAATGAATTTCATTTCTTTAACAAAACTTCCATTTCTTCTAAAATAGAATTTTGCTTTGATTTCTTCTTTAATAGTTGTAATTTATCGAGTACATTCATTCCCCATTTATCAACGGAATAAATATTAATATTAGGTTGATTCAATAGGTACTTGAGGATTGATTTTCTTCCTAAACAAACAGCGATATCTATTCCGTGTCTACCTTCTATTGGGTCACACCAATTAACATCAAAACCAGCGTCTAATGCAACCTGGACCCATTTAAGATTATTGCTTTTAATTGCTTTAAACCAAATAGGTCCCATATCATTGATCTCACTTTCAACTAAATGAGCACCAGCTTCTCTTAAAATGTGTACTACTTTTGCATGTTTTTCAATTACAGCATCAAACAATGGTGTGTGACCTGATTTATCTCGAAGATGAATTGATGCTCCGTGTAATAACAAATATTCTACAATTCTGAAATGTCCTTCACGACAAGCAACATGAAGAGGTATCCTTCCATCATAATCAACGCAGTTCAAATTGATTAATTCTCCCATACATTCAACTAGTAATTGAAGACCATCCAAATCATCAGAACCAGCAGCCGAACAAAGTAACACAGGACCCAGTGCCTTTTGTGCCAGCATCTCTTCTTCCACAGACATTGTCAAATCTTGACTTTCGTTTGTTTCCTGTTTATCCAACACTTTATTACGTGCTGCAAACTTCATAAAAATATTGACCAGGAGACTAGTACGATTCGAGGATGCGCTGAAGCGTTGATAAGGTGTACGAATTGTCAGCTCTCCACGTAAATTTGTGGTCATCATCTTTCGAACATAGCTCGGATTATCAGGATATTTACCTAAAAGATAAGCAAGCTTTGTCAGTGCACATTCTGGTGTCATGTCTGCGCCAGGCACAACACCCATCACTGATAGCTGTTTCCCGGTCGCATAAGCATCTGTCACAAGGCCTTTGCGACACTGTGTACAATTTACAATTACAACACCTCGATCGCTTGCTTCCTTGAGAGCATCCAAAAGATCAGGACGACAGGGTGCGTTGCCTGCTCCAAATGTTTCTAATACAACCCCTTGAAGAGGAGGAGCTAAAAAAGCTCGGATGGTTGAGTTACTGATTCCAGGAAAAAGACGTAATGAACCCACATTTGGATTTAACATTGTATTGACGTGAAATTTAGCAATATTTGTAGGACGTAAGACCAGTGGCCATTTAACATCTAATCAATAAATAAAAAATTTTCTTTTTCTTTTTCACTATTTACCAATATTAATACCAACTTCAACCAAAGCAGATAAATTAGGTGAATCAAAAGCTTCAAAATCCACAGCGCTTATTTTACTTGTCCTGTTTCCTCTATATAGCTTTTTGCCAAAATAAAGCGCAACTTCAGGTATGACAAAGTGTCCAGCAATTGTTAAAGCACCCAATAGATTTTCTACCGCGTCGTTCCTTACTTCACTTAAGGGTACTTGTGAACCTGTTATAATCACTGTTTTCCCGAGTTCTTCCAACATAAAGCTTAAGGCACTAGCGGTATATGCCATCGTATCTGTGCCATGAAGGACAATAAAGGCATCATAAAGTTGATAATTCACTTGTATATCATCTGCCACACGAACCCAATCTACATTCAAATCAATCACTCTGTCTCCCCTATCCTTTTTTTTTTCTTTTTTGTTTACCTGCCATTGTGATATCACAAGAATCTAAAAGTGGTGTATATTCTAAAATAGAATACCTGTTGTGTGTTACTTTCTTAGCGCGGGAAATATCAAACAAAAACAAACCTTATTCTTTTTCCAAATAAACTGACAGGTGTAATAAGACTTGGTAATTGGAATACTTTAACTTTGTTATCTCGTTCAATTGCTTTGACTGTATTTGTAACTTCTTTTATTTTGAATACATTGGTTGATAAGCTATCCAAACTATCAGTGGATGAGGATCTATAGATGCTACTGTTGCTTTCGGAAAGAGTTTGAGGGTCGTGGAACCGCTGAACTTTTGATAAAGATTCTGCTAAATAATTGGGAAACTTTTTTTTGGGTTAATTTTTATATTTGCAGTAAATCAATACTTTACTGGAACATATCCATGTTCTGGTGTGTGCTTCATACCAATCGTCCCTCCAGTATAAATAATAAGTACCCTCGATACATCTATTTACTCAATTTAGCATTAATAAGAAGGAGTCGGGGATTCTTTTTTAACCTAGAGCTACCATATCATCACGGTTTACACCCAACTGATGCCCTACTGCTGCATTTTCATATACCGTATTATTCCCTGTTGCTACAAGTGATGATAAAGATCGTGTGGGAGGTAACATGCAAAGAAAAAGTGAAAAAAAAAAGAAAAAGAGAAAAAGAAAAAGAAAAAAAAGAAATGTTTCATTTGTAAACGGAGTTTGTTATTTATCCTTGTATATCTATTTATTGATTTCATTACCACTAATACTTTCTTTCATTACAAAGTATATGCTTTGGATTCATATACTTTACTGTTCCATCTAATGCTAAAAAAAACACCTTGTTTTGTAAATATCCTTGTGTAACTTCATTTTTGGACTTTTTTCGGTATCAGTTTTCTATTAACACAATATATTCACATCCCAACTTATTCTTATTCTAACTCTTTAAAATTAGCTTCTTGATCATTATCAAAATTGCTTGTTCACTTTTTTTTTGGAAAAAAGGTAAACCAAGGATTGTAAGCATATTAAAGGAATTTTATAAATACATAGAAGAAATAAAATATAATCAATGTATTTCTTAGTTACTAAAGCAAACTACAAAATGATGTTAAAAATAGCCAATAAAAATATGAATAGTTTGAATAGAAAAATCAAAAATCATGTTTGAGTTTAACTTTTTACATACAATTGATGCTTATTTTGCTGAGGAAAAACCCTTTTTGCTAGGGGCTTCACATATTTTTAACATATTATTTTCCCACTTCTATACAGGAACTAAACATGGATGCACATTTGTTATTCAAGCAAAAGAGATTTTCAAACGATATTGTCTCCAGAAAACTGTACTTTAATAAAATAGATAATATGCTCGTTATTTAAAAAGTTCTACAATTGAATAAGTAAATTGCCAAGAGGCTCAGCGTATGCACGAAACATGTGAGAATTTCTATTATAATCATATGGGCGTTATTATATTGATATTTACAGCCTTTTTCTTTGGATTCTCGGCCTTAACTATTGTTCTATGAGGGTATAATATGTGATAACCCAAAACTATTATTCGTTATTTCACTGTTTTTCATTAGATTTTAAATATTGCAAACAAATATGCTTCCATCCTCTTTCACTTTGTAGGAATAGTTGTTGGAAGCATCACTCATTGTTTTTCAACTTTAAGAAGGTTTGTGAGCTGATTAACAATCAAACCAAACTCCATTTAAGGGGTGTGATATATGGTTATAACAGAGAGATAACAAAGAAGCTTGAATTGCTAATTATCTAGTTTCTGTCATCGTGTTGATGGACTGGGCATCCTTAGCACACTCAATTATTTGATTCCACTCAATATATCTAGAGTCATAACCGATTTACATGACATTAGAATTAACAAAATTCTAAACATACATTACTAAAATTTAACACCATGATTTTCTTGGTTGCATAGTTACAGAACGCGATGGCAATGTGTTGCTTATAATTGGTTTCTGTCAAAATATCAGCACTTAACCACAAAGTTTTTAATAGTGATTCAAAAGCCTTTTCGATAACATTTTTCACAGATAGATTTTCTTGAGCGTTGAAAAGCTTCTCGAATGAGGTGTATGAAACTATGACAAAGTTGCTTTGATACGAAGGGTTCTAGGAATCAGTAACCAAATTCTTGTGACAATGTACAAGAGATGGACAAACCTAGGCAAACGTGCCTTGAATTATTTGCTATTGACACTTCTTGGGGATAAACAAGGGAATTTTCTATAAGCACTTCATAATACACTACATTTTTTTAGAATAGTGATGTAGGCATTTTTTACATTTGTGCAGCAATTCCAGCTTCAAGCTATCAAGATACATTTGTATCTTTTCTATGTGACAAGGGCACCAGTTTTTGATCGATACCCAATATTTGAATTCATTTTCTCCGGCAAAGATGTATCATTTTTTGTAGGTGATGGTCAGATCTAGATCATGTTTCAACAACACAAGTAGATATAACTGAGAAGTCTAGATACCCCTTCTACTCTTCAGCGATCGTTATACGTGTCTTTTCCAATTTCCATATTCACATTTTTTGCAATTCTCTTCTCTCTCTCTCTTTGACATTAACATCAAGCATTAAATTGAACAAATGTAACATTATAGACATTAAATACACTCATCGCCAGCAATTTTCCTACCATGGAAAGACGATTCATCTTCAGTTTGGTTGTTTAGCTTGCTTTTTGCTTTTATAGCAAAGCGTTGTATATAGACCACTTGATGTCTATGAAATTTGCAGTGAATTAAAAATAAGTTGCTAGTGGTAGTAATTTTTCAGCCAAAAAGATAACGATTGATTGCAGCTAGGTTAAAGCATCTGCTATTCTTAAAGTGTTTAATGAATTAACCAATGTTATTGTGTCATTATCATATGAAGAGAGCATGAGAGAAGCACATAAGATCTAGTATCGAAGTTGTCGATTCTATAATGGAGATTGTGCAAGCATATGCTATAATTAGAGCTATTTTAAATACTATGGTTTTGTTGTCAATTTGATTCTTTTGAAGCTGGATTCTAGGGAAAAGTTCTCTTCTTTTTCAGTTATTACTATGAGTAAAAAAATGATTACGGAATCATTCTTGGAGAAAAGACGAGCCTTTATTACCAATAATTGTATTGAATCATATCATAGTTAGTTAAATTCGTACTATTTTGGTCACACTGGAGATATTGGTGTGGATAGAATGATCTGTGTTCTTTCACGAGCTGCATCATTGACTATCAACAAGATTCTGTACGCGTTCAGTTTAGTACAAAAAAAATATCAAGAAAAGAAAAAGAAAAAAAAGGGGTAGATAGTATTAATAAATCAATTTATGTAGTCATCAAAAACAAAGATAATATACATTGCATATCTATGCCAACATAATTTAAGCATTCCTTTGAAGTAGTTTTTTAGACGTGAATCCTTTTTGGCCTTACTTTCAACCATACTTATCAGAATAGCTACCTTTTTGGTTATTTATGTCCTGATTAAGATGGACTATACAAGCATATTTTTCTTATTTTAAGTATAAATAAATCCCTTATACGGCTAGAATAGTTATTTTTTTAACAGTCTCAATGAAAAGAAACAACAGTTGATTTAGCTGATAATAATAGAATAGTATCAATAGAAGCTTATACCAGTACCACCTCTAGTTTACCAAACAAGTTTTCTTTTGAAAAGTATAAGCATAATTACAAGATGTTGAGTGACAGGAAATTTAAATAGAATATATGTATATGGTAATGTTATCTCACTCAACTCGACCTCTAATAAACAAAGTTAAATAAATATTCTCCAAGGATCCATAATTTAGTTTCTCTGTGGTTGCTCAAAAGTGAAGGGAGGGTATTTAAAAACATCCTGGCACAGATGGCACTGTATTTTTACATCTAACCTTATTATCCTAACATGTAACGTTATGTATATGCTTGTAGTAACACGTATTTAATGGGAAAAAAATCATGTTCCTATCTAAATTCTCTCGTCGTACACAAGAAAATAGACTTTCTTCAATGATATATGTGTGTAACCTAAAGAAGTCCTAGTGTTGATAGAGCTTGATTCAGCCTATCAATAAACACTAGTTAAGATTGATATTTGATCATCATTAATCAACGATAACAATCAAAACGAAATGCGTAGAGTACATAAACTAGTCTGTTAAAGTGTTTACTTTCATATTCACTGAGCTTGGCATTATACTTTTAGGCTGTTATAAGATACAAGGGATAAATAATATTGAGCAGGCAGTTAATGCAGCATAAGTATGTACTGACTTTAAGCATTTATAATATATCTAAATAAGCAATTAACAACAGAGTAACTGATACAATTTTAGTATAAATCTTTTAGAGGACACAGCGGGATTCTGAAAAACCTGTATAATTTAAATTATGTCAAAAAGTGTACCAAATCTTTCACTACTCCTTATTTTATTTAATAATGTATATCTCTTCTTTATTTACACAATCATACAAAAATATGAAGGTTTGTTTTTCTTTGGATATTCATGAGGAGAAAAAGGGGAAGAACCTCGCTACACTCCGAGTTTTTTTTTTTTATTTTTTTTTTTATGGATGAAAATTTTAATATTTATTAAAACTTATCAAAGAGTATAAGGGTTAAGAGCGATACAAGTGTATGAAACAGTGACTTGTCGCGAAAATACAAAAGGTATTAGAATGAAGAATTGTAAGCGGACAGTTTCAATAGTTCCTTCTGGATTTGATTGAGGACAATCTCATCCAAGACAGGAGTTTACTCAAAGAATTGTTGCCAGTGGGATTTCCAAATGAATCGAATGACTGTAGCAAAAAAAATCATAGATTGTAAACTTGTCATGGTAGTGTAAGATGTAATACTTGGATAATCTAAGTGTAGATAGGTCCTCGAATATTGAGCTGCAGTTGGGATCTTTAGGATTTGATAAGTATTTCTTGAAGGCTGCGTTCCACAGGTCTTGTTTTTGAATACAAGTAAAGAGCATATGCTGCTCTGTTTCTGGTAGTTTGCACAATTGGCAATAGTCTTCGTCTACCTTTGTTGGTATTATTATATGCAGATTGGCTCGAGTGGATAATTTCTTATGAAGAAGTCTGTACCATACATTTCTAGGAGTATGGTGCATAGGGCTACTGATAAAAGCTTTCCAGTTGTTGTTAATTATGTTTGTGATTTGTGAGTTTGAGTTGAAGCTGAACATTATCTTTAGTTGACGACCCTTCAATGCTGTTATATTGATATCGTCATAGCTCGTCTGTTGAATGATTGGGTCAAAGTTGATACTTGATTCAATTGGACTGTCTTCATTGTCAAATTCAAGGTCATGCTGTTCAGATGATAATAAAGATGCAAAATATGACTTGAAGGTAAGGTTTCCAGTAAGAACGGCAATTTTGATTTTTTGTAGAAGATTGGGAGAGCCACAATGTCGCCTGTTTTTGAACTGTATACCATTTGAAAGGAAATCTCGTTCAGAGAAATGACATGCTTTTTGTCTTTAGAGAAACTTGCTAAACTTGAAGTTTTCTTGTGGGTCTTCTTCGCATCTATCTTTGAAGGGAATGAGCAGACTAGTTTGTGATGATATTATCAGGCCATTTTCGGTAGGAAGACGAGGACAGGAGTCCAAAGCACTAAACATAGGAATTAGTAGGTGGAGGACTTTCATGTTACCAGAGGATCTGGAGTGTTTGAATATCAAAGGGATGACGTGTGAGGGGGCATTGAATGAAGATTGCAGAGTAAATATCAACATCTTGTACAGGAAGTCTGGTATCCTTTGACGACAGCTTAGCAGTAGTGGATTGATATATCGAAACCCGAAAAAAAAGAAAAAGAAAAGCGAACACAGAAGCAGATTACAAGCCAAAAGTGAAAAAAGGTACAACAGCCTATCATGTTGTGAAATTTATTGAAGCAACTATGAACATTTTAGTTAAACAGAACAAAAAAGGAGTTTTCATTGTGATGGATAATTGCAGGATTCACCACTCTGATTTTGTTATAAAAGCGATTAACGAACGTAGTTATAAGCCTCTTTTCCTACCACCTTGCTCGCCATTTCTTAATCCTATTGAAGAGTGTTGGGCAAAAGTCAAGAAAAATACTAGAAGACATCAATTGAGTAAGGTAGATCAGCTTATACCCAGAATTGATGCTGCATACGCTACTGTTACTGCTGAAGATTGTCAAGGTTGTATTAGACATTCAAAAACATTTTGGAATAGATGTTTATCAAAAGAACTTTTGCTATGTTAAGTCCAAATATATTTGTAAAGAATCTGAATATAAGCATAATAAAAGTCTGATATTTTTATTATAAAATCTGAAAAGCAAGTTCTATTCGTCTGAAAAATTAACATTTGTGTCTGAACTTAAACTTTTAAACTTCCGACAACAATTCAAAAAGTCTGGAAATGAAAAGAAAACACTGTAGCAAAAAGTTTTCTAATTTTATTTCCCGCTTTATATTTATATTTTGATCGACATGGTTTAGGTATGTTAGCAATTGTTACTATGTGGCAACTATATCCCTCGGGGAAAAAGGAGTGTAGGCTACAAAAAAATTTAACAAACATTAAACATAAAGTGTCTTTAATGTTTTTTAACTGTTTTATTAATAAAGGTCTGTAAAAAATAAACAAGCAGTCTGCGTGAGTCTTTCATTTTTGCCACTCAACATCATTGGACAAAAGATATAAAAAACTCAGATATAGGCTCAGGCCCAAGAAAAGGAAATAGTAATTTTCCATGCTCTTTTTCCAGGGAAATTTGAAGTACCGTCTACTATTTTTTTGTGTTGCTTTCTTTTGCCCTCCCCTCCCCCCTTTTTTCTACAAAAGAAAAGAAAAAAGTTTATTTTTATCCCAAATAAACATCCAGTATTTCTCTCTGTTCTATGTATTAAACCTTTCTCTTTCTTTCTCTCTTCCCTTCCTGACCTTTAACTTACTTTCTTTGTCATTCCTCATCTCAAAAACACTATGGCAACTGAACAAGATCTTACTCTAAGAAGTTCTCCTTCTTCAACTAATATTTACAGTAGATACCAACTCCCTTCTTCTTCTACCACAACAGCTACAACGAGCATACTATCAGATGAAGAAGATCACACAGAATATAAAAAGAGTTATACAATGGATAATTTAAGCGCTCTAGGCTATTTTACATCAACAGACACGATGCATCCTGAATTGACACCCTCGGCTGCCATTCGAGATCGATACTATCAATCCACACGTTATTTACAAAATCACAGTAATACCGATGAGGAAGATTTAGTGTATGAGGAAGAATCGATCGCTGGGAGTATCCTCGATTATCGTCCGGGGGATAGCGAGCTTTGTACAAAGCCCGAGGGCACGCCAAGTGTTTACAGTATAGGTGATTCGGTCATTTCACTGCGTACAGAGTACAATGATGACGCCAATTCCATCACGAGCATTCGAACTGTGGATGATAGGTTACAAGGAAGATCTATTAGTCATTTAAATTCATTTGCTGTTAAAACAGCTAAAAAAGTATCAAGGTCTGGTACGCTCTTTCGCTCAAAGAATGGCAAGACATCTGAATATCAAAATGAAAAGAAAAAACTGGAACCTTTTATGCCTATACGCGATAACTATTCAAAAACAGACAATTCAAGTGCAAAAACAACAGGTGGTATGAGCTTATTGTCAAAGCTATCTAAATCAACTGCGCCCATGAGAGCTAAATTGTCTGCCTTGTCTGCATTTTCATCAAGTAATTATATTCATATTTATGCAAAACATTATATTTATCAAATACATAGGACATTCTCGAGTGGATTCTTCATTGGCACTTTCCGGTCGAAAGCGAGTTGCCGAAAGTGTTTACAACATGCCAGTATCCGTTCCATCCTCTATCACGATCACTCGACCTTTATATAGATCCCGTATGAACAGCGACAGATCCAGCGCACACCATTTTCCTCGTTCCTTATCCGCCTCATCATCCACATCTTCAAATTCGACGGCAAACATGATCCTGTCATCGACCCTTGTAGAGGAACCAACTTCATTACCTGTTGTAAAAGAACGCCTGCTTTCTGTCTATCCAGCTTTATTATCCAAAGTAGCTGAGGCCTTTAAAGAATCTATTGTCTTAACAACAAAAACAAAGGATAGTATTAAATATAAGGACGTGTTTGATGGAAAAGAAGCAGTGGTAAAAAAAAAAAAAAATTATTTGTGGTTACAACAAGAACTCAGTTTCTTTGTAGGACAAATTGTCTGGACTGATTAAATCAAGTGATCGCAATTTGGCTCTGTTACTAGGTCGAGCCTTGGATGCACAAAAGTTTTTTCATGATGTTAATTATGAGCATAGATTAAGAGACTCAAGTCAAGAATTATATCAATTCAGAGAACATCTGAGACCCCTCAGTGTCTTTTTGCATAACGATAAGTCTGATCTAAGAAGCGATTCAATTTCTGAATTTAATATTGAACAAGAAGACGGTTTGGATACGTTACCAACAGGCGTGTTTACAGTCTTGACAGACTGCTATTCACCAACTTGTACAAGGGATAAACTATGTTATTCGGTAAGATGTCCTCGTAGACAAGAGCAAGTTAAAAACAATAGAGGACATTCTCGTGAAGGAAGTCAATCCTATCTGATACCACAGGTAATATACATTATTATAGCCGGGTAGTAAAGTGCTAAGCCTCTTATGACAGCAAGAGGAAAGGTTATGGATCAACACTGTACCACAATCATTAGTAGACACTTTATCAAAGGATGAAAAGAAACGTCAAGAAAACATTTATGAACTTGTTTATACAGAAAAAGACTTTATTGATGATTTGAAATATATGATTGATGTTTGTACAATTAACATAATTATAGCACAAGTAAATAACCATTACTTCTTTAGTACTGGATGGACCCTTTACTCGATGATAACTCAGAAGTGACAGGAGATAGAGCTGCTCTGGTAGACAAAATATTTTGGAACGTGGAGGAAGTTTATAAAGTCAATTGTCAACTCTCACAAGCTTTACTTCAACGTCAATCGTCCAACCAAGTCGTTGATAAGATAGGTGATATCATGCTGGCTCATGTTAAAAATTTTGAGCCTTTTGTGAAGTATGGAGCGCATCAGATTATTGGAAAGTATGCTTTTGAAACTGAAAAGTCTACCAATCCTTCCTTTGCTGAATTTGTAAGCAATACAGAAAGATTACCCCAGTCACGTAAATTGGAACTGAATGGATACCTGACAAAACCCACTACACGTTTAGGAAGATATAATTTACTGTTGCGTGAGATACTGAAGCATACACCTAATGATCACCCAGATCAAAAAGATATTCCTGAAGCCATGGCTAAAATCGCCAAATTCTTATCGGATGTTAACCGAGAAACTGGTATAACTGAGAATAGGTTTGAATTGGAGCGTTTGGATGAACGTTTAGTAAATAAGCACATTTCCAATTTGGTAAGTAATTTCTTTAATTTTTTTTCAGGGTTGTACTAATGATAGAAACTTGACAGGACCTAGACTTGTTGTCTGATAGTCGTCAAATCATCATGAAGGGCACTTGGAAAAAGAGTTCGGGATCTGAGTCCTCAGATATTCTTGTTTACTTGCTGGATCATTGTTTGTTAATTATTAAACCAAAGCAAAATGAAGAAAAATATAAACTCTATCGCAAGGTAAATCCAATAGTTCTTATATTGTCGATTTTATCGCTTATTCTTATATCCATAGCCCATTCCATTAGCCTTACTCTCTGTTTCCTTCCCTGATCAAAACAAGAGAGGGAGCACTATTATCACTTTAGGTAGGCCAAGCAATGCTTCTTCATCTGGTTCAAGCCAAACAGAAAGCAATCCAAATCACTCGAGCATCGTATCCAATACAATACCACAGCATCATAAAAATGGATTTCCTATGTCATTTGTGCACCTCGGCAAACAAAATTCAAACCCAATGACACTCTACGCACCCACTCTGACTGGAAGAAAGCAATGGGCGGATAAAATTGAAGGTCAAAGAAGAATGTTGGTTGAGAAGCACAAAGTATTTAATGTGAAACCTATCAACCAAAGCTTCTTTAGTACTTTTAATAAGGTGAATTGTATTGCTGTATTTGGTAACTATTTTTTTCTTTAATAATGCGTATGCGCTCTCTAAACTTTTTGCTTAGATAATGGTAAATCATTTGTCCTAGGTGGTGACCAAGGCGTATATCTCAAAAAGGAAGGTGATAAAGGTGATGGACTGACCCGCATCTTGGCAATGGACAAAGTGCTTCAGATTGATATTCTAGAACAATCCAATCTTATTTTGGTCTTGGCAGACAAGATTTTGTACACCTATTCACTAGACACACTCCTTCCTACCGAAACCAACATGAAGCGCGGCAGAAAACTCAGCAGCCATGTCTCGTTCTTTAAGGTTGGAAAAATTTGGGATAAATCATCTGCAGCCATTGCAGCCGCTTGTGCTACAGCAACGTCAGAAGAAGAAAAAAGTAATGTAGCTAATGGTGTCGAAAAAACACTGGTTTGTTTTGTTCGATATAATGCAATGACATCCACCATTCGTGCTCTGGAGCCTTGTGAAAGCACAGAATCAAAAAAGAAGAACAAGCATCTGAATCGGTTGATCCGTGGTAATAATGATGCACTCAAAGTGTATAAGGATTTGTATATTCCAGGTGAAGCTTCTTCTATACAGTTTTTTAAGAACATCATTTGTGTTGGAAGTGCTAGAGGATTCCAAATGGTGAATCTAAGTTCTGCAGAAGTACAAAGTAAGATATTTATTTATTAATATGTTTATGTATATTCATATAATACGTTAGGTGTTCTGGATCCTAATGATGACAATAATAATGCACTTCTTGCTCAACATGAATATATAAAACCTATTTCAATGTTTAGACATAAAAATGGAAACATACTGTTATGTTATAATGGTAAACATATATACAATATGTATGTTCTTTTGTGTAATTAAGCTACTCTTTCATTTCTATAGAATTAGCATTCTATATTGACAAGAAAGGTAGAAGGGTTCGAAAAGATTGGTGTATCGCTTGGGAAGGCAATCCTACTGCATTTGCCTTCAAGTTTCCCTATGTGGTTGCATTCAACACAAACTTTATTGAAGTTAGACATATCGATACGGTAAATACATAAGTGTGATTTTATAATTTCGTATATTAAACTCGTTGATTTAGGGAGATCTACTTCAAGTTATACCAGGAACCAACATTCGATGTCTTCGTCCAGATTCAACAGAAGGAATTCATGGTGTGATGGATGATCGTATTGCAGGAAATGAGATTATTTTTGAACTGGACTTGTATGAGGGTAGTCGTAGAAAGCCCAGCATGATTAAAAATGTAAACAAGGCCTCTAGATAGCGATAATAACTCATTCAATCATTCTCTATCTTTACTTAATTCTGCTTAACTTATTTGTGTTGTATTCCTTTAATATCCTTTTATTTCTCTTTCATATATCTAATTAAAAAAATTTGTTTAATATTTTTCTTTTTTTTTTCTTTTTTTTTTTTCTAAACACTATGACTCTTTGTTTATAGGAGCTTTAATGTAATTTTATTTAGAGAGAAGAAGAAAGGGACATTTGACTGTTTAGGATTGATCTTGTCTAACAGCATCTAGAAGAACAATTTTTTATTAAAGAAAAGCTAAAAATATATGTGAAGTGGCTTACCAAAATAATGATGCTCCATAGCTTCTTTAGCAGTAAGACGCTCTTGGTGGTCGTATCTTAACAATTTATCCAAAAAGTCAAGGGCATCTTCTGTAGCGAACAATTGATTTTCAGTAGTGATGAATTTAGTCCATGGTTTACGGTTGTGTCTTCCCAAGATATTATCATATTCAGAATCAAGTTTGATTGAGTATTTTCCTGTATATTTAAAGAGTTCATCTGTACCGAGCACACGAGCAATCTTTACTAGTTGATCATAATTATCGTGGCCGTGGAAGAATGGCTCTTTACGGAATATCTATTATCATGTATGAGCACACAGATCAAGCCTTTTTGTAACAAAAAATGCTATTTCCAAGTACTTACCATGCTAGCAAACATACAACCATAACTCCACATATCTAAGCTATAATCATATTCTTGGAAATCAACCAAGAGCTCAGGTCCTTTAAAGTATCTTGAAGCAACACGAACATTGTATGCAGTTCCTGCATGATAAAACTCGGCCAATCCCCAATCAATTAAACGTAACTACAAACATATTAATTTACTTTTCATCTCCTCCGTTTAATTATTTACCTGCTTCTTTTCATGATCGATCATCACGTTATGAGGCTTCACGTCTCGATGCATAATACCTTTTGAATGACAATAATCCAAGGCCTTTTGACTGTGTTTAATAAACGTTCAAATTGTCCTCTTACATTTTCTTTACCTTTAATAATTCATACATATAGTATCGGATATCATAAGCTGTAAATCGTGGATAGAGGATTTTGAAATCAGTGTTGTTTACATATTCAAAGATAATAGCAGGTGTCTTAGACTATCAAACAATAAGAAAGAAAAGGTATACATACACAACAACAACTTACTATAGGATCCCGAACAATATCCAAAAGACCAACAATATTAACTCCTCCTGCCAAGTTTTGGAGGATTTTGATTTCACGCTTAATCTTCTTCTTTTTAACTGGCTTCAATGCTTTTATAACACATTTGTCATTGTTGACAATATTGATGCCTTGAAAGACTTCAGAGTATTTACCACGTCCTACTTTACGAATTATTTCATAATTCTCTTGATTGCTATATAATGTTGGGATAAGTTGCATAAAAATATTTTTATAATTTACCCCCATTCGACTTGAAGATTATCATAATCCCAGTAGCTAGGTGGTAATTTTGAATTCACGTCAGCATAACACCGTGCTATACTTTTACATGTTGCTGCATTCGTAGATGCACTCATATTTTTCGAGAAGAGAGAAAAAATGTTTATTTTGAGCTAAAAAAGGGAAAAAAAGAGGAAAAAGAAAATTCTTGGAGCTGGTTGGTAGCAAGAAAGAGTTAAAAGGGAGAGAATGGTGAAATGAAAAAAAATCCAATAGTGTACATCTATTCAAGTCACATACGGACCTTGAATAGAAATTGCCCTGTCGGCTGGTAGCCAATTAAGAAAGCTGTTGTTGAAAGATCAAACTACTTAAAACTGGTCAGTACAAAATAGAGTAGTGTAGAAAATAAAAATAAAAATCTATATATGTTTATATCTCAATACACTCTCTCATTAATATATATGTGCATTTTACACGAAAACATCAGGTTTGCACTCGAGTATTACATGCGAGGTTTACTTTATTTTTTTTGTAGAAGGAGAATTTTATTCAGGTGCCGTAAGGCGTACACCATTGTAAACGTTAAATAAAGTACAAATGTTTTTTTTTTTTTTTTTTTTTTTTTGTTATTATTTTTGTTTTGTAATCCGTGACAAGTTTGATAACGTCAATGAAACCTGAGACAAAGAGCAGAGCAGAAAACTTATGGATTAGCCTTTTAGCAAACGATTATTGTTTTTGTGAACCTTGAAAATTTGCCTAGTGGCTCTTGCTACTACTTCCTGAGGCCAAAATTGATGGTCTTTAAAAATAGATTTCCAATGAAGTTACCATAGAGAAAGTAGCACAGAAGCTATGATAACCAAGTAGGTTACAGAGAGTGAAAGAGCAACTTCAATGCCAAAGGAAGAAGGAAGTTGAATGAGGCTGTAAATCAATTTGGCAGGGTCAACAAAAAAGCGAGAAGTGATTGTTTACTAGGTTTCATATTTGAAAGGACAAGACCAGACAAAGTGTTCTTCAGAATCGATACCGTCACAATATGCAGAACCAGAATCTGGAAATCGGGTTGGGATTAACTGGCGAAGAAGTTCCTTATATGACATTTTGTGATGATAATGTCTCCAGAGTAACGTGCGAGCTCTGTGTGGGAGAGATATGTTCTAAAAACGACGCCAGGCTGTAGAAGTTACATACAGATATGATCCTGGTAACGTAGATGAGTGGGGTAACTGAGATTCACGAAACCATTTTGTATTCAAAGAAGCAGTAGGTGTTCATTCTGGTCTATTAATGAATGTTTCTTCATTTATTTGATGCATTAAAAGCTATTCAGATACTATTCTATATATCAAGCAAAACATGTCAACTGTATATATTTCATTACTACGTTTTATTATCTATTTGATTAAATAAAAACCAAAATTATAACCCTTATTTTGCTGTCATTCAATATCCATACAAATAGTAACAAATATAATATGCAGTTTTCATGTTTATGCATGTCCAATTATGACACGAAACTTAAATCCATTGTCATAACTTGTAACTTTTTGGATTTAAGTGAAAGAGTCGCTTCCTCTTTTTAATTTATAAGTTAAAACGATTTCAAAAGTTAAAAATTTGTTCAAGCGATATCGCTTCAAGTAGTTATAGTTTTTCCCCGGGTGGTATATTTATCAAAAACTCCAAGAAGATTATATGTGAGGCGATGTCTGTTTCAATCCAACATGAATTTAGAAAACATATTGAAGAACACTTCCAGATCATGACTCGATTAAATAATACGAACGTTCTACATGAAATAATTCATCGTGATCAGTTAATCGATACTGATACAGCTTACAATCAATATAAAGTAGCTCAAGGAAATCAGTATAAGCTTAACGAAAATCAGCATGAATCGACAAAGCTTTGGCTTAATAACCTCCAAAATACTAAAGGATTTAGTATTTATGTTGATCAGAATTCCAAACAAAATTATACGTTCTGCTTCATGTCTCCCTGGCAAAAAATCTTCTTCTTCAAAGTCCTTATTTTTGCTTGGATGCAACGCATAAGACAACCAATACAGATAATTATCTTTTGTATACCATTGCTGTTAGGCATCCTGCTTATTGCTTTACGACTGACCATTCAAAAACTCCAGTCATAAAAATTTTAGAATTCGTAAAAAATAGGGGCATCATAACGTGCAACGAATAACCATAGATGTTTCATACATAGAGTTAAGCGCAATTCAAGTAGTATATCCAAATGCTCAAGTACAATGGTATTTGCTACATGTTGCTCGTGCTTGGATGAGTAATAAAGGAGCTTGTGAAGACCGGAAACTCAACTCAAAATGGTGTTAAACATAGAAAAATCATGACAAGTCTAAAAGAAATGATGTGGGAGAAGAATTCTGTAATGTTTAATGAAAGATTACGTCAATTTATAAACGATTTTGCACAATATGGAATTAATCAGATATCCACATATAAACTATTTTCGTAATGATCTTTTTATACTCAGGGCTCGCGCATATCAACCAGATATTTACAAGTATGGAGACCAATAATTATATTGAAAGCTGGCATAATCAGTTGAAGACAACACATCTAAGAAGAAACCAAAATAGACGTATAGACAGGCTAATTTTTATATTAGTAAATGATGTCGAAGACTATTACCTGCAAACCACACAATGGTTAATGCTAAACGTTGGTAGAATGGATACTGAAGAGAGAGAAAGAAGAAAAAAACAAATAGAAGCAGAACAAATCAACACTGAAAGCATCAGTAATATGATCAAACAGGATAGTGCTATTCCCGGGATGTATGTTGTTCAATCGTTCAGCAATATAGGTGCTCAATATGGTATTGCCACTGCTGATAACATAATGGAAAGTTGTACTTGCATGGACTTCAATTGTAACAAAATTGCATGCAAACTTTTTTTTTCTCAAATTTCATTCTGTTTCTGATAAACAACAAAAACCTCAAGCTTAGTTATGGGCGTGGCTAGTGTCTTAATCAAGTTTATTGTGATAAGCTATCAATTACTACATTTAAAAATATTTTAATCTAACTAATAACTGTATGCGAATTGCCATCTCTCGGCCTTTCTCATGGAAGGAAGTATGGGCGTGGCTAATACTTCCTTGGCGAGCTAATATAAAGTGATCATGGCTAGTGTCTTAATCTAGTTTATAATCATGTTTGCTGTAAACAGCGTTAAAGATGTAATCAAAGCCTCATATTAAATTAAACGATAGACATAAATATGATTGCATCTATTTAATAAACTTCAACAAATTTTGTCTAAGATATTAAATGATAACAATTTTTTTAATGCTCTATATCTGAAATCTTATTTACGTGATTCTCTTTATACAATTATCTATATCTCTTTAATAGCTGAGATAGACACACAAATTCAAATAGAGAATCACAAATACTTGAACATGCTAATAATAATTAAGCGTTAAAAAAATCATCTTATAAATACAGAATTCTAAGGATAGGAAAGGCTTCACTAGAATAAAAAAAGATTGAGTAGTTACATAATTCATAATGGGACAGAGTATAAGTAGGAAAATATAATAATTTTACAAAGTATCATAAAATAAAAATAGAATATAGAATATAGATAAAACATAAAGCATAACTCATAAGGAGCATCATAATTTGTGAACAGTCTTAATATTGAATTTAGAGTAAGGAATGTAAGTGATTGCATAATGATTGGAAACGAATGACCATTTTTTTTGCTATTGAAAAATATTAGTAGAGTATTGCCCATAGTAAGGCTCATACTTTTTGTATGGTGGTGGGAGCCAACTTCCACGGACCCAAGTGCGGTAGTGATCAGGCTTTGTTTCTTGATCTTGCTCTTCGTAGTATGGAGAATGATTGTTATTCTGCTTTTGATCCATACTCTTCAAAACAGCAACGGTTTCGTTTAAAAGCATTTTATGGCAGATTGCCAAATATTTGGAATCTTTCTATGTAGAAGGGTTAGACAAGTGCAAAGTTTGAGAAGCTTAATTAATCTACAATCTTACTTTAAGCTCTATGAGAGTTCGCGCCTTTTTCAATTCAAGCCCAGACGTGGGAAGGCGTAAAGATCCTAACCTGGTAGCGACATATAAGGCATTATCTACCAAGTTTACCTTATTAATTTTACCTTCTACGCCCACTACCTAAACAACATGAGAAGCGACATTTCTCTTCAACCTTTTTTTTAAGAAAGGACTTCTATAAAAGTGATCAGCGATGACTTTCCTTCACTTAGCAACTTTCTATGATCATGGTGGAATCTTTTGTCGCTGTTACTTCTTGCAAACTCGATGTTTATTATATCAACGAATTTACCGTCGGAACCCTGTGTGTAAACCCTATAGTCAACTTTGTCACCTATAGAAGATCCTTCTTTTTCCATTTCACTTTTTGCTTTGGATGATTCTTCGTAGACTGAGTCACCCCCGAATTAGGGCAATGATATTTAAACTTATACGAACGTCTATTTATTTCATAATACCTACCATTTTGTAAATAAAGCTGAGTCGTCAAAAATAGTCGAAATGATTGGTCCCCCAGATTTTTATCACAAAGTCTTGTTCCGTTGGATGCTTTTTAGGAATTCCTTAAACAATCATATATTGCATAAACCACATCTCAATGAATGCTTTTTACCTTATTCGCAGATAAATACTTTTACTGATAACAATTTATCAAATGGTGTCCTCTTCATCTATCAACATTTTTCAATACCTTTTTGTTCAAAGAAGCTCTCTTGAATATACTAATGAACATTTGGCCAATATCCTAGTTTGCAGACAAAACCGAATTTGACGCTTGATATTCCAAATTTGTTATTCATCATACCAGTTGGATCAAACATCAGACTTGCATTAATAAGAGACATGCTACTGCTGTTTCTCATATGTCCAAAGAGGCATTGGAAGCTTGTTATTTGTTGAAGTAGACGCTATCCTTCATATCTGAGCACCGTAAAACAAAAACGGTAAAGAAGCAACCAAAATGTCAGTATCAGAAGGCTTACCTTCTGGCGAAGCATCTGAACCAAATGAAGCAACTGCTGAAAAAAAAAAAGGAGAGTAACAAAAAAGACTTCCAGTAAGTCTTTTTTAAGTTGTTAAAAAATTGTGACTACCACAATATATGGTTGTTTGAAGAGGTTCAACTTGAGAAGGTTATCTTCAATAAATTTCTTTGTCCGAAAATTGGTGTGATTGTAAACCTCATACCATTTTTATTAAGTCACAGTACATGCAAAAACGCGCCTAGAAAAGTACAATCGCGTTCTTTTTTTTTAAAAAAAAATCTTAAAAACCAAGCATGAGTCTCTGGGTTGATAAATATAAACCAAAAACAATTGATCAACTTACATATCACAATGACTTGTCAAAACGCTTGAAGAAACTAGTAAGATTATATAAAGCAAAACGACTTGTAATAATAAAAGTAAACATGGCTTTTTTTTTAGGCCAATTCAGATAACCTTCCTCACATGCTGTTTTATGGTCCACCAGGCGCGGGAAAGAAGACTCGAATTGCCGCTGTTCTAAGGGAAGTGTATGGCCCAGCAGTAGAAAAGGTGATGAAGAACTCATTTTATCAGTTCATACAAACTAATTTGAGATGTAGATAAAAGTAGAACCACGCCAATTTGTAACATCGTCGAATCGTAAAATGAACTTTTCAGTCGTCTCCAGTAATTTTCATATGGAATTAAATCCTAGGTAGATTGTCAACATTTACAAAAGAATAGCAAAAAACTTGTAAATAACACCATATTTTCTTTCTTGCCTGTAGTGATTTAGGAATGTACGATCGTGTAATTGTTCAAGATGTCATCAAAGGCATTGCTCAAACTCAACAAATTGATGCCAACGCCAAACACCAATTTAAAAGTAAAAGGAATACATCAAATTTCACTATTTGATTATGTATACTTATACATTGTATGTAGTTGTTGTTATTGATAAAGCAGATGAATTAACTAGAGAAGCACAGGCAGCACTTCGTCGAACTATGGAAAAGTATACATCATCTATGAGGCTCATTCTTTGCTGCAATACGCTCAGTAAAATTATTCCACCCGTTCGATCTCGTTGCTTACTGATTCGTGTTCCCAGACCTGAGATAGAAGAGACTGTAGGCGCACTTTTGAATGTAGCTAGTAAAGAGAATTTTCAACTTTCTAAACAACTGGCTGCAGATATTGCAGAGCACAGCGAAAGAAACATGCGAGCTTCTTTATTAGCATTAGAAACTACTGCTACTCAGAGGCATGTAAACAAATGAAAAAAAGGGATAGTACTTGATTTAACTTTTATTTACAGTTCTGATCTTTCTAAAGTAATTAAAATGCACAACTTGGACTGGGAGGTTGCCATTTCCAAAATTGTGGATATGATGATCAAGGATCAGTCACCAAATACTTTAGTAGCTATTCGACCACACTTATATGAATTAATTACTAAAAACATTGAATCCAATACTATTTTGAAAAAGTTGACATTTATTCTTTTGAATAAAGTAGACAGTTCATTGAAGCCAAAGATTGTAGAAAAGGCAGCATACCATGTAAGTATATAAGCAGGCCACAATAGCTTAGCATTAACAAAATCAATTGTAGGAACATCGTATGCGTATAGGGGCTAAACAAATTATTCATTTGGAGGCATTTATGAGCAGTGTTATGTGTATTTACAAAAGGTTTGTTATTATTATTAGTCTCATAAATGGTTACTAAGTATAGCTTGAACAGGTTCTTGACTGGAATTTGATCTGTACATTGTCCCTTTTTACCGTTACTGTAATTTTTGAATATCGAAGTTACTGACAAACAATATAAAATATTGAATTCACCGTTGTAAAAAAATAAAAAAAATTAAATGGCAATCAAAAGTTTCTCACTATTTCAAGCTTTTATTTTAATGTCGATCTAGAAAACTTGACTAAAAAAAACCCGAATAGATGCTGCAAGACTGTATTTTTATTATTTATCAAACTTCTTGAAGGCTTTGCAGTCTATCCGTCGAAACAAAACATTTTTCATATCCTTTAATTACATGATTGATGATTGAGATTGTTATTCCAGTTTCAGCAAAGATATTGATCTGCTTATCAAATTTATGTCGCAATTTAATAGTATTGAACATTTAATTATCAGTAAATTATGTCATATCAAAGTTTTTGGTATAAAAAAGCAGATAGTGTACCAACCAAGTACAAAAAACTATATATAAAGTTAAAAATGTGCAAAGCAGCTTTATCGATGGATCGAAACTAGTATTTGCTGAATGGCACTATACATGCAGATAAACCTGATCTTTTTAATTGTAAACTCTTCCGACAAAGACTGCGGTTTCTTAATTTGATGAGATGATTTTCATTTTTATTTTATTATAAAACAACGAATACATAAATGAAACATTCTTGTCTTGATGTCACTAGCAATTTAATAACTATCAACAAGTCTCAAGAATCACAAAATACTTGTAATTCACTAGAAAAGCGCTGTTTCCTTCTTGCAGTTCCTGTAGAACTTCAAACAAAAATTTTCGTTTATGCTCAAAATCCTGCCATGGCACTTGTTTCTCGCCATTTTCAGAATCTTGCTCAATCCAGCCTGTTGAAAGCAAAATATTTAATACATCGCTATGGTCATGAAGCAGCACTAAGTGAACGATCAATGAGACGAAAAATTGCATCTTATTCAGTGATCGAATGTTTATTAAAACAGCACGGTTGTGATCCAACTGCAGACGAGTTCTGGTTATATAAACATGCCTGTCAGACACACCAAGTTGATGTGTGTATATGGATCATTGAAGCTGTATTTGCAGCTAAACTTTCTGGCATGGGAAGTCTGTTGAGCATGGCTGCTGCTTATGGAGCTGTTGATATTGTGGATATTCTAGTAGAGAATTATCATGTGGATGTTCATCAACCCAACGGCGACGAATTAGCTTTACAGGTAGCGACTTTATACAACCAAACACATTTAGTAAAGCACCTTTGTGAAAAATATAATTGCAACCTACATATTGATAACGAATCAGCCTTAAGGTCTGCAGCATTTAATGGATTCTCTAGTCTGGTTGAATACTTTATCAATAAAGGGGCCAATGTACATGCGTTCAATAATGCGTCACTTGCCAGCGCAGTACATCAAGGTCATTCATCTGTTGTTGAATTATTATTAAAATCAGGTGCTTCAGCAAGAATACACAACAACTTTTGTGCTCGCTATGCTGTTCTGCGTCGACAAGATATTGCTATATTGAAGCATTTGATTTTGCTGGGTGACGTGAATCCTAGATTTGATGATGACTGGATACTATTGCAAGCCTGTAAAAAAGGTTTTGTGGAAATTTTAAAATTTTTATTGACTGATATCATGGCAAATGAGATTGATAGTATAGTAAACATGAAAGATGGTATTCTCTTAAAGAAGGCGATTCTTTATAAGCAATTGTCTGTTATTCGACTCTTGGTATCCCTCGGAGCAGATGTAAACAGCCATGGGTGTATCAGTGGACTATGCTCACTATTGAGTACTCAAGATCGATCGCGGATCATTAAAGATATTGTCAAACTCTTGGCCGATAAAGGATTTGATATTAGCCGTCAAAGCAATAGTATTCAGTATTCCATTATGCAGATATTAGGACAAATATAGCGTAGACGCATATCACATATGACGAGAAAAAAAAAATGCTTCGTGTTGTAAAATTCTGAAATACACAAGAATCTATGCCTATAATGCGTATAAAGGTGGGTCAATAATTTTCTATTATACAATTGGGTTTCTAAGTCTTGATATTCGAGATAGCATATACCAGATAAAGCCGTATTTTTGTCGGTGTTGATATGGAAATGAAAATACATTAAGCTGGATTTTTTTGTGTGTTTATGTGGAGCTATACTACTTGAATAGGTTAAATAATCGTAATGAGCATGTGAAGCTGGTTTCTGTGTTGTGCTTCTTATCAAGCAAATCGAGTTGTCCATTAACAGGATTTAATAGGATGTTACACCTGCTTGGCTCGATAAACACGATATGCTTTTTATACTTGCCACAAGTTTGATCTACGTGAAACAAACATGTGCGTCAAAGGAGCTTTGTAAATATTTAACGCTTAAAATAAGTAAAGATGACATGTTGCTTTATAAAATATATTTTATTTTGCTAATTGTATTGATTTCATGGCAAAAGAGTATTTAGTAATTTTTTTCTTGCTCTGATATGAGCAATAGACTGTTTATCTGGCTTGATTTACATCGCATATGCATTTTCCAAAGCCACTATAGTATATCATAAAAAAAAAACAATGCATTTTCATGTTGGTTTTAAAATAAATCGTCATACTATGCAATCAAATAACCTTCAAATATAAATGATTCAAAAGATTTATTTTTATAAAGAATTGTCTCCCAATTTTAATTGTTACATAAGAGGTTTTTATGCATACTGTGCTTTTTACGCTATCATGTAAAGCAAGTCTTTTTCAGGTACCAAAAATATTCACAACAATAGACTAGAGACACCCCAAAACGTCATCACTTTTTAAAAGTCCTGAAAAAAAAAAAAAAAAAAAAAAAAAAAAAAAAAGGTTTGAAGCAAAAACCTTTCAGCATGTCATCAACAGCAGCAGTTCACCGTTTACAAGTTCAGTCACTCTATAAGCGTTCATTAAAACTTTCACTCGATTGGTACATTCAGCGTGATTTATGGCGTCAAAAGGCTTTAGAGATTCGTGCTCGATTTGAACAAAATAAGAATGTGACGAATCCCAAAGAAATCAGAGCTCTTTTGAAAAAGACAGAAAATGAACTTAAAGAATGGGCTCACCCTGACCCTTATAGACGTAAGCAGCTGAAAAAAAAGAAAGAAGAGAGAATGATATTGACTTTATTTTGTATAGTGCCTACTGGACCTGACGGTACAAAATGGGAGCGTAATCTTCCACCTGTTGTAGTAAGTGTCTTGTAAAAGTCTTTTTTTTATTGCTATTAATATTTGTTTACTTTATGAATAGCATGATGCTGCCCACCATCATTAGATTTTGTTTAAAATAAAAATATCATTTTGACTTTGGTCACGTGTATAAGAGCAGTCCACAATACTAAAAGATCTTTTTTTTATCATCGTTGTCCTTTTCTTTCACTCTTCATGTCTTTTGCTCTTTCTCGGCTTGAGTCAGTCAAAGAACATTTAAAGGTATTTTTATAAAAGTAATTATGAAAAAGAGATTAAGAATGGGAATATAGCAACCTAGTATGTCATCCATTCACAAAAGCCCTATTACTTGTCATGTTCTTATTGCTTCGCTTGGTATACCTGGTAAAGAAATAGATGTCAAGATTGAAAAATTGGATGAAAATCAATTCAGTGTGCTTTCTACCTCGTAAATAAATACATGTAATTTATATAAAAAGACTAACCTGTTGAATAGTCAAACAAATAATGATGGTCGTTGTCCTAATTTATTACCTCAAGATTATAAAGTTGAAAAGGGTATTTATAGAGTGACATTTGAAACAAAAGAATACTTTGAAAAGCTAGGACAAGCTTGCTTTTATCCTTATGTTCAGGTAAATGATAATTTTATTATATATTTAATAATATTAATGAGGAAGAAAATAGATTGTGTTTGAAATAACACAACCTGAGCAGCATTATCATATTCCTTTATTGATTAGTCCTTATTCTTATACAACTTATCGTGGAAGTTAAATAAAATAAAAATATAAAGGGTATAATGTGTGTAACCAAAGTAGCTGCATGAGGAAAGTACGAGGGGAATTTTTCATCCCTCGTTTCTTTCTATTTCCGATTTTAATCTCCTTTTTCTCTTACTTTATAACAAGATGGGTGAACAGATGACACCAAGTCAACAATTTATAGCAAAAAGGTGGTTTATTGTGGGTGCATATCAAGCAGGAGCAACAGATAAAGTGATAAGTGATATGGTTGGTCTAAGTACAGCATCTGTTCATAACGTAATTACTCAGTTCAAGAAGACCGGTTCTCCAATTTGTAAACGACTCAGTTCGGCTGAGAGAAGAGGTAAACATACTTTAAACTATTCTATGTGTTATTTATTATTATTTTAGAGTGGAAAGGCCGATACGATGAATATGGTCATATTATTAATAGTGAAGATGAATTAGTGGATGTAAGTATAATGATAAATAAAATTAATTTATTTAATAACTAAGCTTTTAATAGACAAACGGATATACTAAACTCAAATTGAAAAAGACAAGACCAAAAAGACCTTCAGCTAAAGATTTAATCAATTATGTATTAGTTAAAGCAAATCCACAACCTAATAGTATTGCCAATGTAATCATTTTATTACTTTTTTTTTTAAAAAAAAAAGAGAGAGAAATTCATATTTTCTATTATTTTAGTTTAAAGAAGAAGAAGAAGAAGAAAAGCAAGCCATCTTATTATACCAAAACAAGTGGAGACCACCTACACCCCCATATAACCCACAACAACAACAGCAAGAACAACAACAACAGCAAGAACAACAAGAATCCAATTCAGTATCACTTGAAAAAACCAATTTACTTTCACCACCGTTAAGTGAATCCAAGACAGAACATTGGACAGTAGAAGAAGACAGGATATTAATGGCACATTTGTTGACAAGATTAAGTAGTGAACGATGGCATGAAGCAGTAGCCAAATTAAAAGGAAAACATGATATTGCGAGTTGTAAAGAAAGGTGGGAATTATTAAGAAGTCTTTTATTAAAAGGCATAAATAAATCAGGTACTCGTGGTTGGTAAAGTGTTCATTAATTGAACGACATGACCAATAAAGTATTTTGTGATCTTTGGTATCAAAGTAAGCAAAGGAGGATCAATATCTGCATTACTACTGCTATTACTTGTGTTTGTGTGTAGTGAAGAAGAGGGTTCACTTGAATCATCTGTACTATAATAATCATCACTTTCTTCTTGTAAATCCTCAAAACCTTCTATTATTTGTTCATCTTGTTCATTGGGAACCAGACCAGAATGAGCCATTAATTTATTTCTTGTTCTTTCAAATCTATACATCTTTTGCTTGTAGCGATATTCACACAGAGAATCGATTTCTGTTAGTAGCTGATCCTTTAATTCTTTAGATTGAATCCCTGCTTGATCAATACACTGATTCAAGTCCACTTGACCAGGTATACCTTGAGTCATAAAAGTGAACAGTTTGTCCACATAACGAATTAACTCATCAAATACATGAGATGCTTCTTGTGTGTGTACTTTATAAACAAAGTCATAAAAGTTTTGTTCGTGTCTCATAATTAGATTAATGAATGATTGAATTGAATCATCTTGTTCGATTGTGTTCAGTAGGTCATCAATAAAGGCAGCAACATGACGTATACTTGTACTAATATCAGCTGCTCTGTAGACTTGTGCAAGTGGTTGATAAAAGACAGCGATGAATTCCCTTAACAATTCACCCGTCACACCTTGAAATACAAGTTCCATCATCACCTCTTGTTCTCTTACTCGACCATAAAGATCCCACAGTTGGTAGATGTTTTTTAATTTGTCTTCATCAAGTAAATCAGAGAGTTCTTTAGGACTCAAGATGGGTTCAATCTCCTCATTCTCTAGCAATGCTACCATTTCTGCTGTAGATGATCTATAGTCTGTATTGGTTTCTTAGTAACGCATTCACACTGGTGCATATGAATTTACCTTTCCAGTTGGATTGTTTTGGGGTATAAATAGCATTCAATACCTTCTCATTTACTTTCTCACTGCTTATTTTCTCCTTTAATCGCTCAATTGACTTTTGAAGTGATTTTGATTCTTCATTCATGTTTGAAATAAGGATTCTATTGATAGATTTATTCATCTCTTCCACTTTATCATCTTGTCTAATTTACCTTTGAAATAAACTTTTACTACCAAAAGGTTGAGCTAAAAATAAGTCGAGTACGCCTTTAACCATATACATTGGATTCGATATTTTTAATATCATAGACAATGTCCTATAAGGCATCATACTATGTGTTCTACGTAATTGATTCAAATTCTCGTTCGCTGTATCTAATGTCACGAACTGTTTATGTAATGCAAATGCAAAACTATTAAAATGTTAATCTACACATCACAGCTGTACATAACTTATACTCACTTGATGCGTCCCCACTCAAAAGCTCTTTTAAGAGAAGAGGGTAAATCTTGAATATCCTTTGTTTGTTTGATGATTCCAAACATCTCAATCAGTCCACCCGGTCGAATCATTTCCTTTTTCAATTCTTCCAGTGTCGCATGCATATCCTTTACGCGATTATCCACTTCTTGCTGGCACAGATCTTGCTCTTTTGCTCTTTCCGCATCAGCCTCTTCACGACCCCAACAATCTTCTTGTGGCACAAAGCCAATCGGATCCTTTGTTAGAAAGGAAAGTAAAATGGTATTTTTGCCGACATGATCAAGTAGATGATGAAGAAAGCCTCGAAGAGACAGACGATCCTGCTCTCTGTAAAACTTTTCTTGTTTTTGTGAATGATATTTATGAGGTACGGTAGGAAGATGAGGATAGTGACGTTTGAGTTCGTTCCGAAGACGACGAAAGTCTCTGTACCGTTTTGCCACATGTACCACTTTATCGTCATCCAGCCGAGTTTCGATCACAAATTCAGCATGTGTCACTTCCCGCAACCTTCTTTTCTCTTTCACTTGTCGAACAGTCACAATGTTGATCCACGGTTGCTTTGTTGTGGCTACGGACGGTAATGATTCTGATATCTTTATACTTTCTTCTTGTCCATTCGCTGTCTTGATACTTGCACAATAAGCAAAGACAAGTGATTTTTTTAGTTTTCGTTGAATGTGTTTTCTTTGAAGTGAACTTTCTGCATGCTGAGGGCTATAGAAATTATCAAGTTGAGCTTTATTGAACTCATTCAACAGTATCTTGCACTTTTGCCAGAATTCATCTTGTGTTGTTTGCTTTAATAATGGAAATTGGGTGATGATATTATGAAATACATAACTGAGAAGTGGACTATTATTATCTTTATCATCCAAAACTGTATCAGGATTATGAATCAATAAACTTATTTCTCTGTTCAGTTGATCTGTTATCAATTCTCGTTTAAAATAATGTAGTTGTTTAGGAGTAAATTCCATTATGACTCTGCCAAGGAAAAAGAAAAAAGAAAAAAAAAAAAAAAAAAAAAAAAAAAAAAAAAAAACTTGATGGGTTAAAAGGGAAAAACTATGACGTTGAAATCACAGACATGACAACCAAAGTGTATTTGATTCTCAGAAAATGATTTCATGCTTATCAAATTTATAAAGGGGGGAATATCCTAACGATTATAATTTGTTATTCAAACAACACAAATGAGCAATTCTTTATGTAAGTGATTATGAACAGAGGCTTGGTGATTATGTGTTACAAAAATAGCAGCCAATAAAAAGCTTCCTTATAGCATTCAACACAATAAATCTACATTTGCATGGGATTGACAAGAAAACATTGTTTTTTTTTTTTAGATGAACAATACATGCTAAAAGAATGCACTGAGACAGCCGTACAAGGGAAATGGTATAGAATGTACTTTTTGATGTTTCATCAGATGTAAGCATAACACTTGTGTACACCATTTAAAAAAGCTCGGGACCATCCTTGAATAAGACTTTTTGAGAACATCATATGTTTATAATAAGAAAACCTGTTCATCGTAGCATCTTTTCCTTTAAAACAAGAAAACTGCTGTCAGACCGTTTCACACAGGCACACTCAACTGTTGTAGTTGTTTGAAATTCATATGAGTTCAAAACATTTAAAGAGGAAGGTTTATGATTGATATACAAAAGTTATAAAATAGTATTCAATTCACTAATAACTTCCAAGGATGAAACTTGCTTTTAAAGCTTTTTTTTTCTCTTTATCTCTATTTACATAGGAACCAAAGCACCCAAACGCAAAGAAAACTCATTAAACAAAAATGGATGATTTAGTCAGTTTGGTTTATTATCGACCAAAGAAAAATATGATCAGAAAGGATTACAGTCCTATTCAGTCAAAGAATTATACTATTTTATAAAGCTAAACAATGTCAACTAGCGTGAATCCAAATTTTTAGTCAACCCTTTCACAGGTTTAATTCATGTTCCTGTACTTGAATTCACCGCCATCATCATTCTTTACACTTAAAGTGCTTATGATCGAAAGATCCCCTTCTTCATTATTCACATGCAAAGGAACTGAAAAGAAGGTTTATGTTCTTGTCGGACTTTTTGGAAAGGGAAGACAAAGGATGAATATGGAAAGAATGAAACAAAGGATGTTATACAACAATGCTGTGAAAGGTCCTATTTATTTCTTGATAAGAATCATAAGCAGTCGATATAAAGCAATTGTATAATATCTATAGTATCAGTCACAACTAATATCAATTATTTGCATTTCTATAGTCAATCGATTTGTACAGAATGCTTTATTAAAATCCACAGAATTATCAAGACATCTTTTATTCCCATTACATGCCCTTTCGTACACCAAAGAATTAGGTAAATAAAGAAGAATATAAAAATAACAATACACAGCATCAGTGTGTTTGTGTTGGAATGATTATCCAAAATTAGAGCATGTGTGCCACATGGACCTAGATAAAGTGCTTATAGGTGCATACTTTATAGAAAGACTATGCTACAGTGTTACTTACTGATCTCTATATATCACACAAAGTCTAATGGGAATAAACGTGTCACAGCCAAGGCTAGCAATAATAAGAAGAAAGCCTACGAGTGTACTGTATCCAGTCACTTTATGAACAAGACCCAATCAACCATTCACATCAGTGATAGACATAGACTTAAAAGATTGGATGATGACGCAAATTTAAAATGATTGCCTATCGAAAAAGTAATACACCTTTACTGAGATGAGTTGATCTTTTTACTGTTTTATAAAAAAGTTTTTTTTTTTTTTTATTGTAGATTAAATATTACACAAAGTTATTTACAAAACCATTTTCTCCCTCCTTTTTTTTTGTGTGTCTGGTGGTTAGCAAAAGATTGACTTCTTGGTTTCTCCTTTTTTATCTTTCTCTCTTTTTTTTTTTGTTTTGTTCCTCTCTTTCTCTTTCTCTCTCTCCCTTCTTTTTATATATAAATGTATGAGTGACAATGATGTGTATGGAGTAGAGAGAGAGAGAGAGAGAGAGAGAGAGAAAGAAAGAGAGGGAAAGGAATAGAATAAAAATGATATTTTAAAAAATGAATAATAACCTTATTTGGATCAACCAAAATAAGTTCTTCTTATCCAAGATTCTTGTACGAGGTGAATGTGTTGACGAAAAGCATAAATTTGAGAAAATCGTACGGGTATTGCTTGATGTTCCCGAGGTTTTGTACAAAACTGACTGAATCCTTCAAGTGCTTCATATTCATCAGCTGTGACCGTGACTCTTTCTTCATCTCTTATTGAAAATTGACCAACGTGCTGAATGGGCATTGCCAAATCAATATATCGCCTATTATCCAATGTTTGAAAAAAAGTCTTTTTGATAGGTGATGAATCTGGACTATTATTTTTAGGCTCATTAAATGATGAAGGTGATGTTTTAGGAGAAGGATATGGCCATGGTGGATATGGTCTTGTTGATGACATTAAAATAGGAGAATAATTTTGCTGTTGTTCCTGAATTGGTTTTTGATTATAAATAGGAGAAGGCATTGATTGATTGTTATGAGCTGTGGGCTGAAAGTTGATTTTAGGTGACGTTGGTGGTACGTTTATCATCATATTGTCGTCAGGCACAGATTTAGGAGAAGAAGACAGAGGACTCTTCTTTTTATTACGACTATGTGTGTGTGTGTGTTGCATCATATTATCGATACGACTGAATGTACGATCACAATTAGGTACAATACATTTATAAGGTTTCTATTGTTTTATTAGTTTTCTTTTTGTAAAATTATTGTTCATTCTTTTACTTCTCCTGTATGCTTTCGGGCATGTCTCGCTAAATGTTCACTTCTTGAAAATACCATATTACAATCACCATATCCAGTACATTGAAATATCTTGGGTTCATTACGTCTTGCTCTTGTTACTGTCTTCTTCTTTTGTGACATTATTTTTTTTTTTTTTTTTAAAAAAAATATAAAATAAAAGAAAGAGAAAGAAAGGGTTGATGAGCTTAAAAAAATACAAGAAAATATTTTTAAACTTCAAAATGAGACACCGTCTTGCATTTAGTCCAGGGCAAAGAGGGAAAAAAATTTTATATTTCAGAAAAATTTAATTGGATTGTATGATGTCAATAAATAAAAACATTTCTCTCAACGTTTTGACCATATTGTTCTTCCGTTGTACACACACACGTACATCTGAGACTTAAACTTTGGTTAAAATTTTTTTTTTTATTTCAGGCACACAAACAACTTGTTTTTCGGAAATTGTTTTGTTATTTCAATTAATTTAAGCTCAACTTTTTTTTTTTATTAAAGTAATCCCTGTGGTGGGGTCAATTATGTCTAGTAATTCAGGGCTAGATTTCTTACTTATTTTTTTTTGACATCCACAGATTAGATGTACAATATTCTATTCATCAGCATTAAGTTAACTGTGACTTTTGCTACTTTTACAAACTCAATTTTTTTGTTGGCTTATTTACCAAACATGTTATCTGCAGTGGCTACATTAGTGAGCTTGAAACAACCTAAAATTCAATACATTTAAAGTTGCTTGAAGTACTTTTTTTTTTTAAATTCATGCTCTTTATGGTGATTCTCAGGATAAATTTAATATACCAAACGCGTTTTTTTTTTTATTTATTTCTTTTCTTCCCTTTTTTTTATTTCTTCTTTATATTTCAGTGAACCATGAGACTGGAAAAATAAATACAAGAACGTATGACCTTTGCCACATTTAATTAAAAAAAAGAAAACTGTTCTCGGTTGTCAATAATCTTTCATAAACTCCTTAGCCTTATTTATTACTCACATAACTTAACCAACTTGTTAATCCCTTCCCTTTAAAGTAGATTAAATTATAAAAATTCTTACAAATCACTTACTGGGTTCCCCCCTTTTTTTTTAATCTGTTTATAATTTGTGCCACAAACTAAAAAAAGATCACAAGTTAATTTTAATTTCCGATATCAGAGTCTTTCTTTTTAATAGAGAGAATAGGTGGGAACTGATTGACTCAAATGGTCACAAGGTCCAAGTTTAATGACGATAATGGGTTATACAAAATTATATTATCCGAGAAACAACGTTTGAAAACGATACAATGCCACATTCTACCTTAACCGTGGTTAACTCTTCCGCAAAAAAAATTTTTTTTTCTAGCGCCTCCTCATCTCCTTTACTGATTTCGGGCTACCTTGCTAAGCATATCGTCTTAATAAAGGAATGTCTACGATCCTAGCTTTGACTGATAATTAAAGAGTTGAAAGCCAATCTATGTTGATAAATACATAATAATCAAAAATATACTCTTCATCTTAGAATATTATTAATTTCACAAAAGAGTTTATAGCATACGTTCATCTAGCCTCTCTCTCTCTCTCTTGATTTTTATCATAGTTTTAGTTCACCTTATTCAACTCTATCTCCTTAAGACTTGAGTTCCTCTGACAAGCCAATTATTTTCAAGTCTACTCTAAACTTGAAATATATTGAGTTTCTTATTGGCATGAGCAAGATGAGCTTCTGTCCAATGAGTGACTCCTACAGAACTTACTAAACGCGGAATCTGTAGGAACACACTTATACATTTTCGGTAAAACCTAGTCCCCTGAAACTGGCCGTGACATTCATCCGTTTGGTGATACGTTGATGGGTGTACAAACATAAGTATCGTCAGGGGGGACGATCTTTCGAGTCATAATCACTTCTTGATCCTGACTATTAATATTTTTTTTGGATTTCAGTTTTCTTTTCTTTCATTTCAAATACACTTTAGGATCTGATTCTTATTGGGGATAATCATATCAAAAACAAAGGAGAAAAGAAGAATGATCACTACTTCTAAATCGCCGATTATATGAATGGATATAACTTTACCGTTACTTGTTTACAACAAGTAGTTGTGTATATAAAAATATTATTTTAATGACGTATTGTCATCTTTCTTTAATACAATTATTTCTATAATTATGGCATCTATTAGAATCATTTCTGTAAATATCAGTGAGCATTTCAACTAGTTTATAAAACACTACTAACCCCTTTTTTCCCCCTTTTTTCTGTACACAAAAGTCCCATTGTATTTTTTTCTTTCTCAGTTTGAACCCACTTGACGCGTGTATTTGTGTAACTTTAATTGTACTTTAAAAGTTTTGGGTAGTGTAACAATAATATTTTATTGTTGAGTGTTGTCTTTTAACAGCTTATATCCACAAGAGTCTTGTATACCAAATAATATTACAAATTCGTTAATTTCAAAAATGAAGTTTAACTTGTAATTCATAAATAAATATCCACCATAAATCATCTAAAGAGCAGAATACCAAGACCCTGAGCTGAGCACTTTAATTAAAACAGTCAGATTGGTAGGGTAGATAGGCTTGATAGATTGTATTACTTACTGTTCATAGACTTTATTCTGCATGCTAAGTCCAGTTTACCCTTCTTGATTTATACCAGAAAGAACAATTTACTGTCAGATACAATAAAAATCAACAGAGGAAAACTTTTTTTTTACAAGGGGAAAATCTGTTCTTTTAAAAAAGGGACTGAAGTCTTTTTTTTTTTTAAAAAAAAATCATAAATGATCGAATTGGCAGTAATATGCCCAAGACATCAAATAAGCCTGCCTGATCCTCATAAAATGTTCTAAACCTTACTGAGAAGGGGAGAGGCATGAATAAAATGTTTTTTTTTTGTTCTCGGTAAGACAAGAATCATTTCAAAAATGCTACGAGTATCAATGTGTGAATAGGGTTATATACGACCATAATGCATATACCACAGATGCCTTAATGCACACAGTTTACAGCAGATTTGCATTGTAACAAACCCTTTGTTTTATCAAAGCATATACAATTATCTTAATTCAAACCTAATTATTTTCAAATCATCCGTGAATAGGTTCGTCACATAATAAAAATCCCGGTACAATCTAGTTCAAATTCAATTCATTACTGCGCGTGATTTAATCAAAGATCAACTTTGGTGATTTCATTGTTGTGTAGTTTAAAGAGAGACATGGTTTACATAGTTGATTATTGCTCTACATGAAGTTCATCATAAACTGTCATTACCAAGTACATGTGATACGCAGGTGAAGCACACTCACTCACTATTTGCATAAAATAAAGATTCAGGTAGTTTTCTTCTTTTACAAGATAGGAATAGAGAGCGTGTGTGTGTGAAAGAGTGGATATGTAATGATTCAAGTTATATGACCAAGGTCATTATATCATTTTTTTAGTCTCCTTATAGGTCTCCAACTATAAAACAGGGAGCATATAAAAGACACAATATAGTTTAGTTGCGAATCATTTCTTCTTTCTTCTTCATGTTGTTCAATTCGTTACCTAACACAATTACTATTTCAATTCTCTTGTTGTGTATATCAACAGAAGTATCTACCGCTTCCTTAAAGAAGGAGAAAAATACATTACATTCTTGTCAAGCTACAAATTTTCAAGCAAAAAGTATCAAGGATTCCTTTTTATTCGCTTACAATGGCTATAAAAAGTGTGCTTGGAAACACGATGAGCTTTTACCAGTTAGTTGCCGGTTTTCTGATTCTAGGTAAGCTTAAATATAAAGTTACCTTGGTGCATTTATTAATCGGAGTTTTTCTTTTACTTTTGCAGAAATCACTGGGGAGGTTTGTGGATCAAAAAAGAATCAAGTTCGATTTAAACTAAAAATACTTTGTTAGCCACGATCATCGATGGTTTAGATACAATGCTCATCATGGGTTTAGAGAAAGAATATGAAGAAGCATTAAGTTTTGTAAAGGATGTGGATTTTACAAAATCAGCTACACTTTCAAAAGGATTTGAGACCAACATTCGCTATCTGGGAGGCTTGCTTGCTGCGAATGATTTGAGGCCTAATCGTATGCTTGTCCAAAAAGCAGTTGAACTAACAGAGGCTGCATTGATTCCTTTGTTTGTAAAAACAAAAAAGGGTTTAGAAGTCAAGGTGCCTTATACTAACATGAACTTGACTTCGTAAGTCTATTTATCAATAAGGAGGAAAGAAATTACTGATTTATGTAATTTTAGGGGTATGCCTGAGCCTGTGAGTGAGGTAAACCTTGCTGAATTTGGTACGTATACAATGGAATTCACAAGATTGTCTCAAGTGACTGGAAATCCAAAGTATGAAAAGCTTGCTATGGACCTCACAAGAGCCGTTCTTAAACAACCCACCAAGATACCTGGCCTCTATCCTACAACCTGGACAGTTGATCCATTTGAACCCATTGCTTCAAGTAAAGAAAAAGGAGAAAAATGTACTAAACACACAAAAGTTCACTTTTATTCCCTAAAAAGGTCTTGTTAACCTTGGTGGTGGTGGTGATAGCTTTTATGAATATTTGATAAAGAATTATCTATTGCAGGGAAAGAAAGATGAAAGCTTATTGACTACTTGGCAAGATTCTGTTGAGAGTATTGAGGAATATTTGCTTTCGCCAACTGCACAAGACCCCTCTATCCAATTTGTGGCCATGATGACTGATAGCTCAATTTATTACTCTTCTCAAGAATTAGTAAAACCTCTTTTTTATATAATTATATTCTAAATGTTTGTTTCTAGATTTGCTTTTGGCCTGGAAATATTCTATTGGGCGCAACTCAAATAGAGGATGAAGACAAACGAGAACAATACATTAAATTTGCTGATATATTCTTCAAATCGTGTATGGAAACATGGTTAAAAACATCTACTGGAATTGCACCCGAAAGTTGGGTTTGGACACCAGAGGATGATAGCTTGCAGGAGAAACTTAATCAATTGCTTGATGAGGATTTGAAGATAGCAAAGGTAGCATCGCAAAAGTCTAAATCAAACGAAGCCATAGCAAAATCATTCACTATAGACAATGCTATGTATGATTTGCGTCCAGGTATTGCATTTTTGTTTTGTTAGTACTGGAGAAAAAAAGGGCTTAATGCATGTATATCCTAGAAACCATTGAAAGTGTATTTTACTATTATCGCATGACAGGAGATAAAATGTATCAGGTAACAACAATCATTCTTTGTTTCTTCAAATAACTCTAACTTACGATGCCCTTTTTTATATAGAAGCTTGCATGGCAATTGTATTTGGCTATTGATAAATACACAAAGACAAAGGATGGGTACACGGCTATTGATAATGTGGATGATACATCATCTCAAGCGGAGAACTTTCAAGAAAGGTAAAAAATTTACTACAGTAGTTGGAGAAGAGGATTAATACTGAGTCTTGATTTGTAGTTTCTTGTTTGCTGAAACAATGAAGTATCTTTATCTTACTTTTACCAGTAAAGATTGTATTCCTTTGGATGACTATGTATTCAATACCGAAGCCCACCCTTTCAAATTGCCTCAATCAATTGAATATCAAAATTGATAGAATAAAAAAGAATACTTTTTTTAATAGTTCATTTTTAATATATTACAATGTAGAATTTTCAAGTTTTTTCTTTCTTCTAAGCCTATTTCATCTATTTACCGAGTCTCTTTCTCAAGGCACGAGTTCTCTTTCTTAACTTTTTATGTTTATGCTTGTTCATCTTCAAACGGCGCTTTCGAAGTACACTTGTTAATTCAAACTGTTCTTGAACTTGTGTAAGTGGTGAAGTTGTTGGCTGAGGAGCAGGGGGTGCAGAAAAGGGGCGAAGACGGGAAACATATTCTGAAATAGTAGCAGTTGATTGTGTTTCTTTAATATCTATCGCAAAAAAAATTATTCAATTAAGAGTAAATCAAACAATTCTTCCTAACTTACTGTAATTGATCAATTGAACAGGGTGTGTGTTGGGTGATGTAGAAAGGGTAGACACAGATCGTTGTGTGTTGACTGTCCATTGAAGACTCTTGGGAATCATGACCTTACGAGCCACATTGGTAAGTAAGCGGCTAGTAAATACTTTTGACAGCATAGTATAAGGGAAGAGAGAGGGAATGGAATTTGCGGGGGGAGAAGAGTCCCTTGGAGAGAAAGAGAGTTGTCATTTTAAGCCACCCGATCAGAAGCGTTTGTTCGGACCGGAATTGCCCTCGTGCTCCTCCTCACGCTTTGGGTCTGGCGTGAGTGAGAGGGGCGCAGAGACGCAAAGGTCAAAGGAGTCCCTCCTCGTACATCCAAAGTTCCTTCCTTTTCGTTGCAATCTTCATAGACCATGGTACATTAAGAAAACGGATGAGCTACTGATGGATGGATATACTAATCAAATAATCTTTAATATCTGTAGTCTCTTGTCGTCCCCGAAAGAACTACTTTCCAACACATTCTTCGTCTTCTTAACACTAACGTTGACGGTCGTGTCAAGATTCAGATTGCTTTGACCTCTGTTAAGGGTGTCGGTCGTCGTTTCGCCAACATTGCCTGTAAGAAGGCCGATATTGACCTCACCAAGCGTGCTGGTGAACTTTCCAGTGAAGAATTAGAACGTATTGTCACCATTCTCCAAAACCCCGCCCAATACAAGATCCCCAACTGGTTCCTTAACAGACAAAAGGATATTGTTGACGGCAAGTCTAGCCAAGTCATCTCCAACGTTCTTGACACCAAGTACCGTGAAGATCTTGAACGTTTGAAGAAGATCCGTGCTCACCGTGGTCTCCGTCACTACTGGGGTGTCCGTGTCCGTGGTCAACACACCAAGACCACTGGCCGTCGTGGACGTACCGTTGGTGTCTCCAAGAAGAAATAGTAAGTTTAAAATGAAGATGGAATGTTTCATTATAAAGTAGGAGAAAAGCTTACGCCATAATTTTTCTGTAGAATATATCTTTTTGGGACATATCACACCTTTTTATACAAATATACTGCTTTCTTTTTTCGCGCCTTTCTCTTGGATTCAGCAACATGCATTATATAGAATAAAAAAAGGATTATTAAATAAGTTGGTTTATTTGTTGATTTGCAAATGCTATATAAGTTTCTTGTTTTGATACATCTAAGGAGTCTTTTGAGCTTGGACACGGTTCTCTTTTACGATAGTATTTGCCGTTTTCAAGATCACGGCTTGTGATGTAAAATATATAATCATCCGTAGCATCTTGCTCGCTTGTTACAAAGCTAAACCATGGTAATATGTATCTCATAACCAGTCTGAGAAACAGTCCTGAATTGCGGTTTAGATCGGTAGTTGGTACAAAACCTGGGCAGAATGCAGCAACAGGAATAGTTTGGGTAGAAGCCAAGCTGTAGGCATCCCATATTGATGCCAATTTTGAAATACGATAGTATTTCATTGATTCCCATTTTTCTTGACTTCCTTGTAGATCTTCCTTTACTTGAATATTTCTAGGTATACGCGCATTCTCTGAACGACTACCGCCTGCTATATTTGGGTCATGAAGGGAAGAGGTAACAAAGAGTATCTTCTTTTCGACATGTTTGCTTTTTTCAACAAAGGGTAATATTAATCTATTTAGATACAAGGGTGCCACTGCATTAACAAATACCGTCGCTTCAGTATCGCCTATTTGTTTAAATTCTGAGTTGACACATCCCGCATTATGAACAACAACATCAATGCAGTCTAGTTTAAACGATTCTAATGTCTTGATTGCAGTTTGAATGGTCTTCAAATCAGACAAGTCCATGACTAACTCGTAGAGATTTTTACTATGCTTTTCAAGATCCTTTACAATCCACTTTCTTGCTTCGTCTAAAGAACTTTGAGAACGACCAGTGATAATAACAGTATGGCCTTGTTCAACAAGCTTCTTTGCAGTGAGTCTGCCTAAACCATTCGTACTGCCTGTGATTAAGATAATCATTATGCTTCTTTTTTTAAAAAAAAATTGTACAAAAGCTAAAAAAAAAAAAGAATGGGTTGCATTCAATTTCTAGTTAAATGTCGCCTTATGACTGCCTGGGATATGTTTTAAAGAAGTAGGATTGGAATTTGTAAGACTTTTATAGTGTTAAATAAGTTTGATTTAAAAGGTTCTTGATATGAAATCAAAGATTTGAATAGATTTGGTTTCAGAAGAGGTGATAATTTGATTATGAGTTGCTTACGTTAAGAGGCCACTAGATCTTGTTAAGCTGATCAAACTGCTTTGATTAATGTATCCCAAAAAGATAAAATAAAAAAGAGATTACAATGAAGTGTGTTAGCTTCAAGGAACTTCTTGTTCTTGATGTTAAAAGAAACCAAAATAAACTAAGAGATAGTTTGCCTCTTTAAATAATATTTATTTGATAAAAAGTATAAGCTGAAAGTAAATTGAGAAGTAAATAAGAAAGTAAGTAAGCCTATTTTTGAGATAATTATTTTGGGGGTTATTTATACATTTCTGGATTTTGTGATTTTGTTCTGTTATGGAATTTTGAATAGGTGGTCGTTATGCATTGTAGGACGGCTATTATGTACTATAACGTTTTAAATTATGTTTATTTTGATCTTTATTGTTATAAAGAAATTAAAAGATAATGAAGACTAAGTCCCTTGATTTAATGTTGCTGCTTTACTAAAAGCTATTATATTAAAGCAATATTACACTTTAAATATAGAATAACTAAGGCTACAGTAGAATCTGATGAATTTATTTATCAACAACTATTTACGCGCACAGAAGAAGCCGTCGCATTTTTGCAACAATGGAATCTCTGAAATAACTTTGCTTTAAAGATAACTAAGAGCGAAAAATATATGCGTATACACTATTGTTTCTATTAATTATTGGGAAAATAAGTTGAAATAATTGGAAAAGAGGTAGGAAAAATTAGCAGGGAAATGTAACAAAATTGGACAAGAAAAGAGATCCAAATGGAAAGTGAAGAAAATACCTAAATAGATATAAAATAAAATCTTGATACATCTTTGGTTGAGTTGGCTAGTGTGCTTACAGAAAAGTGATAATGACCAATGTATGTGTAAATTTGAAAATAATAAAAAAAAAAAAAGAAAAAAGGAGCAAGAACTTAAAAGCTACTATTATATTTATCACTTACACTTAATACATCTAGATATTGAAAAGCGATAACTATTCAAGAAAAGTCATTAGTTTCTTGGGGGATTGTGATGAAGATTGGTCATATAGGTCGTCTGTATGCTCTTTAGATCTTCTTGGTCTTCTTGATTGTTGAGGAACATAACGTCTAAATCTTTCATGAATCTGGTCATTCTCATGAAGCGAACGAACAGTATGCAACGTGTTGAGGCAAGCGGCTAAGTCGCGATTTCAGAGGCGAGATTATTCCCTATTATTGGCATTCCTAATTGTTATTAAGCATAGAAATTCGGCAGTTTTGATTTGTACATCTTAATAGAATGTGTTTAATAAATTGAAGGAAGGCTTGTCTTCTACAGAGAAGAGGATGCGGTACAATTCGAAAGGTATCCAGAACCACTTCTTCACAATATGAACAACATTTACTTGTTTTAAATTTATCAATCAGGAGAACGCGGAAGCCATTCTTTTGAAAGGGTCATCGAAAGCCCACACTATGAATGGGTTCATGAAATCTGGAGTTTGGAACAGACCAGTTTCTCATCACAAAGGTAACATTATTGCTAAATTTCCATCTTAAGCTGGCAATTAAGGAATGATCAGCAAATTGATTCCTGAAATTCGACGACAACCAAAGCTTTCGGTGAACCGGATACGGAGTAACATGATTGGTTGGTGTGTCCACATAATGATCTTGAAGAACAGCAGTATGCTCAGAGTGACTCCTAAGAAAAGTAACATAACTTTCCAACTACAAAACTCTGGAATGAACTAGACCACCTTCAGCTAGAGCAATGCTGTCGAACTTGATGTTTTGAATAATATAGCAGTATTCTTTGACTTACAAAGCTTGTCTTACTGTGGCTTTGTGTACTTATACTGTTTCTTCTCTTAAACAGTAGAATCCTAATAAACATAGTAGGATAGACCACTTCTTTCAGAATCAACAATCATACAGGAGCCTTTCAATTCTTGCTGGTCTGCTGAGGAAAGACTCGATGTATCTTTTAGACTCACATGGAGCAGCAAAACTTGAAGAGTAGCAAATTTGAGTATCAATCCTATTTTTGAAAAGAGACACATCAACGCCATCCGTCTGAATCGTTTTCTGGAAACACAGGCTGCAATCTTCTTAATATCGGAAAGGGGGAGTGTTTAAGTCAACCATGTCGCGTCAAAGAGTTATCTTGTCATTGTTTTTTCCCCATGAACGGTCTAGGATATTTTGTTACGAGACCTTGCTATCAATGGTGGCATAACAAGATGATCAAGATTGACGGAAAGGGAATCAGTTGAAGGCCAGCAAGTTTAAATCAGCAAAGACCTAAGTCAATAAAAAACCTTGAAATGATCAACAAGACGTGTTTTAACATCATAACAGACGTTATTATAAATACAAGAATAGATCAATGTGTGTATTGGTTTCTTAATCTATAATAGCATTTTTCAAAGCCATTACTATTGAGATCCTATTTTGCATGCATCTAGACGGAATATATCGAAGCATCACTGAATAAAGCTCTCGTACTTGCTACCTATCTTAAAATGCGAGCTTTGTATGTACTGATGCTTTTTCTTGCTTCTTTTAGGCTGCCCTTCACCCAATATGCAATGGTAACTGGGGATCATTGGATAAATTTTTTTACTATTTACATCCATAGTACTTGCTAAGAACAATAAATGGTCTTCAGCGAGATGCGTTTGCAAGTGTTTAGTTCTCTGACAGAATTGCCAAAGTGTGTAGATAGGACAAACTTCTTTGTCTTTTAATGCTCCAAGCTTTGATGATTTTGCCTCTATTTCTTTAGGAGACCTTGCTGTCAATATAACCCCTTGAAGTAAGCCTTGATCATCTTGATTAAAGTTCACATCTCTGTATTGTAACTTGCCTATATCAGAACGAGGCTTCCACATTGATACTATTGTGGTTATAAGGGTAGCTTTTTTTTTGTAATATATCTAATGATAAGTTATCTGTCTTGTCCCAAACTAGTTCTAGCTTGAAAATATTGTTGCAAAATCAAGTTGGATACAATAGCAGGCTTGTTTGGGTGTATAATTCTGGAAACAGATGCAATTGCTGAACGTATACAATTCAGCTATTGGGTGACAGGCGCTTGTTGGCAATCAGATATTCAACTAATCTTGCTGGGTAATACTCTGAAGGATTCACCTTTGGTTTCTTTTCCAAGCATCATGTTGACCAATGTTTCCGTTGTAAATCATGGTTTTTGTGGGTCGTGAATTATTCAATTGTAGTAAGTAATCGAGCATGCCATCTATGAGATTCTGTACCTGTGATCAATATATCTTGATAATTTTCATGCGGTCAAGGATCATAAGTTACTCACTTTGATTGGTTCGACTAATTGTATGTGACAGGTACACCTGTCTAAACACTATCTGTTTTCAATTCTCTCAAAGCCTTCTGTCTTAATTTTCAATGAGGATTTAGATAAAGTCTGTTTCTCCTTCACTTTGCGCCTCCACTTTTATTGATACCCACAAGGTTTGGATGGATTACTCCCTTAATGGCGGTTTTTTCAAATCTTGTTTGTTGAATCTTTTTAACGATGTCTGGTGAGAAGAAATAATATTTCCCGTCTTCTTTGTCGTCTTCCAGGTATTTGAAGCTTTCTGGTAAACGTAGTGCTTTTATGACGAGGTCTTTGCCTGTGCCGAAATTATAGACTGCAAGAAACAATTTTTTTTCCAGGATGTGACTCAGATCTTCTTCTGATTTGCTTTTTTCACTCACATATTAGAAATCTTGATATATACCTGTTACAGCTTAACCTTCTGTACGAATTCGATGTGCTCCTTTAGTGAAAGCTGCAATTGTCTGATTGGCTTCCACTTAATATTTCTTAAGTTTAAGTAAATAGATATTGTTGACCGTTCCTGACTGGGCCCATTTTCTTTCCTCACATTTACTAGTCTCTTTTGCAAATTACTTGAGTCTTGTCTTGAGCATATTCTTGAGAGCGTACTTAAAGTCTTCAATATTTTTGTTGGGAGGTCTTGATCCCAAATTGTTTCATTTTCGAGGCCATATTGCTTGAGTTGTCTGCTAAGCTAGATTGTTTCTTGTGTTCTATCTGGAGTTCATTGATGTGATTCATAATTAATCAATGGTTCGCGACCTAGCAAGGTATAAAGGAATAATATGATCAAGAAATTGTATTTTATAATTATCTGAGAATCAAGTGTGACTGGAAAATCTATAACCACATTCTCTGTGATTTGACAACACTTTCATTTCAGTAAATTAATGTTAGACTTCATGATAAAAAAGAAACAAATCAATAATTATACTTGGAGGAACACAAGAAGATTGAATGTGCTTAAGAATAGTTGCATCAAGATAATTAAAAAATTGATATTTCTCTTTTTTCTCTGGGTTATCTCTGTTCGTTTGTAATTTATTTGTTCCTGATTTACAAAACAAAAGTTTGTTTCTGAGTTTAAAGCTTATGCATTCGGAGATATTCAAAAATTATGCAACATTTTTTCATAGTGCGCTAATATATTTGGCTCACGATTTAATATTGAAACTAAAATTACGAAGTCATTCATTATAAGTTTTAACAAAAAAAAATTGAAACGTATATGATATTTTAAATTTATATTTTCATTCAAAAGCTTCCAAACAATCTTGATCTATGTGTATTTCTTGTATCAAATTCTCATTGTTTTGTCAACAAGGTTTCCTAATAAAGGCATTTTTTTGAGTTGATAAATATATAAAAGACCAAGTTTTGCTGATATACACTATTTCCAGAAATTAAAGTCGCCATGACTTGTCGCAATTGCATATAAATTGTATTATAAAATTTTACAAAATGCGACTTTAATTTCTGGAAATAGTGTATATACCATCGATAACAGAGCTTATATTTAAACATTAGGAAGAATCATTATTTTGATCTGAAATAAAGACTACAGTTTGTTAACGTTTTTAAGAACGACATGCTGTACATATTAAAATCAAATCAGCCATACATTTGTAGTCTTTGAATTGATATTCAGGTATTAGCCTTAGTACTATTTAATACCAGAAATGTTTTTTAAAATTGAATCTCTTTTAATGAAGAAAAGTTGGACTAGAATATTTCGACTTCGAGTTTAGTAGTTTTGGTATTATAAACTAATATATTATTGAACAGTTTAACATCAAACTTTATTTATTATTTTTTCATTGTGATTTTTCCAATTTTTTTATATCCTTTTTTATCCTTATCATGCTATACTGTATAGAATTGTTCGCAGTATTGAACGAGCACACAGTTGAGCTTTGAAGCTCCACGAAAAGTCCTTATTTTCTTTAAAGTATTTGCTTTATTACCCATTAATATACTTTTTCCCGTGACAACCATATATAAAAACATTGTAGGTTAGTTGAAATAAGTTAAAAGATTTGCAGAAGCCTTAAAATGAAATTGGAATCTAAAAAAAAGTTTTATTGTAGAAATTATCTTTGATTATAAAATAATATGAAAGTGGCCCAGTTAAAGAGTTAGGTCTATCTTGTGGGGGTTTTTCTAAGTTTCCTTTTTTTTTTGCATCATAAACGTTATTTACAGTGAAGCTGATAAATATTTTAAAAATTGGTCTCACAAAAAAAATACAGGTCGCTCTTCAATACAAAGTTGAAAATTCTGCATCCATTGGTCTGCATTGATAACGTTGTTGGGGGCTTACCAATATTCTTTTTGGAGCCACTAGAATCATAGTGAGTCTATCGGATCGTTTAGTTCTTGATACAAATTATATCGACTTTTTCAGTGCAAACCTTGTTTGTATTCGTTAATAAAAAAGCTTATTGTTATTAATAATAGTTTCTGCTGTAATTTATTATATTGCAAATCATATTTAATTATGAGTAAAACTATATTATTCTGAAGATATATGACAGTAGTAGTTTTTCACTAGATTACACAAAATCTTTGACAAAAGAAATATTGTAAATTCCATTAAATATTTCCGATGTTTATTATTATAAAGTTATTAATGCTCGAAGTGAAGTAATGTATTATATTTTATTGAAAAGGTTTTTTTATGAACTAACATACAAATATAGTTTTTAGTCGATGATACAAGTAAAAGCAATTGATTATTTTTTATGAATACAAGCAGATTGTTTTGTTATAAATATAAACAATGATTTAACACAGAAGATCAATGGCATTTTCTATCTTTTCCACTTTTAACAGAATGACAAATCATTTGTAAATTTCCTCCTTTTTTAAATTGCTGTACCTTATCATTGAATTCAATGCATTTTTGTGTATGATTTTGATGGGTAATAAATCCTCCAAATTTGCAATGAATGCTTGACGGAATTGGGACTGAGACGATTTCATACACAACGTAAAGCCCCTTCCGCAAGCAAAGTTGTCACATATATTGTGAGATGGAAACCTATTTTATACAATTTAATTCAACATTTTTCATTTAATTATAAACTAATTAATTTACCTATGGCATGTATGCTTAAGATACCTTGATATTGTTTAGAGTCAATCGCTTCTTTACTAAAAATGGCCATCTTCATCAAGTCAACAGCTAATGTATACGTATCGTTTCGCTTATCCTCCCCTTTCGCTTGTCCTACACAAGTAGGGCCATCTAATGTAGAGTCAACGAGTACCAAACCGGAAATATCTGGCCTTTCGTCGCTTTTATCAGAAACTTTCAAGTTTAGCCTACAATAAACAAGTATACGAGTTAAAAACCCAATGAAGTGTCTTTTAAATAAATTGTTGAGTTACCAGACTAAGAATTGATCATGATCTGGATCATCAAGGATGGGCGAATAATGGCATCCACAAAAGTAACACACAAGTTACTCTTCTTTGTTTTAGTATTCATCTTCTTTTGTGGTAACCTTTCCACTCTTTATAATATTACAATCACACCAAATAAATTTTCGGACAGAGCATTGAAACAAAATTTTTAAAAAATATGGCATGTAAGTGCAAGACCAATTAATGCATTTGAGCCTAAGCTTGGGATTTCAGATTGTCAGAAAAGAAAGGTTCAAGTGCTTATTTTAAAAATATACCCATAAAATAATTTTCAGTATTCTGTTGCGCCACCCTTGGCTTTAATAACTGTTTTACATCGCCTCTTCATGCTTCGAACTAAACGGTCGGCAAACTCATCATCCAGTCTTGCCCACTCTTGTAAAGCCACCTTCAATTGCTCCAAATTGTTAACGGAGAATCTTTTTCTCTCAATTTGCTTTTCAAGAACATTCTGTACATACTTTATGGGGTTCAAATCAGGGTTTTGAGTAGGCCAATACTCAAAACCCATAAGTTGGTGGGTTTCCTTCCACCATCGAGCATAACCACCTGTATGGAAGGAAGCTACATCCTCTTGGAATATAAAATCCCTCTTCTGATGCACCGTGACATTTATAAACCAAGGATGGACCCTGTTGGCCAAAATATTGATGTATGTCTCTTGGTCTACAGAACTCGTGTCAATAATTTCTAAAAGCCCGAAACCTCCTCCTCAAAAACATCCCCAAATCATAGCACCACCACCACTCCACTTGACTGTAGATATTATATTTCTCTCATTATAACGCTCTTCTTCCTTCCTGAGTACCTTTTTACAGCGTTTACTGCCTTTCATTCAAAAGCGCAATTCATCAGGCCAGACAACATTTCTCCATTGGTCTTCGGTCCAATTGAGGTGTTCCTTTGCCCAGCGAAGCCTACTTTTGCGATGTCTTGCAGTCAATCTAGACTTGTGAGCTGCTCTGTACGATTTGAAGTCGAGTAGATCGACATACGATCAAAGAGTTTCTATACAAACAAAAACATCTAGCTTTGCTAATTCCATATTTATTTTTTTATAAGAGGCAAAAAAAAAATCCTCTCTCAAGTGCCTTTCAATTCTTTCATTTATTTTCGATGGTCGCGCTGTTTGTTTGTGAGACAAAGGGTTGCTATAGTTATCAATCTTGGCTGTTATATCTTGCACAGTAGACTTGTTCAAGCCAACAAGTTCTGCAATCTTTCTAATCGTGTGATGTCTTCTAAGAAGATAAAAAAGCCACATGCTTTACTTTTGTTTCATCTTCAGATGTAATTAAGGTTATGTACAGTCTATGGAGATTCGAGCCAACATGTTTTTTTAATCAATTGAAAGATGAGAAAAATGCAACATTATTTTGTTGTAAACATAAAATTATCTTCAATAAATTTGTTTGTCCCAAAATTAATTTGGTGTCATTGTATAGCAAATGAGTCATAGGTCTCCATCCCAAAGGTTTTAGTCCACTCCTTGCCGTTCGTTTTTATACGCAGATAATCCGCGCTCAACTAGAATATGACCTTTCAATTACCAAAATTACGTCGTTCCTTACAAGCAAATTTGAGGATGCACAGAGCACTTGTATACGCCGTATCTTTAGTGGCTCTTCTCGGTCCTCTACCAAAGTGATGCTTCATCTTACAAAACTACCTTCCATGCAAGAATTTTCTTACATCCTCCAGTCTCAATTCCTTCTTCACTCCTTTACGCGTCCAGATGATGCCTTGCTCTCTCGCTTATTGTGCTATATCCGTCGTTCCAATAGTCATTCGCAGTAGTATGCACTCTCAAAGTCACCTTTATGAAAAAAATGTCTACCTCACCTTGAAAAACAAGTGACCTCTAAAAAAGATCCAGTTACGGTTCCGACAAGACAATCTCTGTCAAAACCGCTCCTCCCGTAACTCTACACTCTTTTCCCTATGTCGTCCGATTATTTCTGGATCCTATCATATGGCTACCAATGACCAGAATAGAACAAAGTCGCTATGTGCGTTGGTGTCTCGAATGACTCCCTGGCCGTACATCCAGACCATGCCCTTTCCACCCTTCACAGACACTTACAAAGTCCCATTCTATTCAGTGTCTCAATATGCGCCGCCGACTACAATTGCCTGAAACAATAGTCGATCCTCTATCCTTCTTTTTGAACAAATTACCTCAACAAATACCACAGCCCTTTCAAGCAGCGCTTCCTTGGTTCCTTAGATGGCCTGCTATCTGTACCATCCTTGAGCTCGATTACCTCTGCCATAACAAGGTTCCGCCTTCATCGCCACCATATATTGGGTAAAGATTCCTCGAATGACTCCCCAATGCCTTCCGCTAGTATTTGTTACACGTGTTACCTTTTCCTTCTCCCCAAACATTTTTACCCTTGATCCCATAAGGAATTTTTAGCTTCCATTCATTTCCTTTTGATCTGATCCGGACGAAAACGATGAAAACTAAGTCATCACGCGCTCATTTGGGTTTTAATTTTATTTGTAAATAAAGTGAATGTTTAAACATATATCAAATGAGTCAAAAGAAAACTACAATAATACTAAAAACAAATTTTGAACAACCATAATGCAATCGTCAATAGAACTATTCATTGTACCCGTATAAAGTTTGGTTAGCTTAGACGATGCTTGTCTTGAATTGATTTCCTTTTTCATTAATTAATTTATAAATCAATTAATAAAATTTATAATAAAAAAGCTCAAAAGATAATAGCTTACCTTGACCATGACTCTTATGCTATACTCGATTTCATTGGGTATCTCCTCAACTTGTATATTAAGCTGAACAATTATATTTTTCTTTATACTATCAATTGTTTCACGTCCAAAGAGTTTTAATAGATTCAGGGACACTTCATCTTTCTTGATCAACATGACATGAGCTTGAGAGCTAACATAAAGAGTATCAAGTAATGAGAAAGATAATAAAAGCAACAAAAAAAAATACTTGCAATAGACGCTGAACATCAGCTTCAATTGTGGCCGAACCACATACCATGAAATCATTTGATTCAAGTTTATATTTGCCCACATTAGGACCACCTTGGTTACTGCTGATAATGATTTTTGAATGGTCATCTACAGAATAAGTTGTTGGTTTTGATATGTTGATGTTTATTTGATCTTTCTTAGCTGTGATCATAGTTCTCAGTTCCTATTTTGTAAACTAAAATAATAGAGTATTAAAACATTTTTAAAAAGAAGTATGTGTAATATTTTATCCTGATAAATGCCTATAAGAGACATCATAACCATCTTGAAAAACCAATATATCTACGTTATAAGCTGGCAATCATGATTTTTTCAATCGATTCTGAAGCATACACTGTAAACATCATCAAAAAATAGCTCTTTGACAGTCAGCAATTTATTCTGTTCCCTTAATTCAATCAAATAAGAGAACAGACATTGCAAAAACTTGGACGGCTCACAGCGATATCATTGTATAGAGTATGCTGTCTTTTTGCGTATTAGTAATATAGGTATGATTTTATTATTAAACTGTAAAGATAAGAGACAGAGGAGAAGAATGTAACTAAGATGAATAACTTGGAGGAGGTGCTTGAATATTTGTGCTTGAGGATGAAGGTATGTAAGTTAAATGACTTTCGTTATTATCATTATTATTGTCGAATAGTATGGTATCATCTGTATGCCCTCCATATGCAGGAGGTGGAATTAATGACCCTTGTTTGGGTGCAAATGCTGCTTCTCTTTGGTTTGCTATTAGTAATATATTAGTATATGTATTTGATAAAGCATATTGCATATATGTATATGTGTTTTTTACCTGGAGTAAATAAAAATTCCTGTAAACCAAAATTAACAAGTACATGACATGGGCCAGAAGCCCCTATTATAGGATAAATAGGATACTTGAAGCCTATTAAAGCCTTGCCCAAGTTCTGTATAATAAGAGTAAAAAAAAGGTATATCAATAACAGGTAATCACTTAAAAAAAGTAGTTTACCTGTCCATTTTTAGTGAAAAAGACTGTTCCACTTTGAAACAAATAACCAACACCTACCACATCGCCTTCCTTTATAGGTGGACCATATGGTCTTCCGTAGGTTGGATCACTTACAAAAACTGCTCCTGAATTTGAATGATACGCAATTGAATGTTTATGCCAACCAGGCAATCTCCATCTTGGATAAGGTTTTGTTGCAAATCCAATAGCAACACTATCCTCTTCATGTAGTTGTAACACTTTCACTTCCCAATAAGATAATTCTTGTATCGGAACTGGTAAATTAGTCATGATGCTTCCTTGACCCTGACAGAAAACGATTGTATAAGGATCATCCATGATAGCAGCATTACTCTCATACTCCGAATCCTGCGTTGGATCTGCTTCTACAAATTGCCAAGCTAATACTCCCTTTTCAATTATCATTGGGTCATTTTTAACATCAATAAACTGACTCGTATTTGGTGGATATTTTAACTGCCAATCTAAATAGAAAAGTTTATAAATTTACTGTGTTTCAAATTACTTGAAATTCTTACTTGTAACTATTTTTATTGTTTCGTCGTCCACAGTTTCAATAACACCTACTCCTTCAAGGTGAATGTCATTTGTCGACTGTTCTTGTTCTATCTCTTGTTCCAAAAAGCGACTTTTACGAAATACCCTCAAACCAATGCAGGCAGTAATGGAGAAAAGCAAAATGACAAATATAATCACAATTGCATATATTGGTTCATACAAATTCTCGGGCATCTGCTTTAAAGATAATAAAGAAAAAGGAGTACAAAACACATTTATAAACTTAAAAGCTGTTTGCTGGGTTTATTTTTTATTTATATACTATTCAATTCTGGGTTTTATTATTTTTTGTATTTTTTTTAAAATTTTATGGCAATGAGCATGTAGCAACGAAGTGTGCAATGTTGCCCGAGCCAGTTATGAATGTAAGAGAATAAAAAACCTTCTTAGGGGACAAGAAGGGAAAAAAGAGAAAGAAAAGGAAAAAGAAAAGAGCAAATTATTTGAAATATGAATAAATATAAGAGGAGGAAGAAAGAAAGTAAATAGAAACAAAAATTTAATACAAACCAGATCAGGTACCAGAAAGACTCACACTATTACTTGGATAACCAATTCAACAGCTTGACGCCAGGATCAACAGGAGGAGGAGGGCATTCATCATGAAAATAATAATCCAGTTCATGGAGAATCGTACATAGGATAGGCCATAGAGTAAACCAGCTATGAGAAGCAGTAGGACGAGGTTTGTGTAATGGTAGTAAATTAAGAAGGAAAGAGATTGGATCTTCAATTGAGCGAGGCAAGTATAGACGATGATGAACATGTAGACAGTCAAAAGCATGTCGACGACTCCAGTTATGATAAGGATGGAAGATGCATTCTTTAGGTTTACCACCAGGTAGCCAACCAAGACGCCAGCGAAGAACACGACTACGTTCAGAACAAGTCATCAGTAACCAAAGGATAGGATCCACTTGGATAGTAGGGCGAGTAGAGGATAACAGGATGGAATCAAGTTATTACATAGATTTTGAAATTGATCAGCTAAGAATTTGGTGCGAAGAGAGAGAAATTTCCTTTTATCTAAAGTATCAAGGATTGGTCCACAGAGAGATTTCCACACTGGAGTATTAGCCAGTTTGTACCAGTGAGAGCGGCTAGTTGAAGATTGAATATATGGCAGCAGATGAGCAAGAAGAGTATCATCAGGTAAATGAGTACTACGAAAAAGACACTGGGCTTGAAGGACTGCAACACGAGTTCGCATCGATGGAAGATTGACCAGATGAAGCATGACTTGAACTGAAGACCTAGAATGACCGCCGAAGATATGTCTAATACATTGATTTTGGAAAGTATCAAGTTGATGGATTAATTTAGTTGTGAGAGGACTAATCGCAAGACCACTCATCCATCTTACTACCCGTCTTATTTTTAAATGAACATTACAAGGGATGCAGCCCTCTGCATGTATTTTTATGAGGAATACACGAACGAGAATGTCAAAAAATGCAAAGAGCGTATTGAAAAGTGGGGGCAATGTCGAGATATGCTACAATATCTCCCCAAAGGAACCAATTGTCGTTTTGAAACAACGAATTCTTGGTGATCCCTTTACATACAGAAAATACCGAGAATCTCAGCAATTAAGCTTAGTTGAAGAAGTCGGAAAAAGAAAGAGATTTAAATTAAGTACGTTGAAAAGAATGACTTACTTTTGATCGTTAACTTTTAATTTTCTTTTAGAAACAGATGCACAACTAAAGCTTTTTTTAAATGAAGCGTTTTGCTATGAAGATCCTAATAATTCCAAGGTCTACAAAATTAAATCGGTTGCAACAAAGGAAATATTTGAAACTATCCAACTATATACATCTCTCTTCAATCAACGAACTGCGCAGGCTTTTGCAAAGTGGTGCTCAACCCACAGCGTATCATTTTTAAAAGCAAAGCCAGACAGAAACTCAAATAGTAGAAAAAGACAGCTTTATATATTAGATGATACTTATTATGGTAAGCCTAAGCAATAGTGTAAGCGAAATACATAACTAACATGTTTCTCTATAGACAATTTATTGGAAGAAATATGCGAGTATTTGCCAAGATACAAAGCATCCATTTTAAATTTGAAAAAAAATGATTACGAAACCATCGGCTATGTCCGCAAGTCCCCATCTGACGTGGATCCAGAAACAAGGCTGAAACTCCTACAGAAAATGGTTGACAATCTGCTTGTAGCGATTTTATTTTTTCCAAGTCGGACCAAAATATTACTTCAAGGGGGGTTGAACGAATTCGCTTTTTTCTTTGTTTCGTTTATAAATTATGAAGGTAAATTACTTTATAGTGGCCATCGTTTTAAATTAACCTTTTTTTTTGCAGCAAAGCTTTTAGTCCCTTTGCTGATAGCTTACAAAGAAAGGGCCTATTCCTATTTTGGTCTACGTCACGGCAAAATTATGAGGATTGCTGCAGCGCTGGAAATGGAAAGGAGTAGCAATCCTCAGTATCGAACGGCAGTTAGTCCAATGCTGAATATCAAGGGAAATAACACGCTCGTTCAGCTATAGTTGGGCCTGTTAATACTTCAGCCAAGAATAATCATGTACTCGAATTCGGAGACATCGTGAAAAGTAGGCATAAGTGGGCTTCATAATATAGCTGTACTTTGGCTATTTATCATCATTTGGTGAATCGTTTTAAATAATCCATTGGGCTCTCTCCGAGTTGTATTTCTCAAGGAAAGGAATGTGGCTTTTACATATTGTGCCGTACATAAAATTTGTCATTGCCGATCTGGAAAGAGCAGTGAAGCATAGACACTATACAACTTAAAACGGTTGCTTAAATGCATACTATATTATCCAATTCAATTCTTTTTACATATCAGTTATATCTTATTTATCAATAAAATACACGTGTAGAAGCACTTTATGTGAATGTAGTGGATCAATTTATTTTTAACTCCATTTATATCCTACTATTATACCAGAATTTGCTCAATAGTCTCACTTGCTTTCAAGACACCGCTTTTTTTGTATTGCAGCCATCGTCTTACTGTTGTGTATAAGTAGAGGCAAGGATTTTATGCCCAAAGCATATTGGAATGGTGGAATATATAAAGAGGTTTTTAGTCTGCTATTCATATTTTAAAGTTTTGATAGAAAAATAAATCATATTTATTGAAAACTGATTATACTCTTTTACATTTTACTTTCATTCAAACTTGGGGATTTTAATTTAACAACATATCTTTTATACACACTACTTTCATTCTTAACATTATATTTTCTCGATTTTTTCGCGCATCATTTTCATTTTCGGTTTTTATGTACATTCTAAGATATTTCTTTAAGCACGAAGTTTATGGTTGCTTTTGTTTTTTTGTTGTCTATGGTTACTGTTGTTGTGGTTACTGTTACTGTTTTTACTATTGTTTTTTGACGATTTCTTTTGCCTGCTTTTACTATTATTGCTACTAGTATTTGTAGTAGTAGAAGTAGAAGATTTTGTGACAGTCTGCTTTTTGGATGCATGCTGAGAAGAGGGAGAGAAAGAAGGTTGCGCCACTTTGATGATTTCAGCCAGTGTCTTCTTCTTTTCTTCTTCCTCATGTCTTTTCACAGTAGACCATCGTCTTGGACTTGAAGGGATCATGACTTCGTCCAAAGGCTGCATCCCGTTTTGTATATGATTTGAAATAGATGGCCACTCAGTACCGCTTGACCGTCGACGCGATTTTCTGTCTTGCTGCTGCTGTTCAAATGGTTTCCGTCTAAAGTAGTTACCCTTTTTCCTCGGCTTTGGATGCTCATCATTTTCTTCTTGCTGTTTTGGTTTCTTTTGATACCTAGCAAATAGACTATCAATCGATCGATGTTGGTTCGTACTGATATTTAGCATAGACAGTAAAGTAGAAGGAACAGGTGACAGTGGATGACTTCCATGCCTTGTATTTCGACCTTGAATAATGGTATCCAAGACTTGTGAGGAACTGAAACGAGGATGAAATGTGAATGTAGGGTGAGCTATAGGAGGGTTGTGGGGGACGGGATGTTCCTGTGGGGAATAATACTGATAGATGCCATCTACCATACTTTTTCTACGGTCATAAGGATGTGCTGTGTCCTCAGTTTTACTGTTTATTGAGGTAGGTAGTGTCAGTGAAAAGAAATTGTTCACGGGTATGTCTGCGCTATAATCAGTATATGGCTTGTAAATTGAAAATATTGTTTCCAGATCTGCTTGGTCCAATAATAAATCCAGACATCGTTGAAACTCGCATCTCAAGCCTAAAACAGAGCTAACGTCTGCCGAATTACCCAAATTTCTCGAGGGATTGAACGGTTCCTCAACACACAAGCTTGTCTTGTTTCTCCCCGTGTCCCAGCCTTTCTCTTTCTTTGTTAAATATTTTCCTTGTCGAACAGAGACAACTTGATCGTCATAATCAAACTCTAGTGAAAATCGGCGAAAGAATGCATACAACAGTCCACCAAGGCTTTCCTTATTTTTTAAACCAAATCCTTCCCACTTTTTGACATCGTCACAAAAATAGTATTCATCTACCGCTTCGTTATCTGCTTCGTGAAGTACTGGTAAAATAGGCGGTTCACGTTGTTGTAAGAAATTGATAATCATACACGTCCACGTATAAGACGAGAGCGTTCCGCCATTAGCTATAGCACGTAATTTTTTAGTACATAGCAAACATGAATCGGTTCAGCACTTTTTTATTATATCTACCTGCATCATTCAGCAATCTTTGTTTGGTCCAATGCTTCACGATCATAATCAGCGGTCTCACGCGAGGATCAAGAGAAACGTAAACTTTAATCATCTTTGTGTTTTCTAGTGCTACTGTATTATTCACGTTGATGTCGCACGATAATTGCCTATAATCATAAACCGTCAAGACACTCGTCCTTTTTTTTTTTTTTTTTTCTTTTTTTAGCTTACATTTCTGGATCAAATAAACGAACAATTGGAACTTTCGCACGTGGCACACACACAATATGCTGCATCCCACCTAAATAATGTATGAATATCAACTTTTTTGCTGGTCCTTCCTCTCTCTCTCTCCCTTTTCCTTACATCTACGAAATAACTTTGCTAGCACTTTAACGTTCCGTAATCCGTTCCATGGTGTAGTTATACATAAATCTATATCAGAGGATGTTGTACCTAAATTATTTACAGAAGACCTATAAATATATTAATTTATCAAAAAGTGCGTGGTGCCAAGGAATAATACCCAAACACATTTGGCTTTATATCGTGATCTGGCCATTCGCTATTTAATAGCTTTTCCATCTTTTTCACAAATTTTGTTCTTTTCTCGTAACTTTCTTTACTTGGTAATAATTTCTAATAAGAGGGTCAGTCTTGAGCTATCTCAAATGATTTCATGTGTTACTAACCTGATAGAGTTGAATTATATCTATCGAAAGATTATCTTCTTGTTGTTTGTCGAGACAATATGGAATAAAAGAGTTATTAGACTCATCGGGTGCAGGGCAGTGGTTCATCGGTTGATTAGACGGTTGACTGTCTACCGATATTTCGTTAACTATGGATGCCTGCATCCTCTTCTTGTATCCTTTTAGTTGTGTGTTTTCTCTCAACAAATGGGTGCTGTTGTAAAAGAAGAAAAAAAAAAACCTAAAAAATAAAGTGTAAAACTTTTTGTGCACAACAAGAGTCACACAGGGTAAATTTTGCTTACGCCCCTTTGGGCTTTCGCTGCCTATAAAAAGGACGGTCCAGCGAGACTTTTTTTTTTTTTTTTTGCTTCTAAATTACTGATTTTAGCAAGTATCTCATTGCAACTCAAGTATACCAAATAGTAAATTGAGTGCATGGATATATAAGAAAGGTTTCACCAAGAGTATATAATAAAATTATATTGTGTATTCTACATAAATAAATCAAATTTAAAAAGAAAGTGTGGGAGAGAAGAGAAAGGAAAGAAATACAAAAAAATTGGCATAAAACATAAAAAGTAAATACATGATTACAATAAAAAGAAAAAAGATAGAGTTGGCAAGTATATAAAAAAAAAAGGGAAGAAACATAGAAGCATAGTTGTATATGTGTATGTGTGAAAGGTATGGATATGCATGTAGATATCAGTGTTGCATTATAAGTCCTTCTCAGCATGAGGAGAGTCTAATTGCATCTGATCACCTTCTTCTTCATCATCCTCTTGTCGAGGGCAGCCGCCAGTCAATTTTTGTATGATTTCATCCTTTTCTGATAATTTATCTTTTAAAGAAGCGATATACTCATAAGCATACTGAAGCAGCAAGACCTTTGAAAGAGGTTTCATCGCATCCGAGGGACTTCCTTCATCATCCTCAGTTGACTTATCACCCTCGAGCTCCTGTGCTTGAATCACTTGTGACATCAGTGACTTTTGACGTTTGACATAGCCATCTTCAACCTCACGGCGTAGTTTATCAAACCACTCCTTTAGTGAATCACGTCGCTTTTGTTCTGCAGCCTTATGTGCCGTTCTTCGAACTTCCAGTCCACTCTTGACTTGAGAGGTAAATGCGATGCCGAGAGCTGCTCCTTTACCTTCCATCAGGTTTTGGTAATTGGATCGAGTGGCCAATATTCTCTCGGCATCTTCTACAGTAGCAACTTGAGCCTGATGAAATGGAAGTGTCTGGGTGCCTGGGCGTAAGGTGGGACTGATCAAGAGAGGCTTTAAAGCACGAGGAGATGCTATCGCTTTAGGGTCAGTTGATTCTCGACGTTGCTTCTTTTTAATCGATATCGTTTCTTTCTTGATGGACCCTCTTTGCTTTCTTTGTGATGTTATAGCTGAAGGGCTACTGTAGGAAGGCTTGGGTGGTTTAGACGATGGGTGCTTTGTAGAATTTGAATGACGAGAGGAAAGTTTCATTAGAGAAGCAGGTGTAGCAGGCTCCATATATAGAGATGACATGCCTATTGAATCAGGGCTGCTGGTTGAGTGTATCTGTATATTCTGACACTGCTGATTACCTATAAAAATAGTGTGTTAATAGATAGATGAAAAGTATTGATCTATTTCTTACTGCTACTTGGTAAAGAAGAGGAATCAGAAGAGACAACACTAGATTGGTGTGATTGCTGCTGTTGAGTTTTTTGAAGTTCAGATAATTTTTGGGTGATTAGAAGCTTTTCTTGCTCCAATTGTTCATATTGATCACGTATTTGATTCACAGACATAAAACGATCCTGCTGTTGTGGACGATCTGTTTGAGGAAGTATAGCAGGAGAAGATAAAGGAGAGAAATCCAAGTCATTACTAAAATTCATGGATTGATTCTTGCTGTTATGATTCTGCTGCATTTGGTAATCAAAAGAAGGGGTCATGGCTGGAGAAATGAGGGGAGTCAAGATATCCTATGATTCATATATATGTCTTAAAGTTTTAGTGGGAAAAGGCACATACTAATTGATACCTCTTGTGGATAACAGTCTGGTTGTGAAGTTGTCCTGTAGTGAGGAGATTGATTTGTCAAATGGTTCTTTTGATAATCAAGGAATGATGAATCTACATGAGGAGAAGATGTATTGGATTGGAATAAGAGATTAATATCTTGTTGAAATTGGTCATAGTTATTACTATTGTGAGTAATAATTGACTGTTGTCTTTGATTGTATTGTTGGTTATTATTAGATAAAGTTCTCAGCATGTCCATGTCACTCATGGTATCCACAAGCTGAAAATTAGATAAATCCATTGCTCTCTTTCTTTATGAATTATAAATAAAAAAAAAAGGGAGTAGTGGAAAATATGAAGAAAAAGTGAAATAAAAAAAAATGCGTTGCCAAATAATAATAAATGTAAAGTTGGATAAAGACTTCATAATCAAATCACTGGCCTTTTTCATGCAACGTGGGCAAGTTGTTCAACAATAAGCGGTGGATGATGGTAACACGGGGATGTAAAGGGCGTGCGCAACAGTCACACACAGTCAATGAAGTGGCTTCTTGGTTGCTTGAATGTCAAATCTGTGTATTTCATTGGATAATTTAAAAATTCAGCTCTACCAAATGGGAACCTGAAGCATGGCTCCGATCACTCTTTGCCCCCTCCCCTTTCTTTTTCAGTTTAACCTAGTTGGCACACATAAAATTTTATTAAAGAAAACAAAGAGTAATAGTTTAATATTTTTGAAGATAAAAGATAAATTTATAAAGCATATTAACATTCTATTTATTATGACATGAAAAGAATAAAAGTTGTAAGAAAGAAACAAATCTTTTATGTCGATCAAAAATTAAATTAGAAAACATGTAAGAAATGTAGAATAAAGGATATATCTTTAGCTTCTTTACATACCCAGGAGCCCTCTTCATTTCTATAATCTATCTTATCTGACATTGTAATATGCAAGGGATCTTTTTTTATTTCCATTAATAAACATCAAATAGTAAAAGTACTATTGACGTATTTCTTTTTTACTGCTTTTTATTTCATTGACTTGGATGAGAAAATAAAAAGTGATAATCCACTCTATTTTTTTTTATTTATAATCCAAGTCATTTTACGTGTCAACCTTTTTTTTAGTTCAACTTGTGCTTTTTCACAGGATTTCAGTTGTATTTAAATAAAATATGGTGCAACCCTTGAAATGCAAAATATAAAAATATATTAAAAAAAATAAAATAAAATGTGCCACATCGAGTTACCATAGCAACGGTCAAAAGAGCATTTCTTCGGAGATACAAAATAATTACAGGGACACAAAATGCGTTCCTTTAAACGAAAGCAGTCGTTCTCTCTTTTTAACGTCTCCGCTTCTAAACAAGTCAATGAAATTTTTTTCACGTCTTGTTGTCAAAGAAGTTCAAAACCGACAGTACGACAAGGAATTTATAAGAAAGATTGAGAAAAAGGATACAAACAAACTAAAAAAGAATAAATGTGTTTATAAAAAAAAGATTAAAGTTTTTTTTTTGTTAAAATTGTTATTTATCCTAATTGGGTGTTGGTGTACTACTTTAATGCACAGAACAAATAAAAACAAAAAAAGGTTTCCCTTCTCCTTTTAATTGCGTTTCTTTAAAATTTCCCTGTCTTTTCAACAAGTCCCATTTTTTTTTTTTTTCTCAGAAAGAAAAGTTTTTTAACAACATTTTTTCCATCATCTTCTCTTTTCTTTCTTGTTCTTTAAAACATATATCAAATGCAATCCACTTGTAATTACAAACAATCATATATCAACTCATCATCTTATATTTGCAGGTAAAATAAAAAAAACTTGATTTGTTATCTTTTTCTAATATTCAACAACAGTTCAAACGATCTAAATAAATCAATAAAAAAGATACAACTAGTGAAAACGACAAAGAAAATCAAGAAAAAAAATATGCCTAAAAAGATCATTTTGGGTGGACCACCAACATGTGAGAAAATGACTGTTGAGGAACTAAAGGCACTTAGTAGACAAGTCAAACTTCCCAAAGAAGACGAGATTATCTCTCTTAGTCGTAACTTGAGACATAATTTGACAAAGGCAAAGTTCAGGATGATGGACAGTTTAAGAAAATCAAATGTGACGCAAGATGTTCAAATTTATGAATGCCTTAACAAATCTTGTCCTTCTACTCCTTCACTATCAGAACCAGATGAATATGAAGAATATGGTACTGACGACTGTAGCAGTGTCAGTAGTACATCATCCTCTTTACCTTTAATGACTCATCAGTCTGGTTCTTCTGGATCACAAAAAAATGAGACTTCTTCAACTATTACTATGGCTAATACATTGACTGATATTGCCAACATTTACTCTTCTTTACTATATACCCCTTTATATAATTCTATATTTGATATGAATTTGTTATTACAATCTGCTTTAAATACTGCTCCTGATACAACAAGTAATGAAGCAACTGAAGATCAAATAAATTCTTGGTTACAACGTGGTGGTGGTGGAACAATTAGTCCAATTGCTTCATTGGCAACCGATCAAGAGTTAGCTGATTTACTTGATTTTGATTCATAATCTATCCACTTTCTTTTGCTTCTCTCATTGTGTCACACTATTTTTGCTGTCGGCAAATGAAATTGAAATAAAACAATTTTTTTTTTAATAATTTCTGCAAAACTTTTTTCCCTTTTTTTTTTTTTTTTTTCCTTTTTCTTATTCTTTTGATATCAAATATAAACAATGCGAACTATTCGGGGATTACAAATAACATCCCTTGTAGTATTGTCACCTGTTCTTATTTGTTTAATTGCGCTTGCTTCAATTATATTTGTACCCATTTATTCATATATCCTAAGTTGGTGTCAACCTGCTCTACCGGAATTGAACGTTTTTCATTCAAGCCTTTCATCTATTATAACTTGGTTATTGACTCTGTTGATTATTTATTGTACTGCAATAAAGGTAAATATAAGTTGGTTTTTGATTTTAAGGATTACCTTTAGGATTAACTCGTTTATAGATTAACTTTAGTTCAACTGTTGCTTCGGATTTAATATCACCACCGGAATCAATGCCTGACCCATTTGAAACTGAGGAAAATAGGATTCGAAAGAAACAAACCAAGAAACGGAAGATAAAGAAGAATAAACAACAACCGGTAAAGACGAAAAAGAAAGATGGATTACAAGTCAACAAGCAAGGAAACAATATAAAAAAAGAATCTAAAGAACAAGACAATAAAATACCAGAACAAGTCAAAAGAATAGTTGAAGAAGAAGAAGAAGAGGACCAGTGGATAAATGTCCAAAAGAAGAAAAATCAATATTTTGTAACACCAGAAAAGAAATTGACGATCAATAAAGATAACAGTCATCATCTCATAATCTCACCCGATACAACTCCCCATCAAAGTGAAGATGAGACGAGTAACATAAGAAGGAAAGGTTGGTATTCACCATTTTCAACTGGCTTAGATTTGGATATTTTACCCAAGTTTACGATGGATCCTTTATGCCAATACAAAATTAATTTTACTCCTCCTTCATCCCCACTGATACCCAACTTACTCGAAAAAAACCAGCATCAACAACCTTCATCTCCAAAGCAATCTAGAATTGAATTACTAGAAAATCATCCTTTTATATCCACAACTCATTCTCATCATCATCACAACACTTTGGGTCCTATTGGTGAAAAGTCCAAATATTCACTAAAATAAATAGTCCCTCCTCTTCCTTCCCTTCCCTCCCCCCCCTCCTCCTCCTCCTCTTTTCATACATAATTAGTATAACATGGGTCTTTTTTTTTGTGTGTGTGTGTGTGTGTGTGAAAATCTGATGTCGATTCCCTGTAAAAAGGATGCTCAGCTTACTTTATAAAAGAACGAAAATGATATTCATTACTGTCATCAAACAATTAATTTCGACTTGTTTACAAACCTCAATTCCCCTCCTATCATTCAAGCTGCTATTCTTCCAATTTTAGAAACCAGTGTGTGAATATGCATTGTGTTCATACTCATTCTGTCTTTCCCTGATTGTCTCAAAGCTCTTTTTAAATCATTTTAACTGTAAACACGTTCTTTCTTATTACTTGCTCCTTTCATGTCTTTCTAGCTTCACTGAACTCTGTTTTCATCTTACAAAGTCAATGCTTAATTATCTTTCTGACTTGCTAAAAATTTCACATGCTTCATTTAGATTTATGCCTTTTTATTACTTTTAATTAATGCTGAGTTATTCAGTCATACATTGCCTATAGCAAAACACTATCTCATGTAAACCATCAGTCATATTGGGATCTTTGATATATAACAAATACCCTTCTTTCACCTTTTTGCTCATCCCTTTTTTTTTTTTTCGTGGGCTTACAATAACGGACAAAAGTGCTTGTGGTTTATCAACAACGAAAAAGAGGGTAAACTCAATATTCTTTATAAAGCAAACATAATCACATGGTTCACAGTCTCTCCTCTTTTAATAAATTCTTCTTTTTCAGACCTATCAACTGTCGTATTCAAACGGTAATCGCTCCCCGATTTACTGGTTTTTTTTTTTTTTTTTTTTAAAAATTGATTCATAAGCCTTGCCAATCTGTTTTTTGTGCAAATTCAGACTGTCATACAGCAAAATTTATGATTACTTAACTCTCTTTCTGAAACCATCCTTCATGAAGAAAAAGAGCATTTAAAGGTCTCATTATCTTGGTGAATTATCTGTCCTTTTGAGTAAAATAAGCATGTTTGTTACAAAATTAAGGTCCTTTTAGAATGATTGAAGTCGGATGTTGAGATCATAGACTCTTTAAGGCTATTGAGTCAACTTGTATCATTAAAACATTTTTAAAAGGATGTCACTGTTATCAAGTCATTAAAGCGTTTTATTAAATCGTAAGGATTAGTAGTCCGAATCTATATTTTATATTCCATCTTCAAGCTGTTTTGTTAAAAAGAAAGGTTTATTCCCACATCATCTTATTCTAACAATTGAACCTTCAAAGCTATCCATCATCCAGCAACAAGTTGTATGCAATCACTACCATTGAAAAGACCATCAGCAGAGAAGGATGGAGTCCATAAGGTTATTTGATATATTAAGTTATTTGAATTAAGACTATCTTTGATTATGATTGACACATTAGAAAATAGATTAGAATTTATATCAATTAAAACCTTGTGTGCTTGATGTTGATTTATTTCAATTATTATATTAGAAATTGATGCTTGAACAAGTATATATACTGGACGAGTACCGTATCATAAATCATTTTGGCACTTTGAGGAAAAGGCTAAAGTAAGTCAATAAAATCCAATACAGACATGCTCTTGTGCTGACAGCAGTAACCATTGAATAAAAAAAAAAAAAAAAAAAAAAGAGACAGTGAACCTATTCTATTGATTTGATTGGTCAATAAACGTTAATGAGTTATCCAGTATAAGGAGCTCTATTCAACATGAACAATAGAGACGATTACTCACAAATTCCCATAGAATATATTAAAGTATTTGAAAATAGCAATGTGGTATTTACTGACTCTTCAAACTACATCACTTTAGTGTTTGTTTAGATCTAAACTTTTTTATATTCTTTAATCTATTTTATTTGTATATTGCATTAGATAAATCAATGATATGTACATTATCATTCAATACAATCATAATTTAGGTGGATCGTTTCTTTTCTTTTTCCTTTTTTCACCAGAAAAACAGACTTGTCAAGTAGGGATACTTTCAATGCATGATAGATATTTAATCTCAGCGAAGACTCACATCTTTATAGCAGTCACTTTATGAGCCCAAAAAAAAGCCCATCAAAACTTTATCCATCTTTTTTTTTTTTTTTTTTTTTTTATTAGATATCAAAATATGAATAGACAAAAAGTGGGAATTCTTGGTGGTAAAAATCAATAGAAATTTGACAGTGAAAAAGATATTAAAGGATTCAACTTAGGTGGCCAGTTGGGTCGTATGATCGTTGAAGCAGCCTCTCGATTAAATCTCCAAGTCACTATCCTTGACTCGCCAACAGATGCACCTGCCAAACAAATCGAATCAACTCAACCTCACATTCACGGTGCGTTCAATGATGCTCAAAAGATCAGAGAGCTTGCCTCACAGGTGGATGTCCTTACTGTCGAGATTGAACATGTGGATGCTGATGTGCTGGCTGAGATCGAAAGTGAAGGCAAAGTGCATGTTTGTCCATCTGCTTTCACTGTCAAGACGATCCAAGACAAGTACAACCAAAAGAAGCATCTTGAATCGCATGGAATTCCCGTGGCTCAATATGTCGAAACACCCGATGCTCTGGCCGTCAAGGAAGCAGGTAAAAAGTTTGGATATCCACTGATGCTCAAGTCAAAGACAATGGCCTATGATGGAAAGGGTAATTATGTCGTCAAGGGTGAATCAGATATTGAGGCTGCTGTCAGTGCATTATCCAAAACTCCTCTTTATGCTGAAAAATGGGCCCCGTTTGTAAAGGAATTGGCTGTCATGGTCGTTCGTCGTGCAAATGGTGAAGTTCGTTCGTACCCTGTCGTGGAGACGATTCACAAGAACAGCATCTGTCATCTTGTCATCGCTCCTGCTCAAATCAGCGGAGACGTAGCCAAAAAGGCTCAGCTGATTGCTGAAGATGCCATCAAGTCTTTTCCTGGTGCAGGCATCTTTGGTGTTGAAATGTTCTTGTTAGAAACCGGTGATATCCTCTTGAACGAGATCGCACCTCGTCCTCACAACTCTGGTCACTACACCATCGAGGCTTGTGAAACATCCCAATTTGAAAACCACATGCGTGCCATCTTGGATATGCCTTTGGGATCGACGGCTATGAAAGTGCCTGCGTCCATCATGGTCAACATCCTGGGATCCAACTCAGACATGGAGGATTGCTACAAGCCATGTCACGCTGCTTTGCTGGCTGATGGTGCTACGATTCACTTGTATGGTAAAAAGGAATGCAGAGCAGGCCGCAAAATGGGTCACATCACTCTTGTGGGTGAATCCATGATGCAAGTCCAAGCCAACCTGAAGCCTATCCTCCAAGCGATCGAGCCAGACGTTGAGCGTTCACTGACCTTGAGACCTTTGGTGGGCATGATCATGGGATCTGACTCTGACCTGCCTGTGATGAAGGTCGGTGCTCAAATCCTCAAGGACTTTGGTATTCCCTTTGAGCTTTCTATCGTCTCTGCTCACCGTACACCACTGCGTATGGTTGAATACGCTAAATCAGCTGCTGAGCGTGGTTTGATGGCTATTATCGCTGGTGCTGGTGGCGCTGCTCATTTGCCTGGTATGGTTGCTGCCATGACATCTTTGCCTGTCATCGGTGTGCCGGTCAAGGGTAGCTCCCTTGATGGCGTTGATTCACTCTATAGTATTGTGCAAATGCCTGTAAGTCAAACGGTTGTGATGTGATCTTTTTAAACTAATGCCTTATCTGTAGCGTGGTATCCCTGTCGCGACAGTTGCTATCAACAACAGTACCAACGCAGCATTACTTGCCATCCGTATTTTAGGTGCATCCATTCCCTCAATCCGATCAAAGATGGATGAGTATTTAAAGAAGATGGAAAATGAAGTGATGCACAAGGTTGATAAGCTTGATCACGTTGTAAGTTGTGCCATTAGAAAATATCGAAATACATTGCTAAAATTTACTTTGTTTTAGGGTTGGGATGCCTATTAAAGCATGCTGATTGACTTCTTTTTATATATATTTATAATAAACCCCTTTATTTGTAGATTTGCTTTGATATATTGTGTTCAATACCATTGTGTATCAGTTGTTTTACTCTTGTTAATCAGCAAACTTTCATTGTACATCGATCAATATCATTTTTTATGACTATTTTTATTTTTTTAAAGATTATACAAAGATGAAAATATTACAAAACAGTAAGAGGCATGTAAAGGGGATTTTTTTTTAAATAGTGTCAAAAGGGATTCGTAAGTGTGATGATAAATAATGAGGAGAAAGAAATGTGTAGTTTTTTTTTTTGTAAGTATTTACATAAGAGGTATTTCTTAAAAGAGAGGATCTAATAGGTGAGAGGAAGTGAAATCCTCTTTGTCTAATTCTGGACTTGAAGTAGGTGACATAAATGAATCATAACATTTGATGCCCATATTTGTATCATTGTCAAGCAATAAAAACGTATCATTCACAGGTGGTAACATGAAAGTGTCATAAACATCCGCAAAACCAAAGATATCGGCTGTCACAGGTGGGCTAGGCGTACAAGCAACACTGCTGCTGCTGCTGCTACTTGTATTACAAGATTCATCAAATGGAGAGAAACGAGGTTCGATATAGATTGCGTCGTCATAGGAAGGTGAGATCATTGGATCTTGATCCGTTTGTCCAGGTAAATTTGTCAAGCTCATTTTACCTTTACTTGCTGCTTCATCGTCCAGCGAGAAACAATCACTAAATTCAAGTGCAACAGGTGGACTGCTGCTGTTCTTTTTACTCCTTTTGTTATTTGTCATATTCTTCTTCTTTTCAACCTTGTCAAAGGAGGGTGGTGCACGACATGATTGTCTGCGAGGTTGAAGTGAAGGCATAAATTTTGTTCGATAAACATCCAAAGCTCGTTGAAGTAAATTTTTTTTTCCAGCTAAAATTCTAGGGTTTAGATAAGCCTAATGAAACAAGATGAGTTTATACACATTCAACCAAGACAGAAACACACTTACCAATTTCCAGCTTAACTCATTCAACATATTGTCCAATATCCATCTTTGATGTCCACCGATATATAAATTAGGATCTGCATGGATCGCGCGAGGAAAAGGACAGTTTTGTCTGCGGAATTCCATTGAGATTTCATCCAATGAAATCGTTTCAATATTAATCTTGATTCTATAACGAGTATTGTTCACCAAATCATCGATGGCGATCGTCTTGGGCTGATGGGAAGGCTTGACGATGGCTGCTTCCAAGGTTTGTGGTGGACGAATGACAGACATGACAGGCGTAGTCATCGCATTCTCTTCTTCTTCCTCTCGATTCTTTCGCTTACGAAGTGTGCCATTCATGAGCTTTTCTTGACGTGCTACACGTCTTGATCGCATACTGGGATACCGATTACGATAAGAATCAACCGCTCGTTGGATCAAACCACGTTTGCCTGCGATTTCTTCCTTATTTAACCATGCCAATTTCCATCCTAAATCGTTACATTCTGTCTCATAAGCCCAGCGATTGCCTTTATAGATTTCTTTTGGGAGATTAGCCCGTGGATAGACCTAGAAATAAAATAAGAATTTGATCATTCCCATTATATCATCAATACGTACACAGTTTTCGGCCTTGAATTTATCGTCCACAGCCTCCAATACCACATTTTGAATGTCTGTCCTGATCGAATAGCGTTTCAATGTACGATTATGAGAATAAACAAATGAAACCCATTCAACGCCATCTTTAACTTCAGCAACAGGATCGTTATTGGTTGCTGGTGCTGCGCTCGCAGTGGTGGTTGTCATGACAGTAGAATTGGTTGTCGTAGCCACATTGACTGTGCTTTTTTCGTTGGATGTTGATGATGCTCCACTGGTTGCAGGAGCAGGATGACTAGCCTTGGATTGTAAAGCAGCAGAGACCATGGCTGCAGCCAAAGCACTTGCAATCGCAGAAGCGTGACTTGGATTCTTATCTTCTTGTGATTTATCCATTTTTCGACGTTTGACGCGATGAATAGTGGTTTCAATCATCATGATTTGTTCAGCCGTCAAGGATTCCAAAATAGATTCAGCCTTTGATGGGGATTGGATGATCTCTCCAAGTAACAGAGTAGTGGGTGATAAGGTGGTCATGATAATAATAAATAATAATAAAAGAGGGGGGATGTAAATAAGAAACTAATTAGATTATAAAGAAGACGAGATACTGATATCAATGAATGTCAATTATCTCGTTTGCAAAGTATAATTGTAACATAAAAATATAAGACGAAAGAATTTTTTTTGTTTTTAAAAAATAAAAAGTAGTAACAATAAAAGAAAAACAATGGTTGCTTTCTTTTGTTAATAAAAAAAAAATCCCTTCAGGAAAAGAAGAATAAAAAAATTTTTCACGCTTTCCAGCTCCATACTTTTATTAATTATCAAAAAATGTCGGGGTTATAAATCCCCCCTCTTTTTTAAGGAAGGTTAAAGTGGAGATAGAATCAGAGACTAGCCCAAAAAAAAAAAGTTTTTTAGTTCTTCGATGACTGAATGTGTAACGAATAGTTTGTAGAGAGATGAATATGAAAATTGTTGTATGATTTTGTTTACTTTTTGTTCATAGATGAATAGTTCATCCATTTAGAAATAAATTAACTCTAAAATCGAGGTATTTCAATAAGCTTTTTAGGTACTTAATTTCACAAAGTAACTATTGACACTTGATTAAAACGAAAACATTGGTGTTCCGATGATTCCGTGATTGGCCGATACAACCTTCTTGTTTTTTCTTCTTTGTTCTTTTGTACCAGAAAAAAAAAAAGTTTGCTTTTTTTTTTTCCATGTTTACAAGGATTTATAAGAGAACCTGAAAGAAAAGGATAAAGAGTTTGGAACGCGAAATATAAAATTTGCTTGACAAAAAATTTGAAATGTTCAAGTTAAAATTGTAATAAACATAGACACCTTTAACACGAATCCTATGTGATGTGACTTTTTATGAATGTCAGCAAGCATTCTATTTACATTTTGATCCAGTTCGAAAGAAACTTTGAGCTTTTGTCAAAGAGTTAAAAGAGATCTCCTTTATTTGGTTTTATAAATCATCAGAAGCCAGCCTTTTCACGCGCTGATCAAATTGCTATATTTGGGGCACACATGTACATTTTCCCATGTGGGATCCAAGCACAATGAGGGTCCGAAATAAGATAATTTTCTGTACAACTCTTTTATTGTTTGGGGTATTTGTCACCCGATTTTTTTTCTACAAGGCACACATGTATTTTTTCGAGTCTACAACTTGAATAATAATAATAATAAAAAAAAAAAAAAAAAAAAAAAACAAAGGAAAAAGATCAACCGTAAACCAGAGGCGGAATTTTTTCTACCGGTCCAATAAAATAGAGTGCGGTGCTAAAATATCCTTCATTTTCCCCGCTTTTTTTGACCTCCTAAATATATAACCTAGACGGGTCCCACTTCATTTGAACTGATTACACAAACTATTTAGCCGAACAATAAAAATTCTTATAATAGCAAAAACAAAATTTAAAGAAATACTCCTTTATTATTACATAATATAATCCTAATTCTTATTTACCCTCTTTCTTTTATTTTTACCAATAAAAATATATCCCATTTAGGCTTAATAAATATATACTGGATATATCATTTTTCCAATTGAAATAATGAATCTGCACAGACTTTTTTTAATATACACCGATTAGATATAGGATTGTGTAACAAATAAATCTTTTAGAAAAGGGGTAAAATAAATACAAAGTCTTCTTTACAGCATAGAAACTCTATTTTAAAGGGTATTGAATACTTCAAATCTGTCACACAGATCATATCCCATTCAAAAGTAAATGTCATTCAGTGTACCCTTCCCCACTTTAAAAACGGATAAAAAAACTACTTCCAATATCTCAGTTATAATCGCCTTTAGATTATCGATGTTAATCTATATTTCCTCCTCCTTTTTTCTTGATAAAAAAAAATCATAGACAACCATTCCTTCTTTTATCAAACAAGAGACACATTATAACAATGTGTCTTGAAGCCCATTTCCATGTCTGTTATTCTGTTTTGACTAAATTCATTAAAAATATTGATTAGATCAAAATGTTTAAAGCGAGTCAATAGGTTGAAGGAAGAAAGATTGTTTCAAAGTGGATATTCAGATTACGCAGAAACAAATCCGATTCATAGAATTTAAGATGGTGTGAATCAAGATCTTTAAAGTGGTTGTTTGAATAAAAAACATTGTTTGATTGTCAAGATGGAATTATTACATGGAAAAATTAATATTTTTAAAAGTGTGTCAAGAGTTTACAAAAAGAATAGCAGTAAATCTAACGCTTGAGAGTTTGCTAAATGTTGATCAATTCTGCAGACACTTTTATAGTTTTCTGAATGATTAGGATCGCAAAAGGGGGCTATGGGGCAAACAGTAAAAAAAGTTTTTTGTTGAAAAGGTAACGACGTAATTGTTTAAAGGGTTTTTTAATTGCTGGGTTTCCCAAGTAGAATATGTTCGGAATCTCATTGTTGCTGGTTTCGAGAGGTTTATGCTTCAGAAAACAAAATTACACAGAATTATTCTTAGATTTCACAGTCCCCGAATTTTGTTTTCACCAAGTGCTTAAATTAGATGGCACACTCTTTGCAAAATAGATTTCTCACTTTTAACTTGTATATGTTGAAAGCGAAAATGAGAATATGTTTTATCTACGAAAATGGGAAAGGTGGAGTTGTGGATGAAAGTGGAAATGAGCTTTTCGAGATGGATATTGATACTGAAGCATATCCCATCGATTACATTATCAATCATGATGAGCATTTGGACTTTAAACCATCTGAAAAAAACAAAAGGAAAACCTCACAGTGAAAAATGAAGCCTACACGAGAAGCCTAATAAAATAAAATAAAAATGAAATTTGTTCATACCGGAAACATGGTGATATTATCAAAGAAGGAGAAGCTGTAACCACTTCACTCCTTCTCTCATACCGAAAAAATTAAAAGGCAAAAAAAAAAAAAAAAGCTGGTGAAAGACGAAGAAAAAAAAAACTGGTAAAAATTCTTTTTGGTACAGTTTTCGTATTCAAATGGAAAGTCCATAAAATTTATTTGATTTTGTTATTCAAGCTGATGTTCCTACTATTCTTAAACTGGTATTCTGACTAGACATTGCTTAAAAGTTCAAGCTTTTAGGAGTCTTTTTCGCGACAACCAAACAATTCGAGCAATTTCTCCTCGACATTGCTCTTAATTTTTTGGTTAGCTTTCGGCAAACCTTGAGATGCATGGCCGCAAAGCGGAAGCAAAAATCTGCTTAAATCCAAAGGATCTGTTGTATCCACACAACTAGTAAAGTGAACATTCATGGATAAACGTGAGATTTCCGCAATAGCCAACTTTACCCTGTTGTCCCTATCGGCGTTCTAACGACTACATCGGAACCTGATTACAACAACGGCAGTTCAATCCAACCTTATTCGATAATTATCGTTAGATCAATAATTTATCTACTTCATTGTCCCTTGATTCGTCAAGAAGACAGCGGCTATCGATTATCCACTATCTTTCCTTTATCTTCCTATCCTTCCCTTTTATTAATAAAGCAATATATAATCTTTAGTTTCACAACTATTGTCTTTTTAGCTTTTCTCTCTTATTTTAATACTTGACAAAACAGGATCACTCGTGGCTTGGATTTGTAAATGCTCCAACAACGTAGTGACGTCTTCATGTTGCTGAATTCGGCTCTGAAAGCGCTGCATGTCATCATTATATACTGGACATTTTTTCAATACTGCAATGGCAACGATTTGTAAAAGAGAACTAGCCGTTTTGATAATTGATTTATCGCCATGTCCATAACCTTGGTTTCCAGGGAGATTAGTGATCGTGAACACAGTTGCGGGTTGCAACAAATCATTGTCGAATCCGGGGAGCGTCGCTCGCCAAAGAGCATAAGTACTCGTTTTGTCAAATCCAGATTTCAGTTGCCGCATGGACGAAACACACAACGGATACTTGTGTGTTTCTGTCTGCTGATTTTTTGCTAAGCGAATGAACTCGTTCAACTTTGCATCGTCATAAAATATGCGTGTCTTTGAATTATTGAAGTTGAGAGAAATTTCTGGATCAATTGAGACTTCATTCTTGGGGACGTCGGTTAGCATGGTGATAAGAACATTCATCGATTTGGAGCCAATTTTCAATTTCTTTTTCGCTGCACCTCCGTCAGATTCTTCGTAGATTCCAATTGCAAGGCCATCGTAAGTTGCATTGCAGGGTAAAGGAATGGATTTAAGATTTGTTTCCGCATGAGCATCCAATGATTTTGATCTGCTGTACACTTCAGCGGTCAACGTGAAAACCAGATTGTATTCGTCAACAATTACGCAACCAGTATGGAGTGCAGCAACTGCATGTAAAAGTGAAGGCGAAAGTCGAAAATCCAAGTTGAGACATTCAATGACCTCTGTTGTTGCTTCCGTGAAAGCAAATGTGTCAATAAGCCCTGGAAGTCTTGATGAAGCAGTAGACTTTTCAACATATACGTTATTCCCGGCAATACTTGGTTCCGTAGACGATTGTACACCTTGGCCATTCTCATCATGCAATTGCAAGACACTTTCCAGTGAATCAGAGAAGCAATTATCAGGAAATGGAATCTTACCAGCAACATCCAATGTAAATTCTTTTCGCATGAGGGCATGGGTGGAAATGCTTGAAGTTAGACTGTGACGATTCAAATGCATTGCTATAGGTGAACAACTGATGGCCATAGTGTGATGATAAGCTGTTTGCTCGTTGCTGGCAATGGCGAATTGGCTGCCGATTTTGAGGTCGAACGAAGGAGTCATCATTTTTCTTTTTTTCGTGCTTGATCGCGTTCCTTGTCGTATGTTGCAACTTGAACTTCAGCAGTGTGACACGAACCCATATGCTTTTTAAAACTGTCCACATTTTAAATTGTTTGTTACAGCTTGCCAAGGGACAACTAAAATGGCCAGTCAAGAGTGGAACGCGTATAATATCTAATATATATAACACATGTAAAATCCTGCTGCTTCCAATAAACAATCTTTAACTCACATTCACCAAGAGTCACATTTGTTTCCAAGACATGTTCCCGCTGTTGATGTCGGTAAAGAGCATTGCGATCATTGAAGGGAATTTGGTAAAGTGAACATTCAAAAGAATCCATATCATGGCATATTTTCCTTCTTCTTGTCTCTTCTTCAGTTGTCATAGTTGCAGAATTTTCTTCAGTTGCCAGGGTTATTGATTGTGAGAAGTAAACAAAAGAAAAAAGGAGCTGTGGGAACTTTTTTTTTCTTCGTCTTTCACCAGCTTTTTTTTTTCTTTCTTTCTTGATTTATGTATACCGAGTAAAGATAGGGCGAGAGGATAGATCCTTGGAGTACTCTAGTCTTTGGATGGAAACGCCTAGAAGTTGCGTTTGAGACAAGTACTTCTATCTGAACTTCGTCAAACAAGTTGCGTAGAAGACCTAGGAGTGGAGGTGATATACAATGCTGTAATACCTTCCATACATAGTTTCTGTCAACAGTATCATAGGAGGATTTTATATCCAGAAAGGCCAGAACGGATTGCTATGATAATGTGAACGCAGTATATGGCAGATCTCTGCAAGGCAAAGTGCTTGGTCTAACGTACCACGGAATTCTCTAAAGCCGCCTTGTGCAATGTCAAGCGAGGGTCCGTTAGTTTGCAAATTATATTGTATGCAACGTTCCAAGATCTTTCTAAAGATAGAAGTCAGACTGATAGGTCGGTTATTACTCGGTTCGTCAGTGGAGCCTTTTTTATATATCGGGACAACTTGAGCAACAGGCCAAGGTTGTGGAGTATAAGACCACATCCAACACAAATAGAGGAGAGAAAGAAGAAGCGGTGTCAGTAGATGTTCCTTGATTTACACGGCCTTTTTCACAATGTTGTTTAATGACATACTTCTAAGTACACTGCTAACCAATTTGATTTGATTGTTATGTGTGAAAGAGGATGAGCAAGAAGAACAAATCTTCAAGTTCTTAAATGATTATTTAGACCTTTCTCCTTCTGGATGATGTCTTGATTTGACTATGCCTTGACTTGGTTCCGGAGTTCATTCATCTATGATAATATCAGAGCCTTTTAAGAATAAAAAGAAAGGAAAAAGAAAAGTAACAACATTGGGATGCCTTAGAGAATTGCTAAAATCTAGATCATGACGTGTTGGACTCGTTTAATTCTTGATTAATTATAAATAAGATCAGTCCAACTTTTGGTTTATTGTTTCTTGTTACCTCTTCAAGAAATCAATTTATCAAATAAACAGGCTTTTAAATCGCATTAAACATTTTGTTTGCTTATTAATACAATTGTATAAAGCATAAAATACGTTTATTTTGAAGAATAATAAAATCAAATCAGATAATTTTTTATAATGATTTCCACTCATCTATTCGCTTTATTTGACTTATTCCATCTATAATCAATCTATTCTTTCTTCTGAATAGTTGATAACTTGCACTCAACTTTTTTTAATCACAAAATGATATTTGTTGTCATTGAATCCTGTTTCCAATCATACGAGTAGTTTGTTCTATGATGAGGCGAGTAAGAAGGTCATGATCAGTCATACATCTAAGACATAAAATCCTGAATGATGTGAGGAAGTTAATGTAGCGGCACAAGTAATGATTATATCGTTCAAAAGACGAGTAAAGATCTTTGCATCCACATGTATCAAAGAAATAGGGCCTCAATTTTTTTCAGCTGAGAAAGATCCCTTTTCTTTAAAAGTAGATGTGTGTAAGTTTCTGACTAGATATAAGAAAAATACTTTATTCAAGGACTTTATCATATATTAAATGCAATCTCTGAGCATCATGGGGTTTGAAAGACCAGACAAAGGATTTCGTAAGGCAGGTCATCAGGATCAAAGCAAACCATTTTTAGGTGACTATCAGGCTCCATCAATGATAAAAGATAGGAGAAAACCCTACAGTCAACCGACCAAGGCTGTAGAGGAGAGACAGAGACCATCAGACGACTTTATATTGAAGAGTCTTCAAAGGTCTTTCGAGTGCCATATATGCTTAAACGTGACCTGAAAATCACTGTCCGGTTGAACTATTATGATAAATGACTGTTTTCAATGCTCTGCTGCAAGTGCCAAGACGATGGGTATCATTAGAACGCGATCGAGCCAAAGTTGCCTAAGGAGGTGTTTAAGATATGAAGTTCAAAAGAGCTTTGTCGGGTGAACCAACAAAAATACAATCAACAAGTTGACTTCCGACATGCATTGGATGAAAGCAGACTTCTTGGATCTACTCCGGAGATCTCGAACGAAGGCTGACTGCGGATATCTTTTGGACAAAGACCCTATGCCTGGTTTTAAGTGAGTTTTTGTCTACTTGACAGAAACTCGGCAATGAATTTCTGATCTGAGGATGATAGAGTGCCAAAGACTGAATATGTTTGAGTACCAATGCAAGAATGGCTAGGTTTTTGATGAGGAACATTGTTACCAATGATGTTTTCCTGTTTAGTTGATCAACAAGATTTGGTGATACCAGCCATGGTTACCCAAGGTTGTTGAGATTGAGGATTACCATCTTAAGATGATGGACAGCCAAACCTATGGAAATTGGCGTTTTCACAAAAATAATTGTCACTTTCATAAAAATGATTGAGTTCCTTCGCGAATTTAAACGTTACACACACTTTGACGAAAACAACAGTACTAATAATGCCACCTGGCTCTACTAATCCAACCAACATTACGACTGCAACGAGTTCTCTAACTCTAGAGGAAATAGCAGACTTGCTTGTAAAGTTTGAAAGCTGCAGCAAAGTATTAGCTTGCCCTCAATGTACGAAAAAAGGAATCTTTCGCCGCAATGCAGTACTAACAGACATGGTATACAATATGGAATATAGAGGGCTTGGGTGACGTATAAAATGGTAACAGATTAGAAGTCAACGGACGGCTTCACATGCTTTTGTTGGTGAGTATTCAAGATTCTGTCTAAATCCAGATCAACATGTGCGAGAGATTTCCTTTTGCGATTGTTGCTTGCAGTTTCTGAACAGTAATTATCATAAAATTGCTGGAGTATTCTTAGCTTATTCAATTGCATATAGAACGGGGGCAAATCGTGAAGTGAGGCGGAGCACTGGACTTTCATCAGCTCAAACATGACGCTGGCACCACTCGCATGTTGAGTAAAGCCGTAGGCTGTTATGTTTAATCCTAGGTTTGGGACAGAAATATGTAAGTTCAAAACATGATGCAAGCTGTTTAGTTACTTTACCTATAGCTTGTAACACTAGAATGCATTCAGTATTATATTCATCATACCCATTACTTGCAAATAAAGCCAGTCTCAACAAATCACCGTGTGTTTGGTGCGCATTATTCTTTTGGTAATCCGCCTTAACCTCCACAAAACCTGTATATTGGCTGATTCGTCTTTTTTCGATCAATACACATCCACGACATGTCTTTGACCTCTGTCACTTATTAAAATTGGAACGATACAGAGAAGATTAGCATGACCACTGCACAAGGATGACACTAAATCTCTGAGAAGGAAGCTCTACGGAGCAATCAATACACATCCACCATCTGGTCTCTTATCATAGTTTTTAAGATCGGTTTTTGTGTTTAACCTATTAAATGAATAAAGAATTAAATATACTGCCTAATAAATTGTTTCAGAATTCATTTTACCATAAGAATAACTGCGATTTTTCTGGCTTGTGAAAAAGTGGCGATAGAATAGGTTGCAAATACCCATTAATTAACTCTGTCTCCTCCACCTTATGTTCCAACAAATTTTCGGGGAAGAATATTCAATCTAAACAATTAAAGTTATATAAATTAAAACGCGCTGCATATTATATGTTTACAAATCTTACAAATTAATAAGAACATCTACAAGTTTTCTATCTTGTTTGGAAGCTTTCTTATAAATATCAAACAGTGCCAACTTAATCGAATTCCTTTCATCCTTTTCAACGTTAAAGCACTAAACAAAAAGTGTGAGTAATAATCATAAATTAAGACTATTGTATCTTACACCAAATAATTCTGTAATATCATTGAAAATATGTCTTTCAACTTTTACATCAGAAATGTAATTGTTAAGCATATTTTTGTGAAGTTCCTCCATGTCTATTTGTTCATACGTGTGGTTTTTTTTTTTAATAAAACAACATTTTGAAGTGAGCTGCGGGCGAACAGTGTGTCATTAATTATGTTACATTGAATCAAAACTTTTTTACTTACATTATTTCAAACATGTTGCTATTAACAAATAATCCATCTGTTTTTGCTTTTGAAAATGATTTATATTGAAATTTTCTGAATTCTTGAAGATATGAAGGCGTCTCTTCACTTAAGATACATTATACTCCTCTGGATTTTGAACTGGTATTTGCTTTTGACACCAATGTGATATTTATGGTTTATAATATAAAAGAGTACTAAGTCAATCAACAAATATAAAAATAAGTGAGACTCAAAGTAGATTGTCCTTTATTCAAGTTAAAAATATGAGGGTATTTATACTTTTCTATCCACGGCTAAATAATAGTAGTCACAGTATATGATTATTGATATTAGATGATAAATTATTTATTGTTTGACAACTTTTTATCAAAAAGTAACTATTAATCCTGATCCAGGAACTTGTTATATTCTGGAGTGGATCGGGACATAATTTTATTTGACGTGGCATAATACAATGTCCGATATTCCCAATTTGGACAATCATTGTTCGTAGTAACTTACATTATTACTTTATTACTTGTGTAAATACCACAATATCTTTGGGCAAACTGCTGATAAATGGCTTCTTTCTGTTCCTTCGTGAGGGTAAAGGTTACATTGGAGTCCACATTATTATTGTTGTTATAGTCACTGTTAGAAACTGACATAAGTAACTCCACGATGCGCGACTTGGAAAGTTCTAGGGAAAAGGGAAAAATTATTTTTTTATTAAAGGAAAATAAAGCGTGGCTCAGAGAGCTAGTACCACATTGGAAGACGAATAGGAGCCATCTAATTATTTTTGACTTGTGGTCAATTATTTTTGAGTAAACGCCAATTTTCATAGGTTTGACTGGATAATCCTGAGGATTAAGAATGAATAATTTATGCAAGACGAGTATTTCCATAAAAGGTAGTTTTGACTTATTGATTTGGAGGAAGGGAGGAACGATCGATAGAATGTTCATTTTGATGTGTCTTTTAAAAGTTTTGGTTTTTATTGGCTAAAAAAATTCATTATAAAAAAAAACATAAAATGACCATTTTCCTCTTTTTTTTTTTTTTTTTTTTTTTTTTTATCACTATTCAATCCTTTGCGACTCAATTCTTCAAAACTTAATCCTTCAAGATTTTTTCTCTTCAAAGAGCGCATGCTTAACGAGAAAAGTCTCAATGAAGTGACTCAATTTATTGTATTTTGCACACTTGGATTGTGGCGAGAAAAAGGCGATAATTTATTCCCAGAATTTCGTGATACTTTATCTCAGACAAAAGGAATGGAATGTCAGCACGTCAATTCTAAAAGCAAATTTATAAATTCCGCTACAAGCCAATCCATTCTTATCCTTTTCCTTTTCTTACTTTATTCTATCCCATGACGATTCAAAAGATAGCCCAGAATGATAGGATATTGACACAATTAATTCATATGGGATTCAGTCTTGATGATTCTCAAAAGGCAATCGCTGCCTGTACATCAACCATCACTTTACAACATATTCTTGATATTCTTCTACAAAACACACAACCTAAAGCTTCCTCACCCGAGCAGCAGGTACCACTAGAAAGCAACGGGTTGAAAAATGAAGGGTATGAAAGCATATCACTCAAAAATACAAAAATACAAGAAAAGAAAGGAAGACAAGAAAAAAGAATACCAGAGAGTGAGAAGGAAAGAAAAGAAGGCAACTTGTATTTCAATCGAGGTCAATTTGACGATGCTGAACTATCTTATTCACTTGCCATGGCCACACTACCAGCTGGCCACAACCGATTAGTACTCTTGTGTAATAATCGAGCGGCTACAAGGTTGAAGCTTGGTCAGTATCAAGATTGTCTTGATGATTGTTCAACCGCGATTCAATTGGCCAGTAGAAATATGCAATCACAGGCCGAATTGATCGAGGGAGTTGGTTCATGGAAGTCACAGTGGTTGAAGGCTTTGTATAGAAAGGCATGCGCTCTTGAGGGCTTGAAACTTTATGAGGCTGCTATTCATGTTTATGAAGAGTATGCAAAAGTAGATGGAACTCGTCGTCCGATCGTCATACAGGGTATAGCAAGATGTCAGCAGGCCAAAAAGGATAGCATGTCCAGGAAAGAAAGAAATGAAAAGCCAAGATCATTTTCGGATAAAATCATACCAAAAAAGGAGCAACAGGAATCCTTGAATAAAGATGAGATCCAAGTCAGTAAATCTGTTAGAGAAATGCGAGAAAGAGAAAAAAAGAAGGAGGCAGAAGAAGTAGAACGATTGGAAAAGGAAGATAAGGTGAATGCTCAATTGATCATGTGGAAAACTGGGAAAGAAAGAAATCTGAGAGCTCTACTAGGATCATTAGAGTTGATTTTGTGGTCAGGTATTCAGTGGAAAGGAGTGACAATAAATGAACTGTTGGAGCCAAGGAAATGTAAAATGATGTACATGAAAGCTATTTCAAAAGTGCACCCTGATAAAGTAAGTTGAATACAAAAGAAAAAAAAAAGACTGACATCCTTACTTTAGCTTTCTTCAAAAGCGACTGTCGAACAAAAATTACTTGCTAGTGGCATATTCACTACCTTAAACCAAGCTTATGATACCTTTAGAACAGATAATAATTTATAGCAATAAACCTGTCATTTTCTTCTAGTTTGTATATAAACACAACAATATCTCACACCTACACCTCTTTATGTTACTCAGCCATATTCAACCTAATCTCTAATTCAATTTTAAAAAAAAAAAAAATGTCCAGCAATGTCATGAGATCCAATTCTTTGGAAAATGTCCAAATAAAAAATTCAGTTGATCAAGATTTTATCTATTAGCGTGTTTCAATCAACGCAATAGGATATAGACGAACTAAAGTATTACACAAAGATAGCAAGAGGGAAAAGGAACACAATGGGAAATCAGAGAAACTTACTAATGAACCCTATTTTATTACAAACTACAAGCGATCTCATCATAAACCATATATTCTCATTTTTCTATTGTCTCTTTTTTTTTTTTTTTTCTTTTTTTTTTCTTGGCATAAACTGATAATCTATAAATTACGCTCACCTAAAATAAGATTTTTTTTTTTTTTTGCCCTGAATTATCCTTTGTATCTCAGAAAAAGAAGCAAATCATTTTCTACTTACAAAATAAAAGAATAACAAAGATAAGTCGCACTTTTTTTTTTTTTTTAATATTCAGGTACTTGATATGAGAGATGAAGTTTCATTTAAAAACAGTGAACAACTAAAAATAGAATAAGAAAAAAAAAAAAAAAATCAGAAATTAAAAAAAGGCTGTAAAGTATCGCAATGTCACACAAATATTTAGGCATAATAACATCTTTTCTCCTTTTATTTCAATTTCTTTCTTTCTTTCTTTTCTCTTTTGAATAATGACAACTCAATTAGATCATATGCTTTACGACCTTGAAAAACAAGTACATGAATTTAATTTGGTATAAAATAATAAAATATATTTTATTTATTTATTTATTGTTTTTATAGAATTTAAATGAACGTGAACCAGTCTTGACAGATATTGTTCAATCAGGTAATAATAATAATAGATTAGATATTAAACATAGATTGACTAGAGAAAAGAACAGAAAGACGCCATCCCAAATATGAAAACAACGTGTCTTTACAACAAAACTCAGACAAACATGACGATGATGTTACGATTGGAAGTATGTTACAACGCTCAGCTACAGTGGGCAGTCGACGTACACCAAATGAAAATGTCGGCTTGAGGCATTCAAAATCAGTGAGAGGATTGGTCAGAAGCACAAGTAATACAAACATGAGAAAAAAGTTTAACGATCCATCCATTCCTCCAGTCCCTCCTTTACCCAACGAACAAGACTTGCAAAAAGTATTGCTTGAAACTGAGCAACAATCAAAAACAGAAAATAATCGAATTGAGGTAAAATAAGGGGGGGAAAGAAAAGAGAATGAAATTAAACCGCCTCTTTTTTTTTTTTTGTAGACATCACCCACATTAGAGATGAACAGTAATACAGGCCATGTACAAAATATAAAGACTTTAAATACAAGAATATACATTGATGATGCTAATAATCATCGAGTTGTACAATTAACTAATCTTTTGACATCTGCTATGGTGATACAGTATTTGAAAAAGAAGGGTCTGCTGGACCCTTCAAACGATTGGACATTATTTGAAATTGCAAATAGTCATCATGTTGGTAAATACATCCATGACTTATAATGTTCCTTTGTTCATCTTGTCAATAGAACGTCCACTGAGAGAATGGGAGCTTGTATTTGATATTGTGAGTACTTGGGAGCCTGATGGAAATAATGCACTTTTAGTCAAGAAATATTCATACCATCACACACTCACATCAGAGGTAATGAATAAGCTATAAACAAAGAAAGAAGGTCTAATGATCTGCAGAGCATCTTTCAAAAAACAATTCAACCCATGTACGGTTGGCTATTGATTGAATACAAGAAAGGAAAATGGCAGAAACGATACTGTTTTGTTAAAGACAATGCTATTTATCATGCTAAAGACAAGGTACTGTTCATCTAGAGTTGAACAAAACAACTAACTTTCGAAAAGGGAGCAAGTTCTTCTATTTTATGTCATTTGGCTTCCTATGATGTCTATACTTTACTGCAACCATTAAAGATGAGTCCCACACCCTTTGTGTTTGCTATTAGAGCACAAGATAGGGCAAGTATCTTTGAAAAAGAAGGTGATTATATTCGCTTTATGGCAACAGAAGACCAAGAAGAAATGAAACAGTGGGTTCTAAGCATAAGGCATGCAAAGGTAATAGCATACTTTATAAGACTTTCTTGTATTTAATACTTGTAATAAATAGAGCCAAATTCAATATCAATATCATCCTAACCGAGTCGCTCATCCTTTGGTATCAATCCAGAATGAAGAGAAAAAAACACAGGACGACAGCAGCCCAACCACACCACTGTTACGCAGACAGAAATCGACCAAGGTATTCCCTACCATGTCTCGTAGTGAATCAAGTCGTAGATTAGATGATAAAAAGAAACCAAGAGCACTCACACGCAATCCTACCATCAAAAGGGACGAAGACAGTCCACTGATCGATTGCTTTGATCCACCCAAGTTCATCAAAGGATCTCTACTCGCTCAGGAAAAAGAAGGACAGCAGCAGACGAACGAAGAAAACAATACGCTCATTCAAATTGATGATAAAGTCAAATTCGCTAAAGGATCTTTACTTGCTCAAAAAGAAAAGGATGTGCCTGCAAAGATCAAGCGATCAAAAAGTGTCCGAGAGTTACCTTCGGCAGCAGAACATAGTGAGGGAGGTATGAGTCGCAGGCATATGTCATTAAGAAGAAAACCCACAGTGAAGAAGCTAAATGATGCTGTGCCTTTACCTTCCAACAGTAACACACTGCTTCAATTGGACGATACACCCGAGTCGTTTCATTCAAGAGAATTACACGGTCGTCATGTAAAACCCTTGTTGAATTTTGATGAACGTGCTTCAAGAAGATGATGATAAAAATAAATTTATTCTTTATTGATGAAAATCAGTGTTTAAACTTGAGGGAGATGCTGTATTCTTGTCTTGTGTAGTGTTTTGTATATTGTCTTGATGATAATTTTCATTGTTTGGTAATTTTCCAGCTTCTTGTAATTCAGCAATTTCAGCAGCAGCTTTAACAACGCGTTCAATAAACAATGCTTTTTTTTTTCTCACGACTTACTTAGAAATCGACCTCCAGGACCTCTTGGGCGCCGCATAGCATGTTTATGTCTACTTTCATGAAGATAAGGTTTTCTTGTTCTCTCGAGTTTATGCATTTCTTCCAGTTTTAAACGAGCAGCACGTCTTTTGAGAATACGGTGATATTGTTTGGCGTTTACATACAAAGGTTCTTCTTCTACTGTAGACTGTTGAGGAGGTTGTGTTTGTGGTTGTGGTGGTTGTGGTGGTTGGGTTATGATCACTTCACCATTCGTACCTCTATAAATAATATTACCTCCTTGGGCTGGTTGACTATTCATCATAAGGGCGGAACCTGTCAAAAAAAGGTTGAGTGGATATGATAGGGCAATACTCTCTCCCAATAAGAACCGTCTGTTGGCAAAAAAAAAGAGAGTGTAAAGGAGACCAACAAAAAAGTTTTCTATTTGGTGGGAAAATTCAATAGGATACTCTGACGTTGCATTCGGAGTTGATAAATAAGGATTAAAAAAGGAAATGGACCTTGCTCTTCATCAATGAAAACTTTTTTTATGAACGCTTTCCAAGTCTATGCTCACCATAACGAAATTTATTTACATGTCAAACAGCATACAGATAATAGCCAGAAATGGATTGTACAATTAATATCCAAACAGAAGGCTGATCAGCACGATTTGGACCTTTTACATAAAATATTAAAACACACCCGATCCTGTCATCTGTGTCCTGCAAAGCAGCTTATGGAGGAAATTAAATCTTTTATTCTATCACAACTGGACATCTCAACGCAAAAGCCCACCCTGCCACTACTCGTTTGTCTGATCGATCTCGTCAAGAATCATGCTCTTGATTGTGATCATTGGCTGATAGAGATGGCTTGCTCTCTGTGGTATGAACCATCGATCAACACTGTCAGAAAGGCCATGGAACTCTGCAGACGAGTACAAGACAGGCTGGAAGAGGCGGATGTTACGCTTGTGACACACATCCTTCGTTACATCTCACACTGTCAATCCTCACTTGACATGCAGGACATTGACCGTTTTCGATCTGGGGAATACACTGAATTCTTTTATACACCCACCTCCATCGTGTGTGATAGGGAATGCATCAAGTTATTAGTACAAATCATCCTGTCCTTGTTATTCAAGTTGTCCAATCATGCCATCTCACAGCAATTGACCGATAAGGCACAAGAGATCTATGCTCTGAATCCATCGGCATTTTTACCCCTCTTGTTTGATATCTGTTGTGCCAACGATGACGATACGATTCAGATCTTAAATACCGTACTCTTGCTATTTCAAGAACGACCCGAGACACACGTCTTTTTTGAATCTCTTCAGATCAATCCACACATACTTTTTACTTTTTTTGTCTATCGATGCGGTAGCTCGCATGATATCTTGATTGATTTGCTCTTGGAAAACGATTCAGATTTCCTCTCGTACTTTCACCAATACATCATCTATGCTCAAAAGGACATTTCTACCTTCAAGTCATCCCTCACCTACATCGATCTGGATACCCTACAGGCTATTTTGATCAATACAATACGAGTATTAGAAGGAAATGGGTTTCCTTACAACACGAAACCACTGATAAAAAGGTTAACACAATTACAAGACCAGCTGTTTGGTGTTTAATAAATAAAATTTTTCCCTTTATTCCTTTCCTTGTTTTATTTCATATGAGAGAAAAGAGGGGGGATGGTGTGCAAATATTTATATGTTCATAGTATCTACAAGAAAAAAAATTTCATGAAAAATGAGAGCAAATAGACCAAATCTTGCCTGCCAATCTTGGTCTTGATTCTGCGATCGAGTGCAATTCCTTTTCGAATGGTTTTAAATAACCTGCGCCTTCAGGATCTTGGGATATACAATCTAATAAAAAGCAAGCGGCCAAGGCGATGCCTTGTACATCTTGATTGCAATCCACACTTTCTATAGATTCCAGTGAGGAAGAGGAAGATGGTGTAGAAGGAGATGAGCTCAATTCGGGGCTAGGACAGCGAGTTTCAGGGATATAGACGTGGGTTTGGAGGTGAGATAGAAAGGCGTCCTTGTTGGAACTATAGCCTGTACAGGAGGACCACTGGCAATAGTATTCTTCTTCGGCTCCTGTAGATGAGATGTGGCTGGAAAAAACGTGCTTTTGAAGCGTAAAGGCGTCTGTAAATGAATATGAACAATTGTGCCACTCGCATGTAAAATGGGGTTCTGTACACAAATGGTTGAGTGATGCTTATTTACTAACTTTTAAGGGAGACTTACGATCCTGTAGAATGTTTGTCTTCATCTGAATGCCAATGATATCTAAGCCTTGAATAACCGGACCGTTGATCTTTTGTACGCAATTCTTGGAATAAGCAGACGAAAAGGCGATCTTGATAACTGTATAAAATCCTTCATCTTTAGTGCTTTTTCTAACCTAAACCTTGCCTCATAAAGCATATAAATATCGTCAATGGACAGAACGCTACTTTGGTCCGCTACTTCAAATTTATCCTTCAACCTATTTTCAAAACATAAGCATTCTTCTTATTTTTTCTTAATCCATCCGATTTACCATCCCAAACATCGAAACGGTTCATCCAAATTATGGTATATTGTTAAATCCGGCATACGTGGTATCGCTGATTTTGTCTGCCCTTTAAACATCTTGGCCGAATCGGGCGAGAGCAAAGCCCAATCCTGCTGCACAAAGCGTGTTGTAAAATATTTTGACTTGGTCAATAAAAGTGCAATCAATAAATTAAATACGCCGCCGTGGCAAAGCTTTAGAAATTCGTGTCGACACTCTGCAGATATCTTGACATACTGATACGTGTACTCCAACACGGTACCTACCAATTCCTCATCATCTGCCAACAACATCTGGCTTGTCAATTCCAATACAGGGCTGTGTGCCAAGTGTGTATGATTCTCGGACGAAACAGAGAGCCAGGTGAGGGTCCGAATGGATCCAATCAGCATGTATCGATCGTGCGCTGTAATCAATTTATAAAGCGAGACCAAGAATGGATCCTCATTTGAGACCAGTTGTATATGGGGTGCAATGTTTTCCAAGATGTCGACCGAATGCCTTCCAATTTCAACATGACCAGCCATGAGGGCGATTTCCAAGCTTTGCAAGATCACATTGTTGACGGATTGTGTGTTTGAGAGGACGATGACGCATTCCTTAATGAATGAAAAGTTGCGCAAAGTATGAAGCACCTTGAGCACAGTACTCAGTTCCGGACTGCTATCGTGGTGTCCATGATCATTTTCGCCCATGATTTGATCAATCACGCTGTAATTCATTTGACGGGCGTGATAAGCTGTGGCGAGTTGCATTAAGCCTGTCTCGGCTAAGGAAATCAGCGTTTCTAATAAGAGTGGGGTGGTACCCAGATCAATTTTTTGAGGACATTCGAATGAATACTGAACCACTTGGTTAAGGGCCCATTCGATATCTGATTTTCTTCCAAACTGTAAAGCAAACAGAATACGATCTTTCTCTGTCACATGATTGTGTGTAAGGTTTTTTACAAGCGCGTTGCTACTGGATGGTTTCTTTGGTCTGGTAGGTGTCTTTTTTTCAACTTGTCGGTAAGCTTTTCCAGCCAATGTTGAAGCTCTGTGTGCATGAGGCCCCAATAGTTCTTTGGGTGGCTGCCAAGCTTTATTCCATACTTTTTCTTCTTCATAACCAAGCTACGTATATTATAAGATCAGAATGAGGCTGCAATTGAATACTTATACGCGTTTTTACCAAGTTGCGAATGTATACACCTTTTAGAATGTATGCACTGTTGGTACATGTCGAACGAAAATTGAATAGATTTCCCACTTGTTTCCAACCTCTATTTTTCGTTACTTCGTCAAATCCTCCGGCATCTACAACGACTTGAAATATTTTATAAAGATCTAGTCTTCTTCCACCTAATACTGGTTCAGCAACTAAACGTGTTCTATCCTAAGGTGTTAAGCATTGTTTAATGTATAACATGCTCAATATATACCCTTTAGACTCATGAAACTGTTGAAGCTCTTGAATAAACTTGACATATTCCGGTGTGCGGTCTATTGTATCGGGCAAGTGGACCATTTTATTGAAGAAAGGTTTTCCTTTTCTTCCTTCTAAACTGGTTTAATTTTTGCAAGTGTTGTGTCTCTGTCAAGTAAATGAGAATTTCAAAAAAAAAAGCTTAAATACAAGAGCAGAAAAAAAAAAAGACCGAATGTGGCTTAAAATAAAAAATGGTGTGTGTGTGCCTGAATTTTATTTATTTCATGAATGCTTGTTTTACTTTTTCCAAAAAGATATCATCCTTGTCAGGTTCGTTAAGCTCCTTTTGTATCCAAGGCATATGAGAACGAATTGTTGAAATCATTTTTTCTAATTTAGTTTCATTTGTGTCTTGTTTCCACTTTTCATTGAATGTTTCTTTTTCAAATGATGCTGCTTGCATGAAATTAAGCTAATAAAAATAATAAAAGAAATATGCTTGGTTATGAATTAAGTCTTCTTTCTTTTTCATTGTTCGTACCAGTCTTTCTAATAGCTCATCAGTCATTGTTTCGTTCTCTTGTATATTGTATAGCAGCGATTTGTCGTTGTTTGAATCGTTTGTTTGAAACCAGCGGACAGATTCAATAGTGTCACGATAAGGACAAACAACAGCGTCTACCAACAGTTCATCATTTTGATAAAGTGTGCATTGACTATTATCTGGCAAATGATACCATCCTACCACTTTTAAATCACGCTTTTCAATCTGTTGCCTTGTTTCAATGGCACTTTCAGGGTCTGCTTCCTTTGATGCAGTGCAAGGATATGCTTCACGTACCACGATATCTATTATCATAAAATATTATTTTTTAAAACACGCTTTAGCAATCTTTCTTTACGTTTTGTTTCTTTATCCCATTCACCAGCCAAGAATCCAACAACGCTTGTTGCCATCAAATGGGCATGAAAATCCATGGTTAATAACGCGTTGGAATGAACAGTGATTTGATAAAGTTGAGAATCAGGTTCGCTACAGCCAATTTTGTTAACAATTTTGATATATAAACCTAATACAATGTTACTTGTTCTTTAAATTTTCTTTATCAGATATAGTTGGATCGCTTGCTTTATCAGATGTATTTGTTCTATATTACAAAAAAGAAAAACTAGGGTTTTTTTTTCATTGTTTAAAGAGAATCCAAATATGTGTTCTTACAAAGATTTATTTTCCGCAATTTTCAATTCCTTTGTTTGCCGTTCTACTTTGTCGATTTTATTTGCTGTCATTGATTTTAAATAAGGCTTTGCAGCTGCAGAGTTTGGATCCAGTGGCTTTCCTGATAATGTATATCCATCACCTGTTTCTTTTACTTTAGGTGGTAAAGGAATATTGTCTCTAAACATCTTTATGAAATGTTTCTGAGCGTGGCTTCGAATAGAATTGGCATCTCTTGTAGCAACATGAGCTTGAAGCTAAAAGAAATGTTAAGGAAGATTGGTGGATGTTGATGTCTATACCTTGGTCCAATCTCTTCCGAATAGTTCCAATCCCTCCAAAAAATTTTTTTCTTCCAAGTCAGTATATACGCCTGTATTATAACCTTCAGGTACAGGCTTCCTTGGCTTTTTATTGATAGCGCATGACTCTTTTATTTTTTCTCCTCCTCCTTCTTCTTCTTCTTCTTCTTCATCCTCTACTACCTTAGTAACCATCATCTTTCTCTTACGCCCTCTTTTCATTACTATCCTTATTATAAATAATCAGGTTGAATAGACACTGGAAAGTTACCTTCTTTTTTAACATGATTCATGCGACCCTTTTTTCGAGGATCAAACTCATCTTCTGAGTTATCTTCATAACTATCATCTTCTTCCTTGATGTTATTATCATCATAATAATAATCTACTCCTCCTTGATATAAGGCGTCTTCAGCCAATAACTGAGCTATTAAAGCAGAACTCATTTCTTCTTCTTGTGCTTTTGAAATGGGGTCTGGCATTTTATGTAGATATTAAAAGAGAAAAGCAAAAAATAAAAAATAAAAAATAAAAAAATAAAAAATAAAAAAGGACGCGATTGTGTATGGGTGTAACTGATGGTAGACTACAGAATGTGTATGGTACACGTCATCTTGTTTCAAAAGAAGTACTACAAAGTTTATTTGCACTAGATTATATTCAGTTTATGATTTGATATCAAATGATATTTTACAAGTGAGGATGAGTTGACATTAAGAAATCACATGGTGTACGTCATGTTTGTTATAAAAGTGCCTTTTTATTATTATTGTTTCCCTTTTTTCCTATTTTAAATAATAATGTTTAAAAAGATTTTTAAATGCAAAAAAATAAAAACAAACCAACTAAAAAAGAAAACACAAAGATAACGATGGATCAAGCTTCTTTAGCTATACTCAACCGACATTTTTCTCCTTTGTCAATAAGAGTAAAGTCACCTTCAGATCTACTAGATGCCGTGGGTTATCCTAAGCTGACAATTCGAAACTTGGTGACACCATCATCATCATCATCATCATCATCATCATCACCACCATCACCACCATCACCACCATCACTGCTACCACAACCAACTCGTCTTGTAGAAAAAACATTAATAGAACAACAACCATCGATTGATGAAGAAGAACTATATCGTTTACATAAAAAATTAATAGAATTTGAACATGAAAGAGATATTTGGCAGCAAAAATTAAATGCGTACAGATTACGTGAAGAAAGATTGAGAAAGATGATTGAAGACAACCAAGCAGAGATCAATCAATTGTTATATAAAAGTCAATCAGATACAGAACATAGCGAAGAAGAGGATGATGATGACGTCTATTATTATTATCCTCACTATTATTATTATTATAGTTATCCTTATTATGATTCTTATTACTGAATCCCTTTATTAATAATAAATTTACATAATCGAACAATCCGTCATATCCTTCTGAACTACTCTTTTAATCATCGGCCAATCACTTCTACAAGCAGCAAATTCAAATAAATCTTCTACTCTCATCAATCCATGATATCTTTCCAAGTCATGAATAAGTGATTTAATATCTGAAGCTGATTCGATAATATAAATATTGGCTAATGATTTCAAAGCTAAAAAGTAGGTTGTACTGTCTTTTTGATGAAGTGATGAAATAAAATTATAATAGGCATTCATATCGCTAATATATCGAAATCCACCTTGTTCATTCACTGTTTGTGACTTCAAATGTTTACACAAGATTCTATTTAAAAACATGTTAGCTCAAATCAAACAACATTGACTACTTTACTCAAAGAATCGTCGACAGATTTCACTAAAAAACAAGTCCATTGTTCCCTTTTCGGCTGCACCTGCCAATATGGAAGTATTTGCTTTTAAACATTGAATAGTATCTTCACAAGCCTATAGAGATCATTTAATCATAGGCTATATTGCTCTTTTCTATTGTTTACCTTGGTTGGTCTTAATTCAGGGAATACATTAGGTGGTGGATTATAATCTTCTTTGGCTTGTTCATGAGTCAAAATGAATTCTACTTGAGATAACAAGACTTGAATACCACGGTCCATTCCTTGCGCTACACAATCATCTAGCAGTCTTTCAAACGCCTTCTTTTCTTTGTTGACATCATTCATAAAATCTAATTTGTCTATATGCTTTGTCTATACTTTATTGAGTATCCTATATAAATCAACCCATTGTCAATTAACTTACAATTTCTTCATCGTAATAGAGTTGAACCATTTGCTGAATGACGTCAGCCACATGAACAAGTTCAAATAGTTCAGTTAACGGTGGTACATCTTCACTTAGATTATAAGGATTAGGTTTATAAGTAGATAGCTGAGCCATTGCACTAATAAAATCAAATGAGTTAAAGATAGGGTTGATCATCATCTTACCTTTCAAAACCAGGTTGTATGTGAGATGCGCCCAATGTTTTTAATAACTGAGTAAATATTTGCTCATATGTCTTTTGTATATCTGCCTTCATTCTTCCTGGAAACCCAATATCAATAAATTGTTCTACTCTTCTTTCTGATTCCTTATTAATATGTATCAATTGAAGTGATATTTCTAATGAGAGATGATCTTGAAGCATATCTAATTCTTGTCTTGCAAATTCTAACTGAACTGCTGCATCCTTTGTATTCTCAGATGAAGCAGTAGAAGGAGCTGTAGAAGAGACTGAATTTGTAGAAGATCTTTTTTGGCTGATACTAGATGACGATCTTTGGAAGGGTGAAGCGATAGTAGTAGCTGCAGTAGAAACAAAATCTACTGGTAACGAAATTACTTTTTTGAACGCGTTCAAATAATTTCTTTTAAATGTTTCGCGTGATTGATTTGTAAGACGTGCAGAGAGATCTACGACTGTAGCTGACCTATTATTCTATATAGATTTAATACTAGCCAAAGTATTATTCTATTATTTATTACCCATTCTTCAATATGTCTTCTCGTCACTCTTTCTGCATACTGACTTTCCTCATAAAGATAATCATCCAAAAATGGTAAAAATAACTTGAACAATAAATTCACACCCCGATCCTTTTCAATCCTTTCTGGTAAACTTTCATCCTTTGTCAGAACATCAATCACTTTACGAGTAGAATCCAATACGATTGACATTGTCTTTAAATATACTTTAACATCCATTTGAATCGCTTTTCCTAATAGATGAGCTACAAATTCCGCCACCTAACCATTCATGTTTATAACTCTTTAATAAATAATAAAAAAAGAAAGAAAAGGGGAAATACCTTACCACATCTTCAAATACTCGATCTACAAAGAGATAAAATACATCCATTTTACTTGGAAATATTTCTGAAATTAAATTGGATTGCTCTTTTAGGTCGTCTGTTAATAATAACATGAGCTTCTTGAAAGGTGTCAAGTCATCCGCTGATTCTCTATTTAAATCATGAGCAATAGGCACAATGGATCATTTAATATGATAGACTTACACAAAATTGTCTTCTGGTTTAAATGGATTATCGTAAAATATAGAATGTTTTTGTATATAAGTTTGAGTACAGATGAATCCACCATTCAACATGATTAAAGCATTTGCAAATGTTCTCATACTGTCTACATCACGAGCATCATAAGCTATTTCAAATTCATGTAAGGCTGCACTCTCAAAGTATTGTGACAGTGCATCTACTGCTTCATTCAACTATATCATATCAATAAATTATCAGCACTCTTCTTTACTATTCTGTCCTTCTCTCTTACCTCTTTCCAGTCCTCCATCACACAACACTGGCCCAATCCGATCAGTAGATTAATGATCTGTCCACACACCTCGGGTTGATTCCCATAATCTTGCAATACTTTATTCGATTCCTTATTGTTATCCCTCAAATCCACATAATAGGGTATCAACTGCTTATAAAGTGTTTTAAATCTTTCTTTGGATAATCCAGTTGATTTTGCTCTTGCACGCGCTTCAAAGGGATCAGTCAACATACCGGGTATCAGTGTATTTAATGGTTTGTTATTTATATAGAGTTTATCTTTAGCATCAATAAGTGAACCCGTCGCACCTGTTCCTTCTATTGTTATTATGAGTAACCTGTTCAATATTCATCTGTTTTATTTACCAAACATAGCAGTAAGTGCTCCTGTATCATTCTTTAACATGATGCGCAACTTTTCATCCCAAATTTCGTCGTCATAAACTAATACTTTAAATCTTCTTGAAACAAGTGCTACATTAGCAAGTGATGGTATAGGTAAATAACTAAATATTCTTAATAGAATATCAGGTGGAATCGATTTATTTGTTGGTTCTTCTTTTATCATAGTTTATACACAGGAACAGAGAGAGAGAGGGAAAAAAGGGAAAAAAAAGATGCAACCCTTGTTTAGAAAGGAGTTATGCAACTGTACTGGGAATTAAAATGATACGTGGCTTAAGGTTTTCCTTCCGAAAAAAAAAAAAAAAGTGTAACAGAGATACTTCCTTTATGAAAGCGTCATTTTCACTTGTCGATAATCAAAAGAATTCCTTTTTTTTCCTTTTTTGATAGGATAATCTCAATAAATACTTTTTTATATTTGAATTCTCGGCTGTATTCTTGAAATATAAGAAAATCTTATTGTATTAGTTCAAAGTCAGAATAGTACATGCGAGAAGAAAGAAAAGAAGGTTTATCGTGTACAACGTTCACTTTTCTTCTTCTTTGGTCACTAAAGAAACGATGAGGCTGTTAGGTTCACAGCCCAAATCAGGTCAGGAAACAATTGAATTTGACCCATTTTCCATATCAGGAACTTGTTCGATCAAAAAGACAACTTTAACCGGAAAAAAAAAAAAAGGGCTACAGTATCAAGCTGATCAAAATCTGTTTTTTTATTGGCCAGTCGTCTTTTGGATCGAAACTGATTCACTTGCTCTTTTTTAATACAACCATGGACACTTGCAAAGAAAATACAAAAAAAGATGGAAAAGGGAGCTTATATCGCTGCCTTTTATTGTTCATAGTGCTATTAAAGTAAGTCGATCTGAAGCACCTACCCGCTTAGTAGAGCTACCCTCTCCAGCCATGGATTTGAATATTTTAAAGCAAACACGTCATATATACACCAACAGTGTCCAAAAGTTTATGGTGATGGACAAAAAGAAGCATGAAAATATGTCTAACATATGAAAAGCCAATATTAAACAATTTTAATAGATATATTTGCATGTTTGAGGATAATCTTTTTTATTATTATAATTGCTATTGATGACGACTACTTTAATGAATAAATGATTAATGAACACATTAATTGTCGTCTTTTTCTTTTTATTTCTTAAAATGTTGAACGAGCCATCCTTATCATTATTGGCATCTACAGTAAATACCATTGACAGAAGTGAAACACCTGCAAGACCAATGACAGCCATGAGTACAATTACAAAAAGACCTAAATGTCTAATGGCTATTACAGAAGGAAGGGGCATTGCCATCGAGATTGGCATTTGTCTATTTGATATGAATAGTTGTGAGTGCACTTTATCACAAGTAAGGCGACTTATGCATCCACATAATCAATGTGGTGCTAACTCCAAAGGCTAGTTTGCTGATACTCCTACATTTACAAGAACGTTACAAAAGATTGACATAAATGATCCACAAAAGATATTAATGACTTCAAGGGAGGCCAGTGAAAGCAATTCGTCATTGTATCAGTTGATCGAACAATATTATTCACACATCTCTATCATTACTTTATCACGCAGATGTTTTAATGATGGAGCAGGCATTGATTATATAAAAAATATGGATTACAAGAAGACGTTCCTGGCTTACTTGTTGGTGTATCCCCAAAGTAAGCAGTTATATAATTTATTTTACTCTTTTATATAATATCTTTTTAATAGGTTTTATTGTTTGGCAGCTACTTCAGGCACATTCCGTTTTATATTAGAGAATGAAGACTTTGTGTTTGCAGATCACACAATCAAATTCTCTTATCAAGGTGCAGAAGGTATAAAAAAACTATTTAGTTTTTATAGAAAATAATGCGAAAGGTAATCTTTGTTGTAAATAGGAACGGTCATGATTGGTGAGTAAAGAAAGAGAAGTTTGTATTTAATGATGCTCAATTCCTTGCAGACTCTATTACGGCTAGAAATCTGGAACTTGTCACAAACACAACCAACACACGTACGGAAAATACACTTTTGGGCATCCTTGACAAAACATGTACTCAGATGGGCAAAAGACTACTTCGGATGAATATCCTGCAACCGCCCTGTTGTCTAGACATCATCACGGACCGTTTGGATGCTGTAAATGAATTGTTTGAGAGTGAAGAGGGCTTGTTTAATATCCAATCCTCATTGAAATCCCTGGTGGATCTCGATCATACGATTGCATTCATCGTCAAGGTGCCCAAAGTGGATCGTAAAGTGAGTAGGAAACAAACCTTGGCGGTACAATACTCAGAATCAAAGATAAATCAAGTAATTGGATTGAAGCAAACAGTCAAGTTTATACAGAATGCTGTGTCTTATTTGCCATATAAGGATGATAGTTGTATTTTAATAAAAACAATACACAAGGTAAATAACAAAACGAGTGTAGGGGGTATGTTCTATTCCAATAATCTCTGTAGATGTTATCCGATCCTGCCTTTAGTAAACAAAAGTACATGCTATTTTCATAACAACACTGATAATAAATAGACGAATTTGAAAATGCAATCAGTAATGTTATTAATGAAGATGTCAGGATTCAAAAGACAAGCTTGGGTATTAGGAATCAGAAATGTTATGCAGTCAAGGTATCAATGTGACATATATATATTTGTGTATTGTTCTGACTTGTCTCTCTTACTTAGGTTGGTGTCAATGGTTTACTAGATGTAGGCAAGTAGTTTTATATAGGAAATATGTATTTTGAAATAAACACAGCATATACATAGCAAGACAAGCTTATAAAGAAGCCATAGAAGATATTTATGAGCTAGTAGTCGAGTACTCTGGTATATAAAAACATGTATCAATTTACGTATTAAACTTATCATTTTCAAAAGAAAGTACCAAATTAAATATGAAACCCCAATTTAGTGCTTCGAATGGGTTCTTTATTCAAATGTCTACAAGTGAACTGTCGGATGAGGACGGCAAGATACTTCCTGCAAACTTTATTAATGTTATCAAGAAGAGAAAAGTGCTTCAGTTTACAACTTTGGAGCTGGTAAAAGAAACTAAGACAGTCACCTAAAAAGCTAATTATAAAAGCTTCAGAAAAACAGTAGAATGAATGAATCATTAGCAGAAGTTTATTTGATGTCTGATAAGTAAATATGACCATCTTGTTTTTTATTGGAATTTAAACTTTTATAAAATAGAACTATATCCGAGTTATTACAACTCTTTAGAGAGAATATCAACTTTTTATATAAGGCATCGGAAGCCATCGCCATCTTGGACATGCTTGCATCGTTTGCATCAAATAGACTCTCGTATAACTACAGTAAGTTAGTTATCGCATTTGCTCTCTTTTTGCCAAATTTTCATGATTATTAGTTCGCCCTGATTTTTCAGGTACTTTGGCCATCAAGTCAGGCCGCCATCCCATCTTGGATCATATCTTGACGTTTCCCTTAGTACCCAATGATACATTTGCTTCACTATCAAGCAGTTTTCAAATAATCACTGGACCTAATATGAGTGGTAAATCAACCTATTTAAGACAGATTGCTTTATTGAATATCATGGCTCACGTTGGATCATTGTAAAAACAAAAGAAATTGTATGAATGCTTTTTGACTTTTGTTGTCTAGTGTACCTGCTGAATACGCATCGTTTAGACTTTGTGACCAAGTAGATAAGCATGCACATTACAAAGAATATGCTGACAAGAAATAGATTCTTTCTAGATTAGCAAACGATAATGCCTTTTCCGATATTGGCACTTCATCCTTTATGACAGAAATGAGAGAAACAGCCTACTTGCTACAAAATGTTACAAATTCCAGCCTTGTCATGATGGATGAGCTTTGCCGTAGTACTTCACCTATCGACGCCTTAGGCATAGCAGCAGCCGTTTGTGAAGAATTGATTCAAACCAAAGTATAATCCTTTTATTAATATTTGATTTTCTCTTATATGTTGTTTAAAAGGCATTTTGCTTTTTTGCGACTCATTTTCATGAATTAACAAGAACTTTGGTTATTTATCCAAATGTAGTCAATTTACAATTTAAAGTCGATGTGAAGGTAAAAAAAAACACATTTTTCCTTTTTGATTTACTAATATTATTTAAAGATGAACAATAGGGATTGTTTAATTGATTATCAATATAGAATTGAGGATGGAAATTTATCTACAGAAAATCATTATGGTTTTAAATAGACTGAACAAAACAGCAATAAGCTAATTCTCTTTTCAAATTTAGGGCTTCAGACTGCTCAGTTACTCGGCTTACCTAAACAGGTTTTGTCTGCAGCTTATGAGATTGTCAAGGATGTGAGTATATCATGTTATATTCTTGACATGGCCTAATTTATGTTTGATAGCTAAAGAAAGATAAGCAAATTTTCTATAATAATGAAAAGACAAAGGAAATAACAAAAGAACGAAGATTACTTTGGGTAATAGATATTTAAATGAAAATAACGTCTGATAAAGTATGTAGTTTGCAGATAAAATGCTACAGCTGGATCAAGCCAATTTAAATAATGAACAACTATTTGAACAAATAGTAAACCTTCAAGATAGTATGCTTAAAGAATCTTTATAATTTTATTATTATTATTCATATGTAACCATAAGGATTACAAATAAAGGGATGCTGCAAAAATGATATCTCTGTGAATTCTGTTGATGCCTTCAGAAAACTTGTTCTCTAATTCAGTATTACCAATACTTTTAGCTGCTGCACACATTTGTCTTAAGAGTTCCTCAAGACGTCTGAACACACGGATAAGTGAACCTTCATATACCGTGGTCATTTTACAAATCTGTGAAAACTTGGCACCTTGACACCAAGCAAACACAACATCCATCAGCTCTGGTTTGAACTTTGCAACATATTCCTCTTCATCCAAAGGCATTTTACATTCAGTAGCTACCTTAGCAATTCTACGAGCTGTTTCTTGCATTAATCGAAGAGGTGCTGACAATTCTTCTTGCAACTTAGCTCGGACATCCACTTTTTCATCAAATACAAAACAACTTAAGACAGCCACAGATTGATCCACTGTAAGGTCATTAAATACACCTTGGAAGATCATTTCTGTTAATAGCAATTCATCACCCGTACTGATTTCACAAGCTACACGACCTTTCATTTCTACAACGTCTGATGAAGTAGTAAATCCTAATCTATTAAAAGAAATACATCAGATTTTTTTTTAGAAAAGAACAAAAAAGTTACCTTCGCATCACACGTTTTCTGTTTTTAAGTTCCTCTAATTGTACGATGGATTGTGCATCAACAAGCTTTCTCTTTAGGCTCTTCATTTTATCAACAATCTCCATTTTTTTTGTATAAACCTCGTACATGTTTGGTAAGTCTTCTGATTTTGATAAAGGATGCTCCATCACTTTCTTTTCCAAGTTAAGAATCTTGCTCACTAATTTTTGAAAAGAAGGATCTTTGATGCCCATGTTATTGATAGGGTCTAATAATGGAATGTTTCCTTGGAATCTTTTTTTAACTTCCAAAATGGATTTATAAACAGTCTTGCGTGCATCGGATGACCGCAAGTCTTTGGGAAGGACAAGTCGAATGTGACTAATACTTTGAATGGCCCGTAAACTGACAGGAATAACCAATAAGTTACGATTGTCATCATTGGTGGCCGGTCGAACACCGGTAGGCTGACCAGCAGCATCTTTTGCAAGAGAGCTATCTTGAGAGCAGTTCAACAGGACATCTATAACATAATTGACTTCCCTTTCTCCGTCTGTAGCCCTCTTTTTGCCAAAGACTTTTTGATGGTTCAAAATCACACCCCAGCCAAAATCCATCTTATCATGTTCAACACGTACTAAACGACCTGGTTGCATAAATGGCAATGCATAAGTAGGATGGATCATCACATCATGTACATCTTGTGTGAAAGTATCAATCTGCTTTCGAAGTTCATAGTAACCGGAAATTTCTTCTTCATCCTTAATGATAATGCTGTTCTTTTCCTCTTCCAACTGCTTTAATTGCTTTTCAAATTGTGGGATATTGGAGTCGCTTTGGAATGTATAAAAACATTTTTCCAACATGTATTCAGGGCTGACACCTTCCACACGAAGCAAGTTCAAAATCATATTATAACTCAAATGGAAAGCAGAATTCATTCGGTCAGATTCACCCTTTACCATGCCCTTAGCAACAGCAGGCTCCATCTTTTCATCAATCATCATGATAACTACACCACGCTCATCAAGACCACGACGACCAGCACGGCCAGACATTTGGATATATTCACCAGAAGTGACCCAACGTGTACCTTTACCATCATATTTACGGACACTGGTAAAGACAACAGTCTTGGCAGGCATGTTTAGACCAATAGAGAAGGTTTCAGTAGCAAACAAAACCTTCAACAAACCTTCTTGGAATAAAACTTCGATTGTTTCCTTCATAATAGGCAAAAGACCACCGTGATGAACACCAATACCACGACGTAAAAGTGGAAGCAATTGCTGAATTTGAGGAAGTTGTCGATCGTCTTCATTTAATCCGGATATAGCATTCGTGAACACTTGAGATACCATATCTCGTTCATTCTCTATAAAATAAAATAAATATACTGTTTTTCAGCAAATTTTTTCCCATACCATCATTAAAGTCTAACTTGGACATCAAAAGTGCATTAGCTTCACATTCCTTTTTAGAAAAACTAAATACAATGACAGGGTGGTAATTCTTCATCATAACCATCTTGATGATTCGATATATATCTGCCGGTCCATCGTTTGCATTACCGCCTTTATATGTTTTGCCCTTTTTGCCGCGTGCACGAGTTCCACTAGGATCATCACCTTTTCCATCACTCAAAGCAGCAATAGCCTTTTGAAAACTATCTTCTCTGAATCGACTCTTTTCATCCACAACCAAGTGAATACCGTCACCACCAGCAGGAAATAAGTAATGTTGAAGTGGTGTAGGACGGAAATCGGTATAAACAATGTGACATGGTTGTTGATGTATTTTACAAATCCATTCTGCAAACTCCATAGCATTAGGAATAGTAGCAGATAAAAAGACATATCGAACAACATCAGGTAATAAAATAATGGATTCTTCCCAAACAACACCACGCTCTATTCAACAAAACATACTGTTAGCTATTTGCGTATAATACACACATTGATAAATTCCTTACCTGAGTCTCTCATATAGTGAATTTCATCATAAACGACCCAAGCAACTTCACGAATAACTTCAGAACCACGATATAACATAGATCTTAGAATTTCAGTTGTCATAACAAGACAGGATGCTTGAGGATTGATTGTCACATCACCCGTCATTAAACCTACGTCACCAAATTCTTCTGTAAATTCACGATACTTTTGATTTGATAAAGCCTACAATAGAGTGCTGTTAAGAAGCAGTTTCATGAAGATTAGGGGTTAATGTACCTTGATTGGAGATGTATAAATAACACGTTGCTTATTCTTTAAACACTGAGCAATAGCATATTCGGCAACTACAGTTTTACCTGCTGACGTGTGAGCTGATACAAGAACTGATTCGTTGCGTTCAATGGAAGAAACAGCTACGCGTTGGAAAGGATCTAATGTAAATGGATAAACACGAGCAGGATCGGCAGGCGGTACATGTTGAGAAATGGGTACATAGGGATAGTTGGGAGGTACTGCAACTTGATGTCTCACTTGATGACTCAATACGATCTGTTCACCTTCAGCTGCTACAGCTGCTTGTCCTTGAAGACCTGCAATGTTGGCTACTTGTCTCGAAGTCTCTTGTTCAAACGTATCAGCAACAATTGGTGTTGGTTGTTGCTCAATTTCTTCTCTCATTTTTTGCTGTTCATTATTTTCTGTTCTTTGTTTCTTGGCATTTTGATCTTCAGCGATGATACTGTTACGACGTTTTGTTTGTGTGGTTTCGTCGACATCGTCTAATATTTCTTCGTCGTCAACATCATCAAAATTATCAGTTGCTGCTTCACCACTAAAGACATTAAACAAGGATTCTTCGTCAAACATGTTCCCCTTTTTCAAAAAAAAGTGCAAAGCTCTGAAAAAAAAAAGTGCAAGTTTATTTTGTGTGGAGTACTTTTGGGCATAGTGACTTTTTTTCCTTTAGCAAATCCGGAAACTGAATGTTGCTTTCCGCCTTCTTTTCTGCAGGAAAAAAGTACGCTCTTAGATTTCCACTGAGTACGTGGTTATTTGGACTACAGGAACTTAAATTAATTTAATAAAGAGTAGATTTGAATTAGTGGTTTTCTTAAATTAAGCCTGAAATTGATTACTTTTATTGTAAGCTATAGAATTTTCAATTTACAACGACTCTGCTCTTCCTACTTTCACTAGCTGGGCCGTCGGAACATATACGTATTGTTCAAATGATTATTTAGAAAAAATCACATATACATATCACACATTTAATCTTATTCTTATGTAATCATGAGTTTTAAAGTGTTCTATATTGCGTTACTGGCACAGTCCTTTTTTTTTATAAAAAAACCAAAGCATCAAGTCAAATTACATTGAAACAAAGCACAAAGCACTCATCTTTTCTCCAAAGTCAAGTTTTCATCTACTAAGGTTTGATTTCTTAATAAATATGATATCAAAAAGATTTATTTATAACAGAGAAACCAATACATAATGGCTTTGACATACAAATCGACCATGTGGTTCATGTTGTACTCCGCCACATTGTGACTGATTTTCACTTTAGCTGGAGAGAAACATCCCCCCATGAAAGGGGTTTCCTTTTTTTTAAAAAAGCTTTCAATTCAACCATGGCCAAAAAAGCAAAAGCCAGAGTTATTCTTGTCAAATTGTTATCTTCAGCTGGTACTGGCTACAACTATATCAAAAGCCGTCCTAGAATTTCTCCCAAATTGTCAATGATGAAATACGACCCCATGGGTAAAAAAGCAAAAACGATTAATAGCTGACATGTACTGATTTGAATGGTTTTTTTAGTTCAAAAGCATGTTTTGTTTACAGAAACAAAGATGAAGAAATAATATATTAAAAACCATTTATTTTTGACATTTGTACATAAAAAACCAGTTGCGTGGAGAAGAAAATCACATTACTGATGGGTTTCCCCTTCTAGTAGTTGTGCCTCTTTAGATATTTAAAATAAAAAAAAAAGTTGCTTACTATAATACAGGAATCATTGCATATGTATGCGTGTACGTATCAAGTATACGTAACAACTAAACATCTTAAATTTTTTTAATTCATTAAAAGTTAATACTTCAATATTTTCTAAGCTAAAGACGAGAATATGCATTTGATAGCTGCCTTCCGCAGCATATTATTCTATAATCATGGCTATAACAAATGATGTAGGCCAAGGCGAGTAATTACCTGGTCATGCTTGTCAGATAATTTTTCCATTTTCGTTATTTGACTCAGTTCATTCCCGAGTTTTTTTAAACTGTACAAAATTTGTGAACAAGCAAATTTTTATATTAGTTCCGACTTATTAAGAAATAAGTGACATGTAACCAACTGTTTGGAAGCAAACAATACGGTCTAATTGTCCCCTTTTTAGTGACAAACCAATATGTTTTCCTTTTTTTTAATTCATAAAAATTTTGTTTATAAATGGCTATCTAGTGAACAAACAGTTTAAGAGCGAAAAGTCTATCTTTTATTTGAACAATAAAAAAAAGCAAAGGATTGAGTAAGTTACATAATGATAAAAAATGTAGGATGCAAATGGTGTGTGTTAGGAAATGTTCAAAATGAAAAAGGTATAATAAAGAGAGGAATATCAAATCTAATAAGGTGCTAAAGGCATAATAAAAGGATTGGCATTGATTCGTTTGGCATATATTGTTGATCATAAGTGTAATTCATAAAAACGCGTCGTTTTACGTATCGTTTGTTGTTTTGATCTGTAAACGGTTCCATATTGATAGCTGAAAAGGAAAAAGTTGGCATAAATTAAACAGTACTGACTTAGCACTTTCTTCTTGCGATTGTATATAGATAATCATTGTAATGTATAACCATTTCGCTTGTATCTACGTAAACAGGCCCCTGAAAAGTCTGAGAGTTAATCCATGTTGCTACATCTCTTTTCCATAAGGATTCAATTAAATTTTGAGTTGCTGAATCAAGAGTGACCCATGCGGATCCTGCAGCGTAAACCCATTGAACAGTCATTTTTAATATGTATTTGAATTGTTTGTGTGATTGAAAAAGAAAAAGATGAAAGCTCACTTATTTATATTTTTTTTAAAAAAAAGCCTGAAGAGGTCATCAATCTACTTGATCTGTGCACCAATAAATTTTCTGTGATAAAAGCTATGACTTTCCGATTTCGTCGCGTAGCAACAGAAGACAAGTATCTTTGTTCTTTTGAAGTTAGCCAATGAAAAAACGGTACGCGTTGTACTGCGCCATTGTGATACACGAAGCCCTGAGGATATTAGGCCAGATGATTCATTAAAGTGTTAAAAGACTCTGTGGCACAGTCTTTAAATTAAAACTGCTATTTTTAACTTTGCCTGGCCTTTGAACCCTTTTTTTGTATTGAATTTGTATCAACAAACAGAGGCAAAAGATTAAGCAGGTCATTGATTACTAGTACGGTAAATCAAGCAGGTGATGATCCGGGTGTAAATGGCTTCGCATATTAACTGCTAAGCGTATGGACAATGTGATTCAACACCCTATACTTAGAAATTTAGAGTTCTTTCTCTTCCTCTTTTATTACCAACAATGCACTGACATAAAAGTAATATACAGGTATTCAATTATTCAAATTGAGAATTTTTAAATATAGGAAATTTGAAAGTCTTTTTGTTACTATTATCTCAGTGGTCTATTGTCTGGATATTCCCCTGAATTTTAATGGCGCTCATTTGCTGCGTAAGCACGCTTATCATTATCTTTCACGTCATAATGACCAATGACAGATCTTAGGCCTGTATTGTATTAAGGTTACTTTAAATGTCAATTGTTCTGTTTGTATACGTGACACAGTGCTTATAGTAAAAAAAAAAAAAAAAAAAAGTAAAGTCAAAATTGCTCAGCGGATAAATCGGCTACTAACAGACTGTTTCCTACGTCACAAATGAGAAATTTACTGCAATCTAGTCACAGCTCGCATTTGCTCAGCTTCGCTTTGTCCATTTTCTTGTAGAAAAAAAGAAATTTATTTATACATTATAAACAGCTCTTGAAGTTAAAAGTTTCAACCATTTGTCAATTATTTATTCTTACGTACAAATAGTACCACTTATTTTAATGTTGTATACCAAAGATGTTATCTTCAAAAACAAATTAATATGTAGAATGCATTCCCTATTAATTTTCATTTTATTTTCCGCTATGTAACGTTTCTATACTCCAGAATTCGATTGAGAAGAGGGTCTATTCTCATAACTTATACACTCTATAAAGATAAACTATCATTGAACTAAAATCTTATGCCAAAAAGTTTTTTATGTATTTTTTATTGGTCAATTCACTTTCATATGGATTCATCTTCATTTGAGTATGTTTTTCTCTTTTGTATTCATCACAATTGTTCCTACAGTGACGGAATATTTTGTTATTAAAGCATCTCGTGCCAATCCTTTCTGTTCTAAAAATTGCTTATATTATCCAGTAGCTTTATAGAAACTATTGATAGAAAGCCACAAGCCTATCAACTACCTTGTAATATGAAGCTGAATGAATGATTTTTTTGGAGAAACTTTATTTCAGCAACCGTACATTTTTTACAAAGCATAGTTTCATGCCCTCATACGTTCTCTTCTAATGCCATATTAATCTGTACAAAGACTTTGTCATCAATGATGTCATTTAAGGTACCTGATACAGACAGTTAAAGCTTAGCAATTGAAGACCTAATGATATACCAATTGGCTTCCATCTTCCTGTAATGCGATGGGTACAAATTATTAGATTTAAGATCTAGATATCTGTAAAAGAAACCCTCAAAGGGTATTCTGATTGATATTTATTATGTAGTGAAACGTATATTCCTTTTTTTTTGGAAGTCTTAAAATTAGGAATAATAGCCCTCTCAATTTGAAATTCTTGTCAATTTGAGTAAAGGAAAAAGATGATAGTGTCTTTGCTTCCTAGTTTAATTTTACAGTTATAATTCGATACTTTGAAATGAATTGATCCTATCAATTGTTGCATGATCAAAGGATGCTACTGGACTGCCCAAATCTTTTGGATCGATTTTGGACAATTTGGTGTGAAATCGCCCCAAAAGACTTGGGAACTATACGTGAAAAGCTGTGACAGTCTATATAATGATGACGTTTAAAATAGGGTAAGCATTATTAAAAGAAAGCTTATATAAAGCCTGTTGGTATGAAATATGTAGATTTCCTCAAGCTCAAATTTTTCTTAATTCGTGTATGACAGGCACAAACTGAATAAATATAAAGGCTTGTGTAAAAATGCCCTAAAAAAAAGATCCAAAACGTCGGAGTATAAAACGCATTGGGATTTTGTATAGCCTTGTTCGTCTCACAGATTAGCTTACCCTCCCTCTTATTTTCCTGTTTCAACATGGTAAGTCTAAGCAGTGCATCCATCCATCCATCCATCCCATCTAATGTTTACTTGATAATTCACATAGGCTAAGCGTACTAAGAAAGGTAAAGAGAGAGAAAATAAGAAAATGAGAAAAACAGCTTTGAGATAGATGAACAATTGATCAACCACTTACATTATAGTCGGAATCACTGGTAAATACGGTACTCGTTATGGTGCTTCTCTCAGAAAGACCGTAAAGAAGATGGAAATTACCCAACACGCCACTTACACCTGTACTTTCTGTGGTAAGGACGCTGTCAAGCGTACTGCTGTCGGTATCTGGAAGTGTAAGGGTTGTAAGAAGACCTTGGCCGGTGGTGCTTACACCGTTTCGTAAGTTTATCTTAGGAAGCTATGTATTTGGAGTATCTAAAATTTTTATAGTACTACTGCTGCTGCCACTGTTCGTTCCACTGTTCGTCGTCTTCGTGAATTAGCTGAAATCTAAACACATTCAAATGATTTACAACCATTGTATTTGTATGCAATAAAGAATATATCATTGGAACACAACTGTGTATAAATAAGTTTATTATTGTTTATTGTTGCTTTTTATATTCTACAAACTTTTTTTATTGGTAGTTAAAGAGCCAATTAGTCATTATACAGGTAGTAGTCATGAAGTATATTTACCTCATCAATCAAAATTGGCCATGCACCTTCAGAATCATAGTTCTCAAGATTCATATCGACTTGACTAACAAAATCCAAAAACTATTAAAAACAATTAGTTGCATAAACAGATAATGGTTGAGTACTTACGAGATTCCATGTATCGCGTGAAATGGCTTTATTGTGACATTTTTGTAAGAATTTTATCCACTCTTCTAGTAAATTTGATCTATCACCCAACAATAATCGCCACAATTCAATAGCTGCTTCCAATCCTATACAATAACTGTAAATGAATGATAGATAATGTGTGATAAAATAATATACTTGTTACCCAAGCTCTTTTGACCCGTTTGCCTTCCAAACAAAAATGCGTAATTATAAACTTTTCTGAAGCCTTCATCACTGTGATAGTTGTTTATAAGCGTCGTCTGAAGTTCCTTTTTCAATTTATCAATACTGTCCGCTTCTAGTTGTGTACAACCATTTATAAACCCTTCTCTAGAAAATTCACCCATTCTTTCCGAGTTTAATTGATGTGAAAGCAAGAGGAATTCAAGTTGGGTTGGTTCAATGTCCAAGTCATTGCATAAATTCATGGTTCCATCAACAGAAATAATATCTGGCCTTTGGGGATCTAATAAATGTAAACGAACATGTATTTTTTGATATATATGAAGTCTTTACCTTTGTATTTGTTGAACATTGACCTGATTTTATGAGTATCGACATTTTTTTTACTCTCATAAAAAGAATTAATAGCTAGTTGTAAATTCCAATTGGTAGCCTTTAATGTTTGGATACTGTCCTTTTCACTTTATATGCTTGTTTAATAAGAACAAAATTTTTAGTCTTCTTTTTCTCAAACCTCAATTGAGTGAATTCCATCAGCTGTTTAATTTTATCTATTTGATTTGATCGCTGTGCATGTGTTTGTAAATGAAGAATAAACTTTACAGTTTGCTTTTAAGCTACATATTTAAACTTACATAGGACATAGTTCTAATAAAAAGAGAAAATAACAGCAGATAAAAAACGCTTCGGTATTTGTAAATCGTTGCAAATTGTTTACATCTATTTGGGGCGCCATATGCAAAATATTGAAAAAGGTGACTTTGGTATTGCATCAGATAGTAACAGAGTTATGTAAAACGAATAAAAGCATGCTGATCTTTTTTGACAAAATTTAGATAGACCCAAACTGATGTATTTTTTACTAATTGTATTATATGATTTAATAGTAAAAAAAAAAAAAAAAAACAAAAAAGAAGGGAAGCATATTCGTTCAATTGATAAAATCATAGCTTAACTTGTCTTTTATAAACATAAGACAAGGAGAGGAAAATGATAACAATGAATTCCCAAGTTAGGGTACTTCAATAGGGTTTATTTATCCCTTAGAAAGCATAAACTATTTCCATTTACTATACCGTTTAGAAAATCTAATTTTGATATAGTATTGCTAATATGATCACATCAAGTACCAAAACGGCACAGAGCAGTATTACTATAATCATCCTGTATCTTGATTTGTCGTAGCTCTTGAGATAACAGATAAATTATATCGTCTCTCTTATGTCACTTTTAAAATATTATTTAAGAAAGAAATATGTATATATTTATAATTTTGAGAGAATGAATATTTACTACAATTGGCTATTTTGAGGATAAATATCTCACGTTATTTGTATGAACATATCGTATGCTTTCCTTTAGCAAAATAGACATGCTTATATGTTCGTAAACATGGGCTATAGTTTTAAAGCCTACTAATTTGAACTTGAACTAGAACGGCATACAAGCTATACTTGTACACCATTAAACCTCACACAAAGACCCACCTTACTGTAAACATAATGAAAAGTAAAATTTATTGTATAGGTGTTCCTTCATTACACATGCAACTAATTTACAAACAAAATATGTGAATAGGTTTCCGTTAACAAATTGATCCACAATATTTCCATTGGTTGATACAAGTAATATGATATCCATATAAGCTCTTACTCCATCAGTGTACTAAATAAAATTTTGAAATAGCATGTCCATATTATTTCTTTACTGATATGGCTTTTGATCATGGTAAATAATTGATCATGCACTTTATACCAGTAGCAAAACCGTTATTCAGAGTAGGATCAAGCTGGATTTATATAACCCTTAAATAAGTCATCATATATGTTACATATTGATACAAACCTAGTTTGATCAATATTTTGAGATGTTTGAATACTTCATGGTTGGTTGGTTGATATAAGGGTTTCTATCCTAATATCCAAAATTCATAAAAACATTCTTATCTTTTTCCTAACTTACTCATTGTATCACTTTATCTTCTATCTGTTATTTATATTCAAACCCTTAATGTAATTGTTTAATTTGGCATTTTGCAAGAACGTCAAGATTTATCATTACTTGAAGTTAAATGCGCCTTTTTAAAAAGATGAATATGAGAACGGCCAAAAAAATCATCATAGAAAGACATATATTAAGGCAATACGACCAAAATAAAAAAGAACACCATATAATAAAAAAAACTAAAAAAATAAAGTCTTTTATAGGTCAGATTACCTTTATGACAGTTTTAGCCTCATTTTTTAATAAAGAAACAAAACATCTAGAGATATCCATGTATGAAGACAGCCAATGTACCCTCTCTACTTTGATACTTTGCGTAAAGAGACTCATTTTAACGAAGGAATTATAAAAAGAAGATAATTAAAGTGTTAATTTGAAACTTATGCGTACATTCACCAACTGAAAAAGAATCCAGTGTTCAATAATAACATTTTTCTCATAGACATAATTCAACTAATTATGTACCTATGTATATAAACTTACACTTCCTCTTTCAACTATATAAATATAATACAAAAAGAAAATAAAAAAAAGTAAAAATGGAGGTAATTTTACACAGACAAATTTGGATTATCTTTAATTTTGCTGTATCTATTATATATTCGTATATTTTTTACTCTTTCGCATACAAGGAATACTAAGTTAAACCTCATTTTTCTGTTGCTTCGAATGTAAAATAATATACATATCAACAAAAAATTAACATAAATCAATGACTTTTTTTTTTTTTTTTATAAAAAATACCATTTAACTAACTCTTACAAATATATATCAACTCAGTAAAGTATAAGATCAAATTACATATGCACAATAATTTAATATATAGAGACAATATATAACAAAAGTAACGATAGATGTGATTGTAATATTTATTTAATAGGAAATTATGAAGGTCGAAGAAATGAAATATATGTAAGACTTTCTTTTTGTAAAGAGTAAGGGTAGGGTTTTTGCATGAAAAAAGAAACGTTTGTGTTACATAAGGTGTTGTGCTTCCTATTCTAGTTTTTTCTTTTTAAAACAGAAAGATTAAAAGCGATTCAAAATGAATTGATTCATAGTATTTTTTTATGATAAAATAAATATCTTTAGTTTACTTTACATAAATTATATACTTAATGCAAGGTAGTCAATTTTTTTAATGCTTTTGATTTTAGTAAATAAGCAAGTCTTTTCTAAAATGTATTCTTTGGGTTACTTTTTTCGTTTGTGTAAGAAAGAATATTTTAGATCGTACAAGTTATAAACATAATTTTCAAATCCATGTTCATTAGTACTTTATTAGACAATATCACGTCAAAAAAAGAAAGAAAGAAAACAATTAGAAATTACAAGAAAGTTAAATGACTAAAAGATCAAGCACACAATACATTTTAGGATGAGAACAAGACATTAAAAGAGGTCACTCATTACTTTTGCTTAGAATCTTTGTCATATAGATTTTTTGAAGCCATCTTATTTCTTTATTTATGTATTTCTTTGTTTTTAACTTAAAATAATTTGTTCCAAAATTAATGATGAGCTATTTGCTCAAATTTCATTAAAATAAAATAAAGGGAATTTGAAAAGCGGTCAACATGGATTGAGAGCGAATGAAGATGTTATAATTTTTAAAGGTAGTTAAGAGTATTTGAAAGTGAAATATTAAATGACTGGTTTTATATAGATTAAACTTTTAATCACTTGTGATAATCCATGACACCCCTTTTCTTCTTGTTCATAGAGAGTTATTTTAACGTTAAAAATCTTCACGCATGCTCGATTGGGGGTAAAACCTGATAACTGAAAGAACTAAGACGGTAATTGATGCTTTGATTTTATAGTAAGCTATTGTTATCTTAACAGTACGCTTTAGATCATTTCTTACTCGAAAGTGAAATGACCATATACCTAATTGTTAGTGATCAAGGGTATATGCAAATTCAGTTTTTATGATATGAATGAAATCCGACCTAGTCATTTTTTCATTATATATTTCAAAGATATATCCAAATCCATGAAAAGTCATACAAGCCCGCACTATACTAATTTTACTTCCATGAATTATAATTAAAATCACATAAAGAGGCTGTAATAAGCTTCTAGAAAGATTCCAGTAGATAAATTTGCATTTGATATATTGTAACAGATCTTCATGCTCGTTCAGGCCCTGAAATGCAAGTAATAGTTAGAACACCAAATACTTGGGGCTATATTAGTAGTAGGTTTTGTATGCATTTAAATAAGAGTTCTTCTTAAACCCTAAAAAAACTAAAATTATATGAGGCGCAAAAAGAAGAAGAAGAAAAAGACAGGAAGGAAAAATTAGATTATTAGATAATATTTGCCATTGATATGTTGAACAAAATGACTATTTTTATTTTATGGACAATTCTTGTATTCGTGGTGACGATGAAATTTGTAAATTTGATTGAGAAATTGGGGCTGTAGGTGTATCTATCAAAGCACTCTTCAGAATTTAATTCTATTGAGGAGTTCTGTTCAAGAATAAAATGTAGGATTGAATGAGATGAACGAGCCTCAACCAAAGTTATGCGCCACTTATCACGCTTGCCAACAATGAAAGAGCGAATAAACATACTCCAAGCTCGATTCCTCTTTCGATCTTTTACGCTATCTGAATACACTCTCCTGACAAAACTTATGCCGTACATACAGCATGACAGACATCAACAATGGTACAAACTGTCCAAGTCCTCGCTTTGGAAAAGCATACCTCTTCCAGTGAAAGAACTCAGTATCAAGACTCTCAAGGTCACCAAAAAACAGTTTCTGCAATAAGGTCTAGATTAGCAAAAACAACATAAAAATTCAAAACTGCTTTCTTGCTGTTGACCAACAGTCTCACTTGATCCAATCCTTTGGTTGCCGATGACCCGAAAAGAACATAACCGATGCATAAGATGGCGCCTTGGATGGCTTCCCGGCGGTAAACCCAGATCCCGTCCCCTCCATCCAAATCAGACGCTGACAAAAACGCACGCAATTCAATGTCTCAACATGCACAACCGGCCTCAAATGCCTAGCACTATTGAAGATCCTTTGTCGTTCTTTTTAAATCTCCTACCAACAAAACTTCCTCGTTCAAGTCTTACAGTTACCCCTCGGATCCTTCATTGGCTAATCATATATTCAATATTATTTGAACTGGATTATCTTTACCACCATATAGACACTTGTACTAGACCTCTACATGGCCAGCTCCTTCTAAATTGGCTCTTAAAGCATTAAGGATGTTACTGTTTTCCAAATGCTGTTCTACTGACCTTTTTTACCTTTGATCTCGAAGGGTTTTTGGCCTCACATCACTTTACTTCATATTTAACTAGCCCGGGTGAACAGATGTGATAAACACCCCGCGCTCAAATGGACTTTATAAATAATCTTTAAAATTAAAAAAAAAAAAATCCAAATTGCGCTATAAAGATTTTCAATCCACGGCAAGAGAAAAACCAATACAACTGTTGCCGAAGCGAAGGACGAAGTGATACACACCCGGCCCTGGTATTAAAAATTATTTTGACTCGCTATATACTTTATCTTATATTCTGATATAACTTGGTCAATCCCCCTTCCTGAAACAAAAAAAAAAAATTGGATTACATTGTTTAGCTTGAAAGGTCTAGGGAAAAAGGGGAATATAGCTTATTATTAATTATATTAAAAATAAAACATGGCTAAGAGAGCTTGTACTACTTCTTCGGCAACAGCTGTACTTCTTTCATTTTTGTGTGTCATTTTATTGTTTAACGTACACTATTTCCAGAAATTAAAATCACCTTTTGTGTAGCTTTATAATACAATTTATATGTAATTGCGATAGATCACGGCGACTTTAATTTCTGGAAATAGTGTATGCGCCACTTTCTTTTTCGGTTCTCAAACTTCGAATTGCTGTTTGTTTACCAAAAATAGTAATCTTGTTGCCAATGTTCACTAAAAAAAAAAGGTTGCCGGATTACTTCCCTTTCTTCTAAACAAAAATGACACTTTTTAAAAAAGAGAGTTCCAAAGAAGAAGAGAATGAAGAAACGATCAACTATAGCATGGCACCTAGACATGGACACGGGCAAGATGTAGTTGATGAAAATGGCATTCGACAAGTAGCTGGTTGTTTACCGATTGATGTCGTCAGTAAACGTTTCTTACTCGTCACTTCTTCAAGTCATCCCGATGTTTGGGTTATTGTAAGCTTAACGAAAAAAAAAAGACCAAATGAAATATAAATACTCATGCTTTCCTATAGCCTAAAGGTGGCTGGGAAAAAGATGAAACACAAAAGCAGGCGGCTATGCGTGAAACTTGGGAAGAGGCAGGTGTGAAGGGCGTTATCAACAAACATCTGGGTGTGTTCACTGAGAAATCAAAGAATGGAGTAAAAGCACATCACTGGATTTATGAAATGGAAATTAAAGAAGTAACCAAAAAGTTCCCCGAACAAAAGAAGCGTGCGAGACGATGGGTAATTATTGGGATAAGGAAAAGATAGATTAAATGTGCTAAGCAAACCCTATTAGTTTACTTACGATGAAGCGATGGTTGTAGTAAAAGCACATTATATTAAAGACGCCATTAGTATGTCTAGCCTAAGTCCCTCTGTTCATTCTGGAGATGAAGAAAAAAAGAAGAAGAAAAAGAAAGAAGGTGGGGATGACAAGGAAAAGAAGAAGGAAAAGAAAAAGCATAAAAAAAAGGGCTCTGAGGAAGATGATGATGAAGAAGAAGAGGAAAAGAAAAAGAAAAAGAAGAACAAAAAGAAAGATTCTGATGAAGAAGAAAACGATGAGGATGACAAGGAAGAAAAGAAGAAAAAGAAGGGAAAGAAGAAGGATTCAGACAAAGATGAAGAGGGGTCTGAAGAGGATAAAAAGAAAAAGAAAAAGAAGAACAAAAAGAAAGATTCAGAAGGGGATGAAGATGAGGACAAGAAAATGAAAAAGAAAGGATCTGAGGATGATGAAGAGAAAAAAGAAAAGAAGAAGAAGGATAAAAAGAAGTATTCTGAAGATGAAGGAATAGAAATAAATAGTGAATCTGAAGCAATAAAGTAATGATAAGTTTATATATAAAAAAGTGCACCAGGCAATAACAATGATAATAATACAAAATTCAACTTCTTCTTCTCGTTAATCCTTTCAGTGATGGTGGGTATTGAATAGTTGATCTCTTTTTCAATGTTTGCTCTTAAAAATAATAATTAATATAAACAAATAAGTATACATGTCATAATTACCTTTATTCCTTTTTTCTTCTTCAAGCATTGGTTGTAGTATACGTCTTCTTGCATTAATAAACCAATTACTAATTTGATTCAAATTCAAATTTGTCTCTGATGCCAATTGTGCTTTTTCTTCTTCAGTTGGATATGGATGCTTTTTGTGTTTACATAGCCAATCACGAAGTATGGCTGTCACAGCTTTTGGTAAATTCCCACGTCGGCGTTTGTTATTACCTGTCATATGTTTATTAACAGGAGGTGGACTGGGTGATAAAACAAGTGAGGGTACAGGTGAATGAGGTTCAGGATGATCTATGATACTATTGGTACTAGATCATTTATAGAGCAATAAAGGGTACCTCGAGAATAAGTAATGATATCCAACCAATATTTACCATTGATTTCAAGCATTTCATTTATCCTCTTCTTGTGCAAATCAAGCTGACGTTTATCATTGTAAGGGATATGAATATGATGAATATCACCAGCTTCTACATATTGGTGATCATGAAACAATATAACAGGACTGAATGTACGTAATTTCTATATTATTTATTATTAGAGTGTTATCATTAATAGCAAATACCTTTTTCTCTAAAGTTGACATGGTTTGAAAGAAAGAGTAGGATAATAATTGCAAAAATAAAAAAATAAATAAATGTGTTCTATAAAATAATAAGAGTGAAAAAAAAAAAATAAGAGTATAAAGTGAAAGAACATTAAAATAAAGCCCAATTCTGTACAACGCATGACCAATAGGATGATTCTCTTACGCTATGACCAGCTTTTAAAAATAATAATCAGAAGGACATATTAATGATGAAATACAATAAATTTATGAATCACCCATTTCTTTGTGTATCCAATTAGTCTATTTATTCCCCTTTATCATCAAACTACTCTATAGTCAACCGAATCAGATCCTTATTGAAGGATGTCGTCAGGAACACTTTTTCATTAGATAATTTTAAACAAAAGAGTGCTTATATATTTAATATGCATTGGTGTAGCACTTTATCAACAAGGCTTTTATTGTCAGACAGTGTGAAATTATTGTAGGAACTTTCTATAAACATACCATCGATTTATTCCTAGAGAACATCTTGGCTTGCATTCCTATGTGTTGAGCTTAATTAAAAGATGCTTTACTTTTAATATCAGGAATAGAATCATCCCCTTGCTTACACTAATTCATATTTGAACGATTTTGGCTGTCTTCAACTTCTCATTCTCATACATTGGTTCATTTCCTTGCTATTAATCAATGTCGGCTCAAGTTCATTAATGACCTTTTTTTTCTGGTTACTGTCAAGTCCATCTTTTGGCAAAGTTTATAGGATTATGTCATCCATGAAAATGATGAATCAAGTTGACTGTATCAAGGCCTGGATCCACCAGAGTGTTGATTCTCATACCATGCTCTGCTCTAGCTGAGTAGTGTGGGCGGTATTCAAATTCATGCTCTTTTGAATGACAGCCCATTCATCTTGCATCTAGTCAAGCCCTGTTTAGTGATATCAAACCATGAGGTTCACAACAGATGGAACAAAAAAGAAATTGGTTTTATGATACATTTTTATTTTTAAAGAAAGAATGGTATTTAAATTCCCATAACTTCCTTTATTTGTGATTTTCTTTGTTCAATTTCTAAATGCAAATCACTTGAATTATTCATCAATTCATCTAATCCTTGAGGATGTCTTCTACTTGACATGATTGCATCTACTTTAGCATCCAAATTATCAAGTGTAACAAATTCTTCTGTTTGTGAATACAATTTAAGCAGCATTTTACGTCTTGTATCTCTCTGTGCTTCATCAAATGCAAGTCTATTTTCATTGCGTAACTCTGTTCTGTTGTCAACACTCTTGGTCTTGAGTTCCAAGTCTAACAATTCTACGACTTCTTCTTCATGTTTCTTTTGGTCTTGCTTGATTTGGCTGAAATAATTGTTGAGTTCTTGCTTCTTCTTTTCAGCTGCTGCCAGTTTCTCAGCAGAAACGAGATCCTTTTGTCCTTGCTTTTCTAATAGCTCATGTGCATATCTGTGACGTGTGATCTTTAATTCTCGACGATAGAGTTGTTTGGGGCTGTTGACTGCTGCTTCTTCTTTTGTTGTAGAGCCAAGGTGTGAAGGAAGTGAGTTGGCAATATCACGACGTTTCTTATTTATCTTGGGTGTTTCTCTTGTTCCTTCAGGTGCTTGAAATCCAGGTGCATATCCTTTACGTCCAGGAACATAATGTTGTGTAGACACAAATCGTTTGTTGACTGCTACCAAACGACAAAGGCGATTCATATTTGACATGAGAAATTAAAGAAACAGGGGGCCGCAAGAGGAATAAAAAAAAGATTTTTGTTAAAAAATGACAGTCTCAATGTGACTTGTTTTGATTTCTAAAGCCAAAAAAATTCTGGTGGTTTCCAGAGCTTTTTCTTTTTTTTTTTATTTAAACAGCCAGTGTTTTTTATATATTTTCTTTTTTCAAACAATGGAAAAATTACTCCAGTGGGCTGTTGATAATAGCAACAAAAACTCCTTGTCAGAACAGGCTGATGCTATTCGTAGAGGAGAAGCAAAGCCAGATCCTTCAAGATACGATCCAAAAATATTAGAAGCTATTCTTGGTAAAGATGACGCTACTCGAATGAAAGGTATTTAAAGAAACCGAAAATATTAAATAAACTAACATGTACATGTGTATATTTAGAGGCTGTTGAATGTATCAGCAATCCAGAAGATACTGTAGAAAATAAAGAAATTGCCTTAGATAACTTGGAATTGGTAACAAAGATAGGATCTTTCCCATATATCATGTTCTCACACCTACATTTTAGCTTATTGAAGGCATTGATAATGCTTGTAATATCGAAAACATGAAATTATGGCCTGCTATTATTAAGCAATTAGACGCTAAAGAACCTGAGGTACGCAAGGGTGTTGCTTGGGTATGCGGTACAGCCGTTCAGAATAACCCTAAAGCTCAAACAGCATTCATGACACACGGTGGTCTTCAGCCTCTCTTGAATTTGCTCGCTCATGATGCAGATAAAGGGGTTCGTAACAAGGCGTTGTATGCTATCTCTGGTTTCCTTAAACACAATACATCCGGTGTTTTAGAGTTTGAAAAATTGGACGGATTCAATGTCTTGCGTGTTATTCTTTCAACAGAAGATACAGCCATGCTTCGAAAGGTTATCTTTTTGTACAATAGTTTGATGATTGATAATGAAGCTTTGGCAACTCGATTCGTCAAGGATGGTACATTTGATGATTTCCAAAAGGTGTTGATCAAGTATACCGAAGAGGATGAAGATGAGGATATGGTTGAGAAGACATTACGCACGATTCATACTGTGGTCACCAAGAGTCAAACCAGTGTATCTGATGAATTGAGAAAGGCATGTCAAAAAGCAAAGGATAAATATGGAACAGATAACTTAAACTTGGTTGAATCTGAATGGAAAGATTTATTGTAAATAAATAATAAAAAGCAGAGTTTATAGACAAATAAAAGAAGGAGCCTTTCTTTTTAAGACAGTCGGACAAATATGGATGGTTCTTTTTTGGCGGAAAAATAATACAGTGTGGTTTTTGCTCAAAGGATAACGTGTAATCCATACATGATTGTATATTGAATGATGATTAACATGTGCTTCAATAAAGATTCATAATCAAAAAGGCGATCTTTGTTATTGATTTAGTAAAAGAAAAGAATCAAAGGCTTTGATATCAGGTTAAAAGAGCGCACTATGATTATCTCTCTTTTGTTAATAAGCAGCAAAGAATGATATGAACATAACGTCTATTTTTTTATGCTAAATTTTGCACATCTACTTTGAATTGACTTTTAATTTCTTTTCTCTGCAAAATAAAAGGGAACTCAAATCGACATGTTTTCATATTCAAGTATTCTCTATAATCTCTTGAACTGTAAACCTTTTTTATACTTGTTATATCTTGGTATGAATTGAAAAGAAGGAGATTAAACATTACAAAAGCAATTGCACGTATTCTGTTCACTTATTTTATGAATAAAAATTGAAATAGGGATTGAATCTCTATTCATTTTGTGTAAAATAGAATATGTACTAAAGAAGCAAAAATCAAACGTGCAAATTTCAAATGAAATATATAAAAAAAAGGCAGCCAATACACATCTATTCATGTCAAAAACACGAGAAGTATAACCTGTTACACCAAGTGTGAAGTTATATTCCTTTTTTTAATATCCGCCATCGACTTAAATGATATGAAAACTTTTTTTTTTGCCCTTCTTGTTTCTTTTTTTCCCCTTTTTATTGTTATTCATATAAAAAAAAGGTACTAAATAGAAAAAGGACATGGTTTATAATCGAGGATAAAATAATTTATTTTTTTTTAAAAAAAAAAAGATGTCTGATACAAAAGCAGTAATCAAGAGTGTTGATATGAGCGAAGAAATGCAGCAGGAAGCTATCGAATGTTCAACACAAGCTTTAGAGAAATATAATATTGAAAAAGATATCGCAGCTCATATCAAGCGTGAGTTTGATCGTAAATATGGTAAGTTTATAAAGCCAAAAAAAAAAAGAGAAAGGGGAAATAATAAAGAATATTTCAATGACTGTAGGCGCTACATGGCACTGTGTTGTTGGACGTAACTTTGGTAGTTTTGTTACTCATGGTAAGTACAAAAGAGAGAAAGAGAGAAGAAAGACTTATGTTTTGTATTGTAGAATCCAAACATTTTATTTATTTCTATCACGGTCAAATCGCTATTCTTTTATTCAAATCTGCTTAAAAGCGCCCTCTTTCTGAAAATAAAATAATGATGAAATCATGAAAAAATAATTTTTTTTTTTCGACAATTAAAAATGTCAAGTTTTTGATCTTTTTTTTTTTTTTTTCAATTCTTTTTTCTTTTTATTATATTTCCTGCAAATAAATATTTTATTTTGTAGTCATGTTGAAATTAATTTTAGCCTCCATTCAGGTAAATTGATTTTGAAATTCTTTGATTCTTACTCATAAACAACAGGCTATCCTGCAAGTCATGGTTGTTGTATTTTTTGGTGCTGTATTAGCAAAATTAGGTTACTTTAACATGGATAAGCAAAGAGTAAATAGTAAATAATTATGATTTGATACTAAAAACATTCCTTAGTGGTTATCCAAGTTAAATCTCGTCTTTTTTACTCCCTGTTTATTGTTTTCTAATATTGCATCTATCATCTCATTCGAGAAACTCTTGGCTTTTTGGCCAATTCCCGTCTTTTATCTCATTTATGCCTTCATCAATTACACAAGTTCACAATTGGTTTCTAGATTGATTGGTTTGAGCCCAGCTTATCGTCGTTTTGTTACTGCTTGTGTGATGTTTTCGAACTCAAACTCTGTGCCAATTGCTATTATTACAAGTTTGGCTGTATCAGATGCTGTGAATACTTTATATTGGAAAGAAGATGACACAGCAGAATCAATTTCTGCAAGGTACGAAAATTAATGAAACAAACAAATCTAATCTCTAAACCAATTCGTACAGAGGTATTTCTTATACTCTTTTCTTTGCAATCTTTGGTAACCTGATTCGTTGGTCGTACGGTTATCAATTACTCCAAAAACGTACCGAAGATGATTCATCTACTATTCACGAAGATGAAGAAATTAATGTGAGCACCAAGGGCTATCAATCATTCCCTCCTACTTCTTCTTCTACTTCTTTGGCCTCATCTCGTGGTCCTACGAGTTCTGCAGCCAGTATCAATGAATCTACTGGTTTATTGTCCTCTCAAAGCAAAAAGCCTGAATCAGATGAACCTCTTTGGAAAATTGTAGCAAAACGTATTCACAGTGTCATGTCCCCTCCTCTCTATGCTGCCGTGATCGCATTGATAGTAGGACTGTCTCCTTTGAAACCTTTGCTGTACGACAAACAATCCTTTTTGTATCCTTCTTTTACCAAAGCCATCGAATCTTGCGGTAAAGCTGCTGTTCCCCTCATCTTGTCTTGTTTGGGTGCTCAGTTGGTCGACATCTCACAATCTCAACAACCTGCCTCCTCAGAAATGAAGAAACCGATTGCGCTCGCCATCGTCTTGCGTATGGTCCTCACACCTTTTCTTGTGATTCCTTTGGCTGCATTGTTTATCAAGTATGGATCTCAGTGGTCTAGTCTTGCATCTGACCCTGTTTTTGTTACCATGATGATCGTCCTTGGTTGTACGCCCACAGCCATCAACCTCGTTCAAATCACTCAAGTCAATCATGTTTTTGAGGAAGAAATGCTGCGTATGCTCTTTTGGAGTTATGGTGTAGTCTGTGTTCCTGTCTGTACTTTGCTTGTCTTTTTGGCATTAACTCTTGTAGACCAAATGCTTTAAGTGCTGTAAATAGTTATACCTGCAAATATTCTCTCTGGAAACAATAGAATTTACGGAAAGCCCCAATAAAAGTTTATTCCACACAAAGTTTACCAAAGCCACACATGTTTTAAAATTGTTTGTTACACGGGATATGTGCATTCGTTACATGAAGGTTGCATAACAAACAGACACCAAAATAGGAAACAATTCATAAAACATTGAAAAAACTATTTTATTTATAAAAAAATCAAACATCTCTTTCATCACAGATAGCATCTAATTAAAAATGTTCATCTGCTACAAATGTTTGGCTTACAAGCATTAGTAAAAAAAAGAGGGGTAAAATCAAAGCATCATCGTACAAAAGAAGGACATTGAATAACATGAGACGATTGTGTTCAGAAAAACAATCTTTTTTTTCTTTTTTTTTTTTTTTGTATTCATAAGCTCATTTGACCATAGCTCTGCATTGACCAACATCGCTTTAGGAATCAAGGAGACTGAGAATCTCTAGAACTGATTAGTCAAGATCATCCTTTTGAATATATTGATTTGTTATCTGAATGAGCATCGGCCTTTGCTGGTTTGTTGCAATCATCTTTTCCTTTTTCATGAGGCTGATGACTTTGTTGTGTATAAAAATAGTGGTAAAAGAAAAAGAAAATCAAATTTTATAATATTTTTGTTTCTTGCTCACACAACATGATGCGAGCACACTCTCACTCTTTTCATTCATCAAGTAAATTAGCATTAAATTTCTTTTTATTTATTCAATGTTTGCTTATTCTCCAAACAGGTTTCTCCAAATCGATTGTTTTATATTCTTTTTTATTTTTTTCCATGCTTGAAGGGTTGTTGGTATCTTTTCTATGTTGCATCGAATCATAGCTTGTTCTTTAGATCCCGTGAGTTCATGCTTCTCTCGTTTATTAAGCCTCTATCTGAGTAGCTTAGGTGTTATTGATATTATAAATCGATTGATGCAGATTTGATTCTTTGCTGAACACATTTCTTTTCTTGAATCGTTTTGAATGCGTCTTAAATACCGATCTTATCTTCAAAATGAGTTTTATTTTATTTTTATGATATAAAACTTGTAGTTTAACATTAGCTTCAATGGATCTAGTATCATCTTTTTTTAAAGAAAAATAAAATTGTGTGAAAATGTACAATTATGAAAATTGATTTTCATATTGCGGTTTCCTTTCTGGGATTTAATTTATATAACAGTCACATTTATGTGCACTCCTACCATTTTCTGTATTTTTTTCTTGGAAAAAGGGGAAGGGGTGAAACTATTTTATGATTCAATTAATAAAAAAAAAAATACTCTGTGATAGATACATTTTCAAGTATTTATGTCTTCTTTTCATGACAAATAATACTGTAATAAACATCATGTTGATTTTTCTATTATTTTAAAAAGAAGAGGTTTATGTGATAGTTCAGCATGTGAAAATTGTTTAAGGTTTAGCATTCATTTCTGTAAGAAATTATTCCAAAAGTATCGCTTGGTAATAAAAGAAAATAGATGAGTGATTCAACTGTCAATGTAAAGATAAAAGCAGACTGATGAGGTTTTCATTTACAGTGTTATTTATCTTTTTTTTTTGTGAGTGGGTATTTTTAATTCAGTTATACAAGTATATTCTTGTAAAATGATAAGGGAAAAAATATTTTTATACCATCCTCAGTTTCATATGCCGCATACGATATTCACCTCTATTTTTATTCACAGGCTTCCTTTTTTTTTCGTCCTTTTTCTTCTTTTTTTTTTTTTCCTTCTTTTCAAATGAGCCCCATCACTGAAGAAACCTATAAAGCAAGTGCTGAATATATTGCCTCAAAATTACCAGCCGATTTTAAAAATGTTAAACTTGGCATCATTTGTGGATCTGGTCTTGGAGGCTTAGTGACTACGATTGACCAAAAAACCAAAGTTGAATTTTCATATCAAGATATTCCCGGCTTTGTCTCAAGCACAGGTATAAAAAAAAGAAACTGAATTTCTCCCCTTGTTTTTTTTCTATAAAAGAGTACTTATTCAAATTGAAGTCATCGGTCACGCCGGTAAGCTTGTGTTTGGGCACCTTGGTGAGTCCCGTACTCCTACTGTTTTCATGGTCGGTCGATTCCACTTTTATGAAGGACACAATATGGCTCAGGTCACATTCCCTGTACGTGTGATGGCACTCTTGGGTGTTCAATACTTGATCGTCACCAATGCTTGCGGTGGCCTTCAACCTACCTTCAAGGTGGGTGATCTCATGATCATCAATGACCACTTGTCCATCCCTGGTTTGGTAGGTACTCATCCATTGATCGGGCCCAACATGGAATTGTTCGGCACACGTTTCCCTGCGGTCTCAGACGCTTATACCTACGGCTTACGTAAATTGGCTTTTAAGGCAGCATTTGACATTGGTATTTCCCCTGACGACATCAGAGAAGGTGTCTATTGTATGGTATCAGGACCTAGTTTTGAGACAAGAGTAGAGGCACGTTATTTGGCATCCATTGGCGCAGACGTTGTTGGTATGTCAACCGTACCTGAAGTCGTCGTTGCCCGTCATGCAGGTATTAAAGTGTTGGGTATCAGCTTAGTCACAAATGCGGTCATCAATGCTAAAGGAAAAGACGCTAAATTGGAAGTGATGAGAGAATTGGGGTTGACGGATGAAGTGGAAACTGAACCCGATACTGAAAAATATATTGCAAACCATGAAGAAGTTTTAGAAACAAGTGCAAAGAAATCTCAAGAAATGCAAAAAATGGTGGCTCGTTTCGCTGACTTGCTGGCTGCCTCTCCTGTATAAATAAAATTGTTAATTGTTCACACGGAGAACTTTTTTTTTTTTTTTTTTTTTTGCTAGCAAATTCGATCTAGTTCCAGGACAGCTAGCGGGAAACCAATTATTGCTCTAAAATTTAACCCCGGCAAAAGTTTTTTTTTTTTTTTTTTTGAAAGGTGCCTTGCCTATAAAGCTTTTTTCGTCTTTTCTTTTCTTTTCTTCTTCTTCGCCTTTCATTTTATAAAAATGTACAACTTATCCAAGGTTGCCCAAAGACGTCTCTTGCCTACCTTGACACGCAACGTAAGTATAGTGATAATTGTGTTTTTTAATTTGAGGCTAAGCACATACAACATTCATAGACTGGTGTCCTCTCCACTGTCTCTCGTTCTTACAGTTCAGCTGTCAATGGTCCTGTTATTGGTATCGATTTGGGTACTACCAACTCTTGTGTTTCAGTCATGGAAGGCAAGAATCCCCGTGTGATCGAAAACGCTGAAGGTGCTCGTACCACTCCTTCCGTAGTTGCTTTCACTAAAGATGGTGAATTGTTGGTTGGTCAAGCTGCTAAGCGTCAGGTAAAGTAGATTTTGTTGAAGAGTGTGAGTGAATATATAACTGATGATTTTCTCTTTAGGCTGTTGTCAACTCTCAAAACACTGTCTATGCCACCAAGCGTTTGATCGGTCGTCAATTCAAGGATCCTGCCGTTCAAGCTGATATTCCTGCTGTTTCCTACAAGATCGTTGCCCACAACAATGGTGACGCCTGGGTTGAAGCCAACGGTCAAAAGTACTCTCCTTCTCAAATCGGTGCCTTTGTTTTGGGCAAGATGAAGGAAACCGCCGAAGGTTTCTTGAGCAAGAAGGTCAAGCATGCTGTCATCACTGTTCCTGCTTACTTTAACGATGCTCAACGTCAAGCCACCAAGGATGCTGGTAAGATTGCCGGTCTTGATGTCATGCGTGTGATCAATGAACCTACGGCTGCTGCCTTGGCCTACGGTCTTGACAAGTCTGGTGATTCTACCATTGCCGTTTACGATTTGGGAGGTGGTACTTTTGATATCTCTATTCTCGAAATTCAAAACGGTGTCTTTGAAGTCAAGTCCACCAACGGTGACACTGCCCTCGGTGGTGAAGATTTCGACTCTCACCTCGTTCGTCACGTTGTCAAGGAATTCAAGGATGAATCTGGCATCGATCTTTCCGGCGATCGCATGGCCATTCAACGTATCCGTGAAGCTTGTGAAAAGGCCAAGATTGAATTGTCCTCTACTGTTCAAACCGACATCAACTTGCCTTATATCACTGCTGATGCCACTGGTCCCAAGCACATCAACTCCAAGTTGACCCGTGCCAAGTACGAAGGTCTCGTTGGTGACCTCATCAGCCGTACCATTTCTCCTTGTGAAAAGGCCATGAAGGATGCTGGTATTAGCAACAAGGAAGTGAACGACGTCATCTTGGTCGGTGGTATGTCCCGTATGCCCAAGGTTGTCGATACTGTCAAGCAAGTGTTTGGTAGAGAACCCAGTAAGTCTGTTAACCCTGATGAAGCTGTTGCTATTGGTGCTGCCATTCAAGGTGGTGTCCTTGCCGGTTCCGTCACTGACATCTTGTTGCTCGATGTCACCCCTCTTTCCTTGGGTATCGAAACCCTCGGTGGTGTCTTCACTCGTCTGATCAACCGTAACACTACCATCCCTACCAAGAAGGCTCAAGTTTTCTCTACTGCCGCCGATGGTCAAACTCAAGTTTCCGTCCGTGTCTTCCAAGGTGAACGTGAACTTTGCCGTGACAACAAGCTTTTGGGTGACTTCAACTTAACCGGTATTCCTCCTGCCCCTAAGGGTGTTCCTCAAATTCAAGTCGAATTCGATATTGATGCCGATGGTATCGTCAACGTCAGTGCCAAAGACAAGGCTACCAACCGTGACCAATCGATGACCATTGCTGCCTCTTCCGGTTTGAGCAATGATGAAATTGAAAACATGATTCAACAAGCCGAAGCCAATGCTGAAGCTGATCGTGCTCGTCGTGAAACCATCGAGATGGCCAACCGTGCTGACTCTGTCATGAGCGAAACTGAAAAGGCTATGGATGACTTTAAGGAACAACTCGACAAAGCCGAAGCTGAAAAGCTCAAGGAAAAGATCACCACTCTTCGTACTGAAGCCTTGAAGGCTCAATCTGGTGACGCCTCTGTCAACCCTGAAGAACTGAAGGCTAAGATTGACGATCTTCAATCCAGCTCTTTGAAGCTCTTTGAAATGGTCTACAAGAACCGTGCTGCTCAAAACGACACCACTTCTACTGACAACAGCAGTGCCAACAATGCTCAATAAGAAGTATGATTTTTTATTATATAAATATCTCCTTGAATAATTACTTTTGTTATATACACCCACCCAAACATTACTTTTTTAAAACTGTAGATTATATGTTATATATTGTAGACACAGAACTTTTTTTTAAATTAAAATAAAAAAATCTGTTCTTTATTTATAAAAAAAAAATATAGTAAAATATCTTTAATAATCTTCATGTATTGACCTGAGCTTACTATTTTTGTAATTTGGAAAGTTTTAATTGAAACTATAAAAATAAAATACATCTAGTGTGTGATACAACCAAATATAGACAGATGCAATGATGAAGCGTATTTTGCTATATAAAGAAAAGAAATCAATGATGTAATTCATATAACATCCAATCTGTTCACAAACAACTTTAAACTATGGCTTTACTTTTTTATTTTCTGGATGAAAACGGATCTCAAAATTGTTTCAAACCAAAAGGAGGTCTATCCTGAACATTCAAAGATTGGATTGGTGTCATACAAAAAGTTTTGATTGGAGTAAAACACATCAAATCCAAATATATATAAAGATCATTGATCTTTTCTTTCTTTTCTATACAATTTATTATTATTACATGTCTTCTTTCACTTCGAGATTTACAGAGCTCGATATATGCCCATCAGAATTTACTCTTAAAGAAACAGCAACAATATCTTCCACAAAGTCTTCATCTATATACCAAAATGTTTATCTTACAGGGTCTGATCCAGGCTTGTATGGGAAAAGCAATCATTCATTGGCATGTTCAACTATACCAGAGCACAGGGCAACTGTTGATTTAATATACGAATCAAGGCATACAAAACCTTCAGCAGATAAACATTTTCAAGGATTAGCAAAGAAACTTAAGCGCTTTATAAATTCAATACACAAGATGAAGAACAAAACATCCATGTCTTCCTCGCCTTCTTCTTCTTTTACTGGTTAATGCGCTTTATTTATTCCTTCAGTTTCTTTTGTGAATTATATCATAACAAGCAGCAGACGCACACTCATTAGATTGCATGCATGTAAAGTTTATTATTAGAACTTGCTCTCAGCTGGTCTTTTGAATTCAATAGGTCCATTCATAACTATAGTTGACATGTAATAAAAATATAATATGTGTCTCTGGACACATTCACACTCCTAATTTTACATTGTACTACAAGTGTTACACTTTAATAAAACACAGTGAATATTTGTTCACATATTATATAAACATACAAATCTGATTAATCATATACTTATCAAGATGAATGAATAAAGAGCTCTTGGTGAATCATTTATACATGGTTCTGGTGTCTTTATTGCTTTTGATGGATACAGAAGACTCACTTTTCACAAAAAAGTCAAAGAAATCATTTCCATCGGTCTTTTCTTTCGCATATTTGCTCTTCTATTACTGATAATACCTAGTTTGTAGGTTTCTACGATTTCGTGCGAATCTTTTTGAACTGTGCTTCAAATTTAGATTTGAGAGTTTATTGTGGATAAAAAACAACACAATTAGAAAATGAATAAAATTTGTATTGATTCATGTAGAGGTCTCAAAGATCTTTACCGTTTAGTCTTCAAAAACCATGATTTGAAGTACTGAAAAAGACCAATAATAAGGCGATCTATATTTTTACATACTCCACAATGTTTACTATATTTGATATAAACAGCCGATCTTTTTTTTTTTTTTCTTATTGTTCTTTTAGTATTTCCGAAATTAATAAATACAGCCAATAAGATAAATGATTTAGTACTCTCTTGTATGCATTACCTCTCAGAAAAAAAAAAAAATTATTGTGCACTAACTTTTTTTTTCTTTGTTCTTACTACACGTGTGTGTGTGTTTTTATTATTATTATTATTTTCTTTTTCAGATTAAATGGCACAAATATACGACTTGGACAAACAACCCTCACCACAAGAAGCAGAATATTTAGTCAAAAGGCTTTCTTCAAGTTTCGGTTTATCAGAAAATACAAATCAACCATTAACACCTTTGGACGATAAATCTTTAAAGATTGCTACTTTTTCTCTACAAAGATATCTCAAAGTAAAAGACGATTGCAAATCATACGGACCTCTTATTGAATGCCATTTCTTGTTTTAGGAAAAGGATTTTGCAACCGAGTTTTTAGAGAGAGGAGGGCTAGAGTCTTTATGTGATATTATCAAAAACTCCAGTGGAAACACGTTAGCCTATGCTCTCAACTCTTTTCTTTCTCTTATGGAACACAACACTGGCTGGGAATCACTAGACGATGAATTTGTTGCGAACATTGCGCACATCGTAGTGAATCAGCCACTGTCAACTGTTGCTCGTCCTGCTACTGCCATTCTAGAAAAACTAGTCTGTGCTAATGAGTCAAACTCAGAAGGAGGAGGGGAAGCACAGCCAGCGATCAATTGTTTTGGATACCCAACGATTCACAGAGCTATGAAGAGAGAACCAGAATTAATCAAGATATTGGTAGAGCGATTGTTGAGTCCAGAATACCTATTATCCACTTCAAGCCTATCTCTCTTGATAGCCATGCTGAAACATGTTACAGATGAGTATCGAAGTAAATTAACGGGTGCTTTTGAAAGCTCAAAACTGAAAAAAAATGTGCTGGTAAATGATGTTGAAAGAGAGGAAGAATAGAAATTAACTCCTGATTGTGTGTGTATATAGCGATTGATGAAAAATCACCCAACAGATGCATTAAAATTGATGATACTTGACTATCAAACTGTCTATTTGCAAAATATTAATAAGAGGCAGAATGTAGCTGTTTCAAGTCATAATGCATATCATGTCAGTATGATGAAAGATATATGGAATGCAGCAAAAGTGGACGGTATTGTTGCACCTGGACTCAAAAAATGGAAAAAGATTGGTTTCTCGGTAAATAGAGCGTGCTGTTCTTTTTTTTTTTTAATATCTAATGCAAATACATTTTCTTTAAAGACTGAAGTTCCTCAGCGTGAATTTGGAAGAACAGGTGTCTTTGGTCTTGAAGAAATGCACTATTTTGCCATGAATGAAGAAGATCTGTATTCCAAGGTAAAAACTATCGCACGAATCCTCAAATTATCTTTATTTATCTTTGCTTAGTTAATTCTTGAACAAATTCATCGACCAGAGGGTAAACGATGCCCGTTTGCAAAGGCAAGCATTGAAGTGACGGATCTATTGTGTAGTCATTGGAATGTGAGCTCTTCAAGTAAGTCATCTAACAAAAGAAGAAAAAAACTATAAGCTCATTCTCTTCTTTATTCAGATACCCCGGCTACATTTCAACCACTTATTCTTGACTTTGATCGTGTCCATTCAACTACACTACAAACATTCTTTAGAATATTTCATGATATGGAGGCTACAACATACGATTTTTCAAAAGTATCTGCGTTAGTGCGAAGTCAACTTCGATCTACATTGAACAACGACGCAGTAAAAGATATTCAAGAATTCGATAGAAACATGTTTGGCACACCCTATCAAGTGATTCGTGATCGCAGACTTAAAGAACTAGAATGGGCAGATGATTTGTTAGGGAGAGATGCAATAAGGTAATATATTGGCTCTTTTATTTTAAATTATTGTTATTGAACTACTATTTAGTAATCTACGTACGCGTTTATCTAAACAATCTTATGAATTTTTGAAAAAGCAGAGGATAAGCTGTTTACTGGAAGGCGCATGGTTTCCTTGCCCATTTTTCAACAACAGAATGTCCGTAATACCTAATACCAGCGGCATATCAACTCCCTCCAATGGAACAATAACATCTAACTCTACTCTTGGAATCAATGCATCGTCATCCGCTTCAGGGAAAAGGTGGAGATACTACAAGTTAAGCGCATCGAAAAAGGCCATCTTATTTGGCGATTTTCCTGAAAAAAATCCTCAAATCATCCGATCTTACGATAAACTCACAAACAAAATTGAGTTGAATGCAGTACATGAAATAAAGCCAATACAAAGATTCCCGACTTCTGGCTTTTCTCATAACACAACAACGGCATCTTCATCAGCAGGGACACAATCAGATTTACTAAACAGCATGAACAATGTAAGTAGTACTTCTAGTACAAATTTATCTTTTGCTCTTTACAATGATAAGAACATCCCACTTGCCGAATTTCACTGCTCTTCGGCAAGGGAGGCTGCCGAATGGAAGGATGGATTCAGTATGTTGTTGGATAAAAGATTTACAAGTAAAGAAACAGCAGAACTGTTTCATGCTTTAACAGAAGTAGGAGTCAAAGTCAAGTTGTTACAAATTGCTGGTGATCGAGTAGAAATACCACATGGGGCAGTAGAGATTCCTCCTGTTCCACCTGGGTTAGGCTCTGGTTTCTTTTATGATGCAGTTGTTTAAACCAAAGTGATATTAAATTTGTATTAACTTTTTATTGCATAAATCTATTTTGCTAATATATGGATGCGGCAGTGAATTTAGGCAAAAAAAAAAGTAGCGATTGTTTTGTATAAATCTTTAAATCATTAATTATCAAATATGAGAGCCTATGCTTTTCATAACATCTGTGCATGGGCGGATAAATTCACGGTCATATCTTTCTATTGAACGCCTGTTCATATGTTAATATATCTTATTGGAGTACAAATGATTTATAAAGCTTGATAAGACATACATTAACATAATTATGATTCTAAGAAGTGGGCATAAATTAAAGCCGAATTTCTTCTGCATACAATCAAATATGAAGCTCTCAACACTGATTTATGCAGACACGAGAACGTGGGAAAGTAGACGACAACCGTCTTTGGCAAGACGAAAAGATTTGATACAGCTATTTGTACTATCATTAGACATAAGTTATAGCTTACAACGTGTTTGAGGTCAGAACACCTTCCTCATTCCGTAAAAAGCTGATCTGTTGCTACTGTCAATAACCTGTTGAAGATTTATGAAAATTTATATTAGATCATTTCCTTTTGCCCTCTCCACCAACCGCCTTCAACTACGTAAAGTTACACTGTGATAGTAGGAGATGAGATTCATCAAGCGATTGCCCAATAGAAAACAAAGAGCTAAAGACAGCTTATTTCTCAGATCTCACCATTTGATTGGCTGATGTCCAGTAAAATTTTTCATGGTTCACAATAAATGAAAAAGACTATTAATACGCGACGCTTTTTTTCTTTTTCTTCTTTTTTCAAACATCTTTAAATATGTCCACCACCGTTCCCTACAAGGTCGCTGATATTTCTCTCGGTAAGCATTTCTTAAAAAGTCATTCTGAATATTGTTTATTAACATGACTTTATAGCTGCTTTCGGTTTGAAGGTAATTCTTTGACGTTATTTTTTAGGTTTCTTGTGTAGATATTGATTTTCTTTTTTTATTTCAACTTGTAAATAGGAAATCGAAATTGCGTAAGTTGTTATATTTAATATTTGAGGAATGCGACTTTGCTGAATATTTGTTAATAGTGAAAATGAAATGCCCGGTTTGATGGAAATCGCTCGCAAGTACGGTCCCTCTCAACCTCTTAAGGGTGCCAGAATTGCTGGTTGTTTGCACATGACCATTCAAACTGCTATCCTTATCCGTACCTTGATTGCCCTCGGTGCTGAAGTTACTTGGTCTTCTTGTAACATTTTCTCTACCCAAGATCACGCTGCTGCTGCTATCGCTGCTTCCGGTGTTCCCGTTTACGCTTGGAAGGGTGAGACTGATGAAGGTAAAGAGCGAAAAAAAGTATTTTAAAAGAAAGGGAGAACTCACAAAAAAAAAAAAAAAGAATTCGTTTGGTGTATTGAACAAACCCTCTTCTTCCCCGATGGTCAACCTTTGAACATGATTTTGGATGACGGTGGTGATTTGACCAACATTGTTCACCAAAAATACCCTCACTTGCTTCCCGGCATCAAGGGTCTTTCTGAAGAAACCACCACTGGTGTTCACAATTTGTACAAGATGTTCAAGAACGGTGAATTGAAGCTCCCTGCCATCAACGTCAACGACTCTGTCACCAAGTCCAAGTTTGACAACTTGTACGGTTGTCGTGAATCTCTTGTTGATGGTATCAAGCGTGCCACTGATGTTATGATTGCCGGTAAGGTCTCTGTTGTCGCTGGTTACGGTGATGTCGGTAAGGGTTGTGCTGCTGCTCTCCGTGCTTTCGGTTCTCGTGTTATTGTTACCGAAGTCGATCCTATCAATGCCCTCCAAGCCTCTATGGAAGGTTATGAAGTCACCACTATGGAAGATGCTGTTAAGGAAGCTCACATCTTTGTCACCACCACTGGTTGTCGTGATATCATCGTCGGTCGCCACTTTGAAGAAATGAAGGACGATGCTATTGTCTGTAACATTGGTCACTTTGATATCGAAATTGATGTCGCCTGGTTAAAGGCCAACGCTGCCTCTGTTGTCAACGTCAAGCCTCAAGTTGACCGTTTCACCATGAAGAACGGTCGTCACATCATCCTTTTGGCTGAAGGTCGTCTTGTCAACTTGGGTTGTGCCACTGGTCACCCCTCTTTTGTCATGTCCAACTCCTTCTGTAACCAAGTCTTGGCTCAAATCGCTCTCTGGACTGAATCTGAAAAGTGGTCTGTTGGTGTTCACGTCCTTCCCAAGAAGTTGGATGAAGATGTTGCCCGTTTCCACTTGAGCAAGCTTGATGTTAAGCTCACCTCTCTTACTAACGTTCAATCTGAATATCTTGGTATCCCCACCGAAGGACCCTACAAGCCCGACCACTACCGTTACTAAGCAAATCTTAAGTAATCATTTTTATTTCTTTGTTAAATGGACCCTTTCTTTAAGAATATAGAGAAAGACCACTTTGTTTGTTAAATACATGTAAATCATAAAGTAGTTATTTTTATCCTAAAAAAAGTCTTGTTTAATTTTTTTAATGTATTAAGGAAACAGATCAAATAATTTATAATGGAATACAATCTTTCAATTTAGAGTTTGTACTCACAATTCATAGTATTGCTTTCTATTTTTCCACATTAATTGCTAATGAACTAGTGATTTTATAATGATTTAGAAAAATTAGTATAATGACTAAAACGAAATCGTTCAAGGTTTTCTGAAAATTCAAAGAGGTGTAACTTACTTTTAGTATGAAGTCTTTATATTTTTTAATAAGAATTATAAAGGTACTTGGAATAACTTTTATCCTGCAAGTCAACAACAAGCACTGCAGTTTTGCTGGCTTGCTCCTTTGCTGTAATATCATTACCCGCTTCACTTAGCTGCGAGATGGATTGGGGCTCATATATCAAGCATAGCTCATACAGTAACACCTTGATCATCGCTTACCTTTCCTCTTCATGTCCTTACGTTGTAGTCTGCTTCAGCAACATCACCCTGGTGTTCGCTCAATCCTTTTTCGGCCATTCGATAATTTATATGACTCTTCCGCTATTTCAGTGGTTCTCAGCGTTGATATCAATAAGCCTGACATCTTTCCCTTGGCTCTTAATCTGGACCTGTCTGTGTCTGCTGTTATACAAAAGCCAGATTTTTTTGTAGAAAAGAACAAAACCCTTGAGGATATATTAGCCCGCGACGTCTTTGAATATGCCCCTGCTCTGGACTGTCTATGTTTGAAAGTTTCTCCTACAGACCGTCCCAACATTACCTTTGGTCAATATCGGGTTCAAAAGCTATTATGCTAGATTACATCTGGTGAAGTTTGTCTGTTGCCTTTCTTTGCACGTCTATGTCTCCCTGTGACCCCCTTTGGTCCTATATGACTTTCTGGTAATAAATTTTTAGATTTTCTTTTCAAAACCTTAGTTGGTCCTGATGTGGATCCTATTCTGCGGCTGATATCTCCCAAACGTTTCCGGCAGGCGCATTTGACTAAGTTATTACAAACGATCCCAATGTCCTCTCCTGTTCAACAAAACCTGTGAGTTTTTGGAAATTATTTTGGCGTTTACAAATTCTTCTAGCCGCTCGGACACTATGGTACCGTTTATTACAACAAAAATTTCCTTGCGCACAAATAATTCACAAGCATATTCAAGATTCATGTGATCCAATTTGTCATCTCTGTACACCTCAATCAATCACTGAATATCTTGGCCATTTCTTTTTTTTTTATGCCCAAAAAAAAGTTTGTATGGGAGCAAGTGTGGCCTCATTTCTTCGATTGTTCCTTGTTTACTCACTTGGTCTATCGCGCTATTCATCTTTTACGTCTGCCTCCTCAACGTCTGTCCTTACTTTCCAATGAAAGTATTGTTAGTTGCACTTTCTTGTGTAGTTGGAAAGCTCATCGGTGATTTATTTTCGACGACATCCCTTTCGACCCATTGTTGGTCTTTCAAAACGTTTTATCATCAGTTGGTAAATTTAAGTCCAACGCCTTGACCTCTTTGCTATAGACCACTTGTGTCCTCCGTCTTTTTCATTTTATTCTTTTTTTGTTAATCCGAAGCTCACCGCTATTCAATACGTGGTTTCTCATTTATTTATTTAATAAACTTTCAGCCTAACAGCCCTCTAAAAAAAAATAGAATAATTGCATACTAATAATAAGTTATAACCTTTCAAATGATCTACAGAATTTGGACAGCTAAAGTTCAGAAGCAGCATATATGTAGGCAGCATTTGAAAAAAATGTATACTACATTATTGATGCTCATCCATCAAATGCAATTAAAACTTGGACCCTACCATAAAATTTTCATGATAAGGTATTCATTGAAAATAAAAATGCTAATTTAAGTTTTCAAACAAATAAAAGCTTTAGTGATGGCCCCGTTTGGCTTTTTCCCTTTACAATGTATTATACATCATATTTATTAAAATTCATAGATTTTGTTTATTTACAAACTTTTGTTTTTTTTACAAGGTGAGCCTGGCTCCGAATCTTCAGCTCTTTCACGCTTGCTTTTAGAAACCGTTGATGTTTCATCTTCAGCCTTGATTAGCGGGGTGTATTCAGCTTCAGGTATTTCTTCAATTGTTGTTCCAAGTACGGAAGAAGTAGGTGTCGCTGCTTCTTCATTCTTTTCTAACGCTTGTTCAACAGATTCAACAGGTTCAACAGGTTCAGCAAGTTCAGCAACTTGCTCAATAGGTTGTTCAGCAGCTTGTTCAGCAGCTTGTTCAGTAGCTTGTTCAGTAACTTGTTCAGTAGGTTGTTCAGTAGCTTGTTCAATAGGTTGTTCAGTAGGTTGTTCAGCAGCTTGTTCAGCAGCTTGTTCTACTGGCTCTTCTGTAAGGTGATTAGTGGGTTGTTCAATAGTGCTTTCAACTACATGTTCAGTGATGGTTTCAGCAATATTTTCAGTAACATTCTGAACAGGTGTTGTTGGCTCAACAGCGAATGGCTTGGCGATTGTAGCTTTGGTGATAGCTGTTTCAGAAGCTGCATTTTTTATGGCATTGAGCTCATCCTGAAGGCGTTTGTTTTTGTTTTGCATCATTGAATTTTTCACCTTTAATCTTCCAATTTCGATGTTGGCCTCTTGTAGTTCTTGGCCTAATCTCACTACTTCAGCCTCTAATTCAGCGATCTTTTCTTTTAAAGCAGCCGTCTCTGTTGTATCAGCCCCATTGCCGCTTGCTTCTTTATTTCTCGTGTTATTTTCCTGTTCAGCTTTTAACACTTTAAGCTCTTCAGAAACCTTATTCTATTATTTATGATGCTTTTTTAATTTTTCTATTCTTCTACATCTAATTTTTTTTTGTTTAGTTTGGTTTACCTTCTCTGCTTGGATAATCCTTGCTCTATTCAATATACCAGCATACTTCGTCTAATGATATTATTCAGTTATCATCACAAGATAGAATTATATCAAAGTACATACCTCGAGCGTTGAGTACTCTTCTGCTTTTTTCTTCAACGATGACTCAAAGTTCTTTACTCCTTGCTCAGCCATCTGTCTAGCTTCTTGTTCTTTCTTCAGTGCTTCCTCCAATGATTTGACTTTCTGTACATCTGGTATAGCAGCCTTCTACATAGAAAAAAATAAAATCAGTATGCATACAGATGATATTTTTTTTAATCTGCTTACAGAAGCATCGGCTGAGCCCTCTTTGATTTGCTTCTGTAACTGCACGACTGTTGATTCAAGCTCGGTATTCTTTTTGTTTGCATCAACAAGTCGGTTTTTGAGCTCCATAGCAAATCGTTGTCTTTGGTTAGCATTAGAAACAAGAGCGGCTTGGTTTGATCGTGTTGAATCTAAATCGGCTTCCAAGGCTTTTATCTTCTCATTTAGGGGAGATACTGACGCCCTTAATGACTGCAACTCGGCATTAGCCGCTTCTAGTTCAGTCTTGGCTGCTTCATACTCTCTCTTGGTTCGTTCAACTTCCTTCGGATCAACTTGATTGTATTTAGACAGGATTTCAGCAGAACGGGCAGACCATTCTTTTTCTTTGGTAGTAAATGTTGTAATCTTCCTTTGTGCATTCTGAAGTTGGGATTCCAATGCTGCAATCTTAAATGATAATGGTTCCATTTCCTTAATCTTATCTGATAATTCTGTCTCGAGTTTTTCAATCCTTGCCTTCAACTGATTGTTGTTTTCAAGTAACAAAATGTTTTGAGATCTAAAAGTATCAACTTCAAGCTTATAGCGCGATATCTCGGCAGAGCCATTGTGAGATAAATTATCAGAGACCATTTCAAGCTCCTTGATTGTCTTGTGAGTCAATTCTAATTGATATTTAGCATTGTTTAACTCTTCTTCAACAAGTCTACATCTCTTAGATTCATGTATATACTTTAATTCACTTGCTTCCTTTTCACAGCGAAGGGCAGTATTGACTTGTTTGAGTTTTGTGTAAACTTCACAGGTGAGATCAGATATTTCTAGATCTGTTGAGCCCTTGACGGTCTCATTCCATTTAGCAAGCTTATCAAACAGAGCTTCTAAGTGACCATCAATTACAACGCGATTCTTTTCGGCTACTTCATGACTCTTCCTGATGCTTTCTTGGAATTCAGACCACTTAGCTGACTCGCTCTTATAACATTCATTAATAGATTCAAGTTCAGATTTGACCTCCTCTAGTTGCTGCTTGCTGCTATCAAGTTCTTTCTCAAGTTTAGTAACCACTTCACGGAATTTGGTTGTGGTTTCCTCGGCTTTTTCACGAGCCTTTTCTTCTTCATGTGCTTTCTGTTGACTCTCATCAAGAGCACGCTTCTGTTCTTCCACAGAACTATTCAACTGTTCAACTTGCTTTCTCTTCTCTTCTATCTCAATTTCTAAGCGTGTCTTGTCTGATTTTAATGTTGTATTTTCAGCTGTAAGTTCATCTTGGGTGTTCTGAAGCTTCTCACGTAAAGCATCATATTCTTCCTTTGCTTTTTGGGCAATTTCTTGAGATTTAGAAACCATATCGTTACGAGCAGCAAGATCAGACTTCAATCTTTCAATCTCGCTACTAGCTTTCTCAGCATACTCCTTATGTTCATTCGAGGAGCTGCTGGCCTTCTTAATATGATCTTCCACAATAGATGCATATTCATCCTTTTCATCCTCCAAAACACGAACACGAACTTTCAATTCAGAGATGAGCTCATCATGTTCATCGCATGTAGACTTATTATTGCTATTTGCGCCGGTAGAGAAAGCACCATTGTTATTCATCTTCTTCAAATTGTCTTCAGCTTGTGACAACTTTGTCTCGGCAACAATCTTTTCTTCCATTATAGCATACACTTTACGTTCTAACTCAAGACCCCTCTCTTTAAGTAATTGTACTTGACCCTGAGCTTCCTTGTATTTGTCTTCAATTCCTTGATAATTTGAGGATTTAGCAAGTTCAAGTTGCTTCTCAAGTAACTTGACAGAGTTACAGCAAGACTGTAAATCACTAGACAGTTGATCAGTTTTATCCTTGTAAACTTCTGTGCTTTCAGTAGACACTGAGTGGATTCCGTTGATGCGAGAGTTGATGCTTTCTAGCAACGTACTTAAACGTAGCTTATCAGCGCTACTATCATTTGCTTCCATCTTAAGACGATCATATAATTCTGTCTTAGACTTGACCTGGAATTGCAAATCCGAATTTTCATTTTGAAGCTGCTTAAACTTCATATCGTACTCAATCAATGAGTTTTTAATCTCTTCGATTTCCTTATCCTTTGTAGCTAGATCGCTACTAATCATTGAGTTTTGCTGCCTTGCTACATTTAACTCTTGTTCACGTTGTTGCACTGTATTCGATAAAGTCTCTGCTTTTTGCTTTAAGTAAATAATCTCAGCTTTAAGAGGTACAAGATTTCTTCGGATTTCACTTTCTGAATTACGGGATGTTTGAAGCTCTTGCTTCAACTTGTCAATTTCAACAAGTGTTTCAGAACGATAACTGGCGTACGACTCGGATGTTTCTTTAAGCTGGGTGAGACATAATTCAAAAGCACGATTAGGGTCACTTGTCAACCCCTTCTCTTCTATGAGGTTCTTTTGCTTCTTAAGCTCTTGTTCAAGGAACTCGACCTGTGTGTGTTTATCGACAAGTTGTTTTTCCAGCTCGAATACCCTATTCTCGGCTTTGGCAAGCGCTTCAGAATGATTTTCTTCTTCAATGCTAATGATTGTATTCTTTGCAGCAGACAATTCTTTATCCAAAATGTACATCTTCTCAGTGAGACGTCTATTCAAGTCCACGAGTTCAACAGCATTCTTAAACACCAAGTCATCATGTGGCAACTTAGGTGCGGGTGGAAGAAATTCAGACAATAAAGCTTTAGCAGATTTTTTCACAGGTATAGGTATGGGGTCTCCACGTTTTTGAACATCAAAAAGTAAATATTGAAGTTGATAGGTAGTGTCATGTAATGTATCTTCAAGTCTAACTTTTTCGGCACTCATCCTTGAATATTTGACTTTCATTTCTTCGAGATGCTCAGATACTTCTCTGTATTTTGCTTCATGTTCTTCACAAGACTGCTGGCACATCTTTAATTGTTCTTTATGGTTCTGGAGGTCTTCACTGAGTTGATTGAACAAGGCCTCTTTATTGTTCAATTCGTATGTTAGATTTGCAGCAACTGTGGTTGAATGTTCAACTTTTGCAAGTACCATACAGTATTTTTGACGAATTTCAAAGAAGTCCTTGTATATGTCCTCAGGGTATTTGCCCGTCTTTTGGTATTCATTAATAAGAGCAAGCAAATGACTACCACTTTCATTGTAGGGGCCAGGAGGTACAATATCCATACCAGTGACATGCTTGAACTGTGCACGAAAGACATCCTTGTCTTGCTGTGATTGGTCTTCCAGTTGCTTGACTTGTTGTTTAAGTTGCGTGATTTGCATGATAAATTTTTGTGTCTGTTCTTCATTTTCACTCATTGCTTTATCGCGTTGCTCAAAATACAAGTCATGATTCTTTTTTAATGAAAGATATGAATGTTCCAGTCTACTAAAACGAAGTTGCAATTCTTCTTTCTCGCTTTTAGTAGCCTCCAATTCATTCTTTATTTGAGCCAGAACATCTTTCGTGGAACTTAATTCGGAAACGGCTTTATGTAATTGATCAACAGTACGAGCCTTCTCTGCTTCCGAATTTGATGTTGCTACTTGTAGCCTGCCAATCTTATTGTTCTATTCTTAGGTGTTAATAAAAAGCATGAAACCAACTTGAAATACATTGACTACTTACTGTTGTAAATTTTAATTGTTCATATTCTTTTTCCAAAGCACAATATTTGCTACGAACTGAGTTTTCATTTACTTCTTTATCCTTGATTGTGGCTTGAAGATCTTCGACTGTTAACTAATTTGACAATAATAAAATTAGAGTCAAAAGAAAGAATATGGATCCTAAAACTTTAGAATTTACTTTAAGTTTACAGATTTCAGATTTCGTATGGGATTCAGTGAGCATATACTGTGTTTCTTTTTGCAGAAATGAGTCCTTTTCCTTCAACAGCTCAGTTGTTCTAGCTACATTAAAAGATTAACATCATAATGTAGTGTGTATTCTCTCTATAACTAACCTTTTTCTTGTATCAGTTTGGTACGTAAATCATTTTTTTCTTTAAATTCATTTTGTGCGGCCTCTTCCATTGAAGCAACTCTAATTTTAATCTTGTGAACTTCATCTTGTAGTTGTTGCTTTATGATGTTGTCCTCTTCTTTTTCAGATTTTGTTTTCTCAAAATCGCGTTCTATATTAACTTTGTTAGAAAAAGATGGCCAAAATGACACGTTATTTTAAATGTAGCTATGTACCTAAGGATGTATATTTTTTTTGAAGTTCTTTGAATGCATCTTCAACTTCATAGTACTTTTTTCCCAATTCATTGTCAATTAATTCTATAGAAAAAAAAAGCCAAGTTTTAAGTAAAGTAAATCAAGATTTAGAAAGTGCTTACCCTGTTTTAAATTTATAGCTTCGTGTATATTTGACATTGGAAAAGAAAAAAAAAAAAAAAAAAAAAAGGAAAGAAAAAAAAAAGAAAAAGAAAAAATAGAGGTAATGTAAAAAAAAAAATACAAATGAAAAATATAGATCTTTTTATATGAAAAAACATGCATGTGACGTCACTAACTTTTCGATTTGATTGAAGAAATAATAAAATGAAAATAAGTCAAAAAGAAAAGAGTATAGGCTACTTTAGTATCTATACTAAGCATTGTTTATCTAGAAACGTAAATAAAGCGTCTCTTTATCAATCAATCTTAATCAACTTATATCATTTTATTTCCTTATACTAAACACACAAAGGAATATAAAAAAGAGTTTTAAAGTTCCAGAACAGATTTGTGTATTGGCAAGCAGTCAAGTTTAATGTTGTGAAACAAAACAGGCGTATCTTTTCAAGTATTCCCCATTTTATAATACAATAGCCCTTGGCTGATATAACTAAAAATAATATAACCAAATAAAATCAACAGGCTTTAAGGAATCGATGCTTTCAGGCAGATCTTGAGAAACAATAAAACAAAGTTGAAGAGAATTCACCTTCTTCAGATACAAAATGGTTATTTACATCAGCCTTTCTTCTCTTATGTACTTTTTTTGTCTTACAAGGATAACCTATTTCGCGGATATATTAACAAAAAGGGAGATTGGTTTTCATTAGAGTAAAAAGCTTGATTCTTACAAATAAAACAGGAACATTAAAATAGGTTGCTTTAGTTTTGTCAAACGATACAATCACTTTAAGACATTTAAGTTTTTTCTTTTTATCATCTGAATAATATGGCCACAATCCTTAAGAACCGTTCCAAATGCCTTTATTTATAATTCTTGTGAGAAAAAAAAAATAGGATGATTGCATATTAACAACAAAAATGACATCGTTTCTGATTGTCTGAAAAATTTGAACGATTGAAATTCAGGGTCACTGTTACACAGCTATAAAATACAATACGATGGTCCTGAAGAAGAAATTACTTTTATTATAAAACTATTTTTTTTAAAAAAAAAAAAACTGCGTTACTAACAGTGATAGTACTAGTATTTATTAATCACGGCAAAAATTAATATTCTATTGCTGTGGGAGAGTATTATGTTTGCTTCAAATTTGGTCATACGAACACTAAGAAAAGAAACGTTTCCCAACGCGTTTATTGATTATACATTATCTGTTAAAAATTTAGTTAAATAGTATCATAAATAAATAAAAAAAAGTTTATTTTTTTTAATTAGAATATATAAATACATCCGATCCAATTATAAAAAAGATAGCAACATGCGGATTACTCATACAAGAAAGCACATGCGTTTTCTTTTTTTTGGCACAAAAAGCTCATGTACACCATCACTTACTAAGCAAAGTAATAAATAAACAAGCTATATGAAAAAAAACATAGATTTAATTGTTTCAAAAGAAGGATAAATTCTCTTGTAAAAAAAAAGGAACAAAAAAAAAGAAAAAAAAAAGAAACAAAAAAATGCAATCAAATTATCTTTTCAAAACATAATAAAAGCCCTCTTCAAATACATCTTGATTCGCTTAAGCATATTTTAGTTTTCCCTTTTTTTTTGAAACCCCACAAAAAGCAGAATGAAAAGCGAAAAATGAAGTAAACAGAAGGTCACGCTATTTTTAAAAACAAAGGTGAGAATATTCTTTCCCCTACCCCTACCCCTTTTTTTATATATAAAATGAAGGGTTGAGGAAGGGATTCATATAGTAATAATAAGATGATTAAAAAAAGTATATGTTTCACACGGCCTTGTCTACTCTGAAGAAAGTTGTTATATGATTCACTAAATAGTAGTATATACAAGAGCTATAAAAGATTTAGATATAAACATATTAATTTTATACATAATACAAAGTAAAGAGGACAGACTGGATCTAATTTTGAAAATACAAGACGAGAGCTGCATTAACAATGGGAACAGGCCATGTTACTCATTTTATGCAATTTAAAGCGGAACATAAAGAAGTATTAAGCGAAATGTGAAGGAAATTTAAGCAACATTTTGCCATTTTCTATTTTATCTAAATCGGAAATCATGAATCAGGAAAGTATAGCTGTTTGCAGCATAGTGTATATAATGTAAATAGACAAAGTATTTCTTCTAATAATAATAAAGAGAGGGAGAATGAAGAAATAAGGTGATAATGATATCACATCGCAAGTCATCGAGAAAGCTTAATTGTATAGTTTCTGAAAAATACTCATCGATAGAAGCATGTTTGTAATGGTTTTCAGCCTTTAATTCAACAAGTTGTTGTTCAAAATCATAATGGTACTTTCATTGCTATATAATTCTAAGGCCGACTTTGGCAACACTTTTATTCGGCCATCCACTAATATTTTTGCAACACAGTGCTATTGCTTGAAATTATCAATGTATTAGCTTGAAGAAAGTGTTGAAGAACTGACTTTGTAGTAGGAGCTAACATTTCCAACTTCCAGATTAGCAAAGGTAAATATGTTGTATGACTTTGAGCGGCAAGTATTCACAAATACAGTTAATGCTCGGCATGCAATATGCGTTGAAGAATATTGGAACTTGGAGTGTATTTTATCTAGATTTTGTAGAAATTTAGCATAGTCGATCTTACTGGTGTATTGATATTTGGTCAGAATATCTTCCTTTTCAATTGTATTGATGTCAAAAAGCATTGTAGCAAACAAAGCACCAGTATAATCCAAGTCAGAACTTTTGTAACTCCAACTCTGGCTGGACGATTGACATCAAACCGCAGACTTAATGTAGTTAATAAACTGATCGTTTTTATATACACTACCAACTTTTCCCCTTTCTATTCATTCAATATGGTGACCCAGACGTTGCAGAGACGTATCAGTATTGGTACTCGTAATTGGTAAATTTGAAAGTGATGAAGATCCTTTTCTGTCAACAGAAGATTCCCTATGGGCATCCATTAATCCACAGTAACCTACAGTTTATGAAGTCCACAATCACCGCTTTTTTTTTTTGTTATTTATAATGAAAGAACCCACAAAAAATTGGCTTCAAGTAAATCGTAATTGGGAAGAATATTCCAAGTATCCCATTTAGTATTTGAGAGCTGTCTGAACCTAGCTTCATTTTATTTTTCGCTTAGGCATCTGACAAGAGTGAGGTCAATAATGAGTGATTGGCAAAAGTCTGGCTTGCAGATCGCTCTTTGCATTTGCATTGATGTTAATAGATCATTCGATTTCATTTTCTGCTAGATGGAGTATTGTGAAGGCAAAAGATGGAATTCAGCATATTCATACTTCTGGGATTGCTATTATTATTAAATTCATTTGCTCCATGTTGTATATATTAATCAATAAAAAATAGTTGGAGCTTTATGCATTCCATTATCCACAGTATTGTTTTCTTTCTCTGAAGCTGCTAGTTGTCGATAGGCGCTTACTGCTTTATCAAAACTTCTTCTGGGAATATCACCTATGTCAGATAAAGCTGTTGATTTTGTGAACATGCATATAAAAGCATAGGTGTGCTCTATCTTCGTTCTCTTCATCATCTAGGAAGGATGCTATGTTTTTCAAAAATGGGAATAATTAGTTTGTGCATAAAAAATCAATATTTTATCAGTTAAGCCCTACCTTTATTAAATTGACAATTCTCTCCACATCTTCTGAAATGACTTCTAGCGCCAGAAGTAGTTTGCCAAGTTCGAGAGCAATATGGACAAGTACAGTGGGCTAAAAATCACTTTGACATTTTCCCTAAAAATATTTTTATATCATTGTTATAGATACACTTCATAAAATATTATAGCATATGAATCATATCAAAATCCCAGCTGCTTTTTATAATAAAATGTAAAAAGCATATTATTATCTTCCTAGCATTTGTTGATTAAAGCTTATCAAATTACTATGGGTGTGTACTAAAACGGGTTCCAATTTCATACCAAAATATTATTTCCATTGAAAATCATGTAGCTTTCATTTTTTATATGTGCAGCAAACACGAGGTCAAGAGACTAGTATAGTGCATTACATCTATCAAAAAACTAATGCACTAACATACAATATCATCCAATAAAGCGTAATCAAATTTGCACATTCTCATTTAAAAAACCTTACTGGATTTCAGTAAAAATGGCTCATACTATTTCACAAGACACTCAAATCAATTTGAGTGTACTTTTAGAAATTGATTTATTATATAATGGGACTGATAATTGCTTGAATCTTTCTAAGGCCATTGTTCATCTATATTGTAAGAATGAAACATCTGAAGGCTCGATAATTTTGGTGGACAGCTTTCCGTTTTAACTGAAGCAGGGTCGTCCCTCATGAAGATGATAGTCATCGCATGACGGTTGAAGGCAGGGATTAAGATTTTTGACTGTTTTAAGGCCATTTATCCAAGCTTGACTTACAACACTATGGTAGATGTATTAAAAAGCCTAATATTCAAAGTCACATAAAAGAAGGATACGTCTTCTACCAGCAAATTATAGAAAAACGAGTTTGGATTGAGCTCTTACTCATAGATGCTGGACTATTGACGAGTGAACAACAAACATCTTCTTTGAAAAGTTGAATCTCAACATTTAGAAGTCTGATGAAATCGAATTTTATTGGAGCTTGCTTGAAAACTCATCGCAGTCACATCATGTAATTCAAACTGTAAATCACAAAGGTAGAAGCTATACAATATGGGCTTGTGTGACTTCTTATGGAGTTAGGTATATTTGTGAAATATACAAATAAAAAAAGGCTGCGCCGGATTGCATCCACATCCTAAAAACTGGATTTGACAACTAATAATTATGAATAATGATAAAAAAGTAAAGTTAGGTGGGAAACATTTGATAAGCATATTTGTTGTCAATATACTAATAGTATGCCGGCTAGAATTCAAGTTATAGTGAACGCTAGAGACGCGAATAATATGGTAATACTTTTTCTATTTAAAACTGTTTCAGTCGTACTCTTGATTAAAATGATCATCGTTCGAGGTATATTTTATAGAAAGAAATGTGATTTATAGTTCTTGATTGCATAAAACTTAAACAATAAAATCAAAAAATGCCAGCACTATAAATAGTTATTTTAACAAAGACACCAAATATGTCAGTTTTATTTTTACTAAAATGGTTTTTAATATACTGTGAATTTTCTATCATCTCTACCATATTTCAAAATAAAAAGATGATTGTTGCTCTTACCATTATTCATGTAAAAAGCAGCCCTTTATCACATCTGTATTGCATTTTTACATCTGAGAGGTGGTAACTATTTTTATGGTTCCTCAGTTGCGAGCCTGTTCTGATCTCTTTTGATACATTGTATATACATGCTCTGAAGTCATCATGATGGTAATTTAATAAAATCAGTGATATCCAAAAAGTTAGCTAACTCTTTTGTTATTTTGTTCGCATCCTTTGACATCTTATGGGTTCCTTCTATGAGCAACTAAACTTCCTTGATCACCTTCTGAGCACAAATCCTAATTGGTTAGATTTACTTGAGTTCCTTTTGAGCATGTATCCTTTAAGTTTCTTCTAAACTCTTTTAAGAGATGCCCCTGCATTTCATTCTGAAAGATGGTATTTATTGAAATCCAAAGTGACGAATACTAAAAAATCTGCAGACGAATCATTACCCTAGAACAAATCGCTTTATCTAAATGAGTTTTGCTAGTACTTAAATCAAATGTCACTATAAGAGTTTGCGGCAATTATGCCGAAACAAACGATGTAACTGAATCTATTAATTAATTTTCTCTATACATGCACGATGTATCTCATTTTTTGAGTAATGCAAAGACATTTTTAAAAACTACTTTGGTTTAGGTGTTGAAGAAAAAAGATTGTATCAGTAAATAGGTTTTAGAGATATGTTAGTATATGGAGACAGATCAACTTCTATCCTTAAATTTTCCGACGTTTTTGTATTTCTTAATGTGTAAAATATGGCGGGATGAAAAAAGCTTTCATATTCTGTCATTTTTATTCCGTGGAACGAATACTGAAGCTAGTATGTTTCATACATATTATATATGGACATGGTGGGATGTCTTTTTAATTTTGTTCATATTACAGTAGTAACAAAGAAGCAGCGTTGCTAGCAAGCACACTTGAAACTTGAACAAAGGTAAAAAGCAAGTTGATTTCTAAGAGAAAATAAAATCGACATGATAATAAAAGCCTATGCTTCTGTGCTGTGTAAAGTTGAATAAAAAATACATGGTAGTTATCTTGAGCAATAAACAAAGAGTTTGGAGTGAAGAAATACATTTTTTATAAGCTATATTCAGTTCCTGATAATAACAATACATACTTGATTGGGATGGATTGGAGAAATGCATAGACAAGCAAAAAATACAACAAGAGCGAAACATGGTTTGTATTTTAGATATTGTTAAATATATTTATATGTGATGAAGATGCTTATCAAGGTTACTATTGTTTCTAAAATTCGCGAACTCTTCCTTCTCCTTTGTATTTCTGAATTTCGCGAATTTTATCAGCCTATATTTGCTTGGCTGTATTTTAAGATACAATATGAAAATATACTATGTTTACGCTTGATGCTCACCTTTATTGTTTTCATCTTCTGGTAACGCTGTCTAAATCTAAGCAAAAAAACTAAGTGAAATTTGCGTAACTGAGGAAAAGAGAACTTCTTTCTGCCTTCCATCATTTTCTATAGATTTTTGCCTTATTTGGAAAGTATCCACAACGCCAGACCTAAGCATGCTTACTGTAAAGCAGTTACAAGCAGAACTTGCTGCAGCCAAGGCTGAAATCAATCGACTACAGCAACAAAACACCTCCCTTCTTAAGCAGTTAGCTCAAGCACCTTCCACCACTGCACCCACGGGTGTCTCTACTGCTGCCGTTTCCCGTACACCTGCTTCCCCTTCGTCATTGCAACTTAAACCATCCACCAAAAGTCTCCCACCTCCAGAGCTTAAATCTTCTCTCCTCCAAAAAACTTCCAAATCTAAATACGCTTCACCACTTCCTAGCCAAACGGCTGCTGCTCGCACTTTCAGTCCTCCTTCCATCAATCAAGCGTTTAAATACCTTTATCTCTCTATACAACGCCGCCTTTCCATTCGCCAAATACGTTCCCTACTTCATCGATTTCATATCAATGGCAGTTGTGTCCTGGACATTCACCACCCCGATCGTCATCTCGTTGCCCTCCTCATCCATAACAACTATGAAGCTGAAGTCCGCTCCTAATTAGAAAAATTCTACTATCCGTCGCCTCAAAGTCCCCGTTCAGCACGCTGTTGTTCGCTTTTTCGTTGACAAAGGCATTTTGGCTAAGCTCTTTCCAGCCAAACAGATTTGAGCTCAACTTTTGTTTTATGATATGACTTTCTTTCTTGTGGTCTATTTCCAAATAGTGATTATTCTCCCTCAGTCCTTTTCTTTTTTTTTACCCTTGCTTCTATAAGGGATTTTTTTTAGCTTCTTTCACGTCTCATTTGATCTGGTTTGGACAATTATGGTGTCCTGAGACACTGTGTGCTCATTAAAACGTATAAATAAATATCTTGTTTAAACGTAACTGAGGAAAAAGCAGCAATTTGAAAGCGTATTTGAGAGTGACATAAAAACTCCGAGAAGATTGCTCAACCAAAGACTATATCCGCTTCTTCTATCAATCCATTGGTTACACACTTTAACAAAAATGAAGATAATAAGGCATCTGAAGCAACTGGATGGTTTAAAATATGCAATGAAAATTTTTAGAGCGATGACGTGTATCATGTAAAACATGGTAATTTGCAATGATAAAGAGCTTGGAGATAAAGTGCCTGAAAGCATGAATATGTGAATGATATTCTAAATTCATACAAGTAGTTAATCCAAGATTTTACTCTAATGCTAATAGAAACTATGTTGCTGGATTGTAATGAATGAAAGTCCATTATGATTCGGATTTAAGCTCAAAACATTTTATAAAAATCTCAAATCATCTCAAAAGAAAAAACCTTTACTACAACACTCGAACACTTTATCGCTTAATTCCAGATCGTCTAGTAAAAAAATGTAATCCATATCGTTTTCAAGCCAAAATACTGTATTTAAATTGAAACTTTAAACCAATTTGGCGAACCATAATTTAATGCACATGACATATATTGTACTTTGTCAGTATATGTTCATAAACAGCTTTGCAGTCTGGAATAGGAAGCATGCTGTAATTTCAATTCAATTTGTCCCATAGATCTTTCAAAATGTTTGTATTCTTTTTTCGATCATTGTATCACATTATATTCCCTCATCTGATTGGGATCAAGTTTCCTAAAAAAACGAGCAACAGGAAAAACCTCAATCAGATGGCTTAAGTTTGATAGAAAGTCGTTAATCACTAATATCTCGCAAAGAAGGTAGATACGTGAAATGATTCCTCTAGATTTTTACAAAGTAGAAATGATCACAAGTGATCATTAGTCATAGCTGTATAAACCATTTTGCAGATATGTTCTACTTGAAAACAATCCATTTAATTGTGGCTTAGCAATTTCATATTATCTGGAGAGTTTGGCATATTTCCTTACGAAAATTCTAGCTATTTTTTGACTACGCTATTGAATCTCTACTTTATGTCAATCTAAAACAACGCCTTTACATTGGTTGAATGAAAATTTTTTTTTCGAGACACTTTGTGACAGTTAATAGAGTTTTCCCGAAGCTACGGAGTTTCATATTAAATTTGTCTATAAAAGAGCACCCATGTCTGGTTTACCTTTTTTTTTCTTTACACTTGCATTTTTCTCTGAAAAATACAAAATGTTACTATACTAGGGCGTAGGAGTCTCCAAGGCTCATAATTAGTCTGCGCATATCCTTAAGTAACTCAAGTAAGAATAGGAGATTATTCGAGTATGGTTATGAGTAGCTGGAGCCTTGAGTGAAAACCTTTCGGGGTGGGATCTCGGTGAAGGTTTGCTCATAATTTCGAATAACCTGGATGATATATTCCTAAGCTTAAGGTATGACACTATGTGTCTATGACCTGAGGCAAAACCATATCATCACCATTTTTATTAATTTACAAAATAAAAGAAAAAAAAAATTTTTTTTAGTCACTAATTTAGATTTGCTTCCGATTCAAATACATATTACATCGAAGATTTTTTTTCTTGCCATACTGCTTGTTTCTCTGAGTACTGTTGATAAAATTCTTTCAAGTGGTGTCCACATGTCTAAAGCACGAATAATATAGCAGATTACTATACATACAATACATAGAGCAAGATAGTAAGGGTTTTTAAGGATAGCCATAAACTCATTCCAACCCAAGAATATTATTGCTACAATTGCCCAGGTGGGTAATTCTGTGGTAGTAGTAATTACAGACCGTTTTGCTTCCAAATAAAATGCATCAGATTCTTGCCTGAAACGATTTGATATATCAACTTGCTTTCCTTTACCAAGTACAACAAGCGATTGCTCAAAGTCAAAATCGTCCGTTGGTTCAATATAAATTTCGGCTGAATTCAAGTCAATTTTTGAAAAGAGTTTAATCAAAGATAACGTCTATTGAACCATTTTACACTATTGGCTTTCAATTATTATACCTCTTTCTTTTTTTCTACCTCATCTCTAGCTTTTTTAAAATAAGCATCAATATTGTCCAGAGGTTTCCATACTTTTGGAAGCCCATTATTATCATATCGAAACTTTTCTTCGAATCTAAAATGAAATATGTTTAGTACTTTGTATGATTTTTTTGTTTCTCGGTTCTTTTTGCCTGTTGCGTAGTTTCAGGAGAAGAAGGTTATCAACCATTTCTTCATCTATCTTTCTTTTTAATATAACCCATATTTTTCGTCTTGAATCTGCAATTGATTTTTCTATTTCTGTGGCTGATAAATTAAAACCTATATTAAAATGCATCAGCACTCAGTCAAGAACCGATTGTTTTATATTTACTTTGTGCTTGTTTTTCCAACGTTTTCTCGGCATTTGCCAATGTGGATTTGTAACCATCGATGACCTTATGCCACATGTTCGATGCTGGTCTATTAAGTTCAAGTGTAACCAAATCAGCGAGTTCAGCTTCCACTCGCTTTTCTAATAATTTGTTCATTTTTATGAATTCCTTTACTCGAATTTCCGACGCTATATCGTCTAATTCTTCCTTTAAAAGTCCTTCTTCTTGAACATAAGACCAATCGGTGCCCTCGAGCATCATAGCTATATAGATGAATAAAGAACCCTGTGCTCTCGATAAGTAGATTTTTTTTATATACCTTTTGCGCCATCCTCAAAAAAAGAGCTTGCTTCCTCTAAACTTGCCGTGACTATTTCAGCAAATCCATACTCAGTGTTTTTTAACTGCTCCTGAAGGTCCCTTTCAAATATCCAAACTGCCTTTTTGTGCAAGTTTTTTAATTGTCCTACGAAATAAACATTCAGGCATGCATTCAACTCAGTCATCATCTCTGCTCGTTTTTTGTGGTAAATATTTTGACTGTAACGAGAAGCATGTCTATCAAAGGACTGGAGCGTTTCTTGATGAAGTCCCTTCATCTTCTCACCCAAATCTTCTAATATCTCCCCTTTTTCTAGAATAGAAGATTTGAATGGTGCAATAGCTTCGTGGAGATTTGTAAAGACATCCTATTAAAATTGAGTAGGATATATTAGCTCATATACAAACTACTGATATTAAATAAACAGAATTACATTAGCTATCTCGTCACACCTATATTGAGCTAATAATTCCTGTTGCGTAGGCAAATCGAGATCTTTGTTTGCTAATATTTTATCCCATATACTTGAAACATAGAGTTGATAACCATCTGCAGGAATACGTTTGTGATACTCAGGACGGAATACGAAATTAGGGTTATTGGGATCATTAAATCTAGAGCTTTGATAAAAAAGAGAAACTATAGATTTTGTGTATTATTACCTTTCACGAAGCTTTACTACTTCTTCTTCAAATTTTTCAGGCATTAATATTTTATGAGGTAGCCCAATAAACATAAAATCAAAGTAGTCTGTAATTTTGCAGTATTCAAGCCCTTTAGGCTGTATACATATGAGTTCTTTTTCTTATTTCTTGTCAACAAGTTTATTATTTACCTTTGATAAACCTTCCCAAATTTTTTCAAGATCTGCTGTCAATATTTCTGACAGATTGCTCAAGGGGGTTGTGCCAATAAAATCCCTAATGACAATTAACAGCAATGTCTTTTCCTTGCTTTTAATTTTCTTTGTCAGAAATGCATGTCAATTGCTATAGTCATCTTACCCTTTTTGATCTTGGAACAATTGTAAATTGACTTCAAACACCGTCTTCAAAAGTCCCATATTTGCACCTTGATAGAGACCTACTTGATGCTCCCACAAATTCAATATAATTACCTCGCTCGTCGCCATAGAAAATAAGGCAGACTTGCGCTCAAAATCCTGATCTTCTCCATGCTCACGACTATCTGTGCCTTCGACGTCCATTACTAACACATGCATACCTCGACCACGAGAAAGCCATATACCCCTTGTTGTCTGTTGACGCTGATCTTCATTCATTTCTGCAAACTTTGTGCCAAATAGCTTATTCAGCAAAGTGCCTATATTAATGTGTTCAATAAAAATGGAATTATAATACTCGAGAAATCATTACTTTTGCCAGTGCTTTGAGATCCAAACACAGCTACAACATTGTATTTGAAGCCTGCATCAGATAAACCCCACTTTTCCATGTACTCAGAAAGATGTTTACTAAACAGCTCATTCAGTGTATGGTACACTTTATTTATTAGACAACTACCTGAATTTCTGATGTTCGTCAACAATCTGAATTTGAGGAATTTCACTTGTATCAGAGCTCCTGTGCTTATCAATAGAACCATTGAGAGCTGTTTTCTTTAGGCTAGTATATCCTGCCTCTAGTTTATCAATGCTGTCCATGAGGTTTTAAGTAGAAAAGCTACAAGAAAAAGAGCGAAAAGAACTGAGGAAACTTGATCTTTCTAAAGCCTTGTTTCGGAGTTATTTTGTCAGTTTTCATGCGAGAAAGAGGGTGATTGCATCCTCGATCAGGCAATTGAAGTCACTTTTGCTTATACTGCGAACTAGACACCAGTTTTCTAAAATTTATTTGTATTCTTATTATGCGAATTGATAAATTTTTACTAGTCCGTAACACAATTTAACTGTTCCGGCTTTTTTTTTTTCTTTTCTTTTTTATTATTTTATAACTTAAAATGAAAGCAGTCGTAACAGGAGCATCCGGTTTATTGGGTAGACAAGTTGTTAAAGCATTTGAAAATGCTAATTGTGAAGGTTATAAAAAGAACAAGGACATTGATTACTGGAATTCGTTATGTTAACTTGAGCCTTTTTTTTTATTTAACAGTGGTCGGCACAGCTTTTTCACGGGCAAGTGGCAACTTAGTTAAGGTAAGCTTTATTTCTTAAAGATATCACACAGTATGCGTATTCCATTTCGAGTAACTGTTTAAATAAAGCTGAATCTTACTGAAGTTGAAGCTGTGAAGAGTTTCATTGATGAGCAACAACCTGATGGTAAAAAATGACAATGACAGCTGAAGTGTATATCTAGTATTTAACCTTTTTTCTTTTTCAGTCCTTGTTCACTGTGCTGCTGAACGTCGCCCTGATGTCGCAGAGAAAGACCAATCTGGAGTATTACGTGTAAATAGAGTTTAACAGTGTCTAAACACACGTTTGTTCTTAGCAAACCATTTTTAGTTGAACGTGGAAACACCAAGAAATCTGGCATCCATCTGTAAGTCAAAAGGAGTCATGCTTATTTACATCAGCACCGATTATGTGTTCGATGGTACATCACCTCCTTATGAAGTTGATGATAAGCCCAACCCTCTTCAATTCTATGGTCAGACTAAATTGGATGGAGAAAATGTTATTAGAGAAGTGTACCCTGACGCAGTTATCCTTCGTGTACCCATTCTGTAAGTATTTAATCAATGACAGCGCATAACTAGCAACTCAAAGAGCTCTCCTTAGTTACGGTGCTACTGAATACAATGGTGAATCGGCAGTGAATGTTTTAATTGATACCGTTCTTGTAAAGAAAAGAAAAAGGAAAAAAAAAGAAATTGAAAATAACTTTATTGTAGTCTAAAAAAGTTTCCAAGGTTGATAATGTAGCTCAAAGATATCCTACAAATGGTAAGTATAACTCATTGAAGGCATATCCGTAGCTCATGATTGAAATAGTGGCTGATGTGGCTCGAGTGCTTAAGGATCTAGCTGGTAATGAAAAAGGGGGAAAAGTAATTCAAAATAGACATACACTAAATGAGAATTTATAAAGTCAAAAAGATTAAAAATAAGCAAGACATTCGTGGTATTTATCATTTCTCTGCTAAAGAAAGTATGACAAAATATCAAATGTGTGGTAAAGTACAGATGCTTTAATAATGAAATTAAATATATTCAATACATCATTCAATAGAAACATTTGCTAGCATTTTGAACGTTCCTATGGACCATCTTACTCCTCAAAATACGGTTGATCCTTCAGCATCAGGTAAAACAGTTGATGTTTCAATAGCTTTTTTTTTAACATGTTGCTAGTCTCAAGACCCGATAACTCCCACTTATCAGTCAAACGTCTTGAAGAAGCTGGAATTGATACTCATTTTGTAAAGTTTGCTACATGGTTTGATGGTCACTTGAAGTTATCTGCATAAAAAACATAAAGCATTTTTGACTCTTAAAGCTACAACGAATCATAAACTATTGTTTTCCTACAGAAATCTTTTTCTCTTAAACGGTAAATCATGCCACCCTTTTACCAATGAAAACCATTTGTGTTTGAACACAAAGGTCCCACAGTTCATTTTTTTGTTTCAAAAATGAAATAGTGTGAGATTATCTTTTCTTTTCCTCTAAAAAACCAAATCGGATGAAAGACATAATAAACCGTGAATTGAAAGAGCACTGGATTTTACCTGTTCTCTTTTTAAATATGTAGGCAATTGGAAATAAAATAGGTTTATTTTGCTCAAGTGAATAATTTTTTTTTAGATTCTTTGGTTTTGGATATCAAGCAATTCCACTTTTCATGTGGACTTACTGTCCTCTTGTCTTGAATTATCTTAGATATCAGCACTATAAGCGTATTATTATAGTCTACATAGTCAGCAGCCTGGCTTTTGCTTTGTGTTTTATTGGAAATTTCGCTGATCCTGAATATGGTCCAGGGTTCCCAAAGGCCTCTCTCATTATCTGTAATTTATATTCTTTCTTCTTAACCATCTACTTACAAATCTTTTTGCTATTCTGAAACATATAGTAGCATCATTTTTGATAAACTGGATACCCCTTATTTCTTTTATTGGCGATAGATATTTAGTAAAATACACTCGCTGCATTTGGACTCGCGTTTTTTTTTTTCCCTTGTGCATGGACAAGTTTATGGTTTCTTGATCAGAGCTTTGGAGGACTTGGTGACTATTTTACCCTATCTACAGCCTTAGTCAACTGGCCAGAGATCGCACAGGCTACCTCATTTGCTGGTAGACCTATCCTTGACTTCCTTGTTGCCTTGTTTGCAACGACTTTATTAGAGATTCCAAGTTATCCAATTTATCTCTTGTCGTCTTCAGAAAAGGATCAACATCAAACATTATTAGAAGAGTCAGCAGCCGAAGAAGATGGTGATATTGAGGGACGGCATGTTTATAAAAAGACTTACATGTCATTTTTGAAGCACCCTGTTACTTTATATGTGGCCCTCATGACCATCATTTACACCTATGGTGGCGCTCGCACCAATATTAGTACGGGTTCCTTTTATCAAGTTACATATCCAAAATATATTCCCAAAAATCAACCTGTAGGCTGTGTCGTAGGTGGTGGATCCGCACTTCCTGAGCTTTCTACTGATTATGACTTTTGGTTTAATAAATCTACCAAATTGGTTAATGTAAGTATCTTTCATCCTTTTCCTATAAAGCAGAAAAATGAACCCTAATTGACATTTATCATGTTTCTCTTGTAGGCAGGTGCCAAATTGGTTTTATGGTCAGAATTGGTAGTAGTAGCAAAGGATAAGGAAGAGGAAGCTCAGCTTCTACAACGTGCAAAAACATTTGCCATTGAAAATCAGGTGTATATCACTATCACTTATGGGCTTCTTGAGCCTATAGAGCAAAATAAGCTTGTTTTAATCACCAAAGAAGGGATGGTTGCCATTGATTATAACAAGGCACATCCAGTTCCTATAGTGGTGAGTTCTTTTTTATTTTATATTTTCTAATTTGCATTATTGAACTTATTTTATTCTTGTACATCCCATTAGGAAACGCAACCTCCTGGGGAACCCATCATTCAATTTGTGGACACGGAGGATTTTGGTAGAATTGGGGCGGCAATATGTTATGATTATAATTTTCCAAGCTTTATCCGTCAAGCAAGTAAGCTTGACGTTGATGTCATGCTACAATCCACTTGGACATGGGGTATATTACTCTGGTTATTGTTTGATGCTAGTTCCATATTAATATTACTCTCCATATTTAGGTCCTGTTGGAACCTATCATGCTCAAACAAATAGTATAAGAGCAGTTGAAAATGGTTTTACTTTATTCAGATGTGCTTCACAGGGTCTCTCCGGTATCTTTGAGCCCACGGTGAATGATATTTTCAGTCAAAGGGTCGCCTCGTTAAATGCAGAGTCTTATTTATTTTATTTACCTATTCAAAAGCGGGTTGCTACTTTATATGGGTACATTGGTGATACTTTCAGTTACTTGGTAAGCATATGCGCCTTGACAATCATCATTTTGACTATCCGAAACAAATGCAAGCTTAATAATATATCAATTTAAATGGCCCCTTTATAAAAGACACATACGACTCTCCTTTTTTAAAAAAAAATTAGAATTTTTTAACAACTTATACCTTTTTAATTCAACATTTTGTGATTGTTTTTGACTCAAAAGTCTATTGAGTGTAACATTAAAAGGGAAAGGCAAGTTAATTAACTCTCCCTCATTCTCTTGATTTCACCAGTTTCCATTCACTTTCTTTTTTCTTTTTTTTTTCTTCTTCCCATCCTTTTACTTTCTTTTTATTTAGCTTCATCTATTGTTATCAACTTCCTTTCAGGATGGCATCATTAAAACTATCAAACAAACCAAGTATTGCATCAAGAAGACCTATATCATCCTCACAGCGTTCAATCGCTCTACTGTCCATCAACACGCACCACAATGTCATGATGAAAAGAAGCAATGCGAATGATCACTATTTATCTTTTAATAGTAGCATGAGCCATGCAGAGCTTACATCAAAAATTGCAGATAGTTTTCAAGAATTTTCAAGTATGCTTTCTCAGCTATCTTCAGCCAAATCTTCAACTCTGGCTGTTCCAGTGACCCCACCTGTACTTTCACCCGTGCCCCGTTCACCAAAAAGACAGCAACGTCACACTGTGGCACCCTTGCCCTCCCCTCCCACAACCCAAAGTCGTCGTGAAAGCATTTGTAAGAGCATGGACAGTGACGAAGACAGACAAAGTGAAAAAAGTGCAAATGATTTGCTAAGTCGAGTACTGTTGGGTGATCTGGAAATCACAGATATCCCACATTGTTTTATTCCCAAATCCTTGGCTGTCGTGGTTTGCAAAGGAAAGATAGAGATGCTCAAAAGAATGATTCGGCTAGGCATGGATTTGAACAGTACTGAGAATGAGCATTTGGGTATCACACCTCTTATGTATGCAGCATATTTTGGAAAGATAGACTGTTTACGTCTCATGTTAGAGCAACCTTCCATTCTAGTGAATCAGCAAGATAAAAGTAACCAAAATAGGCACTTGGTGTGAGTAAAATAAGCTAATACCTTTTTTTTTCTCCATTAGAGGGATGGACAGCCCTGATGTGGGGTGCCAGTGGAAACCAAGCAGAGTCTGTGGAACTGCTATTGAAACACAATGCTGAAATAATAATCACCAAAAGCGGAAGAACGATGGTTGAATATCCTATTTGTGAAACTATCAAATCCTTCATCACAACTCGTATAAAAATGAAAAATCAAAGCAGCAACCCAAAGGCGAGTGACGTTTGTGAAGAAGTTGATAAGCTCAATCCAATAGAACATGACCTTTATGATCGGTATTCCATCAACAACTGTACACATTTTTTAAATTCTGATCAGCCATCAAAGCAAAAGGATTCATCCATATGCGACACACAGCAACATGTACCTTGTGAAATCAATCAAGCGTGTTCAGGCGCGGTAGGAACTGAAGATGAAAAGGGCGATGACTGGAAAATACGATGGATAAAACGTTCAGTGAACTTTGATTGGGATCACTGCTTACCAGACCAAATGTTTGTATTCTCGTATGATCAGGTTTCGCTTATTGTGGATCAAATTTTTAATTTAACTACGGATGATATCAAACTTCTGAGATATCAAGACGAACTTAGCAGTGAGCTTTGGGCACCAGCAAACACTGTCTTCTTGTGTGCTCGATTTGCATACTACTGCTTTAATAGAGAATTATTAAATGAGTTATTGGATGCAGTTGTCACTAGGTTGTCAAAAGTGATCAAAGTAAACTTTAATTTTCCGCATCTCCTATGAGTGTCTATTTAAAAAGTTTTTTTTTTTCTATTAGGGCTCATATAGAGAGATATATTGCTTGTCGTTTTGGATAGCAAATTGTTGCCAACTTGTTGGTTATTTAAAAAAAGATGCTGGATTATGTATTGTTACATCGAACGCTCAAGAAGCACTGTCAACATTAATTGCAGAAGCATACATCCTTTTTGTGAAAGAATGTCAGAAAAAGCTGGAAAAGATATTGGAAGCTTCTTTGATGGAATATGATCCGATACAAGAACATGCCGAGTTTTCAGATGATTGGCAACGCTTTTTCTTTCAAAGATACAGTAATGTTAGCTTGGAGACAATAGATGAAATGTGTCCTCAGACAGTGACTCAGTTATTGGGACACTATCAATCCATACTACAATCCTATCATGTTTTGCCAGTTATTATCATTCAAGCCATGGCTCAATTTTTTTATTATCTATCATGTGAGCTGTTCAATCGCATTTTATCTCACAAGCGATATTTGTGCCGTTCAAAGGCACTCCAGATACGTTTGAACCTTTCTACAGTAGAGGAGTGGGTCAGAAATCACAAGCTGCCATCCAGTTTGAATCATGCCTTTGAACCTCTTATCCAATTGCTGCAACTGTTACAATGCTTATCTCAATTGACTGATGTGACGACGTTTACCTCTACTGTGTATACCTTTGATAAATTAAATCCTTTACAGATAAACCGATGTGTGCAGCGATACAGGTATGAAATAGCAGAACCCAAGTTACCTTACCATATCGAATCATTAGCAGCGCAGATCGCCAATACAAATGATCCATTACCAAGAGGACGGAGGAGTACGAGTGACAGAAAACGATCTAGTGTTTCCAGTCTGAATTCCTTAATCACGCCAAAGAGCAAAAGAGCATCGATACCAGAGTTTTCTAAAGAAGACGAACACGATGAGGAAGAAGGAGAGCAAAAGAACTCAAAGTATTTATTGCCATTCTCGGTTTTCAATACAACCGCATTGTTACAAGATTGGGAAGAAGAAAAGCAAAAGAGATTGATCAATCAAGATGATTACTCAGAAGCTGTCTATCAAGAAATTAAGCTAAAGAAGCTTGAAGAATATGATTTACTTGATAGGATAGTGCCATCAATTCCAGATGAATGGTTATACAACATTGATAGAAAATTGCAAAGATACTGAAAAGCTTTCCTTTTTGTAATTTAAATACTTCCCCCCTAATGAGCTACTTACTTTTGAACATTTGTAAATAATCTCCAATCGAATATGACTTTTTAATCCAAAAAGGAGAACATTCATCTATCCCATCATTTTAATAAAATCATCTATTGAAACATATTCCATGATAAAAAAGGAGAAAGAAAAGACATGGAGAGTACATGCTTTTTATTATTCAGTATCTTCATAATCTCGACTGCTGCTTTCTTCCAATTTCATCCCAATTGCTGTTACAATATCGGATGCTTTATAAATATTGCTTAAATACTCTATGTCATTTTGTCCATTGATACCTCTTATCTTTTGATTTTTACTGATGATTTGATCCAAGTCATATAGACGTGAAGAAGGGGAATAGGATGAAGGTTTACTGGGTTCATTTAGTCTGGATGTTGAAAATGGTTCTGCTTTTGGTGATATAATCTTTATGGTCGAATCAATTCCTGCTACAGCAAGTGTTGGTAAATTAGGATGTCCCTGTAATCAAGAATGATAAATCTATAAATACAATAGATACCATGTTTTCTTTTACCTTTGATACATTCACAACCTCTTCGTCTGCTTTCAAAATTTGCACAATTCTAGCTGTTCTTTTATCCCATATGAACAGTAATCCATCGTCACTGCCAGAAAGAACATATTCATCTGATTGTCCAAAGAAATCAACTTCTTTAACAGTCTATAATGAGTAAGCATCAGGATTTTGTTGATTACTGTTCGAATCATTTACCTCAATATTACGGTGTCCCGTATATTTGATTCTATGCGGAACAATATCAGCATCGGGATGTATATTCTTATCTGTATTGCCTGAACCAAGGTCCAAATCATCTGGAAAAAAGTGATTGAGGATAAAGCCGTGAATAGCTAATCTGTGAATCGCAAACTCTGAGGCATCTGCACCTAAAAAGTCATCATCATCTGTCAGCTCATAATCGCTGTAAATATTTATCGTTTCATCATCTTCATTGTGTTCCTCTTCTTCTTCTTCTTCTTCTTCTTCTTCCTCTTCTTCTTCCTCCTCCTCTTCCTCTTCATCTTCATCAAAGGTAGTATCGCTGTCTGAGGAAAGATCTGCCTCATCAAGAGTCATGTTCACATCCTCTTCCTCTTGATCACTAGCATCGTATATGGATACATCTATATCTGCATCAATCACCATACGACTCAGATACCCCCATTGAATCTCCAAAGGCTGAGGCAAATTATTTGCAGTTGCCGCCGTTCGACACATGGTGATCACTTCATGTCTGAACCCATTCAACCAGCCAGAGCACTCTATTTCACGCATCACCCTAAATGATAAATCCTTCTTATTCGCATAATCACTCAATCCAAGAGCAGTAAAGTTACGACAGGCCCTTTGATGAATCAATCGAGCCTGATGAATAAATAACCTTCGGTGAGGACAGTTTTGGAATGACAGCAAGAGACAACCTGCATAGTAATAACCTATCGCCAATCCAAACTGTCCTCGCCAGGTATGTGACGCGATCCTTTTTGCTTGAGCTAATTCTTCCTTGGCCATCAAGAAATCATGATTGGTAAAGTCTTCAAGACTTCTGTTGGTGGATGTGATAGTAGATAGGTTATCTCTGATGGGGATATGTTCTGCTGAACAGTCCATCAGTTTTCGTATACGGGTGAGAGCAGATATGATCAGTGCACTCACTTCAGTCAGTTTACATTCCTCAATCAATTTGTCTCTGTAAGATATCTTCTCTGTACTACATTTTGTCAACTGTAAATGGTCACGTATCGAATGATGTAAAAGACGTTTGCTCGCTTTGATGATTTCAGGATAAGGTTTGCATTTAAACGTGTCTATCAGAGCCTCCCATTCTTCATTTCTCAATGTCCTTCTTCGTTTGTATTCTTCAATATATTGTCTGGGTGTTCGTAGTACTGTATGACTCCTTAGATTTCGTGATTCTGTCAGAGATTCATAGGTGCGGCTTGTAGATAATGATTCTAAAGGCGAATCGTTGATATTGAACAAGTAAACACCATCAGATGACCAACTTCCTAATAGCTATGAGATTTAAATTAGCATGGCCTCCTTCTCTTTCACACAAAGATGATATTTATACCTCATAACCATTGTAATCGCTAAATCTGACTGCAGTTACATGCTTTCCCTTTCTTCTAAATGAATCTGATGTCGAAGTAAACTTTCTCACACAATCTACTCCTGGTACATCAGATCTCGATGGCATCCTTCTATCATGGAGATAGATATATTCATTTTGACCTGCCACTGCAAAATAATGCTGATTTAATTGATTGACTGAAATAGTATTCAAATCAATTTTATGCTTTCCATAATCAACCAGTGGCTTTGGACAGCCAGGAGATACACCTGGTCCTTGAGGCCGTGGTATCTGTCTTGTGGGTACTCTTAATGCGGTCATGAAAGATCGAGTGGTATGATTTGAGCAGTTGTGAGGTTCACGAAGATCAAAATGTCTCACAGTGCCTACAGGGTTGTATGAGTAACAAGGATCGAAACATGTGGTATTTTACCATCTTGAGAACAAGTCAAAAATTCATTTGGATTATTATTAAAGATACTCAAACGTCGAACTTGATCTTCATGGCATACATACATATTTGTGAGCGGCGTTTCCTTGGAGCAATCAAAGATCCGCACTTCGGAATCACCTGCTGCGGATATAATGATATGATCAGAGGTGTTTGGCATAAAGTGAGCAGAAAAAATATTTGCGGAATGACCTGTGAATATTGATGTTTTTAGAGTGAAAGTTTAAATACAACATAAATATCTACCAGATTGGATAGAAAGTTGAAGTGAATAATCATTATATACATTATATATGTTCAACCTTGTATCGTCTGAACCGGAAAGTAAAAATTCACCAGAGGAAGACCAACTATACGTTCCCCGAAAAAGAAAAAAAAATTGTAAATAGAGTCCCCTCTCTCTAGACACACATATTGGATTATTTACTCTAAAGTATTTACACAACCTGTATGACCTTCTAAACTTTTCTCTAATGTTAATTGTGATATGACTGAATTATCACTGTAAGTACTAGTGACTATAGCCATATTAATATCTTTTCATATTATTTTCCTTTATTATTTCTATTACTTAGTCTTTGTCTGTATTTATTTAAGAATGGTGTATTTGCTGCACAATATCTTCTTTCTCTCAAACTTTGATTTAAATTATACTTCATTGTTTTATATTTATTTAATATACAAAAGAAAAGAAAAGAAAAAGAAAAAAAAAAAGAGTGAAAAAAAAAAAAGCTTGGTGACGGGTGTGTGCAATCAATGCAAACCAACACATTACACAAGGCACAATTATTTAGCTTTCTTTGCAACACTTTACTGTTTTATTTTTTGAAGCACATGAAAATCAATTCCGATTAATATTGAATTTTGCTCAAGTGAAAAAACCTTTTATTTTTGAACATTTTATTGACCTCTTTACGTGTGATTGATCAAGATGTTTGTTCCCAATCGTTGTTTGGATGAACGTCACGGATTGATATACACTGGGATTTTTTTTAGTAGAAATCTAAACACCGATGATTCATCAACAACAGATGTTCAGTAGTCAAACATTCACTTAAAAAAAAAAAAAAAAACCTCTGCAAAAACAAAGTCACAAACTCATGCCATTATCTCATCAATAAAAGAGAACACTGCTATTCATTCACTTTTGCTTATGATCATAAGAATGCTGCATATGAATTTGAACAAAACTCAACATTTTAAACTGACAATAGATCTCTGAAGAGTACATGAATCATGTAGTATATAATATTTTACATCTATTAAGATATGCTGCTTATTTTCTTTTTGTTTTTTTAATCATTTCCTATTAAAGTATAATAATCCTATAACATTAGATTAGTCCTATAGATTTTTATATTTGTCGTATTTGGTCATTAATAAACCTTTATTTATTACTTTCTTATTTGATCTCAGTCTAACCTATGTCACATTATAACTCAGGATTCACGCTAAATCATTAATTCCTATCCTTTTTTCTTACTTAATAAATAGCAGTTGCTTGCCATCGACTTCTTACTGTTTTCATGTAAGTGCCAAATATCTTTCATGTACTTTTTTTTTTAGTCAATGCAGCATAGATCATTAACTTTTTAAATGCTGTGCACTTGACTAAAAACCTATTTAATGAGCGACTATATGACTTGAAAAGCTTAACAATCAATAACGTTTTGAGTATCATATGAAAATATGCTGATGGTTTTATTGAAAAGTCGGCACAAAGCTTCAGAAAATTGTGTGGATCAAAGAAGTTGAATTTAATGAAAGGCACAGTGAAGAAAAGAGTAAACAAACTCTAGCAGAAGTTGTTACTTTGTTCACTTTATGTGTTGGGATGAATTTATTGGAAAGACATGTTGTGTATATTATTGTTGGCCCAGAAATAACACATTGCTTAGGCAATGTAGTAGAAGGCATTGTAGAGCACTTGGCTTGATATTAAATGCTTGTCAAAAGTTTGCAAGAAGATGGGCATTACATGGTAGGCTACGCAAGAATATCCAAGAATGAAGAATTGTGTATATTATTGTTGGCCCAGAAATAACACATTGCTTAGGCAATGTAGTAGAAGGCATTGTAGAGCACTTGGCTTGATATTAAATGCTTGTCAAAAGTTTGCAAGAAGATGGGCATTACATGGTAGGCTACGCAAGAATATCCAAGAATGAAGAAGATGGTAAAACGCGTGCATGTTTACTTGATCATATGCGCAAGAACTTGAGGGAATGTCGCTGATGAGCAAAATCTTTGCTACTGTTTCCTGCAGTATAAATGAAATGAAAAGAAGACCTATTGTCGCAAATTAATGCAGTTGAAGACATGCAGGGTAAGAAAAAGAAACTTTCTAATATTTATGAGAATAACTGAATAACAGTTCACTTGTAGGATACACTTAAGCATACTTCTACAAAAGAAAAAGTATGCATTGTTGCGATTGACTATGCAAGCTTCACAACCAACTATGAGGACCAGAAAGCCTTCTTAGAGTAAATTTTTCTAAAAAAAAAAAAAAAAAAAAAAAAAAAAAAAAAAAAAAAAAAAAAAGAATAATATCAGAACAAAGCGACTGCTCACACTCTATAAAAATAGAGGCAATCCAAATATTTGCAAAACTATAATTGATAACTTAGTATATACCAACTCTGCCAACATATATAACTAATGAAATTTTAAACGATCCAGAGAAGATAAAGTCTTTGAATATAGAAAGAAACATATTCAAAGATCAAAATAATCTTTAGTGTAAATAAAGCTGAAGCCTTTAAATTGAAATGATATTTATTACAAAAAATGAGGTTAAAGCCTTTAGGTTGAGATGATTTTATTACAAAAAATTAAGTGAAACTTTTGTCCGACTGAAAGCTTGTTTTATTTGCTATCTTTTAGCAAATCAAGATACTGATGATATTTATCCTGACGGGCTTCTGAACTTTTGATTGAGCACGAAATTGGCTTGCATGAATCGTCTTTATAACAAATGCCAGCTTTTATATTTTCAGTCGCCTTAAGTTTCATTAGCTTTTGTCTTGTAGTAGGATACATAGTAGAACATACAAATTACTTGTTATCTAGTAATAATAACCATTATTGTTGTTAAGATTGTTAAAAGCAGACAAGATAGAGGACAGGATATGCTCAGACTGGATAAAATGGACAAAGTACATCTAAACACTTTGTGTGCACTGTATTCTTCAGCAAATTTAAGATAAAATGACAATTTTTTTGGACTAAATTGATAGGCGATTTGAAATTAATTGAGATAGTCCTTTCTTATTTTACGAACAATGAATATTGACTTTAAGATAAGTAAACTAACCCTTCAACGAGAAGACAAAGAACAGACAGCTGAAATCTATGTCAGCATGATGTTTATGATGAGAGCAAGGTAGGTACTTGGTGTTTCTTAATCAGCTATGTAACTTGACGAAGAAATTAATAAAGAGTCAGCAGAATTCAAAGGCAAAGAGACTGAGCTTGGATCCGAAAATGAAGGAGTTAAAGTCGTTCAAGAAGAAGTGAAAAAAGCACAAAAGAATGTAGAACAGTTTGTTAAAAGGCTCGCTAGCAACTCTGCCAGTTCCGAAAAGAAGATCATCAAGTGCAGAAAGTATGCCTATGAGCAGCTAAAGGAGTTTATTGAATTGATAATCAATATGGTTCCCGTAAAAGAAGCTGCCACGAAAGTTGGTATCATTTTGGGTCCAGCATATCGCTACAAAAAGCAATAAAGGGGACAGGCTATAGCACTTAAAAAAAAAGAGAGCGGATTTCTAGAACTGTCTCTGATTTGAACAAAGAAGAAACAACATATTTAGTCAAGGTTGTTGATGAGTGTTTTACTATTACAATTACTCAAATGGGGGGAATGCTGTACAAAGTCTTTCCAGGACTATCTGTAAACAAATCTACAGTTTATAGCAAAAAAAAAAAAAAAAAAAAAAAAAAAATTGCGCATTGTTCATCAATAAGTTGGAAAAGATAAATGCTGCAGGGGTCTTTGAAGGTACCATCTAGAGGAGAAAGATTACTGTTCTCGAGTGAGTAGTAGATAAAAAATTTGCAGCTTGTCAAGAGATTCATATCGATTTTTTTTTATTCGCGAATCCAGTCATGTCGTTCCTGAATCTTTGCTAGGCTGTTTCTTTCGACAGACTGGATCCTTGCTTTTTGGATAACAAGTTACATTCATTTCTTATAAATTTATAAACGGTGCTGCTGGGAATTTTAAGACTGTTGAACTTTCTTCCCTAATCCCTAATTGCTTCGACAGCAGCAGCAGAGAGATTAGCATCAATAAAATTGGCAATCGCCTTTTTGTGTTCCTCACTCAGAATACGTCTGCAGCCTTTTTTCTTCCTGACAAAATGCTATCAAGACACTCTTTATACTGCTTCACTCATCTCTGCATAGCACAAATATGTATATTCAACTGTTTCGCTACAAACGATACACTCATACGCTTTTCAATCTTCAGCTTGAAAGTTTTGATCTGATCCTGAGCAGTGTATCAAGTATATGTATACTTTCTCAGTCATTTTTCTTGTACAAGAGTCCTCATCGTTTCCTCTCTTTATATAATTGCACAGTGTTGATTTGCAAAATACTCGTAGAAGCTGCATTCTGCAAATAGTCAGTATGCAAAGTATGTGGCTTATGGGTAAATTGTTCTTGATTAATAATGTAGTCCATAGGTTCAGATCTACCATTCTGATCAACAGCATTCCTCTGTTTATCTTTATAAAAAATTGTAAGTAGTTAAATCCTGCTGAATCGTAAAGTGGAGAAAAAAGAAATCAAAGATCAACGCAGGTCAAGGATCAATTACGAAGCATGCGATATCTATTTTGGAAAGTGTGATACGATTTTTGGACAGCAGGCAACATCCATTTTGAAAATTGCGTTATCACTTCTAGACAAACGATATTAGTTCTATGAAGTTAATTTTCATTTGTCGCGACATTGCTTTTTGGGAATACTCTATTATGCAATGATACTAGTTTTGGAAATCAGATTTACTGATGTAAGAAAAACCCAAATTAATAGAAGGGTTCAAAAAATTCAATATAAATTATATAACACAAATCAATAAAGAAGTAAAAAGGAAAAAGATGAACGTATACAGCAATCACTGCATTCCACAAGTAGAACAAATTGTTTAAAAGCCATTCGATACTGAGCACATATTTGCGCTTATATTTTATCTAATCAATCTCAACTAAGAAATGTACTTTGCTATCGTTCTTTAATGACTAACAATGGCACATGTCTTATTCCTGTGATTAAACATTGAAATTGGTTTGTGATATTTCATTGGCTACCAAAGAACTGAATTTTAAGGGGAAACTTTCTTGTTCCAATCACAATGCAAGTTGTATCTTTCTTTAAACTCACAAATATTGATAACGATCTTTAGTATCCAAAGATATAAGATGGGAATCTGACTTGATCTCAGAACATGAAAGGTATCATCGTGTTGCTATAGAAACATAGGAAGAGAAAGTGAGCAAGAGATAAGAAATGTTAACAGCATAAATGGCACTAAACACGAGCCATGTGTAAATATGCTCACGTGTGATGATATAATCACCAAGAAATACACGCTTTACTGCATAAATCACACTGCTTTTTTTCTACTGTTGGAGAAGGTATAGAGTAAATTAGGTTATTTGACCAATCTTGATTGTTTAGTCATCAAAATATCAATAAGAAGAAAGAGGGAGGAGGGTTTATAGGCTTGAAAGAGTATTTTTTTTTTTCAGAAAGAAAAGTTTACTCGGTAAATTATTTATTTTTAGTATTTTTCTGTTAACATAAAAGCACCACATTATTTTAGAGCTGAAAATAGATTACGCTTTTCTCAATTATCTATTGACCGGGGTTACGCGTGTTCTCAAGCCATTATTGACTCCTTATGAATTACCTTGGTGCTCCGGATAAAGCAATGTGGCTACAAGTTTATCCGATTCGTTTATTTTTTAAAGAATAAAAAATTAATAGCTGTTTAAAATCTGTCAGAGTATGTTGGTGTTTAAAAGAAAAATTGTCTGTTACTAAATGATTTAAAAATCAATTGAATCTGTATACAAATAAATCAAGTTACTGGATCTGAGACGGGCGTTGTTGCACGTACACGTTGTACAATTATCGAGTTTTAATTTTTTTTTTTTTTTTTTTTCTTCATGAAAAAAAGATCAAAGAATTCTTTTTGAAAAGTTTTTTTTTTTCTTTTTACTTTATAGAAAAAAAAAATAGAAAAGCTTAAGTAATGGCTTTGCATTTCATTTCATTTTTATTCAGTGCTATTTCAATTGTGCTATTTATATTAGCAAACATTGGCACTACATTTTCATCATCCACTTTGAATAAAATCTATTTGGTTCAAGTACAGCATGCGACAACCGGAAGATCAATAAGATATGGTGTTTATAGCTCATGTCTCTATTATAATACTTCTATGCCTCAAACTTGTACTTCAAATGTACCTGCCTATTCGTTTGGTAAACTAATGATCATTAATTCCCATTTCTTCTTTTATCTTAATCCTCTTTTCTTATTAGATGCCATTCAATTGGCTACAGCATGTGGAGTTGATAGGGCCAATTCCTCCATGTTATCTCGTTATGCATCTATTGTATCATCTTCTTCAAACCTCAATTCATTATTTAAATGCATCGTCATCATCTTGCCAACAACTCTTCTCGCGTTTGTGGCCTTTTCTTGTAAATACAATTCTTTTTATTATTATTCTTTTTGTTAAATGTCAATAGGTACTTTACTCCTACGCAAGAATAGAGAAAACAACTTGATTCCATTGATTGGATCACTTGCAAGCTTACTAGGCTTCATTATCGGAGCTGCTGGCTTAGCTCTCGTACTTGTGATATTTATAAAAGGCCTTGATGCCCTGGAGCAACAAGTAAATGGGTTATCTCATGAGTGGGGTGCAGCTATTTATATGATCGGGTTCGGTGTTGGCTGTACACTAGCTACCTTTATTTGCTTTATCGCCAGCTTTTTCTTTCAAAATCCCAAGAGCTCAAACACGTTTGACTTGAATGATTACAGTAGTACAACAAAAGCAAATGATACATTTGCTAAAGATGAAGATTATGTTATAAATGATAGTCAACAACAACAACCTTATCCTACATATCAACAAGATTACCCTCAATCAGATCAACATAGCCAGCAACTTCAATCACCCAATGCTTATACTTCACCACATACCTTTTCGGATAATACTTATTTACCACAGTCACCCAATGCTCATGATAACCAAACACCGCATACTTATGACACCTATCAAACAACTCAGCCATATCAAGGAGGATATCAAGTTGATCAAAAACAAACTTATTAAATTATATAATGAAAATAAAAACTAGGGACATCTTGTTCTCTCAAGACTATTTCAACTAACTCCGCCTTCTTCATCCGAGAAATGGAACACAAACGTCATTTGTTTCCGGTTGAACAGAGATTGTATTCTCCGTTAAAACATTTTAATAAAGCGACGATTGCTTCCATTTTTCATGATTTAATAATAAAAAAGGTCTAATTAAATCCTTTCTTCTAATTTTTTACTTTTCTTTTTTAATATAAAAACTTTTATGAAAAAAATAATGAGACGATTAAAAAAAAAAAAGGATGATAATCTTGGTCAATTAGTTGGATTCCGAGTAATTAAAAGTTTAGATGAGCTTAGAGGAAGGATCATGAAGGATTCTTCACGCAAGAAAGATAAAAAAAGAAAGTGCACGTTACTTTTGAATAAATAAAATTGATTGGCTAATTACTTTAATGCAGAGATAGCAAAAATCCCGCAAGCAGAAAATACGTATAAAGTCATTTCCCTTCTTTTTTTATTTTTCTTTTTATTTTTCTTGAATCTTTTATTAAAGAAATGGATGGACACTCGGGACATGAAGGAGGACATGAGATGCCTGTTGGTGCTGTGTGTAAAATGAATGTAAGCAATCCTTTTTTTTTGTTTGAATAACAATAAACTAAATTCATTTTTTTAGATGCTTTTTAATTGGCAAATTGAAAATACATGTGTTGTATTTCGATGGTGGCATATATCAGGACCCACTAGTTTCATTTTGAGTTGCGTCATTATCTTTTTAATCGCTGCTGCTTATGAAGGAATACGTGCTTATTCTACTGCACTTGATAATCGATGGCATGCAGCAGAATTATTGCAAACGACAATGAATGGTGAACAACAAGAAGAAGAAAATCAAGAAAATGTCGTTTTTGCTTATCAACAATATAAAAGACTATCTCATCAAAGAGAGTTGGTTAGGTCAGTGATCTATGCAATTCTAGTGGGAATTAGTTTTTGGTTGATGTTGGTCTTTATGACCTATAATGGATATCTCATGATAGCCGTCGTATTAGGTGCAGGATTCGGTCACTTTTTCTTTGGTAATGGCAAATTAACAATTAATAAATCCATTCAATGTCATTAAAATAAAGATAATACTTTTATTTTATTCGCTTTCTTCTTCATCCTCATCGACGTTTACGTCACTGTTCTTATTATGTCGTTGTCTAACTCGAGCAGCAATTGTCTCTGTGCCATTCTCTTTATCCTGCTCGATCTCCTTTTTTAGTTCTCTAATAGCTTTTCTCACTGCTCTTGGACTCACCGATTCCTTTTGGTCTATCGCTTCTCTTTCTTCTTCTTCTTTGTTCGTTTGTGCCAAGATAGCTTTTGGTTCAACTTGTTTTGGTTTACGTGAATGATTGAATTGCTTACATACAGGACATACATATTCTATCATCAATAAGTACTACATCTTCATCTTCTTAATCTTACTTACGAATCGTATCATATTCTTCTTTAAATACCAATCCATTATGAGCAAAGCAGTGAGTACAAATCAAGGCATATTTCGTTTCTGGTCCTGCATCACCCACTAAAGCATCAATTAATTTATCATACCATTGAGGTTGAGATTTTAATGGTTGTTGTGGAATCATAGGCTGTGAAGGATATCTTGGTTGATTAGGAGATTGGTTAGGAATAGGTGAAGAAGGATATGGTTGTGGAGGTGGTACGGGTTTATGATTGACAGGTGCAGTAACTAATTAAGCCTTCAGTACTCTTTTTCTCTTTACAAACAAACAAACAAACCTGGCTTTCTTTGACGTAAATCTGATTTTTCATTTGCTACTTTTGCAGCCTCAGCCTTCTTCTTTGCTGCTTCATCATCATAGCGTTCAAGTAAAGATTGAGTTGTATAATAAGAAGTCTTCTTTTTGAGTTCTTCAATCTTTTCTTTTTGCTCTTTACGAAGTAAGGACAAGTTGCTTTCTTCCTTTTTCTGTTTTCGGTCAAAATAGTAAATCAATCCTTTTCGAACATAGTAAATTCTATAGAAACCATGAGTCCATAAACACGTCATAAAACTGTTATTTTTTACCCTGCAGGCAGCAAGACAACAGGTAAAACAGCCATCACGTATTCGTGTGGCATACCAAATGGATCATATACTTTTCTTATTAAATAAACAATACAAACAATCCAAACAATCAGTGAGTAAATAATCCACATAAAACTCACTCTTCTTTGACGTATCTTCAATTCTGATAATTTTATTTCTGCTTTTTGAATCTTGGTGTCCAGTTCAGAAAGAATCTTTTCGAAATCATTCGAATTGGTCTAAAATCAATGTAAGTCTCTCTCTCTCTTATTCAACAACTTGTCACTTTACCTTTTCTTTAGAAAAGAATGAGCCCATGTTTTTTAATTAGAAAAGAAAAGAAAAAAGAAACAAAAAGAAAAAAAAAAGGGCTGGATTTACTTGGTTTGTTTCAGACACGTGATCCTAAAAAGGTAAATGCAAACCCTAAGAAGAGACACGCATTTTAAAATATAATTTATTTTATAAGGAAGGGGCTGGAGGTGGTGGAAGTTGTTGTGGTGGCGGTGCTTGTCCAGGTGGATAAAAGCCTGCAGGTGGTGGAGGAGGTAAGCCGGCACCAAACATACCAGGAGGTGGAGAAGGCCTTGCACCTATGGATGAATGAGAACATGAATTATTTATTAGTCATTTTACCTGGAGGAGGAGGTCTAAATCCAGGTGGTGGTGGCATGAATTGCCCAGGTGGAGGAGGAAAAGGAGGGAAGCCAGGTCTGGGCATCATATGGGGTGGTGGAGGTCTAAAGCCAGGTGGACCAACTACATGATACACCAAAAAATCAATTTTCATACTTTAGCAAAAATAGAAAGACTTACATGATCCAAACTGAGGATAGCCAGCATATTGAGGAGGTAGCACTATATCCAAAAGTCAGTTCGGGTCTATTCTTCCTCTATTGTGATCTAACCTGCTGATGCATTTTCATATGCTCTAGTAATCTCATCAATGATTGCTTGTGCTTTATCTTGACTGATCTCTGTAGAAAAGAAAAGGTAGTGAGTCTAGTAAGAACCTTTTGGTGTGAATTGTGCGTGTGTTTACCAGCATAGTAGTTTCTAACATTTAAAATGTGGTTTTTTCCCGCATTGTGTGCTTTTCTGACGGATGCTATATAAATAACAGAAAATAAGAAATTTCATATAATGTTCAAGTATTAATATATACTTTACAACTATCGTGAGTTAAGAAAATGTCACAATATTCTAATATATGGCAGATCAGCAATTTATAAAGACAGTATCATATTCATTTACAATCTTTACCACAGTAATATTTTGGCATCGTAAGTCTAAATTAACAGTAATACTAAAAAAAAGATGGCCTAAGTTTCTAAAAAAAAAGTGACTCTACACTTTTTTCATAAATCGTTTGCACACCCTCAGAAAAATGCTGCACGCTTTCAAGTTCGCGTAGTTTCTAAGCTAGACCAGCTTCTATTAGCAATAATCAACACGTTTGACGAAATTTTGAGATTTTCGTAATTAAGCATACAGTATTGTATGGTTTCCATACCGATACTTGGCTAAATTCATCTTGAACAGTAACAACCACCGGAGTGAATCGTTCGTTGCATCCGTTCTGTGAGACGCATGTGATAAATAAACCTTCAGTCTTGGTCAATTCAGTCTAGTATACAGTATAATTATTGTCAAGAATATACGTATCTATCAAAAATCATCTGCATTATATATAACAGCATATTCATATGTGAGAAGTATACCATAAATACCAATTAAGAGTTGAATAATCAGACTTGTATCTTTTTGATCGTTCAATAAAATTTCATTCATTTTATCTGTATTAGGTTTACAGTTTAATGGTAGACTAAAGGTATTCAGATCCTCATCTATAAAAGAGTAAGTTTTATGAATGGTTTTGTGGGTAAGATAAATTTATGTGATTACCTATGACCTCGCTAGATATTATATTTCAGAGCAACGAAAAGCAAGACTAGGAAAACCCTGGTTATTGAAAGAGAAAGATGTCTTACATTGTGAGTGTTTTGTATCAATAACATCCTAAAAGCAAATTGATAATGGTACTGACAACGACAACATTGTATTTTCCTTACTAAACATTTAAATGCACTGTAAGGTTAACTAATGCCTCCATGTTATATAATTATCATTACACACAAGCAACTCTAGTCATTCGACATGTTCAATTCCAGTTTTTCTGTTGTCAATTTTATAAAAAAAAAAGACACAGATTGTATTCATAGGCTCTCTTTCCTGTCTTTACTCTATAAAGAGGTTCAAGGGGCTCATTGATTATCAAATGTGTTTCTATGTCAAAAGGTGAATCAACAGAATCAACACCATTCATACTGATCGAAGTTCAACCTGTTATTAATCAAGACTGCATGATCAAATTTATAAATTATGCTACAGGTGCATCAAGCTGTTATAAAACACCGCCTCTTATCCTTGTGCTTGTAACGAAATGATTCTGAAGCGTCGCATTTGATGAGAGATCTTTTATAAATTGCAAAAGACTTTTATCAGAAGCCTATTCCATATTTTGGGCCAAGGAATTCCTCTTTTTATCTTACAAGTCAATAGCTAATCACACAATCAAGAGCCAATGAATTCACTTGCTGTTCTTGGGTATTTGATGTCAAGTCGAAGCATGCCTCCTGTGCCTTTGGCCCGTAAATCTGATTCAACAGTAAAGTACTTGTTTTCGATCGCAGGAGATATTCTTTAAGGAAAGATGATCCTAAAAAGGAAAACAAAAGCACTCTTTTGGAAGAGCTGACAGCTGCCAAAAGACAGTTTAAAATACTCGAATTAGAAAATGAATGTATAGAAGTCGCTTTAAAAAAGTATAAATAGTTTTGCTCAGATAGATATGGAGATGGCTGAAGAACCTACTGCAGTATTGAACAATGATGACAGCCTGAAGAGGCGCACAAAAGAAGATTTCGAGTTTATTGAAAATACGAGCAAATCCGAAAATAAAAAATTGATAGGAAAAGTTTAGCTATTTCAGACTTACTTTTCTGTTGAAAATCTCAAGTTATCATATCACCCTGCTCAAACTCGTGTAAAGTGTAAAGTACGATTCTTTCTATCAACCATTGCCTATATCTTTTTTTTTATTTTTCTGTCTGGAATAAAGTGTGAAAGGGGCTTTTCCAATATCATTACTCCATTGGCTAAAGTGATCGGGGCGGAGTTTTCTTTATTGACAACTTGAAATTTGACTCAAAGTCGGGAATTGCCTGATAAAACTTTCAGTCGCCCCCCCCCTCCTTGTCTCCCTTCCTGTCCACCTTTCTTACATTTTAGATCATGTTTCGAGCTGCATTCCAGCGTCCTTTTCTAGGACCCTCTCGACGCCAACTGCTCACCAAGGCTTTGTCAACATTTCGCCAACAGCCCGTTCGTAAAAGCTGCTTGCAATTTCACAGCAATACATTCAAGGCACAGTTTTCACAGCAAAAGCGTTTCATTCAATCATTCACAGCAGTAGAGACAACTAAACCCATTGTTGGACACTGGCTATACTTTAATGCTGGTCTTGTATTTGCCATTGTTGTCGTAGGCGGTTTGACTCGTTTGACAGAAAGTGGGCTGTCAATCACTGAGTGGAATGTGATCTCGGGCATGAAGCCACCTCGTTCACAGCAGGAATGGATAGAAGAATTCGAAAAGTATAAACAATTTCCTGAATATAAAATGTAAAGTGTGTGTGCAAAGAAAAAAACATATTGCCCCTTTAATTTAGCTAAATACTCTTCCCTTTCTGTAGACTTAATCGACACATGACATTAGAAGAATTCAAAAATATTTTTTATTGGGAATGGTCTCATCGTATGATTGGTAGATTCATCGGCATGTCCTTTGTTTTACCCGGTCTTTATTTTGCTTCAAGGGGTTACATGTCAAAACGGGTCATGAAGCAAACCTTTGGTATTTCTTGTTTATTAGGCTTCCAGGTAAATAAAAAGAAAAGAAAAAGAGAATATGTATTCATCTTTTTATCCATCAGGGTTTCATGGGTTGGTACATGGTCAAGTCGGGTCTTTCTGAAGCATTGATGAAAGAACCTGGAGCGGTTCCTCGGGTCAGTCAATACCGTCTGACAGCTCACTTGGCCACTGCTGTTGCCATTTACGGTAGCACGATCTTTGTTGCTGCCGATATCTTGCGTCAAAACAAGATTGCTTCCGGTCAATATCCAGCTTCTACAGCTGCCATGTTAAATAATCCTGTCTTGAAGCGCTTCCGTATCGCTTCACACAGCTTGGGCTCCTTGATCCTGTTGACTTTGTTGTCAGGTGGATTGGTAGCTGGATTAGACGCTGGATTGATCTATAATGAATACCCTTGGATGGGTGAAGGCATTGTGCCTCCAAAGGACGAGCTCTGGTCAGATAATTATGTGAAGCCCAATGATGGTGGTAAATGGAGAAACTTTTTTGAAAACCCTACCACGGTACAGTTTGATCACCGTACCTTGGCCGAGACAACAGCTACCTTGACAACAGCTTTGTGGGCTTATTCCAGAGGATTACCTTTGCCCAAGAACGCTAGAATTGCTGTGAATACCATGATGGGTGCTGTTGTTCTTCAAGTGACCCTAGGTATTTCTACCTTAATTTATATGGTCCCCATCGAATTGGCTGCTGCTCATCAAGCTGGTGCTCTTGCTCTTGTCACTTCCAACTTTTGGTTAATTCATGCTTTGCGTCGTGTTCCCTTATAATAAAAAAAGTTGTTTCTTTATTAGAAATATGATGGTAGAAAATAAATATTATAAAAGAGCATTCTATTGTTTTTTTTTTAAAAAAGTTTTACAAGAAACGAGCCAATTCACTTGAAGCAATGTTCAAATCGGGTCTTTGGCTATTCAAAGCGCGGATGAGTTCAATCAAGTGGTTTCTAGTGCCTTCCTTCAATTGCTCATTATCTGAAAGAACTTGAGTAAAGACATGAAGGAACTGAGGTAGATTGTTGAAAACCTAATATGAAAAAGATGAGTTTTATATTTCCACATACCCATTTTTCTTAAACATTGAAACTTACAAAAGAATTGTTGGCGCTGAACAACTTGAAGAGACATTCGAAAACAGGTTCATTTTCTTCGTAATCAGCCTTCAAGGGTAAAGCATTGACGAACACGGGTAGCACTTGATCGAAAGGTACAGCTTCAGGGTGCGCAATGATCATACGAGCGACAGCGCCTGCAGCATTATCGGTTGTGTTGGGCAAAGTTTGGTTGCTGAACAAGGGAGAAAGGGCGGTTAACAATTGACCATAGTGTCTATGTAATCAAGAAAATGAGTTTCCTCTCCTTTACATTTTTGTTACTCTTACGCGCTTAAATCAACTTGGGTATGGATGGTCAAACAACCTAAAGCAAAGGCTGCATTGCTGCGAACAAGTTCATCCTCATCACCACATGCCTTCACAAAGACTTGTAAAAGACGTTCAGTGTGAGGTGTAACAGCAGACTTGATACCACCAATACATTCACCTAAACAACCAACAGCCATGGATCTTTCGGTTTGACCCTTGGTAGGCTTGTAGTATTTGAGAATGAAGGGCAAATAGATTTCAAAGGAAGGTGTGAAGTTGGGACCAACAGTTTCACACAAAGCAGCAACAAGGTCACCTGCAGAGCTAATAAGCAAAGCTTCAGATTCCAAATCTTCTTCCTCTTCATCGACGTCTCCTTCTTCAAAGGCCTGTTGACAGAGAGATTTCTTTTGATAGATTTCTAACAAGTTGTTACAGACATCTTCAAGGCATTCATTAACAACAATAGGGCCCATCAAACGGAGGGCACCAACAAGTTCTTGACAGATTTGAGCGGCTGCTGAACGATCGTCTTCTTCCTTCCACAATTCCACCGTCATAGGAACAATAGAGTTGATCAGGCTCTGAACGTTTTCGTGAACGGCATAGGTGGCAGGCACACCGACAGCCCAAGGGCCAGGGTTGGACATGGTATAAACTGTCTTGAGAAAAGTGAACAAACTTTGAGTAGCCGATTTACGAACACCGTCAAACAAGTGGCCAGTGAGCTTTTGTAATTCAGCAAGCGAGACTTCAACATAAGGCAAGAAGTGGCTCTTGGTGTTTGCAAACAGCTCACCCAAAGCATCCACAGCAAATTCCTTTTCATCAGCCAAAGGAGAGTTGAAGCTAAAGTTTTCAAAGTCATCATCCAAATCATCATCAGCGCCACCCGTAGTCAAATCGATTTCTTCCTCTACAGCAGCCTCGGACTTTTCTTCGGCCTTACAGGTCGTGATGATTTCAGGAACAATCGTAGGTAAGAATGGAGCGAATTCTTCACCAAAGACACGGGCGAGGTTGGAGAAAAGAGCAAAAGAGCATTCACGGAGACGAGCAGAGTCGAGATGAAGTTGCTCGATAGCCAAGCTCATGATTTGTTGAGTGTGAGGACGGAAGACGTCGGCACCAACTGCTTCGGCAATAGAGCCAGCAGCGTCCGTAGCAACACTACGAAGCAAGTGATCATCAGCAGGTTCCTTGGTGGACATGAATGTAACAATGCGGGGTAAAACATTCATAAAGTAAGGTTGGAAGGCCTCACCGGCAGCGTGGGCAGCACTGCCGATAGCAGCAATGGCAGTGGCGCGAGTTTCGTTTTGGTTAGCATGATCCAACAAGAACAAGAGTTTCTCCATCAAAAGAGGCAAGTATTGGATAATATCGGATCCTAAACCGTCAAGGGTAGCATCAAGAGCATTACAGGCGTGCTTGGTAACTTCAGCGTTATTGTCGTTCATCAAGTTGAAAACAAGAGGCAATAAGACTTGGTGGTGGTCAGAGACATCAGAAGGCATCTCTTCAGCAAGACAGCCGAGAGCCATACAGGCTGCACGACGGACAATAATCTCAGGATCTTGAAGACCACTGCACACAAGAGGAAGGAGCTCATTGAGCTTGGTGGAGATAATGTCAGTACAACCTTCAACGGTAACAGCAAAGGCCATCATAGAGGCTTTACGATAACGAGGATCAGGGTTTTGGATATAGTTCAAAACAAAAGGCATGATGATGGGGAAAACTTGCTGAGGGGGAATGTTGGTAGCCAAAGCGTTCAGCACCTTGAAAGCCAACTAGAGAGATAAAAAGATGAGCACCAGTAAACAGATATTGAACTAATGAATTCTTACACGAGATGGAGAATCTTCATCGATATCCTCTGGATCTTCTTCGGTACCAATTGGCATTAATTTTTCAACAATGGGGCCAACCAACTTTAATTGTTTAATCTTGGTTTGCTTGCTATGGACACGATGAATAAAAAAAGAGAGAGAAAGAACAACAAAACTTACTAAACTGCAGCCCACATCAAGAAAGACAATGCCAAGACACGCATTTCATCATCTATTTCAGCGTTAGAACCGATGGTTAAGAAGAATTCAATCAAACTGGTCAAGTGTTCTGACAATAAAGGAGCATCCTAAAATCCCAAAAAAAAAGTCATTAGTCCATGTATCTCGAAAAATTACTCTATACACTGAATACTTGCCAACATCAACAAAGTGTCAAATACTTCAAATATCTTTCCTGCGTTATCGGCATCACCGTCTTTGATACACTGTTCCAGCACATTGACCATGTTGGGAATAATAGCTCTAAACATTTTCTAAAATCATAAAATTAGTCTTCAAGGTCATCAGGTCTGCATCCTCCTCTTACAATCGTATTTTTATCTTCACTGTCGACAAATTCAGAAAGTTTACCGAGAACCAAAACGGTCGTGATTCTAACAGGCTTGCTTTCGGGGTCAACGATGGACTTGCTGAATAATTCAAACAGAGATCCAGTGTTGTTCATGAAGAAATCGGCAATGACTTCAAACAGAGTATAAAGACAGTACAAACCAGTTTCACGGTGAGCAGGGTTTTGACTAGCACAGGATTGATGAAGGAACTCTAATAAAGCTGGCCATTTGTTATCAGGCATATCGATACTGGCTACAGAAGAAATCACACGAGCGATCGAGTGACGAACGGCCTCACTAGAGGGGAAATCTGTCAGTATACATGGATTGTTTGCCCCCTCCTTTTTTCTAATCCTCTTACTTTTGTTCATTAAGAGCAATGTTCAAAAGTTGAGCACGCAAATTGGTCTTGACGGCCTCTTGGATTTGAGACCACCACTTGCTCACTCTCTTGCGCAATTCGACAGCAGCAAGTTGACGCACTTGGAAATGAGGAGATCGAGAAATGATCTCAATCAAAGCAGGTACACAGTCAGCAGTGACATAGTATTGGGTATTCAAGACAGAAGTAGCCTACAATTTAAAATGAGTTCTTTCTGTAAAACAAGTAGGTGCTGTTCCTATCTGTATACATTTCTGATAGTTTCTGAATCTTGAGCTTGAGCCAACTTTGTTAAGAGATCGTCAAGACTAGCAAGGAATTGCTATAAAGGTAGATATGAATATTTTCAATTGAACGGTCAGTAATGATTGCTTTACCTCCATTTTGATACAAGCTTATTTAGTTTAAAGGGGGGAAAAAAGAAAGAAAAAAAATTTTTTTTCTGTGCTTGTGTATCCATGAAAGTCCAAGTTGGTGTTCCAACTGTCACGGATGCGCGATTAAAAAAGTCGACCAAAAAAGGAAAGTGTAATATTAACTAGCGATCCTCTTTGAATGCAGAAAATGACATGTTTGACTTGGTATTACAACGGCTGGCATCGTTAAAAAGTACAAAGACATGAATAAGACGAAAATCGTTTATTGCAAGCATAAACATGTACTTATTGATAATGCGCATATCTTTTATTTTCCCTTTGTTATAATTAATTTATGAATCAGGGCAAAGTATGCAAGAGCACGCGAGCAAAACTCCCTTTCTTTATTTGTTCAAAACACAAATACTTGACAAGGGGAGAAAAGCCACAACTCATAAAAAGAGCCTTTCCAGGTTACATAAAATGCAAACTAAATCTTGTCACTGCATTCAGCAGCAGAATTACTTTTTTGATTGTAGTAGTAGCGTCTTTACTTTTATGAGTTGTATATAAACTGTAAACTCTTTTATAAAAGCATAAAATAGCATTTAGGAAAAAAAAAAAAAAAAAAAAAAAAAGATGATAGAAAATTATCCTGTCTGCTTATAGATTATTAAAGTATCATAAACTTTGTTTTTAGCATGATGCTCTCCTATGCTTCCTATCAAATGCAGCATTCTCTCACAAGTCAATCCACAATCTTTCAAGTATCCACTATATCAAACGATTATTGAGTTAAATACGATTGTGTCATCAATGGGTGCAACTTAGCAATGGCTGTTTCATACATGTTCCTAGTGATTCAAGACTAAATAAATCATTTTTCACACATAAAAAAAAAAGAATCTTCAAAACAATCGTTATGCTTTCTGCCAACAGAGAATGTTTTTATCAGACAAAAAAAAAAAAAGAGTGGATATGTTTTCAGTTAAAAAGTGCCCATGTTATTTATTCTTGAGATCTGAGACGAGCACCAGCGTTGATCACCTTGACGTTCAATTGAGCAGCACGTTCGAGGAGAGCAACACGCTTCTTGGAGGAAACGTTGTGAGCAATTTCGGCAGCATAAGAACGGTTGTGCATCAACAACAAGTTGAGTTCACGCACATTGGAGACAGTGAACTTACGGAAACCGTTGGGCAAGAGGTTGCGAGTCTTCTTGGCAGAACCGTAACCGATCTTGGGCATAGGAGCTTGACCCTTGAAACGTCTACGCATGTTACAATCAATACCCTTGGGCTTTCTCCAAGATTCCTATACAACATGTCAACATGTGTCTTTTTTTTTGGTGTCCATTCATCATTCAACTTACACCAACACGCATGAAACGATTGGATTGGTGACGCTTGAAGTGAGCAGTACGCTTCTTGATGATGTTGTGCTTAACGGCGGGAGTGACCATTGTTATGCTATAATGAAGATGTCGAGAAAATTTAGTTTGTCATTCATTCTTCTCCTCCTCTTTTCCCAATCTTTTTTTTTTTTTTGATTATTCATTTTTCTGAGCTATTATCCAATTTATATCTAATCTGGACTGAAATAAGAGGAGGATGTATGATGAACTTACTCTTAAAACTAATGGATGGATGCAAAGAGGAAGGTTTATCCATAATTTTGACTCTAGCACTTTACTCTCTCTCTCACTCTCTGAAGGTTCTGTGTTCAGCCTGGCCGTCATCTGAGTTTTAATTACAGCCACCACTTTTCCTTCTAGAAAAAGAAAGCCTAACGAGAATAAAGTTCAATAAAACATGTAATGACTCGTTATATTTGTTCCGAGAAAGAGAAAGAGAGAAAAACAAGAGTAAACACGAGGTTGAATGAACGCTAATCATGATGAAGTACTAAAAAACAATTTATTATATTTTAAGGAGTATTTTTTATTTTTTATTTTTTTTTATTTTATTTTTACTATTTTTTATTTTGTGGCGATTCTTATGAATACAAGAGAATATTTTATGCTGTGATTAACTAAAGTTTACTTTATATTTTCATTGTTATAAATTTAAGGATAGACACTATTCATGCATAAAACTTTGCCCTAAACATATCTGGTGACAGAATTTTCAAGTTCAACACGCTGATCTCAAACAAAAGGTAGGATAGGGAACAAGAGCGGAAAGAAAAAATTTTCAAAAGGGACAAAGAACAATCGGGGGAACACAGGGGGTGATTTAATGATAAAAGACATTAGTCGTAACCTTCTTTCTTCTTTACTTCTTTCTTCTTATTTATTTTACACATGAACACTACACCAGCAACTACTACTTTATCTTCTGCAGAAAGCTTCCCAAAGAGGTTAAGGTCAGCTTCTGCACGCTTATTTTCAATGAATACAACTCCTCAACCGATACATAAACGTTCCTCATGCTATTTTAATACAGAACACTTATTAATCGCAACCTCTCATCCCAACACGTCTTATTCAGTATTCAATCCATCAACATGGTTTCCAAAAATACGTCAACGATCTTCTTCTTCTTCATCATCAACATTTTCACTTGTAATTACACCAACATCTCCAGAGCAATATTCATCTCATCATTTTTCACAACCTTATGCATCCTTTATAGAAAGCATGTCTTCAGAACTCGAAGAGCTTTATAATAATGCCAAAATAGAGGTAAATCAACAATAGATTGTACATTTTGAATAGAAATTCATGATTATTTTATTAGATTGATTTCGCATTCGAATCACACGGATCCATTTATTATGAAGGCGATTATTCAACAGCTCATACAGCCTTTGCATTGTGCCTAACGAAATATGAATCAGCCCTACAAAGTTTTGGTGATACTGCCAATTCAATAAAGTTCAGATTCCGCTGGGAAACAGACATCCATCAACTCCGCCTTCGCTTGAATGCATTACCAGAAATTACTCATTCCATTTACGATTAATAGATAAATTTATAAATATGTAGTTGTATAGAAAATCATTCATCCTATTCCCCTTTAATATCCAAAAAAAGAAAAACCTTATTCCCCTTCTTTATTTCATTTCCCCTTTCACCACCATCTTTATTTCATTCATAAAACATTAAAAAGTTTTAAATCATTAATTGTCAATTTCTTTACGGATTCATTCCGATAATTATATGCAGCGTAAATGTAAACAAAAAATTAAAAAAGGATTTTTATGTGTAACATTAAATTATCTCTGGGCTTAACATTCATATTTTCAAATACAGTTTGTATTCATTTGAAATTCAGATCATGTTAATTGACATGACTTTGTTAGATAAATACCAGACGTGACATTCACTTGTCTGATAGAGTTGACTCTACTAAAAGTACATCTAAGCATGAATCTGACGTGTAAAATGGGTATGAATCCATTCTTTAGCTAGTTTAGACAATCTCAAACAAAACACTGACCTAAAATTGTTCAATTTCCGCCATACGACGATAGATATTGCCCAAAAACTGTTGGTTGAAATTTTCGGAGTACAATAAAGGAGAAGGGTAGCATAAAAGAAGATGCTGCAAGACTTTTTAGCTAAGCGCATTCCTCCCCCCCCCTCTTTTTTTTTCCCCTTTGTTCCTTTGATAAAATGGTTTACAAGAGAATGAGTAAAACAAAAGACTTGGATCAAAAGAACCTGTTTTCCAGAAATATGTTGAGATGTGTATTTTATCTTTCAGTGGATAGTACATTCATCGTATCATTAATAAAATTGTACAACAATGATCCCTGAGGACGAGTTACGTACCCAAGGTAATACACGAAAGAGCGAACTCTGCTTTTTTTTTAAAAAAAAAATCTTTTTAATCCTCTTGCTGCTTAAATGCGTTATATACAAAAAAAAAGAAAGGGGAGAGGAGCAGAAGCACCAGTGATAATTCATGCCTTCTTTTGCATGAATCAACTCAGTCAAGCAGTGAAGAAGGTAGTCTAAAGCGCGTACTCGGCGCTTTTTCAGGAACTCCTGAAATGATCCGGTGTACCGGAAGTCTTTCAAAACATGTGTGGTCGCATGATCCGTATTCTTGTGCACAAGGTCGGTTTATTTAAACATCATCCGTCTTTTGTAGACTAGTGGATGATCAGAATACGTCAGATTCTCTGATGTTATTATCTCATTTGGCGTGTAAGGTTGACAGTACATTCGTATTTTGTCTATTTTCATATGATTCCATAAAGAAAACACGCTATAAAATACTGCACAAACTTGTTTAATGTTGACTAATAAAGTCATATGGATTAAAATGTTAATGACTAGTCTGTCTGGTTAGAAAATATTTTATTATGCTGACTATGAAATAAATAGCATAATATCCAAGATATGCAGTGAAATAGCACACAGTGGGTCTATTTTAGAACAATGTTAATTTTTGACCAATGATATAACCACCCGAGTCAGTGTCAAATAAGTCTGTAGTAACATACAAACATAAATAATTGCACTGAAAGACAGTGCATAAAGTAAGTCATACTTTACAAACACTGATCATTAAATAAAACATAAAACACTTGTATCTCGAATTCTTCTTTATAAACTATCTTGTATGCGATGACGTATATGTCTAGCAGGTACAAACAATATCGTCAACTATACAAAAAATAATACTATTACTAAGCCCCAAATTCATACGTAATATTTGATTTTTTCATTTAAACCATCCTTTCATAAACAAGTTCAACTTTGGCTAGATATGGCTTACATCTTTTAAGAATAGCGTGTTTTTTCATCCCGAAAAACAATCGGAGTTTTGTTGAATAAACAGTATGGATTGCTTCAACTTTTTTCAACGTTATCATTGATGTGACTCAAGGTATAGATTGACTGTGAAATTCTGCAGGAAGAACAGACGATGTAACATTACGTGTAACAAATACTGTCGTTAACTACAGTTTTAAATGCCTTAGCCTCAGCAATTGGCTTCAATCTATTTTATCATTTTATCCGGTTTTTAAAAGACACAAGGGAGAAAATAATACGAGTGCGCATTGTTTAAATATGTTTTTATAAAGCAGCTGGCATGTCATTTGTGTTTCTCAACATTCACTATTATTCTTTTTTCTTCCCTCAACTAAAGTCGTCAGCATTGGAACACATTTTGAGGCAATTACCATTCAAAAAGATATAGTTGTTTATTCAAGAAAATAGACTGTGTATTACTGTAAATATCTTGTATCATTTAGGCTAAAGACGGGTTCGACTCTAAGCCTATGTAATATTACACCTTTCATCTGTGCTTTCTGTAGCTGATTTCGGACAGTTGTCTAAAAGACAAGCATTGGTTATTGGCTGAAGAAACTCAAAAGTATCACCATCCTCTTTGTAGCTGTTCTACACCAAAATTTTCTTTTTTCCACAAAATTACGGATTGACTGCTGTTGAAACCACACACTTTAATAAATATTCATTTATTGACTTGGGCTGTCAATAACGTATGAAACATTACTGCTTTTGGCTAGGGATGCCTCTTTTTTTAATTGTGAATGAAATAAAGAGAGAAATGAGAGTAACATCATTATAAAAGATAATTATTAACATAAATTTGTAAGACATTACTTGTTTTATTGGTTTCTTGGTCTTTAGCTTCCTCACTGTTCGTTTCCTTGTCCACTTTTTTTTTATTGCCTTTCTGAAAATCTCTTGTAGATGTCCAGTGATCATATTATGACTTGATATTCAACTTTTGATAGTTGATTTTGACCGTGCTTTCTTTAATATCTCTTTTTGGTCTACTTGGAAATAAACCTTGACAAGAATGACCTTTATCTCTGGTTTGAATAAGAAATCAGATATCAATCGAGTGTAATTGATCACTATAACTGATTTTAACTTTACACAACGTAATCGAATAAAGTCTGCTATCCCCAAAGTTTAAAAATCCAAGCTAATTTTAGTCCAACTAAATCATATAACACAAGCCTACAGATACTCCGTCTTCTTTTCATCGTCATGTACATCATCACATCCTCTTTGGATCCGTCTCCTAGGTATTAGCTTCTGTCTGTCACCTAATATAACAGGCTGAACTGTTATTCTATGTTCTTACCGTTTGTACTAACCGGGTTGCTACTTGTAATGGGTCATAGGATGGATCTCGAATAAGCCTCGTCTTTGTATTTGTTGTGTAAGATTTACTATTCATGTTTATTTAATATTTTCTCATGCTGTCTCAGTCTTCCTTTGGTTCTGTCTTTTGTTTTTGCTGGATTGTTTATGTGGGTCTTCATAAAAGAACACAGTTTGAATCAAGCTTTCAATTTTTTTTTATTTGGATGGTCCTGGTGGTAATTAGAGCACTAGTCCTTTGCCAGGTTAAATCTAAGATGATGCTTTGTTTTTTCTCTTTATATAAAAAATGGCTGGATGCTCCCCTCCATATTCTTCTTTCACTGCCAAATCATCTAGCGCATATTGAGGAGATGACTATATCGAAAAAAGAAACCCACATGTTCTTTTTTAGACACTCTAGTAGACCATTTTAGTAAATTGGATACCAACATTTGCCAACAACATTAGATCCTCAAACGTGTAAGTGGGGTCTTTATACATAACAATAAAACTCTCGCCATCATTTCCGATTCATCTTCTATCAAATACATAATAATCAAAAATTCATTTTTATAAACTACAACTATTCAGAAAAGGGCTAAAGCTATTTTCGAACGCAAATCACAGAATTAAATTAAATTCAGAATTTTTGGGAAATGATAATAGAATTTGTAGTCTTGAACAATAGAAATTTTTTCTGATCAATAGAAGCAGTAGAATTATCATCAAAACAAAATACGCCTTCTTTTTTTAGAGAAGATTTTAACACAGGGAATAAATATCTCAAAAGAGTCAGCAACGTACATTTTTCCTGAGAGCTTTTCCAAATCTGTGAGTTAGGAACAACAATTAAGAATTGAAGAGACAATACCATAATCAGATCGAACTAAGGGTTAAAGATAGCACTACGTGTTACTTCCCAACTTTATAACATAAAAGCCCATTTAAATATAGTATTTTTATTATTGAGCAAAGAAAATTTTCAATGCCTCTTCTTGATTCTCAAAGCAAACAAGCTTTGATACTAACAGGATTAACCATGAAAGGGTGAAAGTACAATTAATCCAAAAGGAAAATAAGGAAATAGCCCAAAACAAATTTCAAAGAGCCTCTCCCGACATCGCAATGGTAATACCAACACACATCAAAGGGAAATTGGGAGATCAAAGAAAACAAGTTAATGAAAAAATTATAAAATATAAAAAAAGATGGACATTAATACAAAAAATATGAATAAAAAAGTAATAATTTTTTTTTTTACCTGATATATAGATAGATATATATTTGGTTTAAGCATCACATTAAGCAAAAGCAATCTCGATGAGCAACTTACTAGTGAACATTACAATCATGTAATAATTCTCAAGTAAGCCAGCTCTTGGAACGTGCCTTAGCTGCGTCGTGTATTAGGGATTCCATCGAGCCCACAGAGATTGCTCACAACCGAATTATCCGTACACCTTGCTTTTCCCCTACAGTGTAAAGATAGCGGTAACCAAGATAAGAGAATAAATCAACTTATCCCGGCCCGATTGCGGCTTAAGCTTTGCTTACTTCTCTTCATCACAGCAATCTCGATGAGCAGCTACACTTGAAAAGTAAAATAAATCAAAATTAATTTAATTTACGTTTTTTATAAGTGAGCCAACTCTTTTTTCCATTTAGTTGCGTCGTGTATTAGGGATTCCATCGAGCCCACAGAGATTGCTCACAACCGAATTATCCGTACACCTTGCTTTTCCCCTACAGTGTAAAGATAGCGGTAACCAAGATAAGAGAATAAATCAACATATCCCGGCCCGATTGTGTTTGTTTGCAATGAAGAGAGTATTTGTAAGAAAGAAAAGGAAACAAAAAAGGAGTTTACTGAACTAAAATGACGTACCAATAAATTTTTAAACGATAACGTTTTATTCTATTAGCCAATAGTATCTGATGATTTTGCCAAACATATGCACTCTTTGATTTAAAGGGAATAGTGTATTAATCCGCTTTAGTTTAACTAAGCTAAATACTCCTATTTTGCCATTTTTTAACACCCTTGATTGCTTTTTTTCTCATTTGACCTGGAAAATAAGGAATTTCTGATTGCTTTTTTAACATTTACCCGTTCAATAAATACTATGATACAATTAAATCAAAACTCATGCATCCATTAAAGAATATATCTTTCTTTCCCTGACATTTTGCTCCCCGTTACCTTTGTATTTTATGCCGCGCATTTTCAGTGTAACCCTCTCAACTTGCAAAAAAAGAAAAAAAAAAAAGCAGAATACTAAATCTGATTGCCTTTTTTCGTTTCCTAATAACTAAAATATGAAACTAGACAATAAGTTAAAAGATTTTAAAGCACCCCATTCTAACAATAAGAACAGAGAGTTTTTTCATACAAATGGCGCGGCGGGGCAAAGTCTCCTAGCGAAGTGGTCAAGTTCTTTCTGCTGTATTAGTCTCTCGTCTGGTGGCACTAGCTCCAATCTCCATGGTCGTTTTCTGTTTGTTTGTTCGTGGGTTTAAGCCCTGTTATTAAAAAATGTTTCATGATGACCAGCTGAAAATGCGGTATCCGAATAAAATTCTCATACACAAAAAAAAAACATACAAACGGCGCGGCGGACTGGGATTTTTTCAACTATTTCATCCAAACTCATGAAGATTAAAAATTCATCTATCACCTCTATCAACTTTATCTTTCTTTTTATTGTACACATTCTTTTATTATCATTAATCCTTTTAATTTGCGCCCGTCTCTTACCGACACCAATCATTTTGGGTAACGCGGAGCAATAAAAAAAATTCAACGTTGTTGCAATGGACTACAAAGATGATCTAGACTGGATCATTAACTCTAATGTCCCAAAGGAAGTTATTGAATATGCTACATTCTTAAAACGTAGAAATATTGTACGTGTATCCATATAAAGCTTATTACTATTATTATACTAATTACAATGATATAGCCAAGTAAAGCCACTATCAGGGCAAATATAGCAAAATTAAGCTGCTCAAAGAAAGAACGACATACCATAACTAATAGTAGCTTAATTGTTAATGTAATGCTGCAATTAATAACATGTATTGTGAGTACATTATACTTATTGTTATCATTAGGAAACCCCTGATAAATCTGAAAGAAACGCTGTTTAGAAACACAAGAAGAAGAAGAAGAACATAGTAGCTATAAAAAAGGAAAAGAGAATGACAAAGTAAGGCAAAATATGATTAAAAAACTTTTTTATTGAAGTTTTTTTTTTTCCCAAGAACTCCACTGTTTGGAAGGATTGGTTAGTTTAAGGAACAAAGAAATTGCAGAAAATTTTCATCCATTCAGCCCAGAAAATCACCGTATCATCAGATGTGGGCTTCTTTCCGCTATCCAACACTTTTGATAAATTTTTACCATATTTGGAAAGCGATACCAAGACTTCTATTATTAAACTAACACAACTTCTCAACAACAAAACCTTCGACAATTGTAATGGGGCCCCTTCGAGGAGCCTATAATAAAACTGCAGACCCGGCCCTCACTGAGGACCAGCTGTCTGAACTCGACGTCAACTTTTCGACATTCCGACGACAATTAACATGTCCTACATGTTTCAAAACAACAACCTTCCATCGACATGGTTCTTCACCTAAAGAACCTTATCAGCCGCAATTTAGTTGCACTTCTTGCCACAAAGCTGTAAAGGCTTTCGAAATGTACCCCTTGGTCAGTTCTGCTGCCCAAAGTACACAGCAGGTACCTCCATCGACTCCTACCATGAGGACTGCACCACCTACTCTGGAACCTCAAACCACCAATGGCACTGAATCCTACCTCGTCCGAAAACTTTGCCAAACAGTCGAACAGTTAACTACTGAATTCACTCAAGCACGCCTTGAGATACAAAATCTGCATGCCCGTATTAACAACATGTCTGCTTCTGCAACATCTCTTAACTTCTCCTCGAATTTCCTCCCTCTTCAGGGATCCCAAGGAAGTACTACTAACTTTCCTGATGCCCCCTGGTATAACAAGGAGAAAATTCAAGCACTCAAACAACCCGCTCAGCAACAACGTGAACAACGTCGCCTCCAAGAGAAGCTGCAGCTGCTCGTTTTTTCCAACTCCCTCAGAGAACCAAGGCTTCAAATACTTATACATTCCAACAAAGGCTCGTGTCCCAGTTGGTACTTTACGTACCACTTTTCGAAAACTTGGCGTTAATAATGCTCGACTCCTCGACATTCATTACCCCGCTCGTAGTACCGTGGCTATCCTGATCCATAATGATTACGAAACCGAATTTGTCGATTTTCTTTGTCGACATAACATCCCAACTGAAGCCGACTTTAACCCTTCCAGCGGTAGCATCCTCGCAGATCCTAAATTCACCAACCTTACCCCTGCTGAACGCGACGCAACTGCTTCTATACTCTAACGAACTCGTATTGCACGTGCACTTGATCATATACGCGCACCGATTAAATCTGCCGTTGCACGTTTTTTCGTCGAAAAACAATGGATCTCCAAATCGAAATTTGACTCTCTCAAGACTGACCAACGTACGCAACTGGCTGCAATCTTCGGCGACAGTTCGAAACAACCCTCAACACAACCGACATCACCTTACCGGACGATGACACCAATGATATTCAAATGGACGACACTCAAGAGGATTTACCCGTCAAGGGTTCTCTCACATCAGATGATACTCTTGTCTATAAATTGTTGTCGTACGTAAGACCAGCAACAATACAATACGTTAGTATTATGTGGTCAATTGGGTTATTTTTTTTAAAAAAAATTCTTCTTCTTTAATCGTATCATCAGATGTGGAAAGGGTGTCTCAGCAAAACCAAACTTGGATGGAAATATTTACGCAAGACATTTAAAATTACGTGAAGAAGAAAAGCTATACCCACTTCCAGGAGCCATTATGCCATATGTGAATAAAGTCGTGCATAGTGTAAGCTATAACTTCTAATCGATCGTATCTATACGTTATTTAACCATACATTCATAGGAAACTATAAAAGAATATAAAAGAAATATGAAAAATATTTCGGATTTTGAAGAGAAAGATGAAGTAGCAATGGAATTCGTCCAAGAAATATCAAATGCAAGGTAAGAAATACACAGAAATAAAGTATAAAAATCTAATAATAATTTGTTATAACAGCTATAATTTATACAAGACAAAGCAGAATATCAAAGAATTTGAATCGATATTCAATGATTTGTACATATACCCATATTTAAAAATTACAGCCAATGCATTATTTGAAACTAGAGAAAAAAGCCAACCAGAGTTTACGGTTGGTGAAACACCATTGAAAGCAATGTCGACCCAATTGGATTCTGTAGGTTTGAATCGAGATGATGCTGGTCAGTACAAGGCAGATGGAGTAATAAAACTCTATGGTATTCATTGCCTAGAGATTTTATTACTTGAAACATCTTCTCATCTTGGTTGTACTGATCGCTCGAAGATATCATTTGACCATCATAAGGGGTTGTTTGGAGCATTGTCAATGCTAAAAACGATCGCAGACACCTTCTGTTTTGCGTCCATTGAACAATTTGGTCAAATGAAGGTCTTCTTCGTTCATGCTGCCGGTACAAATATATAATTCTGCTAAATTTACAAAGTTATTAACAGCTAAATGCCTAGAAAAAACCATTTACGTATGGAGCCTTAGGTATGAGCATGAGGGAAGAGTTTATGAACTTTGGCTAGAGAAAACACTTCATTTGTAACCAGAGTTCGAAAAACGAAATGAAGAACTACCAAACGTAATAAACTTTTACTGGGGAATGAAGGTAATTTTCACAAAAAAAAATGATTTCTGTATTAATGAAGAGTACGCAAATAATAATTTTATATTTTACAAGTGTTTACTTGAAGAAACCATTGATATCATGCTAAAGCTTCAAGAAGAGCATAACAAAAAGCTTGAAGAATATCGTTGCTCTACCTCTCCAATGGAAACACTAGGAACCATTGTGAATCCCAGCATATTGAAGTTGACAGAAAAAAACGATAAAGCTGGGATGTATCTTCTTGGTCCCTTTTTCACAAATGTGAACTAGTGTTTTAGTTGAAATAAATACTAAAATAATTTAACTATTTATTTATAATCTCTCCATATTGCGACATTTTGAAAATTGTCTTTGGGAATGACGAATCCAACCTCTACAGTTTTTTGCTGTAACTGCTTTTGCTTCTTCTATTCTATCAGCAATCATTTCATTCTTTGCAAGTGGAGTTTTGCGTACTACTGACTTAATTTTTGCCCAACATTCTTCAATAGGATTCAACATTGACGAGTAAGGGGGTAAAAATAAAGCATAATGTCCACTATCCCTAATTGCTTTCAGGACTTCTGGTGTTTTGTGAATGGCAGCATTGTCCATAACAATGTACATGTTCTTCAGTCCAAGCTTGTTCAAAACAGAAACAATTTTTTCTACAAACAATGTAAAGTGTGATGAATTAGTTCCATGAGGTAAACTTCTTTTTATACCAGTAGCAGTTTTATGTTTTTTTCGGCTTGATTTTGGAACTTGTTGCGAAACAGCAATCCAATATACTCAGATTAGTGCTTTCTGCTTCTACATCCACTTCTGCAGGTTCACTTTTCTTAGACCATGCCACGGGACGTACCATGTTTTCCTTGAACCCGTTTTCGTCCACAAAAATGCATCTTCTTTTGTAAAAGGTTTCATCATTCATTGCATCGATATGTTCAATAAATTGTTTACGTTGTTCAAGAGTATCATCAGAATTTCGGTTTACAAAACTTGCTTGTGTGCGAGTCAAAGTGAATTCCAGCTTTTCAGTAATATGACGATATACAATGGATTCGTTAATTGTTAAGCCATGAAAAGCATCACAAAGAGATTCTGTAGCATCTTTCACAATGCAAGTAGAATGCTTTTCAACAAATTCATTTAAATATTGTGAGTGTTCCTCTGTCAGCTTTACTTTATTTTCTTTACGCTTGACTTCGAAAACTGGTTTGTAACCAGGTAAGATGGTTTCTCCATTTTTTTCCCCATTGATCATTAAACTTATAAGCAGCTTTTAGTCCAATGCCAGCTTCCTTTGCAGCTTTAGAAACTTTAAAATTTTTGTTTTGCAACAGAGAAATAAATTGAGCAACATCTTTTGGCTTATACTTGGTTGGTGCCCAAATCATATTAGGTAAAGGTGTTGCTTATAAATCAATTTCCTCCATAGCCACTGCTGTATTAAAATGATCATCATCTTCATCCTCGGACAAGCTATCATCATCTGGAATACCTTCCATCTGATAAAACAACTTGATAGCTGCTCCATCTTGTATTGGCTGATACTCAGGTTCTTCATCAGAAGCAAATTCACCAGAAGGTAGGTAATGGTAGAATTTAACTGTGTTGTTCATGGCAAATAAAAGTAAATAGGTTAAGTTTATAAAAAATACAGTAGAATGTTTAGGAAGGACCAGAGTATTTATATCTTCAAGAAAACATCAAAGCCAAAAAGGCCAAGGCTGGTTATAAATTTCAGATATCAATTCTAAGCAAAGCAGCATTTGGGGGACAATGTTGTCCCTAATTCACAGATTTGGAAAAGCTCTCAGGAAAAATATGCGTTGCTGACTCTTGAGATATTTATTCCCTGTGTTAAAATCTTCTCTAAAAAAAGTAGGCGTATTTTGCTTTGATGATAATTCTACTGCTTATAAATTTTCTCTCTTGGTCAAAAAAAGATTTCTCTTGCTCAAGACTACAAATTCTATTTTTATTTCACAAAAATTCTATTTTCAAACGCAAATCACTGTATATGAATAATTACTTCAACTTAGCAGAACAAATGTATTGTTATTTTGACTTGTTTTTTGTCTAAAAAACATGAAATTTCATCTAAATTTCTTTTGATGTAGTCTCAGTTTTAAGTGGAAATACTGCTGCTCCGTCCCTCCGCGCACTGGAAAAGATCGGCTAAAAAACAATGAAGGTTGTAAAACAACACGAAACTACCATGCTTTCATGATAAAATCTACTCTACAAAAAATAAATGTGCTTTTTTTTAATAGCATTCAACATAATTTTGTTAAATAGCCAACTTGTTTGAGTCACTTTTACAAAAACTAACGTTATCATTGAAAAATTAGCTTAAAAAAAACAAAGGATACAAAGGGGGACCGGTTAGCTTTTAATTTAAGAACAAAGAATTAAAAGCTCGTGAACATGCATTTGTATCTCAGTAACTCAGCGACATTAAGGGTTCGAGTAACCTTGTGCCTGAAGAGGGGAAAACGCCTTCCAGAAGAGATGTAGGTTGCACACATTTACAATTTACTTTCAGATCTGCCAAGCAATGACGCCTACTTGCGGCCATTGATAGTTTACTATATTTACTATTTGTATACTTGTGCTTCATTTAGGCATTTATAATAACAGATTTTTTTATCATGGCCTTTTAGTATGTCTTTTAAAGAGGCTTGTATTATTATTTTTTTAAAAAAAAAATATTAACATAAAATAAAGGCAACATTAGTTATTCTTTGAGGTCATCCTAATGGCCATTTTTATCTTTCTTTTCAGAATTTCCTTGTTTTTTTTTAAAAAAAACAAGGTTTGGTAAACTGACAAAATAAGATTTTAGAAAGTTCCCGAGCTTCACCTAGCTTACACGACATTAATGAAAAGTTTAAAAAAGCAATTTGACTTTTATTTAACTATAAACACAGAATGATAAGTCGTACTGTCTTTGATCGAATCTAGACATCCCTCATGATCTTCAAGAGCTTCTTGCTATTGTTGTATGTAGCTTCTATTTAAAAGTACCCTTCATAAAGATTTTGAAAGAGTAAAATAAGTAAGTTTAATAGAATACCATAATAAAAAGCATGCTTATAAAGTTAGTAAACTAAGCCAATGTTCCAATTTAACTGAATATATTGATCACCTATTCATTTTTGTTTTTCCAGCAAAAGATAAAAAAAAAGTTTTCCCTTAAAACGAGCCTAGTATAACCGTACATGTACTCATTCCTTGACATGAAAAGCGATACTCTGTGTTCTAAGAAAAGGTAATTTGCAAAACCAAGTTGTAACAATTTTCTATGTTATGCTGGTGTCAACAAGAGGACTGCCATAGTGATTTGCAGATGCCTTTTATTTAGTCACTGATTGCATCTTTATAGAATACTAGAGCAAGTAATGGTATTTAACATGAATCGGTTCGCATTGTTACTGGCCTGTCAGGAATTCATGTATTCCATTCATCATTACAAAATTGGTTGCAACTATTAAATCCTTGCTAACTTTTAGTTAGGCACTCTCCGTGGTGTGGAAAGTGCAATATTATAAGCTTTCAAAATATTATATCTCTTCTCTACAGTCTTGTCATAAATAGGATGGTAGAAAGTGTAATTAAGTCTGTGGATGCCTACAGAGATGAGCTTCTATAAAATACTGAATATCTCAAACCTATCATGTCCCCTTTATGAGCAAAATAAAAAATGAATCCTTTTTTTTTGCCTTTAGATGACACGAACTAATGATAAAAAAGTGGTTCAAGTAAAGCGTGTCTTGTCTATCTAATTTTTCTCCCTCAAACTTTATTTACAATAAAACTATTTCGCTAATATGCATTTCTTTTTACGTCTTGTCAGGTCTTTGAATGACAGTTTCCAACTTGTCACCAAGCTTAATGAATGTGTGACGTAAAACACGAGTGTCGACTGCAAGTTTCTTTCCAAGTTCTTGAACTATCAAAGGATTGGCATCAAAGTGCATTGTCCAATATCTAAAAAAAGTCAAAGTTTATTCCCATTGTATACCTAATTTGTTTTTATTTACCTTCCATCAGTAAAGTATTCTTGATGTCTTTTGATTCTATGAGGAATCTTCATATCCCCCCAGTTATCAAAGCCTCGGACAACACCACCTCGATTGAGGACTTGCTTTGCTGATGTCTTTAAAAGATCTTTCAAGTTGCTCTAATAAATTTAAAAAAAAAAAACACAATCTTTCCAATTTAGTTGATGTAATCTTTTGCAGTCATATTTTCTTCTTTCTTTTTTTTACCTCCACAATGTTGTGTCGTGCTATACAAACTAGTTCATAAAATGGCATTATTTATAGATGCTTTTTATTGTTAAAAAGTATTCAGGCCCTGACAAAACACCATGGAATAATGTTCAATACTCCGACTGATTTTCATGTTCACACTAGATAGTTTCAGCTGAAGACCGTGGAAATATTTAAATACAATATGTTTAGTGTAGAACTAAAAGTACCAAGCTAATTGATACAAGCTATTATATTTAAATAAAATAAAGCATCAGTACTTGATTTTTAAACTTAATTTGGCCAAAGACAAAGTGATTTGCTAGAGTATTTACAGATTACATTTAATACTCTGTATCATCTTGGTTCAATTTATTTATTGTACCTTGAAACATTTTCCCATTAGGAAATGCTTATTATGCCTTGCTGTACGTATCTACATAAACCCTGTACTATATACTGCTGTTTCATTTAGATTTTTTTCCCTACAAAAGCACTTAGAATGTATGAAGTTTGATACAGTAAGATTGCTGTCATTTTACGTGAATTGCATTTTCTAGAATTAATTGGTCAATAATAGAATCAGTAGCAGCAAATAATATCAAGCAATTCAGTACAAGAAAAAAGGTATAAAGGGAGGATATCACATATTTTCCTTTCTTGCGATTGCTTTTTAAATGTTTTATTCATCAATCATCCTTTTACTTTTTATTCACTCAATCATTTGCTCTCCATTACTGGCAAATTATTTTACAAACAACTGTGTCATCAACAATAAACTATTTCATGTAGATCAACAATTGGAATCTGATCCAGAAAATAAACTCAAAAATTTTGGTAATCTTAATAAACCAAAAAGCACCTTTCCTCAAGGTTGATTCTTTTTTTTTTCGAAAAATAGGCTACATTTACAGTTTGAATTCATCCACAGCCAATCTGAACGCGGATATTGACATAAAATCTGACTATGTTATCCAAGAAATGAAATCAAAGCAAGCAGTTGCCGTCTTATCACATATAGCCTTCAGCGAATCAAATTCAACTTTACTACTACAAGGATGGATTAGTCCTACAAACAAGATTAAAATGAAGCAACTTGGAAATATCATACACTTGGATTTTCGTACGTACTCGTTTGATGCAGCAAAGCAAAAATGGTTCAGCAAATTTTACAGCAGTACAAAAGTCACTGTCAAGATACAGAACATGAACAAGCAAGGTGATGATCAACAAAAGAATGATCAGAAGCTTGTTCTGGAGTTGACCCCTTACAATACTGTCAATGAGCGTATTCGTATTGCTACATCAAATGATGATGGACAGTGGATAAATTGGGCCATGTCATGCGATAAAGAAAGTAGTTATGTTCAACCACAAAAAAGAGAACAGTTACATGAAACGATTAAAGATGCAATTGTATAGTAAGCTCTTGCTTTCTTACGTGTATATCGATAATAAAGAGAAAATACATATACAACGTTTTCGGATAAATTAGGGCTTTTGATTCGACGAGCCAGAAAGCCCTAAAGAAATAAGCCGATTTTTCATTTGACTATGTTGGTGGGACATGTACTTCTTTTGTAAGCACCTATAGATCATGAAAGGTTAATCGCTCTGGAATATCTTCAGTTATAGCAATAGAAGTATGGAGATAAAAGTACAATATTACATCTTGATTTCTCTATTCCTTTACTTGTCTGCTTTGGCTTATGAAGAATATCACTGCCAGTGCAATCAAGAAGTTCAGTATACGTATTTCTTAACTACCTTTAATTCCCATCTTGCTCTGTCCCCTTTTTTTTGCCCTTCTTTTTGATCCTCTTCATTTGCTCCTTTTGCAGCGTTAGCCATGACTTTATGATAGAAAAGGATACTAAATGGTTTTTCTAGTATCGGATAGCCTATCCTTTACAGACTTCCACTGTATACGTGTTATATAAAATAAAACAAATAGGATAGTGGCGCCAACTTCATCATGAATATGTTTACTGGATGCATTTAAACATATTTTGGCAGGTATGATGTGGGGAAAGCAAACAACGATCTGTATTTGGACGATCTCCTGAGAAAGTTACCCAAAATGACAAACGGTCACCCCATCCTTTTCCATGGAGCCAAGCCTCCAAAAAATTATAAAAAAAGGGGCCATACTGGCCAACGACTTCAACTTTTATCTAATTTCTCAACTTTAAAAATGGGCAAAGGCGGATTTGGAGAACGCGGTGGACGAGGTGGTGGCAGAGGCGGCTTTCGTGGAGGTACAAAAAGATGCTTTTTCGCATCCTGTCAGAAAATAACACATATATTTTAGGCCGTGGTGGAGGTCGTGGAGGCTTCAGTGGAGCTCATCAAGGCCCACCAGCCGAAGTTGTCCGTAAGTTTTGCTTTTTAGGCTCGAGTAAAAGAGGACTTATCAATTTGTTATAGCCATGGGATCCTTTCTTCATGCTTGTGAAGGAGAAATGGTCTGTAAAAGCATCAACCCCAAGATTCCTTATTTCAACGCACCTATTTTTCTTGAAAACAAATCACAAATTGGCAAAGTAGATGAAATTTTAGGTCCCTTAAACGAAGTCTATTTCACAGTGAAAATGCAAGAAGGTATGATTGCAAAGTCCTTCAAGCCCGATGATAAGGTATACATTGGTACCGATAAACTTCTTCCTCTTGAACGTTTCTTGCCTAAACCTAAGGTTGCTGGCAAAGGTAAGGCTATATAAATTGTTTATGGAGAGAATTGACCGAATGTGCCTCTTTAGCTTCCAAGCCTACTGGAAACCAAGGACGAGTTGAAAAGAAAGGCGGTCGTGGCGGTGGCCGTGGTGGTAGCCGTGGAGGATTCGGTGGATCTCGCGGTGGATCCCGCGGTGGATTTGGTGGAAACAGCCGTGGTCGTGGAGGATTTGGTGGAGGCAATCGTGGCAGCGGAGGATTCCGTGGTGGTAATCGTGGTGGTCGTGGACGTTTTTAATAGAAAAAAAAAAAAAAAAAAGTAGTTCACTTTGGCATGATCATTCAATAATTTTTTCTTGCTACTTTTAATAAAAAATGTGTAAATAAACAAAAGAAAGAGAAAAGAAGAAGGACAATTGAATTTAATGTGCTATATTCTATTTTATTCAGCAAAAAAGAAAAAAGAAAAAAAATTAGATAAACAAAAGGAGGTGCTTGGTCCAATGATGACTCGGTTCCTATCTTCCGCAATAAGGTTGTGTTTCAAACTTGTTTTCTTTTTTCTTTTTTTCTTATTCTTACATTATGCCGCTAATCTACAATAGTCTTCAAAATAACAATAGACCTAGAAGAAACTCAACCTCATTAGCCCATCATGTAAGTTAAAAAGAAGGAGAGAAAAAAAAAATCCAAAAGGCTAGCCTATAATAAGTTAACTATTATGCAAAGTTTCGTAATCGTTTACTCCAAAGAACATTTAGCTCACACGATTTAAACGACACTGAAGACTGGCGTGCCCCAAATCATACAAGGATCACACTAGAAGAAGAGGTTATGATTAGACGACCGATATTAGCAAGCATCGAATCAAATAGCAGTGGTCCAGACAGTGATGATGAGGATGATGATGTAGGCACATTTCCTCACTCCCCTATTGATTTATATAGATTAGCCATTAGATCAAACAGTGAGATACTGGAAGATTTGACTTCAATTTTTCGAATACTTCGGCAGATGAATGCGATCCATCGTATTTTCAACCATAGCAGTAATGTATTTGGCAGTACAGGAAGCTATGTTGAAACAGTGGATGAGGAAGAGACCAACATATTACTGGAAACTGGACTAGCTGACTTACAGTCTGTTTTAAGTCTAGAGCATAAAAGACAATCTGCACTGGCTTTACTCGCTCTATTGACTTATCAGCAAGGACAGCATGGTTGTTCAGATCGATACCTTCGTCATTACCTTGATCCAAATGGCGAGTACAATCCTCGTTTGGCCATGTTTGCTGCTGCTATCTGTGATGATGATGATGAGAATCATTTACAGCCAAGGTCATGCCAGGATATCATGACAGCAGCAGAGGAAATGCTTGGACCTACGTGGTTAGACGAATTTCATAAAGAGAAAGGATGTATGTTGAGAAAGATGCTTGAGAAACTTGCATTTGTTGCCAAAATACGGACAAAGATGCATAATCAATCAAACAATTTAATTATTCGTTAACAAGAAAAAGAAGATGCGATAGAAAGTATTTGCTCAAAATAAAGCTTGATTCTTTGTCTTTATACTAATCCATGGTTTATTTGTACGAATAATAATGAAATTCTTTAGTCTAACTTAGAAAATGGACAGATAGATATACCAAGGTTTGATACTTTCAAAGACAGTATGAAAAGTAAATAATATTGCTGTTGTTGTTACTATTTTCATATTGCTTATTGCTTGCATTTGTATGTATTTCGCATTTGAACTTTACTATTTTTCACTATATCTCGTGTTTTTATATGAACAGTGGAAAACTCAACTTCAGGCCAGCTGCTTTATTTGTTTACTGTACTAATAAGTTTGTACAGCATTGACTAGTTGATTTTTTTTTTACTGATTACTTTATTGTTAAGTGGAAATAATCAGAAAGACAAAAGCAGAGAGACATGTCATAGAAGATAAAGATGAAGACGTGTAATATTATGATCTGCTATAGGATGTAAAAGGTTCAACAGTTGTCTCTATAATTTTCTTGTATGCTAAAACCGTATATTATGTTGAGAGAAACATTTTTATTTCTCTTTTTTCTATACATAGTGAAACTAGAGATATTATGCTTTTTGAAACAAATATGTTTTGTATCTCCTTCTAAAAAAGTAAAGAGAGACAAGAAACAATCTAAGAGTATTTCTGGTTTTATAGTTAAACAATATATTCACTCTACAGGAAAAAAAAAAAAAAAAAAAAATTACTTGCCTCGAAACTTGCCTGTGATTTGGAATATGAATTAATAGTTTCGCTTAAACAGCTGTTCATCATTTTATAATTATTTTTTGGTTACTGAAATACGTTTCCTTTATTTAAAAGGATTTATCAACTGGTAGTGCTTGAAAACAGCCAATGTTTGGATAAAGAATACCTAATTTTTTTTTTTTTTTTTTTTTTTTTTTTTTTTTTTTTTTTTTTTTTTTTTTTACATTATCTTGCATATCAGTTTACAGAAAAAGTATATCGCGAATAGAGGCATAATTATGAAAGACATGGGTTTCGAAACTATTAAAGGCAATTGGTTCAATTCTTTTGACAGATAATGAGGAAAAAGAGAAGGATGATAACGAACAGAGACAAAAAGAAAAGACGAAACAAAATAAATGAAAACAGATGGTGTATACACATTTTTTTAAAGGCTGTATACAAGAAAATCCCGTGTTGTATTATTGAATAATCCTAAAGTTCAACTTACCGTACTTGTGTTTGCTTCATTTCATGTTTAAAAAAGAACATTGATAAAGAGAAGCATGTATTGAGTCGATTGATAAGAGACCAAATGAGATAAAAGGCCAAAGTATATAAAGAGACCTTTTTCTTTTGTACTTTTTTTTTTTCTTTGCTTACCTTCAATGTCTAGCAAATTATTAACAGCAATACCAGCCATTAAAAGATCTGTTTCAACATGCATACCCAAGCCTGCACTGGTCAAGCCACATTCGAAATGTTTACCCCTATTTGATTTCTTTGCGGCAACCAAGCCAAAAATATCTTACATCATGGGACATGGAGCAGCTGGATTTGCCAAAAAGAGACATTTGATGCCTTCTATTCCAATGCATTCTTCACATGTCCAAGTGGGAGAAGACGCATACTTTAGAAGGTCTGATGCGATAGGTGTAGCCGATGGCATTGGAAGTTGGGCAAATGTGACCGGTAATGGAATGAATGGTTGGTTTATTTCATTATTTTTAATATTGACTTGTACAGGAGCCAATTCAGCGTTATATTCAAGTCGATTGATGCACTATGCCAACTTGGAAATGGATCGATTTGAAGATATAGAAGATCCCTATTTCTTTCAATACAACGACACAAGCCCTTTAGACATCTTACAGCGAAGTTACGAACAAAGCTTGAGTGAAATCAAAAAGTTAAAAGCATTAGGCTCCACCACGGCTTGTATTGCGGTCTTGCGCCATGATGAACTGCGAGTGGCTAATATCGGAGATTGCGGTCTATCCATCATTCGCAATTTAGATTACATCTTTCGAAGTGAAGAACAGCAACACGCTTTTAATTTCCCTTATCAACTTGGTCTATCCTCCAAAGATAAACCTCAAGATGCACAGGTAAATAGCAATGTCTCTCTTATATTCTCTTATCACTGATCTCCCTTCCATAGCTTTTTTCAATTAAAGTAGAAAAAGGAGACATTATTATAATGGCAACGGATGGACTTTATGATAATTTGTTTGATCAGGATATCCTAGAACTTGTAAAAAAACATATTCAAACCATCACAATTCCAGCTACAGAAGATCGACCCGCCCGTGTATCTAACCTCCAACCACAGATCCTCGCTGACACTTTAGCAAATAAAGCAAAAGAAGTGAGTGAGATGAATAACGTTGACACGCCATTTCAAAAACGTGCTATGGAAGAAGGATTGTTGTTAGAAGGAGGAAAAGCAGATGATATCAGCGTGATTGTTGCTGTTGTAAAAGACTGTGAAGATTCTCCTGATCGTCGTTTATAAATCGATCAAGCTTCATTATTTATAGAGAAAGAAATAACAATTCGTATTTTTTTAAAAAAGACTTTTTGCAACATCACAAGCAATTAAAGTTGATATCAAATTAATTTTACACTGAAAACAAGGAATATAGTATCAATATGTGGGAATTTTCCCCTTTCAAGTTCTTTTAATCTATAACTTGACAAAAGAACAAAATGTGTGCTCTTTTTCTTTCAAAAGAATAATCCGTTATCCTATAGCGAAGAAATAATGAATGAAAACTCACGAATCGAAAAGCATGGGCTGAAGAGATGAGTAAAACGGATATGAACTTTCTTGAGTCAAGCGAAGCACATTCGACGACATCAGTGATTTAATCAGGAGAATAGTAAAAGCTTGCAACTTTGTTCCTCCTAGGCATCTCAGAGCGTTTGTTCGACACTCTGTAAATACCTTTGAAAAGTGTGAAAGAAATGAACCTATTTAAATACTCTGCTTTATTAAAAAAAATAACGAAGGGCTAACCCAATTTAAACAATACTCTGGACATTGCTGAGGGTACCAACCTTTGATCATGCACAGCCTCTCATCACTTGAGAATAAGAGTCAGCCTTGTCGATACAAAGCATAATACTCGTTACTTTTCACCAACAGATGATATCAAAAAGCAAACTTAAGATCAGAAGCTGGATACGAAAATATCATTTATGATTAGCAATTGATTATTTTAGAAATTAAGCAATGATATAATATACAAAGAATTATAGACAAAAGTTAAGGAATAGGGGGGAAAAAGTATATACAACATGAATATTAAAGGAAAGGTAATAATAAATACAAATAGATGTATATACAAGCATATCAAAAAAATAGATAGGGCATGTAGGAAAAATAGTTAAATGGGGGCTTAATTTGAACGATTGACTGCTTTGACACGGCAGCGGAACAATCTAAGATGTTCACTGTCTTTTAGGAGTCGCCTTCTGGGAATCACCTCCACAAGATGAACCTTGATCAATAGCGACCTCTTTTATGCATTTGTGCTTGCTACAGGAGAATATAAAATAAGAAAGGAGGTTGTTTATACAACATGAATAGATATGTTTCATATTTACTTCTGTATTCATCGGTTGACTCTAGTTTAAAAAAAGTGAATAGTTGTTATTAATTACAAAAATTTATTTCATTTGATTCTGCTGATTGATTTATTGGATAAAGACAACCTTTGATTATATGCTTGATGCTCATTTGTTTTTTAAAAAAGATAAATTATAATACATTCCAGAATAAAAAAAGTTTTGACACTGCTTATGCAAGGTCTCGATAGTGGAGTGTCATCATCTGTCAAGTATTTAAAGGGGGGTTCTTCTGTTGCAAAAAAGCTGCCAATGGTTTCACTGCACTTGACTCATTAGTCTAAATGGGTGTTGGGCCAAAAGACTACATCTTCCATTTTGCCAACTTTCTATTTTCTTTAGTAATCCTATCGAGAATTAAACAGGAAGCTTAGCCTTTTTGTTAATTTCTTGGACATTTTTATAAACAAGCTATTTGTTTTTTATATGATTCCTTAAATTTTTATTTCTTTTACATTATTGAACAAAAAGAACCAATCAAAGATACCACCAAAGTATTGTGATCTTTCCAAGGTAGTGAAAACCAAACAAGTCAGAAGCTATAAAGCTTTTCAGGTAAAAGAAAGATGACATTTATTCAATGTTGTCACTTTGTGTCTATTCATATATTCTTGAGATGCAGAATAATCGGGACTTCTTTTGGCTTGGGTTGGGATCAGTGATTTAAAGGTTCGCTTGCACATTCTATATTTAGAAGGTCTATCCATTGGGTCATCTCTATATTTACTTTCTATTCCTTTGTTTATAGAATTGATATCTCTCTCTCTCTCTGACCAACCTCATGGATGGTCTCACGTTGATGTCAAATCTTGATTTGTCTATAAAAAAACACAGTTCTCAAGAAAGTTCATATCCGTTTTACTCATCTCTTCAGCCCATGCTTTTCGATTCGTGAGTTTTCATTCATTATTTCTTCGCTATAGGATAACGGATTATTCTTTTGAAAGAAAAATAACACACATTCTGTTCTTTTGTCAAGTTATAGATTGAAAGAACTTGAATAGAAAAAAAAAAAAAAAACTCTCGCCTCTCAATTTTAAAAAACGCCCTTTGACACTGTTTTTAGTATATCTTAATTGGTGCTCAATCGGAGTATTATTGTTTTGTACACTAAAGAAAAAAAGGAAAGATACAAAGCATGTAAAATTTTATACTTGAACTGTTGGGAAACAATGGATTACTCAATTCAAATAAAATGTGTGTTTACTTTATCAATTTTTTATTTATTTGTGGAAATGTAAAATGCACAACACGGTAATGAACTAAATGGGATTGTTTATACACAAGAGTATATATTTTTTTTTTTTCCATGAAAGAGGGAGAAGGGGTTATATGTATAAAAATTGAAGGAAGTGTGTTGCTTTGCTCTTAAGCAGTACCGGCAAGTTCATTCTTACCAATAATATGAACCTTGAAACCAATTTCACGAAGTTGAGCGGCATCAACCAACAAACGACCATCAAATAAGAAAGCGGGCTTGTTCATGTTTTCATAAATCTTCTTGTAGTCAAGGACATCAGATTTAAATTCATCCCACTCAGTCACGATAACAACAGCATCGGCACCCTTGGCAGCTTCATAAGCATCGGAGCAGATGGTGATTTGCTTATCTAATTGCTTACGGTTATCAACAACACCGGGTTCTGAAAGGTCCATGTAGATTTGTTCATGTTCAACCTTGGGATCATAGATAGCAACTTGAGCATTTTCTTGAATAAAGTCCTTGATCAAAGTGATAGCAGCAGATTCACGAGTGTCACCAGTATCCTTCTTGAAGGCAAAACCTAAAACAGCAATTCGCTTGTTGGTGATTGTGTTGAAGAGGGTGGAGATAATCTTTCTAACAAAACGCTTCTTTTGGTATTCGTTCATGATCACGACTTGGTGCCAGTAATCAGCAACTTCAGGAAGGTTCAATTGGTGTGACAAGTAAACCAAGTTGAGAATATCCTTTTGGAAGCAAGATCCACCAAAACCAACAGAGGCCTTCAAGAACTTGGGACCCAAACGGCTATCTCTACCACAAGCACGAGCAACTTCGTCCACATCGGCACCAGTAGCTTCACAGATAGCAGAAAGGGCATTGACAGAAGAAATACGTTGAGCCAGCATAGCATTAGCAGCCTAATGATCAATAAGATACTTTTCTCCTTTTTTTCTTTTATTGCAACTTACCAATTTAGAAAGTTCAGAAGACCAAAGGTTAGTGGTAATAACACGATCCTTGGGGACCCAGTTGGTATAAACTTCAACCAAAGCTTCTTGAGCTTTGATACCTTCAGAAGTTTGAAGAGCACCAATCAAGACACGATCGGGTTCAAGAAGATCTCTGATAGCAGTACCTTCTGCCAAGAATTCGGGGTTAGACAAGATATCAAAACGAATGCCTTCAGTAGAGTTAGCTTCCAAGATGGTACGCATGCTTTGAGCAGTACGACAGGGAACAGTAGACTTTTCGACGACAATCTTGGAGCTCTTGGCTACTTGAGCAATACGACGAGTAGCGCCTTCAATGTAGCTGTATATAAATATTGAGCATCCAATTGCAGATCATAAATAATAAACACTTACGCAAGATCAGCAGCCATACCAGCACCCAAACCAGACTTCTTGGTAGGTGTGTTAACAGAGACAAAGATTAAATCAGCTTCTTGAATGGCGCCATCAACATCAGTTGTGAAGAACAAGTTTTTACCACGACGGTCAAAGACAACTTCTTCTAAGCCGGGCTCATAAATAGGAAGTTTCTCAGAGTTCCAGGCGTCGATACGAGCTTGGTTCAAGTCAACAATGGTCACTTTGATGTGATGACATTTATAAGCAATGACGGCACAAGTAGGACCACCTAATTACGTGTAAGCCATCTCTCTTTTTTTTTTTACGTGTTTATTTTTCTAATAAGCTTACCAACATAACCAGCACCAATACAACAGATATTCTTGACGGCAACCATAATTTTATTATTTATTTTTAGAAAGAAGAAGAAGAAAAAGAAACAGAAACCAAAGCAAGCTTTATTGGCTGGATTGTTATATTAATTTAGTTTCGGCGATTAAAATAAAAAATAAACTTGATTTTGACGATCTTTTTTTCCCTTCTTCAATACAGAATGAAACTTAGCCAAGTACACACGTGTTAACCAATTATTATCTACCAATCAAACATGACTCGTGTACATCACTATTCTCTCCCCTTATTTCTTATAAAAAGCTATATATATTTTTGGTCAATAAACTATTTTTAAAGTTTTGTATAATTCTTACTACAACTAAACTGGTCACGTATTACAGTCTTCTTTTTTTTTTGAGTTTCATAGCCTGATTTTTTTTTTTTTGTGCTTAAGTATAATCACCTTATAGAAAAAAAGAAAACCCGTTCCTGTATGTCGGAATCTGGCTTTACTTACGTAAGGCTTGTAGAAAAAAAAAAAGGCGTATACATTTCAAACTCAAATATTATCTGTTCTGCTTGGCTGATACGCCCTTTTATTTATTTCATGTACTTGATGCGTATCTACTCAACAAACAATTCAACATATAAAAATGATCCTCATTTAACAAAGAACAAGACAGATTAGTTCTTCTCTTTAGTTTCTGGTTCAGGTGTGACAATAGCGTGAGGTCTTGTTTCCTTAAATGATGTTTTTAATAAGCCTCGACAATACCTTGAATGAGTCTCGGCTTCTGCTTCTCCTTTCTGAGGGGAAAATAGGGAAATCGTGCAATCACAGTAAACACTAACTTTAATTTTTTTTTTTTCGTTTGTATTTTAAAATATAAATTCTTTAAGGTCGGGTAAAAACGTACAAAAGGTTTATTAAATTACAACCCACAGGTTGATATATCGAATTCGGAATCACAGTGCTACAATGATTTCAAAGATCAAGAGAAGAGAGGGGGGGGGTAGAAGGGAAAGGGCTTTGTTTATAGCATGGCTTTTACATACCAGGCTATTCATCGATGGTCAATGGCCTTATCTTTGCGGTTCTTGATTACAATAAAACATCGACCTGGCATCACGAAGATTAAAATAGTGACAATAAAAAATAAATAAAGCACAAAGAAATTTTTATTTTCAGCCAGTCATTGAGCCAAAAAAAGGCCTTTTATTTATTAACAAGTGTCACAGTCTTCACGTCCAAATAGACATGCCTATTTTCTATCAGCTTATCCGCTTCCAGTTTTAATCTTTGAGCATACAGTGGACAATCAAGTACCATTGTATGCATCTCTCCATATTCTCCTGTAGGACTCACATTTCGATTTGTCCGAAGAATTGTTTGTAGCAGTGTTGGTGTCAAGCGTTCTCCCACAACCTCATCTTGTGCTATCCTGTTCCGGTCAATACAAGACACCACGATCTCAAAATGCCACAGATCTTTCAAGATCTCCCCCTCCATCTGTCCCCAAAGCGGTCTGATCAACCGAACGCCAGTACCTTCTACAGCGCGTTCCATAAAGTCACTGCAGACGGGTTTGATATCGCCCGTCACTAATCCGTCAATGCCATATGTTATCTTTAACTTTCGAATCTCATCTTGATAACTTTGAAGGTAATCAGGTCCGTGAATGATACACATTGTATGAGGTAAACCAAGTGCTTTGGCTTGTTGCTGAATGATATTTAACGCATGTGCTTTAAATGACCTTTCTGGAGGACTAAAGGTGACAAGAACAGCTATTTTTGCACCTTGCTGATGAACACGATGTAAAGCAAGCGTACAGTCCTTGCCTCCTGTAAATGAAATAGCTACGGTTGACATGCAAAAAAAAGATTAAAAAGCAAAAAAGTGGCTTTTCGTAAAGTAAAAGGGTCCAGGAACCAGACATATTTCCTTTTTCTATTTTTTTTTTTCTCATATTAGGAAAAAAAAAAGATGGATGAAATTTGTCAAGATGATCAGTGGTTCGAACAAGCATTTACTTATATGAATGAACACGATATCCCTTTGTCGAATGATAAAAAATTACACGTAAAATTAACTTTATAGCTTAAGAAAACTTGTTACTTACACCCAAAAAGTTTTATGGTCTTTTTAAGCAAGCAACCATTGGAGACATCAACAAACCAAAACCGGGATTATTTGAATTTGTAGCTAGAGCCAAGTGGGATGCTTGGAATAGCTGCAAAGGACTCAGTTTTAGAGAAGCGAGAAATAAGTATATTGAAAGTGTAGAGGCATTAAAAGTGGGTTGGTCTCGAGAAGGACAATATGAATATATACCTTCTCCGGAAGAACTTAAAAATCAGGTGTGTGCATTGTCTTTTTTATAAATACATTTGTTGAACATTCTATACTCATTCCCACGAAAAGGAAATGGGTGGACTAGGAAATGCTGTCAGTTCTATGGCCTTTGAAGAAGAAGAGTAAGAGGGGAAAGACATAAATTGATGAGGTATAAAGACGTTTTATTTAGAGAATCAGACGATATATTTGGCTATGCTCGAGAAAACAATTTGAAAAAGTTAGCAACCGCGCTGGAAGAGAACAAGGACTTGATTAATACAAAAGACGAAGATGTAAAGAAAAGAGGTTGAAGAGAGTCAATAATCTAATTGTTCTATTTATAGGGTTTATCTGTACTTCATTATGCAGCTGACAGAGGGCACTTTGAAATTGCAAAATATTTAATTGAAACTGGAGCAGATTTAAATGTGAAAACAGAGGATGGAGAAACACCTTTACACTTGGGTAAAATAAAACAACTTTTTTTTTAAAATCTTTTAACCAAAATACAATAGCATGTATATCCGAGCAATTACAAGTAGCCAATCTGTTGATCAAAAAGGGCTGTGATCAACAATTGAAAGACGCAGAAGGAAAGACAGCATTTGAACAAGCCGATGAATGTTTTGTTCGTCAATTGAGTATATAAAAAAAAGGGGTCTATTTTTATTTTTGTTGTTATTATTATTACAAGAAATGATTATGCACCAAAATGAGCCTTGTAGAATGAAGGTGGCAAGTTTTCCAAAACACTGAATTTAGGACGTTCAATCATAACCATTTGGTCCTTATTAATAAATCCACAATATAAAATTTGTTGATATTGATACGAGATGGGGAATGCTAATCCATCTTCTTTTTTCGTTAGTGGTGCCTCTTCTTGCTTTCTTTTACCCAATTTGCTTGACACTGGCTTGTTTTCCACATCAGCAAGACACATATAGGCACTACCGTATAATATCATCTTGTTCTCATTAGCTGGGTTATAAGCTACACCTCGAATACGATCTCTCTGTTCTAAAAGTCGACAGTTGGACATGTCTTGATGTGCACTCGACCAATTTGTAAGCTTTTTGTGTTCGACATCATAAATATAAAATGCGTTAGTTGCCAAGGCAATCAAAAGCTCATTGGGTCTAAATTGATTGAAGGACAATGCTGTATGAGGCGTAGTGCCTTGTGGAAGTTTAAGATGATGCTATATAATTGTGTGAATAAACCATCATTTCATTGTACACATATAGTTGTGATAGTTTACCTTAAAGTTGTCTAAATTGAATACGTGAATACGATTATCATCATCTCCAGTCACTAACCACTGTCCATCTGAACTGATATCAATAGATACAACAGTGGCTACTGCATGATCGTCAGAGCTATTTCCATCACTGTCCAATCCTCTATGATGACCAAATTCACACAATACATGGTATGTGTCTACTGACCAGTTGGTAAGGTTAACTAAAAGAATACGAGATTCAACTGTCACAATGATCAATTTATCTGATCCAGGAGTAAATCGAACATGATGAGCACCAGCAGCAGCACCTTGTTCATTTAAATATGTATTCAACTCTCTTTCAAATGCACGCTGTTTCTTGATTTCTAACTTTCCTGTTTCGGTCTACGAGAAATAATTAGTTTCTTGATACAATCCTCTTGAACAAAACTTACATTTTGATTCACTCTAAACAGTCTCACTTGTTCTACATCAGCTACTGCAATCCATTGGGCATTTTCCGATAAAGCACTTGAAGTAATGTTACAGTCTGGCTTTAACTTGACTTCCAAAGCCAGTTGATGAGGTTGAACCATCTCAGGTAATGCAGGTGTTTTTGACTTGAAATCCAAATTCTGTGCTTTACCCAATCTCCAGACAGAGATCGAGTTGAAGAAGGAAGCCATGACAAGCTGATGAGATTTAGATAGGGAAACAATGTATTTTTCGGGGAAAGGAGGCAATCTGTTTTGGATGAGTTTGGGGAATTCTGCGGCTGGACAAGCAACGAGTTCAACATCAACGCCACCTGACACAATTGAGTTGATCTGTGGTCTCTCGTCTAATGCAAGGGCTCGAATATCATGCCAGTGGTATCTACGGCTACCCACATTCATCCACTGAGTTACATGGTCTTCCTTTATCTTCTTTGTTGTGCGTTTGAAAGTAGTAATCTTACGATCCACACCAGCTGTGAATGCTTGCTTACCATCTTTGGATACTGCAATACACAAGATATCGGCTCCGTGCGCTTTCATACTTTGCTTCACAGTACCCAACTTGCTATCCCAAAATGTCACAGCACCTCTTGAATCACCTGAAATGATTGTGTTTCCCCTATTGTTTTTTTAACATTCATTAAAGGAACATAAAAATGAATTGTTTCAAACTTACATGACAGCAGCCACTGCCCAAACCAAAGTTTGTTCTTTTGGATTTTTGTCTACCGTCATACGATGAATTGTTCTTCCGGTTGCAGGGTTCCAGGTACGAATAGCAGAATCCGAACCACCAGAGACAATATATTCATCATTAGGTGCCCATGCCACTGATAAAACGCGTCCCTTTTGTGGTTCAAAGCTGCGCAAATATTCAAGACGGCCATCTGCAATATCAAACATACGAATACATCCATCTTCGCAACCTGCTGCCAGTTGAGTGCCTTTGCTGTTGACAGCTAAACACCACACTGCACCACCATTCGAGTCACATGATTTCTATAAGCAAAAAATAAGCATATTGCTCTTTTTCATAAAGCAATTATTATTATTATTTTTTTACCTTGATAGTCATTGTAGTTGTGTCCCATTCTGTGATATAAGGGTTTAATCCTGATGCAAAAAGTCGAGGAGGTTGTTCCAACAACTGTTCTAATTCTTTTTCTAATTCTTCTGGTGTACTATCTTCGTCTATGTCTGTTAGTACTGATTGGTGAGCCCAGACAAGACTTTCAACTGATAGATCTTGACCACCTGGAAGTGTCTTTTCAAGTCTGTATCTATAAGAAGGATCCCAGATTTCAATGTTGCCATTAGCTCGACCAACTGCAAGTCTGGTTTTTTTGACAGTTGAAGGTGTAAAATCGAGTGCGTTGATGGCTGCTGGTTGGTATTCAACAAAGCGACAACGGTGAACTTCCATAATAATTGTGTATATGTAGACAGGAAAATAAAGTAAAAAAAAAAAAAAATCTTGTCAAAAGGAAGGAATTGTGACTGTGTGAAGACTGCTTTGAAACGAAAGAAAATTTTCGTTATCCAGACTGATTCAAATTCAGCCATAGTTAGACGAGTTCAAGGTGGAGATGTAAGACATATACTACCAACTTTAATTCTTGTCACTAATTTAGATAGAGTTTAAACATAGAAGCTAAAACTTCGGTGAATCTTGCTATAAGTATCCAAAACTAATCTATTAGGAGCCAAAAAAGCACGTAAAGGATATTTTCATAATTTTTTGCCTTCTTAATGATGTATATAATCCTTTGAAACACCGTATAATTATACAAAGTTTGAAGTCGATGCACTTAGCATTTCCCTATAAATTGTTTCTCCGTTTATTTGCTCCCAAGATTTTATTAGACAAAAGGTTAAAATACATCATTGACTTGATGGTGGAGGATTTACTAATACGTAACAATATTTTGTTCTCAAAAAGACTTATTCAGCTTTAGTATTATAATCTTGACACATAAGCAATTAGTATCAAAATGAACAAAAAATAAACTAAGGTACCTTTTTAAAAAGAACCAATTTACGTGATGCCGTGACATTCAATAAATATAGGCCAATGTTTTTTTATAAAAATGGATACAAATCTAGCATTCTTTTAACGTTTAGATCATTTTTTCCCCTGAGACATAGGCATAGTCAGACAAACATTTAGCTAAATAGCGTTATTTTTTTTCATGGATTTTTTTAATAATGAACTTTGCCATTTCTAATAGATATTCTGCAACAATCTTAGTAAGTGATCTTGCTAGTTTTACAAAAAAGCAAGCGACAACGACAGTAATGGTTACATTCACCTTTGCCGTCCAAAATGTAAAATTGAAAATGAGCGAAAAGATGATTAACTTGGGAATACCAAGAATGAATATAAGTGCAGCAATATTAAGATAAAGGTATACTGATCATATAAAAATTTTGTAAATTAGAAGCAACTATATAATTTAATACTTTATACAATGTTTTTTAAGCTATGGTCTATAGCAAACAAATGGCTATTTTATTATATGTATGCTTGAAATCAACTTTTCAGACAACGTCAACTAAGAAGCAAAAATAAAATAAGGATTCGTTTTCACATAAACTAATAGGTACATGGTATTTACTGTTTGATTATTTTCGTTGCTTTTTTGTTATATGATTACCCCGAGATAAAAAAAGTATGTTAAGGTTTTCATTAAAAATCAAGACAGTAATGAATATCACATAAATGCATATACAAGCAATTAATAAAGATTAGGATTCAGCTGATTAAACGAAATTGATTAATCTTTTCCAATGAAAAATAAAATAAAAAAAAAATCATATTTCCATAAAAAATAACATTCATTTGCGCTTGCTGAAAGAATACACTTATTCTTTGTAACAAGAATAAGCTTAATCAATAATAGGAGCTGGTCTACTTTATATCCAAAAAAAGGCAGATCATTTAGTATGAAAAAAGAAAGATAAATAAAGCAAGTCATTTTTTTATTCAGTTATGGAAATAAGTATTGAAAATCTATACTTAATATGACGATTTTAGTCTCTAGATGCACATTTATACACTGTATATGAAAAAGTTCATGCTTCTATCTACAAGTTAAATTTTTTCGGCATTATTGATGTGGTAGGGAACAGTTGAAATCATTACTACCTATGCAAACCGCATGTGTATTCGAATATTGTACTCATACTTGCAAAAAAAATAGCTTAACTAATGATTAATATAACGTAATCAATATTCTTCAATAAGAGGCCGTTTTACTTTGTTGACTCTAATGCTCTAATTAATCCCACAACATGTGCTAGCAACAACTTGGTCGACTTTGAGCGGAGCTTGATATTTGCATGAACATGCGTGTGTAGCCTTTATTCTACAGAAAGTATGGTCAAATACACTATTTTCAGAAAGTAAAGTCGCATTTTTACAAGCTTTATAATACACTATATATCAAAAACGACAAATAAGCGCGACATTTATTCCTGAAAGTAGTGTAAACAAAATAAAAAATAAAAATAAAGCAAAAAAAGCTAAAGATGAACAATTTAGTACAAACTTACTGGTAGTTTATCAAACTATATAAGTGTACCACGAGGAAGTTAAATGATTGCGCTTTACACTTCAACTCAACCTACCCTGAGTAATATTTTCAATTTATATCTAAATAATTTATAATTAACATTGATTTATAATATCCCTATTGAATATGTTGAGTCATATTGTTCTGGGCTATATCTTTACAGATGAGTTGGGATAAGAATAGATTCTGATAACCAGTAACTACCCTGAATAATATGTTTCAGTTTATATCTAAACAATTTGTAGTTAGCATCAGTTTTATAAAATATTCTTTTGCATGCCAAATCATAAAAGCCGTAACTATTCTTTGTCATCTAATTTCGGGGCCTGTCCAAATTAATATAAATAGCCTTGATATCTTTCTTTTATAAAAGTATTCGACTTTAAAACTATTGTTCAGTTTCGTTAACTTTTCATCATTCTTATTTTTTATACTTAAAATACTTTATCTTGGAAATTTTGGTCGCTTTACATTATGTTATGTGAAATGAATTGAGGAATGAAAATAAAAAGAAAAAATTAACTATTAAAATAACTACGTTCTTATAATCATATATATCACGCAAAGTATTAAAGTAATCTCATGAATTGCCCCTTGAACATACACTGGGTTTAAAATCGTTTTAGTGTTCTCCTTAAATATAGTTTTATTATCATTGTTACAGGTGTGTTAAATATAATTCTATAATTTATACATCATATACAAGTTATGATTCCTGTGTATAATAAAATATAAAAATAGTGTCGCTTTTTCAATATTTGCTTGGTAGAACTTGTAAAATTACTATAGTCGGCACACTAAAACGGTTTTTTAACTCTATTCCAAAAAAAAAACAAACGTCAGTAAAGATTATACTGCCTTCATATTTCATTTATACAATACACATGAGGTTAAAAAACTAATATAAGATTTATATTTATTAAAATCCATTGTATATATTCATCTATTACTACTTTAATCTGATTAAAGTTGTAGGGCTAGTTTTCTATCGGATGAAGTATTTCACTCTGGCTTAATAAAAGGTAATATATGTGTAATTGAAATATTCTAGTTTAATAGCCTATTTATTTTTTTAAGCATAAATATGTATGAATATCACAATGCTGGGATGTTACCAAGTTGTTCTGCATACGAAGCATATTTAGGTGGGCTTTTTATTTCTAAAAATTCAGATTAGCATAATACCATTCATTTATAAAATAAACTGGCTTTATAATACTCTTAACAACAGCTAGTAAAGCGTGATAGAATTAATTCGCTAATAAGAATGTAGAAATTTCTTATCTTCGGCTACATAGCGTTGTTTACTACAGGCATGGCGATTCATGCATGTTAGATTTTTATGTAACATTAAGAATAATATGTGTTATAATTGCTTGTTTTATATTAAATAAAACAATTGCTATATAACCATAATAATAGTAGAATTGATATTAACAATATATGCTAGTGATTTATTCACTACCTCAACCAAGTGTATACCTAAATTGCATGTATTGAAAATCTTAATGCAACATTCTATTAATGCTTTTTTTAAAGTATTCAAAGAGTCCATTCAATTAGTTAACTATAAGAAAAATTAATACTAATATGTTTTCTTTTGTAAATTTAACTTTATTACAAGTGAAGCTAAAATATATGGAATTACATACCACAGGGAGCAATTATAAGACTGAATATACAACGGAGCAAAAGAAAAATGAAAATAGAGAAATCCTTCTCTATAATTGAAAGTCAAGTGCCATGTAAAAATGCTTGGGTTTGTTATGCAAGATAGCGAAGAAGAATATACTCTGTAACACTCATGCTATACTATCTAATAGTTCTTCAAGCTTATGTACAGCTGTTGAACAAACACGAAGATAGAAGGATACAGTGTAATCAAAAAGTAAAATAAAGTGAGCTCCAACTCAATCAATTTAGCTACCAATTACAACATATGTTTGCCTTTTACTCCTTATTCTGTTCCACTCAGTATTTCCTATCGTTTACAGGTTGCTTTTATCTAACTTCGCAAGAGCATTTGCTACGTGTTTCTCAGAGTAGTTGGGCTAGTCACCCAGTTATATCGTCATTTGAGCACTTGGCAAGACATATGGTCTCTGTCGCTTGTTAACAGTCAAATGAATCAAATATCTAGCAACCAAAGACTTGATTTAATTCTTAAAATTAACTCGAACGTAAATAATTTAGTTGTAGTATTTCTGGCATGGCCACCATATCAATTAAGCTTGGAAAAAAAAATACTGTCGATGTTGACAAAATGATCATAAAAAAAAAACAATTTTCTCTTTTGTTAAATGCTAGTACATAGTAGTTGTTATTGAAAATGATCTATGCCTTTGAGCTATTAAAAAAATGTGTAAGATTTCTGCCAAGAACAACGTTCGTCTTCACATCTATCAAAGTTCTCAAAAGCCACTTTTTGACAATCGTGTCAAGAAATATAACAAAAAATACGAGCCACACAGTTTGGCTCGCGGTATTGTAGAAACAACTCGTCCAGCAAAAGGCAAAAGAAGTGAACCAAAAATAGAGCTGATTGAGGCCTCAAAAAAGCGTATCAAAAGACAAACCTTGTTCATGGAACAGTCATTGCATCTTGCTCGTGAGAATGCACCATCTTCTGCTCAACTTATCAACCATATTGAGGACACGTTTAAAAGGTTACTTCCTAGCAACCACAATCATAGGCACGTCTCTTCCTTTGATACATCATTATCTACTGAACTGATTGGCCTAGACAATACGATTCTTACCGATATTGATATATTTATAAACTGCATCATCAAATTCGAGCAATATTCTATTCTGGTAACAAGCTTTGGCAGGTTTGCTCATTGTCAACCATTAAGTATTGATTGTGCACATATAATTTATACTTCTGACGTTTCCACCATCCCAATAGCCAAGATACAGAAGAAGAACACACTAAACAAGGTCTTCAAGGAATTATCTATCTTTATTGGTTTATACATGCTTTTGATTGTAGGAGGTTGTGCCTTTAAAGATAATATGACCACTCCTTTACTTGGTTCTTCACTGAGAAGCCTTGACTTACCTGATAGCAATTCAAGTAACATTACTGTCTCTATCAGCAGGTCGCAAGTTATCAAGACTGTAAGGTTGTTAAATCAGTATTTCAAGCGTTGCTCATTCAATCTTTGGGGTTATTGTAGTATGTTTTCTTTCTCTGGAGGCTTTATACCAATTATGCCTGCTGATTATTTGAAACGTTGTAGCCAGGAAAATAGAAATACCAGTATGCACCACCTTGCTTCGAAAATGTTATTTTTGATTTCTTGTGGAAGGCTAGTGGACCAAGAAAGCTTGCAACAGATTTGGTCGTTAGACACTCGGTTGCTTATCTATTAAAAGTTTGCGACTGAAAATGACCAAGTGTCTCTTGGTTTTTTGGAGTTCAATGAAAGTATGAACAATGATCATGGCTATTTGTTTTTTAAGTACTTGACCAAAACAATAGCATCGTTAGAAAACAGGGTACCTTGTTACGTACTTGGTATCCATAAAGTAGCTGAAGTTAGAAAGTTAGCCTTGCAGATCATGAAGGATGGTCTGAAAGCCGATATAAAAAGCCAACAGGCTTTAATTATTCGCAAAGAAAAAAAAAATCTTTTTATCAATAAACTGCGTTGTGTATTGTTATCCTTTAAAATTTTATATATCAATACTGACTGTCTGTATCAAATATACATTATGGAGCCTTCTTGTTTACTTTCCCTCAATCCAATCAAATTTTTTTAATCGACAGTGAAGTGTGATATGAAGAAAAAGCCCTTTGAAAGAGGTTATGGCTCTCACTTCTAACATAATGGAACCTTATTCAAGGGTAATTCAAAAAGATTGTCAAGAATGGGTAGATTATCCTGTAAGCTTCTTTGAAAGATGCTTAGCAATAGAAAAGTGCCTCTAGCCTCTTTTTGCATTGAGTAAGTATTTCAAAATTTTTCTCAATAATTTATCAATTTTAGCTCAAAGCATTTTTCATTTTCTCTCTAGTGCTTGGATAAAAAGGAACATTTAGCAAATACATAAGCATTTAAAGCTTTACTATTTTATATACTAGTTATTTCAAGTTGTATCGGTGAGTATCACGTTAGTTATACAATTTGTTAGTAATACAAATGAAAATCACATTTATTAACCATATCTACAGCTTTTATTATTTGTGATTTTTGCTAATATTAAATCGGTATAAACTTTAACATTAGCTTAGGTTTAAGAATTGATGTCTTGGGATGAGAAAGTATATTTGTTATATTTTGTAAGCACTTTTATTCATTATACAAAGTCGAATATCTTGAACTGAAGCCCAATCAAACGTCGCTAAACTGGGTTTTGAAAAAATAAAAAAAAAAAAAAAAAAATAAAAAAAAAAATACGTGTTTTTTCTTAATTTTTTTGATACACACATACAAAATAAAATGGATGAAGGTAAAATTAGTTCATTTCATTAAACAAAAGAAAATCTCACTTATTTTTTATATAAAGAATTATCTTTAAAACAGCGATTGGCACTTGACGATCGTACTGTAAAGACTTTGGAAAAAAAAGTACACAGTTTTCTGAATACACTGTATACAGAACCAATTGATTCAGCGTAAATGATGTTTTATAGAAAAGCTCTTGTTACAATTGACCAACACATCTTACATTAACTAGACAGCATGCGTTTGAAAACATTCTTATTCAAGTTACAAGTTATCAAACAAACCTTGAACGAAACCCTATTATACAAACTGTCAATGATAAAGACATTAAAGAATACAATGCCATTGTAGAAAGAACTGGTACAAAGAATAACAAAATCATTTTTCATGTCAAAACAACTCATTCTACTGATCAATAGCGGTGGCCCAAGCTGAAGCAATTAAAGATATTGTTACCCTAAAAGAAGATTTGATTGTTGCTCAAAATGTAAGAAATCACAAGTTGGAATATGATAGAGTTGCAAGAGAAATTATGAAATTAGATACTAGAGATGCATACAGAGAGTAAAAAAAAAAAAAAAAAAAAAAAAAAAAAAAAAAAAAAAAAAAAAAGATCGTTTTTGTATACTTAAACTGATTTCTAGTTCAATTGAAGAATTAAAAAAAGAGATTGAAATATTACAGCGAGAAAAAATCAACAAGTTGACTGCATTAGAAAATCGTAAACGAAATTTAAAACAAGCGGTAGACAGTTTGAAAGATTTGCAAAGATCTGTCGAAGAAGAACGAGCTGCGATAGTAAAGAATTATGTTGTGTATATACAATAACAATTCTAATTCTGTGCTTGTTATAGACTGAGGACAAGAGAAAGGTGATGGATATGGAAAGAGGTTATGCATCGTCGGATGAAGAAGGGGATATTGGCTCATCATCAGGTGAAGAAGAAGAAAGAGTGGAAGAAGACAAGAAATACACAAGTCATCGATTTCAAGAACGAAAGAGTGATGACGAAGATGAAGAGGGTATTGTTTTGGATACGCCTATGGTAGAATGAAGTATTGAATAAAATGCATGTAAAATTGAATTCATTGAACACATATACATTTGGTTTGGCTTTACTGAAATGAGAGAGTCACTCATACCTAGAAGGTGACCATTATAAAAACAATCTAGACATATTCTTGCCTTTTTTTCATTTTTATTAATAAAATATCATTGCCCTTCAAACACTTATTTTTTTATCCTGTTCTTAAAAATGACCACTTTGTATAATGGCTCTCTTACATACGGACATATGCGACAGATCACCAACGAGCACTTTATTTAATCGAGTTTGTGAGTAAAAATAGCTACGTTTCAGTTAAACAATTATCATTTATTACAAGACAAAGGAATAATCCACTTAATGCATGTCTATATCATAGTACAACAAAACGTAGCAACAAACCCTTTCGAATTGATCCTCACAACCAACTTATAACACAATCTATAATGGCACACCCATGGCCCTTGATATAACCCAACAATAATAGATGAATCAAAAAGAATGAAGGAGTTGATGTTTATAAAAAGATCATTAAATACAAAAGGTAGTAACGGGCCATTGTTTAAAAGAAACAGACCGAGACAGTTTTAGATAAAAAATCTATTTACTACTTACAATTTATTTTATGATTCCATCCATTTGAATGATCCCATTAAAAGATGTTGTTTTGGTAATCTTCCTGGTGAAGGTGAAAGTATTGTCAACTTTCTTTTTTCTTCATTCACATCCGATCTATATTAAAGGTGTAAATGAGATTGGACTAAAATAAAGGCAGGCAGACACTTACATGTAAATAAATCCTACCACGTTGCTTTCCAACAACCTGTTCTCATGCTCATCAGGAGCAGCATTTAAAATAGCCAAGATTGAGTGTAAACACATTTCATGGCTATCCACCTTTACGACCTGTGTCTCATTTGAGCTGCCTTCCATACCCAGAGGAAGTGCACTAGAAGGTGCGATCACATCACCCACTCTCCATATCTTGACATCATCATAATTTATCAACATACTGTAAGGCGACAGTTCACATTTAGGTGTGCCATAAAAGTATTCATGCACTTTTGTTCTTTGAAGTAGGTTCTTGAACTGTTTATCGCGTTCTACTACACCTCCTGATTTAGATAGCTTGATGATGGAAATTTCTGGCTGCTTAGCATTTAATATTCTATTCATATCACTATAAAGTCTTTCATGTCCTAAAACAATCACCACATTTACTAAAATAGTCATGCTTGAGTATAAATTACAATGTGCAGACGTGGTTACTGATATTTACCATCAAATGCCTCTATTGTATGTTGAATCGTTTCATATCCTACTTGATCCACTAAACCTGATGTATCAATCACAATCCCTGCCGTCCGACAATCCTCATCTACTGCCATTCGACTCTTTACTGCGTCTGCTAATTTAGAAGTAACCAGCTTATAAAGTTTCACATTCTCTGCAGGATTTTCAAATCCATAATAGTAAGCTAAAGGCATCGTGGCTGATCCAATCGAGGCTGCCGTGGTTGCAGAAGAACCAAATCCTTCCTCAACGTCAATAATGTGCTGAATACTCGTCGCAGTGACAGCACCCGGCATCGTGATCGACCCCTTTTAAACACGTTGGCTTTTTCTTTACTGTAGTTTAGTTTTAATTTACCTCTGATGTGTCGAGTGAGACATAAATAGGGGTTCCACCTTGTTTTAATGAATAGCTTGCCAAAATCTTGCAAAGTGAAGTCTTTCCTACGTCATGAGGACCAATCACCAACACACGAGGACCTAATTCTTTATCAGCCTTCATTCTTTGTCTAAATTGTTCAAGAGCAAGATGTGTATTGAGATAGCTCGTCATGGGTGTTTCGTTGGCAATGTATTCTACAGAAAATTGGCCCTTGACCTCCAGAGTACAGCCGTGCCAGGTATATACAGCAGCCTTTCTTCCAGTAAAGCTATATTCTACACCAACAGCTAATTCTGTACCAAAGATTTCGGCTGTTCCTTGAATCAACTTGACAATGGCGCGAGTATTGAAGTCGACTTCAAATCTAAATTCATGGTCAGGACCTAGACTGATTTCACGAGATGTATCCAGGTTTTTCTATTACAAAGAGGCTATCAGTTTATTAAGAATAAAAAAAAAAAAGAGGAGGAAATATTACGTCGTCCGGCATTTATTTTATAAAACAAAAGAGAAAGAAAAAAAGAAAAAAAAAATCCTGCTGTTTTAACGCGTTGCTTGAAAATATATTTTTTTGAATAACTGGCTAATAAATTACATGCTTAAGAAATAAACATATTTCTATAAATGAAAAATGGGAGCATGGAAAGTTTGCTTTCGTTCCAATTCTTTTTTATGATATCTGTGATATTCAAAGAATAAACAATTTACTTATAGTTTGTCTAGTAAAGGAAATTGAGTTTATTTTTGAATTCAATATACACTATACTACATGACACATTGACTACTATCCCGTACTTCTGCTGATCAATAATTGCTTGCATGTATGCCATGAACATGGACAATTCAGAGCAAGGAAAGAAAGCAGCATAGTAAAACGACAATAAGAAGAATTAAAAAAGGCAGTCAACAGAAGCAGTAGGTTATTTACTTTTGTATGATGGATAAGTGGCCAACCTTTAAATCTAAAGAAATATAGAAATCTTGATGCGATTGATATTCTATTTAGAGTCTAGTAAAGAAAAAGGGTGTGTATATCTGGAAAGGAACTGCTGTATATATGAATTTGGGTATAGAAATACCCTACAAAGGAATAAAAGCAGAGACTAGATCATCCACTCATTCAATGTCCAAGGAACAACCAGTCGTCACTTATACTTTTTAGACTTTTGTTCTTGAAAGAAGGTGTTGTCAAGATAGAAAACAAGCAAAATTTGATATATAAAAGTATACATAGTATTATTTAAAGAGCAAGGAGATCATGTCATGGACATTATTATCAGTTAAATCATAAAGTATATCTTACAAGAATATTACTATTCATGTTTCCTGACTCAAAGCAAATTTACTACTGTAGTAAAAAAAAAAAAAAGTGCGACGGTCAAACAGAACACCAAATAATTCACACTTCATTTGAATCAAACAATATATTTATTTTTCAGTAAATACAGTATAGTTATTCGAAAAGTGTACAAAAAACGTAAAGAGAGGACTTTTTGTTTTAGTGTGTAAAGTAGCTGAATCATGAAGATCATTCATAATGTGACGTAAAATTCAAAACTCCGGGCATGATTACATCAATAAAGTGATTTTATCTCTCTCTTATTTTTTTTATTAATTCTTCATCTCTCTTTTATAATGAAGATATTTTCTGTTCTTGTTTTACGTAAAGATGCTGAAAAGGCAAAGATTTTAGCTTCACAATATGATTTATCTAGCTTTGGCTTCTTTCAAAGATACACGTAAGTTCATGTTGTGGGATAATAGCATCTGTTTAATGTTTGTACTTTTTTTAAGCGTACAAGAAGTTATGAATTTCTCGGCCATCACAGTCACTGAACGTACAACACCAGGACAACGTCAAAGTGTTGAAGCTGAAAGTAAGACGAGTGATAACAAAGTACGATATATAACTGTTATTATTAGATAATGTGATTCATATTTATATGCACTCACAAGGAGTAAGTGGTGTGATTATCAGTGATAAAGAATATCCTTCAAGAGTCGCATTTTCCTTGTTAAACAAGATTATGGATGAAACTTTGACTAAATATCCACAGTGGAAGACAGCAGAGACAATCGAATATTCAGAATTAGCACAATACATTCAGAAATATCAGGATCCTCAACAGGCAGACAATATCATGAAGGTTCAAAAGGAATTGGATGAAACGACAGCTATCTTGGTAAGAAAAGAAAGAATGAAATGTAAAGCAGATAGTTGACTATCACTCTATAGCATAAAACGATCGATTCTGTACTTCAACGCGGTGAAAAAGTAAGGAATAAGATTACATGAAATGGGTGTGTATGCTGATAGGTTATTAGTTGGATTCACTTGTAGACAGATCAGAGGCTCTATCTTCTCAATCCAAGATGTTTTATAAGACTGCAAAAAAGACAAATTCATGCTGTGTTGTTATGTAAGCAGAGAATTAATAAAATTTAGATTGTAAGAAAGGAGACGATACAAACTATTAAAAGTGTTTTTAACGAGATTTTATGTAAGAATAGTAAAATTTTCCTTCTTGTTACTGTCCATATTCCAGCACAAGAAATGATTTTATCTTTATTAATCTCCATAATTCTACTCAAATTTTCTTTATATACTTTTGATGCTGGGAGATATGTCTTGCTTTGAAGGATACAATCACTGTTAGTATGCTGGTTATATTGATTGAGTTTTATCCGTCTTTATTTCAAATGACTGTATAGAATTAGGCAGTAAATGATGATACCCTATAGCATAAGTTTGTCACTAGAACAAGTTAAAAAACAAATATATTGTGATCTTTGTACAAGGCCTCTGAATGAGCCTATGGTCACTAACTCTTTGCTTCGGCTTTCATCTCTTCAAGCTTATTCATTACAAGAAACCCTCCCTTTTTTTTCACTAGAATCTTACCATCCTATGTTCTCTGTCAAATGAATTTACTTCCCTTTCTCTTTTGAACCTCACTCCCTTTAAAGGGGATTGTTTGCAACCAGTTGTTTAGAAAGAAAGCATCCAGTCAGTATGATTCACAACAAATCATTAACCTGACTTTCCATCTTCCCCATTTTGCAATCATCTTGTGGCAGTAGGAATCGTTTATTTTCTTTAAATCATGCTTGTAGTTCATATTATACTGATGCATGGTTACTGCTCATTTGTGTCCTTGGCATTGACGATGCCACTGATACTTTTGAGTTTTACTGTTCTGAACCTTTTTATAAAGATCATGATCCACTCATGACGTCTTTTGCCATGGGTTCAGACGGGTATGCCGGTAACATGTCTTTTAAAAAGTTGAAAAGGTTACTATTGAAGGTATTAGAAGTAGATCTTTTTTTCTTTATCAAGACTTACTTTGTGCAGTGTATATAATTTAACAACAGAGGGCTATTGAGTGACACGATTTTGATTTTAACAGCCACTATTTATCAGTCATTCGTGTTGTACAATAAAGAGCAATTATTCGAACCGTTCTCTTTCTTGCTGTCACCGTATAAACATCAAGTTGCGGTTTACTGCCTTGTGTCTCTTTAAACTCAAGTATCTTTTCTAATAGAAAAAAAAAAGAAAAAAAAAAAAAAGAAATACAGGGTGTAAATGAAACAGATACTTGAATCATCAATATGTTTACGCGTTTTATCTAGGGTCACTAATCAAGTTTATAAAAGTACTCTGTATTGACTTAAAAGGGGCAATCACTTTAAGCTGCATTTAGAAAGGTTGGACAATTGAATATCCGAATACGATTTTGCTATAAAAGAGGTATATATAAAAAAAAAAAGTAATAATATTTATTAATTAGAGTCCCATTTTTCTCAACTCACGAATGATGGTATCTTCGTCCAACACAAACGTTCTCAAATTATCCGATGCTGTCACTTTCATGATCGCACCTTTTAATGTTTGCTGTTTTTTCATTTTTTTTGTTTTTATGATTTGCTGATTTAATGTTTTACGCAACAGCTTGTTTAAAGTGTGTGCATGGATTGGCGTATGATTGTCCATCGTCATCTCTTTAGGCGAAGGAGGTGGTGGTTTCAAAAGTTCATCAGAGCAGTCAGAGTCTATTACTGAACTGCTGTACTTATTCATTCTTTGGAAAAAGAAAGAAAGAAAAAGAGAGAAACAGGAAAGAACAAAGTTTTTTATTGAAGCCCCGTTAAAAGTCGTGCATAATTTTTTTTTTTTGTATTGATTTTCCCTTTATGCTTACATTAAATATTAAAGAAAAATTTACGAAAAAAAGTTTCTTATGCAGTGTGCCACTTTTTTTTTAAAAAAAATTCTTTTTTCATTCTCTCTCTCTCTCTTTTTTTTTTCTTTACAAGTTATTATCATGTCTCTGTCGTTCTTACTTCCTGTAGAGATTTATGAAAATATATTTCAACACATTTCATCAACCAGCGACCAATATCAACTTCAACTTGTCTGTCGTCTGTGGCAGCACACCGCCCGACCCTATCTTTACCGCTCTATCCACCTTTATTCTCAATATCACGCCAATCGACTGATTGACTGTCTGAAGGAGTCTGACGCGGGCTCACTCATCCAGTCTCTCCATCTTTCTGCACCCTCTTCTATTTTTCAGCTAGCCCCTCTCTGTCCCAACCTGACCCGACTCGAGGCCTCCAATACATGCGATATCTTTTGGCATCAGCTCTGTGCCGTGGCCGATCACTGGCCCCACCTCCAACGGCTGCCGACGCCTTGTACCCTGTTCTTTGTGTCTTATGCGTTTTGTGTACTCCGATATCCCCGTCTGCGTCAGATCACCTTGCCGAGTAACCACAGGTCGAGTGAGTTGATCAGGGAGGTGGTGTTTGATCGGCTCAAGGAATACAAGGAACTCGAGACAATCTGTGTGAGGCATAATGTGCAGGTGCCTGAGGATGGATTGGATTATCCAATGTTGATAGCAACCTGTCCTGGACTGAGTCATCTCAAGGTTCAAATAGACTATGTGGTTGAAGATGATGAAGGCGAGGACGAGGAGGATGAGGAGGAGGAGGATGAAGAGTTTTATACAAGTGAATCAGAAGAAGAATATGAGAGTGATTATGTGAGTAATGGTAGTAGAGAGTATTGTTATGCTTGTGGAAGTTATCATTACATTGGCAGTGAACAAGAAGAATATGAAGAAGATGAAGATGAAGAAGATGAAGATGAAGAGGAAGAGGAAGAGGAAGAAGAAGAGGAGGAGGAAGAGGAGGAGGAGGAAGAAGAAGAGGAAGAAGAAGAGCTTAGGGTGGATATAAGGCAATCAGAAATGATTCAAAGATTTATTGATAGTGAGGAATTAATTATGGATGATATAAATCTGTATGATATACAACAAGATATGGATAGTGAAGAGAAAAGTATAGATGATAGCAATATACGATATAGAACAGATCAGTCAAGTAATCTATTGGATAGTGACGAACATCAAACTATGCTTTACAAAGAAAACGCGTTTTTATTCACAAAATGAAAAAAGAAAGTGTTAGGAATGATAAAGAAGGGTAAACAGTGAGATTGCTTAGAATCAAGGTTGAGTTTTATTTTATTTTTTATAGGATTTTATTCAGGTGCCACTAGGCGTACACCATTACAAGTTGCAGATAAAATACAATCCGTTTTTTTTTCTTTCTTTCTTTTTCTTTTCGTCTTTGTTGTTACTTGTGCTTTGTAATCTGTGCTAAGTTTGTTAGTGACAACAAAACCTGAGGCAAACAACAGATCAGGAAAGCCTATGGATTAACCTTGTGGTAAATGACTACTGTTTTCTTTGTGAATCTTGAGAATTTACCTAGTGGCTTTTGTTACTACTTCCTGAGGCCAAAAATGATGATCTTCAAAGGATAGCTTTCCAGTGGGGTTGCCATAAAGAGCAAAACACAAGCAATAACCTTCAAGGAGGTCACAGAGAGTGAAGGAGTGACTTCAGTGCTAAAGGAAGAAAAGTATTGAATGAGAATATAAGTTAACTTGGCAGGGTGAATGAAAACGCGAGACATAATTGTTTGCCAGATTTCAAGTTTGAGGGGACAAGACCAGACAAAGTACTCTTCAGAAACGGCACCACCGCAGTAGACACAATCGAGATCTAGAAATCGGGTTGAGATTATTTGGTGAAAACATTCCTTGCACGGCATTTTGTGATGTTGGAGACTTTAGAGTAGCGTGTGAGTTCTGTTTGGGATAGATTTTTTCCAAAAGCGGCGGCAGGCAGAAGGAGCTGCACGAGGATATGATGGTGGTAGCGTAGATAAGTGAGGTAGCCGAGATTTACGAAACCAATTGGTATTCACAAACTGTCTCGTGTCGGTTTGCTATTAGACCAAGAAAGGGCGTACGATTGGGTTCATCCATATTATCTTCATGCCTGTCCAACGCGCTTTGGCTTACCTTCTCGGTTGATCAATCGCATAACCTTACTGTTCTTCAATATTTCTATTTGCGTCAACATCAATCGTTTCCTTTCGGGGCACTTTACACAGAGCCGTGGGCTTTGCCAGGGAGACCCTCTTTAGCCGTTTTGCTATTGAACCTCTTCTGCACACCATATACGTCTACTCATCTATTCTTGGTTTTTCTTTCCAAGAGGACTCTGACACACGATTGACAAATCCTCTGATCCAAATATCCGTTTTTAAGAGTATGACATACGCTGATGATATAGCCGTATTTCTAGTCGATTCTGGTGAGCCTCATGCTCTACTTGATATCCTGGCTCTCTATTCTCGGGCATCCATCGCTCACCTCAACAGTTATAAAACCTTGGCAGTTTTGCCTTTGGGACAACCGCAACACTCATGGCAGCCCGCCTTGTCTTCTTATCGCTTGAGATGTGCCGTTTGAAATTTGGTAAAACTTCAAATTTCAAGCGAATTTCATCAACTTTTTATTTTCAAATGATCTGCAGTGTAACAAATTATGATTATTTATTCATGGATATAAAATAGGTGCATGTGCTGTAAATGTTACACTTGTATTTTAGGTGCAAATAATTGTTCAACTAAATCTACAGGAGAAGGTTCGTCTATTGTATTATTTTGTATTTTACAATACTTTGGCTATTGAATGTTAGATGATGATAATAGGCTTATTTTTTACATTTACTAATGACATGACAGAATGTGATTTCTTTAATAAGGCATGATTCGAATTTTCAATATTTATACTTCTTTCGGTTCTTTCACGTACAACAGTCGAAATATCTTTAAATACTTGCTTTCTTGTCAGTGGTGGACTATATATATAAACTGAGTTTAAATTTTATGATGGATGAATAATTTACGTTTGAAATTGAGGATTAACATCGGATTTTGTATTCATCCGTAATGTGAGCTAATAAGAAATTAATATTTGAAGTAATACAAGTATTTTTTTTTTTTACTTTACTTTTATAGTTGAATTGAATTTACAATCTTGTAATAAATATCTTTCGGTTACTACACCAGAACCAGCATATTCAGATAGATTAATGCTTAATGAACCAATCTCTTTTCCACCCTTTTGATAGACTTCTAATTTCAATTCACAATCATTCAACATTTGATGTTTATCAATAGCCAATTTTGTCATTGTATTTATAGGGTAATTCCATTTTACTTGATGATCTTTTATGGGTACACTAAAAGAAATGTTATTTGATTATCATCATCTACTGTAAAAACTAACCTAGGTGTTGAACCAGTCGTATGGGATGCATGCTTTAATTTCCAATTGACATAATAATATCCACTTACAAGTGGTATATTCACTAAATCTCTTATTATCACTGATATTTCAAAATTTACTTTTCTATTTTTTGATATAAAAAGATAACTAAAAGGAGACATCTAAAGGAGTGTAAGAGGAAAGAAGAAGAGTGATTTATAAAAAAATAAAAATAATGATAATAAAAAAAAGCGGGAAAGAATGAGTGTGCTCAGTGACTTTCTCTCTTTTATACATTCAAAAATGGACAATGCCCATCTTGTGTACTACACTGAAAATCAAATTGTTTTTCAACTAAATAAAAGGAGAATTGTACACACATACACATACATTTGTATACATATGCCCTTCAATTACTATATTTATTCAAATTAGACTTATTTCAATTGACATCAGTTTATTGAATTAAGCAAAGGAATGTATAAACAGTAAAAATAAGAATAGCCAATAAAATTCATATCATTTATCCTTTTTTATACCAGATGATGATTGCATAATATTTTTCCTTTTTCCTTTTCTTTTTATTATTCACAGTAATGCCAGATACATACAGTCTTTTGATTAATCAAGGTAAAATGTATGCATTTCATTTTTTCTTTTCTTTTTTTAATCATCTTATTTGAATGAATAAAGATAATACATTATCTGAAGTCAACTTTGCAGAGAAAAGACTTGTTCAGAAATTAGATACAAGGCTATTACCATTTCTTAGTTTTATGTATCTCTTTTCTTCTTTGGATAGATCCAGTTTGGGTAATGCTGTATTAGATAACTTTGAAGAAGATGTGGGTATTACGCCTGATGAATTCAATACATGTGTTACTATCTTTTATGTAAAAAAAAAAAAAGATCATCTTTTAATATGTTGAATGATTCACCAAGAGTATATAGGTTGGTTTTCTTATATTTCAAATACCAAGCAACATACTCCTAAAGCGATTTACAGCCAAGAGATGGTTACCACTCCTCATGTTCCTCTGGGGTTCCATCGCCTGTCTTCATTCTATCGTCAAAGGCTATCGTCAACTCTTGGTCCTTCGATTCTTCTTGGGGTTTTTTGAAGCTGGATTCTTTCCTGGCGTTATCTATTTCTTGACTTTATTTTACAAAAAGACAGAGATGGCAACACGTATCGCACTCTTCTGGGGCTCAACTGTGGCGGCTCATGCTTTTGGTAAACGAATAAGAAGGTGGATTGTGTGCTCATCTTGATTCATTTAGCTGGATTACTTGCTTTTGGTATCTTGCAGTTGAGAGGGTTGAGTGGGATGACTGGATGGCAGTGGTTGTTCCTAATCGAAGGTATTCCTACTGTTCTTGTCAGTTTTATAGCTTTGTAAGGCGATAAAATAAAGATAGATTAGCGTACTGACAGACGACCCATTAGCTTCTACTTGCCCACATCACCTTCTACTTGGTTCATGTTGACCCCAGAGGAAAGGGTACTGTCCGTGTCAAGACTTGAGGATGAATCAGGCGGTCATGTCCACATGACGTTAGCTGACCTGGACGCTTCTAACAAAAAGCAAGCGTTCAAGGCATTAACGGATTGGAAAGTATGGATTTATATGCTGATGTTCTTTTGTGGTAGTGTTCCAAACACGAGCATATCAAAGTAATCTGCCCTTATTCTATTTATCCAATATCAATCTTTCTTTCCTATAGCTTCTTACCTTCTATCATCAAAGGCATGGGTTATGATGATAAGCTCTCGGCAAACTTGATGTCAGGTACAAAGCGTTTAGATGCTCTATGTCTTATTCATCCTTGTACATTAGCTCCACCTTATTTATGTGCAGTATTAGTGGTAAACAACATAGATCAAGACAAGATTATTTCTTAATGATTCAATAGATGATAGCAGCTGCTTATTCATCTGATCATCAGAACGACAGAGCCTATCATGCCATCGGGGGCGCCTTTATCTGCTTTGTGGGTTACATTGTACTCGTCACTTGCATCCAAAGACCTCAACTCTACACGGGTGCCTGTATCGCTGTAGTCGGCATATTCGTGATCAATCCGATCGTGAATGCCTGGTTGACGAGCAATATCGCGCCAGACATGAAAAAGAGTGTGGCTACAGCCATGGCTGTGTCTGCTAATAATTCAGCAGGATTGATTGGGTCGAATATCTATAGGAAATCAGATGCTCCTAGATACGGTAACTAATGAAAACAACAGTACAGTAACTGATTGTTATGTCTAGTCCGTGGTCATTCGATCAACTTGTTCTTCATCTCCTTCTTCGTCGTCATTGTCCTCCTTCAAAGGCACTTGCTCAAAAACAAAATGGATTAAAAAATCATGAAATGTCAAAATTGACAGCGGATGAAATACAAGACATGGAAGAAAGTGATGCGAGAATAGGTGATGAAGCGTTGGACTTTGAGTATCGTCTGTAGTCCATTACTGTTCGTAGAGTTTCTGTCCCTTTCGTCAGACTGGAGTGATTGTGAATAGAGTATAAATGAACTATTTTTTGTTGTATCAAATAAATAGAAATACTCTTACAATCCATGTGTGTTCTTGACAGAGAGAGAGAGAAGGGGGGGGGCTGGGGCACAGAACTCCTTTTTTTTTCTGTTCACTGCTCTTTACAGAAGAATAAAGAGGAAACGGACCTAAAAAGCATACAAGTTATAATTCAATCTTGAATAAAAGGTCATTGTGTCAGTATCCCTACCCTTTGATACCCTTGCTTATTGACTGATAAAAAGGTCAGCAAAGAACTCTTATGAACCTTTACGTAGAGTAACTGACACCTCCCGTACTCTATATCCTTTTGCTCATCTATTCCTGCATGAAAAAAGAAGGAAGGGGAGGAGGAGGGAGAGAAAAAAAGGGAGGAAGAATAAAGCAAAAGGAGATTGTGGTTCGTTTAGCAAAATTCAGTTTTTGTAGTGCAGCTACACATTTATTAATAAATAGTACAGTTTATAAAAAGATCTTTTAATTACAGCTTTAAAGGTCATGGGTGGATGTATTTTGAAAATAATTTTGAATTCGTTTATCAACAATCACCTTTTTGTTTAACGGGTGCTCTATGCCAACCTTGGATGATGTGTTCAGTACCAGGTTTAGGCTACTCGTCGATGATTTTCTACGGTCGTCCGGTTGGGCAGGAAAGTAACCGGATTCAGTACTGTCGTTAAAGTGAGGTGTCATGCAGTAGGATCCTCTCGACTCGTGCTGTGAAGGATGGGGCGAGATTGTCGTGGGTGTCTTTCTGGCGCCTCCTCCACCCAGGTTCAGGCGGGATGTCTGATACCGCTGCTCCCAGTCTGAATAGCCCAAGGAGGATTTCCGTCGTGTTCGGTGACCAAACGTCATGGCAGAGTCGTCACTTTCTTTTCTCACTTGCGGATGACGTCTTGGCTCGCTCTGTTTTGAACGTGGCGGACTCACTCTCTTTTGACGTCGACCGTAAGGCTTGCTGATGGCCGCCGGCGGCGGTGGTGGCGACAGAGAGGGCTTTTCATAGAGTTCAGGATGTTTAGGTCGGGACCTTTTAGGGTATTCCTCTGCGGGTGAACCCCGACTGCCGTCCTGGTCGTACCCTCTCTTTTCTTCCTCCCAGATGATCCTGTCCGGATCAAACATGGCTCCATCACCCCACGTGGCCCATTCGTCTTGCGGCAATACCTTTCTCTTTGTCTGGGCCGTCGCCGGCGAGCCCTTGGCCTCGGCCAGATCGAGCATATCGTCTCGCTGGATGGCATCATTCGCCTTCTTTGAAAAAAAGGAGGAAGCCAGGGTCCAAAAGATTAGACTGAGAAATAAAAAGCTCAAGGCGATCGCAAATAACACAACCTCGGTTTGGACAGTGTGAGCAGCACAGTGAACATGATTCTCTGTATTTTCACAAGTCTCCTTGATCATTTGGAAATAACGTTGGTAAGAGTATCCAAAGCTGTAGGCGACCAGGATCGCTGTGGCTAAGATGAGGCCGACAATGATTCGGCGGTATAAGTATTTTCCTCTTTTGTTGGTATAGAGTCCGAGCAAGAACCCAGTGGCTCCAAAGACTGTGGCTAACGTGAGAGGTAGGATGCGACTTAATGATGTGGCTGTTGTGATGGGTGCTGTAGCATTATGTTCGGTAGCCACTTGAAGTACAGTAGATACATCTGTTACTCACTGAATTAGATGATATCATACCTATGTCATTGTTTTTCCTTACCTGGTTGATATCTTAGGTTGGCAGGTGAACATGAACAATTGAGAGCATAAATATAACAATGCTTCCATAATCCAAATGAAACTGAATCAGGCGTAGTCATGTTGTTTGTAATGTTTCGGTAAAGGAATACTTGATGTAGTGACATACTACTCTTAAAGGAACAATCATCAATATGATCATTTGTTTCGAGCCAGCTTCCGAATCCAATGGCTAATATGGATAACAGTAAAACTCCTATTCTAATGGCTGGTAAAACAACGTATTCAACAAAAGGGCCATAAGGAGACTGTTTCCTTACAGACATTATGTTCTCATAAAATAAATTGTAAGTGTGCGTGTATATTAAAAAAAAAGAAAAAAGAAAAAATTGAGAATAAAAAAAACTTTTTTTTTAAAGTTTTGTAACACAAATAGAATACACTGAAAGGGACAAAGGAAAGAAAGAAGCAGAAAAAAGGATAAGAAGTGCGTATCTTGAACATCAACTCTTTCTCCCCTTTTCCTTTCTCCCCTTTCTTCTTTTCAGTCTTAAAACAGGTTCAGTTCATCCTCCTATCTTCTTTTCTTGTACCATCAATGATCAAAAGTATCACAAAGTATGCGATCTTTTTTGTTTCCTTTTTTATTACATTGTACTTTCAATGCTCACTGTGACAATCCCTGCTTTTTTTTTTAGAAAAATAAATAAACGCGGAATTTAAATCGCCAAATAATGTTATTTCTAAATGATACAATGGGAATACAGTGCATACAGGTACGCTATTTATATAAAGACATTTATCAAATAGATAGATATTTACCTAAAACAAAAGGATTTGATAGGACTAATAGCATAAAAAATAGTTTTATAATTGTGTTTGTTCAAGTTGAGCCTTTTTGTATTCTTATCTATGTAAAGTTCAATATGTTTTCTATGGATAGTAGCTATAGACACACGTTATACAATCATGTGTTTTCAAGCGTCTGTGAGATAAAAAAAAAGCTCTATGAGTGATATATATTGTTAGGGAGAGCTCCCTCTCTCTGTCTCATGGCCCAATAGTCTACTAATATTTTATACTCAAAAAATCTTTTTTGTTGTGCAAGCTTACGACCATACATGGTGTTTTAAAGAGAAAGTGTTAAAACTATGTCAACAATATTATGTAATGATTCACAGCTAACACGCCATTTTATTTTGTACATGTAGTTGTTAAAAAGCGATAGACAAAAAATGGACTAATAGGACAAGCGCTTTGTTCATAATACAGAGCATTGGATTTGTAAATGAGCAACAGATATTTTGTTACATTACAAAATCTGATAACAAGTATATGATTTATAAAACACTGTACTTGCATGATATCTTTTGTGTGCTATCGCATTGGATGAAAGATGTATTCAGGGATCGTCTTGTTAGTATATGCTATAATGATCAATTGAAATCATGTCACCGATAATCGATCTTTGTCCCCTACTTTCACTACCCGCGTCCCTGTATACCATGCCTTGATATCTTTTTTTCTGCTTTGTCAATATTGTTTACGAAATCGTCAAGAGTAATTAATTACACTATTTATGTTTTTAGAGCCTTTTTTTTATGATAACTCTTGTTTCTTACATCAACCTTATATCATCTTTTGCAATCCTACCTTGGTTACACCTCTCTCTGATGTATGTATACTTGGATTTTATTTAAATTTTATATTATCATGAGTTGTGGTCCATCGGAAGACATTTGGGAGAAACAGAGTTTAACTGGATGATGTAAAGAGTCGCTGCTAGTCTCTTTTTATAAATACAGTCATTCGACCGTTAATTGAATAATTTTTTGAAAATAATAGTCGAACTTTAGAGAAAATTCATTTCTTTTTCAGGATTAGTTTAACTCAAAAGGAAAATTTTATTGCACACTTTTTTGAAAACAAATTGGTCAAAAAAATAATTCGGTTTGGTCACTCTGCCCAACTAAACTCATATAATGAAACTGAAATTCGATTCCCATACGTGAAATTCTACAAGTGAGTTTGATTCTTTATTCCTTCCAATGTCTGTGTGTCATACAACTTCGATTGAAATTACTTTTGGTCCTTTTTTTTTTATCTTCCTACTCACATACGATTGCATTCAATTTTTCTGTATTATTATTTACTACATACATAAATTTGAGCCAATTGATAGGCTAACTGTCGAAACATGATTTTTTTCTTTACAAATGTACATCTAAAGACATGCCTTTGCTTTTTTTTTAGTTTTGAATACATTCTACCATTTGGTTGCACAACATGAGATGTTCCTCTATGATGTTAAAATAGCTTGATTTCATACTCAGATGAATGTCCTTTTCTTCACAAGGTTTTCTTTTGTTTCTCTCCTTTGTTAGCTCAATATTTCATCAGCTCTTTCTTCTTCTCAACAGTAACACAAATATTTTGAGGTTTTTTAATAAAGAGCTGAGCAGTGTGAATGCATTTATATCTTTGATCCTCTTTATAACAATAAACGGGAAAGCACTTTTAAAGCCAATGCTGAAAGCAAAGTTCTTTACATATCATTATTTTAAGGCTGTTAAATTGCACTGAATTGATCACTGACTTATCAGACAGTGAGTTTATTGGCTATATCTCACATACCAAAGATTTTTTTTTGGAAGAGGAACCTTTCTATCAGCAACTTTCTATACTCTTCACGTGAAATTTGACCTTGTTATTTACATTAAAAATCTTGGCAATGTGTTGAACAAAAAAAAAATGCCTTCAACTTGCATCCTTTTTTTTTTTTTTTTTTTTTTTTTTTTTTTTGGAAAGCCACAGCAACCTTGCAGCAAGTGGGATGTGATCAGTGTGTATGTGGTGCACCGCGCATCCTCTGCAGTGACGAGTAGCATATCATAAAGTCATTTAGATGATAGATTACTGCTTATTTGTACAGGCCAGAGTGTATCATGCTAAAGAAAGACTTGATACTTTTGAAACAAGTTCTTTGTGCGATGACAGTGGCAAATGAATGAGAACACTATCGAAAAGCACAAGTTCGTCAGAGACAAGGCAGAAAAGACACGATAAAAAAAACAAGAGGGGGGGTTCACTGGATGAAACAGAAGGGTCAAGGTTAGCGAAACTGTTCAAGGGATCAGCGAGGTGTAGAGTGAAGATGATTGCAGATACGAATTCAAGAAACAGCATACAAAGTTTAGATGGGCTAATTGGATTGGTTGAAAAGAAGATGGTTGATTCAAGCAAGAAGATGGCATGAGAAAAAATGAGCTCAAAGTGAGCAATCATTCTGTAGCTTACTTTAATTGCATATGCAGTGGAAAGAGTGAGGGCGCTGTCAACAAAAGTTGCTGTGAAGCAGGCTGAATTCATAAAGCTTGACTACTGCACAATCAGTTCTTATCACCAATCATCTTTATTCTACTTTATTTCACGCTAGTAAAACACTGTAGATAATCATCATCATGTTGTTCGTGAATCCCAGTGGACTCGGCTGGGCCGAAAATGTCCGAGTAAAGTGAACATGTACTTTGATAGTAAAAAATGCTACCTTGTTTCCTTTTTGGATAAACATACAACTTGAGGAATATATAGTTATTTCATCTGTTCATATCTACTTTAATGCTTTAGAAAAACAATTGGACCAAAACTGCCCCTCTCGCTTTTATTTTATATATTAAAAACAGTGTTATCTCGATGCTGATAATATATGTATTTAGGAACCTCCAAATTATACCAACTCTTCATTGTCAATGTACTTGTCGAAACATGAATCGATATTTGTGACATGTTGAGTTTCATTTTCAATTAAAATCTGAAAACAATAGAGTTTGAAGAATTCTTGTAAAAAATAGAATAAAAGAACATTTCAAATTGCATTAGGTTAAGCTATATTCAGCTGTACTACAAGATAGGAAGCCAACAATATAATGCTTTTTAATGTGATTGAACATTTGCAAAATGAGATGAAACCATCCTCGATTGTTAAAATGCCCATGAATTCAAATTGCCATGTTTATTTTGTTTTTGTCTCGACCACCTTTCTATCTATTCATCCAGTGACATCGAGTCCTTTTATGTGTTCACTTTATCCGGATTGTATAATTCACTGCAATGTTTTCTCCCGGCGAGACTTTTGAGTTGTAGAATCCTGTATGATAAATAGACTGAAACAGTATAATCAAGAAGGGAAATCGTTGGTAATTCTTGGTATATTCAAGTCAATTATTGTGTGCGACAGTAAAGCATTCAGTCATTTATTCAAATTATCGAAATTACAACATTCAATCACCAATCATCTCTCAACTACTGCGCTTTCTTCCATGTTCCAAGCAAATCCCGGGGAAAAGGCGTGCCTGAGAGCTTTTCTGTAAGACAAAAGGCTTTTAAATTTTCAGTGATTTTATTGTCTTATAAAGGGATGGTTTGGATCATAACACCTTGGATTAAAATACGGAAAGCCCACACGTCTCTCTTTGACTACTGCTTATTGAGATAAATTCTCAATATACAAGATTTCTTCTTCTTATCGTTCAATTCGTCATCTTTCCATAACAGTTGAATGTATTACGAATGTTGAATGTTTTACAAAAGTTGAATGAAATTAATTATTTTATTTGATTATGGATTTGGTCTCACAATTTTCCGAGCAAATTGATAAATCATGCAATTCTGTTAAATTGACTAAATTGAAATATGACATTCAAAAGTTCTTTGTATAGGGAATAGACATGGTAAGATCCTTCAAGTAGCTGGTGGTTTTGCATCTACACCAATTACATATGGATTATAATCTCAGTAGCTGTCTTTTAGATGGTTCTTTGGTCATTTCTTTAAATTTGATCATTGTAACCCCCCTTTCATCCCTTTATTTTTTACCGGGAAAAATGATTCGTACGATGTACAAATGCTAATTGCCTGGTCCATTTTTGCCTCCGTCGATCGCGTTTAACAAAATAGGTAAACAGATCGTAACAAGATGAGGAGATTGGTTTCTTGAAAGTATAAATACAACACGGATTAATTCCTTTTGTTTATTAAAATTTCAAAAATGCTTCTCAATTCAATCTCTCTCTCTCTTCTCTTTGCCGTTGGCCTTGCTACTGCTGCCAGAAGTGGAAGCTATACTGTCCATGATTTGGGTAAGAGAAAGCAAGAGATCTTGAACAATGGTGGGGGTATTTGGGATATTGCGATTGCCATGCTTGAGAGTGAAAAGATGATAACCGATTACCCTTATGGTGATAACAAGACGGGTGATTCTACCAACTTTGGTATCTTTAAGCAAAACTGGTTCATGCTTCGTACCTCTACCTCTCAATTCAAAGGACAATCTGATAAAGATGTCGACCATGGTGCTGTCCTTAACCGGGACCTCAAAGCGGATATCAAGGCAAGACAGGAATCTCAAAAGTTTTACGGCGCTGATAAATGGTTTGGTGGACACAGAAATGGTGAGACCGGCTTAAAACACTATCAAACATCGGATATAAACGATTACAAGAATGGTGTCAACTGGATTCACGATCAACTCGCCAGTGATAAAAAGTACTTGTCGGATGATACCAGATTCTGGGTTGATGTCACCCCTATTTAATTCTTCTTTTTTAAATCTATTTTGAAATAAATATTTTTTGGGAAAAGTGATCAGTACGCTTTGACGTTTCGGTAGCGAATATGCTATCCTTTGTTTACAAGTAATCGTATTATCTATAATAAGCTCATATCAAGTGAGAGGACCAAAAGAGTCTCTTTTTTTTTCATTAGTAGAATAAAGCGCTACTCGTTTTTTCTTTTTTTCTTTTTTTTTTTTAGCTATTGTTTCTATGGATCACTTGAGGGTATTGATTCAAGATCGAATATGATTGTGGCGGTCTTGATGTAGGTCTCCGCACAAGATAAAGAACAAGAAGCAAGATAAAGTAGCTTTGGTGTTCCAAAGTACATATAACATAATGATCACTGGGCGTCATAGGATAGTATTTCGATATTGAAATCATTCTAATGAAACCCAGTGGAATGAAGCATGTCACATCTAGAGATTAGATTCAGCAATCATCTACCAAGTTTTACAATGAAAGGATGCGTAAAAAGATGTACATAAATGCTTGTACATTATGCAGACAGCAACTTGTATTCTTAAGGCCCAACCAAAAGTCCATACCTATTTTACATAACCATATTGAAATAGGAGGATTTGAAGGATGGGAGCGTATTGTGATCATCAAGCCTTACTAAATATTCTGACCAGAATGCGATGCAACACTGATGGATGATTTTGAGTAGCGGGTGCGGTTAAAGAAAAGTTGCACAAAAGTTTATATTTCTGTACAAAAAGAGGCTTTGCAGCCACTAGAACAATTCAAGCCGTTGATGATGTACTTTAAAAATGCATTTTAGTGTGTTGAAGTACGTTTGATCATTTTTTCATTTAAACACCTAGATTAGTTTTTAAGCATACATGTTTTTCATGAAGACGGTCACGGCAGTATTTTTGATGATGAAGAAAAAGAAGCAATAAATTTCATTGGGAAAAGTCCTTTCGATTGAGAGGTTTAATCGTTCTGCGAAAGTTCATCAAAAGCCAAGTAATTAAAACCGAGTTACATGCCTCTTGTGATGATGTTGTAATTAAGGATACTTCTCCTAGGAAAGAAAGAATTACACAGTACAATACTTATACTGATTAAGACCGTAGAAAGCATTTTCAATTTTTAATAGAAAAATTTATGATGCTAAACCAAGCAGCTAAAGCCGCAAACGTCAACTAGGATACTGCTCGCAAATGGAAGCAAGCGTATAACAATGGCCCCGAGAAAGACATGCTTTTAAAAAAAAACAGCAGTACCTCCAATAGACCTCTTAGCCAACTAAACGAAAACCACAAGAACCATTTGGTTAAGTGCTTTGATGGTGTCATATCCCGACATACGTTAAACATGATTCATATTCAATTTACAAAATCAGAGTAGTGAATGTTTTACAAAGATCTATTACAATTCTTTTCTCTGTTATTTGGTCATAACTAATTCTACTCCTTTAACCCAATACAAGTTGTTTTAATATAGCTCCTGATGCGATGACACAAATGAAAAATAGATCCACTTAAGAAATAAATAAACAGTCTTGAAGCGTTTTAAGTATAAAAACTAGAACAATAGTTCTAAAATCGAACACTTCTATCAAAGAAAGATTTCAAGGCTAGCTATATTAATTTGAACAGGACCTAACATTAGATGACGAAAGATAGTTACGATTTGATATAAATAAGAATATTTTATAAATTGATGCTAGTAATAAACTGTCTAGAAATAAACTGAAACACATTGTTCAGGATAGCTACTGATTAGCATGATCTACTCTTACTCAGACTCATTTGTGGATATAGTTCAGACCAATATAGTTTGACATGTATAAGGATATTTTATAACCTAATGTTAACTAGAAATTGTTTATATAAACTGAAACATATTATTCAGGGTAGTTATAAATTATCAGAATCCATTCTTATTCCAACTCATTTGTAAAGATATAGTCCAGACCAAGAAGACACAGTCTTATTGACACGTCAAAACAGGACAAATCCACTTACAGTACCAGGAACAGAAGAAGAGAAAAAGACAGTTGGTTTCTGGTTCTCAGCGGTGCCTTGAGAATAAGGATATACTGTTTTGAAAAAAATTCTTGAACAATATAGTTTAACTGATCACCATTATGCTTCTTCAAGATACAGAACCATTGTTACCAAGTATCTCATTGATGACCAGAAACGGTTACTACTGGAATATAATACCTGGAAGCGTTCAGAGGATAGTACGAGATGTTGGACAAGTATAAGAAGAAAGAAGATACAGTTGGATGCTCATGCGGGAGCAGTGGATTATATCAGTGACATCGTAAATGAAGAGATTGGTCAACTATGCAAAGACAAAGATCAAACACGCACTGCTGGAGATACTGCCGTCAATGGATATGGAAACGTACTACTACTGCAGACTGAAACTTTTCAAGAATCAAGAGAAAAACAAATACCAACTTCTTTTGGATTGACTTCCTGCTTTCTTTCGCTAGTGTCTATTATACGTGTCACTGTCTCTTTTTCCCAAAATATTTTTACCCTTGATCCCATAAGGGCTTTAATTTTCACCCATTTTCTTTTGATCTAATCCGGGCGAAAACGATGAAAACTAAGCCATCGCACACTCATTTGGGTTTTAGTTTTATTTGTAAATAAAGTAAATGTTTCAACATAGAAGCAGCGACTTGTCACGAAAATACAAAAGATGCTTGGTAGATAATTCTAATTAGATAGTTTCAGTAATTTTTTCTGGATCTGATTGATGTCAATCTCGTCCAGGATAGGAGTTTGTTCAAAGAATTGATACCAATGAGCTTTCCGTACAAATTGGATGACTATAGCAATATATATATTGTAAACTTGTCATAATAATGTAGATGTAATAATTGGATAATCTAAGTGTAGATAAATCCTAGAATACTAAGTTGCGGTTGGGATCTTTAGAGATTGACAACTATTTCTTAAAAGCTGCTTTCCTCAATTCTTGTTTTTGAATGCAAGTAAAGGGTATATGCTGCTCTGTTTCCGATAATTTGCACAGTTGACAGTATTCGTCATCTACATTTGCTGAATGATTCTGCGCATGAGTTTTTATAAAGTAGGTGCAATACATTTCTGGAAATATGGTGCATAGGACTATTGAACTGTACCTGAGTAAGCTGAACGATTTATTTGCAAAGTTTCAGCCAAAAAGAAGAAAATGAAACACAGACCGAAGGGGCAAAGTCCCCTAGCGAAGTGGTCCAGTTCTTCCTGCTGTATTAGTCTCTCGTCTGGTGGCACTAGTTCCAATCTCCATGGTCGTTTTCTGTTTGTTTGTTCGTGGGTTTAAGCCCTGTTATGACCAGCTAAAAATGCGGCATCCGAATAAAATCCTCAAACAAAAAAAAAAAAAAAAAGAAATACAGACCGAAAAAGCGTTTTTCTCCAAGCTTGGCAAACTATTCTTTTATAATTCGTTTTTATATTTTTATAAACTTCTTATTCTTCATTTAAACCAGCCACTTTCCCCAAAAAGTTAAATTATATATTTTATAATATCCTATTGAGATGATTTAAGTCAAGGGTAATTACAGTGAGTCTTATGAAACAAATTTCCAAAAATAGTATTTAAATCGATTATTTTCGATCCTACTTTGTCAAGACTCTAGGGTAAAAAATATATATTGTTGTTGCATGTAAAGCTGCCTTTTTTATTTATTTTTTTTATTTTTTTCTAGTGAATTATTGATGCGATTTCATGTTTGCTATTTCATGTTCATTTTTATCAATTCCTAATAATGAATCCCCTGGTAATATTTTACTCTTGTTATTCTTTTCATTTAATTGGACATTACTAAACTCATTAAATAAGTAAAGAATATATATTCCATTATGACCCTTCTTACCTATACCAAGCACCACCAGCTAATGTTAATAGAATGCCCAATCCATTCATTGCAGTTATACTTAAATCAAAAATAACTACAGCCAATACAATAGATAACACTTGCTTCACATTACCTGTCAAGCAGTATGCATTGTTATTCAAAATGCAAATATCATCCGCTTCACTTACCAGCTACTGTCATGGTTAATGCCGACGTTTTCTTGTTGGCCGTAAAACTAACAACATTTAAAAAGAAAGCAATCACACCGTTCAATAGCAGTGCACAGAATACAGAAAAGTTCATGTTTGTTCTATAATATTCCTGTACGAGTTCCATCTCTCCTGTCAAATAACTATAAAGCATCGTCTGAACAAAAGCTAAAGGAGACATGCGTAATAAAAGATCCAATGGATGAAGTTTAAGACGTCCAACTTGTACTCGATTGGTCACCACTGTCTTTAAGGCTGCTAATACAGTACCTAATACAGTCAAGAAAAAACCCATGGCGGTATAATTGTAATCTCCAAAAGTCGCAAAAGCGACACCTGCAATAACCTAAAAGAACACATTGAATACGATTGTTATTTTATCATTGCATGTGTTCTATTTACTGGGATTAAGGAAACATAGGTCATATTTGAGTATGTCTTTTTCAAACATAGCACATTCAACATGACAGTAAATACAGGTGTCATGGCACGAACAACTTGATGAAACTAGAAAAAGGTCAACTATCGCATATATACTAAAATTTTAAAAAAGGAGGTGAAACTTACTGGAACAGTAACAAGATTTCTTTTATAAAAAAAAAGATTAGCCCAAATGAATTAGATGATCTTTTGATGTTTTACTTACAAAGACACATTACTGATTGCAATATTAATTGTATATAAAACCGAGAACATGAGCATAACCATATTTTCTCTTTCACCCAATTTCGATGGTTTAAAAAGGTTCAACTTCCAAAAGATATACGAGCCGATAGTACCACATAAAGTATGAATAGCAGTTAAAGCCCAAGGAAAGGGGAACTGAAACATAGCCATAATAACTTTATTATATATAGTGAGACCCAAATTTAAAAAGAAATAAAGAGCCAACCAAACCATTGAAGATTCTAAGCAAGCATTACTATTATCGGGTTTTAGTATTGCCATAGTTAAGGTGTTATTTATTATATCATCTAAAAAGAAGAAAGAAGAAAATAGAAATTTGTTTTAATAAATGGGATTTGTCTGCGTTTGAATTTAACTGCTCTTTTTTTTTTTTTTTTTTTTTTTTTTTTTTTTTGCAAAGCCAAAATTGATTGTGTACATGTAAACAAGTTTAAATTTATTATATTAGAAAGATCAAAGAGATAATTACTCCCCGAAAGACTTTTTACAAAAGGAAGAAGATACAGTATTCGCACTTCTAATTCAGACAAATGATTTTTTTTCAGACCAATGAAAATTCGTTTTCAGACAAATCAAAAAAGAAAATTCGGACAAAATAAAACATTGTTTCAGACTAATTTGTTTTCTTTTCAGACACTTGTATTTTTTTTTCAGATTATAATATGAACGAACATTGTAGAATAGCAAATGAAATTGTAATGAGTGACAACCGAGTCGAAGAGGTTTTTGAAGAAATGGACATTGATGAGGATCCTGCTTTTACGTATGGCAAACTACTGCTTTTAGCTGATGATACTTTTTATTAAAAACTAAAAAGTGAATAAATTACTTTACAATATGAGGGGAGCAATCATAGAATACATACGTGTAATACAGGAAGGTAAACCTTTAATGGCGAGGGCGGTAGAATGGATTTTCACGGTTCCTGTCTACTGATTTCTCCATAATTGCCTTGATTACCTTAGCATCTAAGGCGGGTTTAAATGATTCTTCGACACGGAATGCATTGCTAGTATAACATAATTTATGGATTACGTCTACAACATGGTACAATCTGTCAAGATAGGGTACAAGTTGAGGTAATTCATCCAAGGAAAGGGGAAAGCGAATACAATCTAATTCTGCAACCATTAAAATATCTTCCATAGCCTCGCTGATGTTGAATTGAATGTTTGTTCCAACGGCCATAATTTGAAACATATGCTTTCTGTTGAAATTAATAGTGCCAGCCTTTGAAAATGTGCATAGTCTGTGAAGATCCATATTTATTTTTCTATGGTTTTTGGTATGCTTGATCTGTTTTACTTCGAAATATCCAATCGCCATCAGATCATTCTCAACGACTCCATCCGGACGGTTTTTGTTTGGATCTGCGTCTGCATCCAAAAAGCAATTCGTGTTCAACCACTTGAATATAAGCTGATCTTGATCACAGTCGAACAATTTTTGGAAGCAGGGTTGCAGGTATCTTGTGCAAAGTTCAAATTCTTTGCTTTCTTTCTTTTGGTTTGTAAGGGGAAGCAAGTCAACCATCGATTTGACACATTGTAACAACCTAATCATGATTTGATCTGTGCTGTCGATAATCAGTGCTAATATTTTGCTTTCTGCTTGAATCCTTGACATTGTACCACGGTTCAGATCATTGGTAATATTCATTAAAGTCATCATTGTATCGATTGGAAATTTTTGATTCAGTTGGTTGAAACCAAAGGTATTGTACATATTTTGACGTATTGTCTCGATAGGCTCGTCGAAATAACTTTGCAATCCAGGATAAAATAAATTTTTCTCAATGTACATTATATCAGAGAGTGCAAGTAAATGTTGCAAGTGTGTCTCGTAGGTAAGTGGAGCCTCCATTGATTCATATACGTCTCTCTTGAATCGTGACAAAGAATTTGAGTACTTATTTAGGCTGTGTACAGTTCTCATATCTTCGGCTATGATTGCTTTGGCATCCTCAAAACTAATTGTTTCAATTCTTTCTACTGTGGTTACTGAAGAACTAGTATTGTCACTTTCTTGAGGTTGAGGAAGAGAATTTTTATAGTTCGATTGGCTCATTCCCAAATTTCTTTGCTTCCAGAAGTCTTTTGCAATTTTTGTCTTGCGCCACTCGTTGTAATCATCGTTTAACTTTTTTTTCAATATCTCATCCTCCACATAATCAATCACAGCTAAGAAGCGCATTTGTGCTCTTCTTGTATCGTACAGTCGTTCCACTCCCAATGTGAGGATTTTATAAAAAAAAATACGGACTTTCAAATAAAAATTGGGGGACTTACCAAATAAAATTCACTGGTTGTTTGAAGTTCATTTCGTGGATTGTGAGAAAATCATTTCACACTCTATTTTAAATAAGCAATTATCAACTTGGTTCTTTGAATGTTGAATTATATTTTCAAGATATTGAATAGGAACTTCATTCGCAGCACCAACAATTCTTTCTTGTAGGGTTTCGGTATCTTTGAGCTTTTGACGTCTAGCTTTAGGTTTAACTAATGCCCAAAATTGCTCGATGGGATTGAGCTCTGGCAAATATGGGGCAAGATACACACACTTATAGTCTTTATTTCTCTCATTGAGAATAGCTTCTATTTGTTTATGAATTGGTGCATTATCCATAATGAATTAATACCCTCTCATTTGGTCATACTTATCTAAAATATCCAAGGTTTCTCGCAAGAATCGCATGTAATGACCAGCTGTTGTGCCTTTTGGACCATCTTCATTAGAGGCTGCAGGATTTTTTCTTTTTTTACCCCCCTGTATCCTTCTTATTTTTGGAGGTTGTTTTGGTACACAAATACTTAAGTTTATCACTCCTACAGAAGATATAGCACCAAGAATAGTATGAGAAGGTGCTTTTGTCGTAGGAGTGGTGGTCACTGCCATTTGTCCCCTAGGAGCCCAGGCTCTATTTGGTTTCAGATTAATATCAAAACCAGCTTCATCAATAAAAACGCAATTTTTGGAAAAATCCATATCCGTATTGCTCTATTTGACGACCCAGTCATAACGGCTTTGGATATTATCCACGTTTGCTCTTGCCTCCGGCCAACATGTAGTTTGCTTCAAGCTAAGATTACAATCATCTCTCATAAACTTGTGTACTCTTGACTTTTTAATTTCGAGACCAGCAAATTTGTTTGTGAGCATGTCGACAGCATCCTGAATGTAAGCATTTGGATCATTGTCAAAAAATTCAATTAGACTTTGCTTATGCTCATCCTGCAACTTATTTTTAGGTCTGTTTTGACTATTTGTTTTCTTCTCAAGAGTAAAAGAATCTGGATCTTCTTGTAGCTTCTTCCACCAAGTGCGAGCAGTGCTTTCTTTGACAACAGCTTTTCGGGCAGCTGCAGCAATTGATATTACATGTTGGATTTTGTAATAAAAAAAAGCTCTTTCGAGGCTAGCGTATATTCCATATACTTCTTTGATCGGCTGGCTCTTACATCCATGACGATGTCTTTGCTTTGTTCAGATTGTTTTTGATCCGTGAGTGCACTAGCCTTTTTTTCAAGGTACGAATCGAGATTAACCAATTGCCTTACAGCAAAAGGGTCTGGTTTCTCATCCACAACGTCCATAGCTTCATGTCCAGCCTCATCAAAAATATTTCCTTGGCCATTTTCTTTCAGGAATACTAGTTTAGACATTTCACAGTTTTTTAAAAATAAAGTGTGAAATGATTTTCTCACAATCCACGAAATGAACTTCAAACAACCAGTGAATTTTATTTGGTAAGTCCCCCAATTTTTATTTGAAAGTCCGTATTTTTTTTTATAAAATCCTCACATTGGGAGTGGAACGACTGTATTAATTAGTCACCCTTAAAAAGGGATGTTTTGAATATACAGATAAACAGATATTACAAGATGTTTCAAAAAAGAAATTAAGAATTTAAAAGTTCGTGGTGATTTTTTCTTCTTTTCACGTCAATCTCAGACTAATTTTATATTCTATTCATCAACTTACTTTAATTATAACCAAAATAAAAATAGCATCTTTGTTGTGCTGATCAGTAAAAGTATGGGCTGTTTGAATAACAGAGCAATGCAAATGGTCTATTAATTTTTTTTTTTTTTTAAGAAAAAATGAATGTTACACTTTATTTTGACCCCAACTTGCTACACGAAATCTTCCTATTTGGTATTGAATATGCATTGGTATATTATGTGGCCTAGTATTAATTTCAAAATTAAAGCTTCTGTTGCTATCATCTTCATCGTCATCATCATCACTGTCCTCATCGTCCTCATCGTCCTCATCATCACTGTCTTCATCATCATCGTCTTCATCCTCTTCTTCCAACTCTTTCGCTTCAACATAATACTGACCATCAGGAACATCAGTCAACCATGCGAAAGCAAAATCATCGTCACCTGTAGAGATTTGTTTACCAGTGAAATCTCCTAAAACTTTAACAAGGCTTTTTTTGAAATGAATACAGATATCAAGTGTTACTCTTATTTACCTATCATCTGAAGCTGCATATAAACTGATTCGAACAGTAACATCATCATCATGAGAGATATCGTTTGCTATAAATTGTATAGTATCTCCTCGACTGTAAATAGAGTTTTGAAGAGGAAATTCAAAATATGTTTTGTCTGCAAGGGCAAGTGAAGCAAGACAATTGAATAAAAACAGAAAAAGAAACTAAAAAGACGATTGATAAGTAAATCCAAGTGAAGAGTAATAGAAAGCTATATACCTTCATCGATAGAGAATTGCAAAAAAAAAAAGAAAGAAATTATTTATTTTATATATAAAACGTCATCTACTTCTCCCTTCTTTCTGGAGTTCATTTACTCCTGCTTTTTCGAAATAAAAACAAACAAAGAGGAGAAAAGCCCTAAGCTGCCCTTTATATAATTTTATAAATTGAAATGTAGGAATTTAATAGATTTTGAGAAATTATAAACATTTTATATATAAAACTTTATTTACAATAATCAACAGACCAAGACCGTATCATCTTTTTACTCTGTTCACCAAAGACATCAAACACCGTGTTATGTTCTAGATAGATTTCCTGTACAGGCAACAGCTTCCCATTATCCGCCCCTGGGAAAGCTGGTTTCACCCAAGGAGGTGGTGGTCCGACCGTCATGCGTTTTTCATCCAGAAAGCCTTCATATTCATCAAACACTGTATAATCAAACACTCTGAACTTTTCCTCTAGCAATTTTAAATCTTGACTTTTCCGCCTATTCTGTTGTGTATCACTTGCTCTTCTTTTCTTCTTGTACAACCACCATCCCAGGACGCCATCATCATTGTCGTCATGGTCGTTTGTTAGTTGTGTGACGATGTTAGTGATATCGTTCGTCGTTGGGGGTTTATAAAGAGGTATACATTGTTTAGAATCCAAATTGTACCAATCAATAGGTTTAAAAAATGGATGAGACATGATCTTGTGCCAACCAGATGTTATGCCGTGTCCCAATCTCTTTTTGGGATCTCTTTCTAGAAACTGCGTTTTTTTTTTTTTTCTATGAGCAAATATCCCTTGTCCATCTATTTTTTACTTACATTCTTTAAGGCAGATATACAATTGAATGAAGTATGTTTAGATTGAGGATAGGGTATTGGCTTGCATACTATGTATTGTTTTAATTCATCCATGCTATTACAGTGGGGCCATGGTCTCTGTTTAACTTAATTAGGTATTGTGCATGTACAGACAAACGTAATTTTACTTTTTTATAAACACATTCATAAAACGTAACACCCACACACCACCAATCTATATCTTCATTGTATCCATTTCCTTTAAACATTTCTGGTGCTAGTATAAGAAGAGGTGAGTATTAGAAAAGAAGATGGAGTTGGTCATCATTTACCAAAATAAGCAGCTGTTCCAGATAAAGACGTTAAAGGTTTATTTGAATGTATTTGTGAAGCAATATTAAAATCACTTAGATGAATATGTCCTTCTTGATCCATTAAAATATTATCTGGTTTAATGTCCCTATTGTTTATTTAATATAATTTTTTGTGTGCATGTAATAGATTATTACCTGTGTACGATGCCTTGTGAATGTAAATATTTAACTGCACACACAAGCTCTGATATCCAAAATTGAATTATATCTTCACTATTATCATTGTATGTTATATGAAACCTCAAATCACCAGCCATCCTATGATTGTAAATTAGCCTTCATAATTCCTTTCATTCTTGATTTACTACATCAAGTCCATGGCCATGAATAATGAATGAGTGTCTTGAAATGCAAATCGCATATTACAAATCAATGGATGATCCAAGGCTTCTAATATCTTTCTTTCTCGAATCACATTATAGACTGCCTTCATATCAACACATTTCTTTTTATTAATCACTTTTAACGCGTATAATTTCTTTCTTTGAATATGCTGCACTTTATAAACCTACGCTATGTCATTAATTTTTTATTTTTATTTTTATTATTTTTTTACTTTGCAAAATGCTCCTTGACCAATGGATTTTATTATTTTGAATTGTGATAAATTCACTGTAATTTTGTTTAATTTCTTTCTTTCAAGGAAATAATAAGCTAACCTTCTTGTTGGGAATGATTGTTGCTTTCATCACTACAAGTATTACCCATACTGTGTTTGAAAAGAAAAAAAGAAAAAGAAAAGCAAACAAAGCTGTATGAATATAAATACACTATATGCTTCTAATCACATGACTTTTGAAACAACACTCGTCTGACAGACAGAAACACATTGACCTTCTTAAAGTAACACAGTTGTAATACACGGTTGATAATAATGACGTTTTATTAATTAGATCTAGGATTCAAAGCTCAATATCTACACACGCACTACATGAGAACTTGATCATAAAGCAATTTATTCATCTTACCTCAGTAACCACACCAGCCGCTATTGTTTCACCACCTTTACGTAACATAATACGACCCAGCTGTTTATTATCTTTGAAGGTTTCTAAAGGTATGGCTCGTTGAGATAGTTTCACTTGGATCTTGGCTGTCATTCCTTTAGTTAAACATCTTGGATTTTTCTTTATCACTTGTCCAGTTGATTTATCTAATGTTTCAACTAATTTGATAATAGACGCTGGCTCATCTAAGCTGCCATGATGAAGTACGACTTGATATCCAAGTGTTAATGGAATACGAACATCAAATACAACAATTTGTGCTTCAAATGTACTCGTCACAGGAACTGGATTAGATCCAGTACAAATAACACACCCATTACTTTCATAATAATTAATATTTGCTATAAAGGGTACTTGTTAATTATTACCTCAAATTCATAATATCAAAATTAGCCAAGGTCATCAAGACAGAGTCTCCTGCTGCTGCCCAATTGGTTGATTCATCATTGACTTGCATTGCTATTACGATGCATTAGTAATTGACTTTTTTTTTTTTCCTTCGGCGCAACTTACATTTAATGTAACCCATTTCATTCCCTGGTACAACCATCACTTGTTCTCCAACCTGTAGAGACCCAGATTCGATATGTCCCGCAACAGACACACCTCCACTGCTACCAATACCACCCTTAAAGAAATCAGCCACTCGCATACGTAATGGCTTATCCAACAAACGCGTCGGTGGCTCAAGCTTATCGATCTGTTCTATCAATGACGGACCATCTTGATACCAGCTTGTCAATTCTGGAATTTCACTCTTCTCGACCAAGTTTTCTCCCGTCAAACCCGAGATGGGTACGAAAAACAAGTTGCTCTTCTTGAATCCAATCTGCAATAAATAGGTGCTCAACTTGTCTTTAATCTCCATGAATCGTTCTTGACTCCATCCAACCAAGTCCAATTTGTTCACTGCCACAATGACTTGCTGTACACCCAAGCTTCTGGCCAAGATCGCGTGCTCCTTTGTTTGTCCTCCGGCTTCGAATCCGGCCTCGAACCCTGATGCGGGAGCAACCAAAATTGCCGCATCGGCCTGTGCGGTGCCAGAGATCATGTTGGGAATAAAATCTCGATGTCCAGGAGCATCCAAAATGGTGATGTGACGGTGATGAGTCTCAAAGTAATTGGTGCCAATGTCCATTGTAATTCCACGATTTCTTTCTTCCTCTGTTTCGTCTAATAACCAAGCATAGGCAAATGAACCTTTACCAATTTTTTGTGAATCTCTTTCTAATTTATGCATCTTTCTTTCATCCACGTGACCCAATCTAAAGGAGAGATGGCCTATCGTTGTAGATTTACCAGAATCGACATGACCTACATGACAGCAAGGTTAGCATAGGTACATTTGCTTTTATCCACATATTACCAATGAAAATCACATTGAGATTTGACTTTTCCCCAGATCTCTTTTGATATTCTTCCATGATATTGATACGTTTCGAGTTTGGAATCTTTGCCAATGGCTCTGGTGCTTCTTTCTTTTTTTCACTTAGACCCATTGCATTCATATCTCGATCAAGTTCTTCTTCATCAGACAAAAATTCTACTTCATCTCCTGTTGGCTTTTTCACAGTTGGTTTAGCAGCTGGTTTAGCAGCTGGTTTGGACGCGGGTTTGTTATTTGGTTTCACTTCTTTCTTTTCTATACGAAAAAAACAAGTTAGTATTGTTAAACTAAAAGCGAGCCATGAATTGTTGAATAAAGTTATAAACTTCTTTTTATCCACAAATGGATAGAAAAGAAATAAAAGAAAAGGGAAAGATCGAGGACTTTGGTTTTGCTTGAGCTTTTGTCGCGTCAATTTTGAGCTGAAAAACGATATGATTAGGACTTGGTGGTTCCAATGCAAATAGAGTAATAAAAATATACTGTTTGAATTTTTTATAAAACATGAACTGTTCAAGAATTGCACATCTCGAGGTAAACAAATGAATTTTTGGACTGAGGCTCAATTAAGAATTGGGCCGCAGCATCAGCGAAATACAAAGTGGGATGTCCTCTTCTTTCGATACAATTCTTTTTGATCCTTTTCTAATTGCTATTGGTGTAGAAGCAGATTCTAGTACTGTAAATGTGGTTCAAATAGCGAGGTAAGCCAAGTTGTTAATTTTGCATAAATTCTTTTGTGTGAATGATGCAGTATTGAAATAAACTCTGAATTGGTTTAGTAAACGATCGCTCTTTTTTTAAAAAAAATCATTCTAAACTGTTTCTAGGTGGGTCGTTGTCTTTACTTTGGCGTATTAAAGCTAATATAAAAAGCAAATTCTTTTGTTGTGATAATTAACGGGAATAAATGGAGAAAGAGAAAGAAATGGCCCGCTTCTTTTTGCACATGTAATTTTGTTTTTACCTTTTTTGGCTTTTTCTTTTAACTTTTTCTTTTCTTCTAATGCTTTTGCTTTAGAAATTTCGTCTAAAGATTATAGTTTGCTGTTAAAAAAAGATCACCTTTACACTGTGGTTCAGACATACCTAAAGCCCATTCTAATGTCTCTTCTTTGTTAAGATAGTAATACCATAAGGCTTCTTTGATCTGTCGACTACTTAATATTCCATTATCTTCACCAATAACACTCTCAATATATTCTAAGCCTTCATCCAATAAATCAAGATCTTCGTTTGTCAATTCAGATTCGTCAACTATTTATTTATATAAATCAATCCATTCTCTTAATTCTATATATTAGACTTTTATTTTTACAGTCATTTTCTTCAGATTCACTTTGATAGTAGTCTTCATCGAGAATACCTAGAGTTTTCACTAAAGTAAGCTTGTGCTGATTGCAGCTCTTTGATTCTTTTTTATACCGTCAACGTCAAGGTTTCTAACTGCTCTATGTCTAGACATTGTTTAATAAAAAGAACCAAAAAAAAAAAAAAAAAAAAAAAAAAAAAGATTTGAAAGTCTTAAAATTTATACTGCGAAATAAGTTATCCAATCAAAATTAATAAAGCCTTACAATAGCATTATAAAGTAAGGACGTGGTATCATAATGTATCTATAAAACTTGCTTTTTTTTAGGCTTTTTTATGTCAAATTTTGGAAATAAAAAAATTTCGAAGCAAATCATATGCTACACGATAGACTACAGCATTCAGGATTAATCAGTTAATAAAGCATGTAATTTTATTCAAATATTACAGTTTCTACTAGTATTGATAAAATATTTAAACATCAGCTGTCTTCCATTCAAAAAATCACTATATAGAAAAGCACTATTTTTTTTTTCGAAGAGATAGGAAAAGTTTGCTTTATTTTTTAAGCTATTAAAAAAAACCAATTAGGGTTTCTTGATAAGCATCAAGTATATCGAAGCAAAGAGCGTTTAATGCAATCAAGGTACAGGAGCAGCTCCGGCTGCAACACAGCCTGCCATACAAGCACCCAAAGCTACGTTGCAGCCTGCGATGACAGGAGGAACCGCTGCACCTCCAGTGACTGTACCAAAAGTGAATCCTGCTGCACCATAACATGCAACAGCAAGAGCGTTGCATCCCGTTTGGCAAATTCCATAAGCTAAAAGACCGGCATAACTTGTTGAGACCAGCAAAGCAGTAATTAAATAAATGACAATTAACTTTTTCATTTTAGTTATTAAAGAAAAAGAATAAAATAACAAAATCGACACAATTTATTTATATCAATTGCTACGTGCATGACTTTCTCACAGAAAAAGATTATGCACTTAAAAATTCTTGATATACGAAGCAAAGTTGTCAGAATGTATCACAGAGAAAACTTTATCACTTTTTTGAAAATAAATTCGCCAAGAAAAATATTTAATTTGGCTACTTTGTTTAGATACTTTTGGTCATGCACATTTGGTCACACGTAATGAAGACATAGCAATACATGTACAGTGACTCCCAAAACTGTCCCAATATTTTGTAATTTTGTCTTTTACTGTCAATGGTGCTATTGCTGTTTGTATAAAGCATGCCTCATACCTCATTTGAAAGCCACGGTAGTGTAGATGTGCGTGGCACAAACTAAATCTCACTTGATGTAGCACAGGTAGAGATAAAGCATATAAGAAATGGCCGGTGCATTGGGACAGTTTTGGGAGCAATTGAAAAGATTGGAATCTCTTTATTTATTTACTATTAATAGTCTGTCCAACGTCCTTTGTTCTGAATACACTTTTGTATACGTTGTGGTATACTTTCTATAACTTTTCGACACTCTTACGGCTTCATAAGATCGTACCAAATCTTAGTCACACGTTCATAAAGCTCGTCCATGCCTTTTGGTGCATTTTTATAGTCATTAAGTGTCCTTTTTAACAATGACCACATATTTCGATTGGGTTTAAGTCAGGAAATTGTGAAGGTCATTGTAAAACATTATAGGATTGCTTTTGAAGGTACTCTTTTACTACTTTTGATGTATGATTAGAGTTGTTGTCATGCTGGAAAATCACCTGATGACTTTCGAAACCTAATTAATTGACACCATATTTTATCGTACACTCCAACTCATCTTCCAAAATCTCTTTGTACAATGCTTTGTTCATGTTACCATTGATTTAACACATCCAAACGACTCCAGCATAGGTAATAGCACTCCACAACATAGTACTGCCCCAACCGTGTTTAACAGTCATCTTCACATGATGCGATTTCAGGCTTTCTTCGGATCGAATCCGAGCCCAGGTGCGTCCATCAGAATTAAACCTATTGATTTTTGTTTCATCTGACCAAATAACACATTTTCAATCATCTACTGTCCAGTCCTTGTGAGCAATAGACCAAGAAAGTTTGTTGCAGATATTCTTTGCGCTGAGTAATGGCTTCTTTGGCTTCTCAATCGCACCTAAGCCTGCCTTTCGAAAGGCTCTACGAACTGTTTCGACACCTACTTTCTTTCTAATATCGTTTTCAAGACATTCGATAACCTTCACAGCACTTGAAACACGATTTTTGGAGACCTGGCGTACACAGTAACGTTCATCAACTGCAGACAACTTCTTGAGTCGACCCCCGTTCGGCTTTATAACACCAGAGCAATGGGTTTTTTGGAGTCTCCTAACCGAGCTGTTGCTTAAACCCGTCAATTCTTTCACCTCCAGAATCGACTTACCTTGTTTAAGGAGAGAAATAGCTTGAAATACCATATCTCGTGGGACTTGTTTCATATTGAGATTTAATGAGCGAGTTATAGCAGAGTAGACGCTTAAAACTTCAGCAAATGATAATTAGGACATCAGATACGTTTGTGATGCTAATATATGCAGTTTGGTGATTGTATGCAAGTTGCTTGGGAACATTTTGTAGAGATTCCAATTTTTTCAATATGCTCCCAAAACTGTCCCAATGCACCGGCCATTTCTTATATGCTTTATCTCTACCTATGCTACATCAAGTGAGATTTAGTTTGTGCCACGCACATCTACACTACCGTGGCTTTCAAATGAGGTATGAGGCATGCTTTATACAAACAGCAATAGCACCATTGACAGTAAAAGACAAAATTACAAAATATTGGGACAGTTTTGGGAGTCACTGTATACAAGGCGGTTATTTAAGCAGTTTTCAAATTAATTTACGGAATGCTGATCAAAGTTATGGAGATGCTCTAAAGGTACAGCTTCACTGGCTTTAATATTCCTTGAACCGAATGTTTCCACATCACTAAACTTATTTTGCTTGCACTTTAAAATAGACCAGAAATGTTTAGTGAGATTGAGTTCTGGTGAAGAAGGAGGAAGATGCACAGACATGCACTCTCTTTTTATAATTATGTGATCAATCGTTTTCATCATATTCATTGTGTCTCATTGAACTTCAAATAATAGCTAGATATAGCACCTTCAGGAACAGAACCTCTCTCTTCAAGCGCTTTTCTTTTCTTTTTTTTTTTTTTCTGACATTCCAAGGTTTTCTATTTTTTTATAAACGTCGTTTCGATGCCGTCGCAAGACGTACATTATATAAATATTAGATTTGAATCAAAGCCTAAATGGAGCATAGGCGGATACGTAATGAGTTGATGTTCAAAGGAAATAGTTCAGAGCAGAGATTTGTACGGAGCGGGTTTTTCCAAAATGATTTTCATTGTGAATTCGGCAAAGCATTTGTGTTGTACGGACAGCAACTTCATTAGGCCTAAGAAGCAAGTCATCAAGAATACATCTCCAGTGAGCCTTCCACAGACAGAGAATACCACAAGCAATAAGGTCATCCCCTGTAATATGAAGATGTTCATGAAGAAAAAGAGAGGTAGAGTTGACGGGTTGCAGATGAGATGACGTTAAATCTGAAGGACAGAGGAGGAAACGGTAAGCTAAAGTGCTCCACATAAATTGTTTGAAAGGACAGTATCGGAAGAAATGGTCATCAGTTTCGGAATCAGGCATCCACTAGTGTAATCGTGACTGGATTAGAAGTCTATGATGGAAAATGCACCAAAAAATAGTGCAGGCCTTATGAGGGGAGCTTTCTGCTGCAAAAACGCGTTCATGCCGCAAAAGGAACACGAGGGTAGTCAATAGATAAACTGTCTAGAGGTAGCTTTTAATCGACGAGTGCCGTCTGGAAATTCTTTAGGAAGTAAACAATGAAATTCCAAATGATTCTGAGGATAGGCCTCTTGTAGCTCAAATTGGGTGAAAAAAGGGGTTTCACATATTACTTTTTGGTGGAAAAGATCGGCGTAAAGAATAATTCGATTGCGACAAAAGAGGGTTACGTTTGGATTTTCCCGCAAAGATAACGAAAAAGTAAATAGCTTGAACTAATAACACCGACCAATAGGAATGAACGTGACCAGCATTGGAAAATGTTAGATCAAGACAAATGCCGACCAGTGGAATCTCGAGGAGCTCTTGAAGAGTAAGGCTGTTCCATTGTAGATCAAATCAATCTAGTTAAATGAGCAAAAGAAGGCACGATAGCTACCTATGGCTTTAATGGCAGGTGTTTGTCGCTCAGGAAAAATAACAGGTAGAATAAGAGACGCCGAGTCAGATAGTTTTTAAATATTGTTTGAAAACCTCCCCTAAAGAAAGGCAAAGAGTGGGGACATCTTGACTGTCTGAGGTTTCAGGAACAATAAGAGTTTTGATCCAACGCAGCTGTAATACAGAATGTTGTGTACAAGGGGAAAGTATGAACAAATCACCTTCTTTTCGTGGACGTTGACTAGTATCAAAACTTACCACTGGGAAAGAGCCGCCTGAAATAAACTTGATTACCATCGATCGAACTTTGGCAAAAAAGTAGTGTGGGAAGTACAAAATTCGGAGAGAGTGCCATAGAAGACTGAGAATGAGTGTGTTAGCTACGAGAGCAATTCCTTGGATAGTGTGCACAAATATGTACCTTGGCTGATCTGTATCGAGGATTTTATTTTTTCGAGAAAGGTCTCTACCATGCTGGTCCACAGTGGCTTCCTCATCTTTGACGTATTCTGTCTTCAGCATCTTTCTACATTTCTCAATACTGTCAAAAGATGAAGACTTCTAAAGGTGGCTCTTTAATGCCTAGAGAAGTCGGTTGACAATCTGCAAAAAACAGATAGGATATTATCAAAATAAAATGGCATGAATAATTTTTTTTTACTATCTTTCTTCTAAACAAAAGTCTTCTTCCCAATCCATCGCTTCATATTCATTTTTGTCAAAGATATTTCATTTGTCGTTCTCGTAAAAAAAAAGAAAAAGATGGTACTCATTACAAAGTAAGTTAAAAAGTAATAGATTAATGCGCTTGACGCTGATTGAAAAAATTGAATATGCAAATTGGGGAAGCACTGCCCGCAGATCGAGATTGTAAAATCCACAGATTGAGCTTCGAGGACTGTACAGTGCTTCCACTCTCAATTGGTCACTTTGCCGAAAAGATTGGTTAACTTTTCAAACCTAATTGGTCGGATTTTTGAAGCTTGTTTGGGCAGCTTTTTGAAATAAATTGAGCATCAATTGGCCACTTTCTGAAATTAAGTTGATCAGGGTCAAAACTTAACGGTAGACTCTGAAATGACTTTTTATCACAAAAATGGAAGAGGAGACATCTTTGATGATAAACGAAACAAAACAAACCAGTATGAGATTCCTTCATTTCACCTAAAAAAATAATAGACCTTAGGAAGATGTCAAAAATGATATTTATTTTGAGTCGTAGTTAGCCGAGGAATCTGGTGTTAATATGGTAGGAGTGAGCCCAAAAAAAAAAAGAGAAACTGAGTACAACATAGACGCAGACAAGGATCGACATATATTTCTTCTTAAAACAGAAAAGTATGACCTTAAGCAAAAAGTAGTTATGCCCGTGGTTATACTGTGCTTATTGTTGTATATTGGTATAAATAATTAAGAAAGAGGTAGAAACAAAGATCAAGAAATAGCTTGAGTACTTTTTGAGATTAATCTTTATTTCAGTTTAAGTTTAAGTAAAAATTATCCTAATTGAAGGCAGATACTTATATCTTATTCAGTGAGTGACTTGATATCTTCTATTGTAAGCGTTCTTCTAATATTTAGGTACTTTAACAAGTGTCATCTATAATTATGATTATGAAAACTTTTCATTTGTTCTTTTGTATGTCTGTCATAGATTATCTTTTATTCTGGGAATTCCTCACTGATTTGAATAACACTATTTTACGCGTTATTTCAATTATGTGAAAGATTAGCAATATTCCTGATATTGGGTTGGATTTTGTTATGTTAGTTGATACTTCTTCTTATCAAAGAACTATCGTGAATACAAAGCATATTCTTTTAGAATATGTTTAATTGGAATTGATTGTATGATCTTATTTAAATGAACTTATATTTTATTTTAATTACGATCTTGTATTAAGACTTATATTTATCAATGTTAACTGTATTGTTCTACAACATCATTTGCATTTCAGAAGAGTTTAAAAACTCCAAAAGATCTAAAAAGCAGGATATCATATTAATTCAAATTCATCTTTATGTATTGTGTATTACCTCTTGTGGAGCCATCTTCTCCCTCTAAGGTATTGTCATTAATATCTCGTTTATCAAAAGGCGTATTGGCCAAGGAAGATTACGAGACGAAAACCTTGTCTATTAAAGATCGACTCCTCAACTTGTCAATTATCAACCTCAACAACTTCACTCTCTTTTCTTTATCCTTCTCACCTGGTGATTTTCGAGCGTACCCTACAATCTTGAAGCCATTGCCCTTTCGTCCTTGAATGAATTTCTTAAACTTGTCATCGTATTGAACAATACCTTTACAACATTGTCTAGAAATGAACTGTCAATAAGCGAATTCTTTAAATATCCATATATTGCAGCAGTCACACCTCGATGCATATTTTTGATTTATCAATTACCTTACTGACAACCATATATCAAATGTTGCCCTCTTCATCTATCAACATTTTTCAATACCTTCTTGTTCAAAGAAGTGCTCCTGAATATGCTAATGAGCATTTGGCCGGCATCCCAGATTGTAGACGAAATGGAATTTGACGCTTGATATTCTAAGTTTGCTACGCATCATACCAGTTGGATCAAACAACAGAGCTCATGCTAATAAGAGAAATGTTGCTGTTGTTTTCCATATACCCAAAGAGGCACTGAAAGCTTGTTTGTTGCCGAAGAAGATGCGACCCTTCATATCTAAGCACGGTAAAGAAGCAACCAAGGTGTCAGTATCAGGAGGCTTACCTTCTGGTGAAGCATCTGAATCAAATGAAGCAACTACCAAAAAAAAAGGAGATTAACAAAGAAAAGGCGAAAGATTTATCCGAAAGGAGCACAAGACAGAAGTAGAGAGTAACAAAGAAGCCTTCCAGTAAGACTTTTAAGTTACAATACATGGCTGTTTAAAGATTCAGAACTGAAATCAGCTGAGTTTTTATTTATTTCTAAACCAATAAGAATCTGCCTCGTTCCTTATTGAGAATTTAAATAAGTGGTAAATGTTTAGTTTCATTCACTTTCTTTTCCACTTACTACCTCAATTACAAAATGGTAATACGATATTTATATCTCAATTGATATCCAAGTTACTTACAAAATAATCTGTAGGCAACTGCTCCTACTATCCGTCAAAAGAACAATTTATACAAGAACAGAGCTATTAATCACAAAGTTGCTTCCAAGGCTGCTGAGGTAACTATCTAAATTAAAAAAACAAAAACATTCTTTCTAAATTATTGACATAGCAATCAAAGAGCATCTCAAAGACCAACTATTCTTATTGGATTATCGGTCTCCTCTGCTTTGCTATGTTTGGTGGTGGTAAGATTTGTATAGTGTGCATTCATTTTGAAAGCTAACCTTGTCCTTGTTTGATAGTCATTCTTCAACTTATTGACTTAATCTTTTAAACCTCCAAATAACACTTAGTATACATATTGCTGGCATCCTTTTATATATTTTACACAATACCAAAAAAAAACATCACACCATAACACTTGAATAAACAAAAAGATCAATTTTGAAAATTGAATCTTTAGCTTTAGAGAATCGTCTGAGTAATAAGTAATGATAATACAATATCTCATTCTTAAGGCATTTTTTTGGATTGATCAAGCAATAAAATTTAGTTTGTTGAAAAGCACTAAGGTTATACAGAAATAAGTACATTTTATGTACAATAATAGTAACAAAAAAAAAAAAAAAAAAACTCTATTTATTATATTACGAAAAAGTACATAATAAAGAAAGAAAAGTATATATGGTACAAAATTATATAAATATTATTTAAACGAAACTTCTATAAGTTCTTGCTGTATCTAAATTACTTGGATCGTGCTTTGTTTGTCTTTGTGGAGCAGTGCGATATGGACTAACAGGGTGATTGGAAACCATTTGTGAAAATCGATTGAGTAAATTGTTGGGTCGATTCATTCTACTGTTGCTATTGTTGTTTTCTACTTCATCCAATTGTTTAGCAAGAAGCCAGTCTCGGTGAATTTGATCTTGCTGAGGTGAAGAGCGAACAGAAGCAGTTCTTCTGACAACCTTGGCTGCTAAATTATTAGCAAAATTCAACTTCTGAGATAAACTCCTGGTCACCATATCTCCTGTGGATGCTCGTTTTCTTTCAAAATCATCTAGACTGTGACGCGTAATAGACAGACTTCGCTTAAAGATTTCATCAAGTGAATCTTTAGATCCCTTACGTAATGAATCAATACTTGCTCGTGCCATGTCTGTGGTGTCTCTTAACTTCTTCAAACGACTCGAATTGTTAGATGACATGGATGATGTATCGCTCCAATCAGCATTGAATAGCCCGCTGTTTCTTTTATCATTGGCTACACCTGGTATCACTTTGCCAGATAATACCGCCTGTAATCTTGTTTCTCGAATAGCGTAGGCAGAGTTAAAAACGACTTGTATATCATCAATTGGATAATTCTACATGTAGTTAGTTTTTAAATTCATTTTTTTTTTGTATAAAAGCTTACTTGTAAAATACGCATGTTATCAGCAAAATCACCTTTCATAAGATCTTGTCGAATGCATCTACACACATAGCGTAAGTTTTTCTATTTTTTTTTTTTTTTCACATTATAATAATTATTTTACATGAGCATTGCTACAGCAAAATCCAACAAAAATTCAAATCGTCCTTCGCCTTCTTTCTCTTCCTCTTGCATACCACGATCAGCCAAGATAGAATCCCACAAACGAATTACATCAGGCAAGTCCCATTCTTGAGAACACAAGACAGTAATCCACCGAAATGCATAGTATTGTTCTTTGATATCTTTTTTACTCAAATCGCGAAATAATGCACGATCAAACCAGGACAGCCGCTGACTCATTCTCCACATGGTCGCATTGATACCCATACTGGCATCCAAATCCAAGGATCGTACAAAGTGATCTCTGACATCAGACATGAGTGTTGTAAAAACAAAAAAGGCATCTGCTTCTGCGTAAGCTTGAGACTCTGCATCCTCTTCTAAAGAAGCAGCAGCAAAAACATAATAAATTGGCGCCAAAAGCTCATTCATCCCTTGAACGTACCCCACACCTGGGTTCAATTTAGCATAAATAAACAAGATGCGTTCAATCACCTCCCAATGATAATCCACACTATTATCACTAATCGGCTGATGTTCTCTATTTCCAGTCTCATCTGTCAAGTGTGCAATACGTTTAAATAGTGAGCGACGATTAGGAATGTAAGGACAGATAGGTTGAGTGGATGTGGATAATGTATGCTTTTTGCCAAATTTGGGTAATAAACTACTTGAATTGGATTTGATAAATGCACTGGATAGTTTGCGAACCAAGTTGCGAGGGGTTGAAATGATTTCGTTTCCACTTTCAATGATGCCTGAAGAAAACGAACGTACAGAGCTCTTTGAATCCGACCTTGCTCTTGTCTTTACTGTGGATGTTGTGCCAGTGGTTGCTATTGTTGTACTATTGGGAGCAGTAGTCGTACTGGTTAGTTTTAATGATTTTCTGGATGCTGCAGAAGATGATCTCGGTCTATTTTTTAATGCAAATGAAAAACGTCTTGTCTTTGTATCTATTTGTTGCTCTTCAGGTATGGTTGTAGGACATAAAAGATCTGTATCATACTCTTCAATTGTATAGTGCTTAGTAGGTGGAGAGAGTGGATTGAGGGGATTGGCTGGTACATGCAGCTGAAAAAATGCAAAATCTGGTAAAGTACGCCGAACGTCTTTATCTATTTGTTCCAAAGTAGTATTGTCAGCAAAATAACTAGACCATTTTGAATCCATTTCATCATTTAATGGCTATCAGATATAGTAAGATTTACACACATATTGATATGTATATAGACTGCTACTTACATCACCATTAGATGGAGGTTCTTCTGTTGGTTCTTGTAATAAATCTTTTACCCAATTCTATTGTTGTTATTATTAGATGAGTATAGATGTGTATCATAGATGTTTTTATTTTTTACATAATAATTTAGTCTTTGGCTTTTCAATATATTTGTCCACATTCTTTTATCTGGTGGTAGATAGCCTAAAAGTACTTTCCATGCTGTTGAACGTAAGCCAGGTTCATCGGGTATACCTTTTTATATATCAGTAAACGCTACTCTTAATGTATGTTTGTGTATATGTGCATACCATAGAAGCAAGCTTCTCTAAAGGCTTTCATGTCTATAATAGCTGTTGTCTCGTCATGATCATCCTGTATAGTCAATGTTGAACGAAAGTACTTCAATCTATAAAACTATAGTCAATAGCTTGTTCTTATTTATTACATTTGTGAATTCCACCTTTCTTTATAGTTAGATTCCATAGAGTTTATTAAAATAGACAGGGACGGGAAAGAAAGAAGATATAAAAAATGTACGGAAAAAAAAAAATTAAATCAATGATGAAACAACTGAAAAAAAAAAAGAGTTACAAGCATTTTTAGTAGACAAAATTCCTTGTCTTTTAATTGATCCTGTGTTTAAACAGAATATATCTTTTTTTCTTCTAGTGCATAGATATTAATAGATTAGCTTAAAATAGGCCGCATTGAAGGTATTTAGACTACAATTAGGCTTGTCATACTTGCTTTTACTATATCATCTTTATCTATGATTATCCACCCCATAAAAAAAAAAGGATAAATAGTTTTTACACTCACAAGCAGCTGGGAATTAAACTCAATTTTCAATGCAACTTTTCATACACTGGCTTGTTCTTTTCTTTTTTGTACCATGGCACTTGATAGACATACAGTCTTAATATTATCCGTTCTACTCATATCACAGCTCATAACATATTCTTGGAAAACCTCACATACAAACAACCTTGTTAAACGTGATGAACCCAAGGTACGCCTTCATGAAAGCATTATATGAGAAACATTCAATTAATTGTTAAAAGTGTGACAATGTTCATTTGCAATTGGATCAATGTGCCTATGTCCTTGAATATTGTAAAGATGCCACACCAGGATTAATTAACTATATACAATGGTATTATTGTTCCTCAGCAAAACCCATAATTTTCACTTTAATGGTAAGCAAACATTAGAATGCGATAAAAAAAAAATAGCGAGGTTATATTCAATATCACATCAGTGCTGCTGGTTGTTATTTTTATTTGGATTTGTTGGAATAGCTGCTTCAGACTTCTTTTGTAAGTTATATCCATATTTACATTAGTATATCGCATTAATATATAAAATAATAGGTCCAAATCTTCAAACAATTGCATCAGCATTACACTTGTCTGAAAGTTTGGTAAAAAAGAAAATTCAAAATGTATATAGAGAAAGATATTAAATGGATCAAGTGAAATAGACTGGTGTTACTTTCTTGGCTTTTGGTAATGGTAGTCCTGATTTGTTTTCAACTTTTAGTGCTATGCATTCAAACTTGGGTTCACTTGCTTTGGGTGAATTAATTGGAGCAGCTTCATTTATCGTTAGTGTAGTAGCAGGGTAATGGGCCTATACAACCATATATGATCAGTACTAAAAATGTATACCATAGATCCATGTGTGCTATCAAACCATTTAGGGCAAAAAAGTTTAGTTTCATAAGAGATGTCTCATTTTTTGCTTGTGCTATTTTACTTGTGATGCTCATCATTTCGGATGGTCTCATACACCTTTATGAATCCATTCTGTTGATATTGTTTTATGTCATTTACGTATGTGTGGTTGTTGGCGGAAATTATTACATGAAGAAAAGATCCAACTATTTGAATTTGGTGGAAAGAGCTCGTTTAGAATATGAGGAGAATGGTAGAGATGTGGATGTTTTGATTAGAGGAAACTATGATACATCAGATGCTTATAACAACGATGCGAATGAAATGGAACTTTATGATGAAGGCTTTGAAACAGAAGGATATCAAGAGTTACTACATTCTAGAAACACTATGCACCCTAAATTACGGATTAGAACTTCATTATTTTCAGCTATTGAGGTAAATAGATAGTGGCGTTTAACATGCAGTAAACTAAGTTATAACTTAAAGTTTCAAGATGTTGTGCAATCTTTACAAGATACAACTGGAAATTTTCAATATCGGCCTCGACAGCCAACTTCCATACCTACACGATTTGAAAGGTATGCTGATGAATTGTCGCTACATACCGCCGAAAGTAGACATCACCATGCCACAGCAGAAGTGCCACAATCCAATAGCCAATACCAACGTTTAATTCAAAAATTCTTTAATACAACCTCTGCTTATCATATGAAACGCGAAATTCTTACCTGCTTATTCCCTACCTTGATTGATCTTCATCAAAAGCCTATGTTCAGTAAAGCAATCTCTATTCTTTCTGCACCCGTTGTCTTTCTGCTTGCTATCACTCTACCTGTTGTAAGAGAAAGTGGGTCGATTGAGCTCAATGATGAAACAGTTGATTTATTACAGGATTATCATGATGATAACGATACTGTGTTTCAGCAAGACACAGTTCACTGGATTAAATGGTTGACAGCAGTCCAAATGATTGGAGCCCCAGCATTAATCTCCTTTGTGCTCGTCACTCAGGCGGGTTTACCAGCAATCATCATCTTGCCACTCTTGCTCCCTACAGGAGCCTTATTGTCTGTTGCTTTTTGGTTTACAACGTCTCATGTAAGACAACCCAGGCTTTATTGGCTCATGTGTTTTGTTGGATTTGGTGTAGCTATTTTTTGGATTTTCTTTATTGCAAATGAAGTGGTTAGTGTTTTACAAGCCATTGGTATGGCTCTTGGTGCAAGCGAAGCTATCCTTGGGTTGACCATTTTTGCTCTTGTAAGAAATATAATTGAAAAAAAAAAAAAAAAAAAAAAAAAAAAAAAAAAAAAAAAAAAAAAAAAAAAAAAAAAAAAAAAAAAAAAAAAGTTTATTTATATGTTATGTAGGGTAATAGTTTAGGTGATTTTGTAGCCAATGTTACAATGGCTAAACTAGGATATCCATTAATGGCTATGAGTGCTTGCTTTGGTGGCCCTATGTTGAGTAAGTTTGATCTGATTTACAAATAATTTTGTTTTTAAGATTTTTCCCTTCTTGATAGATATTATGCTTGGTGTGGGTATTGGAGCTACTTATGTGACATCACAAAGAAATGAACCTTATGCTATTGAAGTACCAAAGACGATCATTGTTTCTGCCATTGGGCTTTTAGTCGTTTTATTATCTTCACTCATATTGGTTCCTTTAAATAGATATCGAATGTCAAAGGCATTTGGATATAGTTGGATTGCCATTTATTTGATTTGTACAGCTATCAATTTGTATATCGAAATTCGATCATAGAAATAATAATAATAATAATAATAAAATGATACCACTTCACGTTATTACACACTCAAGTAACTTCTCCTATTTCCTATTGCTAATGGCTGCTACATCAATCAGTCTAAACACCTTAAAATGTTTGTAAGTGTCAGTATAAAACAGCAAGGGATTTATTGAAGCGCATATGCTTTGAAAATATCGATCTTATTTATTCTTGCTTCTTCTTTTCCCATTCTTCAGGAGTGTAAGATTTCTTCATTGAAAAAGATCAGATTTCATCAAATTGTATAATTGCATATTCATTTACCTGAGTAAAAGCATGAACTTTGCTAATCTCTTCTTTTAAAGCTTCATTCACAAGCTTATGTCTAGCCAAAAGACGCTTTCCTTCAAATGCAGAAGAGACAATGACGACTTCAAACATTTGTCCACAACCTGCTGATAAATCCTCGACTTCCTACAGTCATTTTTAATTGGCAAATCAAAAATAAATTGTGTCAACTATTTACAACATGTTGTGCTTGAAGACGCTCTACAATAGCTGCCTTAAGGGACTCAGAAGTGATACCTGAATTGGCTGACATTCTTTAAATAATACAAGAGTTTCTTTTTTTTAAAAAAATATAATATGGACTACTGCTTGTTTAGTAAGACTCTGAGGCGTCGCAGCCTGAAACTAATTTCTGTTTTTGAAATGACAGGACTGAAGAAAAAAAATTGTTACGCAGCGCAATTTTTTTTCTTTTTTTTCTTTTTTTAAACAAGTACAATCTATAAAGTTTTCTTTTAGAGATTTACTTTTTGGTAATTAAAAAAGAAAAAGACTGTATGTTAAAAGTATATTGAAGACTGATTAATTATTTATTTTAGGATCTTTTTCTTTAAATGAACAACGATCCTAATTTCTCGGTTCCAGTGGGTGGGGTACCATCTCCCTATTCCCAACATTATGACCAATATTCTTATGAAGCAATGCAATATTCAGAAAAAAGCGAAGAAGAAAAATTAAAAGAGAAAGCCAGAAAATGGCAGCAACTACAAAACAAGCGTTATGGTGAAAAGAGAAAGTTTGGTAAAAAAAAAAAAAAAAAAAAAAAAGACACGAACACTTTTTTGGTGCTAAAAAAATACTGTACATAGGTTTCATTGAACATGAAAAGTCAGATATGCCACCTGAACATTTACGAAAGATCATTAAAGATCACGGTGATATGACTGCAAAGAAATTCAGACACGATAAACGTATCTATCTTGGTGCTCTTAAATATGTTCCTCACGCTGTATTAAAATTACTTGAAAATATGCCCATGCCTTGGGAGCAAGTGAGAGAAGTCAATGTGTTGTATCATATTACGGGTGCCATCACATTTGTCAATGAAATTCCTTGGGTTATTGAACCTGTTTATATTGCTCAGTGGGGTTCCATGTGGATCATGATGCGTAGAGAAAAGCGTGACAGAAGACATTTTAAACGTATGCGTTTCCCACCATTTGATGATGAAGAACCACCTCTTGATTACGGTGACAATATCATGGATGTTGAACCACTTGAAGCCATTCAGATGGAATTGGATGAAGAAGAAGATGCTGCAATCTATGAATGGTTTTATGATAATAAACCTTTGCTCGATACAAAATTTGTTAATGGTTCAACTTACCGCAAATGGCGTTTGGATCTACCCATCATGTCTACATTATATCGTATGGCACGTCAACTTTTGTCTGATCTGACCGACAAAAATTACTTCTATTTATTTGATCTCAACTCTTTCTTCACCGCCAAGGCATTAAGTATGGCCATTCCTGGTGGTCCTAAATTCGAACCACTTTATCGTGACTTGGACACTGCCGATGACGATTGGAATGAATTTAATGACATTAACAAAATTATTATTCGTCAACCTATACGTACCGAATACAAGATTGCTTTCCCATTCTTGTATAATTCTCTTCCTCGTAGTGTCTATGTCTCTTGGTATCATTATCCTACTGTAGTCTATGTCCGCAGTGAAGATCCTGATCTTCCAGCCTTCTATTTCGATCCAATCGTCAACCCCATCTCTTCTCGTACTCTTCATGGTGCTGGTACTAAGCACGAAGATGAAATATTTGGCGATGAAGATGAAGATACCGAGTTTCAATTGCCTCAAAACGTTGCACCCTTCTTGGAAGATACAGAGCTTTACACAGACAATACAGCAAATGCTATTGCGCTCTACTGGGCGCCTCATCCTTTTGATAAGAGATCAGGTAGAACACGCCGTGCTCAAGACGTTCCCCTAGTCAAAAACTGGTATCTTGAACACTGTCCACCCGACCAACCTGTCAAGGTCCGTGTTTCTTACCAAAAGTTGCTTAAATGCTATGTCTTAAACGCCCTCAGACAACGTCCTCCCAAAGCTCTCAACAAAAAGTATCTTTTCCGTTCTCTCAAATCTACTAAATTCTTCCAAACTACACAGATTGATTGGGTTGAAGCTGGTTTGCAAGTCTGTCGTCAAGGTTACAATATGTTGAATCTGTTAATTCACAGAAAGAATTTGAACTATCTTCATTTGGATTACAACTTTAATTTGAAACCTGTCAAGACATTAACAACTAAAGAAAGAAAGAAGTCTCGTTTTGGTAATGCATTCCATCTTTGCAGAGAAATCTTGCGTTTAACTAAACTCGTGGTGGATGCTCATGTCCAATACCGTCTTGGTAATGTGGATGCTTTCCAACTGGCTGATGGTCTTCAATATATCTTTGCTCACGTTGGCCAATTGACTGGTATGTATCGTTACAAGTACCGTCTGATGAGACAAATTCGTATGTGTAAAGATTTAAAGCACTTGATCTATTACCGTTTCAATACAGGACCAGTTGGTAAAGGTCCTGGTGTTGGTTTCTGGGCTCCTGGCTGGAGAGTATGGCTTTTCTTTATGAGAGGTATCGTTCCCCTTCTTGAACGTTGGTTGGGTAACTTGCTTGCCCGTCAATTTGAGGGTAGACACTCAAAGGGTATTGCAAAGACAGTGACAAAACAACGTGTGGATTCCCATTATGATTTGGAATTGAGAGCTGCTGTTTTACACGATATTATGGATGCTATGCCTGAGGGTATCAAGGGTAACAAATCACGTACTATCCTACAACATCTTTCCGAAGCTTGGAGGGCTTGGAAGGCCAATATTCCTTGGAAGGTGCCTGGTATGCCTGCACCTATTGAAAACATGATTCTTCGTTATATCAAGGCTAAGGCCGATTGGTGGACTAGCGTTGCTCACTATAATCGTGAGCGTATTCGTCGAGGTGCTACTGTTGATAAAACAATTTGTCGAAAGAATTTGGGTCGTTTGACACGTCTTTGGCTCAAGGCAGAACAAGAACGTCAACACAACTATTTAAAGGATGGTCCTTACATTACTGCTGAAGAGGCCGTGGCCATCTACACTTCCACTGTTCACTGGCTAGAAAGTAGAAAATTCTCTCCTATTCCTTTCCCACCTCTTTCTTATAAGCACGATACAAAGTTGCTTATCCTTGCCTTAGAACGTCTTCGTGAAGCTTACAGTGTACAAGGTCGTTTGAATCAAAGCCAAAGAGAAGAATTGGGATTAATTGAACAAGCCTATGATAATCCTCATGAAGCACTCTCTCGTATCAAGCGTCTGCTCTTGACCCAACGTGCCTTTAAGGAAGTGGGTATTGAATTCATGGATCTTTACTCTCACTTGATCCCCGTCTATGACATTGAACCACTTGAAAAGATTACAGATGCTTATCTCGATCAATACCTCTGGTACGAAGCTGATAAACGTCACCTCTTCCCTGCATGGATTAAGCCTTCTGATTCTGAACCACCACCATTATTGGTTTACAAATGGTGTCAAGGTATCAATAACTTGACTGAAGTTTGGGATACTTCTGAGGGACAATGTAATGTGATGATGGAAACTAGCTTTAGTCGTGTCTATGAGAAGATTGATCTTACCCTCCTTGGCCGTCTCTTGCGTCTTATTCTTGACCACAACCTTGCCGACTATGCTACAGCCAAAAATAACGTTGTGCTCAATTACAAGGATATGAACCATGTCAATGCCTATGGTTTAATTCGTGGTCTTCAATTTGCCTCCTTTGTCTTCCAATACTATGGTCTTGTCTTGGATCTTTTAGTTTTGGGTCTTCATCGTGCAAGTGAAATGGCCGGCCCTCCTCAATTGCCTAATGATTTCTTGCAATACCGTGATGTTGAGACAGAAACACGTCATCCTATCCGTTTGTATTCTCGATACATTGATCGTATTCACATTTTCTTCCGCTTTACTGCTGATGAAGCGCGTGATCTTATTCAACGTTATTTAACAGAGCACCCAGATCCAAACTTTGAAAATATTGTGGGTTACAACAACAAAAAATGTTGGCCACGAGATTGCCGTATGCGTTTGATGAAGCACGATGTTAACTTGGGTCGTGCTGTATTTTGGGATATCAAGAATCGTCTTCCTCGCTCATTGACAACGATTGAATGGGAGAATAGCTTTGTGAGTGTCTATTCTAAAGATAATCCAAATTTGTTATTCTCTATGTGTGGTTTTGAAATCCGTATCTTACCCAAGATCAGAAGTTTAACTGAAGAATTCACACTCAAAGATGGTGTTTGGAATTTGATTAATGAACAGACCAAGGAAAGAACTGCTCAAGCTTATTTGAGAGTTGATCAAGAATCCATGGATCGTTTCCACAATCGTATTCGTCAAATCCTGATGGCTTCAGGTAGTACTACTTTTAGTAAGATTGCTAATAAGTGGAACACTGCCTTGATTGGTTTGATGACCTACTATCGTGAAGCTGTTGTGCACACACGCGAGTTGCTCGATTTGTTAGTCAAGTGTGAAAACAAGATTCAAACTCGTGTCAAGATTGGTCTCAACTCCAAAATGCCTTCTCGTTTCCCTCCTGTTGTTTTTATGACGCCCAAGGAACTGGGTGGTCTTGGTATGCTCTCTATGGGTCACATTTTGATCCCACAGTCTGATTTACGTTGGTCAAAACAAACTGAAACAGGCATCACTCATTTCCGTTCTGGTATGAGCCATGATGAAGATACTTTGATTCCTAACTTGTACCGTTACATTCAATCTTGGGAGTCTGAATTTATCGATTCTCAACGTGTATGGGCTGAATATGCATTGAAGCGTCAAGAAGCCAATGCTCAAAACAGACGTTTGACCTTGGAAGATTTGGAAGATTCTTGGGACCGTGGTATCCCTCGTATCAACACTCTCTTCCAAAAGGATAGACATACCCTTGCTTATGATAAGGGTTGGCGTGTGCGTACTGACTTTAAGCAGTATCAAGTATTGAAGAACAATCCATTCTGGTGGACCCATCAACGTCATGATGGTAAATTGTGGAACTTGAATAATTACCGTACCGATATGATCCAAGCTCTTGGTGGTGTTGAAGGTATCTTGGAACACACTTTATTCAAGGGTACCTACTTTACTTCTTGGTTGGGTCTTTTCTGGGAAAAGGCATCTGGTTTCGAAGAAAGTATGAAGTACAAGAAATTGACAAATGCCCAACGTTCCGGTTTGAACCAAATTCCCAATCGTCGTTTCACTCTCTGGTGGTCACCTACTATCAACCGTGCTAATGTCTATGTTGGTTTCCAAGTCCAACTTGATCTTACTGGTATCTTTATGCACGGTAAAATCCCTACCTTAAAGATTTCGCTCATTCAAATTTTCCGTGCTCACTTGTGGCAAAAGATCCACGAAGCCCTTACCATGGATTTTGCTCAAGTCTTTGACCGTGAATTGGAAGCTCTTCAAATTGAAACTGTTCAAAAAGAAACTATCCACCCTAGAAAATCATACAAAATGAACTCTTCTGCTTCTGATATTCTCTTATTCGCAGCCTACAAATGGCCTGTTTCTCGTCCTTCTTTATTGAATGACCCTAAGGATGTTATGGAAGGCCCTACAACTACTAAATACTGGCTTGATATTCAATTGAGATGGGGTGACTTTGACTCTCACGACATTGAAAGATATACTCGTGCCAAGTTCTTGGATTACACAACTGACAACATGAGTATCTATCCTTCACCCACTGGTCTTATGGTTGGTATTGATTTGGCTTACAACATGTACTCTGCCTATGGTAATTGGATTCCTGGTATGAAGCCTCTTGTACAACAAGCTATGGCTAAGATCATGAAAGCCAACCCTGCTCTCTACGTTCTCCGTGAACGTATTCGTAAGGCACTTCAACTGTATTCATCTGAACCTACGGAGCCTTACTTGTCTTCTACCAATTATGGTGAATTGTTCAGTAACCAAATCATTTGGTTCGTTGATGATACTAATGTCTATCGTGTCACTATTCACAAGACATTTGAAGGTAACTTGACCACCAAGCCTATTAACGGTGCTATCTTTATCTTCAATCCTCGTACTGGTCAACTCTTCTTGAAGATTATTCATACCTCCGTCTGGGCTGGTCAGAAACGTTTGGGTCAATTGGCTAAATGGAAGACTGCTGAAGAAGTGGCTGCCTTGATTCGTTCATTACCAGTAGAAGAACAACCCAAACAAATTATTGTAACAAGAAAGGGTATGTTGGATCCTTTGGAAGTTCACTTGCTCGATTTCCCCAATATTGTGATTAAGGGTAGTGAGCTTCAATTGCCTTTCCAAGCATGTTTGAAGGTAGAGAAGTTTGGAGATTTGATCTTAAAGGCGACTGAACCTCAAATGGTTTTGTTCAACTTGTATGATGATTGGTTGAAGACATTCTCTTCTTACACTGCATTTTCCCGCTTGGTTTTGATCCTGCGTGCACTTCATGTAAACAATGACAAGACCAAGATGATTTTGCGACCTGACAGAAGCACCATCACGGAGCCTCATCATATTTGGCCCACATTGACAGATGAAGAATGGGCAAAGGTTGAAGTACAATTAAAGGATTTGATCTTGGCTGATTATGGTAAAAAGAACAACGTGAACGTTGCTTCTCTGACACAATCCGAAATTCGTGACATTATCTTGGGTATGGAAATTCAAGCACCTTCCCTTCAACGTCAACAAATTGCTGAAATTGAAAAGCAAACCAAGGAACAATCTCAATTGACAGCTGTCACCACCAAGACTCGCAACATTCACGGTGATGAAATGATCGTTACAACTACCAGTAATTATGAACAGGCTACCTTCTCTAGTAAGACTGAATGGCGTATTCGTGCCATTTCAGCTACTAACTTGCATTTGAGAACAAACCACATTTACGTCAACTCTGATGATATCAAGGAAAACACGTATACTTATGTGATGCCTAAGAACGTATTGAAGCGTTTCATTACTATCTCTGATTTACGTACTCAAATTGCTGGTTTCTTGTATGGTGTCAGTCCTCCTGATGCACCCAATGTCAAGGAAATTCGATGTGTTGTTATTCCTCCTCAATGGGGTACACACCAGACTGTACACCTGCCAAACACTTTCCCTGAACATGAACATTTGGATGATTTGGAGCCTTTAGGATGGATTCACACTCAACCTCAAGAACTAATGAATATTTCACCTCAAGACGTGACAACTCATGCTAAATTATTAGCTAATAACAAGACTTGGGACGGAGAAAAGACTGTGACCTTGACTTGTTCATTTACACCTGGTTCATGTTCACTGACTGCTTATAAATTATCACCTGCTGGCTTTGAGTGGGGTAAGACAAATGTGGACCCTGGAAGTCAACCCCAAGGTTACTTGCCTACACACGGTGAAAAGGTACAAATCTTGCTGTCTGATCGATTCCTCGGTTACTTTATGGTACCTTCTGATGTTTGGAATTATAACTGTAAGTTACCTTTGTTTAAATATAGATTACTTTTTTATTAATTCTTTTTTATGTGCAGTTATGGGTGCTCAATTCAACGCTAATATGAATTATAAGCTTGCATTGGATGTGCCAAAGGAATTCTATCATGAATCCCACCGTGCTGCTCACTTTATGAACTTTAGTAGTGAGACAGAAACTACCGCTGAAGCAGATATTGAAGATGCATTCGCTTAATTTTGAACTATTTTTATGTGTTTTTTTTAATTGTAAAATAAAAGTAAAAAAAAAAAAATTCATTCAATCGATATATCAAATTGGACAATAAGGCTATAAACGGAAATGAATGTTTCACGAACTATCCTTTTTGAAGGAGGACATTCTGTTTATGATGTCTGTGAACTTAACCGTTTAGAAATAGATTGTACTTATTTAGTATCCCAACGACAACAGCAATTTTTTTATATTCATTTATTTAAAGCAGCTTGTATTTTGTGTTTGTACGACTATGTTAAATATTGTTCCTTTTTCATGGGCAAAAATCGATAATGGGATCGTATAGGGTATTTTATGATTGAAGGTAATAAAGTGGACTTATTATTGGAAATACAGGTCTTTAAGAACAAACTGTAAACGTGATATTTTCTGTTCTTTTATAAATAGATTTCAAGTTTTCTCTTTTAGAATGGCTTTAATGTTTCACGAGAATAAATAAACTAGACAAGCATCATCTTTGCAATATGCTGAATAAGATCAGTGTAATGATAGCACATGAGTAGAAAAATAAAATTAAACTATTTATTATCTTTAGTTGTCCAATTAGATAATAATATTTATTTTTAGTGAGCAACAAAAGTATATAACAAATATATTTTGTTGTTTAAAAATATAAAATTCGGAATTCTATAAAAGCGGGTACGACACTGCCTTCATGTTCCCGGCTTTATCATCCTCTTTTTAGAATTAATTTCATTACTTGCAGGAAAATAATTGCACCGGGAATTATAACCAAATTATAGCTATTAAAACCAGACAGGGCATTGTTACTTTTTCCTCCTTGTTACTGCTATTATCAATATGTACCCTAATTTTTTTAAAAAAGGGGTTATAATATGATGCTTTACAAAAAGCATGATAATTAAATCTAATAACTGCTTAAAGTAATTCATTAGACATTTGTAGTACAAGAGGGAATAATTTGATTTGTGTACCGCCATTTACTTTATATAAATACAGCGAAAAAAAAAGTTTGGGACTCGAATCTTTTTTTTTTTTTTTTACCAAAAAAAAATAATAATAAAAATGAAGGCTGCTTATAGCTTTTTCTTTACTTTTTGCGTATTCTTCCAAGCTACATTAGCTGGTGTATTTGATCAGCTTCAATTTATGAAGATTATTTCGCCTACAAATGGACAAAGTATTGAAATAGGAACCAATGTTACTATCCAATATGCTATGCAACCTACAGTTTACCGTAAAAAAAGAAAAAGAGCGACTTTATATGCATTTATACTCAAGTATTAGTTTAGAAAGCACATCTAATGGTTATGCAAAGAACATTGTAATTAACTTTCATAAACGAACTGGAGATCAAAAGCAAGAACAAATTGAAAATATTTGTCCTACATGGTAATCAGTATACTTATTATACACTTTTCTTTTACTAATTAACCGCATTAGTCCTCTTGCTGCCAAACAAGATCAATACGTTACTTATACCAAACAATGGACTGTACCTACTAATGTTACCCCTGGTTCATATGCCTTTGATTTTGTTGAGACTGTCCAACTTCGTAGAGGAGAAATAACATCTTCTGAAACAGTCAAAGTGAACATTGTCGATTAAAGAATTCTTTTTGCTCCATCCCTTTAGCCATATTAACTTTTACATACTTGTAAAATAAACATCTCTTTTTTTTTCGTATGTAATTACTTTTACTATGCACTAATTAACCTCTTATGGGTTATTGTTAAAAGTAAACAGAATAGCAAAGCTACAAATGTTTTAGATTGGCACTGTTGACGGTATTCGAATATCAATGATCTTATGGTCTTTCCTTTATGATGCTTACTCTTGAACTGTTTTTATTAAGCCAATCAAAGATTAATATCCTCTTGATTTGTTGAATACATAAACCAATGTTCAATTGGATTTGTTTTTTTTTAAAAAAATGTCAAAGAATAAGACTGTATTGTATGTATTACAACAAAATTTTATTTTCAAACGTATAGATCGGGAAAAGCAAAAGACATTGTAATTACAAGCACGTCATTAAATAGAAACAAGTAAATTTGAATCCTCAGATTTTGTACAGAGTCGGTCTGGCAAAGCCACATAAGAAGCAGGGTCAACCAGTAATAATAGAGATCTAATATTTTGCATATAAGAACCTTCAATACGATCACCAGAAAATACAATTGACAGTTTACGACAAGAACTATATACTTTCAATTATTTATATCTTATTACACAAAATGTACACAAGGACTGACTTGCACCTCAAAATATAAAAGTGATTCGATCTGTTTCAAAAATCAACAGCGTCATATCCTTTTATTCACAATTTCAACGTATTCTATGGCCTTTTAGAAGTGTTGTTGACGCTATTCTTTTTAACGTATTAGTATATGTTACAACAAAGTTGTCATGTTTGATCTGGAAAGCAATTATAAAATTGGTTCATCAATGGTAATTGCTAAACTGAGATTACTATATAAGAAGTGCTAGACAGTTTTGAGCGAATTAATAAAGGTTTGTAAGAGAACAATGACAAAAAAAGTAGTAAACTTGCTTCGATTGTAATCACGTCTTAAAATCTTATCTAAGGCTTGAATTTGTTATTCAACTTTTTATTTGCTTTAAAACAAAAAGAGATTATATTCAAAGCATCACTTTAATCCTTTTTTAATTTTGTGTAGAATCTTGTTGGAGAAAAGTTGATTGCAATTTATTGCTTGCTAGCTTCGAGTTTGGCGTAGTAGGCATTGCGGCGTGCAGCAGTGGGGATGTGATAGCTGTGCCAGAAAACGTAACCAGAGACACCACCAAGAGTGAGGGCAATAGCAATATCCTTCATAGCTTGCTTGCGGAATTTACCAGTGATGGGAGCAATCATTTCTTAATATAATTAGATACAGTAAAAAGAGAAAAGTTTAAACAATCATTCACAAAAAATTAAATTTTCTAGGCTGGGGGTAAAAGGAATTCTATTGGACGTGACATCATTTGGAGCTTGTTACACAAATGTCTCTGAACTTTGATATATTCAATTGCACAGTCTTTAAAAGCTACAGTTGACCTTCTTGCTTTATCAATGAAATTTATTGCTTGACAATCGTAAATACAGTCTTACTGGTATAAGTACTAGCTATTTATCGCATTATGTAAATATAATTGACGCACATCAACATTTATTATCAAGTGATATATTTATAGATTCATATTTCCATTTTTCTAATAAACATCACCAAGTTACTGGTTCAATTTTCTTTTTACTATTTTCATGTGTACTTTACTGCAAGTAGTTATCTCTTACTTAGAATTTGTCAAAATAGCAGCAGTCTTCCTATTGAAGCTGTCATTAAATTGAGCATATTCACCATGCAAAAGCATACTTGCCATCAGGAAAATAGACTTCTTTTATTAGATCTATTGTAAGCTATGCATATTTTTTTTTTGCTTGTATAAACATGTTTAATTTGAGCTTATTTGTTTTATATTGAATATGAGCAGAGACATGATTCGACCTAAAGACGGCAGTAGTAAGATTCTTAAAATTAAGAGATCCTTTTCTACAGTAGCAATAGCATCTGAAAAAAGACTTACTATGAACCAGAGGAGAAGCAAATGTTCAATAATTATTTCTGAGCTTTGTGCAGGTGTCTATTCGGACCCAGGCAAAGCGAAGTATGAGTAAAGTAGGGATTGGAATAATACATTAAAAACCAATTTATTAACAAAGCTTTTAAACAACTCTCTTAATCACTATCATCGTCATCATCATCAGGCTCATCATCTAGGTCACTTTCAGATTCTTCCAAATTGACCGATGTTCCACGAGATTGGATCATTTCTAAGGCAAGTCCTATCTTGGACGGAATCTGATTCAATTTACTGCTGATATCACCCATAGCCTGCTTTTCATCCATGTCTTGCTTATTCTCGAAATCTCTTCGTCCGTAGAAGGATCCAGCAAGCTCAGATGAAACGACATTGGATACATCGATTTCTTGTGGGCCAATTGGAAGTTGGATGCGTCCTTCTTCGACATGATCCACGGCACCCTTGTTTGCTTCAGAAAAGGCAAAAGGTAAAGGAATTTCTTTGATGGCTCGATAATTACCGCAGTTATTGATGTGCTATTATAAAATGAGGGGCGTTAATAACTTATGTGGAATATAACTATTTTCTTTCTGTACCTCGTTTTCCAATCGAAAAAAGTTCCACTGAATACGACGGTAAATTTCCAAGATAGCGATAATAAACCCAATCAGGTCACTAGACAACTTGGAAGTGGCAAAATTCAAAGTCCAAGCAAATCGTAGGATAATGTTGATAGGAACAGCAATGTAATATGTCTATAAAGTATCAAATTCAATCCACTTTCTCTAAACATGAATGTTTCAATCATACCCATCTATAAAATACAACATCATCACGAAGCAAGAAGTTTTTGCTTTTCAATTCTAATAACCCCCAATCCATCTTGATATCCCACGCAGAAGTATAGATTGAGTTGATAGCACAACAAAAAATCCAGAAAAATTCAATGAGAGGAGAATCTATAGAACGTACATGAGTCCATCTCTGCCTGAGATCCTCAGTCACAAGGGAAAAACAAAAATGGACTTACGATGCATTCTTCTGTAACCTGTCACAAGAGCAGCAGCAATACTCGTAATATATTTCACACCGTTCACCAAGTGCACACTCTCGCCCGAATCCTTATGACGGCGAAGACACTGCAAGAGACGCCACCAGGGAGGCACCGAGGCCAAGATGGGCGTGAACCAAAACAATTTGACAGGACAGTTGCTGTCAAAGTCAAGCCAGTGATAGCCATAGGCACAAAAGAAGTAGGAGATGGTCCAAAAGGAATAAGCAAGACTGTTGAGTTCATCAGCGATAAAGAAATCGCGGAATTCGACCGAGAAACAGTAACTGAGGACGATACGTCCGAGGGTGATACCTAGCCATCTTCTGGAAGAATAATACATGATTGGGAATGGACAGGTCATGATGGCCAAGGAAACGACAAAGAATATGAGTGGACATAGCTGAGATGGAATTGAGGGTGCAAACATTTGTGAAAAATCAATATACATGATGAAAGATAACAATAAAAGCATAAAGGAAGGTAACTATGTATTTTTGTCAACAATGTATTTTTGTGCATTTAATTACGTACCTCTGCAAACTCGTGATAATCCAAGTTATCTCTTGGGTCAAACTCAAAGATAAATTTGTAATTAATTTGACAGCGCGTCCAAACTAGTGTATTAACTGCAAAGCCTAAGCAAAATAAGATAGGCAAAAAGAAAACAGCATAGATCTGGAGACTAAAGTACATGTTGGGCAGACGATCTTGTACGTCTGGGTCAAGCGCAAGTTGAAGTACTCTAGCAAAAAGTGCTAGGGTCAAACCAATATAAAATCCAACTCTCCATGCGGCTGGTGTATAATGCTAACAGGATAAGATCAGAATGGACAATAGAGAAGGTGAATGCTTACTTCATCTTTTTCTGGTGTTCTGAGTTTGGACATGCCCTTTCTTCGATGTCCACTAGCAAATTCTTCAATGTAAAGTTCCTAAGAGGAAATGAATACATGTAAACATTCAGTCTGTTACTGTACCTCTGTATCGTTGAGTATTTCGTCAATTTTGTTTGAATTCATCCAGTGGTATTGGTTTAACTTTTGAATATATAATTTACTTGCTTTCCATCCTGCAGTCTAAGATAATATTAAAGGTATGCTCTATTTGCTTTTTATCGTTTACTTTATCAAACTTTTTAAGAATCTTTCTAAATCCTGTCTCATTAAGTATCTATAACATTGTGTAAGCAATTCATAAGATTATCACTGCCTTTTGTTACTCTATATGATTTCAATAATTCCAAACTGCGATAATATTCTGTGATTGCTTTTTTCAATCGACTTCTAGCGACCTAGAAAAGTCATTAATTGTTTTATATGATCAACCTATCAAAGAAGACTATACATTATAACTAAGATGTTGCGTGCCATTGTATTTTACAGCTGAAGGCAAATCAGTCACATCGGCCAAAGTAGAACCTGCCGAGTTTCTTCTAAACCAATGACCAAAATGAAATCCATGATCAGCAGGATCTGAATGTTCGTAAGACTATACATCATTATTACCATTTATTCTTGTCTAAAAAGATCGTCCCTTACCTCATCATGTGATAATTGAGCAGCGAATTTTTTAACAATATTCATTTGTAATTCCAATGCTTCATATTTTGCCTCTGCTTCTTTCTCCTTGGCTATAGTCACTGTTACAAAATTTCATTTTGTTTTTTTTTTGTTTGTTATTATTTACAGTCGTAAAACGTGGATATTGTGTCCAAATCACGATCAAGTGTAACAAAGAAATACTGTTCCGGTTCACTTGCATGCTTTAATACTTCTTCCAAAATAGAAGTCGCTTGAAAGCCTCTAGCTATTTAAAAGTAAAGTTGAGCAGTGATATAAAGGAGCACTTTTTTTTACCTTTTAAGGAAGGTTGAGGGATCCTGTTAAGTTCAGTATCATGCCCATAGTCAAGTTGCAAAGAATATTCATCAATCGAATCAGTTGTTATTATTTGCCTGGCATGTCCACCTGTTGAACGGTTTTCAAGAGTAGAGGATTGAGTTCTTATTGGGGTTGCATGTTTTCTAGTGGCAGGTTGAAATTCAGGTTCTGGAGTATGTACGGCACTAATGGCAAGATCAAGTCCTCGATCTTTGTGATCTTGGTGTTGTCTACGATACTAATTTTTTCATTTTGTAAATAGCAAGAATAAAGCAAGTTTATTTGTTTTAGTTTTACTTTTTCAATAGCTTTTAATCTTTTTTTAAGAGCCTTATAGTTTATATAAGCCTTTCTCCACTCTGGGATACTTTGAGATTCAAGGTATTTGGCAAACTTCATGTGAAAATTTGACAAGTAAATATATGCAAGTAATTTAAGACAAAAAGGAAAATTTGAACAAATTCAAATTCAATCTGTTTATAGAATCTTAATACTTTTTCTCAGCTTCTGGTCTTTAAATTCGCCCGATTTGACTCCATCAATATGATGAAAAGATCTTCACGTTTTATGAACATCACAATTAACTGGCTATTCTTAAAAATAGTTTTTATTGCCACAAAAAAAAAAAAAAAAAAAAAAAAAAAAAGGTGTGTGTTATGCGTGCATGAGAAACATCTTGTACCTTAAAGGCTCAAATTCTCTAGTGCCAAAGAAGTTTAGGAACAGTCTTTATATGTAAACTAGTCACAAGAGAAAATAAAGACAAGCACTCGAGATTTATTTAAAGAGGTATTTGACTCTGTTACTTTAATACTTGACAAACAACGAGTTTACAAACAATACTATTGAATAAGAAATTTATGTGACAAATTACTTTTGGGATTCACAAATTGAATGAAATAAAGTCTATAACCCTTTACTGTATTTGATACAAAACTGTTTCTTTATTCTTGTTTTGCTTTTACAAATCTCTCCAAAGCTACAGCCTTTAAGATCTGTGACCTTGCTCTATTTAATTCTAATTCTAAACCAGGCGTATCCAATGTTTCCCCAATCAATTTGATATCTGAATTATTTAACACACCTTCTAAATCATGTTCTAATAGTTTTAAATTGGGTTTTTTCTCTAGAAACCCTTGTCTAATTTCCTGCGAGAATTCTAAATCATCCGAGGAAACAAAGCTGTGTTGATTTAAGAGAGCATTCAGCTGTTCATCTTGTTGATAGGTCAATTGGCCTTGATTCACTAGAGAAGATAAGCTATCGGCACCATGGTATGCTTTATAGTGACTGTAGAGTCGAAACAGGTTATATGCCAGCGGTATATTAGGAATCAGTGGGACAATGACGAATGTACAAGACAGTGGGACCCAATAAGCAGAATAATACATGTATTTTTTATGATAATTTACTCTATCCTTCAACAAGCTTTCTAAATCACGTTGAACATCCGATCCTTCCAAAACATTTGGATAGTTCACCAGTACCTATATTTTAAAGCAGTTAATAAAAAAAAAAAAAAAAAAAAAAAAAAAAAAAAAGAGAGGGGAAAGACATGTCAATTACATTTTTTAAAGGTTCTTGTAATTCGTACTTTGCTGGTACGCTTTTCAAAAACCATTCTTGATAATCGACTTGATTCATAAAATGACTTCCACGATTATATAATTTTCTTTTCCATGTTGTTGGATCTGCTTTTCCAAACTGTTCCCACTTCTTACTTGACCAGTTGACTGCTTTTGTTAATTTGGAAGTAGTTGACACAGTTGAATGACAATAATAAGCCCAACGATTCTTCAAGATTGGAATAGCATAAATACGCATAATTTAAAAGTTGAAAAAAAAAAAAAAAGAAACTAAAAAAAAAAAAGAGTCTTTCAGATCAATGACGACAATACAAGTGATTTATTAGCCAATAATGTCTTGTTTAAAAATAATCCCATAATTTGTCAAATTCTTTTGCATAGGCCTCAACAACAGATGGAATATTGGTAACTATAACATTCTCTTGATTTTTATAACGCGCACTACATCATCATTTATCAGTCATAGCTCAATACTGTTCATCACACTTACCCCGCACTCCAATTGAAGCTTCCGGTGATGACCATCTTATCGTCAATCACTACAAATTTGTTATGCATAAATTGATCACTAAACAAATAGTTTATACACAGACAAAACGTTCTACAAGATGTACTTGCCTATTGTCGTATTTAAAAGGAATTCCCCAGCGATCATGCAGCCTACAAACATCAGCGCCCTTTTCAGGGTCCATCTGATCATTATCTGTAATGATCCGAACATCCAAACCTCTTTTATAAGCATCACTCAACACACGAGCCGTTTCATTGTCAGTCAAAGAAAACACGCAGACATAAAGTGTTCTTTTTGCAGAAGAAAGCGCAGAGTGAAATGTCTAGTGAAAGATGAGTTCATACTTTCTCATCTATCGTCTTCTTTTTTTTTTTACCGAATAGCTTTCTTCAGAAGGGAAAAAGATGGGAATACAAAAGGTGTTTTCAGGTAAAGGTCCTAGTGGTCTTGGATTAAACCCGAAACTTGGATTGTGGCGCTTGCTGTTGTGGGTCACACTCCCTGTGTTTGGTGTCTTTTTTGGCTGCAGTTGAGAGTGAGGGCGAGTCTGCTGAGATTCACTCGGATGACCTCCTCTTGTCTGACTCGTTCTTTCTACTGCCTGCTCACGGCCACTGACCACTTGACGGAACTTTTCATGTTCTACACGTTCAGGAGCACCATGATGACTACTCTTTATCTGACGATAAAACTCTCTTGTCTCTTCCCAACCACTGTTTTTCTTTGCAGGCTCACTCATCACCACTGAGGACCAAGAAGCCCTTTTGATCTCACGCTCAGGTGACTGTGGAGGGGACGCTAGGTTTGATGCGGGACGAATCAGACGGGTGATTTGATGCTTTAGGTCAGACAAGACTTGTTGATCTTCCTTTGTCTTCATGGCACCTTCGGCATCAAGAAACATCTTATCAATCGCGGCAAAATCATTTTGACCACTGAAGAGATGACTGAATTGAATGGATAGTCCATCAAGTGAAGAGTCTTTCGTTTGTCTTTCGAATCGTATGGACTATAAGAGAGTAAACTAAGCCAAAGATGATTTGTATCCTATTATAAACTCTTACTTGTTTCAACTGTTCATTCATGTGGAAGGGAAGTTTTTGAAGCTTTGAAGTATCAGTCATTCTTTTTGGTTTTTGCTTTTTAAAAAAAAAGAAAAGAAAATAAAGGCAGGTATTTAAACATGTATCCATATGCATCGTGGTATACAAATAAAAAGAAGCTAATTTTTATATAAACAACAATAATTATAAACTATAGTCTTCATCTTCCGAAGATAGACCATAACCATATTCTAAATAAACAAGTATTAATAAGAATACACTCTATATGCTATTAGATACTTGCGATCTTCAAATTCATCATGGTCATCTCCATCCTCTTCTTCTGGATAATCGTTTTGATAGTAATCCTCAGCTATGTTTTCAATTCAGTCATAGTGTGGTATATAGCCTATTTGTTTACTCTACCATTCGAGTCTTCATCTTCAACATCGCCTATTTCACTATCAGTGTCATTATCATCCATGTACTCAGTTGCTCCGTCAAACCAAACAAGGGAGCCAACATTGCTTGTGTTCACAACAGGGTTGTGTTCTTCTCTATAGTAAACATCATAAACATAATCATCATCCTCGGGTTCTTTTTCATTCACTTTCCAAACATATAAGTTACAGCACAAACTGTGTTACTCTGTGGCTTACATGTCAAGTATTCCTTAATCATCGGTATAAAGTTACACATAATGTCATCCACATCGTCTGCATCTTCGTCAACAAACAACCTATTACTTGTAAGTTATCAAATCAACATTCTTTACTTGCATTTACTTTGGTTGTTTGTTATTATTATTCGTCTCATCCTCTCTGACTGCTTCAAACATTTGAAATAAATCCTGTGCTGCTTTCTCGGCTGAACTTTGTACGCTAAATAAAAAAAAAAAATTAGTTTCTTTGGATTATTTTAATGCATGAAATTTACACTGGGGGAGCATTTTGTTCCACTGTTTTTGATCTATTTTGATTAATGACTCTATATCTTGCTTTCTTGGACACGTCCTATAAACAACTCGTCAGAATCGCTCTTGTTCCAATGTGATATTTACGCTTTGCTTTTGCATCAATTGCTCTTTTCTTTCTTCTCTTGAAACAGGTGTTTGTGGTCTACTGGTACCAGGCTGAATACGTCTAGCGATACGGTCCTATAGGAAGTGATTAGAATGTGCTTTTGTTCTTTTTATCGTTTTACTTTAAGTTTCTTTGCTTCGTCCAAATTTGAAAAACTTGCTTCTTCTACTGTTTCTGCTAAACGAAATACGGTCGGAAGCGCGGTAGCTGACACTATATAAGCCTAGTTCAATACAATGTACAGTTGACCAAAAGAAATTCTTCTTCAACCTTTCAATACACTTTTATTTTCATTATTTTTTTTCAATCGTTTCTCTTCATTTTCTTGGTGAAGCACTAGATAACACGAAAATATAAATAAAAACAAAAACAAAAAAAAAAAACCTGTTTATTTACACAGAGCGTCTAGTGGTTCTTCAGTTCTTTTACGTTTAATACGTAAAATGGTTAATTGATTATTATTTGACATGATTAAAGAAGAGAGAGAAAAAAAAATTCCTATCCATGACGTCGTCGCACAATAAAAAAAATTAGAGTGGTGGTGTGGGTCTGTAAAATTTCCCTTTTTTCTTCCTTTCATGACAGATAAACCAACAAGCCCCATTGCTTGGATGGCTAATGCTTATTCACCTACAACTTCCTCTTTTAAAGAAAAAAGACAATCTTCGTTTACTTTAGAAACCAAAACAATGAATAGCAATCAATCGATAGAAAGGTTCATTTATTAAACCCATTCATACTTTAACTAAAACGCCTGTAGTTTTGATAGACCAGAGTCGCCTACACTTCCACCAGAAACAACCACAACTACAGAAGCAGCAGCAGCAGTAACAGAAAGCAGAGACTCTACTGATTCCAGTAGCCAATATCCTTCCGACTCAGGTAACACGACAATCATACTTTAAACAATAAAAAAAAAGCTTAACCGTTACAAGTGTCATTTTATCAACACAAGGAGCCACCACCTACACCGATGAAACGTGCTAAATCAAAAGCCATGACAGACCCTATCGCAGCGGCCATTGAACTCAGTGTCAGTGCTCAAGTCCCTCCTGCACCTGCAGCAGGTATGTATTGGTCTAGGGCCATGACATTTGGCAAATGTCCTACAAAACCTTTACGTGCACACACAGCCAACTTGATTGGTGAGAATCTGTATGTCTTTGGTGGATGTGATATGAAGGCATGCTTTAACACACTCTATGTGCTCGACATGGGTAAAGATCTATAAAACACACTTCTTGTTTTGCTAACATGCACACAGACACGTTGACTTGGACCAAACCTCGTACAACAGGCCAAGTACCACCACCTTGCCGTGCTCATTCTTGTACCACAGTAGAAAGGGTATTAGGACCTGGCAAGAGATCCTACAGTCTTTATGTCTTTGGTGGTGGTGATGGACCGAATTATTTTAATGATCTTTATATTTTAAACGTTGGTAAGCTAACCCACTCCCTGACACTCATCACCTCACTCACTTCTTCACAGACACCTTGACTTGGACAAAACCAAAAACGGTAGGTGAGCCACCATCACCCAGAAGGGCACACACTACCTGTTTATGGAATCAAAAGATCATTGTCATCGGCGGAGGAGATGGTGCACGTGCGCTGGCGGACGTGCATGCCCTCGACATTTCAGATCCCAACGCACTCACTTGGACACGACTGCAACCACAAGGGACACCTCCGATCGCCAGAGGATATCATACAAGTAACCTGGTAAAGAACAAGTTGATTATTTATGGAGGCAGTGATGGGCATGAATGTTTTAGTGATATCTTCATATTGGATTTGCTCACAAACTGTTGGAGTCAAATCGATTTGAATCGACCTATGCCTCGTCTGGCTCACTCTACCACCCAAGTGGGTTCCTATCTGTTTGTGACGGGTGGATATGACGGAAGAAGATATTCAAATGAATTACTGCTCTTAAACTTGGTCACAATGTGTTGGGAGACCAAGAAAGTGTATGGAAACCCACCGAGTCCAAGAGGATATCATGTATCAATATTACATGATTCAAGAATTTATGTGTTGGGTGGATATGATGGTAGAAATGTATTTGAAGATGTTTACATGTTGGAGCTAAGTGCTTGTGCTTATTTACCTCAAATCACAAACTTTGATATCGATGTCTAATAAATTTTATTTTATTTTAAACAGTAAATGCAGCCATGAATGATGTTGACGTTTCAATCGTTTGAAAGCCTTGATTTGAAGTCTTTGTTGTTGAAGATGATGATTTAATACCCAATATTTCGTTCAAGTGATTTTTATCTTTGCTATTGGTTGCCATTCTTTTCGCACGTAAAAACTTTGCACGAGCACTAGGGGGATGGCATGTTAAAAAAAGGTGTCTAGTCAAAGCTAAATGAGACTTACGCATTTCTTAAAACAACAGTCGAACCATCTTCCTCCTTTTCACTCTCCTTCTTCTTCTTCTTCTTCTTCTTTTCGCCTTCATCATCATCTCGCTTTCTCTTCTTTTCCTTCTTTTTCTCTTTTTTCTTTTCTTTTTTATCCTTCTTGTTCTTCTTTTCCTTCTTCTTTTCTTTCTTTTCCTTCTTTTCCTTTTCCTTCTTTTCTTCTTCTTCCTCTTCCTCTTCCTCTTCTTGATCGCCGTTCAAACTACTGGTTTCTGATGAAGGTTGAGAATTTAAATCAGCTAATAACCTTGAAAATGCATCTGTATTTCCAAGCCAATTATCACTATTTTTCTTGGTAGCACCCACACCCAATGTATTGTCTTTTAATTTAATCTTGATATGCTCTTGTTTACCATCTTCATTGACACCCAAACCTTTGCCTGGTGCCCAACCCATCTTTTGTAACATTTTGAAGCCGAATTTTGATTGATCTTTACTCCAATTTAAATTGTTGGGGTCATCACTGATACGTTGCTTTTCTTTTTGTCCTGCTAAACCCATCTTTTGATAATAAAGAGAAAGAAAAAAAAAAAAAAAAAGATTCAAAAAAAATTTCAAAAAAGGTCAATTAAACAGTCACTGTTGTCAAGAAAGCTTAGAGTGGGTAACGAGGGGAGGGGGGATATGTTTATTGAAGATATATTGGAATGTGTGGTATTATTTTATTTTGACAGATAATCCATTGACAGCATCAAGACACTGATCGACTTGATCTGTCAAATCACTGTCATCAGTGACTTGATTCATGAATTCAGCCAACTCCTTCTTGACTTGTTTAATGAATGCTCGGGTATTTAAATCCAATGCTTCCTCCACTTGCTTCATCTCTTTCACCAACCTCTTTCTTTCCTTTGCCTGAATTTCCATCTTTTCCTTGACAATCTCAGTCACGTTCAGTGACCTCAGTCTTTCGATTTCTTGTCCGATCGACTTCAGCAATTCATCTTGCGCTTGCAACTCTCGATCAAACTCGGCTTGCTGTTTTCTGATGGACTGTTGAAGTGTATCGTTTTGCTGTACCATCTTTTCTTTCATTGTCTGTAAAGCACGGCGCTCCTTTTCGATCAGATGCTCTCGTCTCTTGAGATCTTCTAATTCCTTTCTGGCTGCCATCGCTTCATCCTTGAGTTGTTTGACCTTGGATTCATTCAGAGCATATATCTTTTTGGTATCGTCTAATAACTGTTGTTTACTTTCCAACACTTGCATCACTTCTTGAATATCAGCACGAAGCTGTCGATTGGATTCAACATAGCTTTCGTTTTCTTTCTCAAACTGTTCTTTATTTTCTCGAGCATTTTTTAACTGCTTAGGGAGTGAGAAGAAAAAGTTGTAATCAGCTTTCTATTTACCTGTATTTTTGTATTTTCCAACTCTTTTTGAATGTTTTCCAAGTTGTCTTGAAGTTCTTCAATCACTCGTGTTGATCTTGAGCTTGAAGAAATAGATCGAGGCAACATGTGATTTCTTGGTAAGGATGTTTGAAGCATAACTTGTTTATGAAAAAGAAAAAAAAGAAAAAAAAAAAAAAAAGGGCCAAAAGTATTTTCAATCGGAGTTGTATGACACACAGACACTGGAAGGAATAACGAATCAAAATCACTTGTAGGATTTCACGTATGGGAATCGAGTTTCAGTTTCATCATATGAGTCTAGTTGGACTCACTAAAATGTATTTTTAAAATACACCATCAACGGCTTGAATAGTTCCAGTGGCTGCAAAGCCTCTTTTTGTACACAAATATAAACTTTTGTGCAACTTTTCTTTAACCGCACCGGCTACTCAAAATTATCAATCAGTGTTGCATCGCATTCTGGTCAGAATCTTTAGAAGGCTTGATGATCACAATACGTTCCCATCCTTCAAATCCTCCTATTTCAATATGGTTATGTAAAATAGGTATGGACTTTTGGTTGGGCCTTAAGAATACAAGTTGCTGTCTGCATAATGTACAAGCATTTATGTACATCTTTTTACGCATCCTTTCATTGTAAAACTTGGTAGATGATTGCTGAATCTAATCTCTAGATGTGACATGCTTCATTCCACTGGGTTTCATTAGAATGATTTCAATATCGAAATACTATCCTATGACGCCCAGTGATCATTATGTTCTATGTACTTTGGAACACCAAAGCTACTTTATCTTGCTTCTTGTTCTTTATCTTGTGCGGAGACCTACATCAAGACCGCCACAATCATATTGGATCTTGAATCAATACCCTCAAGTGATCCATAGAAACAATAGCTAAAAAAAAAAAAAGAAAAAAAGAAAAAACGAGTAGCGCTTTATTCTACTAATGAAAAAAAAAGAGACTCTTTTGGTCCTCTCACTTGATATGAGCTTATTATAGATAATACGATTACTTGTAAATAAAGGATAGCATATTCGCTACCGAAACGTCAAAGCGTACTGATCACTTTTCCCAAAAAATATTTATTTCAAAATAGATTTAAAAAAGAAGAGTTAAATAGGAGTGACATCAACCCAGAATCTGGTATCATCCGACAAGTACTTTTTATCACTGGCGAGTTGATCGTGAATCCAGTTAACACCATTCTTGTAATCGTTTATATCCGATGTTTGATAGTGTTTTAAGCCGGTCTCACCATTTCTGTGTCCACCAAACCATTTATCAGCGCCGTAAAACTTTTGAGATTCCTGTCTTGCCTTGATATCCGCTTTGAGGTCCCGGTTAAGGACAGCACCATGGTCGACATCTTTATCAGATTGTCCTTTGAATTGAGAGGTAGAGGTACGAAGCATGAACCAGTTTTGCTTAAAGATACCAAAGTTGGTAGAATCACCCGTCTTGTTATCACCATAAGGGTAATCGGTTATCATCTTTTCACTCTCAAGCATGGCAATCGCAATATCCCAAATACCCCCACCATTGTTCAAGATCTCTTGCTTTCTCTTACCCAAATCATGGACAGTATAGCTTCCACTTCTGGCAGCAGTAGCAAGGCCAACAGCAAAGAGAAGAGAGAGAGAGATTGAATTGAGAAGCATTTTTGAAATTTTAATAAACAAAAGGAATTAATCCGTGTTGTATTTATACTTTCAAGAAACCAATCTCCTCATCTTGTTACGATCTGTTTACCTATTTTGTTAAACGCGATCGACGGAGGCAAAAATGGACCAGGCAATTAGCATTTGTACATCGTACGAATCATTTTTCCCGGTAAAAAATAAAGGGATGAAAGGGGGGTTACAATGATCAAATTTAAAGAAATGACCAAAGAACCATCTAAAAGACAGCTACTGAGATTATAATCCATATGTAATTGGTGTAGATGCAAAACCACCAGCTACTTGAAGGATCTTACCATGTCTATTCCCTATACAAAGAACTTTTGAATGTCATATTTCAATTTAGTCAATTTAACAGAATTGCATGATTTATCAATTTGTTCGGAAAATTGTGAGACCAAATCCATAATCAAATAAAATAATTAATTTCATTCAACTTTTGTAAAACATTTAACATTCGTAATACATTCAACTGTTATGGAAAGATGACGAATTGAACGATAAGAAGAAATCTTGTATATTGAGGATTTATCTCAGCAAGTAGTAGTCAAAGAGAGATGTGTGGACTTTCCGTATTTTAATCCAAGGTGTTATGATCCAAACAATCCCTTTATAAGAAAATAAAATCACTGAAAATTTAAAAGCCTTTTGTCTTACAGAAAAGCTCTCAGGCACGCCTTTTCCCCGGGATTTGCTTGGAACATGGAAGAAAGCGCAGTAGTTGAGAGATGATTAGTGATTGAATATTGTAATTTCGATAATTTGAATAAATGACTGAATGCTTTACTGTCGCACACAATAATTGACTTGAATATACCAAGAATTACCAACGATTTCCCTTCTTGATTATACTGTTTCAGTCTATTTATCATACACGATTCTACAACTCAAAAGTCTCGCCGGGAGAAAACATTGCAGTGAATTATACAATCCGGATAAAGTGAACACATAAAAGGACTCGATGTCACTGGATGAATAGATATAAAGGTGGTCGAGACAAAAACAAAATAAACATGGCAATTTGAATTCATGGGCATTTTAACAATCGAGGATGGTTTCATCTCATTTTGCAAATGTTCAATCACATTAAAAAGCATTATATTGTTGGCTTCCTATCTTGTAGTACAGCTGAATATAGCTTAACCCAATGCAATTTGAAATGTTCTTTTATTCTATTTTTTACAAGAATTCTTCAAACTCTATTGCTTTCAGATTTTAATTGAAAATGAAACTCAACATGTCACAAATATCAATTCATGTTTCGGCAAGTACATTGACAATGAAGAGTTGGTATAACTTGGAGGTTCCTAAATACATATATTATCAGCATCGAGATAACACTGTTTTTAATATATAAAATAAAAGCGAGAGGGGCAGTTTTGGTCTAATTGTTTTTCTAAAGCATTAAAGTAGATGTGAACAGATGAAATAACTATATATTCCTCAAGTTATATGTTTATCCAAAAAGGAAACAAGGTAGCATTTTTTACTATCAAAGTACATGTTCACTTTACTCGGACATTTTCGGCCCAGCCGAGTCCACTGGAATTCACGAACAACATGATGATGATTATCTACAGTGTTTTACTAGCGTGAAATAAAGTAGAATAAAGATGATTGGTGATAAGAACTGATTGTGCAGTAGTCAAGCTTTATGAATTCAGCCTGCTTCACAGCAACTTTTGTTGACAGCGCCCTCACTCTTTCCACTGCATATGCAATTAAAGTAAGCTACAGAACGATTGCTCACTTTGAGCTCATTTTTTCTCATGCCATCTTCTTGCTTGAATCAACCATCTTCTTTTCAACCAATCCAATTAGCCCATCTAAACTTTGTATGTTGTTTCTTGAATTCGTATCTGCAATCATCTTCACTCTACACCTCGCTGATCCCTTGAACAGTTTCGCTAATCTTGACCTTCTGTTTCATCCAGTGAACCCCCTCTCTTGTTTTTATCGTGTCTTTTCTGCCTTGTCTCTGACGAACTTGTGCTTTTCGATGGTGTTCTCATTCATTTACCACTGTCATCGCATATAGAACTTGCTTCAAAAGTATCAAGTCTTTCTTTAGCATAATACACTCTTGCCTGTACAAATAAGCAGTAATCTATCATCTGAGTGACTTTATGATATGCTACTCGTCACTGCAGAGGATGCGCGGTGCACCACATACACACTGATCACATCCCACTTGCTGCAAGGTTACTGTGGCTTTCCAAAAAAAAAAAAAAAAAAAAAAAAAAAAAAAAAATGGATGCAAGTTGAAGGCATTTTTTTTTTGTTCAATACGCTGCCAAGATTTTTAATGTAAATAACAAGGTCAAATTCCACGTAAAGAGTATAGAAAGTTGCTGATAGAAAGGCTCCTCCTCCAAAAAAAATCCTTGGTATGTGAGATACAGCCGATAAACCAGTGATCAATTCAGTGCAATTTAACAGCCTTAAAATAATGGTATGTAAAGAACTTTACTTTCAGCATTGGCTTTAAAAGTGCTTTCCCGTTTATTGTTATAAAGAGGATCAAAGATATAAATGAATTCACACTGCTCAGCTCTTTATTAAAAAACCTCAAAATATTCGTGTTACTGTTGAGAAGAAGAAAGAGCTGATGAAACATTGAGCTAACAAAGGAGAGAAACAAAAGAAAACCTTGTGAAGAAAAGGACATTCATCTGAGTATGAAATCAAGCTGTTTTAACGTCATAGAGGAACATCTCATGTTGTGCAACCAAATGGTAGAATGTATTCAAAGCTAAAAAAAAAAGCAAAGGCATGTCTTTAGATGTCCATTTGTAAAGAAAAAAAACCATGTTTTGACAGTTAGCCTATCAATTGGCTCAAATTTATGTATGTAGTAAATAATAACACAGAAAAATTGAATGTAATCGTATGTGAGTAAAAAGATGATAATTATGATTTGTCAGTAAAAAAAGAAAGAGAGAGAGACAGAGCTTCGGTTGATTTGTTCACTCCGAATTCTTCTCTTACACCATCTGTACCCTTCCACTTTTTAAGGTCAAAATAAGCTTACTTTGTTTCACAGCAGTGGAGAAGTAACATGTGACAAGGAAAAAAATAAATAAATAAACCCAATTTTTGTTTCTTTTTTTTTCTTTTTACATAAAAAAAAAAGCTTGTAAAATGAGCAAGGTGACAGTGGTTAATGAATGGATAAAGACAGAAGATGGAAATGATATTTTCACAAAGACATGGAAAGCTATTTCTACTCCTATTGCTACTTTAGTGTATTCTTATCGTTATTATCTTTGTGTGTGTTTACTGATGATGAATGATTTATAGTTTAATTCATGGTTTTGGTGAACACGTTGCAAGATATGATAGAATGTGTAGTTATTTTGCAAGTCAAGGTATTGAATGTTATGCTTATGATCAACGCGGATGGGGTGAAACTGGTAAAAAATCTGGACAGTTTGGCAATAACCAGGGGTAAATAGAACTAAACAGTACAAATACTTACTGAATTAGTTATGATACAGCTTTAGAAGATGTGAATAATGCAGTAATTAAGATGAAACGAGAAAATATTCCACTGTTCTTGATGGGTCATAGTATGGTAATGATAGTCAATGATATCAATAAATGATACTTACTTGTCATTAGGGCGGTGGTATTATCCTTAACTATCTTTCAAGAAGTGATAAATACAAAGGAGTTAAATTAATTGATGGTTCTATCGCAAGTTCTCCTCTTGTTACTTTATCTATGCCTATTCCTACTCCTAAATATTATGGTCTTCGTATGATTTCTAATATTTTACCCAACTTTACTATTCAAGCAGGTGTTGATCCAAATGGTATATCTCATGATCCAGAAGAAGTCAATAAATTCAGACAAGATCCACTCGTTCATGATTATGCTACTTTGAATACATGTAAGAATCATGCTGTATGTAACACCTATTCATTTATTTCACAGTGAAAAGCATGATTGATGCTGGATCTGACATTTTAAAGTCAAGAGCTAAATTGATCGAATGTCCCATCCTTTACTCTCACGGAGATGCTGATCCAATCAATTCACATACAAGCTGTGTTAAGGCATGTGAATTAACACGTAGTAAAGATAAAGAAATGAAATCATGGGCTGGCCTTTATCATGAATGTATGTTGTCTATTCAATATGAAGCATTTACTGAACCTATTTATTAGTGCACAATGAAACACTATCTGAAAGACAGCAAATATTAAACTATTATCTTGATTGGATTAAAAATAGATGTCCTGCTATTAAACAATAAAGCTTATTTTATTTTTATTTTTTATATTTTTTATATTTTTTATATTTTTTATATTTTTAATAAAATAATGGCAACGAAAAGTGCATATAAAAGACTTACAAAAGAATACTTGTCTTTTCAGAAAAAGTAAATTTGATTATTATTATTATTATTATTATTAAACATGACAAGTGCGCCACCTTTTATTACTGCAAAACCTTCAGAAACAAATATTTTAGAATGGTAAATAGACTAAATAACGATGGATAACAAACCTAACGATCCCAAAGGCATTATGTTATTCAAGGTCCGCCTGATTCACCTTATGAAGGTGGAGAATATTATGGTCGATTGAATTTCCCTTCCGAGTATCCATACAAACCACCTTCGATTCGCATGATGACGCCTTCTGGAAGATTTCAAGTGAACACAAGACTTTGTTTGACGATGAGTGACTTTCATCCCAATTTATGGAATCCTAGTTGGTCAGTAGCTTCTATTTTGAATGGATTGTTAAGTTTTATGGTCAGTGATGAAGGAACAACGGGTAGCATAAAGACAACTAGAAATGAAAAACGAGTCTATGCAGCTGAATCCCATTTATGGAATGTGAAACATCAAGCATTTAAAGGTAATAGGACTGATTTGTATTCGATATGACTTTATGTTTATTTGTCATTAGAGGTATTTCCAGAATTATGTAAAATAAACTTAAACACTTCAACAACAGAAATAAAAAGAAATACAACTGTACTACAAGTCAATTATGATAATAAAGTGGTTATGAATCAAGGAAAACGATGGCTGTTTTTATTGGTTGTATTTGTTTACCTGATTATTTCAAAATTAATCGCAAGGTCAACAAATACAACAAGTGAATAATAAAATTACATGAACAAGTTATTCAAATAGTACTGCTATTTAAAATAAAACTCTTTCTATCTATTTTATACTACAGAAAGAGGAGAGGGATCACAATGAATCCCTTCTTTTTTTTGTATGGAAAACTTTAAAAGTGTAATCAAAAAGAAGAACTCGATATGATTTCTCTCTTTCTCTTTTTTTTTTCTTTGCACAGAAATAGATAAAGGATATAAAAAACGAAAAACGTTTATAGACTTTTTGTACATAAAAGGGTTCTTTTTGAGTATATTTATAGTAGCAAATACAACAACTAAGCCAAACAACCATCTGAACATATAGTGGAACCGCTAAAAAGAGTAAGGTGTTATTTCTTACGGCTCACATGTAAAATAAGATCTAAGGCTTTGCTCATTCGTAAACAGCTGTTCTTTATCAGCAAAAGCGCGTAATTGATGTCATGTATTGTTTACGCAGTACATGGCAAATGAAGTTACTGATGTTCAGGAAATACAGAGTATTGCTACTTTATTTGATTTGCTGTGTAATGAATATAATAATATCTTTGCTTCTCTTCAAACAGCTTTGGTTATAATACTCGATACGCGTATTTTGTTGGAGATTTTATTTAAGGATGACTGTAAAGTTACTTTAGCCCAGATTAAAAAAAAAAGATACTTTTTAGGTAAAAAAAAATAAAAAAACAGAGGTTACTTCAATCCCAGAAACTTTAAATTCATTCTTAGGCAACGAATAAATTCACGAGTCTAATTGAAGGAGGTTACTACTTGATCCCTGATCATCTTAACATGCAAATGATTACTTTTGAATACAAGGGAGGATAGGACAACGCAGATTGGGATTTTAATTTATATTACAAATTATATTTTATTGAAAAAGATATTTAAAAATAATAGACAAAAAGATCAAAGAGAAACATCAGGTTTAGTTGTAGTCACCAGGAACGATCTCTTGGCAACCTTTAGTAGAGATACCCAATCGACAGTCCGATTGACTTTCACAACAACGAATACAGAACGTGTTGCTGTCAGGTTCAATCAAGTTGACAAAGTACTTGTATCCATTACAAGTGACACCATCAATATCCTTGTTATCATATTGTCCTCCACCATCAGAGCTGCTCAAGCTGTACTTGCTAGGATCAATCGTACCCGTCACTTGAACGTAGCTGGACGTACTCAAGTAGTGAGAAGATTGAATAAAACCCGTAGGGAATTCTTCACCACCCAAGCTTGCATTGGTACACATGGGAACGCCATCGTTTTCAGTACCGCCGACATCATCACCAGCATGAGGGGGCATGAATGAACAGAAATCAGAGTCGGATTCCAATTGGATTGAATAAGCACGTTTCTTGAGAGGTAAAGCGCGAAGAGTGGCAATAAGAGCAAAAAGAGTAAAGATGTAAAAGACGATAGAAGAGTGCATTGTAGAATAATTGATTTGAATACTGAAAAAAAAAAAGAAGAGAGAGAGAGACCTTTATATATGTTTTTTCATCTTGCTTTGCTGTGCATTAAAATACATCCTTTATCCAAAAAGTGGTCTTATTACTAATTTCAGCCCTTTTTTTTTTTTTTTTTTTTTTTTTTTTTTTAGAAAGCCTTTTTGTGTGATACACAACCCTGAACAAGCCCCTCTCTTTACTTTTTATTCTACAAAAAAAGAAAAATATTTTACAAAAATAGCTAGTGATTGTCCACACACCAAAGTTCCAATTTTTCCAAATCATTCCTTGTTGTGTTCATCTTTTTCGCAACCACTTGTCTTGCAATCTGTAAATCATCATTATCGATCAGCAAGACCAGTTCATTCTCTTCATCTTTGTACTGTAAAAGGATCGAGTTGGAAATATTAAACTTTTCTTGTATTCTCAACACCAGCTCTTCAAATCTTATTTGGCTAGACACCAGCAAGATTCTCGTGTCCTTGTAATGGACCTTGATTTTTAATTTTCCGTTGGTAGGTGGCGAAGGCTGAATGATGTCTTCTTGTGAAGCCCAGTTGGAATCGACGGATAGGGTATTCAAAGAACCATAGACCTCTTCCAGTTCTTTATCAAAATCACCATATCCTTCATCCTCTTCTTTGACTTCATAAGCCAACTTGCTTTTTGGTGGTGAAGTCGAATAAGACGATTCAAATCCACTATCTGCACTCTGAGTATACCTGCTACTGCTACTGACGGACACCGAGTCCTCTGTCGTCGGACTCGATCGTGAAAAGAATCGATGGGTAGGTGAAGGTGATTTGATGGCATATTTCTTGTCAGGTTGTTGTTTTAATAAAATCGAATTGTTCCTCGTCATCACCGCCGGTGTCTTTTTCACAGGAGGCAATTGATCGACAGCGGCTGCAAACATCCCACCCTGCAGCTGTCTCAACTTATTTTCCGGTGGTCGAAAGAGAACGCCGGGTGGAATGGAAAAGACCGAGTAGCCTTTGCCTCGATCTCGGACCGCTTGATCGATGATGACATGTTCTGCTGTCATGCTTGCCTTTTGAGCATAGTATAAATCTGTTAATCCAGCATCCATTTTTCCCATAAAAAGTTGGCAGATGCCTCGATTGAACAAGACTTCACAAGCATAAAGTCGAAATGATAACCCTAATTGTTGATAATTGATGATGTTGTTGCCTCTCAATTGCTGTAAAAAGCAGGTTAGCTCTTTCCTGTCCCCCCTCTTTTTTTTTTCTACTCCGTGACATACCTCATAAGTTGAATCAAAATTGGCTCTTGCGGATTCCATGTCTTCTTTTATAAAATAAGAAACACCCCTTTGGAATCGAGCAACTGCCATATAAGGATCAAGTTCAATTGCTTTGGTATAAGATGCTATCTATACATACACATTTAAAGTTATACAACCGCTTATTGCTATATCGATTTCTACTCTATTTACGGCACGATCATGTTCATTTGCTGATGCAAATATAAGTCCAATATTGAAATGTATTTTTGAATTGTCTGCTATATTCTTTTTTATACACATATTAGTTTCACTTATTAAGCTACTTTATTTTATTTCGCTTACAATGAAAGTCTTGAGTGAAGCTTCATATTCTTGATTATCATACGCATTACATGCTGCTTCCCATTGTTCAATTTCAAACTAAAAAAAAAAGTTATTCACTTGCAAGTTTTTTTTATTATTTTGCTGTACCCTAAAGGACATTTCGTTTTCTGTCTTTTAAAAAAAGGTGAATCAGTAATGTTGATGTCCCGATTGTGAATGTGTGTATAGAAAAAAATAAAGAATAAATAAATAGTGAATGTTTTCTTAAGCTCAAATAGAAAGAAAGAAAAAAAAAGAAAAGAAAAAGAAAACGATGTATATGAAGAACAAGAAAACGAAAGAGAAAGTAACGAAAAAAGAAGTGTAACATTTCATATTAACATTAATGAGTTTGGTTTTAAATTCGGGGTGTCAAACAATATAATTGTTTAATAAGAAGGGGAGGTTCATTGTTGCTGCTATATATTAAAGTTTTATTATTTAGCATAGAAGGATGAAACATAACGTGTGTTTTAAAGCATAGTGTGTGTAATTACAAAAAAAAAAATTAAATTAAGAGAAAAAATAGTATGGTTCCACCACAGATGAAAAGTGATTTTCGACAGTGAGCGCTGAATAAACTGAATTATGAGTGGATGCTGTTGGTGTTCTTGTTGATTCATAAATCTCACACACCTGCATCGAGGGCCCTTGTCTATTTCGATCACAACAAGATCCGCCGGTAGCTTGAATCTTTTGAGGATCAACCAGGGATGATGATGACAGATCAAAGTCAAATGAATCAAACGGGTCTTGCTGTACATCAGAGGATTGACTGATACGTACAGGCATGTTAGTAAATATCTCATCAAAATGGCTGACATCGACTTCATCTTTTATTACTGGTACATAGGGTGGTGTCAGTTGACGGTTTGCAGCAAGGGTCCAATCGATCGACTGAAAGTAAGGATGGGATTGAATCTCTTGGATTCCATTCCAACCTAGTCTTTCACTCGCTTCTTTTTCCAAGAGCTATCGATCTATGTCAGCACTAGGAGATTTTTATACAGGCTTGTGCAACTTACGCCGCTTAGAAAGTCGCATGTAGACTGATCAAAAGAAGATGGAAACTGCAATCGATCTTTGATCACACGTCGATACATGCTGATATGTGTTTCTGCCCAAAAGGGTGTCTAGGATACACATGAGAATCGATCGACCGACAGCCTTTGTTACTTACTATGCCAGATAACATTTCATAGATCAAGGTTCCCAAGCTCCAAAAGTCTACCACAAAACCATAGGCTTCCCCCAGCAGAATCTCTGGTGCCAAATATTCTGCTGTTCCACAAAACGTATGTGTCAACGGTGTTTCATCCTCCTTGAAGAGTTTAGAAAGTCCGAAATCGGTCAAGACGATATGTCCATCTCGTCCAATTAAAACGTTTTCCGGCTTCAGGTCTCTAGAGCGAGTGTATCAGTCGCATGAGGCTTATCAAATCATGTCTTCTTGTACCTGTAGATGATACCATGACCATGTAAGGCGCCAAGACCCTGTACGATCTCTGCTGCATAAAACCGTGTTCGTGTGGGTGTGAATGTGGTGGTCAAGCTGAGCTGGGTGGCAAGGTCTCCTCCTGAATGATAATCCAATAAAAGAAATAAAGAAGATGAAGTTTGAAAGACCTGGTGGAGTTGAACCAAGAAGGGTTGGTTTCTTAAACAAACCAAAATATCCCGTTCTGCCCGTGTATGAATCAACTCCTTTTTCTGCAAGACCCACTGCTTTTGAATCGCCTTGAGTGCATAAAGACGATGGTCTCTTTTCGACCGTACCAGCAAGACCTACAAGTGAGCATGATCAGTCTGCTTCAAAAAACCTATTCTTCCCCTTTCTTACCTTTCCTATACACCCTTTCCCCAAGACTCGAATCAAGCTGAAATCGTCTACTGTCGCCTGAGAAGAGCGTGTTGTGTCTGGCACGGGTTTGTCACAAGCTGGTTTTGGATGCGCTGCTGGGATCAGTGTCATGTATGTAGGTTGAGTGCTCAAAAGGACATCCTCGTCTCTTTGCACACGAGTAAAGTCTCGAAGAAGTGAAGAATGAGAGATGACTGAATGCTGAAAGCATCGTTCGAGGTATTTTTTTATCTTTTCAGCATTGGTTTTACGATGGAATAGCTTTAAAAGTCGATTTTCTCGACAGTGACGAAGGGAAGGAAAAGACAGTTTACACTTTGGATAATAAAAGGAAATCTATGTTGAAATAGGGTTACTTTTTTTATTTTATTTTGTTTTTGCTTCCTGTTTTTTTTAAATTACTTTTTGATGAAATTCAATAAAATCAAAAGGAAATCGAACAAGTGAGACCTTGGATTCAGGACTTTGTATAATGATACGAAAGACCTGCATTAGAATGTAAGATCAGTGCATCTATTATAGTTACGATTTTCTTACAGATGATACATTTTGTTGAATAGTGAATGATGACTCTATGACTGTAATTTGATTTTGTTGTTTATTACGTGAAAGCATTATTAATGAAAAGTAAAAATTAAAAAAAAAAGAGAGAGAGCTTTTAATAAATCAATAGGCAACTCGCTGATCAGCATAAAGAAGGTTGAGTGATTGCATAGGAGTAGGCAGTATAAAAAGGAGATAAAAGGAAGGGAGGATATCACTTCAGTATCATTTTCCCCCTCGACCGTAACAGATCTAAGGAGCTTTTATATCAAATATCTCCCTTACAATGAGTCCTTTTGTTCTGTTATGGGGCAAAAACCCTTACTGCAAAACTATTAAATTTCATTATACTTTTCCTTTTGCTTGTGGCTTTCTCTTAATCATTCTCACCATTTGATTTTCTTTAGAATAGGAAAGGATTATCAAGTAGGTCGTGCTTTTAATAATAACAAAAAGGGAAAGAGAGCCCTCTGAAAGCAGTGATGATCATACAACACGATTGTCTGTGTGTAGCATGCATAAATGTAAACATTCAACATAAGAGAGTCATGTTGGATGGGGTCATATGGAATATGATAGAGTGTATTCATCTAACTCTAATATTATCAAATAGACTTTCTTATATGTACTTGGTATATCCTTTATGATAAATAATTGAGGGCTTGTGCTAAATTTATTTATTTGAATAAGCTTTTTTAAGGTTTAGATGGCAAATAAAAAATAAAAAAGCTCTATCTCGGTACTGAATATCCCCACCCCCTTTTTTTGTTATCCTTTCTGTAGCTTGCAAATGTTTTTATTAATCATGTTTAAGGAACAATATTGGATTGAAAACGATCTTGTGTAACTGGAGCTCAAACTGAAATTCCTTGACTTTCTGTTCTTTGTAAGCCCCAAGTGATAGAAAATGAAAGCTTGGCAAATGGGCAAAGGCACTAGTAATTTAAAAGAAAAGCCCTTTTTTATTTTTTAAATTCATCTTTTTTTTTCTTTACTTGGAAATTACTTTTTTTAAACAAAACCATGATAGTACATCATTAGGTTAAGACTGAGGCTTAGTTCAAAAGTTTTATTTTTATCTTTTTTTTTTTTTCCTCTTCATCTTTAGACAAATTCTTTGTGGCGAGTTTGATAGGCTGCTCTGGTTACATAAAGAGAACACATTCAGACCTCTTTACTTTTTTTTTTCTCACACATCAAGTTCCACCATATTTGTTTTTTTTTTACTCATTTCGGATAAAAACAATCTGAACTTATTCTGGCTTTGTTATACAAACGTTCGTACCACTCGAATACTGCCCATCACCAATTGTTTCCTTTGCGTATGATAGTAAGCAGCTTTTGACAGCATGCCTATTTATTTCAAGTAATTCTTCAAGCATGGATAACCGATGCTATTTATATAAATACCTTAAGTACATGATTGACATAAAAAACTAAACCTTACACTTCGGTGGCTGCCGTTTTCGGAGGAAATAGTTTCACCATTTTTGTAGAACCATGTTTCATTTTGGATCAAAGCCAGAAAATTCAAAACTTGTGAAGATCCCACTGTGAGTAAGTGAAAATAACTTGACGAGTAAAAAACCTTCCCACATAAGCTGCAAAAAACGGAATAATCTATGCTGGTTACCATTGACGTTGAAATCATTTGATAGCAATTCAAAAGAGAGAGAGAGAGAACAAGGTGAAATTTTATCAGCAGAGAAATATGACATGTACCAGCAAGCTTTGCAACTCAACTTGCGACAAATTGTTAACCTCTCCACATGAAAAAATGCAGAAAAAAAGCAAAAACGTCAGTGCCGTTCTTTAACTTTAATAAATGAAAGGTCTACTCCCGCGGATCTTTTTATTTTTTTTTATTTTTTATGTAACCGTCAATTTCTTTTATAACCATAACATCATCTGTAAGTTGACCTTTTTGTAATGATAACTATTCTAGACTATTTAGGAATACTTTCTTAAGAACTCTAAATCACAGATCAATCAATCTTATTGGAGGAGGATTAATTTGTGTTCTTAAAGATGAAAGTACTATGATAATCTTGAACAGTGGCTCTTTTATCCATATCGATTACATTATAATTCTTTTATAAACTAAATTCCACAAGGTCCTCTCAAGTATATCTCTGAAACATCTTCAATTATTGGAAAGAACATGATGAAAATTATGAATCCAATTCATAAAAAGCTCCTAATCCATTTTGTATCACAAAATATAGCCTTGCTTTTCGTCTATATCAACCCACATTGTAAATCAATACAGGATGAGCATAAGCTAAAATCACATACAAATCGTCACTCCCATCATCAGCCATATACAATACTTTAAAGCAAATATGCCTTAACTATCCCGTATCATTTCGACTTTTTAACCCTTTTGTAAACTTTTTTTTTTTTTTTTTTTTTTTTTTTTTTTTCGCAGTAATCTTTAGTGAATCAATATATAAAATGGTCTTGACTCACAGCAACCAACTCTTGTAGGCTTTTCTCTTTCTTTCTTCCTATTAGATAGCCATTGTCTGCCATGATTGTTCTTAATGGTTCATCTTTTATAGATAAATCTTGAGCTTTGCATAGAATCAATGTTGAAGAATTATCCTTCTAGCGATCATTATACTCTTCGTTTTATTTTCTCTTTTCTTTCTTTCACATATAAACTGATTGAGATTATGCACTATCGTGTTTAAACTATAATGAATTATTTTAAGAATATGAATTAAAGAAATCTTTCATATTGTCATCTATTTAATACAAAACAAAAAAAAAAGAATTTGAATTGAAGCGTGATCATCAAATAATAGAACAAAAATTGATATAAATTCATAGTTAACTGTGGGTTATGCAATGAAGAGAAAAAATAAAAATAAAAATAGAGAGAAGCAGACAATATGTCATAAAATTTCATGCACATAACTTTCGGGAAATAATAATTATTTTAAATCCTGTATTGTATTTCTTTTTTCTCTCTCTCTCTCTCTCTTTTATATATAAAAAGAATGAATAAAAATAGTGGATCAGAAAAGAAGAAGAACAGTAACAATAATAGTTATCGTCATTGTCATTCGTCATATAACCTCGGTAATCCTCCTGGATCGGAAAGAAAGCCAAATAAAGTACAGCAAAATAAGGTTGATATCATGCCACCCAATAATAATATACAAAAGATAGCTCCAATGAAAGAGCTTGAAAAAGTAAATTGGATAATAAGAGGCATGAAGAGAGACTAATAAGTTTATAGATAATGACGGATCTAAAAAAGGAAAATTTTGATTTAAAATTACGATTATATCATTCAGAGAATACATTGAATAGGGATTATAATACAGTTCAGTTAATAGAAGAGGTAGATGATAAGATATAAAACAGTGTATCATTAATAAGATAATAGAATAATAGATTAAGAGTGAGTTTAAAAGAAGCTTTAAAAGAGTTAAAACAAGAAAAGAAAGAAAAAAGATCGATAGGAACACAAACAGATTCAACCAAAGAGGCCACATTTGGATTACCTATCATAAAGAGACCCAGTTTGAAGAAAGATACAACTTTTAAAATTGAAAAATTACAAAATTTAACAATTCAATCAAACGAAGTTTACATTTCATATCAATGATACATATTCATACACAAATTCATACACATACACCGGCTGGGATTTTACTGTTTCACTAAATTTCAAATTCCTACTGTCATTCAACTCTTTTATTTGCACCTTTTTTTAATTTTTAATTTTTATTTTTTTCCTTTTTCCTTTTTTTATTTTTATTTTTTTTTTTTTAATTCTATTATATCAACATTATTTAGCTGTAATTTTTCTTTTTTCAAGTGTTATTGTCCGATGGATCCACAATCATGTACTGCTATTCTATTAAAACAAGCAGAAGATCCATTTTATATATTAGACAATGAAGAAGAAAAAGATCTAACAGTCAACTTATTATCAACCATGTTTGGTCACGGTAGATACAAACTATATTTTTTTTTATTATTTGTATTTAATGACTTGTAAAAAAATACAGTTTACAAAGAAACAAGTCTCGAATCTTGTATGAAGCATATAAAATCACTTTCTTCATCATCCACCATTCTTTTACTCGATTTCGATAATTCAATAACACCCAAATGTCAAGTTGAGATGATTACTCAAGCTGTAAATAGACTCTCTGAAACAACTATACCTATTGTTGGTAATATTAAGAAATAAAATAATAGTACGATATATTCATAATAAACATAGCTTGCTCTACTATTGATGATTCTAACTTTATGATTGAATGTATTCAAGCGGGTGCAGCAGATTATGTATTACATCCGTTACGACCTGATGTGATTAAAACACTCTTTTTGGTAATTTATATTATAATTTATAAATACATTTATTAATATGCTCAATAGGCACTTTATCGACATCAAAAGATGGATTTATATCAAGATCATCGTCTTATGTATTCAAGTACAACACTCAGTACTTCTTCAGTTATGTCACCTACTACACCTACTACCTTACCAACAACTTCAAATCATAACTCAGTTTATTTACCTGATAATATTCATGAAAGAATGAAACATTTGATTACAAAAGATATAAAGTAAGCTTATTTATATAAAAAGAATAAGAAATTAAAACAACCACCTAGTATTACAAAAGTCATCCTAGACACGTATACAACACCATTTATCAATAACAGCACAACACAATCATTTTCTATTGAACTCACAAGGTTTGTGCTAAAGATAGCAAACAAAGTAGTGAGCTAATTTAATCTTAAAGTGAACATAAAGAAAACTTGAAAGGAAAAGTATCCTCTTGGGATTTTTGTCCTTTGAGCCTTTCACATCAGGACTTGATTCATTGTGTGGTTATTATATTAAATCAAGTGTTTCTATTACCAGGCATGCACCCAATGAACCAAGGTACTTTTTCTCGTGGTATTCATCCCATCTTTATGTACTAATTCGATGGGATAGAGCAATTATATGACTTTGTGATTGATTTGTCTAATTTGTATCACGATGACAATCCTTACCACAACTTTTTTCATGCAGTAGACGTACTTCAATGTATTTATTACTTTCTCTGTCAAATCAATCTATTACCCTTTGCCGATCATTCAACTATTAAAAAACCAAAAGATGATAAAAGACATTGTATTCTTAGATCAATCGATATATTTGCTTTATTAATTGCTGCAATCGGTCATGACACAGGTCATCCTGGTGTCAATAATGCATTCCTGGTAAGCATACATCATTTGTCGGTTATTAATACTAACCTAAAGTAGATCAGTACTTCATCTCCTTTAGCTTTATTATATAACGATCGTTCAGTATTAGAAAGCTTTCATGCCATGACTTTATTTCAACTATTAAAAAAGCATGGATTTGATACTTATTTAGGTGGGGTAGAGTCTAGCCAATACAAAGGTAATCACTAAAAATAAAAATTAGATGTGTAATAATATTTCTCCCAATGAAGAATTTAGAAAATTAGTGATCACAAGTATATTAGCGACCGATATGTCGTTACACTGTGACTATGTGGCAAAGATCAAGGAACAGACTAAACGCTTAATGGACAGTCATTCGACAGATTGGGATGAAGCAAGAATTATTGAAGAAAGACTCCTGTTTTGTAGTGGTTTGATGAAATGTGCAGATATTAGTAATGTGGTAAATAGAAATGATCATTGTAACTAATATAGTTGGTAACACAATTCTATATAAAGGCGCGACCTTTTCCTCGTGCTTTTGAATGGGCGCAAATTTTAGTAGAAGAATTTGCGTGTCAAGGTGATCTAGAACGCGAATTGGGATTACCTGTATTACCAATGAATGATAGATCAAAAATTGTATTGGAAGATAGTCAAATAGGTTTTATTAAATTTATTGCCCTTGGATTGTTTGAAAGTATCCATGGTTACATGCAAGGTAAAGTTGATTGTCATGGCAATATGGATGATCACTTAAACTTTAATTTTTAGATTTATCATTTCCTGTGGAACATATTAAAAAAAATTTATCTGTTTGGGAAGAAAGAAAGAAGGAATTGATTGATAAAGAACACGAAATCATTGAAGAGACAACAATAGTTCAATCTGCTACTACAATAGGTAAATTGTAAAGTATTCAATACTTGTAGCTGATATAATAAATAGTAGAAGATGATAAAGATTATAGACTTGCGTTAAATAACAATGGTGAAACAGAAACAGAATATAAATTACCAATAATGCCACCTGTAGCTATGACGAGTTTATCCCATGTATATCCAAAAGAGACAACACATCAAAATGAAACAACAATAGAAGATGATTGGCATCCTTCATCTTCTTCAGGTCCTGTTTATTGTCAATGTATCATTCAATAACCTTTCTCCCTATTTTCTTTTCTGTATAGATATTTTATAGATTTTATTTGTATATTTTACTCCCCCTCCCCTTTTCCCCTTTTTTTCCCTCCCTTCTTATTCTTTCACTTTCTCTCTGTCCCTAACATTCACTCCTTCATATATACTTCTTTACCTTCCTTCTTATGTTTATGTGTAATAATAGTTAATACTATATCAAATGTGTATAGAATATAAATGTTTTAAACATATTCTCATCTATAAATCTATCACTCAAAGAATAAAGAATCTTCACTTTCTTTGTCCGAGCATTTTATTATAAAAATGTTGAATAAACTTTTATGAATTACAAAAGAAATAGTGTGTAAAGATAAGTTTATGCATAAAAGTTAAGAATTATTTTCCGGCCTTATCCGATAAAGGTTAATGCAGACAAGTAATACAAAAAATGAATTTACTTTTTGATTGGGTAATATAATCATTGTTTTCATTATTTGAACATTGGATATGATTTTTTTTTTTTTCTGGTTGATGATACAATTACCAATAAAAAAAAAAGATAGTATTTATTCAAGACTATGTCATTAAACCAAAATCATAGAATTCGCACAAAAGTAATGAGGCTTTTACAAATACATTCCTTCTAGTCAAGTCCAAGAGTACACACACCTTTGATTTATCCATCAAAATACATTCTTTGACATTCACTGTAAAAAGAGAACTATATTAGATCCACATGTGACCTTGAATGTCAAAGTAAAAATGATTGGCCTCAAATAGACAGAGATAAGCATTTTGAAACCACTTTTTTTTTTCTGCTTGAATTTTGCTTTAATAAAAACTAATTATCTCGTAATCCTTTTTTTTTTTTTCTTTTTCTTTTACTAAGCTCTTCTTTTTTTTTTTAAAAAAAAACCTTTTTTAATAACACTTGAGAGAAAAAAAAAGAAAGCAGAGACTTTATATACATTTTATATTCTTTCTTGTTATACATTCAACACCAGCTAAACATCCTCTCACTTTTTACAAAAGAAAACGATTATAAATAAAATGTCTACTGAAAACAATTCATGGGCTGAAGCCATTCCTCCTGCACAAGCTTTATACAATCCGGACTATGAAAAGGATGCTTGTGGTGTTGGTTTCATGGTACACGTCAAAGGTGTACGCTCACACAAGATTCTATCTGAAGCAAGTAATATTTTATGCAACATGACCCATCGTGGTGCTAGTGGCGCTGATATTCGTGATGGCGATGGTGCGGGTGTGATGACAGGCATACCACACGAATTCTTTGCCATCGAAGCCAGCCGTCTCTTGGGCATCTCTTTACCACCCGAGGGTCAATATGCTGTGGGTAACTTGTTCATGAAGGGTGACAATGAATCGATCTCAGAAAGTAAAAGAGTCTTTGAACAGTTGGCAAGCGCGCTTGACTTAAAAGTGCTCGGTTGGCGTTCAGTGCCTCGTGATTCGACCATCATTGGTCCTGCTGCTAGATCCAAGGAGCCTGCGATTGAGCAACCCTTTGTCGTCTTGGCCTCTCAAAGATTTGATGAACCTTATTTTGAACGTCAGCTGTATGTCTTGCGCAAACATGCCACTCACACTCTCACAATGAAAAAATGGTTTTATGTCTGTTCGCTTTCGAACAAGAACATTGTCTACAAAGGTCAATTGACTCCCAAACAAGTTTATCTTTACTTTCATGATTTGAATAATGTGTTGTATACAACTCATTTTGCCTTGGTTCATTCTCGTTTCTCGACCAATACCTTTCCTTCTTGGGATCGTGCTCAACCTATGCGTTGGTGTGCTCATAATGGTAAGTTTGTTTTGAAAAGAGAGGAGAGGATGATGATGACTAAAGTGCTTACTAGGTGAGATTAATACGGTACGAGGAAATAAAAACTGGATGCGTTCTCGTGAAGGCGTGATGGCATCTGACAAGTTTGGAGACGAACTCGATTTACTTTATCCGATCATTGAAGAAGGGGGTTCAGACTCTGCTGCGTTTGATAACGTACTCGAGCTGTTGGTGATCAACGGTGTCTTGACTTTACCTGAAGCTGTGATGATGATGATCCCTGAAGCCTGGCAAAACCATGAACAGATGGGTTCTGAAGTCAAAGCATTCTATCAGTGGGCAGCCTCGTTGATGGAACCCTGGGATGGACCGGCCCTATTTACATTTTCGGATGGTCGTTACTGTGGCGCCTCACTGGATCGTAACGGCCTTCGTCCCTGTCGCTATTACCTGACCTCGGATGACATCATGATCTGTGCCTCTGAAGTCGGCACGATCTTTATCGACCCAGAGACCGTCATCCGAAAGGGTCGTTTGAAACCCGGTCGAATGTTGCTGGTTGATACTGTCGAGGGCACGGTGGTAGACGACAGGCAGCTCAAGTTGCATACGGCCGCCAAACGTAATTTCTCAGAGTGGATCAAGAATCAAAACATTGAACTCAAAGAGGTCGTGAACAGTGTCAAAACACAAGAAGACAGGTTGGATGAAACCAGTGTCCAAGCTGACCCTCGTCTGAAGGCCTTTGGCTATACCCTTGAACAACTCAACTTGATCATGCTCCCCTTGGCCGTCACTGGTAAAGAACCTTTGGGATCCATGGGCAACGATACTGCTTTGGCCTGTCTTGCTGAACAGCCTCGAATCATTTATGAATATTTCCGTGAATTGTTTGCTCAAGTGACCAATCCACCGATTGACCCCATTCGTGAAGAAATCGTCATGTCCCTTCATACCTTTATCGGTCCCAAGGGAAACATTCTGGAGATGGACGAAAGTCAGTGTCACCAGCTTTCTTTGCCTTCACCCATCTTGTCTATGCAAGAGTTGGCTGCGATCAAGTCCATGCCGAGTGCTTATCCTTCTTGGAAGGTGCAGACGATCGATATCACCTTTGCTAAATCAGAAGGTGTCCAGGGTTATGTGAACACACTGGAAAATATCTGCCAGCAAGTCTCTGAGGCGATCCAGGATGGCATCAAGATCATTGTTCTCTCAGATCGTGGTGTGAATGCGGAACGTGTGGCGATCTCTTCCTTGATCGCCGCAGGTGGTGTACATCATTACTTGGTACGTAGCAAGCAGCGTAGCCATATTGCGTTGATTGTCGAAACGGGTGAGGCAAGGGAGGTACATCATTTCTGCGTCCTCTTGGGCTACGGTGTGGATGCGCTCTGTCCCTATCTGGCCATGGAAGTCATGCTCAAGCTCTGTCGCGAGGGTGCTGTTCGTGAAGGCATGACTTGTGAAAAGTTAATTTATAACTTCAAGAAGGGTGCTGATAACGGCATCTTCAAAGTCATGTCCAAGATGGGCATCTCCACCTTGGCCTCCTACAAGGGCGCTCAAATTTTCGAAGCCCTCGGTATTGATGACAGCGTGATCTCTCGCTGCTTTTCAGGCACGTCCTCTCGTATCAAGGGTGTCACCTTTGATATCTTTGCTTTGGACGCCCTGACGTTGCACGAAACAGGTTATCCTACTCGTAATCAGGTACAGCCTGTCGCTCTTCCTGAATCTGGTGAATATCACTGGCGTGATGGCGGTGCTCCTCATGTTTCTGAACCAAGTGGTATTGCCAACTTGCAAGACGCCGTACGTGAAAAGAATCAGTCTTCTTATGATGCCTATGCTCGCAGCGCCTATGAAGCCATCAAGAAATGCACCCTTCGTGGCATGCTTGATTTTGATTATGACAGTGCCAAGCCTATTCCTATCGAACAAGTCGAGTCTTGGGACAAGATCGTAAAGCGTTTTGTGACTGGTGCCATGTCTTATGGTTCTATCTCAATGGAATCTCATTCGGCTTTGGCGGTGGCAATGAACCGAATCGGTGGTAAATCCAATACGGGCGAAGGTGGTGAAAAGCCAGAACGTTCCAGGGTACTGGACAACGGTGACTCTCTGCGTTCCTCCATCAAGCAAGTTGCCTCGGGCCGTTTTGGAGTCACGAGTTTCTATCTTTCAGACTCTGATGAATTACAGATCAAGATGGCTCAAGGTGCTAAACCGGGTGAAGGCGGTGAATTGGCTGGTAGTAAAGTATCTGAGGAAATTGCCAGTACAAGAAAGACGACGCCCGGTATCGGTCTCATTTCGCCTCCCCCTCACCATGATATCTATTCAATTGAGGACCTTAAGCAGTTGATCTATGATTTGAAATGCTCTAACCCTCGTGCGCGTGTCTCTGTCAAGCTTGTCTCTGAGGTAGGCGTAGGTATCGTGGCTGCTGGTGTGGCGAAGGCCAAGGCGGATCATATCTTGATCTCCGGTCATGATGGTGGTACCGGAGCCTCTCGCTGGACAGGTATTAAGTATGCTGGCCTTCCTTGGGAATTGGGCCTTGCAGAGACACATCAAACTTTGGTTCTCAATGATTTACGAGGCCGGGTCATTGTTCAAACGGATGGTCAGATCAAAACCGGTCGTGATACTGCCCTGGCATGTTTGCTCGGTGCTGAAGAATGGGGATTTGCTACCACACCCCTTATTGCCCTTGGCTGTATCATGATGAGAAAGTGTCATTTGGTAAAGATAGAAAGAAAGACTTGAAAAAAAGGCTAACTCGTCTATAGAATACTTGTCCCGTTGGTATCGCTACTCAAGATCCTGTATTACGAGAAAAATTTCAAGGCACGCCAGAGCATGTCATCAATTTCTTTTACTACGTTGCAGAAGAAATGCGTAGTTACATGGCCAAACTTGGATTCCGTACCATTGACGAAATGGTTGGTCGGGCTGATTTGCTCAAGGTCAACGAATCCCTTCGAACCTTCAAGACCGCCAACTTGGATCTCTCTCCTATTCTGACACCTGCTTCCTCTCTTCGTCCAAATGTGGCCAACCACTGCATCATCAAACAAAAACACAATTTACACATTCGCCTGGATAACTATCTGATTGAAGAAGCGGAGGCTGCTTTATCCAACAAGCAAAGGGTCTACATTGAGGCCGATGTAGTGAATACCGATCGTGCGCTAGGTTCAACACTCTCGTATCATGTCTCCAAGCGACATGGCGAACATGGTCTTCCGGATGACACGATCCATGTGAAGCTCAAAGGCTCAGCAGGCCAATCGTTTGGCGCCTTCTTGGCTCCTGGCATCTTTTTGAGCTCGAGGGTGACTCGAATGATTATGTTGGTAAGGGTCTTTCAGGTGGTAAGATTGCGATCTATCCTCCCAGGAGCTCGATATTCAAACCAGAAGAAAACATTGTTGTGGGTAACGTTTGTCTTTATGGTGCTACTAGTGGTGATGCCTTCTTCCGTGGTGTGGCTGCTGAACGTTTCTCGGTTCGTAATTCGGGAGCAAGAGCTGTCTGTGAAGGTGTTGGTGATCATGGTTGTGAATATATGACGGGTGGTCGAGTTGTGGTGCTTGGCAGTACGGGCCGTAACTTTGCTGCGGGTATGTCTGGCGGTATCGCCTATGTTTTGGATCTTACGGGCGACTTCAAGGACAAACAGGTGAATACGGAGATGGTTGAGCTGGAGACTGTAAACGACGACGAGCGTGTTGCTGAGTTACGCGAGTTGATTGAAGATCATCGTCACTATACTAGCTCTGAAGTGGCTGATTCTATATTAAAGAAATTTAATGAATATTTGCCGAAATTCGTCATGGTCATGCCTACAGAGTATCGCGCCATTTTAGAAAAGGAAAGAGCTCGAAAGATTGAGAGTACGACGATCAAGCCATCCTGTGAAAATGAGGCTCATAAAAAGACGGCCGAACCCTTGGTTGAAGACCTTGAAGACAGTGTCTTGACGGAAGAAGCCATCTTACTTCGACGTTCAAAACTGGACAAGCTTCGTGGATTTATGAAGTACAAGCGCAAGACGGATCGTTATCGTGATCCTAAGAAGCGTACAGGCGATTGGAAGGAGCTTAACGATCGCCTCAGCCGTAGTCAACTTCATGAGCAAGCTGCTCGCTGTATGGATTGCGGTGTACCCTTTTGTCAATCCGACACAGGTTGTCCGATCGGCAATATCATTCCCAAATGGAATGAGCTTGTCTATAGGGATAATTGGAAGGATGCCTTGGATCGTTTGGTAATGACTAATAATTTTCCTGAATTCACTGGTCGTGTCTGTCCTGCTCCTTGTGAAAGCGCATGTGTACTGGGCATCAACGAACCGCCTGTGGCTATCAAGAGTATTGAGTGTGCCATTGTTGATCGTGGTTTTGATGAGGGTTGGATTGTTCCTGAACCTCCAGCACACTGTACAGGTAAGAAAGTTGCCATTATTGGTTCTGGTCCTGCTGGATTAGCCGCTGCCGATCAGTTAAATAAGGCTGGTCATCTCGTTACTGTTTATGATCGTAACGATCGTATGGGTGGTCTCTTGGTATATGGTATTCCAAACATGAAGCTTGACAAGAAAGTTGTTCAACGTCGTATTGACCTCATGGCCGCTGAAGGCGTCACTTTTGTACCTAATGCTCATATAGGTGTGGATGTGGATGCCAATAAGATTCGCGATGAAAATGATGCGTTGATTGTCGCCACCGGCGCTACCTGGCCCCGTGATCTCAAAATTCCCGGACGTGAACTGAACGGTATTCACTTTGCCATGGAATTCCTTCAGGCCAACACAAAATCTCTTTTGGATAGTGGTCTTCAGGATGGTCATTATCTGAGTGCAAAGGACAAGCATGTGGTTGTGATTGGTGGTGGTGATACAGGTAATGACTGTATTGGCACCTCTGTTCGTCACGGATGCAAGTCGGTTGTTAATTTTGAACTGCTTCCCCAACCACCCAAGACTCGCGCTCATGACAATCCATGGCCCCAGTTTGCTCGCGTCTTCAAAGTCGACTATGGGCACAGCGAGGTTCAAGCTCATTTTGGTAAGGATCCTCGTGAGTACTGTGTTCTCTCTAAAGAATTCGTTGGTGATGGTCAAGGTAACATCAAGGGTATTAAGACTGTTCGCGTCGAGTGGACCAAAGATGAAGCTGGACGTTGGGCTATGAAAGAGATTGAAGGATCTGAGGAATTCTTTGAAGCTGATCTTGTCCTCTTATCTATGGGCTTCTTAGGCCCTGAGGAAGCTATCGTTAAGCAACTGCAGCTCAAACAGGATGGTCGCAGTAATATTGAAACTGGGAAGGGAAAGTACTCTACGACTATCCCTGGTGTCTATGCCGCTGGTGATTGTCGTCGTGGACAGTCTTTGATTGTATGGGGTATCAATGAAGGCAGACAATGTGCCCGTGAAGTTGATGCTGACCTTGTTGGAAACACTTATTTGCCAGTAGCAGGCGGTATCTGGAAACGCACCATGAGGCAGAATTTGGTTGATCCTGTCGTAACTTAAATGTATAGATGGCTTTTTCTTTTTGTATATAAAATAAAATGTGTTTTATTATAAAATAGGCTTTTTATATAAAAAAGAAGGGCTTTTAATGAACATTTGGGTTTAACAAAGTATTTCGCGCTTGTAAAAAAAAAAGGTTCATTTGGCTGAATGTTTTTGATTTAAGATTATACAACCACAACAATATTATGTGAATAGAGCTGTAGTTAACTTGCATGAACCTCAATAAATATACTGCTGCGCTAAGCGTGATTCAGAAATGTGGGGATAAACATAGAAAAAGGCAATGTGGAGAAAGAAAATTATTTCATTGGATCGTTTATAGAGTAACATATAAAGCATGATACAATATGGAGAAATCAAGTTTGGGTACGTGAAGCATCTTTAAATGAAAAATTTATTTATTTTTGTAGTCAATAACGATAAAATATATTATTAAAATATATTATTGTTGTCTTTAAAAATAAAACTAATGAATTAAAAAATGTCTTTGTGCTTCAAGCTCTTTATCTTGCTTGTACATGGCAGCAATACACAGTGTGAAACAAAACAAACAAGTAATAGCTCTTTATCTGTTTTTTTTCATCATTATTCTATTAATACGAGATAGCTGCTTGCTGTCTCTTGGCAAGCATCAACAGTTCTAGCCTTTTCAGTGAGAAAAGCGAATTGGATTGTCAACCGGCCTAACTATTCTTTATGACTTCTAATGTATAAAAATAAAATTCATTTTATATGCATCATCTTCTTGGCTTTTATTATTGTGAAACTAAAAACTGAAAGAAGCAAAAAGATAGGAAAAAGGATATGTTTGTTATTTGATTAGTTGTTGTTTGAGATAACCAAAGTTGAATAATAAACAATTTGTACATTTTGCATGTATTTTTATCTTAAAATACTGGTTAAGCTGAACCACATTAAAGTGATACTTAATGATCGAACATAACCAGAATCATATATGCTTCATAATACAGAGAATTCCACATTAGGTGCTCTCGGACATTTTTCTCAGTAAAGTAAATCCACATCTTGTAACAGCGGCATTATTTAATGACATAAACAAAGTGACTGCTCTATTTACATATCTAGCATAATCTTTCTGCTGTAAATAGCCATATGCGTGTTCTTAGAATAATGTTTGAACATAGCCTACAAGGATAGAATAGGTTATACAATCTAACTTAGTTGATTATCTTCTCATCATTTCAATGTGGAATTACTTCAAAATGATGTATTGTGCTACATGACCGACATATGGAGAAAGGGAAGAAAGGAACGAACTCATTGTCTAAATGAATAGCCTTTTTCTGTCACTTCTTTACATCAGATATTAACGTATACTTCACTGCTACTTTTATAATAAAAAAGTATGTTTTTCATGCTATCAACTATAAAGTATGCCTCTACCGTCGTCATGTGAGAGTAGAATTCCATCAAAAATGGTGTATTGTCTTGGCTGAATAAAAAAGATGATTTTTCTAATTTTAAACATTGTTTAAAAATAAAATTAAGCTTTTTTTTTTTTTTTTTTTGCTAGCAAGTATATAAAGGGTCGATGGAATAGTTTAACGATTTAGCCATAAAATGCTTCTTCTTCTTCCTGTATTCCTTTTGATTATTTTAAACTTATTCTCCAATACTTTTGCTGCACCAACAGAAACATGGAATAAAAGACCATCACAATTTAGAATGCAAGTCTACTCAAGACCTTTTAGAAAAGGCACTGTTCAACATATCAGAACGTACATAGAAGGTATACATAAAAAAAAAAAAAAAAATAAACACAATAGAAAGCTTACATACAAAATCATTAGCACCTTCTCAAAGCCCATGCTGGAATCTCTCATCTAAAAGAGTAGGTTCTTATGAGCTTAATGATCCTTTAGTAAAAGTTACCTTTTATCGAGTAAGTAAAAAAAAAAATGTTGGGCTTTGTTTTAATCTTGCTTTTAGTCTCCGGATTGTAAAGGCTCTCCATCAGCCATTTATAAAAATTCAGCCCTTCCTAGGGATCATGTATTAATTAAAGCCAAATCTGTTTCGATAACAAAAGTTAAGCCCATTCTATTACAATCAAGAAAGGATCTTTAATTATTTAATTTCTTAAAAAAAAAAAGCTTGTATAAATTATGTAAATAAAATTAAAAATTTATTATGTCATCTTTGAAAAGAAAACGAAAAAAAAGAACATTGCCATATTCTCTAATCACACGAGGATGATGCAAATCTGTCATGATGTTATTGTGTTACATTCACCTAAGAATCGGATCATTTGTCCAACACTCTATGGTTTCACTTTAGAATGGGCGATCATTCTGATTTTTGTATGTTTCTTGCTACATGTACATTTTTATTGGCAAATTTTGCTTAAATGGCCTATTACTATGTTGCTGATAGCTAGGTACGAAAAATGACGCATTTCTTCTTGTTACTCTCCTTGTACTCTCTCTATGTCGTTTCTGTTAGACTTATCACATCGATTTTGATGTAACTGAATGACTTGATCGATGCTTCAAAGTGATAGCTGTGTCATAATTATAATCTGTAGTCAGTTTTTGATTTTGTTTCTTTTTAGTAGGTCAGTTTGGCAAAAGCAGAGAAACAAAGTAACATCTAGGCGCAGAATAAGATGGATATACTTCGGATATTCATTTGATTTATCAATACTGACTCGATAAAATCCCGGTAGGTTGGAGAAGTGAAAAGATCCTGCCTGAAAGCTGATGACTAGACATTAGCGCCTGCTTTTTTTTTATCTAATACGTGCGATGTATTCATGTTGAAATTTCAGACATGGCCTTTATTGACAATTGTATTGTAAAGCAGATTATAGTCCACTTTCTTAGTCATGATATATGTCTATTGACTTTTTTTCTCTTGTTGAAAACGCTCGACCTAACTATAGTTGAATCATCATCAAAACCAACATACAAGAAAATCTATCTTGAGAGTAAGTTAAACGGTCGATTCATGTTCTCTAGCTTGTTTTTTAGTTATTGTGATTTATTTTTAGTCAATTTTGCTTTCTTCTTTCTAATGCTCTTTTCCGTACCTTATTCAATGAATGCACAAATTAAACTCAGTTTTCGAACTATACATTTAATCTTTTATAGGTGTAAATCCATCTCTTCCTTATATTTTCTTCATTAATACACACAAGATTAGCACAGTGACGCATTATTACAGAATCCTCTAATAGTGGTATATTTTAATAATAATAATAAATCAAGTGAATCTCAATCTCGGAAAATCATACTAACATCTTCTAACGGAAATTGTTAATACAAGAAAACACATTACAAAAATTAGTTTTACATTTAAACTTTTTCTTTTTTTTTACATTAGAGATCATTTTTTAACAGAATAGTTTTTGTTATAGAATGGATCAGTTGAGACAAGTAAGCTTAATTGCTTGAACATATTTGTGTTTTTTGGTTTTATGAATGGGTTCAAATGGAGAAAACGATGTAAGAATTACTTGTAGAGACCAATCAGTGAATAAATTCAATCTCAGTGAATTTTGGCCGAAGACAGTAACTAGTTGTATTTTTCATGATAAAAACAATCTGAATGGAACTTTTGCATTGTTTATAACAATTGTATAACTTTGCTTTGATTATGATAGTACTGTAACTAGCCTTAGTACAGTAGTTTATTAGCTGAAATATACTAAAATTCATCATGTAATCAACCATAGTAAATCTCCCTTCCTTTCGCTATTAACTCTTTTGCACTCATGCTCTCAAATATATCATTATTATGTAGCATAATGACTTGTTTGTTTGTTTGTATCATTTTGGTTAATTATAAACTCTACTATTAAGTTTGACATATTTATACGTGATTGGCAACCCAAACTCACAAACCCTTTTATAAAAATAGAGGAAAAGTGAAAGCACAACCGAGTGTTTATTTAAAATATCTAAAACTAAAAATATGCTTTGGTATTCTTTTCCCTTTATCTTTTCTCAAAAAAAAAAAAAGAAAACAAAAGGTTTGAAAAAAAAAATTAAGGTCATGTTTTTAAGCCCAACCAAAAATTAAAGCGTTCCTCTTTTAATAAGGATTGAAGGGTTACAATAGTAACAAAACATTTCAAAAATAGCTTTTGTTGTACCAAAAAAAATTTTTTCAAAGAGAACCGGATCCCGAAACAAATAAACAATAACTTTGTGAAAGTTATAATGATTTAATATAAAATTGTGTGACGCTTTATAAAGAATATAAAACAAAGAAAGCTCGTTTGATCCAAAAGTTCTAATACCACAAAATAAAACTGTATTCGTACTGTGAACGGACCATGTTAGTTATTTAATGCGATTTGGAGCGGAACATAAAGACTGTGTTCTTTCAAGGAACATACTGAAAGAGGATTAGAATTAATTGATAATAAGCAAGTTTCAATCAATTTGTTTCTGCATGCTTTACACAAATACAAAAAAAGGTTAATATCCCTCTTTTACGCCATTTTTTCCCCTTCTCTTTTTCTTTTTGTTATTGTTTTTTTCTTATTCTATCTTTTTTATATCTTCTTTTAGTTTCCTTAAAGCTTTACCTCATTGCCTTATATCATGCTCTATCCTTATTATGATTATCTAAAACAGTTATGTCGCTCTCTGGTTTTAGCGGATGAGAAGCTAAATCGTGACCGTCGTAGACTTCGTTTACATAAAGAGTTGATGCTCTATCAGTAAGTACCAGTTCTCATACGTCCTATACTACAAATGCAATTAATTCGTTAAATGGTCTATAGGATTAAAGTAAGAGCTAGTCTTGAAATCAATAGACTATTCCCACTGAATAGGGTGGCTGATGTCTATAAGGCTCAAAAGGACATTCGAAAGTCCGAATTGAAGCCAGGCACGAGGAAACGAAAGAGGGAAGAAGAAGACGAAGGCGCTACTGCTAGTGAGAAACGCGCCAAGAGGGCCAAGTTTACCAATAAATTTTGTTCAAAAGAAGAAATAGCAAAGAAAAGAAAGTGTGACAATGATGAAGGCGATTTAAGCCCAAGGTGTGTGAAGAGAATGAAGCCTGGTCATGCTCAAGCAGTTTAGAGCTCAAGTTGTTGAGGAGAAAGCGTGATGATAACATCATGAGCGAAGACTGTACTTTTACAGGATTTGCAAAGAAAAGAAAGTCATCAAGAGGATCTGAGTCTGCTTTAGTACTGCTCCAATTCATGGCAAGAAACCATCAAGCTCTGGTGATGAATTACACTGCTATGGTTGGTATTTGCCAGTAATATGGTCTATAATCTTTCTAAAAGTTTTCATTCTGCTATAGCTACTTTATACATCCATTTGATTATAAGAGAGTTAAATTAACACAGAGCTATGTAGATTTCTAGCTTGCCCTGCCCATTTACGGTAGTATTTTGCCCATGGTCATTTGTTTTACCTATGGATCAAATCACAAATCTTTATTCTTATGGCTTAATAAGATTAAGATAAAGGAATAAAGTCTGGACAAAACAATGTTCTCTGCCTCTTTCAAATGCGGTACTGCCTATATTGGAAACAATCTAGTAAAAAAATCAGGGTTTCAAAGTATTTACTATACGACAAGTCAAGATGCTGTCTCTAATCCTCTCCAAAGAGTATATCTATATAAGAAAGCATGATTCTACTTTATGTATATCCTTCAAGATTGATGGCTTGATATCTGGTTTTTCAATTACTAAATGTTTGCCATGATAATTTATGAAAACTATATTTTTTATAATATTTTAAAGAATCAATAAAGAATCCTACTGCCTCCTATTTTGATAACAACTGAAAATCTATCAAGATGTGAAAAAAATTATTCCGAATACAAAATGCTTAGTATGCTAGAATTGTATTAAACATGAGTTTAGTATCGTTCTTATTACTTTACTCTTTTGTATAGTTGGTTGTTGTCTATGTTATTTATAAGTCTAAACTGCATGCTGTACTCATCAATGATACCTATTAATGAAATCAACTGTAGTGTGCTTCTCGTACATCATTATTACCAATTTGAGCCCTTGTGAATGGCTTAATCGACAGAATATCCAATAATTACAAATATGACAACACTAATTATTCCAAATTATTGTTTCACTATGTTTATAGCTTAATTAAGTTGTTATCTTAGCAATAAAGTACAAAATAATTTAAATCACATATATACTCCAATTATAGCTATTGCTCTTTTGATACAATTTAACTACAGGAATTAATAGCATTGTAAATTTCATTATATCTACTGTGAAGCTTTAATGATAACTGATACTTACAATTATTGTTTTGACTATCATGGTATGCTATATTAATTTCTCTGTCTACATGTAATGTTTGTAGGGTGGTTATATTTAAAAGCAACCATGGTGAAGACGTATGGGCTGGGCTGGGATCACTATGCTTACTATCAGATACAGTTCGCACTGGAAGATGGTGTTGAGTGATTATAGTCAATGAGATTGGAGATAGGTAACCAGCGTTAGAATAGATCAAGAGTGACAGGAAGGACTAGATAAGCCAAGATAAAAAAATTTACTTACAATGTAGAACTAATATTTATTAAATAAACTGTTAAAGGATATTTATACAAAAAATGAAGAATGTTTCTATATTACTATGAATATGTCATTACATTACATTGCTTGTTTTTATATCCAGAATTTCCATAGAATGCTTCTTAGTCACTCTATAGCTTAAATGAATTATTAAAATAGCAAGGTAATCTTCAGTCAGTTCAAAAAAAAGTAAAGCTGCAAACTATAGCTATTTAAAATTAGTTAACTATTCCTTATTGTTATTGATCCCTATTTTTCTATTCCATCCTCCTACATAAATACACTTTTTTGTATTTTTATTAAATTTAATCTGTTGCAATGCGTAGCAAAATAATGGAGCAATACAAAGCTACTAGGATAGAAAGTATTGAATAGGGAAGATTAATTCTTGTTGAATAAGGAATGTGATATGTCATGTAGGTACTATTCTAAAGAATACGGCAAAATTACGCCTTATATTAAAAATGATCTTTTTATATTTTTTAGATATCTTGATGAAGATAGGATCTCAAATATATTATTTAAAAGTAAATAATACATTATGAGTTAGTATATCTTGAATTAATTTAAGCTTTTCTTTTTGAAAAAGAAATATTAAAATAGGAGATTACTATGTCTAACGTAACACAATTTTTATGCAAACAGTCTTTCACTTTTCAGTCCGCAATCTTTGTAAAAATAATATTACTTACATTTCCTTCCTCTGACCTCTATAGCTTATGGTAAAATGAACAATGTAACTACAAATACCGTAATCTCTATTACCAACAATCTCTAGGCTCAAAATTAGTCGTGCAAATAGCGATTGGACCTTATGTTTTGCTGAATTTGTATATGCGGAGTTAACCGTGGCATTTTGTTAAAAAAAAAAAACATTGACCTACTACTTGCCATTCTTTGTTAAAATATCTTTGTTTTGTTGAAGGTTAATACAAAAGAGAAAAATAAGATGCTTTTGTTATTTCTTTTGTGTGAGAAAAGCAAAAGAATACATAATGTCTATAACATGGTAAGTTTTGAAGGTAACATACGTTTGTCTCCCAGATCAGGAACATAATAAATCTTTTTTATAATACCTTTTAAGCTTTTTTTTAATTAGGACAGCATTTTATATGAAGAGGGAAAAAGCAGTTTAAAATTCATTTACTATTTAATTTCGCATGTGTAATTGTAAAGGTATGAAAAAGAGGATTATAAGTAAACAAACCAAAGTGACTAATATAATTTGAGATTAAGAACTGCAAAGTATAAAAACTATTCCTTTTTTTATTTTTGTTCATATTATATCAATATAAATGGAAAATAAAATATATACTTATACATATATTGCCCTCTAATTAGCTGAACTGAGTATGCAAAAATGGCAAAGCCAACGAACATAAAATTCTTCTTCTGTTGGTAGATTTGCGCATAGGATGTAAATTAATATTTTTTTTTATATTAATTCCCTCATTAGAACAGTCCTTCGCTGGCTGCAAGGCGTTTCTCTTTCCCCACAGGATTGTTTCTTTACGCGAATCACTAAATAAAAGGAAGTATGTATAATATTTCCATTTAGTTATTCCTGGACAATGTGTTTCTTTTAAATGAAATACGGCTAAGCGTATCATAAAGGTATGCTGACCTACAAAATATATTCTTTTTAAATAAAACCTTTTTTATTATCATAATAACAATTTCTTTTTGTTATATTGCCTTAAATGCATTCTTTTTCTTAATAAGTTACAAGCTTATTTAAAGCCTTTATGGTTTTGTACGCCTTTTTTTTTTGCCTTTCTTGTACTTTTAATTGCAATTTCACTTTATGGAGAGTTCTCATTTCTTCTATCCATATTTTAAATATGTAATTTGAAGAGTGTAAGAAATGAAAACTGTTTCAAGAGGAAACAGTATAAGGAGAAAAGCAAGGAAGGAACAAAAAAGAAACAAAGGGGTCATAGGTTCATCCCAACTTTTACTATAATACTTTATGCTGTTTATTGCTGATGCAATTTTATTTTATCTTTTCCTTTAAAAAAGCATCTTTAACTTCACAAACATCAAGTTATAGTGTTCTTGCAAAATCTCAGATTAAACAACATGATTGTAAATTCAAATGTTAATAACAAAAAGAAGAAAACCATACAATTACAAAGCCTGGAACAATATTAAACCGATTTTATGAATGCTTGAATGTTAGTAAGAGTATTTTTCGCAGACATAAAAGGAGTATGAAGCATGTAAAGATCTTGGAGTCTTAGTCAAGTTAGACTTGAATCATTATCCATCATATGTAATGATTTATTTAAAGATCGTATAGAACCAGCCTATTCTTATCCTAAGGAACAATTTTGTCAATATTGTAAATCACATAATAATTCCTTCACCACTCTTGAAAGCTACACCAGTATAGAAAAGTAGAGATGTTATTTCAAAATTTATACCCGATATATCCATGAAACAAGAAGTTATATGACTATTAGATTGTCTGCATAAGCCAACAGGAAATATTATGAATTTATATATTTATAGGGAGCTTGTTAGCATATTTTGTTTGTAATTCGGTTATATGAGTAGTGGAAGGAGTTCATGGACAATAAGCTGCTGTTATTTGCCTCATTTGTAATAATATAGAGATTTTGTAAATAAGAGTTACTTATGTACAGGTATGGCCTGTACACCAATATTATAAATTAAAACAAGTAGGTCTAAAGATTGTGCTCCATTTGTAACAGCACTAAACATACATATTCTAATAAAGTAAAAGATTCCGAACACACAGAGACAAATGACGCATTAGTACAATCAATTCAAGTAAATCTTTTGTTGCTCAAAATAATAAAAAGGTATCTGTTCCCAGTTCCTCTTTTATATGATATAGTATTTGTAAGAGGATACAGAATCTTAAAATGACATTGTTTTAGTCTTTACTTTTAGTTGTCAGTACCATCGAAGTTGACTATGGCCGCTTTTATTAAATCATCGCAAGGTTCAGATAGTATGTGTTTTGAGTCTGGCAAAGGACTTGGGAAATATCGCAACGCAACAAAGCACTTTATAATCAGGTAGCTGTTTCTGCGTCAGCTTACTTTGTTTCAAACTGTAACGTTCACATTTCTTCTTTTCAAATTCTAATTTCTGAATAGAGTCTATTACTTCTTGATCAATCCCAAATCTATATTTATCATGTAGATTACTAGTGTTTTTTTCTTTTGGTTTCATATCGGCTATATACGAAAAAGGAAATAAAAATGATAAATAATGCTCGCTTTAAGTACTTTTAGAAGAGAATTCCATGTTTTAATTTGATGACCCATATGGCCACAATTTGATAGTTATTACGTATACTGCTCTTGATGTATAGTATGACTGAGAAAATTTGTTCTTGATTATTTATTTCTAAATACATAGCTCTTGCCGTAGGAGCCCATACTCAAATCCGGCCATCATCACTATCAGCAGCGGCTTTATAGATATCAGCAGAGATAATCGCATTCAAGCATCTTACTAGTTAGAGCCCATGCCTAGCTTATTGAGTCCTTCTTTATTCGTTGCATAAATTGAAGATGCCTATACCGTAGCTCATACCGGATAGAGGACCGCTAGGGCAAATGTACCACTGATGGCGGTAAGGACTAATTTTGGACAAAGAAGCGGGTAAGTAGATCATATTGCTATTCTGTATTTAATTAGATGATCATCTGCTCAAGCAAAAGATAGTTTGGATAAGAGGTATCGAATACAAGCGATTGAATAACCAAGATATGTCCAACCTATTTACTTTCATATTATACGGTGAAAGTTGAGCAGGTGTTTTTGGAGAGAGAGAATCATATGATTTCTTCCTACTGTCCTGATATAATACCGATAAAAAAAAACAGGCAAATAAAATGATCTATCATGTATATAAAGGAAGGAGGATATGTTTCATTCATGGGGACGGTGTATATGTGGTTCATTCGGCCTTTGAATGATCAGAACACGTCATTGAAGAAAAATGTTCTCTTTCTCTTTCTTTTCTTTCCCTTTAAACATTTATAAAATCTATGTCAGGAGAAAGTTATATTGGTTCAAAGATTTCGGTACGTTTTCTCGGTTTAGAATAAACAAATACTGATGGTTTCTTACAACAGCTTATAAGTTTAAGCGACATTCGTTATGTTGGTATTCTTCATAGTATTAATGCACAGGACTCGACTGTTGGATTAAAACAAGGTAAATTAAAAAAAAGTTTTCTGTAAAAAAGATGTATACTAAGCAGTATAAAAGTCCGTTCTTTTGGTACTGAAGGTCGTAAAGGAAAGATGGAAGAAGAAATCCCACCTTCCGAGAATGTATTTGATTACGTTGTTTTCCGAGGTTCAGATATAAAAGACCTTCAGGTTTTTGAAGCCCCTCCAAAGCCCACTCCACCTCCCCCACAGAGCCTTCCTCAAGACCCTGCTATTATGGTAAGTCTAAAAAAAACAGAGAGCGGATAAGTGTCTTATACTTGTGTACAGAGCATGAGCGGATATCCTCCTCCTCCTCCCTATATGGGTGGTAGTATGTATATGCAGCCTCCTCCTCAGCAGCAGCAACTTCCTCCTCAGCAGCCACCATTTCAACCTCCTCCTTCTGCTGTTCACCAAGAACACTTGCGTCAACAACAACAGCAGATGCAGCACCTACAACAACAAAAGCAGCAACAAAAGCAACAACAAAAGCAGCAGCAACAACAACAACAACAACAACAACAACAACAGCAGCAGCAGCAGCAGCAGCAGCAGCAGCAATCTCAGCCTCATCAAATGCCAAAGCAACCTCAAAAAAAGCACTTGCAACAGCAACCTCAACAACAACCTCAGCAGCAACAGCAGCAACCTGACCAAACCCAATGGAAACCCACGTACACGGAATCCAATGAAATTGAAAAAGATACTATGTGGGATGAGTTAAAAGCTGAATTAGAAGAAGCCGATGCTGCACAACCCACCATCAATGAAGCTACCATTGAGGAATTAGCAAAGAAAGTGAGTGAGCTGAACCCGATCGAGCCAAAGGATGAACAGCAACGTAACCATCGTCGTCATGATCATCATCGCGGCAATAAGCGTCAACCCAAAAAGAATGACTTCAATGTTCCTGCTTCAGAATTTGACTTTGAAGCTTCTAATGCAAAATTTGATAAAAGTGAAATCAAAGAGACTGATGATTTAGAAGAAGTATTGGAAGCTACTTCCCCTGATGGTTTTTATAATAAGGTAAACAAAGAAAGAGAGAATGGATGAAGAGAGCTCATGTGCTATAATAGAACTCTAGCTTTTTTGATAATATCTCGTGTGAATCAAAAGAACGTATTGAACAACGTGAAACGTGAGTTTTTTTTTTTTTTTTTTTTTTTTTGCTATAAACTTATTTAATATCACATTAGTGAACCTCGTCGTAATCGTTTCCAAGAAGAACGTAAACTGAACATGGAAACATTTGGACAAGCAACTGCTGATCAATCAAGATATCGTCATAATTATCATCGTGGTCGTGGAGGCAATTATCGTGGACGTGGAGGAGGATATTATCGTGGTAATAATCGTAATAACAACAGTGGTTATAATAGACAAAGCAACGCTTAAGGAGAAGGTCGTTTATATTTTTTTTTGTGTGAATAAATTAAAAGCGATTATGTAACTCGTAAACAGCTAAAGAGGCTTTTTGTGTTGAGACGTTCCTGAAAAAGGAGAGGTTTTAATGCGGACTTTTAACTACTATCATATTCTTAAAGTCTTATTTTATTAATAATAAAATCATTAAATGGCACTTATATACATAATTCCCCTCTTTTCCTCTTTCTTATATTTCATAATCTAGTAAGCGGTAGATAGTTCATCTTCTTTTTCGGTATTTTGTTCATAATTATTAAAAGACAACTGTGATCGATTGAGGTGCATAGGATTAGATTGATATTTAAAGATGGGCTGCTGATTGAATGAATGGGCAATATTTTGAAAAGTATGCTTACTGGTAGAGCCAATGGTGACTACAGTAGAATTATTTTCATAATTATTTTCTTTTGATAGATGGTGGTGATTGTAGTCCCTGGGCAACACCATGGACGCTTGTTCTTGACTGGAATCATAGGTTGGGCTGTGATTTACCGCTAGAGGATGATCGACCCGAGTACTGGTTACGGAAAAAGAAGGATGCGCCTGAGGGTTGTTGAGGGTCATGTTTTTCAAATACAGCTGCTGCTTTCGTAGCATGTCCTCAAGATACCAAGCCGTCGGTTGATGAGCGAGATCAAGATCATGCGTGGTGTCCGAGAGCCTGTAGAGCTGTGCTTTATCACTTTTAGAAGCCGATTGGATCAGTGGTGTATAGTCTTGGTCGATTGCTTGAGGTGTCATGTCAACGAGGTGATCTGGAAGATGAGATGAATTGATACCCAGTTGAGCAGCCAATGATTCCACGTTGTGTTCTAATTCATCAATATCTTGGCTGATGGCTAAAACTGATTTTGTGTGCTGTTCGCTATTGAACGTCAAGGGCATGGCGATGGAGCATATTGGAGAAGACGTTGAATGAGATGTTTTGTTGCATTTATCACTGATTGTATCCGTCGATATCTTGTAGTTTTGTTCATAATCTCTCGTTTGAGATGAGTGAATCGCGTCTGCCGAATGATCATTTGAAAAGACGATGGTAAGAAACTGCAGGATCTTTGAAATGACTTGCTCATGTCTTTGATGCTTTTCTCTTGCTGCCAATGTCTCTTTCCAGATGAGCTCATTGTCTCTGCGTAAGTTACTTAGGTCTGCTGTAATATTATTTTGATGCTTCTTGATCGAGGTAATTTCTTTTAGCAAGGTACCCAAGTTTACCTTTTCTCCATCGGTCTCATCCCGGTCACGATTTCTTTTACGTGTTACGAGCACTAAGAGATCAGATCGATTTTGTTGAAAATGCGGATTACTGAATTCCCATATCTCACTTGGATTGACATCTTGCCTGATGTGTGGCATCTTGTGAAAATCATACATGTTGAGCTGACGAACAAAGGAAGCAAACGTGTTGTGCTTGTAAAATCTAGGTAAAACTAACTTTGCAAACTCTTCATGATTTTCCACTATGTCATATTAGTTTTCTGTCTCTATTATCTCTCTATTCTTTACCCAAAAATGAATTTCCTTCTTTTGACCATCGAATGAGTCTATCTGTCGTTGGATCGTTCACCATGCTAATTATAAAATAAGTAACTGAAATTAAATTTGTTTTTACAAAAAAGGAAAATAAATAAAGCCATTTTGAAATGTTTTCCCCCATTGTTCTATTTCCTTCTTTTCAATTTTTTTTTTTTTTTTTTTTTTTTCATTTAAATCCTCTCTCACACACACGTCACTCTTTCCATTGATGGTTACATACTTGAATAGTTTATGCAAGAAGGCAGGTACACTACGCTGAGAAGGTAATTTATGTGGTGTGGTATTCAATATGGCTGAAGAAAGCTTTGGTATTGATTCTTCTATTCTTTGTTTCTTTACAGCGTCAGAAGGTCCTAAAGTTATAGTGTCAAAAGGCGCTGCTGATTGTCGTTTCCTTGTCATATGATGAGTCAATGATTGAAAAGGAAGCATCTATTCATAAACATTGTTCAATAAAAGAATACAGGATGAGAACATTGAGAGAGTAGAGATGCAAGAAAATGATTACCATTTTTTATATAAAAAAAAGTCTGTTTTTTCCTTTGATGTAAAAATGCGAAAAGAGTTGAAAAATTTAGATTTTATCAAAAAGAGAACATTAGAAGAAAAAAAAAAAAAAAAAAAAGATGTTTTTATGCCTTTCTTATTCACTGTTCCAGGGGAACTAGTGTTTGTATCACTCTGGATCGGACGAACGGATCGATTTTTCATTAGCAAATTATCGATGTTTGCCTATTGTCATTCCATCCTCATCTGCAGTCCTTTTTTTTTTTTTCTTCCGTGATGTTCTATGACATTCTATAAGGTGGCTCCCACCTCAATTTGGTAAAATTTAAACTAAAAACCATTTCGAGAAAACTAATAAATTTCACAAAGAACGCTCATCTCTAACGCCTAATTTAAATTATCAAGTGTCTCATCTTAAAAAAAAGAAAGCCAGGATAATTTATCAAATCAGGACTCCAAGTGATAATAATGTTTTTTTTTGAGGAACAAATTAATATAATGTATCCCACTTTAGAATCATTAATGAAACATGGTCAATCAAATAATAAAAACACGATGAGTGAAATTATAAAAGGAGAAAGAATCTAGGGCGTTGATCAAAAGAGGATTCAACCTGACACTGTAGATCACCTGGAACTTTTAAAGTGAAAACTAGAGAGAAAGAGGAAGTGATGCTATCCACAGGATGTTATGACAGAAGAATATGATAGCAGTTGGATGAACCAGGTCGCTGTTGGTTGACAACATACGATGCTATCCTAGCAACGTGATCCAGAACCCAGAATATGGCACAAAAAGATCGTCTGCAGTTGTGTTTACTTTAAAAGACGAGAGGATTTATCTAGAATAATCCTTTTGATTAACAATTGAAATATTTTCCTTTTAGGGGAAATATATTATCTCAGTAAGAGTCTTTCATGAAAAAAAGTAAACGCACGTCACTGAATAAAAAATTAAAACGATTACAAAAGAGGATGCTCATTCTGTACGTCCCCCCAAAAAAGTCATAAATCTTGTACTTTTTTTATAAATAGACTGAACACACATTACTAAAAACAGAATAATTGAGATCAAATTCAAGATCTTCCCCCACCCCATGAGTGAAATCGAGATATGGATCGTATTTAGCAAAAAAGGGAGGTCACATCTATGTTTTGCTTCAAAGTCCTCATTTCTATACGAATAGGAGAATATCAACACGTTTTCAGTCACAGGAGGTCATTTCTTCTCCTAACAAATTCAGCCCTGATGAGGATCGATTTCATCATTCAAGTCCTCACTTTTTTTTTTAAAAAAAAAAAAAAAAAAAAAGCTTTATAATTTTGATTTTTCTAATTCTTGCTGACGTTTTTTAGCGAGCATCAAGGCAGCTCCGGCTCTAGAATCAGTCGATCTACCCAATTGATCTGATATCCACTGGCCTGTTTCGATCAAGCGATCCAAATCAACATTAGTCTTGTATCCCAGACCGTGTAACATGTAGACCACGTCTTCGGTTGCCACATTTCCCTTGGCGCCAGGAGCAAACGGACATCCTCCTAGACCTGCGACAGAACTATCGACCACTCGAATACCGTATTCTAAGGCCTTCAAGATATTGGCCAGTGCTTGACCATAGGTATCATGGCAGTGAACAGCAAGAGCATCAGCAGGTACCACTTCAAGTACATGTTCTAGCAAGGTACCCATGGATCCAGCCGTGCCTACACCAATCGTATCACCCAAGCTGATCTCATAACAGCCCGCCTCATAGAGTTCTCTTGCCATCGCTGCCACCTTTTTCGGATTCACGTGTCCTTCATAAGGACAGCCCAAGACACAAGATAGGTAGCTAAGAGATGTCAGCAAACGAATCGAAACCCAGATTCCAATTTACCCTCTCACTTTTAAGTTTTGTTCCAAGGCCTTCTTGGTGATCTGTTTGGCTCGAATGAGGGATTCTTCTGTTGAACAATTTGTGTTTTTTCGATTGAAGGTCTCTGTGACCGCAGCAAATAAAGCCACTTCCTTGGCTCCTGCCTCTAGGGCACTTTCGAGCCCTTTCAAGTTGGGCGTCAGTACCGGATAGTGAACGCCTGGCTTTTTCTGAATGGACGTAAAGACCTCTTTGTTATCTCCCATCTAACGTATCTGACGCGTCAGTCTCGACAGATGATCTCCCCTGCGCGCCTTACCTGAGGTACCCACTTGGGACTCACAAAACTAGTGACTTCAACCACCGGCAATCCATCCCGGGCAAGTCGTTCGATCAGCTCAATCTTGACGGACGCCGGCACAAGTTTCTTTTCGTTCTGCAGGCCGTCTCTGGGTCCGACCTCAACAATTTTTACAAACCCTCGGTGGCTATAACTCCGTTTGGCAACCGTTGAAAACTGTAGATGGTTAATAGCTGCTGCATCGATCCTGTGGTCCTTTTACCATGTTTCGGTATAAACCACTGGCATAAGCTCTTGACATGGACTGCATCCTGTTTTTTAAAATAAAGAAAAGAAAAAGATTCAAATTCACACACACACAATGCGTTTTATCCAGTAAAAAGTCTCACGGTCATGTGATTGATTTATTCTCACTGCAGACCAACCGTTAAACCGACGAGCAAGCCGATCAAGAGTAAACTAAACAAGCTCAAGAGACAATTCAAGAGTTGAAAGGTCAAGACGAGGGTTGTATCGGTTGGACATGAAAAATAGCGCCATGCGCCATACCACCAAAAAGGAAAAAGAAAAAAACCAAAGAGAAACAAGGCGAGGTCAAGGTGTAGATCGAGCGGCTTGACATCGTTGGACGCGCTCTGTCCGATCGAGCCTGCTTCTAGACTGTTTTGTGAGGCGAGTTCGACCTTTTCGTCCATCAGACCGGCCTCTGGCTGGGGTGGATCGACATCCTGGTGTTGCTCGATTGCTGAGAATCGTTTTTGGTCGTGTGTTCCTGGGCTGACAGGGGATGTGTGCTGATTTGAGGGAGGATTGAGGTGAGTGGTGGGGCTCAGGAGAATGTCATCCGCACTCCCAGTGTTGTGTGTAAAGTAGTAGGGACACAAGGACCAAGTGTCACTCAAGTCGATTGTGTTGGTTCTCTTCATTCAAACGATAAAAAAGAAAAAAGAAAAAAGATGAAGCTGTGAAAGGGGAGGATGGCTGAATGTGTAGTCAAGTTGACAACAATTCAACGCATCATAAAGAACACGACATTGAACAAGGATCGTGATTTATTCAATTTAATTAGCAAAAGCAGGTATACCCGTGATAGCTTTACCAAGGATCAAGGCATGCACATCATGTGTACCTTCATATGTATTCACCGCCTCAAGGTTAGCAGCATGGCGAATGACATGATATTCATCCGAGATGCCATTACCACCCAACATATCACGACACTCTCTAGCAATCTGAAGGGCCTTTCCACATGAATTTCTCTTGATCATCGAAATCATCTCGATCGCCAACTCATTCTCATCCTTCAAACGACCCACTTGAACACAAGCCTGTAAGCCGAGAGCGATCTCTGTGTTGGCATCTGCCAATTTCTTTTGAATGAGCTGATTTGCAGCCAAAGGTCTACCAAACTGTTTACGATCCAAGGTATACGTACGAGCCTGTTCCAGACAAGCCTCAGCGGCACCAAGAGCACCCCAGGCAATACCATAACGAGCATTATTCAAGCAACCAAAGGGTCCACCCAGCCCTTTGGCATTCGGTAACATGTTCTCGACCGGGACCTCGACCTGATCCATCATGATCATACCCGTCACTGAGGCTCTCAAAGAGAACTTGCCCTGAATGACCGGGGTCTCTAGACCAGCCATGCCTCGCTCGAGCAAGAAGCCTCGGATCGCTCCTCCCTCGTCCAGGTTCTTGGCCCAGACGAGCATCACGTCGGCAATGGGTGAGTTGGTAATCCAAGTTTTGGAACCATTCAAGACATAGTGTCCATTGACCTTTTTGGCTGTTGTTTCCATACTGCTAGGATCCGATCCATGATTGGGTTCAGTTAGACCAAAGCAACCTACTTTTTCACCCTTGGCTATTCAAATGGTTCATATCTCTCTCTCTATTCTGACATCTTTAGTGATTCATTACCTAAAAGAGGAAGGAATCTTTCCTTTTGTTCATCAGAACCATAGGCATTGATAGGATGCATCACCAAAGAGGATTGAACAGACATGGCAGATCGATAGCCTGAATCCACTCTTTAAGAAAAAATCAATTTTTTTTTTCTCACGCTACTTTATCCTTCTTACCTTTCCACTTCTCTCGCTGTCAAACCATAAGCAACTGAAGATACACCCGCACATCCATAGCCCTCAATAGTGGATCCTAAAAATCCAAGTTCTCCCATCTCATTCATGATTTCCCTATCAAATTCTACTCCCCCCCAACGATGATTTAGCTTTTTTTGAGAGCAGACCTTGTTTCACTAAAACTTACTTTCGTGACGATAGGCTTGAATGACCCTTGGTAAAAGACGTTCTTGACAATAACTTTTGGCTGCATCACGAATAGAGACTTCATCTTCTGTTAATAATTTTTCAAGGTTTAAAGGATCCTCCCAATTGTATTTAACAAACGTAGGTTTTGTTGCAAGTGCTCGAGTCAAGAAGGGTCGGTGAGAAATAATTCGACAAAGGGATTGCATCAAAGGAAAAAGAAAAAGTATAAAAAAAAGAAAGAAAAGAGAGAACGCTTCATCTTTTTATTTGCATATTTTGTTTATTTTTCTCACCACTGACTAAAAAAAAAAAAAAAAAAAAAAAAAAAAACGGTGTAACTTTTACCCACTGGATCGTCAAGGTGTGTGGGATAAAAAAAAAAAACTTTTCTGTAGGGCCTCAACACCTTCCTCCTCCTTAAAGAAGATGATTCATCGGGAAATCTCTTTCCCTCTGTTCATGTCATTTTTAATCAGACCTTGGTTCTTTCTGTGCACAAGTCGACTTTTGAGCTGGCCAAAGTAGAACTCTCTCTCTCACACTTTACGCGTATCCTTCAGCCCAGTCTTGTCACTCTCTGTAAGCACATTACGTTTTACGCGTTAGATCCTTCATGCTCAAGCATATCAATCCAAGTTATTTATCAATCGATCGCCTTGTTTCTTGGTGATCCTACTCTAAAGTTCAATCATCCCAAGGCTCTTTTTCATCCAACACAACCTCTTTACGTTCCATCTGGTACAGGCCTTCTGACAACGGCAGTGTAGCCTCTCTGTCGAATGGACCGAATTCAATAAAAAACGTTCAAATTCATTAAATCGTGCTAATGTCTCATCCACTTGTTTCAAAAAGGTGTATCCAAAGAAGAGAACCTAGCCAGTGAATACATGTCCCAACGAGATCCACAGCCATCCGATCCATTCCCCCTATCTTTAAAAACTCTCTTCATGTTGATCTGGACAGTCATTCGCGACAAGACCGAATGGAACACGCTCGGTTCGGTTGGTTTCAAGTTAAAAAGGAATTTTCATCACCCATGACCGGCAAATGATTTCTTATTCTCAGTGTTATCGTTGTACTGTTTAAAGGAAACCAAGAACGGAATCGGTGGTCGATGGATATTGTGTTGTAAATGAAACAAGAAGAGGATAGCTATCGAAGCTTGGCTCATGTTTTATAAAAGAAAGTCCAGATGATTGTCTTGTGGGTTTCTTTTGCTTGTTCAAGTAAGCTTTTTTTTTCATGAAAACAGTAAGCTCAAACAATCCATGTGTATTGACAAAAAAAGATGTAATAAAAAAAGTATTTATGAAAAGGAATTGAATTTGTCAATTAAATAGAATTGTGACTTTTTTTTATTTTTTCATCTTTTTCATCATTTTTTTCTTTCCTTTTTTAAAGAAAAATGAAAGTTTATGATCTTTTATATTATTTGTCAATGATTTTATTCATTTCTATTTTATTTAAACTTCAAAGGCTATTTAAAGCAAGGAAAAAATTAAGTAAAAACTTGCGAGCACAACTTGAATAAGAAGGTATTTAATCTGTGATGGACCGATTTAACTTTAACCAACTAAAATAGGATAAAGAAAATTCAATAAAGCAGATGGTAAAACTAACCAAAATACGTCTTGTTGGTTTCGGTGTTAAAAGGATAATAGCGATTGACATGAAAACTGTTTTCTCTATTTCCTGTTGTCTGTGGTGTGTAACATTCACCCATCGCTTCCAAACCAAGATAAATAAACAACCTCATCCTCCTTTATCTTTCTCCTTTCTTTTAACCCCCTTTCTTTTTATATTCACATGAAAGAGATAATAACCAGATTGAATGATCCATCATGAAAAGCCTATATGATTCAGTTGTGTCTTTTGGTTGTGTGATGGAATACGATGGGTTCATAAACATGTTTGGGTCACGAGATGAGTCTAGAAAATCGTGAAAAGGAATAGATTGAGTAATAAGCAAGCTTTGTGTTCACACGATCATTTTAGATGCAGATTGTCAATTGAATAATACCAGAGCAGTGAAGAATAAAACGTTTTATCAATTCGAAATAATAATAAAAGAAGGAGGTGAATGCTTTATATTCTTTGTTTTCTTAAATACTGTTTTCTACCCCTTTTTTCTTTTTTGTATGAACAAGACATTAAAACTATTTCCTTTACACAGATCAATCACTGACAATAATCATAATTCATACAACGATCAACACCCTTCACCCTTTACTTGCTTCGTATCAAAATTATTAGGTAAGAACAATCATCAGAAAAATGATTTGATTAACACAGCCTTAAAGGATTAAAGAAAAAGGAAGAGGTAACAAGACATCCTCTGAAGCATACCAAATCACACTCAACCACCTCCCTCACCAAAGGCTCAGTCATCCTGACTTCATCGACTAAAGACAGCATCTTGCCACAAAAGACAACCATCCACTTTGCAGAACCCAAACCAGATCCCTCTCTAAAACAGACAGCCCATGATCCTCCCTTGAGCACAACCACAGCCGTCCTGGATAGCCAATGCTCAGCAGCACTGGATGCCCTGATTCATCTCACTTGCCGCCATGCTTCTTTTGTACCTGAATTTGATCTACCTCCGATCGTTTTACGAGGTCGTCCACAAGAGACATGTTCCGTGTTGACAGAAAGCATGGCTGAGATTGTAAGTTGTCTGCTTTGTTTTCTCTTTATTCATCCCAGTCGCGTCTAGATTCGACCGTATGTTCCAAAGAGGTTTCGTGTTGCTTCCGTTTGGAAGTTGTTGTACAGTCTGGATCAGCATGGTGCCAGCTTACAGACTTTATATTCCATGACAAGGGATTATGTTGGACCATGTGTGTGGATGATGAAGGATGAAGATGGACAGGTAATGGGCAAATGGTATGAATCACTCTCTTTTTTTTTCAACTTCAAAATAGATTTATGGTGCTTATTCAAGTCATACATTAGCATGTCAACATAATACATATTATGGAACAGGAGAGTGGTAAATCCAGAGGAGCCTTTAATTTTTTTTTTTCTTACTTGTCTATAGTTTCTTGTGGAAGTTGACATCAGAACATCAGCCTACGTTACCAAAGATCAAAGTGTTTCCTTGGACAGGTAAAAATGATTACATGATTTTATGCAACTCAGCTTTTATTGCAATGGGTGGAGGGTAAGTGATGAAGGATGGGTTGATAAAGTATTCATCCTGTGCTTTAGTGATGGTCAATTTGGTTTATGGTTAAAATCTGATATGGAAACAGGCTACAGTACACCCTGTCCTACGTTTGATAACGAATGTCTTTCATCCAAATCACAATTTCAGTGCATAGAGATGGAAGTGTGGGGTTTTAGTATTTAATGCAAGTTTCTGCTGTATAACACAATTCATTCAATTTATTGTCAAAAAAGAACCTTCTATTCTAAGCATGGATCACATTCAACCATGCCTAAAAAGTACCTTTGACCCAAGAGAAATCGCACGACTTTTTTTATCGGAAATTGAAATACACATTGTTCTCCCCCCTTTTTTTTTTTTTTTTTTTTTTTTTTTTTCTTTTGGTTTTGCCGGAGATATGCCTTTTATGATGACCGGGTGATTCAGCATGCACCTTTTGACTCATAATACTTGTTCATTTTTCTTGATGACTAAAAATAACACTTTACAGATCGGTCCTTTCAAAAGAGTGACAAAGCCCACAAAAGAAGATCCACGCTATTCCAAATAAACTTTCTTTGCATCCCAGAACCAGTGTGTGTGATCTTTTTTTCCTGTTCAATTCGAGGTTGCTTCAGATCAACCTCATTTGTTTTACGAAATTGAAAGTTTCCCCGCCTTTTTTTTTTATTCAATAATACACAATAACAATAGTAACTTTTTTTTTTTTGTTATAAAGTTCATTTGTTTATTTTTAGGTGATGAACAACACTTTTCCTGCGCAGGTTAAAAGCCTTGTACGCCTTCAGTGCTCATGTTCTTGACCTTGCCAGTGAGACAAAGTGTTCTCAATCGGTCCTAAAAGTGAGCACAGATCCTTTGATGGCATCTCTTTACGCGTGTTGTCTGACCGACCCGCGGAAACTTGGATTCGGGAAGCTTGGCATCCACACCAAGCGAATCACTGACTACGGCCAGCAGAGATGTTGACAGTATTCAATACAATGTCTGTCTGGAAATAGATCCTCTTGGTCACTTTATCCCTTCTGTACAGGCTCACTCTTTACTTTTGACAGCAGAACTCGTTGACTCTATCAGACATGTCTTTTTTTTGCAAAAAAGCACCCTGTCAACTTACTCCTCCTATTCTTTTGATAAGGGGGCGTGAAAGGAGGATGCGAGTAGACACAGCTGTCGTCTGCTGACAGTTTTTTCTCAACTCATGCCACGAATTGGGTGACTGAAAAGCTGCAAATCAGAAAGTGAAAGAGGATTGATTGGTCATACAGGAGGGTTTGAAATCCCGTAAATAGGCACTGGGAGCATTGTATCACCTACTGAAGATGACATAATGTTTCCAGACCTAAAACTGTGCCTTGTTTATTTACATTTTTTTTTGTATTACAACCATTTGACGTGGAAAGAAGAAAAAAAAAAAAAAGGGAATGTGTGTGTTTGCATGTAGAGTGAAGACATAGAAAGGGAAAGTGATGACGGGTATAAAATAGAAAAAGGAGGGGGGGCATATTATTTCATATAAATATCATAAATAGCTTAAGGTTAAAAATGCCATTTTGGCTTTTCAGTATCTTGTTTACGAGTATTGCTTAATCGAGAAGAAGATCTTGCTGGTACATTCGATCGACGTGTGTTTTTTATAGAAGGTGAAGTAGTGCGTTGTAGAGAGGGTGAAGAGGGACGCTGTAAGATGGGTGGAGAAGACTGTCGAGATGAATTCCTAGACATTTTTATACTCGTAGGCTTTGATGACCTTGTAGATGAGCTATCGGATGTACGTCTGGTAGGTCTTGTTTTCATTTCTGTTGGAGAAGAAGATAATCTGTACTCTTCTTCTTCTTCATAGTTTTGTATGACTCTTCTAGACTGTTTCGATTGTTCAATTAATGCAACATGGGCTTCTTCAATCAAATTATCCAAAGTTGATTTTATTCGTTGAAATGATTTCTCTGTTTCTGCTTCTTCTTGTTCATATATTGAAACTATCTAAACAATCATTTAATTTCACTTGACTTCTTTCTTTTATTTCCTTACCTCATCTTCATCTTCCACGTGTTTATCCGAAATAGGCGTCAGGGGTGCCTCACTACCACTAATAATTCGTTGTTATTCATAGCGCAGTAATAGTATATTAAACTCACATCCGTAATTTTTGTTCTAATTCTGTTATTTGTAGTGTCTGTTGTCTTAATTTAGTTTCAAGTGTTGCATTTAATAACAGTAATGTTTTGTTTTCTATTTCAAGATCAGCAATCTATCACAAGTCAATCAACAAGAAAACATTTTAGATTTCTTTTGTGTACCTTTCGATTGGCTCTTGCTTCATCTGACCATAGATCATTATTTTGACTTCCTTTATTAACAAACTCTCCTTTTCCATTAAAAATAGTACCATTTTTAATTTTGGCCACAATTTTTGTATCATCCTCATCTTCTTCATCTGTTAAACCATCTATGCTATCCAATTCATCATATTCATCAATATCATCCTCTACTTGATTCGCGTTATAATCTAGAAAAGGTGTAAAAAATGTAGATCTCGATAGACTTGAATTACTTCTGGGTCGTTGTAAGAATCGATGAGGATTGACACCTACTACCGAGGATGATTTGATGTTCTTATTATTTTGAAACAAGGATGCAGGGTTAAATAGAGTGTGTTTGTTGATTGAAAAAGTTGAAATGTTGGAAATGGTAGAGATTTCAGAAGGTGAAGATCCTGTTGAAGAAGAAGAATAGTCTTGTTGAAAAGTAGGTGAGGATGAAGGTCGTATAATATTTAAAGCCTTAGGTAGTGGCCTTTCTTTTGAAAACATAGAATAAAGAAAAAGAAAAAGTAAAAAAATAAAAAAATAAAAAAGCGTAATTAAAAGGTAATTTTTTCATGTCCTACGTCAAATTATATATAAAAAATTTATTTTTTTCTTTTTTCTCTATTGCCTCCACCCACTGCTCCTGCATTACTTGAAGAACGTTTCTATAATACAGGTTAGTAACCAAGGCAACAGTATAAGCGGGAATATAATTTACCCTTCCTGCTGTTATTCCTATTCCACCCTTTTGTAACTTGACCTTGTGCTCTGTTTCCGTTTTGTCCACTAATTTTTTTAGCTCAAACATGTTTAAAATCGAATTTTGCAAATGTTCAAATTTATGGCACACTTGTGCTGTCGGCATAATCGGCCTTGGTCCTATAGAACACATAAGCCCTCTTGTGTTGTATTTATCCATCCACAATTACCAATCCCTAATTCTTCCAAGACTTTAATCACCTTTTGTTGCATTGTTGGTTTAACAATAGGTAATTTCTGACTTCGAACATAAACCCCCGGTGTAAGTTTCTCTCTTTTTATTTCGGGAATTGGTTCAACTATTTCTGCTGCACTCGATAACTTTCTTCCCTTCTTCATCTCTTCTTGTAGCCTTCTCTTTTTCTATATACACAACCGCTTTGTAAACATCAAACGCGTAAAAATCATACTTTGCTTTACCTTTGTATCTGCAGACATCGAAGCCGTACCACCCGTAATTCCGATACTTCCGGGTGAAGAGAAATTATTTGTATGATTAGCACTGAGTGGCGTATTGGGTGTAGATGGAATTTGTTGTATTTGTTCCAACTGTAGCGAATTCAACAAACTCTCTCTATCCTTGGCTAATTTTATTTCATTTAATTCAATTCTCTTTGCTTCTACAAGTAGTGCCTCCTCTTCTTCCACTTGTTCCTTTGTACGATTAAAGAGCATAATCAGAGCATTCTTTCTTTCAACCTCTTTGGATTTATCGAATGCATATTGTTGTGCTATTGTCTGTCGATCATATTCTCCTGTACCAGGTCCCTTGCCTTGTAAAATCATCTTTCTACAAATCGAATAGTACCTGTCCTTCAAGTCCTCCATCGTCCTATGTTTATTTTCAAAACTGTATCGATCTTCAATCACTGGAAATCGTAAATCGTATCGACGGCATAATTCAAATAAATAATCTGTTTCTTCTTTACTCCAATCATTATCTAATCCAATACAATTTAGTTCCTATATATTCAAATAACCAGTGGTGCAAAAAAACCTGTCAAATGCTTTTCATAGTCTTCATCCGTATATTGAATAATATCAATCATTTTATTAAATTTTGCAAATTCATATTCTAATAAAAGTATTAGTTTGATTGTAACGCGTCATTCTTTGTATTCTTACCTTGGTCTTCATCTTCACTTTGTTTTACCCAATGTTTTAATATTAATCCGTCACTTCTTGCTGAATTAGAAAATGGCCGTTCTACCCTATAATGGGGGTTAAATAGGTATTCTGTTTAGAATAATAATTGCCACTGTTACCAAGGTATCGCTTTTTGTTTGTTTTGTAATTTTGTTTTAAATGTCGGCTTTACAAAAGCAACAGGTGGTGCGCCTCCAATAAGTTGATATAATTCTCGACTGATGCCATCTATAAACAGAGTAAGTTGTGTCATTATTAAAACCATATTTTGTAACAAAAAAAAAAACCTGGTCTTTTTTCTACTGTTTGTTTAGGTTTCTTTTGTATAAACTCTTTTGATGAATTATTGATTTGTAATATATCGCGGATATCTGAACTAGCCATGTCTGTTGAAAGGAAAAAAAAAAGTAAAGGAAAAATAAAGAGGAAAAAGGGGGTTTTTACTTTTTTTTTTGTGTTTGTGTTTCAAGTGACGTGTTATAGCGGAGATTTAAAATACTTGAACGAAACAGTGAAAGGATGATCCATTTGAACATAGTTTGTTTAAAAGGAGAGAAAGGGGTATATTTTTATTATTAATTTAATATCCTGCTGAATTCTTAATAATGTTTGAAAGAGCAGGAATAGAAGCAACAATCACACCAATCACACCAAAGACAGCAAAAGCAATGGATGCTATACCACTTGCTTTTGGATTTTTTGTGACTAGATAAGCAGTACCTGCACCATGAGAATTACTTCCCATAGCAATACCAATCGTCATATAATCATCTACTGAATACGTTATAATTTGAAACAGACAAGCTATTGTGTATGTTTACCATCTTTGACGCGTGCTAACTTTAATAACAAAGGGCCGACGATGGGACCCATGATACCCGTAAAAATAATAAGACAGGTAAGCACGCTTTCACTCGATCCTAATACACGTCCGATCACAATACCAATCGCGGTCGTTACGGATCGAGAACTCCAAGCAAGGCTATCTGCAGGTGTACAACCAAGGGCATGGGCAAACATTGGTGTAACAAACATGACTAAAAAGGCCATTGGCACAAGAGAGCAAAGGATGACCAGCCACTAAGACCGATCGATTAGCTTTATGTGTTTGTATGCGGGTACCCTTCTGATTACCTGTCGAAATTGATTGGGTCTGCTTTTATAAATATTAAAAGACAAAGACATGATGGCCACATCCATCGTGGCAGCCAAAAGATCACCAGCCCCTGGCCAGCCGACCTGTGTCTTTTCTACCAACGAAATAAAGGTGATTCCGGTCTTGTAGCGATCCACACCATGCTTGATATCAAACCCCTTGCACCGTTCAAAGTAAGCGATGCCAGCCATCATGCCCGCAGCTGAAACAATGATCGGATGAAAAAACCGGCGTAGACCGGCCGGAAGTTTGGAAAAAAACGAGTACATCAAGATGGTCATGAACAAATAAAGAAACAGCCGAAAGAAGGGCATGGCCGGACTGGACTCTGACAGAGGCAGAAACACAGCACCACACAGACAGAAAAGGAGAAACATTGCCAGGTCGTCAAAGTTCGATTCCTTCATACACCACAAAGCAAACGCGTGAAGAGGTCCGTGCTTTCGTTCGGTAGGACAGTAACAGATGGAGTTGCTAAAATAAGCAGAGGTGATGGTGCTCGTAGGAGATGGCATGTCGATCGATTCCGCCTCAGACGCTGCTTCCTTGGCTGATTCGGTATCCATCCCCTTTTTTGTTTTTCTAAACAGGTGGCGGTAATCAGTAAATAGGATAAAACGAAAACCACGAACGAGAAGGGTGGTAAGGATGAAGCTGCAGAAATAGCCTACCACTTTTTTTATGTGAGCCTTTTAAGAATTTGTGGGGGATTTTTTGTAAAGGGGATGCTACTTACAAAATACACAGGCCATTCTACCTACTTCAGAACCTGTTGTAGGCTTATCTTCTACTATTTGTACTACGGCAGGTACGAACATGATATTCATGCTTTTCAAAATAAAAGATGAGTAAGTATCTATCCAACGTACAAATCGATCTGTATATTTAGGAAACAGGGCATATGAACACATGAGTAAAAAATAAATGACAATCAAGCTGGCCACGTTGGAAGGGAATTGGTGCATATTAGGCATCTGTCGAAGGACAGCACTGACAGCCCAATTGAACAAGAGTGCGACAGTGATATAGATGATATTGGATGTCCATCGAATTAAATGCTTTTTTATACTTGGTAAACTGTGTACATATGCTGGTAATTGATCTATAAAAAACGTGCTGGTTGATTTAATTGCTTGATTTGTCTTTTCAGTAAGGTGTGACTTGTACATTTTTTGTTTAGAAAAAAAAAAGAACAAGAGAGCAAGAGAAGGGGGAAATGCTTTTGTGTATAAATGAATTTTCCCCCTTTTAAATTCCTTTCTACAACTAGTGTTTATATATATAAAAAAAAGTTCTTTTTATGGCTTTTGATAAAAAAAAAACTTTAGCTTTGTTCAACCTAACCGGATCTTTAATTGTTCCAAAGTTACAATGAACAATCATATAATCAATTGTTATAACAATGAAAAAGTATGAGATAAATCAGGGTTAAGGGACAAGAACAACTAAAATGTCTTACTTGTCTCCTTGACTGATAGAGCAAGAGTGAGAGCAAGAGATTTTTGACTTGTATATCATGTCTTATCACAAATCTCAGATTCAATGTTTTCTGAATAAATTTTTTATTTCATGTTACACTAGCAACACAACAGAAAGCCTACAGAAATAAAAGCAATGTTATCATGTTTTGTAGAAATGTACTAAAAAGGAACATCAAATCAAACCATGACTATTTAAGAAGTTGATAAAGGATAACTGTAAGCAATTGCTTCTATTCCTACTTTGATCACTGATAAAAGTGCACGTACTAAGATACATCAAAAGGTCTAATCACAAAAAAGAAGAGAGCGGAGGAAATCCTGATAAAACACATCCCGCTTTGACATCTCATGTTGACTACTTTTTTGGGAAATGATTTGTAATCTTTCCTTTATAGTTCTACTTTTATCAATCAATGGTTTTCTTCATCAACTTTATTGTCTTTATAATTCTCATTTGATTTCTCAACACTTGTTATTGAATGAATACTATTCTTGTTATTAATAATATTCCCAATTTTGGGGATTTTTTGTACGGCCATTCAAAAGAAAAACAGAATAAAAGGTAACCTCTGATAAAAGACCTTGACACGTTCACTTTAAAAAAGAAACGCGTTATTAATTATATAAATTGGCTAATTATGTTTAAATTTCATTTATACAAAAATGAATGACCGCTTTGAATGGAAGTTAAAAATCCCTTTGGCGATCAAGGGTAAAAAAAAGGTAAGAATCGGCTCATTACAATCGTTTCACTCTCAAAGCGCGGAATTCGGAAGCATGAGCTGATGATTCATTGAAAGTGAATTTCGCGGATTTTGAGAAAACTATTTCACATAGTATAGAATCTGCAATAATAAAAGAAAACTTTGCGTGCAAAGCTATCTATAGACCTGAGCTTTTATATAGAAATGTGGTTTAGACATTCAATAAAATGATTCTTTGAATATCGAATTATGTTTTCAAGTTGTTGAATAGGAATCTCATAAGCGGCATTGATAATTCTTGCTTTGAATACCTCTGAATCTTGCAGTTTATGACGCTTAACTTTGCCTTTTATTAGACTCTAGAATCGTTTGATAGGGATAAACTCTGATAAATAAAGGAAAAGATAAACAGATTTATAATCTCTATTAAGTTAGTCCTTCCTGTCTTGAAGCTACATTAAGTGTTATTCTTTTTTTTTTTTTTTTTTTTTTTTTTTTTTTTTGTTTGGCGGCTCCTTCGGTATACAAATATTTCGCTTCACCACTTCAACAGACAATGTGGCGCCAATACTGGAATGTGAAGGTGCTTTCGTTATAGGTGTCGTAACAATTGCCATTTTCTCTTTTAGAGCTCATGCTCTACTTGGCTTCATGTTGATGTGAAATCCGGCTTTATCAATAAAAATACAACTGTTGGAGAAATCAGTTTGACTTCACATATTGCAAGTAAGTCCTGACTTTAACTAACGACATATCGACTCACATGTCAGCAGCATTCATTAATTACCTTTAGCCCATACCCTCACCACATCTTCACAGGATTAAACTACAAGTAAAAACCTGATTTATACGTTTGATTTAATCACGACTATTACCTCAGTCAGCTAAATAAATATATCCATGGACTTGACATCTAACTGTAATAATAAATCTCGATTGAATATTGTAACTGTCAAATATACAACTCAGCATCACTTTTAGTAGAACCTTTCATATCATTTAAGTATTTATAAGTCTATTTTTTTTCTTGTAATTTGAATAAAGTAACCAAGGAATTGTCAAGTGTCTGGTACTTTTACTAATCTTCCTTTTTAATTGCTAATTCATTATTGTTGATAAGATACATCAAAAGAAAATGTCATTTTGGCTTATAAAAATAGGTCAATCTACTGCTCAAAGCTCAAAGAGGATGCGAAACTCTCCATTACTTCTTCAACAACTCGGCCTGAGCAAGAAAATTTACACATCTTTGTTTAAATTCTCATAAATTGATATATAGCTTATTTACACTATTTAGTAGAGTGCCTGAGCAGCAGTGATACAGACAGCAGCAACAGCAGGACAAGCAGGGTTCAAATGTTTCCCCACCAAGTGCCAGTTGTCTCCATGTCAAGAGACAACCTCAGGCGCTGGCAATAGTTTGGGCTTCTTTTTCACCCATGTACCTTTCAATAGACACAGATTTTGCTCAGGCTTGAAGGAGCTTATTATCTCGCCTCTCAGATGGATCACATCTGACCACAACACTTTTAAGTTCTATAGACAAGCAGTTATAACTCTCACAAGTAAAAATAGTTAGATCGTCACCAAAAACAAAAGGAATAAATATCATGTCTTTACACTGTGTTTCAAATCATTTGTTGACGACGGCGGTAACATTTCAATTTCATGCTTGCATCACTTTTAATTCTTATACCCTTTGATGAGTTTTAAAATTTTCATTCATAAAAAAAAAAATGTCTGGTTGATTTGAGCGGAGACTGTATTTACAGCATTTAAACAATTTATCTGTAAAACCCAAAAAATCTATTAAATCCGTTTATCTCTTTATTTTAAACTTTTATTTTTTATTTCCCCTTCCATTCCCTTATAAACAATGTCATTAAAAGATAAAAGACGCCTAACTGGCTATCGAACTGATACTTTATTAGAACCTGAATCGGTTTACGATGATTACCAACATGATGATGATGTCTATGAAGAATATGATGAACAAGACTCTGATGAAAATCACCAACAACAAGAAGAAGAAGATACTGGATCAGAATTAAGTATTCCAGATGAAAATATTAATTTTGATCTTGTTTATGCTTTACATACATTTACTGCTACTGTAGAAGGACAAGCATCGGTTGTGAGAGGAGACGCATTGACTTTGTTAGATGATAGTAATTCGTATTGGTGGCTTGTGAAGGTACTGAAGACGGCAGAAGTTGGATACATACCAGCAGAAAATATTGAGGTAAACCATAAAGTGTGTTTAACAAGGAAGATACTTATAGTACGTAGACACCTCAAGAAAGACTGGCGCGACTTAATTCACATCGTAATATTGAGGTAATCGATTTATATATTCTTGATCTGTTTCACTAATGTACATAGTATAGATTACGAGAAAAGATAACTTTGATGCTTTTCCCATTCCACCCACTACGAAGCCAAAAAACAGGAAAAGAGTGACATTAGCTAAAGGGGTTCAATATCAATCACAATTCATTTACGGCTCAACCAGTGATGATGACTCTGAAGATGATTTTGAATCCGAGTTTCAGCATTGGAATGAAAACATGTGCTCTTCTTCTGATTCAGACTCTCAATCATCATCAGAGGAAGAAGATTCAGACGATGATTCAGATGATGATCCATATCATTATTACGATGAACCACAAATCATTGATCCTCATCAACAACAACAGCAGCAACAAGATCAGATTGTACCCACAATTGAATCTCATTTAAGTGCAGACTCAGATATTATTAATGATCCAAGAGATTTCATGTATTATGAAGAAGAACAAGATGAATCTCTGGAAGTAGAATCTCAGCAAGTAGAATCTCAGCAAGTAGAACCTAAACAAGCAGAACCTCAGCATACAGAACCTCAGCATACAGAACCTCAGCATACAGAACCTCAGCGAGTAGAACCTCAGCGAGTAGAACCTAAACAAGTAGGGCTTCAGCGAGTAGAACCTCAGCGAGTAGAACCTCAACGAGTAGAACATCAACGAGTAGAACCTCAGCGAGTAGAACCTCAGCGAGTAGAACCTCAGCGAGTAGAACTTCAAAAAGCACAATCTCGACAAGTAGAATCTCAAGAAGAATTAGGATCTGAAGATGAAACAATCAAGATATCACTTACGCCATCTATTGCTAGAGACATTGAGGAACAGCACCAGAATAATTACAGCGATTCACAGCATAAATTGAAAAAGGCAGCTAAATTAGAAAAGTTACTCAATGCAACAGAAAAGAAGGAAAAGAAAGCAAGCAGTGGTATTCGTAAATTCTTTTCTAGAAGCAAAAAGGATAAGAATACAAGTACCGAACAAACCGAAAGAAGATTCTCCAATGATTCGGCATCCATCACTTCCACTCAATCCAGCATGATAAGTCGTGACCGTATGGGCAGTGTTGACTCTACACAATCCGCAACACGCCTCAAGATTCAGCCAGGCAGCTCAGGCATAAAAGAAACTTTTGTTGATGTCTATCCAAGCACCACTGCAGCAGAACTTATTCATCAAGTGTTTCTTTCTCAACCCGAACAACAGAACTATCAAGATTATTACCTGATTCTAAAGACATCAAGTGGAGATGAATGTACACTGATACCTTCTGATAAACCACTCGAAATATTTTATTCACTGACAGCACATTTAAATACGCCTATGCCTTCCCTTAAAAAGGCAAGAAGGATTTCTCAGTTGATGGGCAGTGATAATCATGTAGGTGGTCCTGCCTCCAAGGAAGATGTACACGACCAAGTCGAATTCTTTTTGTTTTCCAAGACAAAACGAATGGAAGATGGTGAATTTCAAATCAAGGTATCGCTGCTGCCAGAGGATCAGCTGGTGAAAAATGAAAGGATAGACAGGCTGGTGAAGATTCCATGCAGTATTTTGATCAAGGACGCTGTTACTTTGCTACTCGAAAAGTTTCATATTCTCAATGGTGTTGTTGCTGATGGTGATGATGTAGATGAAGAAGCCAAGAGGTCACTTCGATTATCTGATGATAATATTGCAAAATATCGATTAGCTATTCATATTCAAGGACAAGGTACTTTACCACAGGCTTTAACAACCACTAATCATTTGATAATAGAACACTTTTTGCCACTAAATGAGAAACTTCTCAGTGTCTTTGGAGATAACATTCCACCCATTCATTATCGACGTAGTAGTAATAATCCTGATCGTCGCAGTTCGATTACTACCCACATTCCACCACCTGAAAAGAATGAAACTTATTTTATATTGAAATGTATCGAAAGACCAAAGCAAGAAGAAAAGAAGAAATCACGTATGAAAAGCGAGTGTAACAAAACATGGCGTTAACATTCTCAATAGATCAAACCCCTCGTCATTTACTTGTACGTCAAGATACACCTATGCCACGCAAGGAGATTACGCCCACAGACGGATTTGCACCACCGATCACAGTGGATCGTGAAATCCTCAATCAATCACCTGATACATTAATAAATCAAATAGATGATGCCATTCAAGATACCCTTTCTACACGCAAGATTAGACCTGCATCGAATGAATCCATGTTATTTTGTACCAATGATTTTGGTATGAATGATTTAATGGTCATCATACGTGGTATGGCTACCACAAGTGAACAGAATACCACGATTCGAACAGAGATCAGTCATTTATTTAAAGACAATCAAACGAGACTAGACCAATTAGAAAAGGTAAAGAAGATCGATTGTGGTGCCTGTATTTATTTATTTATTTTTTTTATAGGAATTGGATCGTATTATGCTTGAAGCAGTGCAAGTTTATAATTAATAACAAAAGAAAAAAAAAATATATATTTTTATTTTAAATGAGTGAATACTTGTATAAGAGCAACTTGGTACAAACTTGATACAAAAAAAAAAAAAAAAAAAGTAAATTATATAAATGAATGGAGTACACAATAATAACAATAAGTTAATCTCTTTTCTTCAATATTTTTTCAAAATGCTGATTTACAATCAATTGAGCTACTTCTTGTGCCTTTGAAGCTGTAGTGACTACCGTTTGATCATTTGTGATCCATCTTGAATTGAATGCACGCTGATGATGATAAGAAGGTGGTGCACTGGGCGCAGATTTAGAACGACGTCTGAGCATGCTGGGTACACGATTTTTTGATTTCATGACCTCATCTCTAAATAACTGTCTCATCTGTTGATCCAAGTCAATCGCATCCAACAAGACATCCAGTGAAAGTTTATTGTTATAACTGGGTAAGACGGAAGGTGCTGAGGTTGTACGAGCATGATGATTGTTATTGCGTTGAATATTGATTTCTCTTTTAGACTTTTGTATCCTATTTCCAACATCTTTCTTGTGAACAGAAGGATGGTTAAGAATAGGGATTTGAACTGAAGGGATCATGACTCTTTTTTAAAAAGAAAAAAAGAAAAAAAAAAAAAAAAAAAAGAGAGAGAGAAAGGAAAAAGGAATCCTTTTTATGCAAAATGCTGGTTTTTTTTTTTTTTTTTTTTTTTTTTCTGTATAAATATATGCTTACGCCTCCCCCCCCCCTCAAATTCCAATTAATTTTGAAATAAACTAATCTTGTCTTATTTTAATCCTTTTTTTTTTTTTGTTATTTTTAATCTGTCAAACATCCTCCTTTCTACTAGTTTATTTAATATAAAGAGAGGAGAGAACAAGTAAGGTAGTTTAGATTACAACATGTATCAAATCAAGTTATTATTATTAAAATAAGAAGCCAAATAAATCATCAAGGTAAATCCCTTTACTAACAAAACTTAGTACAAGAGCACAATAAGGTAATTTTGACATCAAAAAATGTTTTTTTTTAGGCATAAACTTAACCCCTTACATTCCTTGTTCAACACATGGTAATAAACAATGATCTATCATCTGTTTTTTCAAGATATTCTTTAAAACTTGTCTATTAAAAGATGACACAATAAAGAATGAAATTTCATTAAATTGTATTTTTAATGTTTCAATCCAACTCTCGCTTGACTCGTTCCCTTTCAATTTACTGCACTAAGCCCCTTTGTTAAATTATAGACTCATTTCCTAAAATAGATGCCCCTTTCTCTTTCTTTCTTTTTCTCACTCTCTTGGCATGACCAAACATGTGTTTCATTGTCTGATAAAGATCACTGAGGGGGGGATAAAAAGGATCCTTGAAAAACGACTACAACTCATTTTTCTTTTTTCCCTTTAAACTACACATTCTAGCCTTCACAGTCTTTGTATTCAAAATAATAAACAAATAAAACAAGTCATAGCTATTTCTTTACATTCTTTCATCTCCCAAAGAAAAGAGCTTTATTGTCACAATCATTACACGATATTACCTTTTGTGGCATATCAGCGTGCGACTGTTCTTTGCCCTAAAAAAGTATTTTGTTCTTTCTCCTAAAGTTCATGTTTGTGTACTTTTTATCAGATACTTGACAAAAGGCTTTATAAATCATACTTTGCAGCCAAAAGGGAAAAAAAAAAAAAATTTACAAGAGAAAGAATGTGAAAAAGAAGGAGATTGATTGATGAAAACAAAGGCGTGAGGAGGGGGCAGATGAAGCCTTGAGATGCTTGATTTGACACAAACTCCTGATTTTTACTAGAGCCAATGAAGAGAAATAGAGTATGTATGTGTGTAAAGAGGGAGAAACGATGGACATGACTAAACTCCTTCATTTTTCATCCTTTAGCATAAAGTGATTTACTTATTGTTATGAGAGCATGCGTTCATACCAACAAAACCTGTTGTCATTTAGACAAGTTGTCCTTTTTTTTTTTTTCTATCAGCAAAATGATTCAAATAGTAAAATAATTCCCCTTTGTTATTAAGTTACTGTAGTAAGATGATTCTAGACTTATCTATCTCACCCAAGCAGGAGAAAGTGGATGGCCAAATCCCCTCAAATAAATGATCATCATTTGCTATAAACATGGTATAAAGAATCATTCCGTAAAGATATCTTCTTCCTAGGCACATAAAAAGCCATTTAATAAAAGCCATTCAACATTTTTTTATTGCTCGTACAACTGACTGTATGAAATAAATCCCTTTATCAACTTGTGCTTATGCCAAAAAGTGCGATAGATGAGATATGATCATGACTCCAAGTCAATACAAAGGCTTATACAGTCAACTACTGTATTATCCATAAGCAATAGTACACACACATCTTTTATTATTCTTTTAAAGATTTTAATAGTTGAGATATAAACTTCTCCCTCTTTTCTTTGGCAACCACAGGATTACGTTCCTTGAAATCAATGGGTGGTCTTAACAAAACAGTAAACAATTCCACTAGATACAGAAAAGATTAATAAGAAAGACATAGATCGACATTGATTTACCAATTTTGTTTTCTCTTTGTTTCTTGACTGGGGCAGGAGCATGATCAATGGCCTGTCTCAAGAACATACCAATGTACAACAACACATTACTGTGAAATGGTGGAAGTGATTCCTTGAGCTTAAAATGAAATTAATACCAGCAGTAAACTAAAACTCTTTCAGCTTACATTGTTCATTGCATCCATGGATTCACAAGCTTCTAAAGCACGTTCATACATGGTCGTAGGTATAACAGGATCTGGTAAACATTCCAAAAAGGCTACCAAGACATCAATCATTGAATTAGCACTCACTGCCTCTTTATCCTCCTTCTTTGTCTTTTCTTCATCTAAGCTCAATTCGCTTAACGAAAGGGATTCTTGATCACCTCCCAGTAACATGTTTGTATCCAGTTGTTCTCCATTATCTAGGCATTGACGAATATAAGTAGATACAACCAAATCACCGTGTTTTAAAAATAAAGATTCCTAAAAGACATCTAAGCACCTTTCTATTTTTTTTTTTTTTTTTTTTTTTTTTACTTTACGATACGAAACATGTTTGAATTCCATAAAAAGTTCATGACTTTCCAAAGTTCCTTTGGTAAATCAATTTGATTCAACCCAGAACTTGGTCTCACTTGTTGCTGCTGCTGGTGTTGTTGTAGTAAGTTTTGTGCGGCTGTTTCACTTATAGGCACCGACATCTCTGAGAGTAATTCAAGAGGGACACCAAAACAGGTAGGTACATAATCACCCGAGACAGAGATAAAGAAATCCTTACTGTTTTCTAATCGAAGAATCAAGATATCCTCCATCTTTTGTTCACCTCGATTGAGTGGTGTCGAGATGGATGGATCGACCATGACCTCGAATCGAATCACGACACGTTCACCAGGAGCCAAGACACCCGAGGTGGGACTGACCTGAAGCCAGGGAGGCAGGATGGTCGTCTGATCTCCCTTGGGCAAAAACTTGAAAAGCGTCAACACTTGGCCTGTGTTTTGCAAGAGAATCGTCTTTTCCTTGTGCTCCAAAAATTGAACCTTTTCAAAATCAATAAAAGAAGAAGAGATTTCGCCTCGAGGTTGGACGTCTTGGCTTTGCTTGAGCTGTTGCACCAGTGCATCGTGCGTGGATTGAAGCAGACGACTGTTGATCTTTCGGATCTGTAAGGCCACAAGTGCTCTTACCGGTTTATGATCGCTCATCATCATGTTCATGCAGTGATTGTAATCAACCAACTCTAATTGTTCTCGTCTGGGTGAATCAAACCGCTCCTTCTTCCATAAAATACGATCTGTCCAGGAAGGTGCTCGACGTTTTTCACTAATCCATTTTTATTGAATTCAACTTTTCTTTACACGATTTTTTTTTTTTTTTTTTTTTTTTTTTTTTTTACCTGGTGTCATATTGATTCGTGCCTGCATCGTATTTGTAAGTAGGTGGGAAATGAATAGGACCCTCTTCAAACATGGGAAATGTTCTGCCCGCTTTTCTTTCAATCGACAATTGATCATAATCTAAAAGGACATCCAATCGGTCTTGACGTAACCAGTTCTTTATCACAGACTCGTGTAGATTGACACGGTAATTGAGATCGCCACACCAAATCAAAAAATCACTGTGATAGATCGAGGCTTCTACCCTCCAATCTCGAATGACATTGTTATTCTCAAGAAAAGTGACACCTTCGTCACCTCCATTGTTCCAAAAGTAAGAAACATAATTGGTTAAATGATCAGGGACATGCGTGAATAGCAATCGTTTGGACAGCTCAGTGAAATCTTGGTTTCTTTTCTCGGTCTTGTCTGTAAATGCAGCCAGATGACTTGTGACAAAGCATAGGTAACTGTCATGGAAACGAAATCGAACGGCTATCCCACCTTTGTTGCCCTGTCAGTCATCATGCATTAGTATCCATCCAACCTTGTTTTTTCTTTTCTTTTCTTTGCTGTACACATACATTACCATCATATTCATTAAACCAACACCAGCCCAAGTCACTTGGGTTTCTGAAATAAATGATTTATGGCTCTTCTTGGCAACGACAATCAAGAGCATAGTGACCAATTGCTTGGATACCACCTTGTAATAATCATCGCCCAAGGTATCAAGAATACCTTGCACCCAAGCGTTTTCTTTGGTAGGATCATATCGAATATAGGCCTCAGTATTTGTTTCCATTTCTTGTAATCCAATCACATAGAAATCAGGATGACCTGAGCCCTGTAGCCATTCTTTTAAAGAGGCATTGGGCAGGCTACCGTGTACATTCCAAGTACCTACAAACACACTACATTCAACAAATAATGAGTTTTTTCTTTTTTTTTTTTGGGTATACTCCGTACGTTGTCTTTTCCCAGTGAACAAATTCATCTTCCTTCTTCATCAATTGAGAGTTAATCCAATGCTCTTTAGCATCCTTTAATGTAATCTTTCTCTCTCTTGTCGTCGCTACCGTTCTTGTCCGTTTCAGCTGAATTTTCTCAATGGTGTCTTCTCTTTTCAGTGGCAAGACGTATTTCAGAGCACTGTTGGCTTCTTCATTGATAGGCAAAGAGTTGGATCGAGGTATTGGTTTTTTTTGGTTGACTAGATGGTTGTGAGTAGTCGTTTTATTTACTTTCTGTTGTCTTTTACCACCAAATTTACTATATGTCTTTGACCACTCATGTGAATTGTCTTGATGAGAGCTCAAATCATGATTTGCTAATAGAATCTAAGTATCTCAATAATAATACTTTATCGTACCTGCTATGTTCACCAGACGCTTTACTTCCAACAGCATATCAGACATGATGTCTTTGTCTGGGAAGGTGACATGAGCGGAGTCATCATTCAGTGAAAATGTAACCATCAAATCTACTTTTTTCCAAATGCATAAATACCATTTTCTTTTTCTATAGTTGTTATATTTACCAGATTGCTGCAGTGACTTATTCTGAAGGTTATCGGATTGAGCTAATAATCAAGAATGAATACACTTTGCTAAATACAATAATAAGCATACCAATATGAATAGATAAATCTGAATAAATTGGTATTGTCTTCAACACAATAGGTGGCATAGATAAGTCAGAGGATTCTTCTAATAGCAATAAACTAAATTCATTTCATATCAGTTTTAATATAAATCATTCTTAAAAAGTTTTATATACCAGGCCTCTTGTTCTTCTTTTTGACTGCCGTGAATAACAATAGCCAAATATCCTTCTTTATCATTTTTTAATAAACTATCTATTATTCTAACTTTAGAGCAGTAATAAATAAGGTTAAAGATAATATATGACATTTAAACTATTTTTTAGTTTGAAGAAGAAAAAAAGGATATGAATTCAGCTTTATCAGGAGGATTAACTAATCCATCAACTACACTTGTTCTTTTTGGCATAGAGAGAAAAAGAGTGAGAGAGAGGGGGGAAAAAAAGAAAAAAAAAAAAAAAAAAGTAAATTATTCAACTTTTATTTAATAATTTAATTTAATTCAGATACCGGATATGAGAGGTTAAACAAAATGGACACTTTTAATACAAGAAAGAGAGTTTAATAAGAAATAAGAGCAGCAACTTTATAATTTGGCCTTGCAAAAGGAGAAAGGCTTTCTTTCCTTGATGTTTTTATATCTGACTTTAATAGACAAGTGGCTTACTTTTATTTTTTTGTATTTCTTTCCCTTTTTTTTTTATATTTCAAAACGCGTATTCAATGTCTATTGCATTAAGGGAAGAAAACTTTGTTGTCATCAATGTTGGGTCAACTATAACCACAGCTGGTATAGGAATGCATGATACAAACAAGGCACCCACTGTGGTAAAATAACACTAAATAACTACAACAAAAACTAAAAATAAATAGTTTGTAAACATGGCCGATTTCAATTATCCAATCAAAAACAATCGCATCGACAACTGGAAAGACCTTGAAGAATGCTGGCATCACATTTTATTCAAAGAACTTCGCATCAAGAAATCACGCAACGAAAGTCCTGTTTTGATTGCTGTTCCTGTTCAGTGGACCAAGTTAGAACATGAACGCATCACACAAATCTTTTTTGAAAACTTTAATGTGCCCGGTGTCTATATTGCACCACAACCTTTGCTGACCTTGTTTGGATGTGGTGCTGTATCAGGTGTTGTGATTGATATTGGAAGTCAAACGACAGGTAAATTCATAGTGTACGCAATGTCCCAAAAAAAACTGAATCTCCTTTTTAGATGTGAACATTGTCGTAGACAGCAACATTCAAACACAATCCAGTTTTATGATTCCCATGGGAGGCAATCAACTCGACAGCTACTTGCTTCAACTTCTCGAAAAGGACACACAACTTGTTGAAGCCTTCAAAAGCCATCAAATGACACTTGACACAGCGTTTGCCAAACATGTACGCGAACTACCTCGTGTCTGTCATGTGGCGTTTGGACACGAATTGAACAAGGACGTTAAACAAGAGCTCACGAAAGTCATGGAGGAGATCCCAACGACCGCCACTGAAGAATTGCTGGATGAAGACAACCCAAAGAGTAAAGAGGAGGAGGACGATGAAGACTATACACCACCCGATTACATCAATATTGACTATCAAGGACACAGCTTCACCTTGGGGCCTTATCGTCATCAGGTCTTTGATCCACTCTTTGCACCCGACCTGATCGGATCAGACACCTTGTCCTTGCCAGACGCCGTCCGTCTTGCCGTCATGAACTGCGAACCACCCGAGATTCGACCCAAGCTTTGGGAATCCATCGCTCTGACCGGTGGATGCAGCTTGACCTCGGGTCTGACGAAACGCATCAAGACTGAATTCTCTCTCTTTTTGCCCCAGTCGAATAATGCGGGCGATACGCAGCCGCGCACGATTCATTTGTTGCGCATTCCCGAATATTTCACAGTACTCAAGGAAAAAAAGTATCACTTGTATTCTACTTGGTTAGGCGCAGAAATCGTGGCCAAGGTAAAAAGAGGGGAAAAAAGTGTCTGATCTTGTACTCATCATGTCTGTTTAGCTCGTGTTTATAGATGCAAAGAATTATATCAGTAAAGTGGATTATAATGAGTTTGGTCCATCTGTCATTCACACAAAATCTTATTAAAGCTCCGTACATAATTAAACTGTTGGTTGTGTGTTGTGTCTCTTTCTTTTTTTCTTTGCTTCATCATGGCGCGTATAAAAAAGCAAGGGTTTTTACTTGTTTTCTTTTTTCTTGTACTTGCTATACTTGTTCCTAACGCAAAAGCCTGGACAGAAAGTAAATTATAACTTTTTTTTTTCTTCAATTTAAAACTGATGAAATCAATGGGTAGCTGATTTCGAGATCTTTGACATTGTGGATGCTTTAGAAAAAGCAGAAGGAAAAGATGCAAACTTTTATAGTTGGTTAGGAGTCAAGGTAAGCTATTTTTTGCTAATAAACAAGATACCACTTTTTCAACATCTCGTGTACAATAGCCTTCTGCCAGCCAAACAGAAATATCAAAAGCTTACCGTAAACTTTCACTGAAATGGCAGTAAGTTTTCTCTTTTCTGTAGACCTTATCCCCCCTCATCTTTTTTTTTTTTTTAGTCCTGATAAGAATAAAGGAGATCCCAAGGCCAAAGAACGTTTTGCACGATTGGGTGTGATTGTCAGCATCCTTCGTGACCCGTCCAAACGAGAACGTTACAACTTTTTCTACAAGAACGGTGTCCCTCGTTGGCGAGGCACAGGCTATCTCTACAGCCGATTCCGTCCAGGATTAGGATCGGTCATTGTTGTGGTCATGGTCATTGCCAGTGGTATGCAGTATATCGCCGGACAAGTCAATTATTACCAGCAGCGGAACCGAATCGTACGCTTTGTCGAGGACGCGCGTGGTCATCTGGCAGCGAATGCACCCAAAGGACGTGCGCCGTCCCTGGGCAAGAGCTTTATTGAGATAGGAGAAAGAGCGATGCGGTGTGAGGTCAAGGGGGATGAGTATTTGATTGTTTATCCAGACGATCGGGAGCCTGTGCATTGGAATACGGCATGGTTGAAGAAGCCTACGATCCAGGATGTGTTTATGATCCGCGTGCCCAAGCAGTGGATCGATCGGTTGATCGGCAAAAAGGAACAAGTGCAAGATGTGCAGCAAGAGGCTGAACAAGAAGAAGAGGTGAAGGAAGTGAAGACGAAAAAAAAGATGGTTACACGTAGAAGAGGTGCACCTAGAATGAATAAATAAAAAAAAAGTACATGTTTTCAATCAGCATGTTTTTATTAAAAAGAAAAAACAGAAAAGGGAGTGTTTTATTTAGTGCTATTTTTGGAGGATCGGCCTAGTTTATGAACCCGTAAATGTCTACGCATGTTACTCTGTACACTAAACTGTCTTCCACAACCTTCTTCTGAACAAACAAATGGCTTTTCTCCTGTGTGAGAATAAGTATGTATACGTAATGAAGAAGGTCTATTGAATGGCTTTTTACAATAAGGACAAAAGTATTTTCCTGTTTGCTCATCTCTTTCTATCACCGGTTTGTTATCTTCCAATTTACTTTTAATGTTGAGTGCATCTGATAACAGATGATGACTGTTGGATAAAACAGGTGCAGGTGGTGGACTGGTTGTACGTGCTCTTTCATTGATAAATGGTAAATCATGGGTTGATTGATAAAAGTCGATGCTCGAGTTGTTGGCAGACACCGTACGACGATGGGTTTGATGTCTTTCTCTTGTGGGATTGATTACAGGCGGAGTTGTGTTGTGTAATGGATGGGCCAGTGTGAAATCTGAAAAAGATCTCGTATGATTACTACTCGCACCAGGCGACTTTTTACTTGTTTCATGAGTGGATGATAAAGGAGGTAATAAGGTCGTTGTCGTATTACCAACCATCCAACTTGGTAAAGGATTATTATGAATGGGTATATCATTACTAGAAGGACCAGAAAGAGAAAGTTGCTGAAGTTCAGAAGGTAAGCTACTGATACTATGACTTTGTCTATGATGTCTTCTTATTGTATTGTTTGTTACTGGTTCTGTTGTGATATCTTTGTCATCATTTAACAAGAATTGGATTGAAGGTAAACTAGGATTTTTTGTATGAGGCATTAAAGTAGAAAAAAAAAAAAAGAAAAAAGAAAAGAAAATGAAAGCCGAGAAGAAAAAGAAAAACTGGTTGCGTGTGTGTGTGTGTGTGTGATGGTCTATTTTAAAAGAATTCGGAGTTTGTAGGGAAAGGTTTTTGAATAATAAAAGTAGCAAAAAGAGACAAAAGACATCAACTTGCACTTGTTTTCTTTACTGATAAAGTTATAATAAACACTTTGTCCTATTTTTTAATTACTTTTATTTAATTAAAAGAAGAGCAATGGCAAAAAGAATAAAAATTTATTTCATCTGAATTTGTTTTTTAGTTCCTTTTTTTTTCAACAGAGCAAAACTCAGTGATCTGCACTGTAATCTGTCTATCTTTTTTTATACGCTTTTACTGTGTGTGAGAAATTATTGGGATTCATCGCAGGATCTCTGCTTAATAAACAGTGTAACGTTTACTTTTTTATAGAAAATAGTAATGTTTTGTTTTGTTTTTTTTTGTATAGGATTTCCCAAAAGATGTGTTGATTAAAATTGTGATTGGATGACTGAGATTTCTTCATTTTTACCATATCAAATAAATTCACTGGACTGGCTAGAATGATTAATTTCGCCCATTCTTGTTTGGCAACTTTACCATTTCATCATCCAAAGAGAGTATTCAATCAAGCAAATTTGTTTTAGTAGCTTCAATTACTCCATCAGACATAATTTCGTCTTTATTGAAATGATTTCTGTAGAAAGTGAACAATACAGCATCTTTTGAGATGATGTCAGATATTTTATCTTTGAGAAAAGGTTGATTCTATTCTAATCAATAAAACTTGTTCAATATATCAATACAATTCTTCTAGATGAAGCTGATTATAAAGAAGACAAGCTATTGAGACTGTCTCAAGTTGATCTCTTTTTGAATGCATCTATCCTCATAAGAACTGGCATTCTTGACTCATCCTTGGCAATCTTTTGGCGTATCAGATTTATATACTTGTACAATGCGTGACGCTAACTCACTGTCCTTCTTACAGTTTGAAGTAACACTGTTTGATAAAGTTCAGAAAGGAGGAATAAGATGGCATGAATGATGATTTATATCATCACAGCATCTTTTCATGTAATTTTTATCCAATATTAACCATATATGAAATGCAGCCATGCTTTTTTTTTTTCAGCGGCTTTGTCTTTAAATATAAATCCTAGGGCAAGAACTCCCCTTTTTTTTTAATTAAAAACTAAAACCAAGTGTATTTGTATATTAACCAAAAAAAATATATATATAATTGATAGACCAAAATACGTTTACTGGCTTTGTACGTGCTATAGCAAAATCAAGGAATAAAAAAGAGCAAGAAAGAAAAGGTGAAAAAAAGGGATAGTGATTGAATAAAGAGGGACCTATTTAATTGTATAGGATACCATTTTGCCAAATGGCCATCGTATTGTAATAGCTTCAAAACGTCAAAGTTCAGCATGCGACTTTTTAGCTTGCTATTTTGTATGGCATCCGGTTGGTATTGGTCAGATGCATGTAAATATTCTTTCAAGAGCCTCAGTATGACCCCCCTTTTTTTTTAAAAAAAGGCTTGGCCTTGGAAAAGTCAATCATGCTTCTGGAAGAGGTACACCAATAATGCTAATGTTAATCTATATCTGAGTGTGAACTTTAACCATTACTTCGCATGTCTTCAAAAGTCACTGAAGAGTTTTCGTCGAATTAGTTTTTGATGAGCTTTCACTGCCATAATGGAAGTTGAGGCAGCCAATGACGATTTAAAAAAGATATCTCAATTTAAAAACGATCCATAAAAACAAGATTAGAATAAAATCAACCTTTTCCCAAAGATAAAATAGGATTGGCAAATGATTTACTCTAGCTGGCCAATGAACTTGTTTGATTCACTAAAAAAAAAAATCTCAGCCAGCCAAGCAGCCAATGTTTTGGGAAATCCTGTAGTGTCAATAAAAGGCAAAAAGAAAACAAATGATTAAAACTTTGTGTGATGTCATGAATTTAGAGTAGAAAATAACACAAAAAAGCAACGTAGACCATAAACAAAGAACACCTTTTCTCACACATCTTTTTCACAAATGAATCATTTTTTTCAAAACTATCTTTTACAACACAATCAACAGCAGCAGCAACACAGTGGTAATTTATTAGGTTCAGGACCAATGGACTGGTTATTAAACACAGCAGCCTTTGCTGGAGCAGATACGTTATTAAATAAAGTGGAAGATGAAGAAGGGAAAAGTCCTCATGTTTGGAGAAATGCAGGCCTTGCAGGTGCTTTAGCTTTAGCCTATCAGTGGTATAGAAATCATCATCAACAACAACAACAACAACAGGATCCACAGTACATGTATTATCCAAATAATAACAGTGGATATTATTATTATCCACAATTACCAACTAATAATTATTATTATCATCCACAACCACAATATATGATGCCTTATAATATGTATAATCAACCTAATCCATACATGATTCAGCAACCATCTTATATGATGCCTCCCAATACAGCCATGCCAAACATGGGACCTTATTATGGATCACAACCACAACAGATGATGATGCAGATGATGCCGTATCAACAATATAACACCAGATACCCTTCTATTCTATAATCTTCATTTACTTTCTGACAATGAAGAGGAGGTTAATTCAATATTAAATAATAAATTGATTTGGTGTACAATGAAACATGGTGTGGGATCCATCAATGGACTGCATAAAAAAAATATCAATTATTTTTTAATGCGAAAAAAAAAAAAAAAGAAAAAAAAATTATTTTTATTTTTTGCAAAGAACCAATGGCTTCATATGCTTTATTGAGGTTTTGAATAAAAGAGAAAGAAAATACCAAGGGAAGTAGAAAAAAAAAAAATCAAAAAATTTTCAAAAGTGTAACCTGTGTTATTTAAAGAAGTGACCTTTTTATAGTTATTTTTAAACTCTTCTTTTTTTCCCTTTGCAGTCTCCTTTTTTCTTCTTTCTTTCTCTTTTTTCTATATTTTCCATTATGGATTATTCAGGTGCAAGTGCGATAGAAGGTCAGGCAGTGAATACAACTCAAGCTGCTACATCCAATGTACACGAGCCAATCATCCTCTTGCTTCATTATTCATCCTTATTTTCATTAGGTTCCTGTCACAACCGTCGTCTCAACCACCACCACCGTACCCACTCAGCCAAGTACAACTGCAGTGACCCCATCCGATCCATCTACGACAACCACCGGAGCTTCTGATCCTACGACGACAACGAATGCACCTACAACAACAACAACAACAACGACGAATGATAACAATAGTAATTTGCATGATTTTTATAAAAAGACACGCTACTTACTTTCTCAACAGATCCTAGCCCTACCACCAATCCTTCCTCTACTACCCCTAAGCCCAGTAACCAAGATACGTCAAGCTCGAGTACTATTGTCACGACCAGTAAAAGTTATGTTCGGACTTTGAGTGAGATCACTTCATCCTCTGCTGTACCTGTGGTCGCTGTCACATCCTCTGGTAACTCTGTTTATACCTATACATCGACCTCTTATCGTATCTTTTCTACTTCTGTACCCACCATGATCGAGGCCAATCAATTTGCTTCTCCTTCGACCGTCAGTTCAGGTGCTATCGCAGGCATCGTCGTAGGCTGTGTGGCTTTTGTAGGCATACTTGGTAAATGAGGAATGAAGGATGGTATCATACTAACGTATCTGTACAGGTGCCGCTGGCTTTTTCATGTTGCGAAAAAAGAACAAGAAAGGGCTAGATGTGAGCAAAGGCCCAGAACCTCCAACGGCCTCATACAATCCTTATGCTGATCACAGCCCATCCATGGCATCCAGACCTTTTGTGCCTGCTTATGATCCAAGTAAGCAAGAGTACGGGCATTATAATTATGAGCCACAACCTGCTTACCATCAGCCATCTGAGCCAATGATGGGTTACGAAGCACAATCAAGCTATCCCGTGAGTTATGATGCACAACACTATCCAGCGTCTGAGACCTTGGTGAGTTATGAGCAGACCTATGCTCAACCGCCTGAGACCATGATACGAAATGTACCTGATGAAAGGGATTATGAGCATAATCGAATCTCAAGACATGTTCCTGATGAAAAATAGTGTGTAATGTAGATAGAAGAAAGAATAAAAAAAAAAATACATTAATTTAATAACAGCTTTTCATCACTTTCAACAATCAAGTTTTTTTTTTTTTTTTTTTTTTTTTCATGCTTGAACTTTTTTTGGTGCCTTAATGATGGACTGAGATCAAAAATGAAACAAGTTTTTGTATTACAGTCTATTCTTTTCACTCTAGGGAATTGAACAAGATTGTTCAAGAAACCTTTTCTTGACTTCTTTAATATTGTTTAAATGACAGATTCGATCACAACTATCCGGTTTATAAAGTAACAGATTATTTGATACTGCCTAGAAGCATACAATGCTGCCTTGATATGAGAAGCAGGTAACTGATTACATTTATGAATCGATCTCACATCCACCTTAAATTTGAATGATACACTTGATTGAGATGATCGTGTTGTCTATCAGCAATTACAAATATCAGTGTCAAAAGCTGACATTATACCTTGCTCTTTGTATTTCAGTCATCCAAAAATTCTACTGGAACCACAAAGTCATTCTTCATCATCTCCCAGCGGCTCAAGGGTTTCAAATTCGATGATTGAATCACTTGGCAGAGAAGGTTATAAATATCCCTTCAGACGTTTATCAGGAGTTTAAAGCAATCAAGAAATGATGGAAGGTGAATGTCTTCCTTTTTTTGGAGATCTCCATTGGCTCAGACTTTGAAATACAGAAAACCAAACATAAATTGTAGTTTATGACACAATTTTCATCAGTGGTCCTATTTTATTGCCACTTCGTTTTTAAAAGATCATTCAACATCCTGTTCTCTACAGTTTTCAAAAAAAACAAAAAAAAAAACAAAAAAAAAGAGGTGATTTTATTGTCATTTCTTAAAAGAGCCAACAGATCAAGACATGTCATTCAATCAACGTTCTTGCACACTGTTTTCAGGAATAGATGTCGCTTTTAATTGTCGCTTTTTTATATATATTGTATTATAAAATTTGTACTGTATTTCCGCCATCAATTGCTCATTTTTTGGAAAAGCTTGGTCACTTCTTCGAGCCTCAATTGACCGCTTTTTTGAGCCTCAATTGGTCACTTTTTTGAGTTTCAATTGGTCACTTTTTTGAGTTTCAATTGGTCGCTTTTAAGAACTTTAATTGGTCGCTCAAAATATTCACGTTGGGAGTTGCATAAAGGAAATCCTTGCCAAGACACCTTTTTTTTTGTACATAATGTCAACTGAAGTTGATGGTAAACTTACAGTTGCTTTTGAGAAAATAGAAAATATAACAATAACTCGAAAATAGACGAGAACATGAGTACTCCTGTTCTACCTTTAAAGTGGAAGTCGAATACAGATCTTATAGGTCAACTTCTACTGACTGAACAAGAAATAATAAATCTGGTCGTCCGAGCTTTGGTTGGTATGATATATAATAGCTTTCTCGTAAAGCCTATTATATAACACATAGCTTTAAATTATAGGTACGCACGTTCCAAAAAAACAGCTATGTAGTGCATCAGAATGAATGGCCAGAGGCTAAGGGCTTCTTTAAAGTATACAAGTCTCGGAATGAAAGTGATGAACGTTTTAAACCAATAGTTGTAACTATTCAAAGTGAAATCAATCAAGCTTTGATTTTTAAAGTCATGCAATACTGTGTACTTGTTCACGAAAGATTCAATTGTTTACCAATCGTATTAATTATTGCCAACAAAGATTGCCTTGGCTCAAAAGAAATTGAACCATATTCAAATTTGATACAGGTCAAATCTGATTTTTGGGCAGAAAAATGTCTGATGTTTCTTCCTGATTTGGACATCACACCTCTAAATGATCAATCTATAAATGCTTTTCATGCGTTATGTCAGTTCGTGTCTCTTCCAGACAAGATATTTTCCTTTACTTCCGTAGAAAATCACACCATTAATTTGCTAAGTGAGGCAATAATAAAAAAAAGAGAATGAAGTGACTTTATTTAAATATTAGTTTTGTTTTTTTTTTTGCACGTTTAACAGCATGATGATATGAGCTCTTTAACGAGTTTGCTGATGTATAAGAGTTGAATAAACCATTTGCTTTTCCTTTATTGAAAATGTCTTTCCAATTTTTTGACTTGTTTGGTTTCGACATGGTTTTTATAAATCGAAAATCTTTTGCGGTATATTTCTGCTGTTGTATTTGCAAAGTCTGTTGATCGAGGTCATATTCACTATCCAACTTTCTTTTCTGGTGTTATATGGTTTCCAAAAGCTCTTTGGCAACGCTTTTGCTCATTTCCAGCATCTGAGCAGGATTTTCAGCTGGTAATTCGACTATTTTCCGTACTTGGCTTATAGCTTGATCATAAACCTCATGCAGTTCACTGTGATCTTTTTTCTTCATGCTTCTTTGGCATATGGAATACAGAAAGTGGACCGTCAAATCTGAAGCAAAAGTGAGTGATTCCAAGCTTTGTGCTTGAGGTGTAGTGAAATAAATGAGTGCTAAAAACGGATCCATAGAATCTTGAATATAATCCTGAATTGATATGGCTGAAACGAAGTTTACTGAATTCGCCCAGTGTTCGCATTGAGTCTCTAAAATATATGGAGTGTTTGCTTTCTTGACAAACTTTTTCTCAAATGTGGTATTGGCGAATTTTCCGACTACAAAGACAAGTACTATAGGCAACACTTCATAACGATCATAGGCATTGACGCAATAGTGAGATATTTGGTACTTATAATATAAAAACAGTAAGAAGTCAATAGCTAACAACTACTATTTATTAAGTAAGAAAAAGGAGAGGAACTAATAATTAGAATGAACCCTGGGTTATATTGTCTGACTATTAATTATATAGTCTGACGTAGGCTGGACTGAGATCAATCATAAAATAATAAATAAAGACATCATTAATGACCAAACACGACAACAACACTCGAAAAGCCCTTGCCACAATGAATCTGTTGTCATCTATTGGTGTAAATCCCTCTGGTTTTTCCAAGCTTCTCTCAACTAGATTCTATGCACATATTATTCGCCCACAGCTCGAGTACGGAGTGGCCATCAATCGCTTCACAAGCTCTCAACTTCACACACTAGAAGAAGCGCAAGATACATGTATCAGAAGGATATACGGCGCTCGTGGTAAATCTTCTACCAAAGTGATGCTCCATCTGTCCAAATTACCTCTCATGTCCGAGCGGGTCAATATCCTACAAGCACAGTTCCTATTTCGTTCTCTACTTTTGCCGGAAGACTCACTGCTCAGTTGTCTACTACCATACATACGACGCACTAGAAGCCATCAATGGTACCTTCTTTCCAAAACCCCATTTTGGAAAATGATACCCGCCTCCAATGATGATTTGGACACTCGTACATTCAAAGCTTTCAAACGGCAATTCCTACAGCAAAACTTGGATAAGCGCCTTACGAATCGTAACTCTAAACTGCTTTCTCATTGCCGTCGTTCTGTGTCTCTGGACCCCATCCTGTGGCTGCCCATGTCAAATTCGGAACGTAGTCGCTGTATACGCTGGAGGTTAGGCTGGCTACCTGGTGGCAAGCCGAAGCCATGTCCCAGACATCCTGCTCACCATCTCTCGAAGAAGCATGCAATCAATTGCTTAAACATGCACAGGCGTCTCTTTATGCCTGAAACAATTCCGGATCCCCTGTCGTTCCTTCTGAATATGCTTCCTTCTCGTCCCTCAGTACCTTCAGGCCTGGCATTCTCTTGGTCACAACGTTGGCCAATTATTTGCTCAATATTACATGAACTCGACCAACTTCATCACGCTACAACAATCCCAGCTACTCATTCACATGGTCATAAGCTTCTTGAATGGATCAAACAATTCCTTTAGCTTACTCAATCCCATACTTTCCTTTTTCTTTTACTTTTTTTACCCTTGATCTCAAAGGGGTTTTTTCTTACCACTAACATCCTAACGGATTGAACTGATCCGGGCGGACAATTGTTTATTTTATTTTTGCGCTCATTTGGATCGTTAAATAAAGATAAAGTTTTAAACAAAAATACGACTTTACTTTCTGAAAATGGTGTACCACTGAACAAATTTGGTTAAAAATAGATTATTGACTTTGAAAAAAAAGAGTTGTCATCACACAAAAGTCCAAATCGAGCCGTTTTTTTTCTTAAAAAAGCAAATTGCTTTTTTGTTTCATTCTGATTATGCTGTTTTTATAAACCACTGGATTTACGCTGAGCTAAAAATAAACTTGTATTTGATGAACAATACAAACATTTTATTTCCAGCTTTCTACTTTATTGTAACTGTGCTCGGCTACTTCTTCATGGCTACATCGGAACCTTATCTCACTGCCCACCAAGGAGCCTCGAGTATCAATTCGTCCTCTAGCTTCCTCAGCTGCCTTAGACAAAAGCATGGATCGACAAGACATTGTCTCGCTAGAAAATTGGGCTTTGTCCAAAACGTTTCGAGCCCATTCCCCATGCAACCCTATGGCCACAGTCCATTTTACTATCACGGTCCTAGATCATGCTGACGACGACATGGTCGTATTCTATGATGCCGACAAAGACTTGATTCTGGATTAGTAAATACTAACCTTCCTGTTTTGTTCTGATGGCCTCAGGCAATTCTTTTAATTTTTCTCGCTCTAGAATTGAATACTTGATCCAGAAAAAAAGAACAAAATAGGAAGGTTAGTATACCGATTCTTCTTTATAGACTATTCTTGGGTTCTCTTCCCATCCTTCATTTATTATTTGACCGAGCTCAAATCGATAAAAAATATCATTCATAGTTTGGTTTTTACTTTTATGTATTTTCCGAATTCACTCCAACGATAGAAATAAAAAAAAAGATTCTAGCAAAGATTAACTTTTTTATTCTTTTGATCAAATGTCAAACTACCTGAATTTCAATTGCTCTTTAAAAACGGATTTTCAATATTTGAATAATTTCAAAGCCACAGTGCAAAGACAACTTGTTCCTTTTTTTTTTTTTAAAAAAAAAAAAAATAGAATGCCTACTTATTATGAGGTATTAGGAGTGAGCGAAACTGCTTCTACTGATTTCATAAAACAAAGGTTTCATCAACTGATATTAGAAGTAAGAATTTTTAGCTCTTTTTCAAAACAGTCTTTAACTTGAAGCAGCACCATCCAGATAAATCGTCAGGCAACGACACCACAGCTCAACAAGTATTAAAAGCTTGGGATACCTTGAGGAATCCCGAAAACCGAAAAAAATATGACATTGAACTTGAAAGTTTGTTGAAATCAAATCAATGTTGATAAAGTAGACTAATGACACTTCAAAAAAAAGGTCAAAGGAACAAACAAGATCTAGCGATCGGAGCAGAGGTCGACTTGGACGATATGGAATACAGTGAGAAAGACAAGAGCTTTTCGCTAGAGTGTCGATGCTCAGGCAACTATATAATTACCGAAAACGATTTGGAAAATGATATTGACATTGTGGGTTGTAACAACTGTTCACTCAAGATTCGCGTGTTGTATGAAGTTTTAGAGGAGGAATAAGACGACGATCCTCATGCGTTTAGATAAAATACCTAAAAGATTAAACAATACATCCTATCCTGTGCCATGTGAGTAAAGGGGCTGTTAAGCACAGAAAAAAAGAGATGCTAAAGGTTTGTGGGTTGTCTACAATGCATTTTACGTCATAGTGAATACAGTCAATGCAGCCTTAAAAAAGGGGGGGTATTGAAATCCAAGCTAAGCGCACGATGTCCAATGTGAGCAGTGAAGGGTCCAGACGATGGACGATCATCTGTGGTTGTTAATTGGGAAAGACTGAAGCGTTGGGAATACATCAGCTTCATCCGGTTCTAGTGATTGCCAAATGCAGGACAGTCAGCAAGAAATATGAAACATTTGAAATGCTAAAAGGCAAATCTATCCTTCTTTTGACTGCTTGACGGCTAAAGGAAAAACCTGTTGAATGAACTGCATTATTCTTTTGTTTGAGAAATTAAATGAAATACAAGGGACCTTGTGTATCCTTCTTGTCTACGCTCTCCTTCCCCTCTCTGTCTTGTAGAGTTGATGTTACGATTAATTTTATTGTAATAAAACAAGCTGCTAATAAAGGAAAATTCGATTCATTTTTAGTAACTCAAGTATGGAACACGTTCTCCTTTATCTCCCTTTTTTATGAAAATAACTCGTTTATGACTTTTTCCCGGAAAGGAGCTAAAAACAAAGTCTTTTTTTCTTACAAAACGCCAAGCATCTTTCTGGCCTTGTTGAACTGAAAGAAAGAAGAGCAGACAGATAGTTAAAAAGATCAAATTTTTTTTTTATTTTCATGTTATATAAAGATGTATAACAATCTTACCACTTTGAAGCCTGCAGAAAGCAAACCAAACATGTCAATAAAGGGACCTCCCTTAAATTTTCTTTGAATGGCAGTGTACTACCTTTTTCTCCTTTTTTTTTTTTATATATCAATTTCAATTTTATCAAGCAAGGTTATCTATCACTTTATTTCATACCCTTCATCTTTCATTCTCCCTTTCATTGCAATATAAAAAATATTCTTTTCTAGACAAGGGCAGGACGATCCCCAAGAGAACCATTCAAAAGAATGGGATGCATCTTGTTCCTTTCACAAGGGATGGCGTTACTAACCGCCGTTTCATTTTGAATATGCAAAAGAGAAAGACGATGCAGGTGCCTGTGCCAAGCAGTTGTTTATCACACTGTAATTGACACATGTGGCAGTTGAAAGAAGAAAAGAATTGAATAAAGTTATTTTATGTCGTTATATGATCGTGTCCCTTCTAAAGCCAATATGTCAATCTTAGGAGATCATTTGAATCATTTATTAGTTTGACTGACTCTTGTATCAACCCAACTGGCCAACATTTTTATTTTAATAGGGAAGGAGTAGTCTTGAAAAAAAAATTACAAGTGCTTTCATTTAGAGGAGATACCAAAAAAGGATCCAGGAGTCTGTAATAAAACAGTGTAACAATGACAATAGTCAAAAGGTCATTCATCTGGAAATTAAGGAGTTTACAAACTGATTGGGAAACTAAAAAAAAAAAAAAAAAAAAAAAAAAAAAAAGTGACAAAGAGTAAGTCAGCCTTTTTTTTCTTCTTCTTCTTCCTTTTCTCTGTTTATAACCTGTATCAGTCTGCTATAATCAAGTCCTTTCATCATGTTATATCTCAATAAAAAAGAAATCAATCATAGACCTTCGATAGCTTCAACACCATCAATATATCAGGAAAATACTGTTGGAAAAAAGCAAGCGTCACTTATAAAGTGCACTCCAAGAAAAATACAAGAAGAGCAGGCCTCCATTGATTTCATTCAGTATGACGGATTGAAATCACGATTATCAGATTCTGCTCTGTCGTGTATGTCTGTAGAAGAAAGAACTCGACTGTACCAAGAAAAATACGAGAATATCATCGTAGCAGAGAATGTGCTGAGAAGTTGGATAAAAACAAATAAAGAGAAAGGACCCCCTTTGGAGCTATCAGAAGGTAACAATCTCTTTTTATAATCATTTGATGGGTTGAGAGTAATGATTCCATGGTTTGTTCTTTAGCTTACCGACCTCCACCAAGAGCTCGATTAGCAAGTGTTTCGATACCATGCACTCAGAGCAAAAGGAGAAGCCTACTTGTACATTTAAACCGTGAGTGCGATCCAATGTCGCCATCACCGAAAGCTTCCTTTAGCACCTTTCTCAAAAAGGCCATCCGCCCATCCGAAAGCTCATCCAATAGGCAAAAACCAACCCCTAGACCCTCTGTCACATGTTCAGCATCAAAAAGTATTGGATTTTCCTTGGGCAGTTCATTCAACCGACTGTCTTCATCCAAGCAACCGCATTCAGCCACAGCCGATCGCCGGATCAGCACTGTCCAAGGCAAAGCAAGCGATACGACATCTTTCCAAGAAAAACCATGTCTGAGCCAGAAAGACCATGTTAGGAAGAAAGAGACCCAGCAAAGACTGTTGTCTATCACGGAATGTCCAAAACCGAATGGGCACTCGACCCTGCCCCCAAAGAAAAGTATCAGGCCACATTCCACCATCGTTCCCTATTCACCTTCCTCCATCTTCCTCGACAGACTTCAGCTCAGTGGTATTTATGAAGAAAGCGGACATCAAACTGTCCAGTCAAACACGTATAGCAAGAACAAAGCACATCATTCGATGGAGAATAGGCATGTTTGTACTCGTCCGGGATCTTTTATCCAGACACATGATCTGACCGAGTCGGCAGAAACACGATCGATCGACAGCACCTCCTCCTTACAAAACAGCCACGGTGAAAAACGAACGGGTTCATCTGTCAAGAACACAGACAGTCGCTCCAGACGCGGTTCTACCCTACAGACCTTGGCTGAAAGACACCAGATTCACACAGCCAAAGAAGCAAAACAGAAAAAACGTATGTCCTTCTCACTCGGTCCCTCTCTCTCTTCTATACGATTCATTCCCCAAAAGGTACCTACTCTAAAGCGGCAAAGCATGCTAGCCTAGATCTCGACATGCTTTGAACATGTACCCTTTTGTTATTTTTGTCATCGGCTCCCCGAAATTGATACGCGTTGTAAATGTTTTCAAATAAAAAAAAAATACATTGCTGCAAGCAGCATTTACTGATTGTAATCATGTCAGTGTTGAATAACACAAGACCTATTTGTATTTTATCTGATGATTTACATCATCCTAAGGCCTGTTTATTATCATCAAAAGCTTTTCGCCACTTGCAGCAAAGAGATCAAGTTTATGCTCTCTCTTTTTTTTAGAGGAAACCCGATACCTTATTTTTATCTTTTGCTTTTTGAAATGAATCTAAAGAATCTCAAGCAAACAAGGTAAAGCAAAGGCGCGATGTGCTATCAAATGGTCTTGATAGATAAAGGATGTATGGTCAGTCGAGGATGAGCATGGCCCTGATGCATCTCGATTGACTTGAAGCCCATGCATAGAAAATAGCTTATCACAACAAAACAGGTCGCTTGCACATCTTTGTATTGAAAGGCAATAGAAATGAGGTGATTGGAATCAAATTGTCCTTCCTCTGTGGATGAAGGGATGTTTATAACTCAATCTCATGCACTGTTAAATCGACTCTGATTATTTTATGTTTGTGAATACAAAACAGGTCAACTATGGCCGACTACAAACCGATACAAGTAGGACTAGGTATGAAAAATTACAATGCTTTTTTAAAGTCATCGTAAAAGCACACTCAAAGTTGAACTATGTGTTCAAAAAAAAAAGACCTTTTTCTTTTGGGTCTTTTAGTAAAGAAAAGGAGGAATAGAAAGAGAGTGAAGCTGTATGTAGATCAGGGCATACTTGTCAAAACACACTCCCCTTTTTTGATTTCTACTGACCGGACTCTCCGATAGTGCAAAACTGATGCTGATAAACATGTTGATTCATGCAGAACAACAACCCCTCTTTTTTTTTTTTTATCAAACGTGTTTCTCCTAAAGACAGTGGTCGGTAGGATGGGAATATGCTAAAGTGACCTTATGAGTGAAGCAGTCAATACAAAAGCTGCTAATGATTCATGAAACGATGGCTGAGGATTACGTACAGATGAAAGCACGTTTTTCAAACGCCGTTTTAGAAACCTTTTTTGGTTTTATTAAAGAAAAAACCACGTAGAGAAACATCATCTTTTGATTCAGACCACAGACAAGCAACATGACATTTAGGTCTAATGCTGACGACATTGAAAGAATATATTTTTGCTTTCTTTGGATATTATCTTGCAAAAGACTCAGCTTGTAGAACAGTGAGGCATGACTGAAGGTATTATCTTCTGTAAGCACATATGAAGCATATGCTGTCTATTAAAGAAAAGAAAAAAAAATGTTATTGAGCATGATGGACTAGACAATAAATTTCAAAAATTTGTAAACATTTACGTTCTCTCTCTTTTTTTTTGTAATATAAGACTTCAATCCACATTCTTCCCTCCTTCATCTTTTTCTTTTTCTTTTTTTTTTTTTTTTTTTTTTGCTAGTTCAATCATGGTGAAAATTCACCCAATTTACTTTGATGAAACAAGCGTGTTCTATTCATGTTTAACTTGTCACTCGCAACTGATCAGCCATCAAGATATCATTTCAAAAGCATTTCAAGGCAGGGTAAAGTAAAAGAAAGTAAAATGTATATCATCAAACGCTTCAAAGAATTAACTATTTCCTTAAACTGAACAAAAAGCATGGACCTGCATATTTAGTTGAAAGTACAATCAATATTTCAATTGGAAATCATGAAGAGCGATTATTAATGACTGGTTATCACATCATTGCAGATATTTCATGTCAAATATGTCAAACCAAAGTTGGTTGGAAATATGTACGAGCCCCTGAAGCTTCACAAAAGTATAAGGAAGGAAGATGTTTGATTGAAAAATCCAAAGTAATAAAGGAAAGTTTATTTTTATAATTCTTCTACATCGTCTTTCCAGTGAAGGGAGCTTTCTACGGCCTTTTTCCAAACAGCATATCTATCTTCTCGCTGTGCTTCTGATAGATGAGGTTGAAACCGACTCACGTCATCCACATTGACACTATCTAAATCGTGCACTGACTTCCAGACGCCTACTGCTAATCCAGCTGCAATGGCCGTACCAAGTGCGGTTGTTTCTCTCATCGCAGGTCGTTCGACTTGGATACCCAAGATGTCTGCTTGGATCTGCATGGCCACATCAGAGTTTGACACGCCACCATCTACTTTGAGTACCTTGAGTGGAACACCAGCGTCTTGGTTCATGCTTTCCAAGATGGCTCTAGATTGGAAAGACATACTTTCGAGAGTGGCACGAGCCAAGTGATACTTTGTCGTATAGGTTGTCAAACCGATCATCGTCCCTCTGGCATCATCTCGCCAGTAAGGAGCAAACAAGCCAGAGAAGGCCGTGACGAAAAAGACACCGCCAGTGTCAGAGACATGCTCAGCCAACTCACTGACTTCTTCCATCGAATTAATCAATCTCAAATTATCGCGTAACCATCGCAAAGAAGAACCTGCTACGGCCATCGATCCCTCCAGTGCATAATAAGCGTCTTTACCCAGCTGGAACGCGACGGTCGTGATCAATCCGTGCGTTGACTCCACAGGTGTCGTACCCGTGTTGAACAGCATAAAGGCCCCCGTGCCAAATGTACATTTTGCCTCTCCACGATCAAAACATTTTTGACCCAAAAGGGCAGCCTGCTGATCTCCAATACAACCTGCGATCGGTATCCCCTTCAGTGGCCCATCGGCCATATCTCCATAGATCTCTGATGACGAACAAAGTTTCGGCAAGAGCTTTTTGGGTATCCCAAAAAAGTCGAGTAACGCTGGCTCCCATGCGAGTGTCTTGAGGTTCATGAGCAGCGTACGACTGGCGTTCGTCACATCCGTCACATGGGCTGTACCACCCGTCAACTTGAAAATAAGCCAGCTGTCGACCGTACCAAAGCAAGCCACATCCTCTTTTACCGCTTTTTTCACTTGTTCATCATTTTCCAGCATCCACTTGTATTTAACGGCAGTAAAATAAGACGTGATGTCAAGTCCCGACAGCTTCTTGACAATATCAGCATTCTCTCTTTGTTTTAATGAGTGTACCATTTCATCTGTTCTAATATCAGACCAAACGATCGTATTTCGAAGTGGTTCGCCTGTTTTCTTGTTCCATGCTACAGCTGTCTCTCTTTGATTGGTGACACCAATACCTATTTGATGTCAACATGACATGTCCTCAACATGAATCTTTTTTTTATATACCTTTAATATCCTTTATGTCATATCCCATTAATTCAAAACGATGAATGGTTTGGTCAATACATTTTGTAACAGTCTCTAATATATCATAAGGATCATGCTCTATCCATCCTTGTTTAGGTTGACTTTGTGGTAATTCTTGTTGATAAAAAGTAATAAGTTTTCCTTCATTATCAAATATTAAAAATCTAGATGAAGTAGTTCCTTGGTCAATTGCTCCTATAAATTCTCGTTTTGAAGACATAAGTTTGGGTTATTGAAAAAGAGGCGAAAATGAAAAGAAAAAAAAAAAGAAAAAGAGATCAAAATCAACGAGACTTTCTTTTTAAAGTGCACATGAAATCATTATCTTTTATTTGGACAAATGAAAAATTTAAATTCAGACTTTTCCCGCTTTTGTTATACATTTCGATTGCCTGCTTTTTAGTCCCCTTTTTTATATAAAGAAAAAAGAATACTTGGCTTGCAATAAAAAATGCCCAACAAAGCACGCACGTCTATCAAAGGGTTCAAGACATTTTTAATTTCTTTAACTTTTCATTAAAACATTCTAATGACACTGACGTGACGTGTTGTTCAGTCTGATGAATCACGCTTCACTATTGAAGGCAACGATAGGGATGCCAGGATAATCAGAAAGATTGGAAAAAGAGATGATAAAGACCATGTTATGTCAATAGAAAAATGGGATGATTTGGAGTTTTAGGATGGGATACTTTGGGCCATTCGTCTTTGTAGATGATACAGTAAATCAAGACGAATAAAGCAACATCTTGGCTTAAAATTTCCATCTCTAGCTCACTGAGCTGTTCAATAAGGAGAATAAAGCTGTTGTGCTTTAAAAAGATGATGCCAGCCGTCATGCTGACTCGTGCCCAAGACGATAGAAAGAGGGTCGTGGTGTTTGAGGCTTTGAATACTGACCCACTCAAAGCCCTGATTTTTATCCATAAAGCATATTTGATTAGTACTTGAGATAAAATTAAAGGAGACTAGGGCTACCATTATCAATCTATAAGATCCGAGGCTGATAGCTCAATTAGAGTGAGAGAAGGATGACATTGGACTTGTTGAGCGTCTGGAGGAGAGTATGAAAAACGATGTCAAGCGGTGATTGACAACAGACTGGATTATGTCATATTTATAACAGTAGACATCCTAAACTTTACACTTTCAAATTAGTAAGCTTTCTCTTACTTTCATCTAGTCATAACATGTTGAATTCGATGTATATTTTTTGGCAAGAAATCTTGTTTAAAAATGGCAACACGTTGACGTGCGATCCTATAAATAAATTATCCCAATTATGAAAAAGTCAATGGTATCAACAAACAAGAGTCAATAAACTGTATTAATCTGGAGTATCGTTGCAAACTTCAGTTATTCTGGTTTTTAAATTCTTTTTTTCATTTAAAGGTGACTTCCTGCTTTTGGCATTAGCCCAAAGTTGCTCTATAGAATTGAACTCAGACAAGTAAAGTGAAAGATGAATGCATCTATATCCTGTTCATATAACTATATTTTCAATTTTATCAAAAGTATGGATTAGTAAGTTATTCGTGGTAAAATAATAGCCTTTTATTTCTGTAAATTTATTCCTTTAATCCAAGTTAGTTGAAATGAGATTTAGACAACGGTCAATAGCTGTGCCTCTTGAAGGTGATGTTTTCAATGAAATAACTTTTCTTTTACAAGCCCTTCCAACCTTTGCTTCTTTTGGAATTTGATAGACCTTTAATTCCATGTTGATGACGCCTGCTGCTGGATTTGCTCTAAAACTGTACATGACAGTGCTCTCACTATTGGAATAGTGACCACAGTCATAATTCATCGACTGGACGGATGGTACAAGGTCTGATATCGATATCGAGGCCAGCATCTTCAATAAAGACAGGTTTATAAAAAAAAAGCAGACGTTTATATTTGCCCATTTTTCATCCATTCGGAGCATTTCTTAAGAGTAGCTTCGCAATTTATAGCAGCTGGGTAGCAAGAGCCCTCTTATATATATTGGATTCTTTGGACATAAGGCCTCCCCCAATAACAGTTGGCCTCAAGCCAAATCCCTTAAAATGCTTCAGTCAAGCTATCTACAGCATCTTTCGTAGTGGCTGGTGGACAATTGCCAAATGAATCAATAAGATGTTCTTGTAATTGATTCTTTTTTTTTATAGCTTACCTTGTTCGTTTGTTTTTCATGAATGCCCCAGTCTGGATCTCCTTTCGATTCCTTGGCCCAACTATGCGTTGTACAGACAGGAATACCATTCAGCTTGGCTGATTTTGTAGGATTGAATAGCTTAAGCGTTAGTTAATGAATAAAAAGAATTTTTTTGCCGCCTGAATAGATATTGTATTGTTTACTTGTTCGTTCATCTGGTTTTTTAGCAAGTATTTCCTTTTTTTTATTCAAGATATGCATCATTGGTATCAAACCCAGTACCTTGAATCTGATACTATTATATATTTGTTAGATTTTCCAAATGGTAAGGATTGATTGTCTCCCTCCATTCCAATGCTTCACATTCATGCTTATTAAAATGTTTCCTTAGCGATCCTTGTATAAAATAAAGCTCATTATTTATTACTTGGTTTATAATTTAAAATTCTCAAAAGCAATAGAGAGGAAAGAATAGTTTAAAACTATGTCATTTAAGTTTATTAAAGCTACTGTTTGGTCTCTATAAAAATTGTAAATCGAAGCTGACCAAAGATTTAGCATCTGTTTCTAAAACTTGTTATTTGATACCATGAGCATTATATATTTAAATTTTATGATTCATTGAATACTTTTTTTTTAGTTGGGATTTTGAATTACAAAAGATTATTTTAATGATAAAATATACTGAAATAATATACACATGAACACGGTGGAAATTTTTTCTATATTCAATCAATTGTAATGTACAACATTAGAACATTTATTTATTTCTAGCAGTAACATTTAATTAATCAATTACCAATCGTTGCAAAACCATTGTACAACAATCTATTTTTCAAACAAAAACTTTGGGAAAGATATATGCTTGAGACCTTTTCTGTACTACAGAAATTTTCAGTTTTCCAGGTTTTATTGTTTGCCAGTTTATCATTAAAAGAAAGAGATTGCATAATTGATAACACACAATGTTTTAAGTACAAATAGGTAAAGCATGAGCTTCTCTTCAATTGCTATTATAATGTGTACTCATCGTACAAGTCTTTTTCTTTTTTTTCTTTTTTTCCCTATATCCACGATCTTCCCGTAGCAATTAAATGTGTCACAAGAGTTGAATAAAATTATAAGTCTGATTTAACGGCAAGTTCGGCCTCATATTTTCCACACAGAATGATAATTATGCAACAGGTTAAAGTACACAAATGGAGATGTATTATCAAATATTTCCCGTACGGGAGTGATTGCTGTAGATCCTTACTGAAACTGATCGTACAATTAAAGAACAATTTTTTATTTGTAAAAAATTTTAAAACCCAAAATGAGCACATAATATTTGACATATTGTATTGCCCGGGCCAGTTCAAAGAAGTGTTGGAGAAACTAAAAGAAACTGATCGTACAGTGATTTGCGTTTAAAATTCAAGATTTTCAAAATTAGTTTCATTTACCTTTACCAGAGAAAAAGCCATCCAACAATGATTTAATCCCACCGCTCTTTACCTCCCGCTGTGTACTTGGATAACGAAAAGAAGATATTCTTTGTAATGTGTACACCTTCTTATCAATAATATTCATTCCATAAACCGAACAAGATAGCCCCATAACTTGAATCATGGGCACAACGACAGTCTTGATTTTAGCTGCAGGTAGGTAAGGCATGCGTTTCAATACAGCGTTTAAATGGACTTTGGTAGTGAGGGCAGACTTGAGGAAATCTCTGTACAATTTTGAGGGGATTGTCGATGATTGGTGAGCAAGCTCTCCGGTGACAATATCTAACTCGTCAGGATTGATATCCTTCACAATAACTCGAAAGTCTAGGTTGAAATGTAAGTTCAATAGGGATAAGTGAGGTGATGTTGTATCTCCCCTACATAAACAGCTTCTATCGTTATTCAAGGTCTTAGTCAAAATGCAGCTTGCAACTTACTATTGAACACAATGATTGGCATCAAAGAAAAGTTCCATAACCGGACCCCAGAATTTGACGAGGGATGACAACATTTCTGAAAAAAAAAATTGTGAGGATTCATGGAATAATATCAGCTCATTCACGATTTGATCTAAACTATGTAACGTGAGTGTTGAGTTAGAATATGGTTTACATGCCATAGTGCTATAAATTGCATATGCACGTATATCATTTTCGTCGCTCTTTCATTATTGTCGGCATAATCGTAAGCTTCAATCTTCTTTAAACATATTTTTGCAGAAGCGTGGTTTTCAATCTAAAACATCTGTTCAATATCTGTACAAGTTTTAACATGATATACTATACCGTTTGTCTTACCTTTTTTGTAGCATTACTTAATGGTGTCAATTCTTGACAAAGTCGGATTTTGGTCGGGAGTCGCCTTTGATTCCTTTTTGATTTTTAAAGCTTATTTTGTATTCAAAAGATGCTCCTTTTCATGGCGATTCGAATGGTATGCTTTTAGGTGTGGTTGGATAACTCTAACAGACGTTACTGAAGAAAATGTAAAAGAAAATAAGACGAAAGGAAAATAATCAGCTTGACCACATTGGAAATTGAGTAGACTCGCGTCACAATTTTACTCAACCGGGATTATTTTCTTGCCTATTATTTTCAATCCTCAGAGGATACATCAAGAAGGCGATCTCTGGACGCATTATTCACCCAATGTGCCAGCACACTAAACAGAAAAGAACACTATAAAAATCAACATGAAGACGAATACTCAATTGATACATCATTTACTTTATTTATCAAAATCACCATAATCCTCTTTACAATTGCATATTTCCCCAATTACCTTATTTTAATATGTTATTCCAAAGTATCTATTGTTGTAAAGTAATAAAAAAAAAGGCTTTCTTCCCGCTAAAATTAATTTTGGGTGCCGAGTATATTCTTTTTGCACGTTCAAGCAATTGAAGTCAAGAACTAGTTTTATTGTTAATCTTATTGTTATTGTACATTAATAGTCTCTTACAATCTTCTATTAATTGGTTTCTGTTATCACTTTACCGTATAGCGAAACTAGACATAACATACATATTAGCAACTGTCACTACTGTATAAATAAATTATATCTACTACACAAAATGTTTCAAGATTCTCAAAAAAAAAAAAAATTCCATTTACGCTTTTCAAAACATTGCTAATTTTGAATTTTTTATATGTGTATTTCAGGATATCGAAGTGCATAGTATAAAATCAACTTTGAATGATCACTCTTAACCTTCCCAAAGTGGATTTTCCTTCCTTCTTGTGCTTTGATCGCGCCCAATACATTTAAATTGCCCATTTGAGCATTCAGTGGTCAATAAAGCTCTTTTCTTTAATGGATCTGTTTGCAAATCCTCGTGTGTTGCAGCTTGGAAATAATCATTCTTACTTGATATCGATGTAGTCTAGATACAAAATTCAATGACCTGGATTATACTGAGGATATGAATACTTATGCAAAACCTATAACCTTATCAACGACAAGTCTGCCAAGTCTTTTGCCTTACTCATTAAAACAAATCATGAAAACTTTGGCCCAATACTGACAACAACCGGATATGCCAGATGTATCAGACAGTGTGCAAATAAGAATTTTTTGGTCGTAGCAGCATACGTGTTACGACTTTTCTGGTCGTAGCATTAAATGTTATACGACTTTGTCGACCTGGACAGTGTCCAAATAATCGATTCACGTCACCAAGTTTTCAAACCTCAGCATGCACATGCGCAATCGACGTGTACAAATAGCAAATCCCTTTTTTCTCTACATGAGGTGCTTTGATCTCTTATTAACATTATTCTGTTCAAATATAGAAATGCCTTTACTGCTGCTAGTGAGTATACCGTGAGTACTCTTAAGCAAAGTATGTGATCATCATAGCATACTTTATTAGGCGCAGAAACTAGCTCTGTGTGAGACGATCGATTGATAGTATTCATGGCTCTGCTTTCTGGCTTTTCCTTTTTTTTTTTTTTTTTTTTTTTTTTTTTTTTTTTTTTGGCTTGTACAGCTTAGATTCGGTAACTTGAAAGGTGATGGTTACTTTCAAGTGAATATTGCTAGATATAATGTCCATTGCGATCGTTAATGGGCCGATTCTATTGCTTTGCTTTTTTAAAGTCGTGTATCATATCCAATCTACAAAATCAACAATATTCATACAAGAACACCAATCTCAACTGTGCACTTAATGCACATCTTCAGGCCTTACTATGCTAATGCTTGATATAACACGTTTTATTGACTTGTGGCCAGAAAAGGGAACAAAACTTTTGAAACTCGTGTTAAATTTCCAAAAAAAAAATGGCTAAATAAAGGCATACATTATATGTAAAAATGTATACCTTCTTGTTGAGACGTTTTAACGGACAGATCTAAAAGCGCCAAGTTGAACGATGTGAAAGTTACCTCAAAGGTCATTGAGAGAAGCAAAGATGTTCCTATTGAAAATTTACAAAATTTTATCCTGTATTCCATAAATGTCTTCCCAAGATGCTTAAATAAAGATAATTATAACTGTTTTGACTCAAATTATGTGTAAACAATAGGCGACTTATTTTCGAAAGACTGAGCAAATTAGCTTCAAACCTTTGACCGAACTAGTCTCCTTTCTCTGGGCAATTTAAAAAGTGGGTGGTATTTTCAAACAGTCGGTAAATTGAGACTGGAAGCACAGTATTACTATTATTTTTTAAAAAAGGAAAATAAAGCGTGGCTCTGAGAGCATCTATCACATTCGAAGACGGAATGCAGCCAACTGAGATTGTTTTAGGTATGACATACAATTAATTGCTTAACACTGTACGATCAGTTTCAGTAAGGATCTACAGCAATCACTCCCGCACGGGAAATTTTTGATAAGTTTCTCTTGGGTATGTATTGGATCGCTCTCCAATTTATGTTGGAATATATTCATAAAATGTGCTTTCTTTTAAACTGAAAAGGTAATCACAATTTGTACGACAGACTGGTGCTAATTATGATATACATTTGCTTCCATTGATCGTGTTAATACCAAGATGAGTATACAGATTATAGGTATATTAGATCATAAGACGCGTTTTTTTTGAAAAATATAAATACATCAAGATCTTTGCTTTCTTTTTTTTTCTCAACAGTCTATCTATAAGAAAACAAAAAACTTAAAGATGCTTCTCAATTCAATCAACCTGTCTCTTCTCTTTGCCGTTGGCCTTGCTACTGCTGCCAGAAATGGAAGCTATACTGTCCCTAATTTGGGTAAGAGAAAGCAAGAGATCTTAAACAATGGTGGAGGTGTTTGGGACCTTGCGATTGCCATGCTTGAAACCGAAGACTTGACTACCAACTACCCTTATGGCGATAACAAGTCTGGTGATTCTACCAACTTTGGTATCTTTAAGCAAAACTGGTTTATGCTTCGTCACTCGACCTCTCAATTCAACGGACAATCCGCCTCAGACGTCAGCAATGGTGCTGTCCTTAACCGGGACCTCAAAGCGGATATCAAGGCAAGACAGGAATCTCAAAACTTTTACGGCGCTGATAGATGGTTTGGTGGACACAGAAATGGTGAGACCGGCTTAAATGACTATCAAACATCGGATATAAACGATTACAAGAATGGTGTCAACTGGATCCACGATCAGCTCGCCAGTGATAAAAAGTACCTGTCGGATGATACCAGATTCTGGGTTGATGTCACCCCTATTTAATTCTTTCTCACTTGGAATTTATATTTTAAATAAATTTTTACTATTTTCTAAAATTGAGATGAACTAAGATTTAAAGATAGCATTTAATAAAAGCCTGGGTGAAAGCCAGGATGAACTGAGATGCTACCACGCAATGCCATCTTTCTTGTGACCGGCCGGTACTATGAGATTAGGACTTTGAGCATTATATTCACTTGTCTTAGTAGCGTAGCATCTCCATAAGCTTGATAGAATCCTAATCTGTGACGTAACTAAATAAAAAAAAGTTGATTTCTGTGTAAAATGGCTTAATTTTTAACAAGGTTATCTTGTACAGGAGGTGCTCATCGAGATTGTTGCGCTTCATTGTTCTACATTACATTGCTATAATATATATCCAGTAAAGTTATATGTTTTTTTATAACTCTTAAACTAGTATAAGCTATGATAATGCTCTTTTATTATTATAAATGTGATGAAAGAAATTTTAATGCAAAAAGTTGAGTATTTTATTAAGGTAATGATTTTTGTACTATAGTCCTCTGATAGGATGTTCCTTCAACTGATACCTACTATGACAGATCAAGTTATCATCTTATTAACTTTTTATATTAAAAGAAAGCACCATCACAGTAACTTTTTTTTTTTTTTTTTTTTTTTTTTTTTTTTTTTTTTTTTTTTTTTTTTTTTGCTTAAAGAGCTGATCAATTTGAACCATTTGACCAAATTATTTTTTTTAAAAAAAAATGGTAAAATGACTATATCCTTCCATATTGATAATGTCAATAAATTTTTTTTTTTCTCATATTTTTTAGTCTATGGCGACATGTTTGCTCTTTCTTTTGCAGAAACACAGAGCTTTATTTTGATACAAGCTTAACATTGATCACATATCATTAAATATTATAGAAAAAAAAAAAGAAATAGAAAAATATATTTGTTGAGAATCTTGTTTACTTTTGATAAACCTGAAATTTCTTTTTTTTTTATCGTGAATCATTATTTTTAAAGAGATTAAAGAAAATCTTTATTGGTTTTAGATTATCACTTCATTTTTTATATATAGAAACTCAATGGATGGAGTATTGCTTTATAATATTTTTTGACAGTATCCGATGATTTATTGAATATTTTTTTAAATAAATCATGTCACAATGATTTTATTTAAAATATGAAATGTATGCATTCTAACAAAAAACAAGGTGTCAACTTAAACCCTGCAGCAGCAGCTTCTTCTTCATCTTTTGGTTCTGTAATCTCTCCAACTGTTTTCTCCATCGTCAGACGAGAGCACCAAACCAGCCGCAAGCATTTGTTAATTAATTTAACAAAAAGACCTTTGTCAGTTGGATACTTTGTAATATCTGTCTTTCGTAAACGACAAACATATCCATTTTGACAGTCCATAACCAAGATTTTGACGTTCAGACCTATTGTAACTTATATGTTAGTCTTGAACAATCAAAAGCGATTTTTTCGATGTTGCTCCACCACTAGTAATACTTCCAACAGTGTTTAATTGTCTCAACTTTGTTGAGACAATTGTCAAAAGCTTACTCAGCATGCCTTTCATTATTTTTGGAACCTCTATCTACTGGCCTGCTATCCCTTCGTCGCTATACTCTCTTGAGAACTTCTTTGCTTCATACACTCCAATCTCATAACTATCATATCTAAACAGCATATTTATCCTCTTTCCTGTCTTCTGTCTAGCAATTCTCTCAAGTACAGAAATTTTCCTCTTTGCATTCATTTGTTTGGCTGATACTTCACTCGTACTTTCTCTGTTGTTATTATTTAGAAAACGTTCAAATTAGATACAAAAATACATATCTAAACGAATAAACCTGCATATTACCTTTTAGTGAAAATTAAGCCCTCATCAAAAGCCCAAGGAATCATCTTCCAAATTCTATCAAGAATCTCATCTTCACTGTCATTTATCAAATGAGATTTGTTAAACATAAGGATACCTAATCCCTCAATCATCGATTTCTTGACCCAGTAGTTATAGCTACCAGAGACAGGGTTCTTGTACTGATCTGAGATAATTTCGTGCAATTGTTGTTGAGTCTTTGAAAAAGAATCAAATGTAAGTATTTGTATCATAAACCTATTTAAAAACAAGGGGCATATAGCTTACGAGATGCTTTGGACCAATGTTAAGAGTATGTTTTGGGGCCATCTCAAACGATGGGTTTTCATGAGTACGGATCTCCTCCGGTTCTTGCTTTGAGAGAACGCCCTCCCAAGTAAGCAGATCCTTAGAATCAAGAATCAATGAATGGCTCGGACTATGAAGAAGAAAGTTAAGCAATTGACTAGATACTACTGTATTGGGATTTACTGATCGAAATTGCATTCTCTTGGCATTTCTTCCATCTTTAGCTCTACAACTGTTCCAATCGACAAAGTCTACATTCTTGTTCTGTCCAGAGAGCCAAAATCTCTTTCTATTTCTCATTTATCGACTGACTTCACTGAGCTTGTTGTTGATGTGATCGAGTCGTTGCTTTGCTTTGTGCTAGAAGAGACAGAGCTATTTCCGGATTCTGAGCGACGATTCAGTTTTTCAATAATCTCCTCAGAGATCCTTGACCAATCATCGTTCTTCTTTGTTGCCCAAAAAATACATTGTCGTTAAGATAACATATTTTTCTTATATGTAATAGCTTTTACCAGAGGAAAACCTTGTTTTTTGCGACTTTGGTTATTCTTCTAATCCACTGTCTTTTAGAAGCGATCGTACTCGTGGAGCTGTAGTTCTCTACTATCTCTTTATTTAGCTTGAAAATAATAGCATTAATTGTTACTTTCTCTTGGTTGTTCTGTATTTGCTCCATAGTTTCAGCAGTAACTACAATCACACGAAATAAATTTTCGGACAAAATATTGAAACAAAAATTTTAAAAAATATCAAGATCTATTAATACCTGTGAATTTAAACTTAGGTTTTCAAGTTTTGAGAAAAGAAAGATTCGGATTCTTATTTTAAAAAATATATATATAAAACAATTTTCAGTAGTCTGTTGTGCCGCTTTTAGCTTTAATAACTGCTATGGGACCACTTCAAGGTTATTCTGAAAGGTTTTATTCAAGCATTTTCTCATAAACTACATGCCAAACATCGTTGAAGCTTACCTGCAATGACAGCGACGCAAACTCCTCAGACATCAGCAGCACGAACATGCTGCAGAAGCGTTAAGTCATGTTGAGGCCTAGCTCGACCAAATAGCCGAATTTTCAGCCAACACCCTTGCCCTAAGTTCTGGTTTACGTTGGCGAGAACATGGTGAACGATCCAACTCATACTTCTAGTTTACCTTCACACTATCCTCGATCCAGCAAGTCATCCTAGACACAGTTTTGGCACGTCTCAATTCCATATCCAGCACGAACCATTCTTTGGCGTCTCTATCATTCCCAGCTGCCAACGCGTTCCTGACTGCACAAAGTCATGTCTAACACTATTACTAATGAAAGATGTACGTTGTGTGGGGCAATCGAATCTGATGAACATTTCTTGTGGTCTTGTCCACTTAAACAGCCTATGTGGGATACACTTTTAACTCATTTCTTCAACCAGACTTCACATCTGACTTTTGATGATATCTCTCGACCACATCCAATCCCAGTCACAGTGCGTCCGCACTGGCACCTCGATTCTTTCCAAGTAGTTGCCAGTGGTGCACTGTGCCTCTGGAGAACTCATTGGAAACATGTTTTTGATGGAACGCCCTTTTGGCCAAATGAGGCAGCTGCTAGAGCTACTATAGTCCTTTCCAGAATACATCAAGAAAATTTGTATCAGAAAAAATTTAAAGACAATAATCAGACAACACATTAATTTTACACTTCTATTCTACATGTTTAAATGTTTTCTTACGAATAAAATCCTCAAACAAAAAAAAAAAAAAAAACGAAAACGACAATCATTTGCTATCAAACGGCCAATTATTTTCTAAGTAGCATCATTTATTTTTGTTTAATCGTTATATTTTATTAAAGATCCAATTGAGTGCTAAAAAATAAAACAAATAAGCGTCCGCCCGGACCAGATCAATCCGTTTAGAGGTTTGATGTTTAGAAAAAAAACCCCTTCGGGTTCAAGGGTAAAAAAATGAGAAAGGAAAGTAGGGTACATGGAGAGACATACGAAATTAGTTAAACTGTCTCAGCCATTCAATTAGTTTTTGGCCATGAGGTATCTTGCATGGGATGGTTGTATAGTGTTGTAGTCGATCTAATTCATGGAGGATAGAACATATAACAGGCCATCGACAGGTTCAGGACAAAGCAATACGAGGGGAAACAAATGCGCGTGTCGGAAGCATATTCAAAAGGAAAGATATAGAGTCAGCTACTGTTTCAGGCATACAGAGACGGCGATGCGTATTTAGGCAGCTGATGGCGTGACGTCTTGACAGGTTGTTGACGAGTTGGCGAGGGCAGGGTTTGGGGGCTCCACCCCGGCAACCAAGGCGCCATCGTATACACCGACTTCTTTCTTCATGAGTCATTGGTAATCACAAGATGGGATCGAGAGTGATTATTGGTCGACAGCTGGATAGTAGTCTGGAGTTCTTACCTTGGATCTGTTTTTCAAAGTTAGAGTGGAGAAATCTCTTTTTTATCGCTCTAAAGCTTCGGGTATCTAAGTCAGTTATTGTCGGCGGCATTAATCTCCACAGAGCAGTTTTTGATAATTTATACTACTGATGACCTCTTGTGTACTGTATGTGTGGCATTAAGTGATATAGTAGTGTGTCCTCAGGTAAGGATAATGAACGAAAGAGGAATTGGGCTTGCAGGATAGCTACTCTTTCTTTCATTATAGCCAAATGAAGCATCACCTTGGTGGATGTTTTTCTAGACGCACCATAGATCTTATGTATGCATTTGCTTTGTGCCTCTTCTAAAGTTTTCAGCTGAGTGTGATTGAGGTAGGTGATGGCTATGCCATATTCCATTTGTGACCGAGCTATTTGAGCATAAAACCGAGAGCATAGGAGCTTGGAGAATCCAGATGGATTTACCCCGATAGAAGATAGGACATTCATCGTAGACATGGCTTTGAAAATATTGCTTTGAACAAACTTCACCGGATCAAGGTTCATTTATTTTTAGACAACCGGCATTTATTTTTTCAGAAAGGACAAAATTTGCCAGCCGCAATGTATTTGATTATCGAACATCTAGTAGCTAAGCCATTTTTAAGATAAAATCGAATGGCACTGATAGACGATAGCTTCATTTTGTGCTACGCATCATTATTTACAAATGTAACCAATATTGAAACACTCTTGCCAAAAAAAAACAGGAAAAGAGAATCTTGCATTGGGTAGTATGAGCTGACGATCTGAGTTTTGGTGAAAATAACTATTTCATTAACATTAACAATAAAGTAAAAATAGATTTAGTAAAACACAAATTTATCTCACCATAAACATATGCCCTATTAGGACATTGGCTTGCAACAAATTTAGTAAAATAATGATTTACTACAAGATTAAATTTTAAAAACTAGTTTTTATTTGAAGCAAAAAGGAATACAAAGGGGATATATCTAATAAGCATTGACACTATTGATATAGAATTTTCGTGCACCTTAAAAATTATACATTAAATATATTTATACAAATTTTTAAAAGAAAGAGATAAATAAAGCACCAACTGCAAGCAGTAAAACGTGGGGAGCACTTTTGCTTGCTGAAGAAGTATCAGCGGCGGCTTGATTGAGGATGGAAGAGCTGGTGCTAGCAGAATCAGTATCATCGGAGGTATTGTCTTGGCTTGCTGACTCAGAGGTAGCAGGTGCAGCGATGGTTGCGGAGGTAGAAGTAGTAGCTGTTTCAGACAACTTGAGGCTGCTTCTGACAGCCTTTTCCTTGGCTACAACCCATTCCAAAAGACCCCAGTCAGCGCCACCTTGCTCTTTACCAGGAGCCGTGACGCCTTCAAAGAGATTTTGGTAGGTTTGTTCATAGGTCCAACCAAAGATATTACCGGGAGATCGTTGCTTGATCGAACGATCCCACTCAAGATCAGGGGCAAGGAAGTTGTGACGAGCGGTAACATAGGCGCCCAAGGTGGCGTTGTTGAAAATTTCCTGTACGGTGGTCTTGAGGTAAGTTTCAAAGGTTGCCTTGGTTGTGGGGTTCTCGAGGAGTTTGTTGATCAAGATAGCGCCGGGGAATTTAGAGGGGAATTCAGTATAGGGTGTGTTGACAAAGTCACGGTCTTGGTCAAGGTTGACACCAAAGGTAGCATCAAAATCTTGTGCAAGATAATACACCTTGTTGTTATCGCTGATATCAATATAAGCACCATCATTGGTCTGTTCTTGCCAGTAGCCATCCCAGTCAGCAGTAAGGAATTCCATAACCATGAAACGAAGGAATTGGTCATAGTCAAAGTATTGAGAGATGGCCTTGACCTGATCATCATTGGAGAAATCAACAGCGGCAAAGGCCTTGGAGAAGGGCATGAGCGCATCTTGGTCAAGAGGGGATTCAACATTGGGAATGAAGCTATCCATGTTTGCAGAGGCATTGAAGGCAGCACCCGAGGCACCATCATAGAGAGCGCCCAATTGTTGAGGAGGGTTGCCGTTATAGAACATGGCATTGATATAAGAGTACATGATCACATCATCAAGCATGTTGAAGGTACCCATGCCTTCCTTGTTGATAAAGAATCGAACCATATTGGCCTCATTAGCATAAGTTCCCATTTTACGAGCAATGTCAGCATAAAGCTTTTCACGAAGTTGAGTAGGGTCTTCTTCCATATGACGAATCTTGAACCAGCTACGTTTAGCCACATACTGTCCTTCGGGAAGAGTCCAAACCCAAGTTTGCTTAGCGTCATTGTGCTTACGTCCAGGTTTGTGAAGGCCAAAGGTACAATTCTGATAGGAAATAAGTAACACAAAAAGATAAACTAGACAATCTTTGCTTTACCTCAATGGTTGTAACATTTTCAGGACCGATAAAGGTAATCTTGGCTTGATAGGTCTTCTTGGTGACATTTGTAATTAAATCTTCCATTTCATCTGACTTTCCTGTGACAAAAATAGAAGGAACATAATTGCTATCCCAAAGAGGATCGGTGGTCTCACCACGAGTCCAGCTACCATCGGAAAGAATGTTGGGTAATTCAGGAATATTGGTGGCATAGGTAATAGGTCGATTGAAGAATTCGTTTTTGGTGGATGTACCGTTCAAGATACGTTCGAATGTTTCAGCAGTTCCATCAACAACATACTAAGGGAAGAAGGTTAGTTGACTGTGATTGATCCTTTTTCTTTTTAAACTTTACTTTATAACTTTGTCCATCATTCAATTCAGCAGAACCAGTGTAATAAGGAATATCTACATCTTGAGCTTTCAATTGAGTGAGCTGACCATTGATATTGACCTGAACTGAGCTTTCAGCAGTAGGAGCAATGACTTTAAATGTGACGGAAGCAGCATGTACAGCTGTTAAACAAGCCAAGGATATAAAAGAAAGAGACTTCATCTTTTGTTGTAAAAAAGAAAAGAAAAAGGTATCAATTGAATCCGGGAGAATGAGAGTGAACTTATATAGTTTGTTTTGAAGAATTGAACTTCAAAGCGGAGAAACGTTTTGGTTTTTTTTTTGTGTAATTACAGGTCGATATACGCTGTTTCAAAATACATTTTCCCTTAAAAGTACATTGTCATTTCTATTTTCTATACGTGACCACACGTGCAAGTTCTATTTTTGTGCAAGACAATTTTATCTTTCTATTTCTTTACAGAAAGCTATATAAAAATAACAAGCAATATATTCAATGATCCTATTTTTTTGCTTTGGAGAGGAGAATGATTTTTTATTTTTGTAAGCTTTGTTTCTATAAAAAGAAGACAATATTTACCATTCATGACATCAATTGACGGGAAAGAATTTCAGTACAGAAGCCTCGGTAAATGAATATATGTCTGAATACTCTGTTTTTTTTTCAATCCTTGTAGGATAATCGGGTAAGTGGTCTGATATTACTCTTTCTTTTTTTAGTTATCAATTTACTATTGTCATTTCTTCTTTTATGATCCGGGAATAACAAAGTAACAAACTATTAATATTATGTAATGACACTATTTTAGTAGCTTGTGCGGAAAGAAAATGTTTGTTTTTTTGTTTTTGAAAAAAAAATGGCTGAGATGTTGTCATTGTTGATTACGTTTTATTCTCATAACCCGCGCGTAGATTTCTTTTTTTAAATATTTACAGAGTCGATCACTTTATTTGACTTTTTTTTTATTTTTAGCTTTTTCATGTGTGCTTGTGGAGAAAATATGAGAGAAAGTCCTTTTGAAAATAGTGTGTTGTTGAGCCCGAATTGTTGAGTTGAATCCCACATACTATATTTTCCCTTCTTCTTTGAATATGTCGAATTGCATCCTTGAATGGCTAATTATTTTTAACAGCAAAAAAAAAAAAAACATACCATTCGATTTGTTAGCACATAGTATGCTCATAAAATGCTATTGTACTACAAGCCAAGAGGGGTTTTCACTGTAATTACATTTGACAAAACAAAAGAGTTAGTTTACGCTTAATAATTTTATCAATCATATATCCATAGAAGCATATGTATTGACTACACTTTGGGACATATCAAAGTGTAATCATAATAAATACACAAAGGTATTATTGTTAAATAGTGATCAGAATGATCAAAAGAAAGTCATTGTGTTGGATAAAAGCATGATTATTATCTCTTATATTTGTCTATAAAATAAAGAAATTCACATGTCCTTCAACTTTATAATACGATATGAATTCTTGATGCGTGTGAAATAAGAAACTTTGTTGAGTAATGTTCAAGATGTAACTAACACTTTATTCTGCAATTATCTACTTTTATAAAGCCAAGTTTGTGGAACCTTTCTTCAAAGTCTTATTATAGCAATTTGCACAATAAACGCTTGTTCAAAGTTTTATATGAAATACAGAATGAAAAACGCATTATTTGTAGAATACAAGCACAAGTTTCAATTCAAAGAGGATGTTAATGAATGTAAAACATGCTATACCTGGACATGTACTAGAACTTGGCTAAAAATTTAAAAGGTTCCAAATTTTCTGTCAATTTTTTTTTCTGTCCCTGAATCTTTTTTAGTCTAGTAACACAAATTCTTATCTGCTCATATAAGAAGGAGTACCGGGAAACCGGGAGTAAAGGGAATTATAAATTTCATTTGTGTTTTGATAAGAATTAAAATTCAGGCACAAGTGGAATGGTTTACTGTACCCTTCTTCTTTAAACATGAGAGTATTTTCTTTACTAAAGTGTATGCTTTTATTTGTACACAAATATAAGGAAAAAACATGTCAAAGTCCCTTTCACACCTTGTCATGTTTCATAATGCCTGCGTCATTGCTAAACGTAGTCCTTTACAGTCGCACAAGAAAGCCTCGTTTGCTATTTTTCAGCCCTAACCCAAAGTCAAAGCTTCATTCCTGCTATGGTGATATTTTTATATTTCCAAATGCAGTGATTTGACGCGTAAGAACGTACCCATAATAAGAAAGATACTTTGCCCTTTACTATATATTTGTATGCAATCATTTTTTTTTTTCAGCAACTACATTCTTAATACCTGCCATTGCAAAAGAAAAGAGATAACGCACAGACATTAGGGATAAACAGCGCATATATCTTTAAATATAATGTATAAAAGAGAGAGAGATGAAAAAGAAAATAAAGCAGGTAAGAAATACTATTCAGTAGCTATTCTTGGACTTACAATATTCCTTTTTACCTGTCATATAAAGCAATAAAAGCATGAAAAAGAATGTTGAAGAAGAAACAACAAGTTGCTGATATGGCTACCAGTAATATGCCTTTCTATATTACATTCAGTGAGAAGTTACATTTTAAGCTAATTCATTGCTCTTGTCTGAAGTCATGTACATAAAAAGGAATGGTGGGTTTACTTGGAGCACTAAAGAAAAGATGGTCTGTTTCTAAAACACATAACACATACCCTTCTTCGTCAAAATGACGAGTCTTGATATGAGAGAAGTATAGATCAGCAGTACTAGGAGGTTATTTTTCGAAACTCTAAATCAATATACTAATAAACTTGATATCACTAACAGCTTATTTCTGAGTACGAGTTTCAGATATAAAGATTCGGATATACATTTACACCTTTTTAAATCATTTATCCTGGGGTAACTTGGGATACTGTATTGACTACAAAACGTAGCAAGCCATTTCTTTTATTATATCTTATAAAAACCAAGAAAAGAGAAATGCAGACATACACATTTTATTTCGATGGAAATTAGTTAGGCAATCAAATGTATAGAAGAATGTTCAAGTATAAATTCTATTTAATGCTTACAACTGCTACTGATATACTCTTTTAGAACAAATAACACATTCGATCATGTCGACAACAATTGTGCAGGAAATTTATTCAATACAAGTTAGCGTCATGAAAAATAAGCCAATCAGTGAGATTGAAAGTCCAGAGATCGCCTTCTTGATGTATCCTCTGAGGATTGAAAATAATAGGCAAGAAAATAATCCCGGCTGAGTAAAATTGTGACGCGAGTCTACTCAATTTCAAATGTGGTCAAGCTGATTATTTTCCTTTCGTCTTATTTTCTTTTACATTTTCTTCAGTAACGTCTGTTAGAGTTATCCAACAACACCGAAAAGCATACCATTAGAATCGCCATGAAAAGGAGCATCTTTTGAATACAAAATAAGCTTTAAAAATCAAAAAGGAATCAAAGGCGACTCTCGACCAAAATCCGACTTTATCACAATGCCATATCCCAGCAACTTACGCCAACCATCGTGAACGGCTACGACGATACATCATTTTTTTATCTACAAAGTGGTGTGGGTACGAAGAATTATATCAACATTACAGCTCTTTAATATCCCTTATGTAAGTTTGCATGATTATGTAAAAACATATACTGAACCTTTTCTTTTAAAGAAAAAAAGCAAAATTAATTGGGAGAACATTTTCTGTCTTATTCAAGACAAAAAATTAGGAATCTATAATGTAGAGAATATCCCTAATTTGTATGATGCTAGTAGTAGTAAAACTACTACTTCAAGAGTTGCAAGCGAAGAAAGTTCTTCATCTAGTGGTAGATCAAGCATGATGAAACAAGCCTTATTAGAACCGGAAGATAAGATAGCTATTGAAGAACTTTATAAAAACTTAAATCCGATGAATATGTGGATATTATCATCTGGTACAATGGTTGAAAAAAAAATGGAACAATTTGCTCTAGCTTGCACCTTCGAACAGTAATTATTGACTTCTTCTCTTTTTCCTTGTTTTAACCCAATTCTTTAGTCCATGTCATTCCCTCATTCTTGACAGCTGAGAGACAGTATTTACAAAAGAGGATTTGAAGGAGATCAAAACATTCAAGTTGAAACGATTACCAAATTTACCTACTGATTTGGAAAATTACTTTAACTCATTGCTGTTACTCTCAACGGAAAACGACTTAGACAAATTATATACTGACGTGAAGGCTGCTAATTTCCACCCTAGAAACGATGAAGCTCTAGTATGGGCGCAAACAACTGTTCTAAATACGATCAAGCTCTTTATGTCCAATTATTTCCCTCTCAGTGACCAATCTAAAGCGGATATCCTACGCCGTATCTGGTTATTAATAGACACTGTATTTGATTATTCTGCAATCAAATCAAGAAGGTATTTTTATTTTTCTGTTTCATTGACAATTTTATTAACTACTATTCAAAGTGGGGAGAAAGCAAGTACTTCTTCATCTGATGGCCTGAACGCTGCACGAACTATCGCAAATACCAACCAAGCTGCACGAAAGTTAATGGGAAGAAAAGTAGACATGGTATATAAACTTCAACCTAATGAATATGGATGTATGGAATGTGGGAAAGACGAAAACAATAGTACAAAAGAACTCTCTGATGGCACGTTCAAAATTCCGATCATTATGAAAGACATGTTTAATAGTCTTGCAAAGAAAACACCATCATTAGTAAACGATATCACCATCTCAAGCTTGATGATCATGGGTAAATACAAAAAATGAATACTTTTATTAAACTTCGTAGAATAGCTCATTCTGGATTATGTAGAAACTAAAATTTCACTAATTATCATGGACTCACCAGGGGGTAATGTATGCTGCATAAGTAGGCTTAAACCTTTATATTTTCCCGTTTGCCCCTTAAATTTTATGAGTTCGCTTGTCTATAATGAAATTGGTATATACAGCTCGATTAAACATGGAAAAAACGTACTTATTGATTGCAAAAAACGAGCCAGCACTTGAGTATGATCTTGGAGAAGATCCTCCCATTCCACCCACTTTTCACAAGAATTTAAAAAGAAAACGAGACTTTGCTGAAGACGACAATCATAAAAGTAACACCGAAGAATTTGATACTGCTAGTAATGCATAATATGTTTTAATTTTATTTTCTATATTTAAGATATCCAATGTCATATCCAATAAATTATATCGATGGGACCTACATCCCTTTTTGTAGATTGCATAGCGATTTTCAAACAAAGGCAGTATGAATTATTTATTGTATAATTTCTAGTGACATGAGTGCTTACAAAAAGTACTATTTGAGAATGAGTGTGGGCTGATTATTGCCGAGATACTCTTCAACATACATAACAGCCAATCATTTTTTATCATTTTGCCAAATTATTTTTATATTATCACCATTTAAATTTCTAAATCGGCCAATATTTACCAGCCTTACTGTAAATAATGTGCCTAAAGAAAACATGAAATATGCCTTAATGATACAAAAAAAGATTTAATTTTAATTAAAAAAAATCCGAAAGAAATAACATGAGAAATATTCAACCAACAGTGTAGAAAAAAAACACGACTGTTGAAATCAAAACAATCTCTGAAACCTTTTAGTTGCAAATGCTTTAAAAAGTAACGCGTAATTTACTGTTGATTTTGCTACAAGAAGCCTCCTACCTTTAATAGTCGTGGGTGACGTGAATTACTTGAAATTCCGATTTGCTCCCCACCCACCCTGGTGTTTTCACACAAAAAAAGAATTTTAGCTGCCACTGCATACTTTTTTTTTTTCTTCCCCAAATTACCATGAACGCCATTTTTCGCCGTGCCTACTCCACCAAGACTCTCATTCCCCCTAACGTAGCTGCTGCTACCAAGGTCTCTGGTGCTTCAAAGGATGCCAACATTACTCGTTTGGTCAGCTTCTACAAGGTTCGTTTTTAGTAGACTTGAAATAATACAAAATGACTGATTTCGTGTTTTAGACTTTGCCCAAGGGTACCGTCGAAGCCTCCAAGCCCTCTGGACCTTGGGGACACTACAAGGCTCGTTACATTGACGGCGAAAATGCTTCCGTTACTCCTTTGCTTCACCTCATCTTTGGTGTTTTCGCTATTGGTTACACTATTGACTATCACTTCCACTTGAGTAAAAATGCTTTGACATTTATACAGTTTACAAAAAGACTAATTCTTTATTTTTCTCACAGAGCACCACAAGAATGTTGAACACCATTAAATATGGATAGCCATTAGACATTGCCGAAAAAAAAATTCAATAGTTTGGGAATCTACAAAAAAAGAGAAAAAAAAAAACAACATGGATTTTGTTAATAAAGCAACCCCTTTTTTCTTTACAAATGGAAATGATACAACTTCATATTGACGCGACTTTTTTTAATCCAAATTATAGAAAAACGGGATTTACATGATTTTTAGGCTGTAAAAGAAGTGAGAGCAGATGATTAGCATGAATGCTTGTTGAGGATTGATCATAGTCATGATATGAAATAAGCTATTATCTGTTGAGTATGTGATGTAATTTTTTTCAGTTTGAACAAGAACACTGTATACATCCTTTCACTCGTAAATGAACTTTATCTTCGTTATCAAATGCACATTCATTGCAATGTCTTTTAAATTAACCATCTTTGTTTATGGAGCTTTGCTTCAAAACAAATAGAATAACAATGCAGTTGTTTTTTCTGCAGTACAAAAAGAAATCGCAGCTTTTTACTAGATCTTTATACTTGAATCCAAAATGGTTGCTTCAATTTTATTTTTGGAGTGTGGCAGGAGGCGTTACCATGAAAAGCTGATTCTTTTTAGAGAGGCATTGTCCATAGATATTCAAACACCACATCCCGTTTGATTTTTTACTTGGGTTCATTGTACTTTTGCATATCTCTATCAAAGAGTATTCATCACTATTGTGTCATTTTTTTTTTTTTTTTTTTCTTTTTTTTTTGGAAACAAGTAGTTTATTCTACTTGTAAGAAGAAAAGGAGCTACACGCCTATGAGCGATGTAAACTAAAAGGAATAACAAGTATTGATTTAACATGCTAATCGATATCGCTTCTGCTTCTTTTTAGGATAGCAAATGGTGATATAGCACTAGTAACCGATTCTAGCTTTGTCTATGCATTTGATCCTACAAGAGTAATGACCAACTGAATACCTTTTAAAAACTTTGTAGTGCCGGTTGCTATGTTGTTTGACGACAGGATATCTAGTGCAGTACCTATATCCTTTAAAAACATTATATCCCCTGGTGTAAAGTATATACTCCTAGGATGTCATCAGTAGCTATCACTCTGCTTGAAAACATATCAACAGTTGGGACAACATTATCGTGGATATATTGGGTATCACCTGATTCATTCTGAGCGGATTGCTTACGTTTTGTCATAGTGGATTGTGAAATCGGTATCTCGATTTGAGAGAAAGACATTGGAGTAGAGCTAGGCTTTTTTAATTCTTCCTTATTTGAAGTAAATGAGGGTGTCTTTCTAAATACCTTCAATGTATTATCACATGTGCATTCTGCATTAATGTTATATATTTGTAGCAACTCTGACAAATTAAGCAATTCTTCTATATGAGTAGTCTGAGATAGCATGTCCCTTCTTCTGATAGTATTAGTAGTAGGTTGTTACATTAATCCATACAGCATAAAATACTTTATTTTCTGGGCTATACTAAAGGTGATAGTCGCGAATAAATAGATATTAACTTGAACTTATTGAGTTATGAAAGTTACGGCTCTACGTAAAATGCTCGTAACAGCATGTGCAATTGATGAATCATTCCTAAGATTGGTTATTAGCTTTGGTTGAAGACACTAAGCAATTGATTTTTAACTTTATTAATTGCTAATATAAAGGATTATTAGGCTAATCACTTTTTTTTCTTACAAGATAATAGGTACGTTCTATTGTTAAAAAAAAGGAAAGAAGAAAGTATGATATTGAAATGGATAAGTAATTACATGTTTTTTTAGGTGCGCTTGCAAGTTAAAGTTTTAATTGTATTTATGTGAGCTATAAGCAGCCTGTTATGCATAAAAAAGATTGTTAATTAAAAGTAGTTTTAAATGCAATAAACGATTAGCAAGAACGATATATATTAAGTATGATAAGCAAGAGCTGATTAACCAAAGTGATGATTTTAAATATGATAAGCAAAGGTAGAGTAGACCAACCAGTAAGCACATGTAAAGCAAAGTGTTTTTTAATGCCTCTAGGACGCCTCCAATTTCATATCGCTTCCCCTGCTCAAGTTACGCGGCGAGTTTGCCCACCTGGAATGGTATGGAATGTTATCCCATATAGCCTGTTTCGGGTCTAATGGGTCCACTAAGCCAAGAAGCAACAACTCGGTCAGCCTTAAGCTACAGCATGAATGCTGTAAACTGTTTGCTACTTGAATTATTTATCCACCTAACGCTTCGAGGTACCAGACTATCAGGCCAAGAGCTCTTGATGTAAAAAGATATCTTTGGAGAAGGGGCAAGATAAAACATATGCAGTACATATTTTACAAGAAGATTCAGTGATTGTATAGAGTGAGAACAAGCGCACCAAAAAGATAAAAAGGATCTTTGTTTTGTAACATCAGTAACTAAATGTATTTAGTCAATTCAGCGTCTAATCATTATTATCTCTTCTAAACCATTTTACTTTTAGCCATTTAATTCCATAAGAGCAGTATAACAAGATAGATTATAGAGTCATCAAAAGCAAAAGGGTGATTGATAAGAGAGCATTCAGACCATCAACATTTAGAGAAGAGTATTTGCTTTGATAAAGAAAAAAAAAAAAAAAAAAAAAAAAAAAGAGTAAGGAAAAGAAGCTCTTTAAATAACTTTGCTTGAGAGGTGAGCCATTTTTGTTGGTTTTCCAAGAATTCTTTCTTTTTCGTCTACAAAGAAAACGATAAAAAGGAGAAAATAACGTTCTAAACTAACTGATAAACAAAAAAAAAATAAACCGTTTTTCTTTGGAATCGATATTCTTCTTGTTTATTATTATAATAATAATAAGAAAGATACCAATGTAATTTATGTTTGAAAGAATAGAGCGGCTTCTCTTTTTAGCAAACCTTAATTAACATTTAAGGTTATTATACTTTTGGCTTGCTTGTGCAACCCTTTTTATATTTGCATGAATTTCACATGAAATTTCAACTATTTACATTTTTATTCGCTTTAAGTATACAAAAAACAAAGCCAAACTTGTATCTAACATAATAATTTTTCTTATACTGATGTTATAACACATATATAGCCTCTTGTAAATGAACGTAATGATATTATTTAAAAAAAGAAAAAAGGGTCAAATGTTACGCCTACTTTCACGTGTAACGCTCATGAAACATTAATTTAGACAAATAAACAATAAAGCAAAAATTAAAATAGCAATTTTTGAGATACCTTTCTTTTTTTTTAATAATACTTCATGTTTTCTCAAATAAAAAAAAGTAGTAATGGTTTTTGAGAAGTGAAAATCATTGAATTTTAAGTAGTTTTATATATTAAAAGATTTGCATGAAAAGCTTGATTTTTTGTGTTACTTTTTTGAGGCTTGATGGAAAATAACTATGATGCATATATACAAACAAAGAATGGACATGATTTAAATATAATCACACAACTCAAATATTAAAAAAGAATACAATATGAATTAATTTACATTTGAAATCTTGCCTCATCTTAGAGTCAAAGCAATTGACTTGATCTTTTATAAAGCAATTTTCAATTAATTAATATAATAAAATTTATAGAAACTACATTTTTAAGTTATTTGAAAAACTATTTCTTGTATAAATAAATGGATTAAAAAAGTAAACAGAGGTTCTGAATAGATGAAAGTTTATAGCTGAAATAAAAAAAGGTCCTTTTCCCCACATTCTAAATAAGTCTGATATTTAGATGGTTGCATTTTAACAAAACAAATAAAATAAAATAAAACTATTCTTTGAAGCATAATGTTCATAAAACCTTGTAAAAAATGATGAATAAATGAATTTATGCTGAAAATTATATAAATGATTGTAGACAATACAACGTTCTTATAGCTCTGATTTAACCTTATTTTCAAATACAAACAATTATTATAAGCTGTGAAAAATGATTATGGGTTGACGATTGTTTTGACTTATTATCAACTTGAATGATTCCAACCAAGGTATTTTTATTTCTCCATCTCCAAGAATGACGTTGCAAGTCTGACGACAAAGTATTAAATTTTCATTTATACTCCATACTGTTCTCCATCTTTATATATCACTATGATTTTTGCCCCATTATTACTATGCTTTTTTTTTTTCATTGTAGGCTTGAATGATTTCCAAAAAAAGAAAAACAAAAGTATTAAGAGAAGAAGATCAATTGCTAATAAAATAATTTAATAAAGTATATATATTCTAACGCTATTCCAAACTTGTTTACTTTTCAAATCTATACTAGAGCATACCACTGTATCTATAGAGACTTAATTGCCATACGTGCAACTCAAAATGGCAAGTGCCAAGATACTTTATGATTCTTTCTATTTTAGAGTGGATATTGGAAACGTTGCTCATTGTAATCACCCTACTTTTCATATTGAAATAAAATTCAATACATTACCCAGATCTCTTCCTGATTTTAACATGTTTCATCTATTTTTTTTTCAGCTCTATAAGAAGAGTAATCAAACATAAAGAGATGCTATAACGACTTTTATTAAAGAATGAAATAAAGATGAATAGATATATAAAAGGAAGTCAACTTTTCTTAAAAAAGCAGTTACATCAAAATATTATTCTATTGGCTCCAATTGAGTAGATAAGCTATTAGACAAACTAAACATACATGCTCCAACTTACAGCTTCAACTTTACAGAAGGAAGCAGGTCGCCCACTACCGGTTGGGGCAGAATGACCAGAAGGAGCAGCCAGAATTTTTTTCGACATTTGGCGGGCAAGTGCAAATGTATCTGCCGTATTATTTCTTCTGTGCAGTACAATAAAGTTTAAATTATCAAGTCTATCTTCATCAGAGAAAACTTTCTAACAGTAGATTTTGATAAGACTGGGATTATTGCCAGATAACTTTACTTGGATATATTGATAATAAAATCAGTATAGCAGCTGCAAGATCATTACACATGTTTTGAAATTGAAGAAAGTGACAAAGATGTGACGGTATTCAATGTGAAGAAATCAAATATGTTCCCAAAAATGAGCAAAAGGGTTCAAAATTCCTGTCCTAAAAAATCACGAGTCGCTCTTTCTTTTTCCTCTTGGTATCAAGGACGAAGGATTCTTAGAAGGTCTTTGTTCTAGTAGCATGCAATGATCATGGAAAGACTACTAATTTTAGTACAACCCAATACACTGAAACCATTTTATATTGCGATTACTGTACATGTGCTTTGAATGCTTTGGAAATGTATTTATTCTACGGAAGGCATATTGCAAACAAAGACTTTTCGGAATTAACCAACAAGGGCTGGTTTGATTAGAAAGTTGTCAAGTATATCGATCGGAACAAATCGATGACAAAACACCCAATTAAATTACATAAACAGGGCGTTCTAAAGCCTGTGGTATCAGCAGTAGTAAGGAAATGGTTGCAGGTCATGGTAGTAGTGCATGCCATGCCGAAATTGATGGTACAACAGAAGACCAAGTGCGTCTGCATGACTACTAGAATATGAAAAGTATAGAACCTTGCTAACTCGCTTCTCTTCCTCGTAAATTAATTAGAATCATTAATGGCTTTCCTGAGAAGAAAGGTCAAATTTGGATACCAAGAGCCGATATTTGTCCTCCCGAAAGTTTACAAAGAAATGTGTTTCCAATGGTTGGTGGGTTTTTGCTGAGACTTTCTTGAAGTTACTGCTAAACATGAAAAAGATCCTTTTGCAAGACTCTATGGCATTTCGTATTGACCGAGGAAGCAATATTTTGTTCAATCATTCAATGTTTAGCTACCCTGAATTTCTTAATTTTGAAGACTTTATGCTTGCTACTCTACAAATTGCGCAAGAACCTGTGGACATGATATTGCAACAAGCAATGCTAGCCTTCAGCTAGTAACTCACTAATATTAATAATAAATAGTATAGCAACCAACCAACCATATAAAGGCTATTAACGGAACCGCAAAGCAGATCGTCAGTCAGAAATAACTTGATAAAGTTGACTGATGATTAAAGAACACCTACAAGTGAGCTTTACATACGGATCGGACAATTTGGGGCAAAAGTAAGGTCTTCTTTTTTCAAATTAGATTTAAATATTTATGGGTAAGATTATAAATTTCTGATTTGTCTAAAAACAAGTATTTTTCTAGTTTACACTATATCAAAAAAAATGATAAATATGATTAAATTCAAAGTCAAACACTGCATTAATTGGTGATGAAAGCTTAGTAGACGAAATGGATTTGAAAAAAAGCAAACTGTACCTGAGAAAGCTATAGATTGAAAGATATAAAACAGACAAATGAAGATGAATAAGACTCGATTTTATCAGTGCGTCAAATTTATTGTTCAAAGCATGATATTTCTCTAAAAATACATTGAAAATTATGTCATTTGAAGGGAAAGTGGTACAAACTTAGTTTATTGTTAGTGCTCAACCATGGGAACCAAAAAGCCACTATTTTTTTTTCTCTTGTTTCCACGCCATGATCTTTCTCTCTTTTCCTTTTCTAACCCAATGAAACCAGATACCGTAGACATACCCATACAAAAACCAGATACAATAGAACCAACTATATACGATAAACCAAATACATATGACGATGAAGAACAACAACAGGTATCATTACCACAAGAAGTACTAGACGATTTGATCATTAGAGCCGAATTTGTGAATGGCAAACGACCTGATGTGAGAACAGATGACGACGACAATGAATCAATAAAAAGAAACTCAGTGACATCCAGTTTACTGTCTCATGAACTACCTCCTACAACCAGTCTAGCCATACCACCTACAGCGATAAGTCCAAGCACCTCGAGCGTTAGCAGCATAACCAGTAAATCAAGCACAGGAAGCTCACGCATGGCACTATTGGAAATTCTAAAAAAAAAACCGATGGAGGACTTGATAAAATATGACCTGCGCAAGCTCTCCCTGACCCGTCCTGAGGAACATGACATTTATTTTCAAGGTACCAAGGTCCAAGCCTACAAAAAGATCCAACCGCATTCATATTCTTGGGGCTTTCAAAATATACTCTACCGTACATTGGAGGATGGGAATGTGAAGGTAGCAGAGGCAAGACGTAGGGCGTTCAAAAAGGAAATTACTGTCGAGTGGGGCGATTTTCCAACTCAGGCCATTGAGGAAGAAATGGAACCTGCCACACCTTCAAGTGGAGATAGCACAGCAACAAAAAGATCGAATCAACTACACAATTTGACGAAATCGCACTTATTGTTTACCTATGAGACTGAGTTTGAAGGATGTCGCATTCGATGGAAAAGAGCCAGTCTATTGTCACACGATATGGTGTGTGAGCTAAGAGTGAAGGAGAGGTGGCGTGTGATTGCAGAATTTGATAGCCATCGTATGGGATACTTTATTTATTTGGGCATGCTGATTATAGATAAAAACGCATTGAATTTAGTAGAGAATCCAAATCATTTTGAAGCCCATATTATTGTTACTTGCTGTACTTTAATTGACTTGATGAGGGAAGTGGTGGAACAAGCGGTTGGTATCAGTAAAGGAGGCATTGTTGGTAGTGATTAGAAAGAGAAAGGAACATTGAATAAAAAATCATGTCATAATATTCTATAAACAATAAAAAAGTAGCCTTCATGGTTGTACACATATTTTATTTCATAAAAGCCCTTTCCCTTTTTTTGATAAATCATTGATTTCTTCTCCTTAATTTTTTTTTTTCTTGTCAATAATAATAATAATAATAATAATGGGTTGCTGTGCATCAGTTGAACAAGATGATAGTGCAAAACTTCGTAATGATGAAATAGATGAACAGCTTAGACTAGAGAAATTGAATGAAAAAAACGAAGTGAAATTATTACTCCTTGGTAAGTAATCTATTGAGATATATATATACAGAAAGAGAGAGAGAGAGGAAAACTTACTGTGTTTTAGGTGCTGGTGAATCAGGGAAATCAACAATATTGAAACAAATGAAATTAATTCATGAAGGAGGGTTCAAGGATGAAGAAAGGGAAGCACACAAAGAAGTCATATTCAGTAACATCCTTCAATCGATCCTTGTCATTTTGGAATCCATGTGTAATCTAGGCATCGATTTAGGTGACGCAAAAAACCAGGTTTACGCTGACCATGTCATGCGTTACAAAACTCAAATTGATCAGTTCACGATGTCTCCTGAATTGACTGAAGCAATAAAAGCCTTGTGGAAAGATTCAGGAGTGCAAGAAACGTTTGTGAGGAACAATGAATACCAGCTGAACGACTCTGCTTCATAGTAAGTATTTGTTATTCATGTGCCAATGATAATTAATTCTTTCATAGTTATTTCGATCATATCGAACGTATCGCGGCGCCCAATTATCTACCCACAGATCAGGATGTGCTTCATTCACGTGTAAAGACAACTGGGATCACAGAGACCAGATTTATGATTGGCAACCTTGTTTATAGAATGTTTGATGTGGGTGGTCAACGATCAGAACGAAAGAAGTGGATTCACTGCTTTGAAAACGTAACGGCTGTTATCTTTTTAGTCGCCATATCAGAATATGACCAAGTGTTGATTGAAGATGACTCGGTCAATCGAATGCAAGAGGCCTTGACCCTCTTTGATTCCATCTGCAATTCAAGATGGTTTGAAAAGACATCCATCATCTTGTTTTTAAACAAGACGGATTTGTTCAAGAAAAAATTACAAAAGAGTCAGCTCAACAAGTACTTTCCTGATTACTCTGGTAGTTTAGATGATTATGATACAGCTTGTGAATACTTTAAGCAACTCTTTGAGTCTTTGAATTGCTCCGAAAACAAACAGGTTTATACTCATTTTACTTGTGCAACAGAGACGGAACAAGTCAAGTTTGTTATGGATGCTGTGAATGATATAGTCATTCAAGAAAACCTCAGAAGTAATGGATTAATATAAAATATCAATTTATCTTCTTTTTCTCTCGCTCTCTTTTTGTACAGTATTCTTTTTTTTAAAAAAAAAAAATCTTTTTTACTATGCTTTGCTTCATGTACAAATTAATATAACGCTTTAATGTGAACAGGTAGATAACATACCAGACAGTTACTGTAACAAAAACTCGGTTTTTAGTAGTAAATGAATGTGTGTTTATTGATATCACAATAATAAAATGAAGCCATAGTTTTAATAAACAGGAGTGACAGTGCTGATTTGGATATCGCTATAAGAACGCTCTTGCTTAATTCTGATTTTATCTTTTGAAGCCAACAACAAAACTTCATAAAAGCGTCGGGCAGCATCTGCTTTCTTATATGTAGTAGTAGGTGCTAACTCGGCAAACTTAACAGTACCATTGAATTGCATGTGGTTTTCAATAGTTTCAAATGTTCTGCGAGTACTTTCATGAAGAGACTCATCAGTTTGAGAGTCAAAAGATCCATTTTCAACACTAATGTTTTCGGTATCTCTCTATATTAAAGTAAATGAGTTACAGAGAAAAGGCGATTTTTTGAGTGTTGTTACCTGGAATTGATTGAATCGTTCTCTATCGAAATCTCCTGTATCAATGTCAACATCGTAATCATTAAAACCCTCAAAAGGCTCAAGGCCATCGCCAGCTGGAGTAGGGGCACCAAGATATGTCTCGCCTTGCGCGTGAGCTTCCAAAGCAGACGCACGTCGTTTACGACTGATCTTTGAAAACATATTTTCCAAATCAGTACCAAGAGCTTCACCACTAGGGCCACGCAAGTTGATAGCAATCTTTGCTTTAGCAGCTTCAAAAAATTGGATATCCTATACCCGTATTAGTTTACTTGCCCTTATGGCTTTCTTTCTTTTTTTTTCTACCTTGTTGACAATAGAAGACGTATTGCTATTGTATCTGCGAAGATCTTCTTGAGGGATTTCTGTTACTTTATCAACAATCAATCGCTTACGCTTACGAACAGTAGGTTCATGAACAGACTCGGTATCAAAAATAAGTTGTTCATCAACAGGCATGATACCAACTTGCATAAGAGTATCAAGTGAAGCATCTGCTTCAATAGGAGGGTTAAATGCTGCCTCATGGACATCAACATCAGCACCATAATCCAAATTGTCATTTAAATCAAAATCAAAACCGGCTGTATTATCAGCAAGTCCAGTAGCATCGTCCAAAGACATGCCCTTGAAGGGCTCCGCAATTTCTGTAGGCTCAAAGGCTGTTTCAGCAAATCCGGCTTGATCACGTCGACCGGCTTCTGTAGTATCAAAACCACCAGCACCACGGCCAAATTCAAGGGCGCCAAAAGAAAATCCGGTTTGCAATTCGCTTAAAGTGATATCTTGAGAAGCAGAGATATCCAAATTATCCAAAATTGGGTCAATTTCATTCAAGCTAAGATATATATAAAAAAGAATTGTTTATATTGATTGTGTGAAAGTGTATATCGATCTTACTTTGCATTAAGAGGCACATCAGGAAGTAAAATGTCGAATTCAGTTAATTTGTCTTGTAAGGTAATAGTGTTGACGCTGGCTATAGAATGGCTGATATCTGGCATGTTGACATCTCCTGATTTGAATGCCTATTAAAAACAAAGTTAGAGCATTTGCAAAATGCCAAAGGGAGAAGAGATAACATACAAGCTTAATTTTGACTAAAGCTTCATTACAATCTTCTAAAAGATATCTTGTTTTTCTTGAATAAATACGAACAACACCAAGTAAGAGTTGACCAGAAATACGAAGAGTTAAAGGTTCTTCTTCCTGGTTTGTTTCAATCGCATCTAATAAAAATTTAACAACCTGGCAACTAAATAATTAAACTAATGTATACCAATAGTTTTTTCAATGTTTGTCTGTAAAAATTGAGATTTAGATAGCCTTTTTTCCATGTGGCAAGCCAACCAGACACGATTTAAAGGCCCTGGTGTTGTCAACTGGTCTGTAATCATTATTTTGTGTAAAGAAAAAAAAAAAAGAAATTATTTTGCTGCCACGATATTTTTTTTTTATCAAGCGCGTTGCCCGCATCAACTACACACATACACACGCGAAATTCGCGTCACAGGATTTTTTTAATATTTACCCATTTTGACTTTTAAAAATGTTTTGCACCATTCAGTAAGCTGGGCACTTTTACTGCAATTGAATGTTTGATGGCACAATCATAAGATTTAGTTTGTTTAGCTATAGATTGTATAATTCTGCTGCATTTGGCTAGTCACTGCTTTTCATTCTTTTATTTTTATTCACAAATCAATTGCAAATGTTAAAGCCTAAGAATCAAAGCTTATCAAAGGACATTCAGAATGATACATGTAAGAGATGACATAAATTAATTCTAGTAAGAAAGATTGCTTGAATAATTACTCTGTGAAGAAAGCTGAGCCTTTTTTTTCTTTTTCATAAAAATGTATTCGTACTAAGCACAAAGAAATAGGTTTTAGATGATTCAAAAAAAAGGGACTTTATTCAATACTGTTGAGCTCAAGAAAGCTGTAGACCAAGTAAAAAGTACGATGAAGCTATATAAGAAATTTATTTAATTCATTTGAGCTCTCATCAGCACGGCTTGACTATTTAGAATTCTTGTTATTCTAGTATTCGTTTTTATGGGGTAAGCAAATCAGATGAGACTTTGTAGAACACAGATCAAATTGCTTAAAGAGGTTTATTTGAATATGTGAAAGCTAATTTGTTTTTTCTTGTCATGTTTAAAAAATAAAAAACTCAATATCATTTGTATATAAAATTTGGCATATCTACCAAAGTTTTAAAATCAATGATAAAAGATAAGGTTCCCATACAAGACCATTTTAGGACACTTGTGTTGTTTTAAAGGTACGTTAGGGATGAAACTGATTAGTACTAATGAGATATCAAGCAGCTTTTGTTGTACAGATCTCTTATTACCTTGTCATACCAAAACTGCTAACAATCATATAAATCCTTGACTATAAGAAAAAGCTTTTGTTTTAATAAACTTGGACAAGAAGAAGTATAAAATTTGAAAATGGATTAAAGTTTTATTAGAAACTATTGTAGCTTTATTTTTACGGCTACAAAATCCATCTCTTTTAAATTTTGAATGATCAATTATCTATTCTTTAAAGAAAGATCTCTTCTTTTTTTTCTTGTAATTTTCTCTTTATCTTCTTGCGCTACTTTACCAAATTTTAATCTTCATTCAAGATTGTATAAAAAAGGAGTTGTAAAATAATGTCTGATCCAAGATGGGAAATAGTTATGTTACACAATGTTACACAGAAAGCTTTGAACAATGCAAATCGTATTTTTTTTGGAAATGATGGATCGTTACAAATAAAGATTGCCAAACTATCCGTTTAAAGTAACGATTTAATCTCTAAAAGCATATTAATATGTTTAATTGAATCAATTCATATCTTTTGTTAACTTGATTTACTTTATTATATGTTCATCAATGTATGCTTTAAAGCATATACTTATCTTGGAAAGTTTAGGCTTCTTTTTAAAGCCCATGTATTTGTTTTATACAAATGTACTACACTGAGACTTTGTCAATGAATAAATAGGGAAAGTAGCATGATGGAAAGATCTGGGCATTATATAACACCCTCAATACTTGATATTCTATTCACTACTATTGGTTACCGGTGTTAGAATCACTATGAATATTTTATATTTTTTTGGTAATAAGAAAAATGATCCGACAAAGCAATCTTCAGGGAAAGGATGAAACACAAGTCATATGATGCATAATCGCATTCATTTCCTTTTTAAGAAACATAACCTTGATAGAGTTCATGATTTATTGACATCGGATATGAATATTCATATCCGCTCTATTGTGGGAAATCATACAATTGAAAGATTAAACATCTGCTTCATATTAAATTTTAGTATATCATGTATATACTCTTGTTTCATTAAATCCATTTTAATATAAATAACATTCCTTATCTTCTATCAAAAAGATAAACTTTTTTATCAAAGCAGATAAAATACGGAACTTGAATAATAATAAAATAGGAAAATACATATTTGTGTGTGTGTGTGAAATTTTTACATGAAATAAACCTTATTCAAATCATATAAATACAAATCATTCATTTCTTTCATCTTCATTTCTTTCTTTGTTCTTTTAATTTATTCTTATTAATGATTACTGAAAAAACACAAAATGATGGTTCTTCCACGGCTTCTCGTAAAGAGGAGGCAAGAATTGAACACTATAATCAAGACGACAAAATATCTGTAGGCTCTTTGGAGAGCCAAAATCCAAAGTTGAAAAGAACGCTCAAGGCTCGTCATTTGGCTGTAAGTTATACAAGGCATTAAATAAATAAAAAAAGGTTAAAATAAAATATACTAGATGATCTCCATTGGTGGTGTTATCGGTCAAGGATTGTTTCTTTCATCTGGAGCAAACTTGAATGCAGCTGGTAAAGAAATCAGACAGATAAAAAGTGCGATTCGTCTTAATTTCATTTGTTAATTTTTATATAGGTCCTGCGGGTGCACTGATTGCCTATGGTATCATTGGTTTTATTGTTTATTGGGTCACATTTTCTCTTGGTGAAATGGCTACATACATTCCCGTCTCTGGTTCTTTTACCATCTTCTGTCGCAGATTTGTTGATACTTCCTTTGGTGCCACGATTGGTTACAATTATTGGGCATGCTGGGCTATTATTGTCGCTAGTGAACTTACTGCTATCCCCCTTATTATGGAATTTTGGACAGATAAAGTTCCATCTTGGGCATGTAAGTTACAATCTCAATGTATTCATAAGTTATCATTACTGAATCCATCTCTATTCAGGGTCTGGTATCTGGTTGCTTATTATCTTTGTTTTAAACATATTTGGTGCTCGTAGCTATGCTGAAGCTGAATATATCTTTAGTATTGTATGTATATACCATCAACGACTACAGAAAGAAAACATGGGTAGACTCTAACATATAATGATTAGATTAAAATTTTAGCCGTCATCATCTTTATCATCGTCGGCTGTATTACTTCTGGTGGTTTGGTTGGGTAAAATAATCATAGGTCGCAACTAGATCAATAGATACTAATAAACATTTCATTCAGAAATACATCCCCTCATGAAGTATACGGATTCAAATACTGGAAAGATCCTGGAGCTTTCTCTAATGGTGCCCTTGGTGTCGTAAATGCATTTGTATTAGCCTCATTCAGTATGCAAGGTACTGAAATTGTTGGTATCACAGCTGGTGAATGTGAAAACCCTGCCAAGGTAATAATACTCCTTAGATTAGCTTTGCGATCATGACTTGTATTCTAAACACAAATTATTACATTAGCAAGTGCCCCGTGCCATCAAAAATGTTTTCTGGCGTATCATTATCTTCTACATAGGATCAGGTATGTCCTGGAAGATATAATTAGAATATTGATGACTGACTTGACTTTTTTAAAAACAGTGTTCGTTATGGGCATGCTCATCAGATACGATGACCCACGCAACCTTAGTGACACAGACAGCGTTACTGTCTCTCCTTTTACTATTGTTTTTGAATTAGCTGGCCTCAACAGTGTAGCACATGTCATGAATTCTGTTATCTTAATTACTGCAAGTATCTAATTTTTTCATTCATACGCTTTTAACTCATTTTTTCTTTTAGGTTCTTTCTTGTGCAAACAGTGGAATGTATGTTAGTTCTCGTATGCTTTGCGCATTGGCCAATGAAGGAATTGCTTACAAAAAGCTTGGTAAAGTAGCAAATGAACACAAATCTGAGATTCGTTAATTAAATCTTGTTTCATTCTTGTAGCACACATTTCCAGTCGTGGTGTTCCCATCTATTCCCTTACTTGCACAGCCCTTGTTTGCCTTGTGACTTTTGCAACATCCTTTATTCCAGGAAAAGCTCTCTTCCTTGTGCTCACTTCCTTATCTGGTGTAGCCGGTTTCGTAACCTGGGGTGGTATCTGTTTTGCTCACTATCGATTCCGTAAGGCAATGAAGGTACAAAACCGTTCGCTTGATAGTTTACCTATTCGAACACCTTTCCATCCATTTGGTGACATCTTTGGTATGATTGCCTGTACCGTGATTGCTTTGATGGCCGGTTATTCTTATTTTGTTCCTCCCAGTGCGATAGGTTTGATTGGTAATTATGCTGGTCTTATTTTATGTGCTATTGGCTATACGATTACAAAGATTTGGACACGTTCAAAGATGGTCCCATTGGAATTGATTGATCTTGATACTGGCCGCGCTGATGATATATTTACAGAAGAAGACAGAAACGAAATCACTGGACCATGGTATGCTCGAGTTGGAAAGCGTATTGTTTACGCTCTTACTTAAAAGCTCTATTTGGTGTATTTTAAATAATTTAATAATACCAAAAAAAAAATTCTAACATCAATATTTATTGAATGCCTTTAATTAAAAGTATATGTACTACTTGAACTTAATCTTTTTGTGTAATAACCTAAATTCATCAATCTGGTGCTACAAAATGCAATATTGAAGTATTATTACTTTGATTTTTTAATGGCAACACCATAAATCATGGCTTATTAACTTACCATATGTTCTTATTACCTTTATACTTTGTCGATGGCCACTATACAGTATCATAATATTAATGCAATATTCGCTACATTAGAGTACTTTTATCCAAAATCTTTGCGATTAGACAAAATCAAAATATAGGCATTGTTATTATTCCCTCTTATATAGTATTTTGAAATTAGTATAATTAAATGAGACTCATCTACTTGATAGAACCTGTAATTTTAAGTTTTTGATACTGTAATAAAAAACCTAAACATATCTAATAATTTTGTAGATACAACGTAAATACATATATTTAAAATGGCATTCAAAAACATCATATCGAGTGTTTTTATTTAATGTAAAGACTTATTTTTTAACAAGCTTACTACCATCTTATTAATCAAATGGTAGGATAGTCCACAAGCACACTAGACAAGCTAATTGTTGAGTATATTTGTATTCATATTCTGTTAAAAAAGAATGAGTAACTTCGATTCTTGTCTAACATTGATCTAATTAATTTATGGCGCTTTAAATGCGGCTATGCTGAATAGAAACATAATATACTCCGTATGAAAAAAAATGATACAGCTCTGGTTTTACAGTATTGTCTATGTATTATCTCCTTTCATCTTATTTGCGGTGAATTTGGCAATGTTGGCGAAACGAAGACAGAGGATGTGGTTTATGGCTTTCTAGCCGCGCTTTTATTCTCAGATTTAATATAATATAAAATAAATTTTTTTGATCTATTTCTTTATATTTTTTAAAGTTGCAGTTTGATTTTTTGAAGCCCTGGTGGCAAAGGTGGGTTTAAGTAAATAACCATCTTCTATACCAAGGGCGGGTAGTCACCACATCCTCTGTCTTTGTTTCGTCAACATTGTCAATAGCAAAGAACTAAGTTTTGGATAACAACCTTTTTGTACATAGCCTCTTTGAGAAGTATGGTTTTCTTTTTTTTTAGAAATAATAGTAAAGAATTGCCCTTGAATTACTCTTATAAACACTTTTTCAAATCTATAGGTTATGAATGGTACCCCGAAGGGCGTTTCGTTCAATGTCAGGTTCTAAGTCTATGCCTGGAATGTTCTGCGAAAGATATACCCTGTTTCTAGGGATCACCCTATCTCAAGCAAAGCGTGACCGTATCTGTTACTTCCCTTGTTGTAGCTTCAGATGTCAAGGCATCTTCCGTCTAGCACTAGGATGAACAGATCGGGCATTACTTTTACTTGAGTTCGCATTCCTCCTTAGAGCTTATGAGTTCTAGCAGATCATCGTCCCATCCTGCCACAGATCCTAGAAGCATATCAAAGTGGCCATAAAGAGATAGAAAGAGAAGAGATTACAAAGATAATAAAGAGACTACCAAAAGAGAGCTTTTACAAGAAAGGATTGCTACCAAGTGGAACATATGGACATAAAAGCAAGTACAACAGCAGTCTTAAAGAAAACCCATTTACATTGACATAGGAGAGAATAAATTATTAATCTAGAAGAAGAAGTTAATAAAAAGGATCATTCTATTATGAACATTACTTTTTAGCCAAAGGGGCAGCAAAAAGGATATTCTTGACCATGACTAACAAAGACAGACAGAGCAAGCTATTTCAAGAATGGTAATAAAATAATTATAAAGTACAAAAGAAAATTTTTACAATTTTATGAGGCCAAGAAATGATTTTCTTTTTTAACCATTGAAATCAAATGGAATGACGCGTTTAACATTGGATGAAACCAAAATGGCCAAAGAACGATAAACAAAAGAGAGCACACCAACTTTTGATGTTAATTGAAACCATATAAAGTGGCAGAGAATAGATGTATTATGTGGGCCATATATCTTTAACGTTGATTAAAGACCAAATTAATAACAGATAAGAGATTTTAAGAGACCAAATAGAGAGAATCATGTTTGAAACACACTAGTAGCAAGAGTATTTGTTTGAGAAGCTTTTTTTTTTTGATAAAAGACCACAGGAGCCAAGTTCAGAGTTGAAAAGACAAAATATTTAGGCCATTAGTTTTAGAAAAGAGTGATTATCTGATGGAGAAAGAAAGAAAAAAGCTTTAGCAAAAAGAATTCTTTAAATATTTTTTTCACATTCTTGATGAGCCATTCTCTTTTTTTTTTCGAATTTCTATGAAATTTTAAAAATCTCATTTATCCATAAAGGGAAGAAATCGCTCTAGGCTAACGAATCAACAAATGCAAAAAATCGTTTAACCACAACTATTATTCTTTCTTTATACAAAATCCCCTCATATAAATTTTAAAGCAATGACCCTTTTAGTTTTCGATAAACCTTATACTTTAGTTTTTTTTTTTTTTTTTTTTTTTTTGTAAAATAAGTTATTTTATTAATTTTGAGTCACACATCGCGGAGAGGTGGGACTAGATTAATATATATATATATATATATATATTTTTTAAAAAAAAGCATGGTAAAAAGGATTATTGAAGTACATGGGAAAGGTAGGAGGCAATATTAATTATTTGAGTAAAGGATATTGATTATTGAGAACAGATATTTGTGAAATGATTTTAGAAATAATGGTTGGTGGTTGGAAAGTAACGTTTTGGATAACAAATTGTCAATAAGAGTACCATATGTAGCCTTATACTTTAATGGGCAAAGTGATTGCTTGATTCTTTTTTATTTGTACAACCGTTTTCTGCATAAATTTGTGTGGTATTTAAAGACCTACTGCCTCTTTTTTCTATGAAATTCATACGTATGATAAGAAAATATACCTTTTTCTGCATTTAAGTTATACTTCGTACAATGGGATGTTTTTTCTTTGCTTTGATTTTCTATAAAAACAAACGCTATTTTTAATTCGTTTAATGAAAAAATAGGAGGTAAGTCTATTCCAAATTTTGTGTGTAACAATTTTCTAAGAAATTTTCATATACCCCTTACTGTTCAGGACACATAAACAAAATACTCCTCAAACTATTATCATCAATATGGTCCTATACTAATTTTTTATAAATACTCAGCCTTACTTTATTTCAATAGTTGTTACAGAGAAAACAAATGATATAAGTCAATGAATACTTTTATTGTTTTTACGTCTATTTTTTCACATGCAAATCCAGTTTTTTATACTATTATTTGGGCGCTGATGTTAAGAAAACCCACTTTTTATGCACGTGCTATTGATAAAAGTTTTTGTAAAACAATTCAACGATGTTTAGAGCAAGATTCAAATAATATTGTGACACGTGTCTTTTGATGCTGCAAAATACGATAATTAATAAATTCCAATAACCCTTTTATTGAGACTGAGATCAGTAATATGAATAACATCATAATTTTTTGTGTATTTGTCAATCAGTTAGTCTGCCAAGATTGAAAGAATTTAATGTATCTTTACCAACACTCGCTTTTCTGTAGACTTGCCAATCACATGAGGTATCATTTTGACAACAGGAGCGTCGAAAATTGATTGAAATAATTAATACATTAAAAAAAAATCTGGGTTCTCTCCTCAAAATACTATAATTCGAACCTGGTAGAACGAAAAACAGCTATGGATTTAACAAGCAAATGACAGAAATATAATAGTTTCTTGCGAAAATATCAGTAATGCTGTTATTACTTTGATAAAGCCGCCGGATGTAATTTAAGTAGTTTAAAGGTTTATCGATAACCACCAAACTGTTAGTTTGAAAACATTTTTAAATACTTGAATGTATAAATTTCTATAAACTGTAAACCATTAATGTTGAATCCTTATATACAATCATTTAAAGATAAATTAATATAATTTTTCAACACATGCAAACACAGCTAAATAAAGAACACAGTCTTCAATTACTGCATAACAGTTTATATCATAAATACAATGATTACTTTTAGGCTTTGAATACATTCAGATTTTAAGCAGTATACTTTAAATATTTAAGAAGGATTGCCATTTGCAATAACAATTAATCCTTAGTCTTTCATTGTAAACATACCATTTTTTGATTTTTAACAAAATTACAAATGTAACAGGAGCTAGTTTGAACTTTTGTGATACAGAGAAATGAAAAATTTTAAGTAAATAAATTCAATGCTTGTTTCAAATGCAGCCATGTAAAAAGTTAACTATCTTCAATACAACTTATACAGATCAGAATTGATTAAAAATATTTCAAACACAAGAAGATTTGAATGAAGAAGAGTGTCTATAATAAACATAAATGTTTATGAAGAAATAACTGCATTAAAAGCAATTTCATTTTTTTATTATTATCTTGAAAGACAATACAAGTATAAAGGTTTAATACTTTGGCATAGTACGTATTGATAAAGTATATATATAATGGCAGATGTTATATTATAAGGTTGAAACTGTACAGGTCCAAAATAATGACATTATAAATGATCTCATCAAACTGAATTAAGCAATTTACATGTATATGACTCGTTCCGCTTTTTGATTTCCTATACAAGAACAAAAATTCATGTTGTACGAAATGTAAATTCGTCTTAGCTGACAAATCAGATGCTCAACTGCCAAGAATAGTTTTGTGGGACAAGCCTTGACATTACTGGATATAAAAAAAAAAAGCACACAAAATGCTCATCCTTATTTTATCTCTTTTTCACAATCACACCGAAAATCACAGATAATGAACATTCAATCCTTGTTTGAAAATGGGAAAGGCTCTGTTGTCGACGAGTATGGCAGACCTGAACCAATGGACTATATTGTTGATGAGGAACAATTTCGTCTTGAAATGTTGAGCTCTCATACACAATATTTGGCTCAATTGTCTCTAGAGAGCGAGAAAGGGATAGAGGCAATGCAGGTAGAAAGGGAAGTTGTAAAGCCTCGTAGTGATGTTAAAATGAGGGAAACGTCAGTGAAACGAAGCTACACACGTTATTCTGATCAGGACAAGGTGAGGTTCTTCAAACTGTTGTTTGAGAAGTGTCTGAGTGCGGCTGCGGCTGCAACGCAGCTTGGGATTCACGTTCGAACAGCACAAAAATGGGCTAAACAATATGAGAAGGACCCTGATAGTGTCTTTGAGAAACAGAGAAAGACTGGTCGTCCACGTATTCTTCATGAGGAACACAAAAGTGTTATTCTCGAGTGCATTGATGAGAATCCTTCCATCGTCCTAGACGAAGTTATGAAGAAGTTAAAGCAAATATTTACAGGATTAAAAGTGTCTAAAAGTACTTTATTTGATTTTGTAAAAGAATATTGTAACTTGTCTCTCAAGAAAGCTCGGCTTCAACCCATTGATCAGAACAGCGAAGAAAAGATTCAAGAGCGTTTGGATTGGATTCGTAAATGGGAAAAAACAGACATGGATTTTATGAGAAATTGTGTTTTTCTTGACGAATCAGCTTTCCATATTAATTTGAAACGTAGTATAGCATGGCCAAAGAAAGTTTCTCCTGCAGTGGTCACCGTTCCCAAAACACGAGCAACAACAACAACCATTTTAGGCGCGATCTCTGCTGAAGGTCTAATCAAATGCAGCCTCGGACTTCCTCAACCTCCACCCAATAAAAAGAGAAAGCGGGGAGATGGCGTTGGGCAAATGAGCAAAGGAACGGTTACGGGACACTACATCAGCTTCCTGAAGGCTACAATGGATGAAATGGACCGGCACCCGCACATGAAAGGTCATTATCTCGTGATGGATAATGCTCCTATCCATACATCAGACAATATAGCCAAATACGTAGAATCTCGCGGCTACCGCTGCGCTTACTTGCCTTCCTATTCTCCTGAGCTCAATCCAATTGAGCAATTCTGGTCAGTGGTCAAAAGCAAAGTGAAACGCAATAAGTTTCTCGAGAAGGAAACGTTAATGACCTGGATCAGTGAAGCTGCTAATAGCTTGTAACTAAGTGATTTTAAAGGGATTGTTAGGCATTCTCATAAATGCTTGGACAAGTGCCGTAATAGGCAAGCACTCTGAACATCTCAATCGCTTCAATGGCAGTAAAAAAAAAATTATCAGTTGGATTATGTCATTCCTTGGCCAAAAATGACATGTCCATTCATTGGAAGATCGTGCGCGTTTCTGCACATAAGGAGGATGGCGTATGTATCCTGAAATTTATTTTGTCTTGTCCTTGATTTTCTGTGAACTAAGCCATTCCGTATTTATTTTTATGCCTACTTTTCAAAGCGAATTGAACACTCGCGTGCAGAGCACTTGGAAAGCGAAATTACGTCGTAAAGACAAGAGGGTGTAGGTGTGGAGCGTGAGTCAATGACAGAGGGGTCATTGGCAGTGCGGCACAAGCGCCAAAAAACGTCGCCAATATGGAGGAGGGTTGTGAGTGCAGAGAGGTTGATAAACGTGGACAGTTCGTGGATTGATCGAGGAAACGCCAAGTGCCCGATTTCGATCATCGTGTAAATACCCGTGTGTTGCAATTGCATGAGGTAGAATGTAATGCCAAATCCTAGATCAGAAGTTAGTTATGAAAATGAAGTCTTTAAGGCTCATCCGATTATTGTACTGTACTGCGTTATTATGAGTCTGGAAAGAAAGGCAGCCAGCAAGTTTGTTCATATTGAATTTAAACCACAAGTGAATTTAGATAATTTATGGGTTTTAAGACAGCTTTATTTATTTAGTTAATGATTTAATTTAATTGATATTCATAGTTTAATACATACTTAAGGGTTAAATATATTTGAATACTTTTTTGTAAAGTTATTACAGTAAAAGTGAAGGCAAGAGAGAAAGGGGAAAACAAGCGAGAATTTAAGATATTACCCTTTGTTACTGTCTGCGTTAATGGTCTAAATTTTAGACTTGTGGGACTCTGGAGATTTAAGCCGCTTCAAATCAATATCGATGCTCTCTTTGGAAAAGAGAGCTAGGCGGAGAAGATCATAGCATAGATCATAGTTTGATGTGCTCTGAACCTTGGCTTCGCCAAAACCAAGAGATGGACCAAATGAAAGCTGTCTCATTTTGCTAATCACAGCGTCCGGTCTTTGCCGAGGTGTTTCGGCCACAGTAATATCCGACCAGCGTAAGTGCACACCACTGGCTGGATTGGCAAGGAGACGCGACAAGATGGGGTCAAAGTACGAGCATGTCAGCTCGCTTTCGCCAATGCACCTTTCATCCTTTAAGGCATATGCAGGTAGCTTGCTAATCCTATTTCCAAGTAATAAAATTAAATATTTAGTACATTTTTTTTTTTTTTTTTTTTTTTTTTTTTTTTTTTTTTTTTTTTTTTTTTTTTTTTTTTGGCTTACGCTCCAATGATTCCCTTCACAATGGCTTTCTTTATGGGATGTAAATCACTGGCCAGTTTCTGCAGTTGTAGTTCAGTTTCATCGATTGCCTTGGCGCGCTCAACCCAGTCCACCAGTTCAATGTTTTTTGCCAAATTTTTGATCACGCGCGATAACACTAAGTATTCATGATCATTCCAATCTAAATCTTTGTCAAGCGTTCCAGAAAGCAAGGCCTGGGTTACTTCATCAACCTTGTCAAGGTGCACCATCATCACCTCGCTATGTTGACTCGGGCACAGCAAAAGTACACCAGCGAACGAAAGAATATCTTGTAACGAGTGACCAATGTTGAGCGGGCTAAATTTACTGAGCTGATGTGCTGCCTTGCGATATGCAGCAGATGCTCTGGTAAGATCCACGCCAGCAACTATCCATGGTGTGATGACGATGCTGCTGTACGAATCGTCTTGATACGATCCTTGGGGAGGTTGCTGCATCTCGGGCAAGGAGTGGGTATCGGCGGTATCGGTGGTATCCCTGGCATTGATGGTACCGTTAGGTACTCCACAGGTGATACTGTCGTCATTCTCTGTTTCAGATGTAGTGCAAGACATGTGTTGGCCAGTAATTGACGCCGTTTCAGTTCTCAGGACACTTGTGGCGTAGTCTAGACAGCTCTTTTGAGTGTTTCAGTTTAGCAAGTTCTCGTTGTTTTTCCATCCAAAATTGATCCCATGATGCTGTCTGTCTCCAAGATTTCATGTCATCAAGAAGTTCGGCCTCGCTCTCACGAATGTATTTGCTGATGATTGTCCGGTATCGAGTAATGGCCTTTTGCTTTTCTAAATAACCGAAACGATCGACAAAGGCTTTCAATGTCAATTGGGCCTTATTTTCAATGCACTATTGCGCGTCAGCCGAAAGAATTCTTCGCTGCTTTTGGGCTGGTCGTTCTCCACTATTGATTGCTTCTCTCCGTTTGCTGCGAGGCATTGATTGTCGTTTGCAAGGAAAAAAAAAAGAGAAAAGAGAAAATGAGTCTAATGCAATGAGGAAAAAAAAAATGGAGGATGGACTTGGGTCCGCTCTGGAGGCAACACCCCCACGATTTGCCCGGCAGCATGTAATTTGGGAAATGTCGTATGTGACTTCATTTACTCCTTTCTGTGTGGAGGTTTTAAAAAAATTCCGCTCTTCCTTGTTTTTTCTCATCTTTCTCTTTAAAGCAAATGCGACTCTTTGGCTGTGATATCTTAGCTTGAATCTCACTCCTTTCTTTTTTTTATCAAGGTAATGAATACAATATTGCTGATACTGATTAAGTCTATTTTTATCCCATGTGGGCTGCTTAATGAGGAGATGCTTGTCCCAGTAAGTTGTGAGCTTGTAAGGCCGACTGACTGTCCAGGATACTATAGGCTTGAACTTCAGTACTCTTGTATCTGAAGCATGACCAGGGGTTCTCTCCATTTGGAATGCATGTGCCTTAAGTTGTGAGCTTGTGTGGCCGACTGACCGTCCATGATACCCTGGGCTTGAACTTCAGTACTCTTGTATCCGAAGCATGACCAGGGGTTTCCAAAGAGCTACCCATAGGACTAGAGTCATCCAATTTCGTGTTTGCCGCTTGATAACGCCTTATGAGTGTGGTTTCAAACGAAGGGCTTACAAACACGTGCTGGATCCCACACCGTCTTGGTTTTGGCGAAGCCAAGGTTCAGAGCACATCAAACTATGATCTATGCCATGATCTTCTCCGCCTAGCTCTCTTTTCCAAAGAGAGCATCGATATGAACAAACTTGCTGGCTGCCTTTCTTTCTAGATTCATGGTAACGCAATACAGTACAATAATTGGATGAGCCTTAAAGACAATCAGGGATGGCATGTCCTTCAGCATGACAGTAACGACAGTAGGTGGACATGTCACTCCACACAGCATAAAAGCCTTCATCTTCTGACTGGTACCAAGGAGGATGGTGAGAAAGGGGAGAGAATCTGTCATCATTTTTTGGGACGCTCAGTATAGCATAGCCCGTACCCATATAGGTCCTGGTGTGAAATTCTTGTAGGATTCCCAAATCAAGAACGAAGCCATAAGGTTCCAAATTCATTTTCGATTGCTCCATAAGAATGTCCTCTTTAAGAAAGGGAAGATTGGATAGTCGAAGTCGAACTAAAGGGACAGCTGGATCTAAGGCTCGACAAGATAAAAGCTTAACTACATCATTTTCAAAAATAATACCGTCTTTAAAAATGTGGTCAATGGCAAGATCTAAGGGATCAAAATTGATTTCAGCAATCTTTCAACTGCTTTCTTTGATAGTTGCAACTGCGATTCGTGATGGAAATTGTTTCGCAATTAAGGACATAAGCTGCATGGGTGATTCAGATCTATAGGCCATGTCCAGGAGGATACTACCTGAAGAACATCCTGCTCTCCACACTTTAGAGTGAATAACTTTGTCTAATTGACTGTTGCGAACGTTGTTTTCGAAAGTAGCATTCATAAGTGATGTTCGCTTCCTGGCCACTACTTGGGACCAGGGTATATTTTTCAATTTAGTAGGAGGTTCTGATGTCTGTGGTCGCTGCGTGGCTGCATTAACCGACCGGTTAGGTATTTTGTCGGAAAGAACCATGAATGTATACCAATTGTCATGCATTACCAAAAAAAGCTTTTTTAAGCCCAGCACACTATCTTTGTAAAAAGGCATGAGCAGTAGTTGATTAATTTGAATGATCATACTGGCCATAATCTATAATAATTCAAATTGGTAGTCACTTCATACATGTCTTCATCGTAATAGGATACAATTGTAAAATTCGCTCTTTATACATATATCAACTAGTGTTTGTTTGCATTTCTCCATTAAAGCTGAATATAAAAACAGATAGTGTACAGAGAACTTGTATATTTCATGCTATAGCTCAATACTGTTCCTGACAACAGCACTATGATTAAACAATAACTTAATTTAAAGGCTTAAATGAGCACTTCATTTTCATAACTAACTTCTGATCTAGGATTTGGCATTACATTCTACCTCATGCAATTGCAACACACGGGTATTTACACGATGATCGAAATCGGGCACTTGGCGTTTCCTCGATCAATCCACGAACTGTCCACGTTTATCAACCTCTCTGCACTCACAACCCTCCTCCATATTGGCGACGTTTTTTGGCGCTTGTGCCGCACTGCCAATGACCCCTCTGTCATTGACTCACGCTCCACACCTACACCCTCTTGTCTTTACGACGTAATTTCGCTTTCCAAGTGCTCTGCACGCGAGTGTTCAATTCGCTTTGAAAAGTAGGCATAAAAATAAATACGGAATGGCTTAGTTCACAGAAAATCAAGGACAAGACAAAATAAATTTCAGGATACATACGCCATCCTCCTTATGTGCAGAAACGCGCACGATCTTCCAATGAATGGACATGTCATTTTTGGCCAAGGAATGACATAATCCAACTGATAACGTGCCACCAAGCTTAAACCTGAAAAATTTTTTGACAATTTTCAAATGCTATAAACTTTTCCACAAATAATCCAACAATAAAACAAAGCCATAACAATTATTATATAAACCTTTCTGAACATTTCTTATGGATTAGATTGTTAATTTTATTAATAATATTTTCTTTTTATATCATTTGAAAACATGCGGTATTTCAAAATTTTAGCTGGTAGTCCTTAGGGAAGACATATATTGAAACAAATTTTTTTAATACCGTATGGTAGAGGACAGATAAACATAACAGTCACATATTACGTAATCAATATGAGAGAGCTCGTACTATAACATAGGTGCCTCTTCTCCCTTATTCATACTCTAAAACTATGCCTCCACTTAACGCTAGAAAACGAGCTTATCTTAAAAAACATAGAAATGAGACGAACCAATTTGTCCCTCATTTAAATGATCAAGACTGGGACATGAGCGATTCTGAGCTTATAGAATTAAGCAACATAACTGAAATGCGTAATGCTGATCCTACAATCAGCATGTCAATCAACAATGTTTTGCTTGATAATAATGTAAAGCGAAACAGACCTTTGTCTTATTCGAAAACCTCTAGGTCAACACGCTGGAGACGAGAAAAAGAAGCTAAATCTGTTAATGATAAGGGCAAACTCGAGAGTTTTGGATTTGTATCTATTGCCCCTGTTGTAGAAGCCAGTTCTCCCATATTGTCAAAGAATGAAATACAACTTTTGAGAATCCAAGAAATACTTCCAAAACTTCAAATGTATGTGAAACCTGTGATGAACTCGAAGGATAAAGAAAACACGATCGAGAGATACAGTTTTATGCAATACTCTTCGATTTATACTTACTTTATTAAGAGAATTGAGGGTATTCCTATTACTTTGGCTTCTCGTGAGGCAGCTAGAATTCATTGGGCAGATAACAACGTTGCGTATCGTGCCATGACTATCGTAAAATGGGCTAAAGAATATTTGAGTCAAGGGGTGTTATCGAGACATCGACAAGGTGTTCATTCAAAAAGAAAGTCTTTTCTTAATGATGCCGATATCAAGGAAATGGTTCTCGAAGAAATACGTAGAATGAAGCCTGCTGAACGTTCCTTGGTTACTATTAAAAAATTCATTGATGAAGTAGTTATCCCATCCAAATTGGGCGTAATAATGCAACCTGTTCCTGAAAGCACGCTCAGTAACTATCTCCATGAATGGGGTTATGTCTATAGAAAGAACAAAAAAACCATTTACTTCGATGGTCACGAACGCGAAGATGTGGTCGAGTATAGAAGCGTTTGGTCGAAGAGGATGCTCGAATATATGGAAAAAATGGATTTTTACTCTGGAGAAACTGAGGAAGATGTATTGGAGCCAAATGCATTACCAGAAGGCGAGAGAAAGTGCGTGTTCGTTACGCACGATGAAAGTACTTTCTACGCAAATGATGGTAAGAACGATATGTGGTTAGCTGATGGAGAAAATTACATCAGAAAAAAGGGTCCTGGGCTATCTATCATGGTGAGTGAGGTTCAATGCCCTTGCCATGGAACAATGAAGATTCAAAAGTGGTCTTCAAGAAAGCTGTTCAAGGCAGGTACTGCAAGAGATGGATGGTGGACTTCAAAACACATGGTTGAGCAGTTAAAAGAAGATGCAATCGGCCTTTTCGAAGCACTTCACCCCAATTGTGTAGCTGTTTTTCTCTTTGATAACAGCTCCAATCATGGTGCTTTTGCTGATGATGCTTTGGTCGCCAGCCGAATGACTCTCAATGAAAAGCCTTGGCCATTGAGTGAGAAATTCCAGTTCCGAGATACTGTATATATCTCAAGATCCACAGGTATGGAGGAAGTCCAGCTCTTCTACTATGAAAAAGAGATCAAGAAAAGGGATAAGAAGGGAAACTTGAAAACAAAAAAAGTACGTTATTTCAAGGGAATAAGAAAAATTTTGGAGGAAAGAAGTCTATGGATTGGACATGATCTGGAAGGCAAGAAATGGAAGTTACATTGTGGGGCTCCAGATAGAGTTAATCCAATTTGCTGCGCTCTCCATTTTTTAGAGAATTGCCCTGATTTTAAAAATCAAAAGTCTGCTTTGGAGGAGGTGATCATAAACTCTGGACACGTTTTTGAGCTGTATCCTAAATACCATTGCGAATGTAATTGGATCGAAATGTACTGGGGTGCAGCAAAAAGAGAAGCTCGCTTGAAATGCGATTACTCCTTTAAGTCTCTTGAGGAAAATATCGATTTATTTTTGGATAAAGCCGGCGATTTAACACATATACGTAGGTATTTTAGGAGATCAATGGACTTTATTGAAGCTTATAATCGATGTACTGATGTCAGAGAAGTTGTTCAAGAGGTGAAAAAGTTTGTCGAGAAAAAGTATTTGTCTCACAGAAAAGTCAGAGTGCCTTCAGGTTTGGTATAGTTAACAATAAGTATCATTAAAACTAGGCTTTTTTTCTAAGAAAAAAACGTCATTAAGTCCCTCTAATTTCAGGAAATAAGCAATGTCTACACTAAATGTCATGAGATGTCCAAAAAAAAAAAAAAAAATACACCTCATGTCCACGATGTCAAAAAAAAAAAAATTGAAACAAAATTAAAATTTTTCAGGTTTAAGCTTGGTGGCACGTTAATTTTTTTTTTACTGCCATTGAAGCGATTGAGATGTTCAGAGTGCTTGCCTATTACGGCACTTGTCCAAGCATTTATGAGAATGCCTAACAATCCCTTTAAAATCACTTAGTTACAAGCTATTAGCAGCTTCACTGATCCAGGTCATTAACGTTTCCTTCTCGAGAAACTTATTGCGTTTCACTTTGCTTTTGACCACTGACCAGAATTGCTCAATTGGATTGAGCTCAGGAGAATAGGAAGGCAAGTAAGCGCAGCGGTAGCCGCGAGATTCTACGTATTTGGCTATATTGTCTGATGTATGGATAGGAGCATTATCCATCACGAGATAATGACCTTTCATGTGCGGGTGCCGGTCCATTTCATCCATTGTAGCCTTCAGGAAGCTGATGTAGTGTCCCGTAACCGTTCCTTTGCTCATTTGCCCAACGCCATCTCCCCGCTTTCTCTTTTTATTGGGTGGAGGTTGAGGAAGTCCGAGGCTGCATTTGATTAGACCTTCAGCAGAGATCGCGCCTAAAATGGTTGTTGTTGTTGCTCGTGTTTTGGGAACTATTGTGGAATAGGCGTGTTGTTTCTCTCGATTAATAAAATCAACAAATAAATCAAATAATCGATGAGTCTCTTGAACCTCTTTATTGAGTAAGGACGAGAAAGAGAGAGCCCATTCAATACAAACTACGTCTTAGAATATAACAATATGATTTAGGGTCCGAAGTAGTACGGTATAAATTGTGTGGGCTGTTTATCGTACATAGCACTTCGTGCTATGTATGATATACAGTCAAATTATTAATTTTAAGAATCTTTTGAGTGATCTCACACGACATTAAGGAAATTATTAGAGTAAATACGACACAATCTATCTTTTTATTTTAAAACAACTACAACTACAACTACAACATATACTTTTATTTTTGTGTGAGAAATTTGGCAATGCTTAATGGGATAGATGGAAAGAATGATTAAGCTACGTCAAGGCCATCAACATATCGCGCCGGTTTGCTTCCCTTGTATTTGGCTAATGGGTGTTGACAGATTAAGTACAGCATTGCTAAGCTCTATTTCTGTAGGTTGCGCTCTGGAATTCCCTGTTCATGCTTCGGATTGAAAATACCTCAGACGAGCCCAGGGTATCTTGGACCAGTCCGTCGGCCTTATATTATTAAAGCTCACAACTTACTGGGTACAAGCATTCCAAGTAGAGAGAATCCCGTTCATGCTTCGAGTTCAAAGACTCTCAGTCGAGTACGGAAATTTTGGACAGTTCAGTCGGCCATATTACTATAGCACACAACTTACTAAGTGCAAACATCTCCCTACTAAGCACCAGCTACGAAAAAAAAAATAAAAAATGTCAGAATCAGTATATACATTAACCTTTACAATGATCAGTAGATGGGAATTTTAAGTATGATCAAGCAAACCCAAGATGATTAATGAGAAAAAGAGGCAAAATAACAATTGCAAGGCGCAAGTCGCATCATAAAATAGAGAATTTAAATGACCCAATCAGAGTGGCGCATCATGGCACCATAAAAAAAAGTGAAATAAAGCCTTGCCTTATTTTTTTTCGTTCCCACAAACAATGCCTCGCCGTAAACACGATTCAATCATTGAGGAAGAGCAACCTGCTCAAAGACGGAGACGCACTCTCGTATCTGACGCACAATGGTGTGTTGACAACAAGGAACAACTAACGTGCAAGCGATTTATCGAACATCATGGCCTTTTGGAAAAGGCCAAAGCTATTCAGCGTTATCGTAATATCATCAAAACGTACCTTCCAGATAGCTCGAGCAGACTAAAAAGTGAACTGGAAACCTGGAAGCAAACAGCAGACTGGTCAGAATTCTGGATGCAAAAGCGCAGGCAACTCGCTAAGTTGGCGACACACAAGACTTGCTTGGATTACGCCACGAATGTATTGTATACTGAAACAGCTTCAATCACTGACCAGCATTCGTCCAACAATGCACCTGACACTGACAATGACGATGATACCAGTAGTGAACAACCACAGGACAATAGTATCAATACTCCTACTTCATCCAAGCATAATTTCGAACAGCTTGAGTACCACCCGCCCAACAATATCAGCAGTATACCATGGATGGTCGCTGGTGTCGATCTCGCGAATATATTTTCACGCTACAAGCAGTCAGCCAAAGAACGCAGCAAAGATCAGACCCTCAACATTGGCAGTTCACTGCACGATATCCTCTCTCTCACTGGAATACTTCTTTTGTGCCCAAACCAACACAGCGACCAGCTTATCGATCATTTTGGTCAAACCACTCTCGACAAAATCACTGATGCTCTACTATCCAACATACTCGACAAGGATTTGGATTGGGAGGATGCTGAATATGTGAAACTATCTCGCATCGTGAACAATATGGTAAAAGAGGTCAAAGTCATAGATCTGGATAAGCGCTCAAAAGCTATTGACGTTGCTGAGCTTGAACTGCAGCAGTTAGCTAATGATCTCAATCCGTTCAAAAAAGCTATTGTCAAGGGCATCATCAATATGTACGTCAGATAAAAGTGTTCATCTTTCTCTTACTAATATTTAACATTATACTTAAATAGGATCGGCAAGCTTCCGACGAACGAGATCAAAGACGAGGACAGCCTTGGTGAGAATGAACTGACATGTACCTTCTTTGATCCCATCTTGTCACGCCTCATCGCCAATCCTATCAATAATGTTCACCTGCGATGGTCGGATATCATGGCTCCCGAAACCCCCAGGCAACGACCAGATGCCGTGATTAGCAAGATAAATCAGCTATCTTTTGGATCATCGCTTGGCTTTGGCGAGGCCAAGATACAACGCATATCCAAGTACGAACTATGTCATGACCTGCTTCGCTTGGCACTCTTTTCCAAGGAAAGCATCGATGTAAACTACCTTGATGGTTGTATGCTGTTTCAGATTCATGGTAAAGCACCAATGATTTGGATACCAGGAACCTGTTTACTCATAACTAAATTAATAATATTTAGGGTTTGGAATCACGTTTTATTTGACGCAATTGCTGCACGAACAAGTTTACACTATGATTGAAATTGGACACTTGACTTTTCCTCGATCAATCAATGATTTACCCATGTTTATTAATCTCACTACGCTCACTACCCTCCTTCATGTAAGCGAAGCTTTTTGGCGTTTGTGTCGCCCTGCCGATATCCCCTCCACCATTGCCTCGCGCACTATACCTACACATCATTGCCTGTACGAACTTATCTCCATTACCAAATGCTCCACACGCGAATGTTCCATCCGATTTGAAAAATAAAAAAATACAACTCTCGAGCCTAGCACAGCTCATTTTGGGATGATCATTTTCATCAGCTTGTTGCCATATTTATGTGCTTTGAATTGTCGTCGGACTAGATCCATTATCCATTTAACTTTTTTTTTTTTTTTTTTTTGCATACCTTCGAGATTTGTTTCATAATCATATACTTGTCAAAGTTGTTCTCTGTTACGACACTTATCCAAGCATTTATGGGAATGCCAAACGAAGCCTTTGAAGTCTCTCAACCTTAAGCTATTAGAGGCCTCACTGATTCTTGTCATCAGTGTCTCCGTTTCTAGCAACTTATTCCGTTTAACTTTACTCTTAACCACTGACCAAAACTGTTCAATTGGGTTGAGCTCAGGAGAATAGGGTGGCAAATAGACACAGCAGTACCCACGAGATTCTACATATTTAGCAATATCAACCAATGTATGGATTGGAGCATTATCCATCACGAGGTAATGGCCTTTCATATGTGGATACCGGTCCATTTCATCCATTGTGGCTTTTAGAAAACTGATATAGTGTCCCGTCACTGTCCCTTTACTCACATGCCCAACGTCTTCTCCTCGTTGTCTCTTTTTAATGGGTGGATGTTGAGGGAGCCTGAGGCTGCATTCGATCAGACCTTGGGCAGAAATCGCGCCTAAAATGGTTTGTTGTTGTTTTTGCATGTGTTTTGGGAACGGTGACCACTGCAGGAGAAACTTTCTTTGACCATGCTATACTACGTTTCAAATTAATATGAAACGCAGATTCATCAAGAAAGACACAGTTAGTCGTAAAATTCATATCTGTTTTTTCCCATTTACGAATCCAGTCCAGACGCTCTTGAATTTTTTCCTCGCTGTTTCGATCAATGGGTTGAAACCTGGCTTTTTTGAGGGACAAATTGCAATGCTTTTTCACAAAATCAAACAGAGTACTTTTGGATACTTTTAATTCTGTGAATACTTGCTTTAAATGCTTCATCACGTCGTCCAAGACGATTGAAGGGTTCTTATCAATGCATTCAAGAATAGCTTTTTTGTGCTCCTCATTGAGAATGCGAGGACGACCCGTTTTTCTTCGTTTCTCAAAGATACTGTTAGGATCTCTCTCATACTGTTCAGCCCATTTTTGTGCTGTATGAATGTGGATCCCAAGCCGTTTTGCAGCAGCTGCTGCGCTCAGGCACTTCTCAAACAAAACCTTAAAGAACCTCACTTTGTCCTGATCAGGATAGCGTGTATAGGTCCGTTTCATAGAATTTTCCCTCCTAACAGTATCACTACTAGGCTTTGCCTCCTTTTCTACCTGCATTGCCTCTACTATTTTCTCGCTCTCCAGAGATCGTTGAGCTAAGTATTGTGTATGAGAGCTCAATGTTTCAAGACGAAACTGCTCCTCATCAACAATATAGTCCATTGATTCAGGTCTACCATACTCGTCGACAACAGAACCTTCCCCATTTTCATACAAGAATTGAATGTTCATTACTATACGCTCTTCAATGTAATCGTGAAAAAGATATGAAGTGAAGATGTGCTCTTTGTTGCGCTCTTATATACCCAAATATGCCAAGACTTGTGCTACTGTTATTTTATAACCTTGTGAGTTGGGTGAGTGTTTTATATAGAAGTTTTTCTTGAAATTTTAAAGTAAGGTACTGTAGTGACCACCAGATCTTTTATATAAGATCAAATATAAGTAAGATAAAAGATAAAGGAAAAAATAAAAAATAAAGGGATCAGGAACTTTTTATGAGAAGGCTGCCTGTTTATTGAATAATATATAATAAAATATATTAGAACTGTCCTGTCCTTTTTCTTTGACTAAATGGTTGTGATATTTATATGCAATAATTTTTTTTTTTTTTTTGACTTTTTTCATTGTTTGGATTTTCTTTATTTTTTAGCTTCTTTGTTACACTACAAAACATTCTTGGCAACAGGACATCCGATTTGTCAGCTAAGAACGAATTCACATTTCGTACAACATGAATTTTGTTCTTGCCATCAGATGAATTCATTTTCCACCATGGCGAGTTTACTTTTCGTGCAACATGAATTCTGTTCTCGTTGTAATAATTTGTAATTCGCTTGAGTGTATTGGGTTAAGGTTCAAATAAACAGATTTAAGTTGTAATTGATATAATAATTGTTTTTATATGAGTTGAATTTGGCTTGATTCGCTTGTTATAGTGACGACCAGATCTTATAAAGTAGATCAAACTGTTTTGTTTAAGGTAGAATAAAAAAAATAAAAAGATAAAATAAAAAAAAAGGGTTTACAATGAAGTATAATAGCTTCAAGGGACTTCTTGTTCTTGATGTTAAATAAAATAAGAGATAGTTTGCCTCTGTGAGATTGTTAGGCTTTCGGGTTTAAGTAGGTTTGATATAAGTTTTTGAGACTAAGTTTTGGTAATTGAATAAGGTATTGGATAAAGTAATATCCAAAAAGAGTAGATAATTTGAGTTGTAAGTTCGCTTGAGTAGAGTGACCGCCAGATCTTGTTAAGTAGATCAGTCTGAGTTGAATAAAAGTAAAATAAAAAGATGAAATAAAAAAGAGATTACAATGAAGTATATGATTCAAGGGATTATTAGTTCTTCCTATTTATAAAATAAAAGAAGTATTTTGTTTCAAAGGAGATTTATTTGGATAAGGTAAGATAATAATAATAATAATAATTCTTGATAAATTGTTGATATTTATATGTTTTTGGTTTTTTTGATTTTGTGATGTTTTTTGATTTTTGTGTTTTCCTTTGAATTGTGAATTTTGTTGAGTTTTTCAATTTCATTGAGTTTAATAATTTTTTGAGATCTGTTATGTTGGTTGTTAAACCGGCATAATCAATGGCTATGACACAAATTTTGGTATTGTTTTCAAGGAACTCCAAAAAATCTTTTGTGTTGCCATGGGCATCGTTTAATTTTGACAAGATATCATCTTCATCTTCGAAATCACGTTTGAGAAATGGTTGCTTCGTTGAACTACGGGGTGAAACAAAAACCTTGTCTACCAATGATCTTTTATATAAAATATTGATCATTCTTTGTAAACAGCTGGCTCGGTTTTTTGTTTCAGCGACGGATTTTCTGCAATACCAATTATTTGGTATCCATCTTTCTTCATATCATTTATTTTTGAATGGTGACTTGGCAATATATTAAGCACGTTTTCTGCTACAGAAACTATAAAGCAAAAATCAGCAATTTTTTTATTCTTAATTCCCATTTTTAAACTTACTATAGTGCGTATCATCTAGGACGTTTAACTGTCTGCTTCTCGCTCTAATTTCCTTTCCCGTCTTTGATATTTTTCGTTCAGGTTCAACGGATGTCAGATCAATGTTCTGTTTGCTTAACCACTGACTAAACCCCAAAGGAGTTTTTTTGTCAAATTTGTATGTGAATTTCCAAATGGTTGATAAAATGTCCTTATCAGATACAGAAACTAGTTTATAACGCGAGTCAAAGATATTCCTCTGTTGGTCGATAAATATAATTGAGGAAGTCAACAATCTGACTATCACTTTCTACGTTATACATTTCATTAAAATTCAATTTATTTTCTAAATTACTTTCTAGCTTTACCAAGTATTATGTCTTCTTTGTCATTATTCTTAGCAGCTTCTTCCGCTAGTACTTGTTCGAATTTATACAGCTTGTAAGAATTAGGCGAACCAAATATACGCGACTTACAAACAAGCGAGGGCTCATTTGGATCGTTGGTATAACAGAGATCGACCTCTGGTGAAGCTTCAATGTTTTGGATACAAATCTTGACGTTTTCTTCTTCAAATGCTTTGCAATAAAAAATACAGCTGGCCTCTTCTTTGGAAATCATAATACGTTATTGACAGTACCCGGAAAATGTGTGATAGTAAACTCGATTTGTGTGGCAAAGTTTTTAGTTCTTTTTAAAGAAGTTCTGGATAACTAAACTAGTTCCTTTTTGGTGGTAATACTCGCCTTAAAGAGGTGAAGCTTTGGGTTGTCTTTCTTTTTGGGTCTAGCTCAACTTGGTCATGGCCGAATGGAATGAGTAAAGTCAATGTGAAAGAAATTCGAGAAAATGAAAGATCACACCCGTCGAGATTTTTGGAAAAAAAAAAAATGATAAAAAAAAAAAAACTCTTGATTTATTCATATTTATACTTTATTTGGTAACAACTTTTATCTGAGTTTGCCCCCCCCCCCCTTGCAGGAATCCCAGTACACTGGCTGTTCCAGGAAGGCTAGCCCAGGTATGCTTACACCAGGAATACTACCCCAGGTTTGCTGCTCCAGGTAGGATTTCCAGCTTCTGGCAAAAGCTATACCGGAATTCCTTCACCAATACGATATTCTGATGACTCTAGTTTGAATTTAATACCTTTTGACTTTCTCTGCATGGCTATTGACAACTTTTTCCGCTTTCTATCACAAACCTGTCGAGATTTTTGGCAAAATTTAGTAAAAACACGATTTAAACAACTTTTTTTCACAAAGTATTAAAAAATGTAGTCAAATAAAGATTCTGCTCAAAAAAAAAAATTTTTTTGTTTGTTTATTACACCCGTTGAGATTTTTGGCAACTTTTTGAAAAAAAAATTTGATAAAAAAAGAGATAAAAAAAAAAACAGACACACTTGATTACGTCCGTTGACGGAGACGAGGACTCCAATGTGGTATGTTCTTCTTGTGAAGACAAAATTGAGTTTGCTATATAGGTGCTATTGTTTTGCTGTGCAGATGGTTTGAAATAGTGCTTTTCAAATGTATTGGATCGATGACTCCAATTGGCATGTTGTTTGACTTGATGAATAGTAATTCCATTCTCCACTGCTTTTGTGCTGGAAGCCGAACGAATTGAATGTGGTTTATATTCTCTTGTATCAACACCTGCTTTTTCCATTGCTCCAAAAACCCAAGAGGCTATTGTTGAAGGACTAGCCGACTTGACCTTATCCGGTTCGTTTATATACGCCAGGAATAAGTGATGGTCTACCGGAAGATTACTCCTGAGGTGGTTTGACCGTTTCAGAAAGTGAAATAATGTTGATACCAGGCACATATTAGTGTCTCCTACTAGTCCCAGAATTGTCGATTTTATTTGTGTTTCTTTTGCTTCTCTAAAATGTATAATTACTGACACTGGCTTCTCATCGACTAACTCTAGTTGTGCATCTCGAAACTGCACTCTACCGACGTCTGATCTAGGTCTTGCCATGGTATTTAAGCAGAATAATAGGATTGTTTTTTGTTGTAGGTCATACAAGCTGATCGATTGATTATCGGGCCATTCTTTTTTGATGTAGCTTACAAGTATATTCGTGTCCCAGGTTTGTAGTTTTTGTTTGGTTGGAATTTTTACTTCTGACCTCTTCTTGGCTTGAAAGAAATCTAGTATACATTCCTGTTTTGCTAAAGGTGTTCTATCGGATGTAAAACTTTAAAAACTGACGCAATAGACGAGCGTAATCCATTTAAATACTGGTATGAGAAGTGTCTGTTGTATAATGGTTAAGATAATAAAATAAAAGGTGTAAACAAAAATAAACAGTTTGTGTACTTTTTGAGACTGATCTTTATTTCAGTTTAAGTTAAAGTAAAAATTATTCTAATTGAAGGCAGGTATTTATATCTTATTGAGTGAGTGGCTTGATATCTTCTATTGTAAGCGTTCTTCTAATATTCAGGTACTTTAGCAAGTGTCATCTATAATTATGATTATAAAAACTTTTCATTTGTTCTTTTGTATGTCTGTCATAGATTATCTTTTATTCTGGGAATTCCTCACTGATTTGAATAACGTTATTTTACGCGTTATTTCAATTATATGAAAGATTAGCAATATTCCTGATATTGGATTGGATCTTGTTATTTTAGTTGATACTTCTTTTTATCAAAGAACTCTCATTAATACAAAACATATTCTAAAAGAACATGTTTAATTGGAATTGATTGTATGATCTTATTTAAATAAACTTATATTTTTATTTTATTTAATTATGATCTTGTATTAAGACTTATATTTATCAATGTCTACTACGATCAGTTACTGTTCTACAACATATTTGATAAAGATTTAAATTATTATCTTTTATCAATTTTAATATACTTCTTTTAGTTGTGATTATTCAATGTCCGTTATGATCAGACGCTGTTCTACAACAAGTGTCATCGCTAAATCTCTCTGCATGTGGCGAATATGTAATAAGGCCTCTCCAATGGCTGGTATCATAGATGTCATTTTTCCCATCAAACTGGCGTACCAACGACAATTGTGCTGACGTGGTTGAGCTTTTAGTGCCTGTTTGGTGCGGAGCATTAACTTTGAAATTTTCTTCCCCGGGACCTTGATCTGCATAGTCTTGGTATTGAAGTTGAAGCCTAGGAACTCCTGTTGTTGCATAGGTGTTAAACACTTTTCTGAAAATTGATCAGAAAACCCAACTTTTCCAAGTGAGATAAAACTTTTTGGGTGTGGTTTTTGGTCTCCTCTGCCGTCGTTCCTAGAATACAAATATCGTCTAGATAATAAACCAGTCGAATCCCCTATTGTCGTAGTGGCTCTATTGCAAATCGCATCATTTTGCTGAATACCCTCGGGCTTACGCTCATTCCGAACGACAAAGTTTTGTACTGGTAAATAATCCCTTGATTCTGGAAAGTTAAGTATTTCTTCGAGTTGGGATGAATTGGTGTGACAACATATGCATCTTTCAGATCCAGTTTGCAAATGAAGTCGTTCCTTTCTATGATTTCTCTCAGTGCAGGAACCCCTTCCATTTTGAAATGGTGACATTGGATGTAGTTGTTTATTTGTTGGCAATCTAATATTGGCCGACGTTTTGTGGTTTCTTGAATTGTGAAAAAGTTGGATAAGTAATCTTTGCTTTGTGTGGGAGATCTTTCTATTATACCCGCTTGAAGAAACTTTTCCACAGTTTCGTCTACGGCTGATTGTTCGGTCTGGTTCAATTTTATTTGACGTAATTTCCATGGTGTTGGTTTTCTTATAAGTTGTATTTGATAGCCTTCTTGTACCACTGATAAAGGCCATGGATGTCTTGTCATAGACTGCCATTGATGAAGAAATCGTTGTAATCGTCCCCCCGGTGCTATTCCATCTGTCGGAATGCTGTAGTTTATTGTGGAAATTATTGGTTTTTGGGGGTGTTGGGATGGTGAGGTGGATGGTTTTGGTGTGAGCTGTTGGTGTAACTGTTCTGTTGGTTCCCCCATCTCTGAGGGGTTCCCTGGCCAAAAAAAGATCCTCGTGCACCATTTCCTCCTCCATACTTGAAACCTCTACCTCCTCGTACATTTCCTCTGGAGACAAATCCATTGCCTCTACCGCCTCCTCGACTTCCACTGGCTTGTTGAACAAGTTTCTGTTCAAAGTTTGCTTGGTGGAATTTGTTGAGAAATTCATCACTGTAGGCATTCTTGGTTTTTGGGTCTTCTTCTGCTGACTCCAGATGTCGGATGCTGATGGGGATGCTAAGGGCTTTGTCTGAATAATCTCTTGCTTCCCTTTCTTGTGCTTTTGCTGTTGCAAGTCCTGTTGTAGAACAGCGTCTGATCATAACGGACATTGAATAATCACAACTAAAAGAAGTATATTAAGATTGATAAAAGATAATAATTTAATTCTAGGTCGAAAGAAATTTCTCGAAAGAATTTCTTGAGACCGTCAGAACAAAATAGGAAATGTTATTATGCTAGAATCTTCTTGAAGCTTTATTTATAGCGAATTCAAAGATATATAAAGGAAATAAATCTAATCATTATACTATCAATCTTCTTTTTCGCTCGGTCATTACCAGCTTCCTTTATTCATTACACTTTATATAATTTCATTGTTACACCATGTCATCTATCGAACAACAACTCGCAGCCATGCAGGAACAAATGGCTACTCTCCAAGCACAACTGGCTCAAGTTGTCAATCCCACGCCAATGCAGTCCGTCGACGATGCTGCCCCGGCTACGTTGCATTCCCTTAGTACACGCCCTCATTATGAGTGGACACCGTCCGAGACTCAGATTAATATTATGAATATGGATGTTCCAATCCATACATCAAAGCCAATGGCAACTGCCGACCGTAAGGCAATCATTGAAGCATATCCTCCTGTTGCCCAATTGGAATATCGTTCCCCTGCTACTATTCCTTCTGCTGAAAAAAATATGAATAAGGGCCAAAAGATTGAAGACAATTCTCTCAAACATCTTCAATACCAGGCATCGGCTATCCTCCGCCCTCTAGATGTCCTCGCTCATGAAATGCTTGCTCAAGACCCTAACACTCCTCACTTGGAACGCTTCTGTACTATGTTAGCAGACGCGCGCAGCCTCGTGATTGACCTCTGCTCTACGATCACTCAAACCCGTCTTAACATCGCCTACCGATCAGTCGATCCCTCTTTCTCGGTGAAGACGGAATCAGAGGTCGGATACATTGTACCTTTAGAAGAGTTTCAACAAAGTATCAGCCAACAAGCTGCTGCCAAGAAAGCTATTCGTGAGGCATCTGCTCTTCGACGTCCCCGTCGTCGTTTCCCAAATGGGACTCCCAATCCTGTATCTTTCTCGAATGGTTCTAATCAGCAGTTTTTTCGGCCAGGTCCACCCTCTCAGCAGGGTGGTTTCAGCAACAACAACAATATCAACAGCAGCAACAACTACACCAACAACTACACCAGCAATGCCAACAACAGCAACAACAATTTTCAACAACGCAGCCACAAGAAGAACACCAACCCGTTTCGTCAGTAGCCCCAACAACAACATCATCAGCAATATCATCAGCAACAACATCCTCACCAACTCAACACAACAACACAACAACCGACCCAGTAGGAGGTCGGCTCAACAAGTATTATTCAAATTGGACAAAAATTCCCATCAACTCATTCGTCGACGCCACAATCCAACACGGCTACAAGATTCAATTTCACTCAACCCCACCAACAACGACAACTCCAACATCCATCCACCCATTATCTCCAGACCAGGTGCCTTTAATCGATCAGACTATACGGGATCTCTTAGACAAACAAGCAATCGAACTGGTTTCTTCAGAAGAAGTCCAACAAACACCAGGCTTCTACAGCTCCATGTTCGTCATCCCCAAGAAAGATGGGGGCATACGCCCAGTCTTCAATCTCAAACGCCTCAACCAATATCTTCATGCTCCTCACTTCAAAATGGACACGCTACGGGAAGTATCACTTATGATTCATCGAAACGATTACTTAGTCTCAATCGACTTGTCAGATGCTTTCCTACATATAGGTCTCCATTCGGAATCGAGACGCTTTTTACGCCTGAAATGGAAGGACAAAGTTTACCAATACCGTACAATCGCCTTTGGGTTAGCCTCAAGTCCTTATGTCTTCACAAAAGTCTGCAGGCCCATCTTAGAACACTTGCGATCTCAAGGCATCAGAATCTCAGCATACTTGGACGACTGGCTCTTAATAGCAGACAACAAGGAATTAGCTCTTCAGCAATCCCAAATGGTAGTCTCCCTTCTTCAACAACTAGGCTGGATGATCAACTTCAAGAAGTCAGTTTTGACACCAACCCAACAACTGGAACATCTAGGCTTCGTATTGAATACCAAAAAGATGACAGCTGCTCTCCCGTTGAAGAAACTGCGAGATATCAGACGATCGATCAAGCAAGTTTTGGACAAGCCCAACCGTCAACGTCCTCGAGTCATTCACAGCTTAACGATGCGCATCCAAGCGGCCACGTTTGCGGTATTTCCAGCTCGTCTGTACACTCGACATCTTCTTTATTACAAGAACCATACAGTCAAGACGGATACCGATTGGGACACTCCTCGAGCCTTGGATCCAGCGAGTCTGCAGGAACTATCATGGTGGTACCACAACCTCCAGAAGTGGAATGGTCGCTCGATCCTCCCATCGACACCAACGCAAACCATATTTGTGGACGCGAGCAATACGGGATGGGGTTGCAGTTGGAATCAACATCGAGCTCATGGCTACTGGACTCAATGGGAAGCGGAACAATCAATCAATTGGCGAGAACTCAAAGCTGCTTTTCTGGCGCTTCAGACTTTTCCCCTTCCAGAGCATTCCACAATCTTAATTCAAACGGACAACACTACCAGCCTATCCTATATCAACAAACAAGGCGGGACTCGCTCTCTGGCATTATTGGAACTAGCAACCGAAGTCTGGAATTGGTGTCTACAGCGCAAGATAGTGATTCAAGCACAACACATCAGCGGAGTGAACAACACGATAGCAGATATGGAATCACGCAGGACCTTCTTCAAGAATCAGTGGAGAATCAAGCCCTCAATATTCCAACAAATATCGCACCTCTGGGGACCCTTCTCGGTCGACCTCTTCGCCGACAGGACAACAAAGCTATTGCCAAAGTACGTATCTTGGCTACCCGATCCGGGCGCTATCCACACGGATGCGTTTACCATCCCGTGGACGATGTTTCACCATCCGTTCATCAACCCTCCCTGGAACCTCATTACGAAAGTACTCCACAAGGTTGTGCAGGAACAACTTCCTCGGGTAACTCTGGTGGTACCTTACTGGCCCAGTGCGATTTGGTTTCCTCTTCTCCAACGTCTAGCTTTGACGGCTCCCTTGCTGTTGCCTCCACAGTCGGTTCAGACAACGTCTCCACGAACTCCTCATCCGTTGCTCCACCGACATTGGATGCTCTCCGTGTGGACATTATCCGGTCTAAACTAGAACGCCAAAATCTCAATGCACAAGCGGTTAAAGATCTCTTGGCGGAACGTTTAGCTGACAATGCAACCAACCAGCAATACCGGCGTAATCAGTTACGTTTCTTGGCTTGGGCTACTAGAAGCAATGTCTCATTTACGAGCTTCAACCCTTCGGATGTCGTAAACTTTTTGGCCAACATGCGTCAAGAACACAATATGCAAGCCTCTACCCTCAAAACTCTACGAACAGCGGTGGCTCATCTTCATGATGATACTGCAGGTATTAGCGAAGACCCACTCATTAACTCTTATTTAGATACCATTGCGAAGCAAGCTCCACCAGTCTCAATTCATCGTCCAACCATTGATGCTTCTCCGGCTTTAGCCTACGCTCGTTCGATCACTTCCAGATCGTCTACCGACGTCAAATTGCTACAGCAAAAGTTGGCTTTTCTCCTGGCAATGGCTGCCTTTCTCCGTCCCTCTGATATGGCTCGCATCCCTTTTACGTCGTGTTCTATCTCGGAAAACGGTTGCCTTCTCCTGCAAGTTGTCGCTCCAAAAGAAACTCGTGGTAAACGGCGAATAATCAAGCCTTTCTCGGTTCACCCACATGCAGAAGACCTCGAACTATGCCCTGTACAGTGCTTTAAGGCACTCCGTGACCATCCGGCTCTACAGGCTCGTCCGACCCACTCCAATCTGTTTGTCAAATCCAACAAAATTAATCAACCTCTTTCTGCGTCAACTATTTCTACTTGGTTACATCGTGAATTCATCTCCTTGTGCACAGATGAACCCGGGGTCTCTATTCGGTCGTTGGCCTCCTCTCGAGCCTTGGATCACGGTATCTCCCTTGACAATATCGTGGCTCTTGGAAACTGGGCTTCTTCGGATACCTTTGTTCGACATTATCAGCGAAACCAAATGGCTGAAGTTGACTTCACGTCTACGGTTCTGTCCAGCCAAGATGAATTCTTTGATGCTAATGACTCTTTTGATACTCTGGATTAGCATAATAACATTTCCTATTTTGTTCTGACGGTCTCAAGAAATTCTTTCGAGAAATTTCTTTCGACCTAGAATTGCTATTTAGACCTGAAGAACAAAATAGGAAATGTTATTATGACCCACCCTTCATTTATCTTATTTCACTTTATTTTAAATTTCCCACCCTTCTTCACTTTATTATTTGACCGAGCTCAAATTCGATTGATAGTATAATGATTAGATTTATTTCCTTTATATATCTTTGAATTCGCTATAAATAAAGCTTCAAGAAGATTCTAGCATAATAACATTTCCTATTTTGTTCTTCAGGTCTAAATAGCAAATCTTTATCAAATAAAATATATTCTTCTTCTTTTTATATAAAACTATCACAATTAGATTCATCCTATAAAGTAAACATGAACAATAAATAAGTCATGATCTTTACTATTCATCATTTCTGTAAATGAATAATAATGGATCAGGTACCTAGTCAACTTTGATCTGACTGGAGGCATTTCATATAAATATATCTTTCCTCTCAATGAAGACGGGACAATTCTCCCAGATCAGTTAAAGAACAATAAGATCTATAAAAACAACGAATTAAAAATTTTCATAATCGATTCAGTGATCATTCTTCAATCAAACATGTCAATTATTGGATCTACGCTCATAACTACTCATTTACCCGCCAACTGATAGAAGAATATAAATAGTAGACTTTGTAATGATTTCTTTTTAACAATTAAGATTGTCTTAAATAAAGTTCAGTCTCAAAAAGTATTCTTTGGTTTTATTTTTATTCCTTAATTACTTTACCAGAACATAACAAGTCCAAAGACTGCCAAACGTCTGCTTTGCTCTCTACATCTATCAATAATTGCAGTTGCTTCTGCTTGGGACGTTGCTTCTTGAAGCACGTATTGTAGTTGCTCAAAGATTTCCATTGCAACTCTGGCTTGGAATCTAGCGTTTTCTGTGATTCTGTATATTGTGTTGACAACCATTGCTGTTTCAGTTTGTTAAGGATACATATAATTATAGTCACTTTATTTTAGTAAAAGGAATCAGATATGATCCTGATTAATATGTTGACATAACTTGGAATCATTTATAACATTATTCCCAATATAGATCAATAAAATACTTTGGTTAGATTTTTATATTAAGCTTTATTCATATTAACTTCACATAGTCAAATAAGATGACATGGTTGTAATATAGTTTATTGATAATATGAGCATGTTGAATAAGGAATGACGATTACTTACCGGATCATCATTAGTCATGAAAACATTTATCCTGACTGAGATATTATTGTTAGCAATGATATCCAATCACGGAACTAAAGGTCTTTATATTCATCCGTACCGTCTCCTTAAATAGTTATACACTAGGTGAAAAAATAGGGACAACCTTTTCGAAAATTTCATTTCATGCAGCATATAGCATTAAGAGAAGGTCGCCTCATGTCGCTAGCAATATGTTAAAGCGAGATTAATGTGTAAAGTTTTTCATCAAAATATGATGAGCCAATTATGGAAAATGAGGGAGTAATGCGTGTTATGTTCTGGTAAAGTAATTAAGGAATAAAAATAAAACCAAAGAATACTTTTTGAGACTGAACTTTATTTAAGACAATCTTAATTGTTAAAAAGAAATCATTACAAAGTCTACTATTTATATTCTTCTATCAGTTGGCGGGTAAATGAGTAGTTATGAGCGTAGATCCAATAATTGACATGTTTGATTGAAGAATGATCACTGAATCGATTATGAAAATTTTTAATTCGTTGTTTTTATAGATCTTATTGTTCTTTAACTGATCTGGGAGAATTGTCCCGTCTTCATTGAGAGGAAAGATATATTTATATGAAATGCCTCCAGTCAGATCAAAGTTGACTAGGTACCTGATCCATTATTATTCATTTACAGAAATGATGAATAGTAAAGATCATGACTTATTTATTGTTCATGTTTACTTTATAGGATGAATCTAATTGTGATAGTTTTATATAAAAAGAAGAAGAATATATTTTATTTGATAAAGATTTAAATTATTATCTTTTATCAATCTTAATATACTTCTTTTAGTTGTGATTATTCAATGTCCGTTATGATCAGACGCTGTTCTACAACAATCTTAACTTAATAAAAAGATACCAAGTTCTAACAGTATTTCTTTATCTTTGTTGTTATTACATTTTACCTAAAACTCCCCTTCCTAAACAGTTGCCTCCGTTCGGACTCCAGATATGGTATTGTTTTCCGAAAGATTATTGACCATAGAATTCCCAATTGCAGTACTGATCCTGTCTGTGTGATTTGGTTTATAATAGTATTTCTCAAACGTATTGCTATTCAAGCTCCAGTTGGCATGTTTCTTCACGTCGTCTATCTTGAAACCAAGTTGAACCGCTTTAGTACTTGATGCTGAGCGAATTGAATGGGGTTGATACTTTGTTGTATCAATTCCTGCTTGTGACATGTTGTTTTTTATCCAGCCTGTAACGGTACTTGGACTAACACAGGAGGTCGGTTTTTGTTCATTGATGTAAGCCAAAGATAACGTTTGGTTCTCTGGTAATTTCCCTCGATAGCCTTCTGTTTTTTGTATAAAAAAATATAAGGTTGTAACCGGACACAAGTCAGAAGTATCGATAGTTCCTAGCGAGATTGTTTTCTGTTGAGCTTCTTTTGGCAGTCGACAGATTAAGTTTATCCCTTGAATCCTGCCATTTTCTGTTTGGAATAAGACATCTCTATGCTGGACTTTACTGATGTCCGATTTCGGTCTCTGAGATATTTGGTACTTATAATATGAAAACAGTAAGAAAAAGGAGAGGAACTAATAATTTGGAATGAACCCTGGATTATATCGTCTGACGTAGGCTGGACTGAGATGAATAATAAAATAATAAATAAAGACATCATTAATGACCAAACACGACAGTCTCCACATGGTGAAAATTGAGAGTAATAATACTGTCTTGTATTGTAGTTCCATAATTGTTAACCGGTCATTGTGGGCATATTTAGCCTTGATAAACTTCAGCAGAATATCTAAGTCCCATATTTCTATTTCCTCTCTTGTTGGAATCTGCACTCGCTGTTTTTTGTGAGCTGTGAAAAAATCTTCGATAAGATGGTGTTGACCGATACTTGGTTTTGAGTGGTAGACTACATTAAACACGGATGTTATTGATGATCGTATTCCGTTTAAATGAGACGTAGAATAATGGCGATTTTGTACCAAGTACTTTAGAACATTTCTTGGTGTGTATTCCAAATAGTTGATTGTTGGTGATTGTTGACTGCACCAATTGGCCCACCTTTCCCAATTTCTATTATAATTGTTGATTGTCTCTTTTCGATGTTTGTGTTGAAGGTGATTAATGGTGATTAGATCCAGGTTTTGTTTTTCCATGGATTGTCTGATAATTTCCATGCGGCTAGCCGCCAAGTTTTGGAGATTTGGAAGATCAGTGGTTTTCTCTTTGTCATCTTCACAATCATTGGATACCAATATTGTGTTGGCCAGAATGGAGTTACCAATATCGCTTCCTTCACCTTCTGCTTCTTGAACATTTTCAGTACTTGAGGAACTAATTTCCATGGTGGATGTAGATACAACCCTATCTTCGGCTATTGTTGTTTGAAAGCATCTATTTGCATTGCTGCTGGGTCCGACCTGATACTCCAGTATTTCGGTAGAAGATGATTGTGGTGAGCTGCGAATGCATCGATCATCAATGGACCCCACTTGCGTTGAATTTGATTGAATATTGACCTTGGCAACGTCCATTCGTATAGCGGTTTTTGCATTCTGCTTAATTGATCTGCTCTGATGTTGTTGATTCCCGGGATATGGACACATTGTAATCGTATGTTGAACTGGTTGAGAATTGTATGAATTTTCAGAGCTAAATCCTGTAAAGTCGAATATAAAGCTTTCTTTCGCACTTTTATAAATTTACCTTATTTGGAAAGCGATTCAATTGACATCTTTCAACATTATTTCAATATTTCAAACACTTCTATAACTAAAATGACAAAGAAACGTGGTCCTTATAGGAAAAACCATCAACCTTCTTTAAGTTCTGAGCAGCTGGAGGAACTTCAGATCACTTTTGAAAAAGTCAACCGACATTTCGAGTGTCCTTTATGCAAAACACTAAACCATTTCCTTAAGCATGGATACTCTTCTCAGGATCCAACTCAACCAAACTTTGTGTGTAAGTCATGCAGGAGGCAATCTACAGCGTATGAGGTCTACCAAGTCCTCTCTGGTATTAGCAATATGAATGAGAACTCCCAACAAGTCTTCGAATCTTCTACAAATTTCCAAGAACCCAACTCTCGTGACCCACGTGATGAACTAATCAGTCAACTTACCAAGCAAGTTGAACGACTTACAACTGAATTGAGCCAAGCCCGCGAAAAGATCGCTAGACTTGTAGCTCTCCAAGCTTCAACTCAAGAAAATAATAGCTCACAAGCTATTGCTAACACCGAATTCCCTCCACTTCATGGAGCAACTTCCCAAAACCTTGGCGACTCAATCTCTCAGGCTCCTTGGCACAACCCATCCAAAGTAGCTGCATTAAAGCAATCCATGTATCTCAACCGTCAAAACAATCGAGTTCGTAAGGAAGAAGCGGCTGCTCGTTTCTTCCAACCACCTTCTACGAATCAAGGATTCCAATACCTTTACGTCTCTACTAAAGCCCGTGTTCCCGTTGGTAAACTCCGCTCCTACTTACGCAATATGGGCGTCAACAATGCGCGTGTGCTAGACATCCATTATCCAGATCGCAATATTGCTGCTCTTCTCCTCCATAACGACTATGTTGCCGAATTCAAACAATTACTTGAATCTAAGCGAGTCCACTTTGCTAACAATTTTGACCCCTGGAACGGCTCTACTCTCAAAGATCCACAGGATAAAGATCTTACAGAGCAAGAACGAACTTACAAAGCATGTGAAATCCAACAGCAACGCCTTCAACGTGCTGTTCTCCATATCCGCGAACCAGTAAAGTTTGCAGTAGCATACTACTTTTGTCAGCAAAAGTGGGTAACCAAATCATCCATTGACCAACTTAACAACTCTCGCTATGGACGATCAGAGGATATCATGGATAATTTCTCTGAAGACATGACAACCAATGTAACCAACCCTAACAACATTCAACGTTAATGATCAACATATCAGTAACATTATTTAATGCTACTGGGCTCCCAAAGCAAGCTATATTTCCTATATTAAAGATCGCTGAAAACTCGTCACTCCTTTTTATCACAGAAACTTGGCTTCTGCCACCAAACAAATACGTCACCACATGGAAACAGTTTCATACTTACGGTCAACCGATTAATTCAACTCACCATAGAAACCGTGGCCATCTTGGTATTGCCCTTTTGATAAATCCTACCTTAAAACAACATATCTACCATATCTATCATGAAAATCCAACATTAGCTAAGTATACTTTATCCGTAGTCATATCTGCTAAAATTTCTATACACTGTCTTTACATTCCTCCCAACCTAGATGATAATGACCTATCTGAAATTTTGGAACCACTACCTCTTAGCTATAAGAACACAACAGCGACTATTATCTGTGGAGACTTCAATGCTAGAATGGGCAAATACTCAGGTGATACTAGAGAGAATCATAAAGGACGAATCGTACAAAACTGGATTCAATCTAATGAACTCATTAACTGGAATCAACGGATTGCATATGGTGTGCCTACTTCATATACTTACTCTGGACATATTATTGTTGACTACTTCCTGAGTACTATAGATTTGACTTCTCCGACGTTAACTGTTAGAGATGATCTTTCACTAGAATCAACTCATAAGCTTTTGACTTTTTCTTTTCAAATGCCATCATTTACCCTTAATAACATAGACCCAGTACCAGACTCTCAAAAACTTTGGAACATCAAAAAGCTTAGAAAAGAGAAGACAAGAGAAACCTACCAGCAAGTTTTTCAGGAACATTTGAACCTTATTTTACCACCATCGTCCTCTCTTCCACTTCAGAAAATTGATGCCCAAAGGTTTATTGAACGTATCAACTGATGTATCCATCATTCATAACTCGATATGAAAACAGTATTAATAAGCTACATGTAAAATATATCCAATAGATAGGCTACAGGTTAATTCGGATAAATCTTCATTAAGAATAAGATGCTGCGTAATTGCACGGTTAAATTATATTAAATCCAGGAACTAAATCACAGTCAATCGCAGTCAATCATATACGAGTATTCTATGGATAAATGCTTATGATGACAAAGATAACAATGGAAGATGTTTTGCCAAGTATTAAAATAAGAGACAAAAACTAAAAAAGACAATAGTTGTGAAACTAAAGATTATATGTTGCTTTATTAATAAAAACATTTGAGGCTATTTATACTTTTTGGATGTCTGGATCTTTACCGCTATTTCAATTAATCGGTTAAAAGAATGATGTGGGAAGATAAAGGAAAGATAGTAGATAATCAATAGCCGCTGTCTTCTTGACGAATCAAGGGACAATGAAGTAGATAAATTATTGATCTAACGATAATTATCGAATAAGATTGGATTAGACTGCCGTTGTTATAATCAGGTTCCGATATAGTCGTGGGAACGCCAATAGAGACAACAGGGCAGAGTTAGCTATTGCGGAGATCTCTCGTTTATCCATGAATGTTCACTTTACTAGTTGTGTGGATACAACAGAAGAACACATAACCATTATCTATTTGTCATCAGTTATGTTGTATCCACACAACTAGTAAAGTGAACATTCATGGATAAACGAGAGATCTCCGCAATAGCTAACTCTGCCCTGTTGTCTCTATTGGCGTTCCCACGACTATATCGGAACCTGATTATAACAACGGCAGTCTAATCCAATCTTATTCGATAATTATCGTTAGATCAATAATTTATCTACTTCATTGTCCCTTGATTCGTCAAGAAGACAGCGGCTATTGATTATCTACTATCTTTCCTTTATCTTCCCACATCATTCTTTTAACCGATTAATTGAAATAGCGGTAAAGATCCAGACATCCAAAAAGTATAAATAGCCTCAAATGTGTTGTAGAACAGCGTCTGATCATAACGGACATTGAATAATCACAACTAAAAGAAGTATATTAAGATTGATAAAAGATAATAATTTAAATCTTTATCAAATAAAATATATTCTTCTTCTTTTTATATAAAACTATCACAATTAGATTCATCCTATAAAGTAAACATGAACAATAAATAAGTCATGATCTTTACTATTCATCATTTCTGTAAATGAATAATAATGGATCAGGTACCTAGTCAACTTTGATCTGACTGGAGGCATTTCATATAAATATATCTTTCCTCTCAATGAAGACGGGACAATTCTCCCAGATCAGTTAAAGAACAATAAGATCTATAAAAACAACGAATTAAAAATTTTCATAATCGATTCAGTGATCATTCTTCAATCAAACATGTCAATTATTGGATCTACGCTCATAACTACTCATTTACCCGCCAACTGATAGAAGAATATAAATAGTAGACTTTGTAATGATTTCTTTTTAACAATTAAGATTGTCTTAAATAAAGTTCAGTCTCAAAAAGTATTCTTTGGTTTTTATTCCTATCTTTAAGTTACTTTACCAGAACATAACAGTAGTGACTGGAGATGACTTGGTAGCTGTCAAGATTTTCTCGCTTGAGATCGGCATGGAAACATTTATTGATTGTTTCTGCGGACGTCCATCGAGTCTTTTGGTATTTGGGTAGGGACCTTTGATATTTCTTGAAACGTTGATGAAAATCAGTCTTGGAAGCGTTGTCCAACTCCTCGAGAATTTCTTCTGGGATTGCGAACTCTCTTTCATAGGCTTCATCTTCGATTCGAGCTCTTTGCTTAAATTCTCTATAGAGTTGTTCTTTTTGCTCTTCAGAGAGTTGAATGTTATTGTTATCATTCATGATTTTGTACCACGGTGCGCGGCTTAGAAAGTTATAAAGAAGACACAGTGTACATTTTAGTTTATTATACAGTGACTCCCAAAACTGTTCCAATGTTTTGTAATTCTGTCTTTCACTGTTATTGGTGCTATTGCTGTTTGCATAAAACATGACTTGTTGTACCTCATTTGAAAGCTACGGTAGCATAGATTTACGTGGTATGAGTTACATTTCAATTGATGTAGCACTGGCGGAGATAAAACATATACAAAACGAGCGGTGCATTGGGACAGTTTTGGAGCATTGTCATGTTTTGACATGTCAATAAGATACAGTCTTATCATTCTGGACTAAATCTTTCCAAATGAGTTTGAATAAGAATAGAACCTGATAATTATCACTGCCCTAAACAGCCAAGTTTCACTTTCATCTCAACAGTTGATTATTAACATCAGTCTATAAAATTTTTCTTATACATGTCAAATCATATCGGTCGTAACTATTTTTGTCATCTAATCTCAGGTCTTGCTCAACTAATATAAATAGCCTTGAAATCTTTCTTTAATAAAAGTATTCGACTTTAGAACTATTGTTCGGTCTCGTTAATTCTTCTTTATCTTATTTTTGAATACTTAAAACACTTCATTTTTTTTAACGAATTCTGAACCTCTAATAACAAAAAGCAAATATGGCTAACGAAGATCAATCTCCTAACACCTTTACTCATGGTGAAACTGATGTGTTTAGAACAAACATAGAGGAGGCATCAAAAGCTATCGAAGATACTGAAATGGCCAATGCAGAAGAAACACCATCTCTTATGGCAACAAGCTTGGTATCAAATGATGATAAACCCGTTGATGCTGTTATGGGTTTGAGGGTTACTTTAGAAGACCTTAGGCAGCAAATTGCTCGGGCTGTGGTATCTGGTGCCTCACAAGAACAGCTCTCAAAGTTACAAGAACAAGCAGTCAGTATAAAAAACTGTATCATGTTCTTGGACGAAGCACAGGCTTTTTGCATCACACCTCCCATGCCTACAGGTGGTATAATTCTTGGTTCTGGTCACGCTACGAATGCTTCTCATCCTCGCTCTGCTCATGTCATCCCACCTGACCTTCCAATCTGGCAGTGGCAGGGTAATATTTGGAGGAAAGAAGCGGAAGCACACGATTCTGTAGAAGATCTACTCGACACCTTTGCTCTGATCGTTGAATCAAATGGTCTATCCATAGATTCTAGCTGGTCTCGTCTGGTTCCTATCAAAATGAACAGAGATCAGCGATCTTGGTTCAATGAAGTGCTCAAAGGTCGCAACTTGGTTTGGTCTGAAGTCAGAAAGATCATAGTCAAGACATACGCTGCACAGGACGTAGCTCAAGAGTTAGAGTATATGGATCAGCTGTTATCTCTTAAAATGGCTGCAGCAGAATCCATAGAAGCATTCACGGATCGATTCCAAAGAATCCGCAGAGCAGCCAAGTGGGACGATGACATCAAGACTGCCACCATATATAAGCGAGCTTTACCAGCATTTTTGCGTCAAGAGGTCTCTCGCTCCTTGTTGAACCTAGGAAGAGATCAGCAAGACTCTGTCGCAAAAGTCGCTGCCAAAGCCAGGATGGTATTGTCATCCAACTTGTGTTCCGAGGTTAACCCATCACCTCGACAAGCTTCTGTCCCCGTCAAGTCTTCATCTTTGTCTCTCTCATCAAATGGAACAGAGGCATCTAAGTACAACCCTAGGAACTCACATTTGTTGAGCAACTTACAGGGTATAACTAAGAAGTCCTCTTCTCCTGGCAACATCAAAAACAAATTCCATTGTGCTATCCATGGCCCGGCCAATCACCCTACAGACAAGTGCAACAAGTACAAGGATTTGTTGAACAGAAGCCCTCCGTTGGTGAACCCTTCCTCCACTACAAATAATTCATCAATGTCTTTTGTATCTGTTGCTAAAAGGTGTTATCGTTGTTCTGGTAATGTTCCATGGTCCAGGGAACATGCGGCTAACTGTCCACGAGACAAGCCCTATCACGGCCCAACTAAGGCCATCCGTTCTGTTCGCTTGGATACCTCAAGATCCAATGGTAACAAGCCCAGCCTCACCATCACTCCTCAAGCTAGACCACAACAGGCATCTTCCAAGGTGTCTAGTGGTGATAGCAACTTGATGGACGTAGATGACGAGGGTTATCCAGTTAACTATGATTGTAAGAAATTAACAAAACAGAATGAAGTATTTAAAAGTACTAACCATTCTTTAATTGTACCTATCACTATAGAAAATGTGAACACTATGGCCCTGGTTGATAGTGGTTCCTCTTTTAGCTCGATAGACACAAATTTTGTTAATAAATACAATATTGCAGTTGATAGAAATGTATCTGGTTCCGTTATTCTTGCTACAAGTGATAATGTTAGTAAACGTTTCGGTACAACCAAATTTCCATTAAGTGTTATTTACGGTGATAATGATAAAAATCTTATTCATACATCCCATTCTTTTGAAGTCCTTCCTCTTTCCTTGGATACTGAAGTTGTAATAGGATTAGATCTAATGCACAAGTTGAACATTCTTGTTACCAACTTAGCTATCAGACATCCTAACCTTGCACCAGTTATTGACAAAGAGATTACGGATGATACACCTGAACCTAACAAAGCTCCTTTCGGTACACCTGAGCAACAAGCTCATTTCCATAATGCTGTTAAACCATTTGTTGATCAAAATGCCTTAATACCTAAGAATTCATTCTGTACTGTACCAGAGTCAGTTATACGTTTAGATACTGTTAAAGGAAAAACTGCTTACCGTGCACCATATCGTACTCCTTTTAAATTACTACCAATCATGCGTGAATGTATTGACACTTGGTTAAAGGATGAAGTTATTGAACGTGCATCACCTAATTCAGATTGGAATTCTCCTTTAACATTGGCACCTAAGAAAGACTTGCTTGGTAATCTCACAGGACATCGACCCTGTCTCGATCCTCGCTTGTTAAATTCTATTCTTGTGTCAAATGATAGACATCCTATTCCAAAGATTGAAGAGATTTTCGATCGATTACAAGGATCAACTATTTTTACCACTCTTGATCTTCGACAAGCATTTCATCGATTCCAAATCTATGAGCCTGATCGTATTAAGACCACATTCACTTTTGAAGGTCAACAATACCAATTTAGAGGTTGTCCATTTGGTTTGAAACATATTGCTTCCCGTTATCAACGAGTGATTAATATAGTGTTACGTGATTTACCTTATGCACAGGCTTTTGTTGATGATATCATCATATTTTCCAAGTCTTATGAGGAACACATCACACATGTGCAAAACATAATTCAGAGATTAACTAAAGTGAATTTGATCCTTAACCCAGACAAGTGTCATTTTGCGCAGTCTACTGTTTACTTGCTTGGTTTCTGTGTTGATGCCAAAGGGTCTCGACTCGATCCTCGTAAAGTTACAAACGCTTTGACTTGGCCTAGACCTTCATCTGGAAAAGAGATTCAACGCTTTTTAGGACTGGTAAATTATTTTAGAAAATACTTGCCAAATATTTCTGAAGTCACTGCACCTTTGGACAAATTACGTTTCGAAGGTAAACTTGATAAACTTTGGACATCTGAACAAGAAAGAGCTTTTGAAAAGATCAAGGCATTATTGTCTTCTGCGCCACTTCTTCATCATCCAGATCTAGAACAACCTTTTTATGTTGCTACTGATGCTAGTAACTATTCAATTGGTGCTGTTCTTTACCAAGTTATCAAAAATGAGACTCGATATATCGGTTTCATGGCACGCTCACTTTCTACATCTGAAAAGAATTATTCTACTACTAAACGTGAGCTATTAGCAGTGATATTTGCACTAAAGAAGTTTCATCCATTTTTGTGGGGTAATCCATTCACCTTATACACTGATCACAAGGCCTTGACTTATCTCCACACCCAGCCTGTAGCTAACGCTATGATGATCAATTGGCTGGACACTATACTGGATTATAACTTCAAAATCATCCATCGACCTGGTATTCAAAATATTCTACCAGATGCTTTGTCGCGTCTTTTCGAACCTGAAAAAACGCTGGAGGGGGATAATAAAACCATCAAAACAATCGTCACTTCCCAAATTATCAATTCTAACGGATCAATTCTTACATCCAGAATGATGATGCCTGCTGACTTGATGACCCCAGCACCAGAAGACAGACAAAAGCTACTCATGGATACACATTTAGAAGGACACCGTGGAGCTCAAGCAATCGTAACAGCTTTACATAGTGATGGTATTCACTGGACAAAGCTCAAGGAAGATGCACTTGAAATAATACGTAGTTGTCCTGATTGCCAAAAATTCAATATCGCAAAGCACGGATACAATCCCTTGACCTCAATCTATGCTGATGCACCTTGGGATCACATCTGTATCGACACAGCCGGACCTTTCCCTACTTCAGTACAAGGTAATCAATACATCCTTCTGGTAGTAGACGTCTTTACACGATATTGTGTACTCAAAGCCTTGCCCGATAAATCTTCTCTCACTATTGCACTTGCATTAAGAAGTATCTTATCGCTCTTTGGTCGACCAAAAATTATCCAAAGTGATAATGGTACTGAGTATGTCAATGAACTCGTCAGACTGTATGTTGAATCATCCGGTATTGATCATCGTCTCATATCAGCTTATCATCCCCGAGCTAACGGTATAGTTGAACGATGGGTTGGCAAAGCAAAAAATATTTTGCACAAAAGATTACAAGGCAGAACTGAGGATTGGGACTTGTATGTTGACAGTACCCAAGAAGCCCTCAACAATACGCATACAGCTTTACACGGCACTAGACCTTTCTCATTGATGTTTGCAAGACGTCCCAATGAAAACAAGGATTATAATAACGTGCTGGACAAAACTAAATCGCCTGAAACGATGAAACAGTTAGAAACTAGAATTAACGAGTTTAATGACACTGTCTTACCGGCTATTCGTGAAAAAATAAAAACTTCACAAGCTGCTTCTCGAGACAAGTTCAACCAAACTCACAGAATTCTATCCGATATCTCCACTGGTAGTCAAGTCACGCTCAAGAATGTAAACCGTGTTGCAAAAAGTGATCCCCTCTACGTTGGTAATTACACCGTCAAAAGAAAAACTCAAGGTGGTTCATATGTGTTGGTTGATGCAACTGGAGCACTCTTACCAAGAGATGTACCTCCATCGCAAATAAAGGTTATTTCTCAGGAAGTATCCTTATCCAATACTGATCAATCTGAATCATACGATGTTGAGGCAGTTTTACACCATAAGGGATCACCGGGTAATTACTTATATAAAGTTCGATGGAAAGGTTATGGAGAAGAAGATGACACTTGGGAACCGGCTAGTCATTTCCATGATTACAGACCGATCCAAAAATATTGGTCACGTCTAAGTGAACAAGAACCAGCGCGCGAGGTTCAACTTGTTCCTAAAAAAGATACAACCAAGAAAAGAAAAAACGTGCATCTCAGTGTAACTAACTCTAAAAGAAACAGACGTTAATACATTGACCTTCTTCCACCAACTTTCATTAACTATACATATACGTTACCAGCAAATTACGCAATTATAAAATATTTACAAGGATAGTAAAAAATGTAATTTTTTCTCATGCCTTAATATTTTTCAATATGCACATTTGCACGCAGTCACATTTACAGACAAACATCACTTTAGCAATAAATTCCTGTTCAGGGTTTATTATCGCCTAAATGCTTTGTTCCATTCTTGAACACTATACTTTATATGTTTATATAAAGAGCCACTATACGTTATATGACCTAACCCTACCAAGCACCTATTTATTACAACAAATAGAGCTCATCTTGACATCTCAAACCTCATTTTCGACATTCACCTAAACAAACATATTTTCACTTGCCACATTAATTCCAGAAAAGATAGTTACAACCTGGAAGGGGGCAATGTCATGTTTTGACATGTCAATAAGATACAGTCTTATCATTCTGGACTAAATCTTTACAAATGAGTTTGAATAAGAATAGAACCTGATAATTATCACTGCCCTAAACAGCCAAGTTTCACTTTCATCTCAACAGTTGATTATTAACATCAGTCTATAAAATTTTTCTTATACATGTCAAATCATATCGGTCGTAACTATTTTTGTCATCTAATCTCAGGTCTTGCTCAACTAATATAAATAGCCTTGAAATCTTTCTTTAATAAAAGTATTCGACTTTAGAACTATTGTTCGGTCTCGTTAATTCTTCTTTATCTTATTTTTGAATACTTAAAACACTTCAAGCATATTGAAAAAATCGGAATCTCTTTATTTATTTATTGTTAATAGTCTGTCCAACGTCCTTTGTTCTGAATACACTTATGTATACGTTGTGGCATACTTTCTATAACTTTTCGACACTCTTCCGGCTTCATAAGGTCATACCAAACCTTAGTGACACGTTCATAAAGCTCGTTCATGCCTTTTGGTGCAGTTTCATAGTCATTAAGTCTCCTTTTCAACAATGACCACATATTTTCGATAGGGTTTAAGTCTGGAGATTGTGCAGGCCATTGTAAAACAGTATAAGATTGTTTTTGAAGGTACTCCTTTACTACTTTTGATGTATGCTTAGGGTCGTTGTCATGCTGGAAAATCACCTGGTGACGTTCGAAGCCTAATCTATTGACACCATACTCAATTGTACGCTCCAGTTCATCCTCCAAAATCTCTTTATACAATTCTTTGTCCATATTACCATTGATTTTGCACATCCAACCGACTCCAGCATAGGTAGTAGCACTCCACAACATAATACTGCCTCCACCGTGTTTAACAGTCATCTTCACGTGATGGGATTTCAGGCTTTCTCCTGATCGAATCCATGCCCAGGTGCGTCCATCCGAGTTAAACCTATTAATTTTTGTTTCGTCTGACCAAATAACACGTTTCCAGTCATCTATTGTCCAGTCCTTGTGAGCAACACACCAAGAAAGTCTGTTGCGGATATTCTTCGCGCTGAGCAATGGCTTCTTTGGCTTCTCAATCGCACCTAAGCCTGCCTTCCGAAGGGCTCTACGAACTGTTTCAACACCTACTTTCTTTCCAATATCGTTTTCAAGACATTCTGTAACCTTCACAGCACTTGGAACACGATTTTTGGTGACTTGGCGTACACATTAACGTTCATCAGCTGCAGACAACACCTTGCGTCGACCCCCTTTGACTTTATAACACCAGTGCAATGTGTTTTTCGGAGTCTCCCAACCGTACTCTTGCTTAAACCAGTCAATCCTTCCACCTCCCGAACCGACTTACCTTGTTTAAGGAGAGAAATAGCTTGAAATACCATATCTTGGGGGACTTGTTTCATATTGAGATTTAATGAGCGAGTTGTAGCAGAGGAGGAGCTTAAAACTTCAGCAAATAATAATTTGGACATTAGATACGTTTGCGACGCTAATATATGCAGTTTGATGATTGCATGCAAGCTGTGGATGGATATTTTGTAGAGATTCCGATTTTTTCAATATGCTCCAAAACTGTCCCAATGCACCGCTCGTTTTGTATATGTTTTATCTCCGCCAGTGCTACATCAATTGAAATGTAACTCATACCACGTAAATCTATGCTACCGTAGCTTTCAAATGAGGTACAACAAGTCATGTTTTATGCAAACAGCAATAGCACCAATAACAGTGAAAGACAGAATTACAAAACGTTGGAACAGTTTTGGGAGTCACTGTATAAGAAAATTTTTCAAATAAAAAAGCGCGGCTCGGAGAGTCCTTTACCATATCTGGAGTCCGAACGGAGGCAACAAGTATTGGAGTAGGAACGACCTGCAATCTCATTTTTTTGACTTTTTTCATTTTTTAGCTTCTTTGTTACATTATCAAGTGGCCAATTGAGCTTCAAAAAAGTGACCAATTGAAGTTCAGAAAAGTGACCAAGTGATCTTCAGAAAAGTGACCAATTGAAACTCAAAAAGTGACCAATTGAGTCTCAAAAAAGTGACCAATTGACGGCGGTGTCGTGTTTGATCACGAATAGTCTTTTTATAGTAATTAACAAAGGTACAGTCCTACTGTCAACTGCCTAACAAAACCATAAAATGGCCTGCACAGTGCTATAATTACGTCAGAACTACGAAATAAAAACCATTAGATAGCCCATACGTCATAGTATAAGAAGAAAAGAATGATGTAATTCTAGCTTGTTACACAAAGATCTAAATCAAGAAAAATTGATTTTGGGTTAAATGGAAAATGATGTAAGTATGATTAAATGTACTTTAAACCCTATTTTGGCGTACATGATGCAATGATAACGTACATAACGTATCATCATGACGTAGAGAAGCTAAAAATGTATAAAAAAGCGGCACTTTTCTCTTCATTTCCCCCATCACATCTCTACTTCTACACTTGACAACTACTTCTTTGTAATGCCTTATAAACTCAGCAACGACACACGCAATAACGTCATTTCATTAATTAAGGCCGGAAAGGGTACTAAAAATATTGTACAAGCCACTGGAGTGTCTAGAGCCCTAGTTATTCTCATGAAAAAGCAAGTTGATCCTGATCGCGTCAAACCCCGTGGTGGTAGAGTCAGCACCGTTCCCGATTTTACAAAGCAAGTCATAGCTTTTAAAGTCCGAAAAGGCTTCTTATTATCAGCAAAGGATGTTCAAAGATATCTGTGGTCTCTTGGTTACAAATTGCAGTACTCATCTACGACACAACTAATGAGATCCCTCGGCCTTAAAACTCTGTATAAGAAAAAGTAGCCTTTAATCAAGAGAACTAATCAGAAAAAGCGATTGGAATGGGCCAAAAAACACCGTGACTGGACTGTAGAGGACTGGAACAAGGTCATATTCTCCGACGAAACCAAAATCAACATGATGTATCCATCATTCATAACTCGATATGAAAACAGTATTAATAAGCTACATGTAAAATATATCCAATACAGTAAGGGACAAAATCAGTCCGTTTTTTGGTTTTTTCGCAATGCCTCGCCGGGAATTAAACTTAGGGCTTCGCTTTGCTGACGAAACATTTGCACGCAAGCTAGACAAAATTATTGATGTAACCTAATTGCTTCTACCACCATTTTCTCTGTAGTTATGGCGGAAAAAGTGATTTTCCGTGATTGTTGCTAACGCCCGATTTTGCATTAGACACCATATCTCCAGAAACAGTCACTGGACTGACTTGAGATTTAGTTTGGTACGTCTTATGACGTCAGTGAACGCTAACGTGTTCTCATATTTTAGCTTCTTTTATTTTTTTACATTTTTTCTTTTTCCTCATTTACCTCATCTCAGATTAGCCAAACACGCCATGACAGCAAAGAATGCCGACAAACATGCCCAAATTGAAAACATGTTGAACCACTCCATTCCATGGGATGTAATTTAAAAAAAAGTAGGCTGTGAAAAGTCCATGATTCGAAGAATTGCAAGGAAAACCAAGTTGCAGTCAAAAAATAGCGCGGGTAGACATCGTTTACTCACACCTAGGGAGGAAACCAAAGCAGCTAGAGACATAAGACTTGGCTTATCTAAAAGCGCAGCCGATGCTTCCTTTGGCGTTAAAAAACCAGATCAAATGGTCAATCCAAAAACAATTGCTCGTACTTTGAAACGCAAAGGTCTAAAATCGACTAAGAAAAAGAAGATACTTCCACTTAATAATGACAAGCAAAAGGCACGATATGATTGGGCAAAGGCTCATAAAGACTGGTCCGAGACTGATTGGGAACGCGTTGTCTTTTCTGATGAGACAAAGATCCAAAAAAGAGGGTCTAATGGCCTAGAATACGCTTGGAAAGAGGATAATGCACCTTATCGAGACCATCACTACAAAAAGAAACATGCTTATGGAGGAGGCGGGATCATGCTTTGGAGTTGCACAACTATACATGGAGGGGGCTACATGTCCTGGCTACAAAGTAATGTAAATGGTGAGCTATACACGTCAGTACTTGAGGAGGAATACAAGGAGACATTGAAGTATTATGGCCTGCAAAGTAAGGACATGATCTTTCAACAAGATAATGCAAGCATCCATTGTGCTTCAGCTCCTTCAAAATGGTTCCAAAAGAACAAGATTAAGCTCCTGAGTTGGCCAGCATACTCCCCTGACCTTAACCCAATTGAAAATGCATGGTCCATGCTTAAAAAGAAGGAACAGATGACAAGACCACCTTCTTCTGTGGTTGAGACTGACCAAGCATTTTTTGACCGGGTTTCGAAGCTTTGGTATGACCTAGCAACTCCAGAATACTGTAGAAACCTTATTCACTCTATGCCCCGTCGAGTTCGGGACGTAATCCAGCGTAAGGGCCGCGATACCAAGTACTAATCGAAATTCAAAAAAATAAAAATACATTATTTTCAATATATCTTCTTATAACATGGCGGAAAATAAAAAATACCATTTCCGACAAATATTGTCAACTTTGTTGAAGGAAGAGACAAATTTTTCGTCAGCAAAGCAGAGCTCTAAGCTTAATTCCCGGCGAGGCATTGCGAAAAAACCAAAAAACGGACTGATTTTGTCCCTTACTGTAGATAGGCTACAGGTTAATTCGGATAAATCTTCATTAAGAATAAGATGCTGCGTAATTGCACGGTTAAATTATATTAAATCCAGGAACTAAATCACAGTCAATCGCAGTCAATCATATACGAGTATTCTATGGATAAATGCTTATGATGACAAAGATAACAATGGAAGAACACATAACCATTATCTATTTGTCATCAGTTATATCATACTCATTAATTATTAATCCATGACATGAAATATTATCCGTGTATGAAAAGTATAAATAGAGTATCATTTTCTTATTAAATAAAGCAATCTCTTTATCGAGTCTCGTCCTCTCTTGTTCCTTTCTATTCTTGGATAAATCATGAACATCAAAATTGGTTCTTGTGATCATCATTGTTCTCAGGATCCAAAATTTCATCATTTGTGCTACACTAGGACTGAGGTCCCTCCTGTAAATTTTTCTTTTTTATGTATATAGCTTGTTTGCGGGTTTACTTTTGTAAGTAAATAAGTATTGTCGGTAGTGACCACCAGATCTTGTTAAGTAGATCAAACTTGTTAAAATAGGCTAAACTCTTGAGGTTTAGGAATAGGTTTACAATGAAGTTGATTTAGCTTCAAGGGACTTCAGTATTTTGAATAGTGTGAGATTGGAGTTTGTATGGTTTATATAGTGTTAAATAGGTTTGATTTAAGAAAGGCTTGATATAAGATCAAAGATTTAAGTAGGATTTGATTCCAAAAAGAGTAATGATTTGAATATAAGTTGCTTGAGTAAAGTGACCACCAGATCTTATAAGTAGATCAGACTGTTTTAAGTAAAGTAAAAATAAAAAGGTAAAATAAAGATAAAATAAAATAAAAAGGATTTACAATGAAGTGTATATACTTCAAGGGACTTCTTGTTCTTGATGTTAAGTAAAATAAAAGAAAAACAAAAGAGATTTACTTTATATGATATTTATTCAAATAATCAAAAAGTAAAGTAAATAAAGTAAAATAAAACAAAAGTTAAGAGTGAAGTAAGTAAGTAAGTAAGTAAGTTTTGATTGCTGTTAAAATGTCGAGGTATTTATATGTTTTTGAGTTTTCTGATTATCTGTTGTTTTTGGTTTTTAGTGTGGAAAATTTTTGTATGAATCTACATAGCCATCTGAATTCAGACACTGTCTGTATTCATACAGTTGTCTGTATTCATTCAATTCTTGTGGTACAATTTTTTAATATTTTCCCATTGTGTGTGTTACAGATGCCCCTGGGGAGAGAAAGTTCGTCCTCGAACGTCTTTGGTCTTTGATCAAGTTTTCCTCAGACATCATCTGTATTTTTTCTTTTTCCATTTTTGTATTACGTTTGATGATGTTTTGTGGTTGCATGATATTGTGTGAATTCAGATTTTTTTTTTTGATTTGATTCTGTTTTTGAAGATTTTGTTACAATTTTGTTTCAACTACCCCTCCCAGCCGCCTTGTAGTATAATATTTTTTTTTTTTTTTTTCTTAATGGTAGAATTTTTTTGTGTCTAATATCCTAGCCTTGATAGAAAATCAGCGCTTTCATTGACTCGTCCAGGACGGTATTTGATTTCGTATTCGTATTCTGATAAAATGGTAATCCATCTTGCTATGATGCCAGTCGGATTTGTTGTATTAAGTAAACCTTTTAAGGCCGAATGATCTGTTATAATTTTAAATCTTTTTCCCAAGAGATATGGTCTGAATTTCTTTACTGCCCAGATCACAGCTAAACATTCTAGCTTCGAGACTCCATAGTTTATCTCACTAGATTTTAAGCTTCTACTTGCATATATGATTGGATGCTCATGCCCATTATCGTCCAGTTGTGTCAAGATACATCCAAGACCATTTCTAGATGCGTCAGTCACCAAGATAAAGTCACGATTAAAGTCGGGCCTTGCTAATACCGGTGCTTGTGTCAACAGTTTTTTGAGTAATTCAAAAGATTCAGTGGTCTTGTTAGTCCATGGTACCTTTTTTGAGGTTTTTGTTTGATCATGTAAAGGACGTGCGATTGCTGCAAAGTTTTTGATAAATCGCCGATAGTATGACGCTAGTCCAAGAAATCCCCTTATTTGCGTGAGAGTTTTTGGCACAGGATAGTTTTGTATTTTTTCTATCTTGCTTGGGTCTGTCTGTATTCCAGTGCTTGTAACAATATACCCGAGAAATTTCAGGTGATCCTTAAAAAAGAAGCATTTCTCTGGATTCAACTTTAAGTTGGCAATTTGGATACAGTTAAAAACTTGTTCGATATGTATGAGATGTTCATGTATGTTGTGAGAGTATACATTCAAATCGTCAATATAGGCAACTAGACATTTGTTTATCAAGGATCTGAAGCAAAGGTCTATGAGGCGTTGAAATGTAGGAGGCGAATTAACTAACCCCATAGGCAAAGTGTTGTAACTGTAGACACCATATTTTGTAGTAAATGCCGTGAGTTCTTTGCTATTCTCTTCCATTGGTATTTGATGAAAACCGGCCCTCATGTCTAAAGCAGAAAATACTTTTGCCTTTCCCAGAGTATCTAGCAAGTCATCAATCCTTGGTAGGGGATACGAATCTTTTTTTGTCACCGCGTTCAGTTTTCGATAGTCAATAACCATACGGTATTCTCCATTTTTTTTCTTGACTAAGATTACGGGTGCTGCCCACGGACTGTTTGAGGGTGCTATTACTCCTAACTTACAATATTTCTCCAATTCTTTTTGAAGATAGTCTGATTCAATAGGACTGAGCCGATAAGGCCTGTGACTAATAGGTGGTGTATTCTCTTCTATGGTTATTTTATGTTGTATTAGTGGCGTACATCCAATGGTATCATTATTCCAATCAAATATATCTTTATATTTATGTATGAGCTTTCGTAATTTCTTTTCGATTTTCTTCTCTATTTTTCCAACTTCTAATTTAGCGTATTCTTCTGAATCAATTACTTCATCATCATCTTCATCGTTTGAATGTGTCTCTTCTAGTACAAACAGATCATGGTTTCTATTGAGTTGATAGGCTTGTATCATTTCTTCATTTTCCAAATTGTATTCTTCTATTCTTCCTATTTCTTCATACGGTTGTAAATGTATATCAAGTTCGGATCGATTGTATAAATGTATTTCAATATTTCTTTTGTTAATTATGATATTTGAATTCATGTCGAAATATCCTGTCGCTTCTAAGACTTTTTTGTTTATAATTTCAAAACTGTAGGTGAATTTCCTTTGTTCTTTGGGTGATCTATCTATATAGAATGTGCTTGAAGTATATGCTTTGATTATCATTCCTTCTTTGGGTGCGCGAATTATCTTTTCGGTTTCTTCAACTAACACCTCTATTTTTTGTTCCTTATCTTGTTCTAGCACTAACAATGTATCAGAGCTATTTTTCTCATGTTCTTCTTCTGATGATTCGTCTTCTGCCGAGTAATCCTCGTCAAAGTTTTCTTCAGAGGTGGATAACTCTTCTGAGTATACATCTGTTGTGTCGTCTTCAAAATGCACTCTTTTAGGTGAAGAATTGGTTAAACTAATAGGATTTTGATAGCTTTGGGTGTAGGTGACCATCTTTGGTACTCTTTCTTTTTTTCGCAAGAATGTTATTGGTAATTCAGCCTTTTGATCTTTGTAAGCCACCTTCAGCGTACTACTGTTAAAGTCTATCTTTGCTTTGGCTCGATTCAACCAGTTATTTCCGATTATAAAATGTGAAGGACATGAAGGTAATACTTCTACATTGCAAGGTATGACTATATTTTCTTTAACTTCTATTGGCACATCATATATAATTCCTAATGCAGGTTGTTTGGTTCCGTTTCCTAAGGTAAATATACTTTCTGAAGGTGCGTCGATTTTTAATTTTAATGCATCGGCTAATGCTTTTGACATACATGTTTTTGCTGCTCCACAGTCAATCAAAGTTTTAACATTATGATCACCAATGCTTGTTTTAGAATATACAGCCGTAGTGTTTGTTGTATAATGGTTAATGTAATAAAATAAAAGGTAGAAACAAAGATCAAGAAACAGTTTGAGTACTTTTTGAGACTGATCTTTATTTCAGTTTAAGTTTTTTTAAAGTAAAAATTATTCTAATTGAAGGTAGGTATTTATATCTTATTGAGTGAGTGGCTTGATATCTTCTATTGTAAGCGTTCTTCTAATATTCAGGTACTTTAGCAAGTGTCATCTATAATTATGATTATGAAAACTTTTCATTTGTTCTTTTGTATGTCTGTCATAGATTATCTTTTATTCTGGGAATTCCTCACTGATTTGAATAACGTTATTTTACGCGTTATTTCAATTATGTGAAGGATTAGCAATATTCCTGATATTGGATTGGATCTTGTTATTTTAGTTGATACTTCTTCTTATCAAAGAACTCTCATTAATACAAAACATATTCTAAAAGAATATGTTTAATTGGAATTGATTGTATGATCTTATTTAAATAAACTTATATTTTTATTTTATTTAATTATGATCTTGTATTAAGACTTATATTTATCAATGTCTACTACGATCAGTTACTGTTCTACAACATAATCCCCTCCCAGGTATGATCAATACCGTTTAGATCTTTTAGGTCTACCTTGGCTCTTATTCTTCTCATTAATTGTTGTGGAAGAGTAGCTGGTTTCTTTTAAGTCTGTTGGTATTTTACGTTTACTTGACTGAGGATTAGATTCCTTATTTGTATTATTTGACTTTTCTTTTTTATCAAGAATTTTATATTTTGTTTTAATGTCTTCAGGGACAATACCAATTCTTTGCCAATATTCAGTTATGAATTTAAGATCTGCAAAGTGAGATGCAGGTTCCCAGGTATCTTCACTCTCATCATAACCTTTCCATCTACACTTATAAATATATTTTCCTTTAACTTTTTTATGTGTTAAGATGGCTTCAACTTGATAGAATTTATTTGAGGATATTACTTCATCCTGTGATATCATCTTGAGTGCAGATGGTGGGTAGTTTTTAGGTAATAAATCTCCCTTTTCATCTTCAAGCACATATGATCCACCTTGGGTGATCCTTTTAACTTTATAAGGTCCCTCATATGGAGCATCAAGCTTATTTGTTTTATAATTTACTGTTACCATTACATAACTATTTTCGGGGATTGATACAAGTTTATGTGACGCATCAAATTTTTCCTTTTGTTTGTTTGTTATTATTTTTGTTCTTTCGTATATAGCAGGAAATACAATTTCTGTCATCTTTTTTATATTTTTTAAAAGTTCTGTATTTAATTCTTCCTTAGTTGCTTCATCTTTTTCCTGACTGAAGTCTTCAAAGTCATTTGGATTACGACCGAACATTAAAGTGAAGGGTGGCGTCTTAGTACGTTCATTATATTTGCTATTTAGGTAGAGTTGTGTAGAAGGAACATATAAATCCCAGTCTGCTTTAGCACCTTCGACTTGTTTCTTTATGGCTTTTACAGCACTTTGTACCCAACGTTCACTTACACCATTAGCTCTGGGATGGTAACTAGATATGAGTCTATGATCATAACCAGCATTTTCAGCAAGTAATTGCATAAGCTCATTTACAAATTCACCACCATTATCAGATTGGAGTATACGAGGAAAACCATAATTAGAGAATACATCGATTAATGTTTTTACAATTGTCATAGATTGTTTATCAGGGATAGGTTTCAATATGCAGTAACGAGTAGCAATGTCAACCATAATCAGTAAGTAATTGTTGCCATTCAAGGAAGTTTTCATGGGACCAGCTAAGTCGATGCCCCAACTATCACCAGGTAATGTGGCTGTTATAGGTCTTAAAGGGTTATAACCTTTTTTGATTATGTTAAATTGTTGACAGGGTACACAACTTTTTACTAATTCTACTGCTTCTTCTTTTAGATTATTCCAGTAGATACCTTTACGTTTTAAAGCATGGTAAATTGCATCAGAACCAAAGTGTCCTTTTAGATGTTCTTTAAGAAGAAGTTCTTTACGTTCTTCTGAATCCGCTGGTGTTATGTATTCACCGTCATTAATACTAGGTAATTTTATAGCTGTTCTGTTAAGCAGACGAGCATTATCCCCTCCCAGTTCATTGACAGGATTCTCAATTTCATAGAGACGAGAAAGTGTATCAGGTAAGATATTATCTATTCCTGGCAGATGAACGACTTTAAAATCATACTTTAATAAAGTATCCAGCCAATTGATCAGCATTACGTTTGCTATTTTTTGCGTGTGAAGATAGGTCAATGCTTTATGATCCGTATATAGAGTGAAGTGATTACCCCAGAGATATTTATGGAACTTTTTTAATGCATAGACTACTGCTAATAATTCACGCTTAGTAGCTGAGTAGTTACGTTCACTTTTAGAGAGACTTTTCGCCATCATGGAAATATATTTTATTTTTCCATCAATCACTTGATAGAGAACAACACCTACACCAACGTTAGAAGCATCAGTGGCAACACAGAAAGGACGATTTAAATCAGGATAGGCTAAGATTGTACCTTCCAAAAGTACCTTTTTAAGATTATCAAAGCATGTTTGATGTTTACTGTTCCATAATTTTTCAAGTGATTTTTCATTCCTCAATGCATCCAGCGGAGCCAAGAGTGTGGACGCTTTAGGGATAAGAGGTCGGAAGTAATTTATGAGACCACAATATCTCATGATATCCTTTCCTGTTTTAGGTATAGGGAAATCTTGTACATTAGCAACTTTGCGAACATCAAGAGATACACCTTTAGGCGATATTCTAAAACCAAGTAAATTAATCTTATTTTGAAAGAATTTACATTTATCAGGATTTAATTTGAGATTTACTTTGGTCAGCTTATTTATTACTGCTTTTAAATGTAGTTTATGTTCTTCAATTGAAGTAGATGCGACTACTATATCATCGATAAAGCATCTAGCAAAGGGCATATTCTCAAGTGCTATACTCATTGTTCTTTGCATCACACTAGATACGTGTTTTAAACCAAATGGAGTACCAATTGGCACGTATTGTACATTATTCCATGAGAATGCTAATTTATGAGCATGATCCTCTCGCAACCTTAAAGAGTTAAATGCGGATTTAAGATCCAAAGTAGAATATACTGAAGCTCCTTTTAATTCTTCAAAGAGTTCAGATATTTTTGGTAAAGGCATTCGGTCAATAGAAGATAAAAGAGCATTAATATGTCTAGGATCATGGCATACACGATAACCAGTTATTTCTCCCTTGGCATTTGTCTTTTTTACTACAGTTAAAGCCGAATTCCATTCAGTGTTAGCAGGAGCACGTTTTATGACACCATTATCCAGCCATTCATTAATCTGATCCTGTACAACTTGATGATACACTAAAGCGATCGGGTAAGGACTTCGATAAGATGTTACATTTTCTGGAGTTTCAATTGAGACAACAGATTCTGGAATTGTACAAAAAGAACCTTTAGGTATGCCTTGATTTAATTGAATCAATGGTTTAATATCATTTATAGCAGATTGAAATTGTTCAGGAGTTCCTGCGGGGCAGTCTTCAAGTTCTGACATTTCCTTATCTACTTCTTCTAAGAGCTCACTATTGTCACTATATTTAGATTGTGCAGCTTGAATATTGTCTACTTCATCAGTATCCCATTTATATGGTAAACCAGTAAGACCGATTCCAAGTTTAGTCATAAAATCTGTACCTATACTCATGTCATGATCATTTGTTAAGTTCATTACTTCGAAGTTATGAGTATAATTTTTTTCATTACATCTGATGTTTAATTCAATTGTACCAATTCGTGTAATAGTAGATTTAGAATCAGCCAATTTTATTACATCTTTTTCCTTAGATGGAACAATAGGAAAATTATGTTCTAGACAAAACTTTTTATTAATTGACGAAAAATTTGCACCTGTATCTAAGATAGTCATTGCTTTTACATTATTTACAAGGATAGGAAAGCTTATAGAATCATCTTTAGTCAGTTTAAAATCACGAGTAACAGTTATGTCTTTATTTCTTAATTTTCAATCAAGAGCCATACGGTTTAGATGACCGTTGTTTACATCTTCATCATTTTCAGAATCTTCATTGGTATTTGAACGGATCGCCATACGGTTGACGCGAGAGAGAGAAAATCCTTCTTTTGCCTTGGCATTATTAGAAGATTTCTTAGCCTCTTTAAATTCTTCACAGCGGTGGCCTTTGTTCCATTCTTTACCACAATACATACAAGGTTTAGGCTTATTAGTACCCTTATTGAGATTTGAATTATTTGACTTGACAAAGTTGATGACTTTATTAGTTCCAGATGAAACTTTACTAGTCGTACCAAGAGAACCACGAGAACTTTGTTCTTCATCAGTTAGTCTTCCACGCTTGTGCGGGTTCTTGATAGAGAAAGCAGAATCCTCACCCGAGGCAAGGACCAAATCAATTATTTGGTTGATTGAACCAGGGAGTTTAGCACCGAGGTGAGAAGAGATGGCCACTTGTGCTACAGTTTTGACAGATGGCTTCAAGGAAGCGAAATAGGTGACAGCTAATTGAGTTCCATCCTCCATACCAGCTTCTCTTCGCATTTTTTGAAATCGGTTTGAATACTCTCTGTTACTTTCATAGGGGGCTTGACGCATGGAACCAACCTCGACCATTAAAAGAAACTTTCTGTATGGTGTGTCAAAGTGATCGAGAACAATGGGGCGGACTTCCTTCCAAGTGTAACGTTTATCCATCAAAGCTTCTCTACACCAGGATACTTGTTCTGGATTCATACACAATGGCAGCAGACGTTCCCAATTTGAATTGAGAGATAGACCATGGGCATGAAGTACAGTTTCGAACGTATTGCAAAAGTCATAGGCCGAGTCAAAAGGGTCTGCCTTCTTTCTCCATAAAGTTTCACCACGGAGTTGCAACACAGGAAGATCGTTTGGAACCACTAAACGTACTAAACCAAGATTGTTACCAAGGTCTTTTGCATCTTGTCTTTCTTCAAATAATGAAGTCATAGACTTATGAGCTTCTTTGGCAGCGACAATCTTTTGTTCAAATTCCCTATATAGAGACAAAGCTTGCAAGGTTTCAGGGCTATCCGGGTCAGACTTGTTAGAATTCATATAGGTAGCAAATAGCAATAAGGCTTGTTTCTTCATATCCTTAATCATTTCAAGGCTTTTACGAGCAATATCTTCAGGCTTTTGTGAGACAGGAGGAATATCTTCTTCCATAGGCGTAGCTTCAGAATGCGCGTACTTACTTGCCATAGTACCAAGTTGAGTAGTAGGAGCCATCAAAGAAGAGTCCGGAGATGAAGATTGAGGAGGTGAACCATCAGTTGATTCAGTTGCAATGTTTTCAGACATACGTATTTTAACTTTAGAATAAAGAGCAAAATTCAAAAAGTAAAATGTTGTATAATGGTTAATGTAATAAAATAAAAGGTAGAAACAAAGATCAAGAAACAGTTTGAGTACTTTTTGAGACTGATCTTTATTTCAGTTTAAGTTTTTTTAAAGTAAAAATTATTCTAATTGAAGGTAGGTATTTATATCTTATTGAGTGAGTGGCTTGATATCTTCTATTGTAAGCGTTCTTCTAATATTCAGGTACTTTAGCAAGTGTCATCTATAATTATGATTATGAAAACTTTTCATTTGTTCTTTTGTATGTCTGTCATAGATTATCTTTTATTCTGGGAATTCCTCACTGATTTGAATAACGTTATTTTACGCGTTATTTCAATTATGTGAAGGATTAGCAATATTCCTGATATTGGATTGGATCTTGTTATTTTAGTTGATACTTCTTCTTATCAAAGAACTCTCATTAATACAAAACATATTCTAAAAGAATATGTTTAATTGGAATTGATTGTATGATCTTATTTAAATAAACTTATATTTTTATTTTATTTAATTATGATCTTGTATTAAGACTTATATTTATCAATGTCTACTACGATCAGTTACTGTTCTACAACAGTGTTTATGTCTTCATCTTCCATTATAGCCATTGTCTGTTGAGTTTCATTTGTTTTAGTAGTCATTCTTTTGGGTCTACATGCTCCAATTAATTCTCTTCGATATCTGGGTGTAGAAGAAATCAGATCTCGTACAGATATGTTTGCAGGTTTATCTAGCACGTCTGTTACTATGTCATAAGAAACGTCAGGCTGTGTTCTCTTTTTCGGTGTCCTCCTTCTAATAGGTTCAATTGGTAGGTCCGTATCCATTTCTACATTATGTGTTGCGGTCATTTGACTGTTGGTTGTCGGTTTGATTTCTTCAAGATGACTTCGTGTGATGACTTTCCTATTTGTGGTTGATTCTTTTGCTGGTTTCTTTTGATTTGGAAGTTTGGATTTCGTATAAGGTACTCCTCTTCTGACTTCAGGAGGCTTTTCTGGTCTGATAGCCGAGTATAGCTCTTTGTCAGTATATTCCTCTTCATTTTGGGTTAATATAGCGTTTAATTGTTGTGTTGATTGTTGTGTTGATTGTTGTTGTTGTTTGTTAATGGATTTTTTTATATTTTGGGTGTCCGATTGACCATTGTTTTCTTTATAAACAACCGACCCATTCAGTTTTTTGCCGGTTGGCTTTGTTGTTGTTCATGTTGATATGTAAAGGGTTGATTATTGTAGTTGCTATTTGACTCCTTGCGGTTATACTCTGATCTATTGTTGTAATCACCGTTGTTTCTGCTTTGGTTGTGTCCACTACTATTGTAACTATTGCGATTGTTGAAGCTATTATATCCGTTGTTATACCCACTGTTATTATATCCGCCATTGCTATTGTATCCATTATTATTATTATATCCATTACTGTTGTTATATCTTCCGTTGTTGTATCCATTACTATTGTTGTATCTATTACTGTTGTTGTATTCATTACTGTTGTTGTATCCATTATTGTTGTTGTATCCATTATTACCATCATTGTTCCGATAATTATTCCTATTGTTGCGATTGTTGAATCTATTTTGACTACTGTGGTATCCTTGACCAGAAAGCTCATTTCGTATGGCCTGTTGTATCATTCCAAAAAGGTCCTGCTGATTGTTGGGTTGCATAGGATTATTATGGTTATTACTAGTAGTATGATAAGCATAGTACTTTGAATCATTAGGTTGTCCAATTATATCCATAGTACTTAATTGATTAGGTACGATGTATGGTTGTCTTGTTTTATGATGAGACCGGACATCATTAATTGTGATAAATTGTGTTGGTCTTTCTTCAGTGTCTATCAATTCAATGTTGTGGTTGTTAATATTATGATGACCATGATAAGCATTATCGTCGTGATAAATTAAAGCATTGTTAATATTGCGAGGAATAAATGGATTATCAACCATTGCGATTTTTCGTGGTCTATTTGCATTCCACCATCCTTCAGCATGGTTAATCCAATCCTGGAATGTCTTTGAACTACATTGGATACAGAACTGTTTGATTTCCCGCAATAATCCAGCACGGAATCGACTTTGAACTACCTCTTCGCTAGTAATATTGGCCAGGTCGGCGGCTTCTCGTAGTCTAGCCAAGAAAATCTGAGGGTGTTCTTGATCACCTTGATACATCTCATTGAATTCTAATTCATAGCTTTGTATTAGTTCAGGGGTGATATAATGTTCTTTCAGCTTTTCAATAGCCATATCATATGTGAGTTCTGTATTTTCCTTGAGTATAACATTTTCGTAATATATTTTTGCTGCACGTCGTAATTGGGACTTGAGAATAACAAGTTTGCGCGAATCATTATGTGTATTACTGATAGCGAGGAAAGATTCTAGTATCTCCAAGAAATGTCGAAAATCTTCTCCTTCATAACCATGGAATTCAATTAGTCTGGGACGATATCCTTGGTTGCTGACTGAGGCCAACGCGTTTTGTCCTGCTGTATTCATTGTTGCTAATAAGTGTTCTGAAATTGTAGAATCGATTTTGAATATAATTTTTTTTTTTTGAAGTTTTCTGTAGTTTGTTGATTTATTTGCTGTTTTTAATTGATTTTCCCTCGTAGTGACCACCAAATGTGGGATTGGAGTTTATATGGTTTATATAGTGTTAAATAGGTTTGATTTAAGAGAGGCTTGATATAAGATCAAAGATTTAAGTAGGATTTGATTCCAAAAAGAGTAATGATTTGAATATAAGTTGCTTGAGTAAAGTGACCACCAGATCTTATAAGTAGATCAGACTGTTTTAAGTAAAGTAAAAATAAAAAGGTAAAATAAAGATAAAATAAAATAAAAAGGATTTACAATGAAGTGTATATACTTCAAGGGACTTCTTGTTCTTGATGTTAAGTAAAATAAAAGAAAAACAAAAGAGATTTACTTTATATGATATTTATTCAAATAATCAAAAAGTAAAGTAAATAAAGTAAAATAAAACAAAAGTTAAGAGTGAAGTAAGTAAGTAAGTAAGTAAGTTTTGATTGCTGTTAAAATGTCGAGGTATTTATATGTTTTTGAGTTTTCTGATTATCTGTTGTTTTTGGTTTTTAGTGTGGAAAATTTTTGTATGAATCTACATAGCCATCTGAATTCAGACACTGTCTGTATTCATACAGTTGTCTGTATTCATTCAATTCTTGTGGTACAATTTTTTAATATTTTCCCATTGTGTGTGTTACAATGTACCTTCGGGTCAAAAATTAAAGTCTGCATCTTTATAACATTACTGTTTGTCTTCTTTCACTCCTACGACTGAGTCCCTTCTTCCGCAAAAGTTACACCAACTGCGTCACAATATTGTAAAAGTTCGCGTTCACAGAGTTTGAGTAATTGAGATAGATAAAATATAAGCGCGTTTGCTTGGAATAAAGGTAGTTCTTGACTAAGTAGAATTGATTTCGGTTCTTGTAAGAGTGACCACCAGATCTTGTTAAGCAGATCAGACTTGAGTTTGATAGAGTAAAAATTAAAAGTAAAAGAATAAAATAAAAAGGGATTACAATGAAGATATATTGGCTTCAAGGGACTTGTTCGTGCTCGATATGAATAATTCAGAGGTTTTTATAAAAAGGGAACTTGATATTTATTTGATAAAAATATATGAGGGAAGTTAAGTAAGTCAAAAGTAAAGTTGAAAAAGGGGAGTATTTTATATCTTTTCATGTTTTTGGTTTTTCTCACGTTTTCTATTTTTTTTGTTAACATTTGCTGTTGTAAAAGTAAATCAATAAAAGCTAATTTCTGGCTAAACCTCTTTTGGAAGTAGTGTAAGGATAACCGGACGTTGATGGCAACAAAGCTACAATATGACAACAGTACAATAACAAAAAAACGCAAAAAAGTAATTGACCTCTGGTCAATCTGATTATGGGTCATGATATGATGCGGCTAGAGTGGATCGAACACCCGACCTTTAGATCTTCAGTCTAACGCTCTCCCAGCTGAGCTATACCCGCACTTTTCTTTTGAAACTCTCCGAGGTGATTATGATTGGAAACTCGATTTGTGTGGCACTGCACCCAATCACCGTTATCCAAGTTGATAAAGTTGATCTTTTTTGATAGTGGTAATTCTATTAAATGAGTGAGAACTCGGATTTAAATGTTAGAAAGCTGATTTTTATATCAGAAGAAAGCTTGAAAAAAATAGATTGTAAATCTATAAAAATAATCAAAAGTATATAATATGTTTGTTGAATAAAAAGACATTGTATTTTTTAAAAAAATAAATAATTTTCTGTTGTGCTACATGATGCCATACAAGATTACAAATTGGGAAGACTATGCTTTTTCAACTTCAGTGCAATATTTTTTAACTTCAACAAAGATCGAAAACACAGTTCTATTGGCCTACAAGCTCGGAAATCCAAGTGATTGAGTCGTGGCGTTTTCTTTTCAAGCATTCTTCGGTTCTCATGTCGTATTTTACCAAAAAAAAAAAACTTTGTTTAATACAAAAGGAGATTTATTTTGGTTACTGATTAACAAAAAAAAAAAAAACAAAAAAAAAAAAAAAGAAAGAGTAAAGAGGTACATATGAATAAGAGGGATGAAACTCTTATATAAGTGCATAATATCGCTATAATAATAAGTATAAAACTATGTGTTTATAAATTGGAACAAAAAAAAAAGAATGTGAATATAGTAGAAAATTTAAAAGATTGAATAAAATATATAAAAAAAAGAAGGATTCTTTTGGCTCTAAAGAAGTTAAACTTGTTTTAAAGCTGAAAAAGATATGTTTTAAATAGTAAGATCACGGCATAAAAAAGACAGAGTATTTTTGATAATCAATTTTATTTTTTGAGAATAAAGAAAAAAAAAGGCGGCAACGGAATGAATGTCTATTATGCTACACGTCTTGAGATTTCTATGAAAAGGTTAAAAAACAAAAGAAAAAGTATATTGTTACTGAGTACTTTTGAAAAAAAAAAGTTGCAATGTTGAAATTGTAAAAAAAAAAAAAAAAAAAAAATTACATTCCCAGCATTGACTGTTGTAGAACAGCGTCTGATCATAACGGACATTGAATAATCACAACTAAAAGAAGTATATTAAAATTGATAAAAGATAATAATTTAAATCTTTATCAAATAAAATATATTCTTCTTCTTTTTTATATAAAACTATCACAAATAGATTTATTCTATAAAGTAAACATGAACAATAAATAAGTCATGACCTTTACTATTCATCATTTCTGTAAATGAATAATAATGGATCAGGTACCTAGTCAACTTTGATCTGACTGGAGGCATTTCATATAAATATATCTTTCCTCTCAATGAAGACGGGACAATTATCCCAGATCAGTTAAAGAACAATAAGATCTATAAAAACAACGAATTAAAAATTTTCATAATCGATTCAGTGATCATTCTTCAATCAAACATGTCATTTATTGGATCTACGCTCATGACTACTCATTTACCCGCCGACTGATAGAAGAATATAAATAGTAGACTTTGTAATGATTTCTTTTTAACAATTAAGATTGTCTTTAATAAAGTTCAGTCTCAAAAAGTATTCTTTGGTTTTTATCGCTACCTTAATTACTTTACCAGAACATAACATTGACATTACAAAAGGAATCTCCATTCAATGTATTGTTTAAACTTGAATAAAAAAAAGGAGTTTTTAAATTTGGGTTTTAAAAAAAAAAGTACTTTAGAAATTTTTTCATTAAAAAAAAATAAAAGTGGACCAAATATGACGAAGATGGAAAGCATCAAACAGAAATCTAAAAAAAGATTCAAAGCCCACGATATAAACGGCAAACTGACTTTATCTGCAACCAAATCTACTATCCAGCGATTGCTGGTATGATGTAAGTATCCTGGCTACACCAATCAAAAGCTTTTGTTTTATTTTTAGAATTTCAACTGAATTTCAATACTCCTTGGCTGTTGCTTTTGAAATCATATATAAGCGCGTAAAACAATAGATCAAGTTTATAAAATAATCTTTTATTATATTTACAATGAACTCTTCAACCCAATACAGATTTAAATGCTACTGTAGCCAATGCTCTGAAGGAGAAATTGGCAAGTACCAATTGGTTACTCGATGGACTCTTGCTCGCCATAAAAAAAAAGAAGCTGCTAAAGGTAATTTACTTACATTTAGATAGTATTTTTACTGACGCGTTATTTATAAATAGATGAAGCAGAAAAGGTTCAAGAAGTTGATGCCAATAATGAGATAATTGAAGCAAATAAAAATGATTCTGATGAAGACAACGCAGAAGACGTTTCAAATTGGGAAGTGATTGAAAATGATGAAGTGAATTTATCTGACAGTATGGATATTGTTGAATTTGATATGCCTCAAGGTAATTATTTCCTAGAAGTGGGTTACTTTTATGAAGAATGCATTACTTACATTGTTAAATTTTTAGTTGAAATCAAGGGATTCCAAAATGATATTGTTGCTTTTATTGCTGTCTTCTTGACATACTTCCAGTTATTTTTCATATCCGAATATGCTGCTGAAGTGGTAATGAAATTTGCGAATGATCTTGCTTTTCTCTTAAACCATCAACCAATTTTTCCCGCAAAATTGGATACCATGCGTAATGCTGTTGGAATCGATTATACTTACAAGGGCATGTTTCGCCTTGTTGTCTGTCCCGAATGCCATACCCTATATCAGCCTGAAGAAGTACACTGTGATTCGAAGTGCACCTTTTCTGAATTTCGCATCACATGTAATACCCCACTCTTCAAGCCTATTACGGTTGGTGCAAGCAAGATGTATGCCAACAAGGTCTCTGCATTCAATTCCATCAAGTATGCTTTGACTGTGATGTTCTCACGACCAGGCTTTGAATCAGCAATTGAAGCATGGCGCTATCGTACTCGTCATAACAACACTATGTATGATATCTATGATGGTCAATTTTGGAATGAATTCAAGGATAGAGATGGTAATGTATTTACCAGTCAAGCTAGATCTCTTTTGTTCACTTTGAATGTCGATTGGTTTCAATCTTCAAAAAGAACCGTGTACTCTGTTGGTGCTGTTTACTTGACGATAAATAATCTTCCAAGATCCATCAGATACAAAAAAGAAAATATCATCTTGGTTTGTGTTATTCCTGGACCCAAAGAACCCAAAGACACACAAATCAATAACTATTTACAAGTTTTGGTAAAGGATCTGAAGGAGCTTTACTATGGTGACTTTTTTACCTCTACAGCTGATTCTCCCAATGCTCCTGTCCAAGTTCGTGCTGCTCTGTTCTTGATTGCTTGCGATATTCCTGCTAGCCGAAAGGTAAGTGGGTTTACTTCATTCAATGCAACTGTACCTTGTAATAAATGCTCAACAGCATTTCCTGCTCGTCATAATACAAATCTTCAACGCGATTTTTCTTTTGATCTTGAAGATCTTGATGCTTGGTCACTTCGTACCAATATTGAAAATCGTCATCATGCAAGAAATTGGAAAGAAGCATCTACAAAGAAACAAAGAGTTGACTTGGAACAGAAATTTGGCACTCGATTTTCTGCTCTACATGATTTGGAATACCTTGACCTTGTTCGTTGTACTGCCATTGATCCTATGCATGGCCTTTTCCTAGGAACAGCAAAGAAAATGGTTAAAATATGGCGTACTACTATTTGTGACCTTACCCATGAATTATATTTGACCGATTCTGACTTGAAAGAAATGCAAAAGGAAGCAAACGACATTATATTGCCAGCACAATACACACCGATCAATCAGAAAATTGCCAGCAATTTTTCTGACTTAAAGGCTGATGAATGGAGAACCTGGTGTCTTGCTCTTTCGCCCCTTTTACTGAAGTCTCGCCTTCCAGTCCGTCATAAAGAAAATTGGGCAAAGTTTGTACAGGCCTGCCATATCGTATGTCGTCCATGCATTACTCAGAATGAAGCCATGATGGCTCATAAACTATTCCATGAGTTTGTCACTGGTGTTGTTGAATTGTATGGTCCAGAGATGGTCACTCCAAATATGCATCTTCATCTGCATCTAAAGGACTCTATCCAAGACTTTGGTCCAATATATGCATTTTGGCTGTATGGCTTTGAGAGGCTTAATGGCGACATTAAGAAGATGACAGTAAACTACAAGACAGCGTTCGAAGTTACGTATATGAAGAAGTTTCTTTCCGTTGTGCACTATGGTGACTACATCCGTAACTTACCACAAGGAATTAAACAGAATCCTGTGATGATGTCTTCCTTTGGTTACTTGTCACCAACGCCTTCTGATTCCCTAGTTGCTTCTTCATCTACTTCAACCTGTTTTGATTTTAGTTTATTTGTCAGTGCTCCTCTACGTTTGAATGATATCTTTACTGGTGCTGAAACTCTACCTCCTGATACGCAAGCTTCTGCTAGATACAGAGTTAGTGTGAATAGATTGACTCAAGATCATTATGACTATCTTCTTGCCTTTTACAAAATTGTATATACTGATCGAACATTCGCAAGTGCGCTAATCCCAGAAGAGTTTGATGACTTGTCTACAATGGTACTTCCTGATATTTCTCTTTTTTCTGAAATTCAAATCCTTGGGCAGACATATCGGTCAAAGGCATCGCGTACTACTCGTGGTTGTTACATTGAAGTCGCCTGTAATTCTGCTATTCTTGGACAAGAGCCTGAAATGCGAATTGGCGAAGTTCAATATTATTTTAGCCATCAACTTCAAATGAAAAAATCTATCCTTCCAAACGGTCGGGTCTTTATGCCAAATGCTTTTGATGAACACCTCTTTGCTTTTGTACGTTGGTACAACCCTCCTCTTCATCCTTTTCAAGGATTTGAATGTCTTGGTGCCGCGTACTACCATAACTCATTTCGACCAGCTGATTCAGACTGTATTCTTCCAGTATCTCGTATATTTACTTGTGTGGCTATGAAGCAAGGTTATCCTGATAATCATGTTGTCTTTTTACCTCTTCCAAGAAAAACCATTGGTTTGTAAAAAATAAATAAACAAAGTAAAAAGTAAAAAAAAAAAAAAAAATTAAAATTTAAAAATCTAAACACCGCGTTCCTTGTTTTTTTCTTTTTTTTTTGTTTTATTTATTTTACAATTTTTTTTAAAACAGCAAGTTGTGTTCATCCAACTCCATTTCACCACCAAAAGCCCAAGCGATACTCTCTTCAGTTATATTTTCTTTCTTGATAAATTCAGGAACTGGCAACGCGTATTTTCTTTGTACACGAGGAAGAAACTGAATGCTGCTATTTCCAGTTCTTTGCCTTTTTGCCTTGTCACTTGCTATCTGATCATCCAACAGCTTAAAAAATTCGGTACACTGAATATTGGATAATTAGTTGATTACGCTTAAAAAGATATTGATTAAACTTACAGCAGGTGATCTGTACTTTGGTACGCGAACTTCAAAATAATCAACTGTTTTCTTGCACAAGACAGACATACGTTCCTTTTCGGTAAAAGGAGTTGTTCTATCTGGATTTTGCTCCAGAAGAATTTCCTCCACCTTGTCCATTGTTTCGTCGTTATACATATCTTCTTCTTCAGACATGTATTGCTGTTGAAGCAAGTACTCACAGTTGGGATAGTTGTTATAAACACCTTGATCCTTGTACTGCTCGTATATAGCCTTACGAGCTCTTGTTTTCTAAAAACGCAAAGTCAGTTATGCGATTACAATACTTTATGTAGCACTTACAGCACTTCTACGAGTAACTTTTGCAGCTTTTCTTTTTCTCATGAAATCCTCAACTGGATCTATCTCTTCAACACTTGTTATGCCAGCTTTCTTCGTGTAATATTGTCGTTCAAGGTACTTGCGTAGATCGCGGTTGTTGGTGTCTTTGTATGAGTAATGACTATTCACATAGTCTTGCAGTAATTTAAATACTCTTTGGTTCTCAGCAGACTTCAGAGGCTTTTCAAGGATATACTGAGACGATGGTGGCAGATTGTTGTAGTGATTTCTCACAGCATCCTATATTTCAGAGAAAAGCAATTAGTATATTTGTTTAAAATTGAATTTTAATGTTCTTACTTTGACAGCAGTAGCAATCGGCTTTGCGCCTTTGCCTGATTCTGCTTCAAGCTCATCGTATGCTTCTTTGAGCTTGCTGTATGCTACTTGCAAGGCCTGCTTTTCCTCTTGCTCTTTTCGAAGCATCTCTTTCAAACCATCGTTTTCTTTTCTTAGCTCCATATAAATGGAAAAAGAAAGAGATACTTCATCAGTCTCCATGTCTTCGGCTTGGCGCATTCGCTTCTGAACATGGGTCATGGGAGGAAAACCAGGCCTAGGATAGGCAAAGCTATCATGAATGGCATCGCTTGAAGCAAGCTCAGGAACAACAGCACGAGAAGGAACAGCGATTGGTTGCCCAACAGAGTTAGAGCTACGAGCATTGGCAGGAGCAGGGTTGAATTGAATACCACGATCAGACATATTGTTATAAGAGTAATTTGAAATAAAGATAAGTGAGCTTGGCATCAAAATTGAATCTTTCTTAAATATCATCGAGTTTACAATGAAACTCAGTCTTAGTATAGCAAAAAAAAAAAATATAAAAAGATTTCCTTTTCGAAATTTTGTTCCTTTTTTTTCTTTCTGTTCAGCAATTTCCTTTTTCAACATCACTCCGGTTATCGCAAGGTAAGTAAAAAAAAAGAAAAAAAAAAAGAAAAAGAAAATAAAAAAGAAAACTTTGGTTCTAACATGCTGTAGTAGGCATTCATACATGTATCCATGGCTGCTGTAGTTCCTTTGGTTCTTTGTATATCTGCTCAAAAGGTAAATACGTTCATATATTTCAGTAATCTTTATTAAAAGTGAAATTAGATTCCTTTAGTTCGTGGCTGAAGCTTTATGAATGTCTTGGCATCCTGTTTTGTTAGTAAAAGAGCTTTAAGGTAAATAAATCAAGTACATCATGGTTTACTTTTATTAATATTTTATTTTATACAATTTTAGATGCTTTGGCTTCTGTTGCTCCCTGTTGTCTATAACCTGTTATAGCTTTGGATTTTTTTTTACTACTGGCGCGCTTTTCTTTATGGGCTTTATTTACAACGCTCTTCTGTTTGCTGCTTCTATGGTCAAGGTAAGCGTATTTTCCTTTTTTTTTGCATCTACCGTTTGAATTTTTTTTATTTGATCGTTTCCATGGATCCCCTGCTCGCTTTCCCTCCTTCCCCTACCCTTTTGTAATACTGTAATGAACCAATAATATATAATCAATATGGCAATAATGCCCAAAAATAAATGAATAAAACTACATTTTTGACCAATAATACCGTATTTTAAGCCTATTTTATTTCCCAATATAAATCATCCAAAACTAAATATAGCCATAATAAGCCAATAAGGAAGCATTGCTAAAGAGCAACAGACGAATAAGGAAGCATTAGGAAAAGGTAACAAGCCAATAAAGAAGTGGTATTAAAGAGAAACGCAAGCATGTAAGGTCCAATAGAAAGGCATCATACTTGTGTTTCGTCGTTAAAAGAATAATGAAGCGGCGCGTTGCCAAACAGTGATACTTGGTTATCGCACTGAAATAGTTAACATTCAACGTAAACAGGTTCAACTTGGCATACTGCAATAACGCTGCATTAAATATGATAAATCCCGATTAACTGAGGTATATCTGAGGACTATCATACTTTGTAAATAACAATTATGTGCAGTGTGGCCAGAAGAAATTTCCTTTTCTGTTTGGTTCTTCAAGTTACATCTATCCTTTTTTTGATGTAGTAAAACTTATCTTAAAGAGGTGAAGCTTTTGGTCTTTTTCCTTTTTGGTCTAGCTCAACTTGGTCATGGCCGAATGGAATGAGTAAGTCAATGTGAAAGAAATTCAAGATTAGAAAAAAGAAAGATGTCTGTTGGTGACCTGGGTGTCGGTAGCGAGTCGATGACGTGAGAAGGAAATCTGGGTTTGATTTCGGTGTTGTCTCGGCGGAGCTTCAGCAGCATTGATCATTGTTCAAAGCTTAAATCATCCTTCCTTTGATTTACCATTTTTATTCTAGTATTTCCCTGATCGTGTTTGACGCTATTTTAGTTACTTGATTTAACTTTTGATCTAAATTAGTTTACCTTCTTAATTTTCTCAATTGCATCATTCCCTCCACTTGTTTAAAAGATTTGATATCAGGATAACCCTTAGTTTAACTTCGAAAAGATATAAATATTGTTATAAAGTGAATCAATAAACAGGGGGTAATCGAATTCTTTTTTCCGGATAATATTGTCTTGGTTTAAAGACAAGGTTTTGTTATTACTGTTTTCTTATTTGGTTCGAGTTTTTCTTTTCTATTAAAGAACATTGTCGTGTTTGGTCATTAATGATGTCTTTATTTATTATTTTATGATTGATCTCAGTCAAGCCTACGTCAGACTATATAATTAATAGTCAGACAATATAATCCAGGGTTCATTCTAAATTATTAGTTCCCCTCCTTTTTCTTACTTAATAAATAGTAGTTGTTAGCTATTGACTTCTTACTGTTTTTCATATTATAAGTACCAAACATCTCAAACATTTCAGTCTATTATTCGCAAGTCCTTCAAAACAACTAGTTTAACACTACCGCGTAATCTCATTTTCGCTTTTCGCTCACTTTTTATCCTTTGTACAACCGGATAAAAGTATTCCCGATCACGTGTCCTAAAAGTATTAGAGTTAGTAACCTACCAGACAACATAAACATCATTCATAGCCCAACAAGCAAAGCACCAAGCAGCTCAAACGCAACTCAACCAAAACTTTCCGCAGAAAGAAGCACCATCTCGACATCTCAAGATCTTGAAATTATTAATTCCGAGAAATTAGCAGCTCCATCTACAAAGCAACAAGTTAGCACATCAACTGCTATTGTACAATCATACAGTACCTCTTCAGCTGTCGAAACCCCAAGCAAACGCCTGTTTTCCGACCGTACACCACCTCTTCTACCTGTTGATTCCGTCTTTCGACCCTCATCAGGAATTAACAAAAAGAATAAACAAATGGCACCAAACAAGAACGCCATTACAGCTCTACCTGAACACAATTTCAACATTCCCAGCAACATGAACTTTGGAATCACTATGCTTCCTCATGTGGCAACACATGCAGCTGTAAAGAGCACTGAAAATTTTTCCCTCTCTGTTGAACCTGCACAGCCACAGGCTGAAGAAACACATGCACCACCACCTAATTGGGTTTCCACAATTTTGGATAGGTTCCGCCAGTATGACGATCGCCTATCCCAATTAGAACATTTGGTGGCAGAAAACCAGCGCTTGCGTGCTGAATTGAACTCTGCCAATATCAGAATTCAAGAACTGGAGAAACAATCTGTTATAGGTAGACATAATAAAATAATAAATTATGCTATAAACCAAACATCTCCAACACTAGCATAGTTAAACCATAAAGATCTGACGATGAATTATATCATAAAGAGTAATAAATGTCTTGCATGTACACTAGGTGAAAAAATAGGGACAACCTTTTCGAAAATTTCATTTCATGCAGCATATAGCATTAAGAGAAGGTCGCCTCATGACGCTAGCAATATGTTAAACCGAGGTTAATGTATGAAGTATTTCATCAAAATATGATGAGCCAACTATGGAAAATGAGGGAGTAATGCATATATAATTGGCCGAATTTTAGATACTCCACAGCTCAGTTTTAGACCATATTTCGTACTCTTCTAGTTTGACCTGGAATATCAGCTACAATTAAAATGCAAACCGATTCTAATATTAGCTATGCACGTTCCTATAATTAATAATATAAAATGAATGCTGTTTTCTTTTATTCATATATTCTTTTTTTTTCGTTATATTCTTCTTACTTCCTGCGAAATTTCTCTTACTTATGCTTCGCGCTTTACCTCAAGACACGCAAGACAGCATCAAGTCTGTACTTATGAGCAATAGAAGCCCAAATGATATTGTTGGTAAATTTGGTATCCATCCCAAGACAGTTAGGAGATATAGAAACAAGTTATTTGGGCCAATGGTACCCGCAACACGTGGTAGACATACACTTGTGTCATCTGCTACGAAGGAATATATCATGGTATTACTGATTAAAGGAGCCCTAAAGACAGCCAAGGACGTACATCGGATGCTCATACAACTTGGGTATTCTATGACTTACCGTTCAGTAATAAACGTCCTTGTATCAATGGATTTTTATTCTAGGCGTAAAAAGAAGCAGCCTCTTTTACCTAATAACCACCGCAAGCAGAGGTTAGCATGGGCAAAGAAGTATCAAAACTGGTCTATACAACAGTGGCATCAAGTAGTGTTCTCCGATGAAACGAAGATCAACATTTGGGGATCTGATGGCTGCAGATACTATTGGACCCAGCCTGGTGATGTCCTTCGTCCACACCACATAGATCTTTCAATGAAGCATGGTGGCGGCAAATTGATCATGTGGGGATGTATAACCAGTGAGGGATCAGGATATGCGTGCCAGGTATACGATGGTACCATGGACTCCTTGGTGTACCAGCATATTCTTGGAACAACTTACATGAAAACGCTGAAGTACTATGGTATGAACAAGCGCACCATTTACCTTCAACAAGATAACGACCCAAAGCACAAGTCCAAATCGACAATGTCATGGCTCCAACAAAACAAGGTCCAGTACATTAACGATTGGCCACCGAACAGTCCGGATCTGAATCCTATAGAGCATATGTGGCATTTGCTGAAACTTAGGTTAAGCCTTTATGAACGAAAGGCCAGAAACATCGACGGGCTATGGGAACGAGTTGACTTTGAATGGAACAAGCTAGATAAAGATGTTTGTAGAAGTTACACTGACAGCATGCCTGATCGCATAGCAGCGGTAATCAAATCAAAAGGGAGATTTACTCGTTATTAAATAAATACTACTCATTTTATAATATAACGATTATAAAATTATTGCGACTATTTCCTCTTTTCTTCCGCCATATGTTATCCTGATCAGTTTTATATGTGGGAAACGTAATACTCACTACCTAAGGCTACGCTCTATAGGCATGGCTTGGATGTCGTACGGAGTGGAGGAGAAAAAAAAAAGTTAAAAATTATTTTAGGGTAGGTTGTCCCTATTTTTTCACCTAGTGTATAATACCAACCTGTTATAGCATTAAGTCTTTGCATAATCTCTTTTATGATCCAATGTATTTAGTTGCATTGAGACTATGTGTGTCAGAATAGAATATTGTTTTTCTTGCATAGTAACTTTATCGATCTAAACGAATGATTGAGAAATATTCTTATCAATAATCCGATTGGTGCCTTAATGACTCCTGTTGTCTCCATTATTAGGTTTCAGTCTTTCTTGTTGTATCCACACAACTAGTAAAGTGAACATTCATGGATAAACGAGAGATCTCCGCAATAGCCAACTCTGCCCTGTTGTCCCTATCGGCGTTCCCACGACTATATCGGAACCTGATTATAACAACGGCAGTTCAATCCAACCTTATTCGATAATTATCGTTAGATCAATAATTTATCTACTTCATTGTCCCTTGATTCGTCAAGAAGACAGCGGCTATTGATTATCTACTATCTTTCCTTTATCTTCCCATCCTTCCCACATTATTCTTTTAACCGATCAATTGAAATAGCGGTAAAGATCCAGACATCCAAAAAGTATAAATAGCCTCAAATGTTTTTATTAATAAAGCAATATATAATCTTTAGTTTCACAACTATTGTCTTTTTTAGTTTTTGTCTCTTATTTTAATACTTGGCAAAACATTTCTGTACTAATTTAGTAACCAAGTTTACTCAAACCCAATAACCATTCAGGAACAAAATACAAGTGCCGTCTTAAACAACAATTCCATGGATGTCTATTTATAAATGCAACACTAGTAGCTTAGAACAATGATTTATAATATAATTATACAAGATAAGATTCCATGGAACAAGATATGATGGCAATGCCCCAATCCAGAATGAAACATCAAGAAAGAACCAATTGATTTAACTCAATCATCCCCATGAATTATTCTTCAAAAGAATATAAATATCCCACCTAAATCCTCATTGAAAAAAGAATAACTTTAACTTGGATATAATCAAGAATAAAAAGTATCTCAAAGTAATTATCGTTTTGGTGCTTTTTTATTTCTTTTTATCTTCGTTTATTACACAATCTACAACCTCTGTGTGGAATAGGCGTGTTGTTCTCTCGATTAATAAAATTAACAAATAAATCAAATAATCGATGAGTCTCTTGAACCTCTTTATTGAGTAAGGACGAGAGAGAGAGCCCATTCAATACAAACTACGTCTTAGAATATAACAATATGATTTAGGGTCCGAGGTAGTACGGTATAAATTGTGTGGGCTGTCTATCGTACATAGCACGAAGTGCTATATATGATATACAGTCAAATTATTAATTTTAAGTGATCTCACACGACATTAAGGAAATTATTAGAGTAAATACGACATAGCCCCCCACCAGTGTGAGATTACGGTAAAAACGTGACTTGTTTTGAAAATCGCTTTTCTTTTTTTTTTTTTTTTTTTTTGTTTTGAAGTACTTTATGAAGAGGAATTTCACAATTTCTTGCTGTTACGAGTAGCAGCGACTGACACATTTGGAGTGGAATGTCTGTTTTGTTTATCACGACGAGCTTTTTTGGACTGACGCGATATCGTGTGAGGATACGAACGTTTATGTTGTATCCACACAACTAGTAAAGTGAACATTCATGGATAAACGAGAGATCTCCGCAATAGCCAACTCTGCCCTGTTGTCCCTATCGGCGTTCCCACGACTATATCGGAACCTGATTATAACAACGGCAGTTCAATCCAACTTTATTCGATAATTATCGTTAGATCAATAATTTATCTACTTCATTGTCCCTTGATTCGTCAAGAAGACAGCGGCTATTGATTATCTACTATCTTTCCTTTATCTTCCCATCCTTCCCACATTATTCTTTTAACCGATCAATTGAAATAGCGGTAAAGATCCAGACATCCAAAAAGTATAAATAGCCTCAAATGTTTTTATTAATAAAGCAACATATAATCTTTAGTTTCACAACTATTGTCTTTTTAGTTTTTGTCTCTTATTTTAATACTTGGCAAAACAGTTTAGAATTATGGTTGGTGGAATGTGCAGCAACACCAGCCAAGTTAGAATTATCATCATCTAGAGATACAGACTTCATCATAGTGCTAATCGTACCAGATGGGTTAGTCTTGAGGACCTCAGAAGAAGAAGGAGAGTTTGTGATTTTAACGTTTTTAGGAGGAACGTACTTTTGTCCCATGTTTTTCCAATATTTACGTAGAATGTCTGGATCATTGAATTTATCAGCTGTTAACCATTCATCCCATTCACTGCTGTAGTTTTTCCAACGCACAAGGTACTCACGGTTTTTTGGAGGACCTCGGTGATTAAGAACTGCTTCGACTTCATAGTTTTGGATTTCATTTCCTTCATCGTCGAGTTCAATAATCTCTTCATTGGAAATTAACTTTAGCTCAGTAGTGGTATAAGAACGAGGCATTAGGACACCAGTTTCATCACGTAAGATATAGGCATTACCTTGATTCTTACGCAGAACTGTAAATGGCCCTTCATAAGCTGGAGCAAGTTGACCGGATTTAGTTGGAATACGAACCATGACATGAGAGCCAGGTGCATAATCAGCTAATCGGTGTGTATCATTAAATTTTGCTTGTTCAAGTTCAACTTGAGCTTTCGTTTTAGCAGTAATAGCAGGAAAAACAATATCAGTCATATAGTCGATACGTTTCATTAATTCTTCATGCGACATAGGTGGTTTACCCTTGACTTCCTTAAGCTTGTCTTTATCAGATCTAAAGCCATAAGGTTCAATCATTTTACGTGCAAACATGAGAGAGAAAGGTGTAGAGTTTAGACGCTTAGATATACGGTTATTCATTGCAAGTTGAATGGAAGGAAGGAATTCATCCCAGTCATTGCCAACACCATTAGTAAATTTAGCGAGTAATTTTTTAACAGTTTGAACAAAGCGTTCACTTAAACCATTAGCAGAAGGATGCAAAGGAGTAATAAATCGATGATCATAACCCATAGCATTAGCTAAATCTTTAGAGAGAGAATTCTTAAATTCAGTCCCATTATCGCTTTGGAGTTTTGTAGGAAAACCCATTATACAAAAGACATCGATCAGTGCACGTAAAATTGTATCTGCTTTTTTATCGGGCAAGGCACGAAGTATACAGAACCGTGTACAGACGTCTATGATAACCATAAAATAATTATTATTAGATGTTGAAGTGGTGTGCATACAGTGACCCGCAAAACTGTCCCAATGTTTCGTAATTTTCTCTTCTAGGGCTTGTAGCACCATAGCTGTTAAGCTAATGTACACCTTATTGTATATCATTCGATAGCCAAAATCTTGTAATACCAAAAAATGTAAAGCAAAAATAAATTAAAACAGCGCAGACGGAGATAGAGGGGATAGAAAACAAGCGGTGCATTGGGACAGTTTTGCGGCACTTTTGAAAAAAAAACAAAAACGATGAAATAGTGACCCACAATTTGTATAGATGTACCAAGCTTCTTACAAATGTGCATTGTATGTCTCTAAGTCGAACTTTACTCACTGCTGAAGTTTTGAACTCCTACTGATTTATTACTCGCTCATTATATCTCAACATGAAACAAGTCTCTCAAGATACAGTTGTTCAAGCAATTTCTTTACTTAAACAAAGTAAGTCGGTTCGAGAAGTGGAAAGGATTGCTAGCTTAAGTAAGAGTACTGTTGGGAGACTCCGAAAAACCCATTGCTTTGGATTTGGAAAGCCAAAAGGCGGTCGACCCAAGTTACTATCTGCGGCTGATGAACGCTATTGTGTGCGCCAAGTGACCAAAAGCCGCATATCCAGTGCAACAAAGGTGGCTAAGGAGCTAGAAAAAGACACTGGAAGAAAAGTAAGTGCGGAAAACGTGTGCGGAACGCTCCATAAGGTCGGTCTTGGTGCGATTGGGAAGCCAAAGAAGTCTTTGCTTAGTGCGAAAAACATCCGTAAGAGACTTTCATGGTGTATGGCTCACAAGGACTGGACAATAGATGACTGGAAACCCGTTGTTTGGTCAGGGGAGACGAAAATCAATAGATTTGACTCTGGTGGACGCACATGGACTTGGATTTGATCCGGAGAAAGCCTGAAATCCCATCACGTCAAGATGACCGTTAAACACGGTGGAGGCAATATCATGCTGTAGAGTGCCATTACCTACAGTGGGTGGACTAATTGTCCCAGTGTTTCAACATTTTTTACTTTGGACACTGTAACTCGACCAATTCTTAGGCTATGTGACTAGTTTTATGCTCATTAGAAAGGTCGCACTTCGTGCTACATAATATCAAAGAACTGGCGTTCGGAGATTACACAGTCTGAGTTAATCAGCAATAGAAAAAAAACACCGCACTGGGACAATTTTTCCGCTACCTGCTTATTTTGCAATGTGTTCTAAACATCGCCTTCTTATCAATCAGAAATCACCGGAACTAATATACAAGCCTTATCTATGATAATCTATGACTCATATCTTTAATGTAAAGTATAAATAGCTTTATGTTATTCTTTTTTTTTTACATTATTCTTAGTCTCTTTATATACTGCACTTCTTACGACTTTGTCCCGCATCAAATGACTCCTACTATCAGCAAATCTGTTCAGAAACAAATCCAAATGCTTTTGGCTAGTAATATGACATATGAACAAGTTATGGAACGCATTCCCTGATTGAAAAAGTCAACTTTAGGTAGGTACGCGAACAAGTTTTTTCCAAACCGAATGAAGTCAGCCCCTGGTAGAAGAGCAACTATTGGTGAAACTACTAAGTCATACATCCGTAGACAAGTAATAAAGGGTGAATTCAAGACAGCCAAAACAGTACATCAATACCTGAATGGTTTGGGATATACTATTGGTTATTCTGGAGTCTTGAAGCTTCTTAAAAGTATGAACTTCAGAGCTAAAATCAAAGCGAAGAAGCCTCTGCTCAGTAAACAGCACAAGGAACGACGTTTAGCATGGGCTATGGCCCACAAAGTCTGGACAACCGATGACTGGAGGCGTATGGTGTTTAGTGATGAGACTAAAGTCAATGTTTTCGGATCAGACGGTTGCAAGTATTACTGGAGTCGACCAGACGATGTATTGCAGCCTCATCACTTAGACCTTACAGTTAAAGGCGGCCAAGGAAGTGTCATGGTATGGGGTTGTATTACTTATGATGACCCTGAGTATGCTTGTTGGATACATGATGGAACTATGAAAGCTGTGGATTATGTAAATATCTTGGAAACTACACTTATGGACAGCCTAAAGTACTATGGATACAATCCTGAGGATATCTATTTTGAACAAGATAAGGATCCCAAGCACACTTCGAAGCTTGCTAAGCAATGGTTTGTGGATAATAACTTCAAGAGTGATCATATCTTTAGCTGGACAGCCCAAATACTCGATTTAAATCCAATTGAACACGTATGGCATCACCTTAAACTCAAGCAGAGCGTATATGACACTAAGGCTAAAGGAGTACATGAGTTATGGGAAAGAATCGAAAAAGAATGGAATACTTTTACAGTGGATGAGTGTAGAAGATATATAGATCGCATGCCGGATCGTTGTAAAGCAGTTATTAGTGCTAAAGGGGGACATACCTGTTATTAAATAAAATTTATGTTCAAGCGGAAAAATTGTCCCAGTGCGGTGTTTTTTTTCTATCGCTGATTAACTCAGACTGTGCAATCTCCGAACAATGGCTCTTTAATATTATGTAGCACGAAGTGCGACCTTTCTAATGAGCATAAACCTAGTCACATAGCCTAAGAATTGGTCGAGTTACAGTGTCCAAAGTAAAAAATGTTGAAACACTGGGACAATTAGTCCACCCACTGTATGCTGGGGTTGGTGGGATGTGCAAAATCAATGGTAATATGGATAAAACACTGTACAAAGAGATTTTAGAGGATGAACTGGAGCGTACGATTGAGTATGGAACCAATAAGCTAGGGCTAGAAAGACATCAGGTGATTTTCCAACACGACAATGATCCTAAACATACGTCCAAATTAGTCAAAGAATACCTTGAACAGCAATCCTACAACATCCTAGAGTGGCCAGCACAGTCCCCTGACTTAAACCCAATTGAAAATATGTGGTCATTGTTAAAGAGAAGGTTGAATGATTATGAAACAGCACCAAAAGGCATGAATGAACTATACGAACGAGTAACTAAAGTTTGGTACGACTTAATGAAGCCGGAAGAGTGCCAAAAAGTCATAGAAACAATGCCTAAGCGTATAAAGCAATGTATCAAGAATAAAGGACGCTGGACTGACTATTAATGTCAAATAAATAAACCATTTTTTTTTTTCAAAAGTGCCGCAAAACTGTCCCAATGCACCGCTTGTTTTCTATCCCCTCTATCTCCGTCTGCGCTGTTTTAATTTGTTTTAGTTTTACATTTTTTGGTAGTACAAGGTTTTAGCTATCGAATGATATACAATAAGGTGTACATTAGCTTAACAACTATGGTGATACAAGCCCTAGAAGAGAAAATTACGAAACATTGGGACAGTTTTGCGGGTCACTGTATGTCTTTTCTTATTATTAATATCATTAGAAGTAGCGTAATTACTACGAAAGGAAGCAATTCTTTTTCCTTCATTAAGGTCTTGTTCATGTTCAACCGGCTCTTTTGGTGGGTATAACCTAGAGAGTTTATCGGGAAGGATATTATCTAATCCTCGAACATGAACTACATTAAAATTATAGTCAAGAATAACGTCAAGCCATTTAATAAGCATACTATTGGCATTCTTTTGGGAATGAATATAGCATAAGGCTTTATGGTCAGTATATAATGTACAGTGGGTGGAAAAATGGTTCCAATGTTTTCGTCTCGCAACTTTAACGCTTTATAACTTTTGAACTACAAATGGTAACGACCTATAAAAACATGCATTTTGTAGCGCTTTTGCAGCTTATATCAGTGAGCAAACATTTTGATTGCATCGTTACACAATCGGGAATAAACTAACATTAAGTACAAAAACCAACATTGGAACCATTTTTCCACTACAACTGTAAATAAGTTTATTTGTTATTTGGTGGAATTTTCACTAGAGCTTTTTAGCTGATTATGAGTCATACCATTCCGGCTATCGCTGAAAAAGCCTACGTGACTTATAAAATTAATTTATCCCCGGTCAAAACGTTTTTTTTCCTTTTCTTTCTTTACATAACAAAGATTTGGGGGTATCGCTATACATATGGTTCGCTCTCTCCCTAAAAACAAGCAAGAAAGCATCAAATTATTGGTTTTACAAGACAAGCCATACTCAGTGATAATGGAACGTATTTCTAACTTAAAAGATTCTACTTTAAGTAGATGTGCCAACAAGCTTTCTCCTGGTAGAGTAACAGCAAACCCTGGTAGAAAGGCTGTTCTACGCGTTACCACCAAGTCTTATATACGTAAGCAGATTGTTAATGGTACCCTCAAGGCTGCGAAGGCTGTCCATAAGTATCTAGTATGCACTGGCCACAGGATTAGCTACTCAGGTACCATTAAGGTTATGAAAAGCATGAACTTTCATGCTAAGATAAAGGTAAAAAAGCCTTTATTGACTAAGGTTCAGAAAGCAAGACGACTAGCATGGGCGGAAGAGCATAAAAATTGGACAAGCGATGACTGGAGACGTATGGTATTCAGTGACAAAACAAAAGTCAACGTTTATGGGTCGGATGGTTGCAAATACTTTTGGAGTCGACCAGATGATAAACTTCAACCCCATCATCTCGACTTGACAGTTAAAGGAGGGGGTGTTAGCATTATGGTATGGGGTTGTATTACCTACGACGGGCCTGGTTATGCATGCTGGATTAGTGAAGGCTGTTAAGGATACATAAGATTATAGTCACTTTATTTTAGTAAAAGGAATCGGATATGATCCTAAATAGTATGCTGACATAACTTGGAATCATTTATAACATTATTCCCAACACAGATCAATAGAATACTTTGATTAGATTTTTATATTAAGCTTTATTCATATTTACTTCACATAGTCAAATAAGATGACATGGTTGTAATGTAGTTTATTAATAATATGAGCATGTTGAATAAGGAATGACGATTACTTACCGGATCATCATTAGTCATGAAAACATTTATCCTGACTGAGATATTATTGTTAACAATGATATCCAATCACGGAACTAAGGATCTTTATATCCATTCGTACCGTCTCCTTAAATAGTTATATCTGAAACCATCCCAATAGCATAATTGACAATACAAGCTAGGAACAGGCTAAACTAATAATTAGAAATAGTAATCATCTATTCTGTCAAATTGATTATAAATCTGTCCTAATTCTTTATCCGTATCATGTCTATAAATACTCTCACTTTTTACATGTAGAATTTATTTTTTATCTAATCATAAAATAGTTATCTTAACTTAATAAAGAGATACCAAGTTCTAACAGTATTTCTTTATCTTTGATTGCTATATTATATTTACCTAAAACTCCCCTATTCTAAACATTTTTTACTGTTAATTACTTGCAATGAATTCTACTACTGGTGAAAACTCTTTCAGCAATGGTGCTGCTCCTAATGGTGATAACATGTCCATCGTTACTGGGTCAATCGATTTGTCGTCCTTTGCTGGTTCCTCTCCTCTAACTAATGATGGAACGTCTATGGTCTTGGATTCCCTTTTGCAACCTTCGTCCTCCACTGGTGAGAGGGAAGAGTTACTGCTGCGCCAAAATCTCTTGCAATTGCGCAGTGAATTTAATGGCTTTTTGGAAGCGTTTACGACGGCTAGGCTTGCTGGTGATGAGGCAGCTGCCGATCAAGCGCTTCAGCAGATGGATCGTACCAAGCGCAGGTTGACTGCCTTGCAAGAGTACAGTTCCATCCTTGGGAAGACCGCTTCGCCTAATGGAAACATTAGTAGCAGAAATGCAGGTCTCACATTGTCTCACAGAGATCTCCCAAAATTCCAATTGGCATCAAGTGTTGTGCGTCCGTTTCCCAATGAAGAGGTATTCGAGTCTGTTGAGCACTTCCTGGCCAGATTTGAGAATATTATTAAAGGTTCCGCTTACCGTGATGTTGAGCAAATTTGGAAACAATTTTTACCTTTGTGCCTACCTTATAGTGATAATGCATGGGTTGAGACTGATTTGCGTAAATGCAATTCATGGGCTGAAGCAAGAGCTGCATTCAAAGAGCACCATGGTTCAAGTCTGGCCACTCGACATTACACAGATTTGGTCTTTACCATGCAAATGAGTAGCAAAGAGTCTATTGGTGATTATTCCAAAAAGTTTCTTCAAGCTGTGTACAATGCTGGACTTCCTAGTGATGATCCACGCATTGCTGACCGTTTCCTGGCTTCTTTGACCTTATCGGTGCAAACATTGATAAGAGTAACTGTCGCTAGAGTCGGCAAGAATAAAGCTGATACAAATGAAAAATGGACTGTGGAATATATCACACAAGTTGGTCGCGACATTTTGGGCGATGATAATAAACTGTATGCAGAAGCTACTGCTTTGATTCCTGGCGCCAACAAGAGTGACACAGGGAAGTCTAGATACAGTGAGAATGGTTCTCGAGGTGATGGGTCTTTGTCTGGACACAGAAGACATCAATTCAAAAGAAGAAGCCAGAATATGACCAAGGTCAATAAGCATTACTTTTGCACCCACCATGGTAAAAATAATACACATGATACAATCGATTGTTTTACAACAAAAAGGGTTGAAAAAGCTAGTACGAACAAAAAGTGCTTTAAATGTGGGCAACCCTGGTCTAGAGATCATAAATGCAAAAATAATGATAAAAAAGTATTCGCTGTCACAAGTCGTAAAGATGATAATGGTCCTGACGATGATGTGGTGAAAGACAAAGCGGTCTTGTTGGACCAAGCTACCTCTGAAGTAAATACTATGATGGAAGGATTAAGCTATGACTGTAAGTACCAAACTAAAGAGAGAACACTTGATAAAAAAGAAATTAAAGCCAATGCATTTAATTTACTTACTCCAATTATTATAGAGAACGAAAAGCTCATGGGTCTTGTTGACACTGGAAGCGATACAAGCTTTATTGATATAAATGCTTTCACTAAAAAATTGAAATTAAATAAAATAAACAAAATTAGTGGTTCCTATAATTTCTTATCTCATAATAATGATGTTTCTCGTATTGGTATTACTGATCCTTTGAAGTTTAAATATTCAAATGGAATTATGTTTGAACATTCTTTAGAAATTATGAAATTCAATTCAGGATTCGATTTTGATGTTCTGCTTGGAACCGATATCTTACCAAAAATGAATATTGGTTTAACAGGTGTAGCGTTCAGATTTAGTAGTGAACATTCACACTCTGATACAGCCGCTGATGAAATTCAACTTTTAGAAAATATAAATGTTGACCAAGTGAATGAATTTGAACCTGATAATTCGCCTGCCGGAACAGCCGAGCAAAGAGCAAATTTCTTTGATATGATCAAAGATGTTTTGAAAAAGAACCAGAGTATTCCAGTGACATCGTCATGTCCCATGCCTGAGTCAGTTATTCATTTACCAACAAAAGAAGGTGCCACGGCTTATAGACGGCAATATCCAATTCCGCACGCTTTAAGACCTGTTTTAGATAAGCAAATTGAAGAATGGTTAAAAACGGGAACTATAATAAAGTCCAAAGTTAATACATCTTTCAATAGTCCACTCCTTTTAGTTCCAAAGAGAAACAAAGCAGGCGAGATAGTGAATCATCGCGTATGCTTGGATGTGAGATTACTTAATAATATACTACCTCCTACTTTCAATTATCCTGTCCCTTTGATCAGAGATATTTTTGATAATTTGAGTGGTAAGAAGGTATTTTCTACTATTGACTTATCGAATGCATATCACAGATTTAAAGTTGCACCTGAAGATGTTCATAAATTAACATTCACACATAATAATGCTCAATACTCATTCATAAAAGGATGTTTTGGAGTAAAGATGTTGACATCACAATTTCAAAAATGCCTTGCTATTCTCTTTGATGGGATGTCTTGTGTTCAGAATTTTGTAGATGATTGCATTGTAGCCAGCGATAGCTTTGAGCAACATGCAGAAGATGTGAAATTAGTATTAGAGAAATTGACATCTGTGAATTTGATTGTAAATCCAGATAAATGTGTATGGTTTCAACATTCAGTCCGACTCTTGGGTTTTGTAGTAAATACTACTGGCACTAAGGTAGATCGCAATAAGTTGACCAATGTTCAAAACTGGCCAATCCCAAATCAGAGTCATAAACATGTACAACAGTTTATGGGCTTGATTAATTACTTTAGGGATTATGTTCCAATGATTTCACGAGTTGCTGAACCAATTACAAGATTGAGTAATGCTGTGAATATTAGAGAGCTATGGACTGATGAACAAACGAATAGTTTCAACGCATTAAAAGACATACTACAATCAAACCTTGTACTTCATTATCCAGACTTAAGTAAGAAGTTTTTTGTGGCAACTGATGCATCCCTATATGGCGTCGCAGCTGTCCTATATCAAAAGGATGAATTACAGCGTGACAAATATATAAGCTTCGTATCCTCTTCTTTGACACCATCTCAAAGGCGATGGAGTACCACCAAAAGGGAATTATATGCAATCATTTTAGCACTCAAAAAATATAGAAAATTCTTATGGGGAAGACACTTTACTATTTATAGTGACCATAAAGCGTTAGTCTACTTGCACACACAGAAAATAGCTAATCCTATGATGATTGGTTGGATGGAAACACTTCTCGATTTTGATTTTGATGTTGTCCATATCCCTGGTGTTTTAAATAAGCTCCCTGATCAATTAAGTCGTTTGTATCCTCCTTTAGAAGATGATAACAAACTGGTGGAGGATGGTGTTTATAAGAAAAACAAAAATAATCTTAAAATTAAAAAAGTTGTTGTAAAAAGAAAGAAGTATTGCAGAGACAAATCAATTAATGTACTCGCTACTCGATTAATAGAAAATAAAAATGAACTGACTGATTATCTAACTCCTCCTGAAGAAGAGAGAGATGCCATATTAAGAGAAACACACTCATATGGTCATTATGGTTACCAAGCTATCGTACGTGATATTCACAGTCGAGGTATGCATTGGACCAATATATATGATGAAGCAAAAAACATTGTTAGTTCATGCAGTGAATGTCAGAAGCACAACATAAATAAGAGAGGCTATCATCCATTGACCAATGTTGTAGCTCATAGGCCATTTGATCATATTGCTATAGATCTTGCTGGACCACTTCCTGCTACTGGAGATGATTATATATATTTATTGGTTCTAACTGATATATGTACCAAGTACATTGTGATTAGACCGTTAAAAAATAAACAATCCGATACAGTCGCAAAAGAACTGATAAGTATCTTTGGAGACTATGGATTTCCACGTATCATCCAGAGCGATAATGGAACAGAATTCAGAAATTCACTGATGAGTCATATTTCAAAGAACCTTGGTATAGATCGTAGATATTCTACTGCGTATCATCCACAAGGTAATGGTAGTGCTGAAGCTAGTGTTAAAATTGCGATGAACACATTGAGAAAGATGATTAAATCCAACGGTAGAGATTGGAATCATTATCTTCCAATTGTGCAGCTCTGTATAAATAGATATATAAAAAATAAAACACTTAGCTCTCCTTTTTCATTAATGTATGCTCGCAGAGTTAATATGCCTGACGACTACGCAAATAAAAAGTATCCAATCCCCAATGATTTGATGACAGTTAAAGAATTAGAAGAACGTATTAAACATATGGAGGAAATCGTATTCCCAGCTATATTAGAAAGAACTCAAAAGATTAATGAGGAATACAGTAAGAGATACAATAATAAAAACATTATGGTTGACATCCCTGTTGGATCGCATGTTATGGTGAGACTAGAAAATAGGACGAGTAAACTTGCTCCATTATATAAAGGTCCCTATACAGTGGTTCGAAAGAACAGAGGAGGTTCATATGAACTGAAAGATGAGCAGAATGAGTTATTACATCGTAACTACACGCCATCTGAATTAAAAGTTGTCAACATGGATGAGTCAAATATCGAAAATGAATATTACGAAGTTGAAGACATTCGTGACCATCGTGGACCAATCGGTCATCGAGAGTTTTTAGTTAAATGGGTCGGTTACGGTGAACGTGCAAACACATGGCAAAAGGCTAGTGATTTTACAGACCCAACTATCATAGAGAAATATTGGGATAAGCAAGATGAACTGAAAAAGTTGGAACATGAGAGAGCTGAACAAATTGTGAAAAAAGCATCATCCAATTCCAAATATAATAAGTCCAATAGAAATTCCACACCTAAAGTGAGTGATGAGAAAAAAGTACACTCTGTTGAGACAAAGAAAAGAACTCTTCCTACAAAACTTAGCAGAGAAGAAAGATTATTAAAGAGAAGGCTTAACAAGGAGAAAAAATAATAAAAAAAGAAAAAAGAAAAACGGACAAAGATAGTCACGGTAAATTACCCCGCAATTTAGCATGAAAATGATCTACCAAATTGATTAGACATTTCATAACGCATACCTATTCACTTTTATGCCGAATCAACAAGGTGTTGTTGAATCTGGTGGAGGATAATGTTAAGGATACATAAGATTATAGTCACTTTATTTTAGTAAAAGGAATCGGATATGATCCTAAATAGTATGCTGACATAACTTGGAATCATTTATAACATTATTCCCAACACAGATCAATAGAATACTTTGATTAGATTTTTATATTAAGCTTTATTCATATTTACTTCACATAGTCAAATAAGATGACATGGTTGTAATGTAGTTTATTAATAATATGAGCATGTTGAATAAGGAATGACGATTACTTACCGGATCATCATTAGTCATGAAAACATTTATCCTGACTGAGATATTATTGTTAACAATGATATCCAATCACGGAACTAAGGATCTTTATATCCATTCGTACCGTCTCCTTAAATAGTTATATCTGAAACCATCCCAATAGCATAATTGACAATACAAGCTAGGAACAGGCTAAACTAATAATTAGAAATAGTAATCATCTATTCTGTCAAATTGATTATAAATCTGTCCTAATTCTTTATCCGTATCATGTCTATAAATACTCTCACTTTTTACATGTAGAATTTATTTTTTATCTAATCATAAAATAGTTATCTTAACTTAATAAAGAGATACCAAGTTCTAACAGTATTTCTTTATCTTTGATTGCTATATTATATTTACCTAAAACTCCCCTATTCTAAACAAAGGCACAATGAAGGCTTCTGATTATGTCGGGATTCTTAGTACAACTCTTATGGATAGCCTTGAATACTATGGTTACAAGCATCAGGACATCTATTTTCAGCAAGATAACGATCCTAAACACACGTCAAAGCTAGCTAGGCAATGGTTCAAGGACAACAACTTCAAGTGTGACCATACCTTCAACTGGCCTTCACAAAGTCCAGGTCTAAACCCAATAGAGCATATCTAGCAGCACCTTAAGCTCAAGTTAAGTGCGTATGATATTAGGGCAAAAGGTGTGCATGAATTATGGGATTGTGTTGAAAAAGAATGGTCTACTTTTACAGCAGAAGACTGTAGGAGATACATAGACAGTATGCCTGATCGTTGTAGAGCTGTAATTGCTGCGAAGGGCGGTCATACGAGATATTAATAAAATAAAGCATGTAGTGGAAAAATGGTTCCAATGTTGGTTTTTGTACTTAATGTTAGTTTATTCCCGATTGTGTAACGATGCAATCAAAATGTTTGCTCACTGATATAAGCTGCAAAAGCGCTACAAAATGCATGTTTTTATAGGTCGTTACCATTTGTAGTTCAAAAGTTATAAAGCGTTAAAGTTGCGAGACGAAAACATTGGAACCATTTTTCCACCCACTGTATCTACCAAGTAGGTATCGTGAGGCTATCTCGAGTCTTCGTAACAAGTTACGTAAGCTTAAAATCAATAATGCTCGTGTATTGGATGTACACTTCCCTGACAATCATGTTGTTGCGCTCCTCATCCACAATGATTATGTGGAAGAACTATTATCTATTTTTGATAAAGCTGGTGTCAAACCTCTTGATAATTTTGATCCTTTGGATGCCCAACGTTTGCGCAACCCGCTTTTTAACAATTTAGATCCGGAAGCTCGACAATCCAAATGTGTCGAAATACACCAAACTCGTCTTCTCCGTGCGCTTGATCACATCCGTGAATCTGTTCGTGTTGCTGTTGCTCGTGATTTCATGCGCAAACAATGGATCACTGATGATCAATTTAAAACCATCGTCATGAAGACGTCAAGTACTTCTCTCCCTGTCGGTACTACCACTACCCAAGCTGATACTGACATGTCTGACGTGCTTGACACCTTTGTTGTTTCCTCTGCTTCTTCCTCTAAATCCCTCACAGGTGAAGGTGAACCTGTTGATGATGATTTATGAGTGAGATAAATAACAACATGCCAACCTATGCCCAATTAAATAATATGATTACTATTGTTGTAGAACAGCGTCTGATCATAACGGACATTGAATAATCACAACTAAAAGAAGTATATTAAATTGATAAAAGATAATAATTTAAATCTTTATTAAGTAAAATATATTCTTCTTTTTATATAAAACTATCACAATTAGATTCATTCTATAAAGTAAACATGAACAATAAATAAGTCATGATCTTTACTATTCATCATTTCTGTAAATGAATAATAATGGATCAGGTACTTAGTCAACTTTGATTTGACTGGAGGCATTTCATATAAATATATCTTTCCTCTCAATGAAGACGGGACAATTCTCCCAGATCAGTTAAAGAACAATAAGATCTATAAAACAACGAATTAAAAATTTTCATAATCGATTCAGTGATCATTCTTCAATCAAACATGTCAATTATTGGATCTACGCTCATAACTACTCATTTACCCGCCAACTGATAGAAGAATATAAATAGTAGACTTTGTAATGATTTCTTTTTAATAATTAAGATTGTCTTAAATAAAGTTCAGTCTCAAAAAGTATTCTTTGGTTTTATTTTTATTCCTGAATTACTTTACCAGAACATAACAGTACTTTTTGAGACTGATCTTTATTTCAGTTTAAGTTAAAGTAAAAATTATTCTAATTGAAGACAGGTATTTATATCTTATTGAGTGAGTGACTTGATATCTTCTATTGTAAGCGTTCTTCTAATATTCAGGTACTTTAACAAGTGTCATCTATAATTATGATTATGAAAACTTTTCATTTGTTCTTTTGTATGTCTGTCATAGATTATCTTTTATTCTGGGAATTCCTCACTGATTTGAATAACGTTATTTTACGCGTTATTTCAATTATGTGAAGGATTAGCAATATTCCTGATATTGGATTGGATCTTGTTATTTTAGTTGATACTTCTTTTTATCAAAGAACTCTCATTAATACAAAACATATTCTAAAAGAACATGTTTAATTGGAATTGATTGTATGATCTTATTTAAATAAACTTATATTTTTATTTTATTTGAATTATGATCTTGTATTAAGACTTATGTTTATCAATGTCTACTACGATCAGTTACTGTTCTACAACATCTTTGATAATGTAAGTGTTCAAGTCCTACTTGGTGGTCACTCTTCTAGCTCGTTCTGGCCTCGCACTGGCGTCTTACAAGGTTCCATCCTCTCTCCTTTTCTGTATTCAATATACATCAATGGCCTACCCTCTGTATTACGTTCTGTGGCGATACCTACCTCGTCTCGTGTGTTTGATTCCATGCCACGTTTTGAACATTCCGGCCTCTGGCTCAACTCATTGCTGTATGCTGACGATGTTGTCATTATTGGTGCACCTGATACCATGCCTCGACTACTTCGTGCAGCCGAAACCCATTCTCGATCTCTTGGTTACCGCTGGAATCCGGCTAAATGTGTCGTTCTTAATCCACCCAACGCACATGGTGCACGCCCACTCAAACTCTATGGTACAGAAATCCCATCCAGCAACTCATTTATGTATCTTGGTATTCCTTTTTCCATAAAGGGTGCTATTGATACTAAACTCTTGCTTCAACGCAATGTCGCCTCTGGTCTGGCCGCCATGCGTAATACTCTTCAAGTGCTAAGTCTCCGGACATCCTCTTTCTCTCGCCTCACCTCAAGCAGACTATATGCAACCTTTGTTCGCCCTTGCTTTGAGTATGGTCTATGTCTATGCCTTTTCACAGTCAAAGAACTGGAGGTACTGGAAAAAGGACAAGATTTCTGTCTGCGTATTGCCTTTGGTGGTCATAAGACCACTTCCACCGCGGTATTCAAGCACATCACCAATTTGCCATCAATGACTGAACGAGCTCACATCCTCGGTTTCAAGTTCATTGTACGCGCTTACCACCTTGAAAGCGATTCTCTACTTGGCTCCCTGCTCTCTTTTCTGGAAACTGCTCCAAAGTCAAAGCGATTTCGCTGGCCCACCTTGGCGCGAGTTAATCCTATATGGACGAAACCCTCATTGTGTGGTGCCCTTTCCTCGAATTCTGAGCAACTGGACTACTTTGCAACATCCAAAAATGTGAAGTTATCTATACTCCTGTTGTATCCACACAACTAGTAAAGTGAACATTCATGGATAAACGAGAGATCTCCGCAATAGCCAACTCTGCCCTGTTGTCCCTATCGGCGTTCCCACGACTATATCGGAACCTGATTATAACAACGGCAGTTCAATCCAACCTTATTCGATAATTATCGTTAGATCAATAATTTATCTACTTCATTGTCCCTTGATTCGTCAAGAAGACAGCGGCTATTAACCATCTACTATATTTTCTTTATCTTCCCATCCTTCCCACATTATTCTTTTAACCGATCAATTGAAATAGCGGTAAAGATCCAGACATCCAAAAAGTATAAATACAGTGAGTTAAAAAACCGTTTCAGTAAAATTGAAACTCACACATTTATCCTTTTTTTGAAAGAAATATTTTGAGTATACGTGTTCTTTTTTATTATGTTATTATATGGCTTTTTTGCAACAAAGCAATATACACCCCATCTTAATCTATGAATTACATCTTGAGTAATGGCCATTTTAAAAAAAGGGGATGACTGAAACGGTTTTTTAACTAGGTAAAAAAATACTAATATATAATATTTCCATCCTTAGCTTTTATTACAGCTTGAACTCTAGCCGGCATACTATCAATATATTTACAACAAACATCTCTATCAAATGTTTCCCATTCAATTTTGATTCTTTCCCATAGTTCATGGGTACCTCTTACCCTTTGCTTACAGTGGGTGGACTAATTGTCCCAGTGTTTCAACATTTTTTACTTTGGACACTGTAACTCGACCAATTCTTAGGCTATGTGACTAGGTTTATGCTCATTAGAAAGGTCGCACTTCGTGCTACATAATATTAAAGAGCCATTGTTCGGAGATTGCACAGTCTGAGTTAATCAGCGATAGAAAAAAAACACCGCACTGGGACAATTTTTCCGCTTGAACATAAATTTTATTTAATAACAGGTATGTCCCCCTTTAGCACTAATAACTGCTTTACAACGATCCGGCATGCGATCTATATATCTTCTACACTCATCCACTGTAAAAGTATTCCATTCTTTTTCGATTCTTTCCCATAACTCATGTACTCCTTTAGCCTTAGTGTCATATACGCTCTGCTTGAGTTTAAGGTGATGCCATACGTGTTCAATTGGATTTAAATCGAGTATTTGGGCTGTCCAGCTAAAGATATGATCACTCTTGAAGTTATTATCCACAAACCATTGCTTAGCAAGCTTCGAAGTGTGCTTGGGATCCTTATCTTGTTCAAAATAGATATCCTCAGGATTGTATCCATAGTACTTTAGGCTGTCCATAAGTGTAGTTTCCAAGATATTTACATAATCCACAGCTTTCATAGTTCCATCATGTATCCAACAAGCATACTCAGGGTCATCATAAGTAATACAACCCCATACCATGACACTTCCTTGGCCGCCTTTAACTGTAAGGTCTAAGTGATGAGGCTGCAATACATCGTCTGGTCGACTCCAGTAATACTTGCAACCGTCTGATCCGAAAACATTGACTTTAGTCTCATCACTAAACACCATACGCCTCCAGTCATCGGTTGTCCAGACTTTGTGGGCCATAGCCCATGCTAAACGTCGTTCCTTGTGCTGTTTACTGAGCAGAGGCTTCTTCGCTTTGATTTTAGCTCTGAAGTTCATACTTTTAAGAAGCTTCAAGACTCCAGAATAACCAATAGTATATCCCAAACCATTCAGGTATTGATGTACTGTTTTGGCTGTCTTGAATTCACCCTTTATTACTTGTCTACGGATGTATGACTTAGTAGTTTCACCAATAGTTGCTCTTCTACCAGGGGCTGACTTCATTCGGTTTGGAAAAAACTTGTTCGCGTACCTACCTAAAGTTGACTTTTTCAATCAGGGAATGCGTTCCATAACTTGTTCATATGTCATATTACTAGCCAAAAGCATTTGGATTTGTTTCTGAACAGATTTGCTGATAGTAGGAGTCATTTGATGCGGGACAAAGTCGTAAGAAGTGCAGTATATAAAGAGACTAAGAATAATGTAAAAAAAAAAGAATAACATAAAGCTATTTATACTTTACATTAAAGATATGAGTCATAGATTATCATAGATAAGGCTTGTATATTAGTTCCGGTGATTTCTGATTGATAAGAAGGCGATGTTTAGAACACATTGCAAAATAAGCAGGTAGCGGAAAAATTGTCCCAGTGCGGTGTTTTTTTTCTATTGCTGATTAACTCAGACTGTGTAATCTCCGAACGCCAGTTCTTTGATATTATGTAGCACGAAGTGCGACCTTTCTAATGAGCATAAAACTAGTCACATAGCCTAAGAATTGGTCGAGTTACAGTGTCCAAAGTAAAAAATGTTGAAACACTGGGACAATTAGTCCACCCACTGTATATAGAGCTAATTTCAACTTTAAATGTCTCCACATGTGCTCAATTGGGTTCAGGTCAGGCGATTGAGAAGGTCAAGGCAATACTGGGTACTTTGCTTCTTCTTTAAGGTAAGTCGTCGTTATCTTGGCAGTGTGTTTCGGATCATTATCATGCTGAAAGATGAAATCACCATCTCCTAATCGATAGTAATCAAGGGTATCTGCCAGTTCGGTTTTTAGGATATGGATGTAATCGGATGCAGTCATTCTGCCGTCGTATATCTCGCCGATATATCCAACTCCATGGGAAGTCATACAAGCCCACACCATAACACTTCCACCGCCATGTTTTACGGTTGGGATTACATGATGAGGCTGTAATGGGCTTCCAGGCAGACTCCAATAGAATTCAACTCCATCAGAGCCCCAAACGTTGATTTTCGACTCGTCAGAGAAGATAACCTTTCTCCAGTCGTCAATAGTCCAGTACCTGTGAGCAAGTGCCCATTCCAAGCGTGCTTTCCTGTGTTTTGCTGACAAAAGAGGTACCTTTCTTTTTGGTCGGGCTTTAAATCCTAGGCTCTTTAAGGCGTTTAGGGTGGTGTTGTAAGTCAACCTTGGGTAAATGGCCTTAAAATAATCGAAGACCTCAACACCTGACTTCAATCGTCCTAAGATTACCATTCTCTTCATGAGGGACTTGCTTGCTTCGGTTAAGATCTGAGGTCGTCCGCCAGTGTTATCGGGTCTTTGAATATTCCATTTTTTGCAATATCGATGAACAGTGGCTTTAGAGAGAGTCAAGCGATTAGCAATCTCTTCATAAGACAAATCAGACTCTAAGAGCACTCTCAAATCATTTTGAGTATCTTGGGAAATGGAGCGAGTCATTTTTAATAAAGATTGGGTTGAAAATGTAAAATGAAAAAGGATGAAATTTGTTACGCGTCTATTAATAAAATAACGTGTTTATATACTTATTTTTTTAATAAATGCAAAGTATTATGCTCTTCCCCTAACTTTATGTGTATTGCATAAATGAAAAATGAAGTCTGCATAATTGTAACTGGGGTTTATGGTTTTTTTAATGGAGTTAAAAAACCGTTTCAGTGCACCGACTGTAGTAATTTTATAAATTTTAGGGAGCAAATATTGAAAAAGCAATACTATTTTTATATTGTATTATACATCAGGACTAGTGCTTCCGTATGATGTATGAAATGTAGCATTTTATTTAGTATATCAGTAGTTATGGTAGCAAAACCATATTTAGGAAAAACACTGAAACGGTTTTTAACTCACTGTAATCCACTAGATTATGTTATTAATCAATTGCCAAAAGTCATTCCTGCCTACCCTTCACCTCAGCTTGCTGAACGATGGTCTGTCTGGTGGCCGGCAGTTTGCTCTATTCTTTTGGACATAGACCGTATCTGTCACCCCGACGGCGGTTTTTGCAATGAGGCAGCGGATACCTCTGGACGATTGTTGCTCGACAAGCTCCAATCTCCTTCTTCCAACAACTCATCCTAAGGTGTAAATCTTATCTCTTCTCCTGTCTTCTGCTCTCTGGACTCATGACCTCTATTGTGTGGTTTGGTTTCTTTTTTCTTTTTTATTTCATTTCTTTTTCGCTTTTTCTTTTGCAAAAGAAAAATGCTTCCTTTTTGCACTCCCGCCTTTTTTTTATTTCTCCACTTCAAATTTTATTTAAATTTATGCACTTCTGGCGAGACACCTTATGCTCCATAGAGTAAAGTCTCAGTAGCCACTCAATAAACAAAATCTTTAACATGAGCTATACCCGCTTTTGCGGAATCTTTAGCTTTTATAAAATGTCATTAGAGTACTAAAATAATAGTCACGTGGAATAAATTTGATTGGCTTAATGGTTTTTTTTTTTCTTTTTTCTTTTCTTTGAAGATTAAGTTGAATTTGTGTAGTTTTACTTTGTCTAAATGTTATCAGATGGTGATTTTGAAGCTAAAATTTTTGCAACATTTGATGAAAGAATAAATCAAAGCTTTGCTGAATCGGGATTACAAGAAAGGTAACATGTTGCATCAAATAAAAAAATAGAAATGAAATTAATTTAAAAAAGATTGGTACAGCTTGTGCGAACGCGTTTATCAAAAATAGGTTGGGATGCTTCACTTGATTCTCAGTGCAAAAGTTAGTTTATTTTTTGCTTATATTGTATATAAAATATTCATGTTGATTGATAGACATCTTGCAAGATTTAGAAGATGCGCCTCTTCGTGTTATTGAAAAAAAACTCGAGGATTACGGAACTTGTACGTAAAAGAAATAGTATAGTTAGATCTTTTATTATGTACTTATTCAAAAATAACAGCTATTTTTCCTGAGTCCATTAAAGCCGAAATAGAAGAGAAAATTCGTGAATTTCTAGATGAATTTTATGAAGAACATGCAGAGGAGGTTGATAGACTTATAAATGATTTTGAAGATATTGAAAAGGAATTTGGAGATATTGAGGAGCTTGAAGATATTGAAAGAGACTATGAAGATCTCGATGAATACGCAAACTCTGGTGAAAGCGCGGAATAACATTCAATTTATCAGCCAAATAGCACTCTTTATTATAAAGTTCTTAATGAGCAGCAACAGTGTTTACTTCTTCAACGATTTTACGAGTCACTGGCTTGGTTTCTTTTAAAGTCAAACGCATAGCCAAGGCATCTTCTCCATCAGCATAATATTTTTTATCCACATCATGAACACTATTATTAAAATAAGAAACCTTTTTTTTTTTTTTTTTTTTTTTATATTTACTCAAACTTCAAAGTATCTCTGTAAAGACCAATAGCAGCACGGTTGGTCTTTCGAACATGTAATGATACATAGTGAGCGCCAAATACTTCCAACATTTGTCGAGTGGATTGTGTCATTAATTTTTGAGCGATACCTAAACGTCTATAGGTACGCATGACAGAGAGGGATGTAATATGTCCGTGAGGTACATCAGAAGGTTCTTCTTCCCTAAAAAAAGACTTAGCCATAGCCTAGTATACAGAATACTTACATTTTAGCTAACACGTATCCAACAATTTTTCCATTTTCGTCTTCAGCAACAAAAGATAATTGAGGCCAAGATAAAGCATGATAAAGATCTGTTTCTTATATAAGCATACTTGTAAGAAAAAAAATAGAACATGAACTTACAATACTTCATTTGATAATTTTCTGGAAGATCCAATAAATTACAATTTTGAATGTAAATCAAGTCTTCAACCTTAAAAGAATGAAAATACAGTTTAGCATTACAATCATGTTCTTGAAGTACATATCTTACAGTTGCTTGTCTAATGTTCATGGTGATTAAATGAAAAAAAAAAAAAAAAAAAAAAAAAAAACTAGTTCAAACAGGCTACTGAAAAAAAATTCTCGGGACTAGAAAGATTTGTTTCACGCTGTTTATTTTTATTTTTTATTTCAATAAAGCAATTCATGGACCAGTTTACAATCGCAGATATTGAAAATGTAAAGAATATTGGTACTCCAACGCGTTTTTGAGACTATTCATTAAACTTCCCTTTAGCTCATTAAACATTTTTATAACTCAAGTGATGCTACTACAACCAAGCAAATTCAGGAGCAACTTCAAACAATACAAAAGCAGCCTTATAGTTGGGACGTTGCTTCTCAACTATTAGCTTCAGAGGTTTAACAGCTACAAATCGTGCATCTACATCATACTGACACCCTCATTTAGTCAGATCATTGTCGATTTTTTGGAGCTCATACATTTCAAATAAAAATATCACGTGATTGGTAACAATAAAAACAATGGAATAAAGAAAAAGTACTAACAGTATTTTGTTATAGGGATACATTACCAGAAGATAAAATAGAATGGTTAAAGGAAGAATTATTAGGTTGGATAACTCGGCTTTGTACAGGCCCTGCTTTTATTACTACAAAACTCTATATAGCTGTAAGAAGACAAACAGTCCACGTTCTTTCTTTACTCATCATCATTAGCTAATTACGTTTGCATTTTATACTGTGCCTGCACACTGGTCCAACTTTATACCTGATACAATCGAATCACTACAAAGGGGCTCCCAGCTGTATCAGATTCCTGCCGATATATTAAACATGACAATTTTAGAATTTTGTACACTTGTACCTGAAGAAGTCAGTCATGCTAATTTACTCGGAGGACGCAAGTAAGTTTCTAGGATAGAGAGAATGACATATTTGATAACATCCGATAGATTACAATTGATTGGTGAATTAAAAGCAAGTATTCCCTTAATCTTATCAAGTATATCCACTTTTATATTTTCAGAAAACTTGGATGTTCGATTAAAAGTATTGAAGTGTTTACAAAGCTGGATCCAATATGGAATTAGCTTAGAGTAAGACAAAACAAGAATACGTATATTCTTTATATAAACGCTATGTTAGGGAGACATATCCTTTACTACAAAGAACGATGATGATGCTAGGTGATGAAGAAGTGTTTGAAGCATCAGTGGATGTACTTTCGGAGTCCATGCAGCAAAATGCTTGGACGAAATATCATACGTTACGAAATGACTTACTCTTATGTTTTACAAGTGAAGAAATGAAAGTTAAATTCGATACATGTATTGCTGATAATGATGAAGAGACAGCAAGGTCATTAGCTAAATTGTTTACAAATTTTGGGGAGACGTATACGGATTATATTGCGAAAGAATTAGTGAACCCCAACGTGGGAGTGTTGTTGAACATGATAATGCGCTTGACTGGATTTGAAGGCTATTTTCCTGTGGATCAAGAAGTATCAGAAATCCCACTCAATTTTTGGTATATTTTACAAGAAACACTATATGATGAAAGTGTGTTACCTATAAATACCAATGATGAATGGATAAAAAATTGCGGACAAACAGCGATAACTATATATCGAGAGCTCGTTCTTGTTCTTATTAAAAACGCTCGGTATCCAGACGATAATATATGGACAACGTGGAATAAAGGTAAAAAAGAACTGAAAGATTCTTTGTATTTTTTTCTGGTGTTCAAATGTTTATTTAGATATGCAAGATCGATTTAAGATTTGGAGAAGAGATTTAGGGGATACAATGATTAATCCATATTATGTCTTAAGAAATGATATGCTTTCTATATTGTTAGAATATGCCTCAAATATTCTTAATCAATGGTCTTTACTCCTTTCAGCCTCTCAGGTATATATAATTATAAGCTTTTTATTCTTGTATTAATTAAATAACCCTAGGAACTGGAAGCTGCTTTATTTTGTTTAAAAAGTATATCCGAAGAAATTCCTCATGAAGAAAATGAGCATGTTGCCAAATTCTTTGGACAAGAAGTCCTAGGCAGATTACCAGCGGATTGTCATGTTCGTTTAAAGAATACCGTCCTGGCCTTACTAGGCTCATTATCGGAATGGCTCAAACTTCATCCGCAATATCTTGGCGCGGTGATGAATTACATTGTTCCCTGCTTAAGTGATACGAGATTAGCGCAATCGGCTAGTACTTCCTTTGCAGAGATCTGTGATCACTGTAGAGAGTCATTGGTAAATGAGTTGGATAGTCTTATGCAAGTCTATGTAACAATGGCCAATTCCCACATCAAGGTTGATATAACAAAACATATAAAAAAAAAAGAAACACTCATTTTCTATGTATGCAGCCATCCATTTTACAAAAAGTAGTAGAATCAGTGGCTGATGTGATTCAAGTATTGCCGCCAGAAAGAGCTATTGCTCCATTAATGGTATATTGTAAACCATTTTTTTACATCATCTTGCTGTACACAAACTAAAAATTTCTTACTAGTCATTGACAAGTGATATTTTACAAGGCATTGCAGCAGCACTCCATTCAAATGATGCACAAATCCGCGAAAAAATACTTTATCAAATCCAATGTCTCTCTGCTTGCTGTCGAGGGATTCAATCTCCTAATGATGACTATCAATCTTTGAAAGAGCGCATGTCGTTTTACGACGCGTTTGCCAGTGGACAACTAGCGGCCGCCTATGCCAAAATTGGAGGATTCAATGAGATGATGTATGCAATTCATGCCTCGTCAACCGAAATAGCTCGAGTATGGTGTGTTGATGAAGAGATTTCAAAGGCACTATCTCATTTCTTGGATCTGGGCATGAAATCGACGAGTCCCTTGTTAAGTCTAAAGTTCGAGGATCTTGCTCTTTTGGTGGAATCTGCTTATAACACAGCACCCTTTTCGTGTTGGTTGGATACAGCATCATTGATGATGAATGTATATGGAGGGCAAAGTATGCATTATGAGAGGTTAAGAAATTTGCTTGCTGCATTGACAAGGAAAACATTTGAGTTGATATATGGAACAGAAGGTATAGTAAAAAAAAAGTATTTATATACATGAAAACTCAAATGTAGATAGCAATGGAACATTATCCAGATATTGTTGATAGTTACTTTGATTTACTATCAAGAGTAAGAATACATATGAAAAATAAGAATTAGAACTAATGAATATAAAAGACAATTAGAAGATGTCCAATTGCTTTTTATGAATTACCAACAGATATAATTAATACCATATTTATGTTTGTCATTGCTGGTATGGGGTTACAAGAACGGCTGGCACTAAAAGCAGCATTGAATTTCGTTGTAGGTAACATATATGTATCGCATTCATTTTTTAAACTACAGTTTTTAGGCAGAGTTTGTGAGTCAGGAATTACAAGAAGGATCTAATATCAGTAAAGCAGTTGATATGATTATGATGAACATGGGAATGCAAATAATGGAGCAGTTATTGCTGGTAAATGAGCTGCTTCTTTCATCTACTGCTTTCTCATTATTTTTCATTTTAGGGAATTGGTGGTCGTGTACCTAGATCATTTTCAGGTCCATTGGTAGATGCATTATACAAAATTATTGGAAGATACTTAGAAGCTAGTAAACAATGGCTTCAAACGCTATTATCCAATGTAAATTATTATATAATTTATATACTTTCTTATTTAATACAACATGTAGGATAATTTTCCTTCTGCAATGGCCTCACAAAATGATAAGGAGACATTTCTTAAAGGAGTACTCGGGTAAGTTTAAATGTGTTACAAAAGAAATAAATAATAATTTTATTTTTATTATTAAATAGTACAAGATCATTTAAAAGATTTAAAGAAAATGTCAATACATTCTCTATCAAATGTCGTGGTCTATCCAATACTTCTTTTTAATAAGCAAACACAATAATACTATTCAAACGAAAGCGCCATTTTTTATATAAATGTGAGCCAATGTTACCTGTGTTGCCTGTGTTACAATGTGTGTCTAATTATATTTGAAATTTTTTATATGCATTTTTTTTTTCTTTTATTTTTTTTTCTTTTTATTTATTTGTTTATGGTTGAACGTATACGAATAAAAGAGATCGATGCATCAAAAATGAAACGGAATCTATTTTCCCATAATCCAATTCAACTTGCTGCGATATCCAATTTTAAATTAGCACAACTTACATTTGCCCCACCTCATTTAGATTCACTAAGAAAGACAGCAGTGATAAAGAATATGCTTGAAAGTGTTTACTCCAATACACCTCCTGAATGGTTACAACAAATGACTCGTTGGAAATTCTTTACACCAGAGTAAATTTTAAGCATGTTTTATACAAGACAACTGATAGGATAGCATATAGGTCGCTAGAAGAAATGACACAAGAAGGCTTGGAAATGATATTTGCTCAATACGCACAAACAATAGAAGCTTTTCGACCTGTAAAAGAAAGTATCATTCCACCATATGTTGACATGTTTATAGAAGATATTGAACCTGAAGACGAAGACATGGAGCAAAAAAAGACTTATTCAACCGACTCTTCTTGTTCTTCCATTTTTTCACAACCCAATACAACACTTGCCAATGAACCTGTCGAATCAGCCGTCGATAAACCACTACCAAACAATAGGAAGAGTGTTCGATTGAGCTGGACAAGTGACACAGGTATTACTTCAGGTGCCATATCACAAAACTTGGCAAATGAAATCATGAGTTTGTTTGATATGGATTTCTCTGTGGATATCAAAATTGATACAGCGCCTAAATTACCTGAATTACCGTTCAAGCACAAGGCAAAGCAGCACCGTCTTTCTCAAGATATGTTGACATCTTTATTACCTGCATTTGAAAAGATCGCATACGATCACTCGAGTGAGAGATCAGAATTAGATCAAAGACTGTATCTTGAACAGAAACCGATGCGTATCATCCAATCTGTACCTCAACGCTCTTCTTCATTAAAACACCGACAAGAACATATAAATAACAGGGTCAAACCTCAGGTCAAAGTGGATCAAAAGATGGAATCAAGCATAAATTATCCTTTGTCACCACCTGCTACTCCAAATATAGAAAAGAGTTTGTCTAGAAAGAAATCGCTACTTAAATTGGCTTCTCTTGTTACTAAAAAAAGTAAAAAGCAGCAAAATTCAACGGATGATGATGACGAGAGTGTGTCTAGAAAAGCAAGTACTTCCACCGTAACATCCTCTACATCATCTTGGTCTTGTGTCTCTGAATCAGAAAGAAGACATAAACCGTTACCAGAGACCCCTCGTTCACCTACAAATCCTGAAGAAAACAGCATCAAGAAAAAGACGTATGCAAAAAAGAAAAAGAGAAAGTCGGTGGTGGTGATGGAAAAGACGATGTCTAAGCGTAAGAGTAATCTGCTTTTGAATTCAACAAGTGATCCGACCGTTGAAGAGAAGCTTACGCTGAGTAGATCGAAATCAGCATTTATAAAATTGGGTGGTGGCTTGAAATCAAAGAAATCAAAACAAGCTAAAAAGGCAGTGACCAACAGCTCGTTCGAAGAAGAGAGTAAAGATATTTACAGTGGCTCAAATACATCTCAACACAGTTTTGTAAAAAGAATGGCTTCTTTTATGAAGCCCTCCCGCAGCAGCAAGCCTGTTGAGGCTTAGTCCATTTGTACATTTGTATACCCCCTCAGTAACGTTGATTCAGGAAAGAAAGATGACATCCCTTTTCATGTAGAGCATAAATTGATTCTCTTTCTATTTATTTTATACCAAACAATAATAATAAAAAGCTTATAAAAAATACTTGATCTTAGCCAAAAGGTCTGAGAGGATTAAAAAAAAAAAACTGCTTGAAGACTTTTCGTTAAAATACATCTTTCAATTATTATCAGTCAAGTGCCATCATTCGAAGGTGAAGTAGAACTACTCAACATTGCTTTAAATAGCTGTTAAGATTGAAACCATCTCTCAATTCTATTGAACCCTAGAAGCTCACTAGGATTTTAGGAATGATGAAATGTTTCAAACTTGTTTTTGTATATTACGAAAGAAAACAACAAGGTTTTGAAGATTGAACTTTATTGATTGAAAGCCTAATGATTGCGAACTACAATTAAAGGGTACTCGTATGGGTATCTGCGGTTAGGGCAAACGCAAATGTCTTTTATCCAATCAGAAACATCCTTGTAAAGTCACTGTATAAATGAATAGTAAATAAAGCTATTATGAACCTTTTAAAAGCATAAATTAAACAAAGTTTAATATTTGTAATAACAATATACTAGAGTATTTCTTGATAGCCAATAGTAATCAAGGTATGGAATATACAATACTGCAGGTCATGTTATGATTTTCACGTTCACTGGATTTAAACATATAATCGACAAAAGATTACTTCTAGTTATGGCCTAATAACTTTCCTTTTAAAGTCTTTGTATAATCTAATACTACAAAGCATTGATAGTGTAAATAATCTAGAAGAAACATTCATTGAAAATGGGAGCGGCAGACACTTTTAGAGTGGATGTACATATATCGATTGACAGTAAATCTTTTTATTACTAAAACAGTCAAGGAGACATTGTTGGTGAAAAGAAATAATGGATTGAGAAGAACGGCTCCTTTTATCTAGAAAAATTGACTAAATCAATTCAATACCAAGAGCCTTAGACAATTAAGCTCGGTTTTAACAATAATAATCTGAAGATAAAATGAAACGTCTAGCATAAGAGGCAAAAAAAAAAAAGACGCAAAATAGCAAGAGGCTCTTTCAAATCAACGACTTTAATTCCCAATTTATCATAACACTGTATAAACTATGACATAAGATACATTTGCAACAACAAAGCTAAGAGCACATCGTTCAGCATCAAGGGCTCTGATTCGCTCAAAGTCTAGCACAAACGGACGATGGACTATGATCTCTTCATAATGCTCCATCGTTCATTGTTCATCGTTCCAGCACAATGTTTTTTATTTTATTTTATATTTTTTTTTACCATCATTTTCATCCGTCTAAAGTTGACATAGAGGCTCTATAACTTTTTCTTGCTGAGACACTTGTCAAAACATTTAGCAGAAGTCTAATTTGAATCAAAATTTATAGTTAATTCTTGTGGGAATAAAGGCAAATAACATGGCTATATACTTTGATATACTAAAGACAAAGTCAAGTATAGTAATCTGTTTGCTTTATGTATGATTTTATTTATCAAATGTACATTTATATATGCTGCTTACAACAATCTCTTGTCTCTTTTGTATCCACCTTCGCCTAGAAGATTTATTATGACATCTTGAAGCTTTTATTGATACGTCTAAAATAAAGTCAACCTTTTTTCTCAAAAACTAAAGATAATTTTCTATTATTTTTTTATAAACATATTTAGACAATTGAGCTGTATTCTGGCTGTGCTATTTCAACTCATGCTCTATCTACAAGTCCACACTTATGCAAAACAAGATGCTAATAAGAGGTTACAAGTATATCTACTTGCCAGCATGCTCACCAGAGCTGAGCCCTATCGAACAATTTTGGGCACGATTTTGGGCATTGGTCAAACGCAAAGTGAGATGCAATAAACATCAAGACACTGAATCACTCTAGGATAGAATTGTTGATGCCGCAAACAAAGCTCTCACTGAGCATCTTGAAAATAGCATCAAGCATTCAAATGATCAGTTTGAAAAAACCGTGTTTCGATATAAAATATTCCTAATGTTGGTGAAACAAAGTCAAATAATGTGATGTCCCTCCCTCAAAAAAAAAGAATGCATGCTTAAGCCGTAAGATATAGGGAAGAAAAGGAAATTTATTATTATACAAAAAAGGAAAACAAAGAGTGGCTCAGAGAGCAGCTATCACATTATTCGATCTTGTTTCGTTAACATTTGGATTTTAGGAAATAGTGTACAATGATAATTTTTCTCCTTATTTTTCATCCGCTTTTTTCTCATAAGCCAAAGGTACACATCTCTGTGCGGCACCTAAATAAAAACAATTTTGGGAAATAGTGTACATAAATAAATAACAAATACAAACTAGAGTAGCACACACTAAAAAAAGAAACATGAACCTTGTTTATCTTGTAAACAGCCCTCTTCTTCTTTTTTTCTTTTTCTTTTTTATAAAAAAAATTAGAATGAAATCAAATAATAGACTTCCTTCCGAGTTCTTGCACCAAGTGTCTACCTATTTATCCCTTCAAGATCGTTATAACTGTCTTTTTGTATGTCGATTTTGGTACCATGCATTTTCAAGAATCATCTACAAGACCATTCATGTCTATTCAGATACCCAGTTCAAACAATTCATCGATTCTTTATCCCACAATGGTCATTTTGTCAAGTCGTTGTGTTTGCACAGCAGTGCTCAGTACAACCATGAGCCAATCGATTCTTTGGAAGATTTGGAAGATCCTCGATATGTGAAGCCTATCAGCATAAATCAAGAACAACTGGAGCTGTTGAATGAGCTGTGTCCGCAGTTGGAAATATTTGAATTTGATCGATCGCAGTGGAAACATCTTCAGCTAACAAAGCAAATGAAGTTGTGGAAACACATGGTACGTTGTGCTCCCATAGAACACTCTACCTTTCTAGATTCTCGGTTTATATCCATCTTTGGTTCATCACTCACTTATTTGAATATCAACTATACTCATGTTCCGGAACAAGAAGTTGACTTGATCTCATCTTTACATCTCGTACCTACCCTAAAACATCTCGCTTTGGAAACTTTCTTTCACGATACACAACAACCGATGACAACAAGCATAGTCTCTATCAGCAAATTTTTGGAGCAAATTCATACAGAGCTACCCTACCTTCAAAAGCTCGAATTCATACGTACCAATCCACCAAAGCATGAGCCCCTTACTTCTGTTCATAATGACTCCAACATGCTATCCAACTTTACCAAAGCATCTCAATTGAAGTCACTGACTGTCCAGGGCTACATTGATTCGATTCGATGGTTTGAATTTATACAAAACAATTATCCTCATCTGGAGGAACTCAAGATCAGTCAGATTGCCACCAGTCGATTCGGTACAAAGTGGATGTGGCAGCAGGCACTTGTCAATCTCATCCGACAATCACGTTGTATGAAGTCCTTGTCGATAGGGGGTCGAAACACCCCGCAGCTTCTCTCGACCGGTCTCGCACTCGAGCTCAAGAGCCCTGCGTGTCCCATTGAGGAGCTCTATATTGATTTCAAGACCTATCAGGCCATCGAGTCTTGTCAATTCCTGCTGATCATCGTAGCCTATGGTCTCAGACAGCTGCGGTTCTTGCGATTACGCGTATGGGAACAGACACCGGGATGGTCTGGTGTGACCCATAACCTGTTTCAATGCCGTCAGCTTGTCTCACTCGAACTTTCCCTTTCCAAGGGACTCATGGATCAATACCCATTCACGCCCTTCCTGATTGACAACTTTTTAGAAAACATGCCCCAACTGGAGCAACTCTTTCTGGTTGGAGCCGAAATTCAAGTCCTGTACAATCATCTGGTGGATCTCAATACCCAATTCAGCTTTTCTTTACATACCCTCACCCTGGCTCAATCCAGAGTACAGAATCATCACACCGTCTTTCCTTATTTGAGTGCATGCTGTCCCCATCTGAAACAAGTTCACTTCAAACAGTGTGAGGTCACTAAACCATCACTTGCCTTCTCTTTGAATCTCTTGTCGAGCCATCTCGAAAAGATCTCGCTTTGCTCCTTCTTGCTTGGAGCGACGACAGCAGTGGAATACATTGGCATCAAGCTCATCACGCACTCGCCGGCGAGTCAAAAGATGGCCTGGTGTCACGTTGCGTTCGTATCCCCTGCCTATCCAGAATATACCATGGTCAAAGACCAAGATGTACTGGATGAACTCGACAGTTTACAGTATCAAACCATGCCCGGGAACTATGCTCCCTCGCTAGGCATCATCACCCTTCGCTGTCAATCCGTAAGCGATATCTATCTGGATACCATGAAGATTTCAAGAAAACATTTTATTATGATCGATCAATAAAAACATTTAACAAATCACAGATTCAAATTGTTCGCTAGGCATCGTGATTTTGTAGTGAGCCGGTACAACATACAGCTTGCCTTTGCAGTCAGGTTGTGTCCACATCGCACAGTGGCTGCTGCCACTGTTTTGGACATGGGCCGCCTTGAACGATTTGGGAAATTCGGTGCATTTGTGATTGGCGCCAAGGACGCCTGAGCGCGTGTTTTTATCAGAGCCGTATAAAATGATGCCTCCACCTGAGCCAAATAAGCCAAAGACAGTGATGGGTAAAAGTGCTAATAATAAAAGTGAAATGTTCATTTTCTAGATTAAAAAAGAAGGAAACAAGAACCGTAAAGAATAACGTTTTTTTTTTTTTTCTTGGGTGCTTTCACACAGGGGTGTTGATGTATAATCTGATTTGATGGGATCTGCTGTAAACCCTTTGATGTTTTATACTAGGAATGGTATACTTTTCTTTTGAAAATAGTACCTTTGATTTCTAAGATTTTCTCTTTTTTTTTCTGATCGTAAACATGATTTTTTTTTAGTCTCTTATTTTCTCTGTTCAGTAGATGATTTAAGCCATTGTCAATGGATGCCCAAAATCCTGTTTAAGAATATCAATCTTTTTCGGAGCTTGTTAAAAACTATAGTCATTTTCAAGTCCAGCAGAGAATATTTCAAGTCTAAGATGAGACTAGATGGCTTCGGTTGTAGACCATTTATTTCTTGTTCTTTATAAAGGCAATAGTACAAATCAAGATTTAAAAAAGCCATCAATCATCTCAGTCTTTTACTTTTTTGAGGATATATTTGTTACAGATTTTGCATAGAAATAAGAAAAGAGCAGATTGTTACCCATACTTTATCGCCTTTTCAAATACTACTTTAATCTGCAAGTCTTTGTGAAAATAAAAAGACAATCTTGCTGTAACAGATTCTGTGTTGTTGACGTCTCTTGTGAAGACTAAGCACTTTGGATCTATGATTTCGCACAACAAAATTTTTTTTTTATAAAAAGCCACAAACAATAGAATCAGATTGTAAAAACACTTTCACTACAGCAACTTTTTTTTTTTGTTTATTTTTCAACCACTGAAAATCATAAAGTACATGCTGGATAAAATAATCAAGCAGAAAACTTGAATTTCTAGTAAAAGAAGAGCATATGAAAATAAAGACAAGGCCTAGACATTCTATCTTTATTTCTTGTGTATTTCTGGAGTGAAAAGGGTCCACTGTACTACTTTTTATTTACGCATGATGTATAGATGAAGCATGAGAGGGTGGGGGAATATGATGTGAGGATGGTGGATGAGAAGGTTCTGGAGGATGTGAAGGTTCTGGAAGATGAGAAGGTGGAGGAGGTGAATGGGAAGGATGAATTGAGGTTGGCATATCACCTTCTTCTTTCATTTCTTCTTCCACCGTCTTTCCTTTGACTGCAGCAATCACATGAAGCCCTAGTTGGTGTGCTGCATTGAATAACATTTGCCAAATCATCGAGATGATGAACAAAGTGAGTGTCATGGCCAACAAGACATAGACATATTTCACAAGACTGTATTCTATGTTGTGATAAGGATTACGATTATATAATAATTGAACTCCAGCAATGTATCCTTGTCTTGCTATACAATCGACTCCAAGCATCACAAAATATGCACCAACAAATGAAGTAGAAAAGAATACCATTGGACGAGCAGCAAAGAAGGTCAAAATGCCTGTTAAAAGTGCCATACCAGCCAAGAAACAGGGTCTACCGATGTACTAGAAACATGTTTATTTTTAATTTTTTTTTTATGGACCCTTCTTACATGTTCAATCACCAAGTTACTTTTCCAAGTACAAATAAAAGAAGCGATCGCAAGTCCCCCAAAAGCTTTTTGTCAATCTTAGTTTCTATCTGATGACTCAATTTATTCTTACCTCCAACAAGATAAATCGTAAAGTACCAAAAATGAAAATAGAGTGCAGCTCCCAAGATGCCTAGACCAGCAGGGACCACGATCATTGTGATCTGGTCATTCATGTATCCCGATGATGGTTTACAATTGGCTAGAGCGATCCAAGTCATCGAACCGAATGTTAATAATCCCATGATAAGCAGCATTGGTTTAAATAAGCGAAAGCCCATGACACATAAAAATAAGCCAAGAGCAATCAAGATGGCACCTAAAGAAGCCATCTCTGGTAGAATTCGATCTTCACTTCCATACACTGCGTCTATTTAAAAATATTAACCCCAAAAAAAAAAAAAAGACTTGATTGACTTACTGAACCAATCCGGTGTGAATGCAGTGATGGACGTGTTTTGGTATCCATGATTGCTTTCAGTGCTACTGGTGTAAGTACCTGTTGGGGTTGATGTTGCTGAACGTGTATGAGAAAGAGTCCTGGTAGGAGTAGGATGATCATCTATCCTGTCTCTCATTGTTTCTTCACCTCTCTTTTCAATTGATCCATCATCCATTAAAGTTGGCTTTGAGTGAACGATGAGAAAAAAAGAAGCGATAAGAAAGAATAATGTCCAGTTGAAAACGATGTACTTGTTCATTATCACTTTATAGAACAATAGAGAGAAAAGAAGAAGATTGAATATTTCGGAATGATACTCTATTTATTACACACCCTTTTTTTTTTTAATAGAAATAACAAAACAAATTTCGATACTTTCTATTTTTAGGAAAGGTGTAGAAAGAAGAGAGGACAGGATCTTGCTGACTCGTTCAACAGTCTATCTTCAACTCGGCATGTTAAAAACAAGAAATCCCGAAAGGATAGAGCGTAATGGTATCATTCTTTACTCATTTTATTTACATGCTATCTACTTCACAACTATGTCACTAGGTGATACTTTTGGCAAGATAAATAAACAAGTTCCCCGAAACAGTAAAACTATCAACATCTTTTTTATATACTCTGTGGTCTATTTAAACTCCTCATCAGGTACCACAAAAATCTCTTGAATCAAACAATCCCATTTTCATAAATTTGTTGTCAATTGTTCTTGAAAAATAAAAAAGGAAATTTTTGCAAAGCCACACATTTTTTTTTTTTTCGTTTGAATTAAATTATAAAGTTATCAGACTTGTAGCGTCTTCCCTGCCATGTCCTTGGAATAAAAGACAGGCGAGATCATCAACTGACAACAACTACTCTGAGAGATAGTTGATGCCACACTTCACTCAAAAGAAGAGCTACTAACAATCATCGACTAACTTTGGAATTGTATCTCGTTTTGAAAACGTAGAAATGTTATGTACTGCATACAGATCCTGTAGAGTACGGTCACTAAAGAAAAAATCAATTTGCTTACTTTTTCGCTCCTTTTATACTTTTTTGTTTTTGGACTGCTTCTTGAGAAAATTTTTTTTTTATTACCAATCACAAAGCAAGGATGAATGAAACATTGTTTTAATAAAGTGGAAGGGTCTCATTCGAATTGACTAGGAATTGGTACGATAAAAATGTGAATCAGGAAAAAAGATTGTTTATTTGCAGTACCAAAAAAAGAATCAATGAATGCAATATAAAAAATATATAATTTATTAATACATGCAAAAAAGTCGAGCACTGATTTATTCTGTGAGCCAATCAATCATTATTTTGCTTGCGTCTTTTTGCTTCTTCTATTAGTTTTGAAAATTCATCCCTATATCTCTGTCGTATCATAAAGAAAATGGGTTAAGGATAATTTTTATGTTAGACAAAAAAAAGAAGGAAGGGGTTAATGATAATCAAAAAGGATATTGTGTGTATCAGAATCAATGTTTTTTCGTTTGATTTGATTATTCTTGTTGGCTTCATGAGTTCTCTCAATTTCTGCCAATCTTTTTATTAGCACTTCTGCGCTCACTGGATTATGTGATTCAAGATTGGCATTATAAAGATTAATATATTCTTTATGTCTCCATACTTTTTGTGCTTTATCTCCATCCTCTGGAAGTCCTAAATCCTGTTTAGGAAGGAGACAGTTATTGAATACTCTTATTCACATCTCTATCACACACACACCTTCAAAATCTTTTTCATATCTTTGTCTTTTTGCATTGCATATACAACCTTTCCTGGCTTCTTACCAAGATTAACACTCTTTGAACTGTAGAGAATAATTGGATCAGGATTCTCTTTTGTTCAATGGCATGTAAGAAATTCACCTTTTGTTGAATCCAATCTTACTCTGCATGAATAATGCTCCATTCGATCTCTGACTGAATGAAGCGATCGGTTCGTTATTTGAAGGTGTAGGTGGGGGACTGGGTGGAATACTGCTATCACCATTTGTACATCCGTCCAAATGTTTATCAAGCACAACATATTTCATTAATTGAGTACATATTGGGCATTGAACCATAGATGTACCTTTTAAAAAAAAATCAATGATATACTCTATATGCAATTCTTTTTTTTTAATATACTTTTCAGTGGTTCGTTCCCATCTTGTAGTGAAAGAGTATTGTACGACTGTGATTCAAACTGTTGATTGCATTGACTCGACTGCGGCAGCGAGTCAAGATCCCTAAATTCTTTCTTTTCTAGTCTTGTCGATCTCCGTGTGCCTACTTGAGACATATGTCGAATGTTTGAAGAGGGTTTGAAATCAGCATCTGTATCATCGTCAATGTGGATTTGATTGATGTTTGGTAATGAATTGACATTAGCTAAACTATTTCCATTATCTTTTTGCTTTCCTTTTTGCTTTTGCTCTATCGATTCTTGTTGCTGACATGTTGTATTTAGTGATTTATCAACAGATGCCAATACATTTCTGAAAAAAAAAAAAAAAAAACTCGATCAGAACTCTGCGCAAGTACAAATGGCTAAGAAAATACCTAGAGAGCCGCCAGATATGAACAACGTTATCCAAGTCATAGTTGTGAACAATACTGTTACTGAATGCTTCCTTTCTACACTTGGGACATAATTGCTCTTCAGATAAACAGCGGTGAACACACAGAGCGCAGAAGGAATGAGAACAAGTGGAGATCATCATGGCTGTAGTGAAAAGCTCTTTACAGATCGGACAACGTAAATGCTCATCTAACTTTTGTAGTTCGGATGATTGGAAATCGGAGGGATCATCAATGGAATGGCTCATTTGAATCTACAAAAAAAAAAAGCATAAAGAAATGGAAAATTATGCGCGATTTTTAAAAAATTTTTGGACATTGAAAATTCAAGTTCCCTTGGGATCGCGATATGGAATGTATTGAATAGGATTTAGTTTCACACATGTGATGATGAATACAAAAGTTTATTAACATCAAAAAAAAAGAGGAGGGGGGGGTATATGGTTAGACGAAATACAGTACGGATGGGGAATCATTAGGTTCTATTGGCTTGTTTCCATTGACGCCAATGAAATCGTGTACTCTTTGACTCACTGCTTTTACCATGAAAGAATCGAGAGAAGGGCGAGGACGACGGGGTTTGGACGTCGTCTGTTTGCTTTCGACAAAAGAGTCGAGCGAAAAACGAGGTGTCTGACTTTTCCTCGACAGCGGGAGGGGTCGGTGATGGCTGAGTGATCTCTGGATGGACAAAGGCATTGGTATAAAACTCTTGACGGGTAGGAGGAGGTGTCGGAAAGTACTTGTAGTACGCGTTCGAGACGGCAAAGCAAGCATAGATCACCAGACAGACACCCAAGACGACCATCAGGAATCGACCGCCGGCCGTGTTGGCCAACTTGCTGACCGCGGCCGCCACCATGTTCTTCTCGCCCGATTCGTTTCGTTGAGCGAGCGAGTCCCAAAAGAATCCACTGAGGGTGCCAAAGAGGACCGCACGACCAAAGAAGCCGATGCGTCCCATCGTGTGCACCAGAAACGCTTCCCATCGGCGTGCGTCGGGTTCGCTGGTCTTGAGGTCCTTGATGAACGGTGCCTTGATGGCATTGATCATTTGTGTCAGAAAGGCAATCATGAAGGCAATGCCCAAGAGAACAATACCGGCCTTGCCGATGCCTGACTCTGTCCAGGAGGCGGGAAATGTCTTGCTGGAGGCAGAGACTTGCTGCTCTTCTTCTGTCTGAAAAATCATGTGGATCACGTAGTACGCATAGGCGGTGTAGACCAGACCACTGACAAAGGGTGAGAGTCGATATCGAAAAAAATTCTTTTTTTTGCTAAAGGATGCATCACTCCCTTGACCTGTGATCGCTTCCCAAAACCTATATTTTTTTTTTTGTTCAAGTTTGTTATTTCTGTAAAGAGGATAAAAGGGGGGGACATGTATACCTCCAAATGATGTATAAACATAAACCGACAGCCATCACAATCAGTATCGATCTACCAACGGCTGGAATGCCTCCTAATAATAAAAATGCTCCCTTTCAGCTTGCTTAATGATGTATCTGCTGTTTTTAGAGACTCGGTGCTTACTTGGGGAGATTCATTTCCTTCGCTGCCATTCGGTGTCCATGCACCTGTCAGGTTTGTTAAAGTTAAAACACCTATGCAACCATAGACCACACCTTTGGCTATAAATCCCACTCGACCAATCCACTTTAAGAGCGTTGTGTATTTTTTGCGTACACCACCTTCATAAAATGCAATTCTGATTCTCTACGTACCAGCCTACTTTTCCTGCGTATCTCAGAAGGTGTCCTGACAACCACGGGTAAGGTATCCTGGTCGGTTGATGGCTGATTCTTTCTAAACGGGTTCCATCGTCTCTGTGGCTCCGGTTCATCCTTTTCAGAACGTTTTTTGAAACAATCAAGCATAAGATAGACCTTCTTTTTTTCAAAAAAAAAGGGGGACAAAAAAGTAAAAATGATTTTAAGAAATCAAATTGGACAAAAGGATTTATTCGATGCGATCCAAAAGCATATTTTTCATCATGATGATGTCAAGTCATTTAAATGTTTATCAAGACAATGATGCGATAATATGCGTTGTAGTATGTCAAGAGGCATACAATGTATTTTGTAATAAAACTTTTGAAACCATAAAGAATGCCCTGTGCCTTGTTTGGTTGCAACAAATCAGAATGCTTCCCGCAGTCATTTCCGAAAGTACCCTAGTCCTTTTTGAGCCTCGCTTTATTCTTTTCTTTTTATATGAGCCATTGTTTAAATTGTTTGCTTAACATTCGAATGGTCTACATGACCATAAAGATTTCATTTCTTTTTAAACAAATGAACATTCTACAGAACCTAGGCTTGTTTCGGTAACACCCGAGACAAAACCAGTGCAAAACGGTGGTTAGTGAAACCAAATGATCCAATTTGAACAGACCAGGCACTCTAGATAGATCCTTGTCGAAAGACCTCACTGTCTTTTGAGCATTTTCTTTGTCTATCCAGCAAAAACGCATCACTGCCTTCGTCCCTCTCTTTTCGCAGCAACCCCAAAAGGGGTGCCTCCATGCCCTCCTTATTTTATACTCCGATTTGCGTCGCTTTGTCCACGTAATCCACCTTTCTTTCGAATCCATCCTGCTCGTATCCATCCATCTATTTCTCTTTAACTATTGCAACCATGTCTGATACCGAAGAAAAGAAGATTGTTGAACAAGTGAGAAAATTAGTTCAAGATAAAAAACAATAAAAAACTCACGTATTGAATCATTTTAGCAAGAAGAAGAAGCCGATGTTCACTTTGAACCCATTATCAAATTAGAAGAAGTGGAAGTAAAGACAAACGAAGAAGATGAAGATGTTCTCTTTAAAATGTAATTCTACAAACACTCTTTTTTGCTTGTCTATTAAACTTTTCTTAGGCGTGCTAAATTATTCCGTTTCGACTCCAACGAGTGGAAGGAACGTGGCACGGGTGATGTTCGTTTGATGCAGCACAAGCAAACCAAAAAGATTCGTTTGTTGATGCGTCGTGACAAGACTCTCAAGGTCTGTGCTAACCACTATGTTGAATCTTACATGACTCTTCAACCCAACGTGGGTTCTGACCGTTCTTGGGTTTGGAAGGTCACTGCTGACGTTTCTGACGGAACCCCTGAGGCTCAAACATTGGCTATTCGTTTCGCCAACTCTGATAATGCCAACCAGTTCAAGGAAAAATTCGAAGAAGCTAAAAAGAACAATGAAGAATTGAAGAAGGATGAAGACAAGGAAGAAAAGAAGGATTAAGTGTAATAATAAAATAAGGAACAAATCCAAACAAAAGAGACAAATCATCTTTTCTTTTTTTTTTTTCATTCCCACACACTTATGCTTTTATCATTTTTTTTTTTTTCTCAACACAATAAATCCAAGTTATGAATTTCTTACCTCTTTATTCAAAGTCCACAGCTTTTTTTTTTTTTTTATTGTAATTTCTTGGATTTCTTCTATTGTTCCCTCTCTTACCCTCACTCTCTCTTTTGTTTTCAAAATATGCAATCGCTTTTGGGTGAACTAGTGGTGGTTGCTTTGAAAGCAGTAATTAAAATGACAATGAAGGAAATAAGATATGAATTCTAACTGTTTTTATTATGTAAAAAAAAGGAAAACTTGCCACATCAGGTACATGAAAACTAAATGTCTGAAATTCAGTTTTTTAATGAAACATGTGAAAAACAAGACTTCTAGAAAGCAAGATCCTTTTTGTATATTCAGAGTCAATGAAGTTGTAAAGAGAACAAAGGCAGACTATGGTGGAGGCTCCTACCCTGTTTGGGATGATCAGGTAACCATAGCAATAATTTAAAGTTACATTGGATCTAATCAGTGATAGGTTAATATTCCTATAAGCCGCAGCCATCATCAACAGATGCATATTCAGATATTTGATAGAGATCCACACCCTCATAATCTGATGGGAGAAGGTACAATTGATTTATCTAAAGTCATTCGAGAAAAAGAACACGATGGCTATTTCCTTATGAAACACAATGGACAGCAAGCGGGTGAAATCTATTTAGAATTGACTTTTTATCCAGTTGTAATGATAAGATGCCTGCTTTTTTACATATACTCATTTTCTTGTATAGGAACATGCAAATACAAGACCTCATCAAGCTGTGAGATATCCACCTCATCATCAAGGGCACCACCCTGGCCATCGTCCTCCACAGTCGCATGGACCACCCTCTTTTCAAGTGACGCCTCGTCCGATGCCTCCCCCTCGTCCTGTGTCCTATTCAACACCTTCACCTCACCATCCTCCTGCCCATCGTCCTTTAGCAGCTCCGCACAGCATGCCTCCTCATCCTGCTGCAGTTCCCCACAACACATCTCATCATGCTCCAGTTCACCACCCGCCTTCAACCCATCGTCCTCCGTCCCATCCCACCTTGGTTCACCATCAGCCCTCAGTCCATCCTCCCCCGCCTCACAGTGCTCCACACCCTACCTCTCACCCTCGTCCTTCTTTTCCTCAACCCAGACCTTCCTCAACGTACACCAGGCCTTCTGCTCAGCCCTTGTTGTCTGCTCCTTATCAACCTGCCGCTTCACCTATTCCTAGACCAGGTAAAACAAAGAAATAAAAGTATTGACGTTCAACTCACTTTTGTACCCAGTTCACTATCCTCCACAAGGAACACCCACACCATCTTATCCTCCACCGCTGAGGCCTTCTTATTCAACTCCTGTTTCTCATCATCAACAAACACGTCCCTATCCTCCTCCTCTTCAACCAGGTATGAGACCACCTAATAGACCGATGAATTACCCTCCTCGTTGACCTTATTTACTGTGTAACTTAATGTTTATTTTGCAACTGACATAAAATCACATGTCTCTCCACACTTTTTTTTTTTTTTTTAAAAAACGATTTCTAAATTTATTTCTCTCTTTTTTTTCTTTCCATCCGACCCACTTTTCTGTGTTTGAAATCATGCTACGTCGTATAGGGTAAGTAAAGAAGAGAGAGGTCAAAGAAGGAAACGATTGACAATCGACAGCTTCACACGGTCTTATGCCACTCAACCGAGCACATTTTCCAACCAATCCAGTTTACCCAGACTACCTATACCCGATCTTCAGCAGACCTCTGCACGTTACAAACGTACCTTACTCCCCTTGCTCTCCACCTCAGACTATCAAGCCTATGCTGAAAAGATTGACCGATTCTTTCAACCCAACGGATTGGCCGAGACCTTACAGGCACGCTTGGTCCAACTGGACCGACGCGAGGCCGACCTGGGCGTGAACTGGCTCGACCGTCTTTGGCTTCAGAAGGCGTACCTCGAGTACCGTATACCGACGCTGATCAACGTGAACTGGTGGAATCAACTGAGAGACTTTGAGCTCGGTCCAGGTGCTCCGGAGGGTAAGACGACAGAGGTCCAGTTGAAAAGATCGGCTGGGATGATTGCTGGCTTGATTGATTACTCCAACCGTCTGAACGCGTAAGTGTGACTGTGGGAAAGAAGCAGAGGCACTGACAGGTCTAAAGTGAACAGATTGGGCCGGACGTGTCCAGGTCAGGTCCGTTTTGTATGCATCAGCTCAAGAATATGTTTGGCACGAGCCGTATCGCGGCCTCTGGGTGTGATCGCGTGGTCAGTCAGTGGCCTTGCTTGGCTAAACATATCAGTGTGATCTACAAGGATCAACTGTTCTCGGTCCAAGTCATCGGTTCCCACGGAGAGACCGTGTCTGTGAAGCAAATCGAACAGTAAGTCAAGCTTTTGTATTCAAGCTCTCCAACTCATCTTTATCAGTCAATTACGCCATGTGGTACAGCAGGTCGATCAGATGTCTCCAGAACAGCGTCAACCTCCCGTCGGTTTGCTGACGACCGAACATCGTGATACGTGGGGTCCTGTAGGTATCCAGGGTCGTTTGTGTCCCTCTTGCTAATCGTTGATCTAGATTCGTGAACAGATGGAGATCCTAGGCGTGAATGCTCAATCGTTCAAGGAGGTGGATGATTCCCTGTTTGTGTTTTGTTTGGATGATTATAGCTCGCCTTCAGATCCCGATCTTTCTCACCGCAATATCTTTCACGGTCGAAATGGTAGGAACAGATGGTTTGATAAAGCGCTACAATTCATTGTGGAAAACAATGGACGTGCTGGACTCAATGGCGAGGTAATCTCTTTTGTTTCCACTTTCTGAAGCTCATCCCCTTTTTTTTAAAATAGCATTCACCTGCTGATGCAGTGATTCCTTCTCGTATTGTCGATGATATCTTGTCTCGGTAAGTTGTAGAGAGCAAAAGGAAACAAGTTAACATTGTACAGTGAGCCGATTCAAACCGAGGCTGCTCCAGTCCACTTGGCACAACCCAAGCCGCTGAGATGGGAATTGTCGGGTCAGGTTCAGCAAGCGATTCGTACGGCAGAAGAGAACGCGTCTAGACTCATCCAAGACTTGGACAGTGTCTTGCTTCACTATCACAGTTATGGATCCAACTTTATGAAGAAGGCTCAAGTCAGTCCAGACGGTTGGCTTCAGATGGCTTATCAATTGGCTTATTATCGACAGTACGGTCAACCCTGTCCGACTTATGAATCTGCCTCTACCCGTAAATTCCTCACGGGTCGTACGGAAACGGTTCGAACCTGTTCTGTTGAATCTGTGGCATTCACAAAGGCATGGGATGATAAGGATATCAAGGTAAATGAGACAAGGAGAAGGATTGTATCTGATCTCTTGTGTAGATGTCTGATAAATTGAATTTATTTCAAAAAGCCATCACTGGTCATTTGGAATACATGAAGGCGGCTAGTAACGGTAAGAAAGGGAGAAGGAGGTTGAATGAAACTCATTTTTTTTTTAAAAGGCCAGGGAGTCGATCGTCATTTATTAGGCCTTCGATGTCAAATGACAGCTGAAGAAGCTGCATCTGAAGACGCAGGGATCTATCAAGACCCTGCCTACTGGGCTTCTCAATATTGGCTCCTTTCCACCTCCAATACGTCTCCAGGTGATTGGGCTTGGGGAGGCTTTGGGGCGGTCGTGCCCGAAGGTTATGGTATAAACTATGCGATCGGTAAAGAACGAGTTCGGATGAGTATTTCTTCTTGGCACCCTTGTCCTGACACAAGCTCTGTCAGTTTCAGAAAGACAATCCGACAAGTACTGGATGACTTTGGAGAAGTAGCAGAAAGATATTTTATTAAGCAATAAAGGGAAACATGGCACTTCTGTTGCGAGGATATTCTTTGAAATCTTTCTTGTAACTCTTGTGTTTCTTTACTGCCCAAATGTACATTTGACCGGTAGCAACGATATTAAAGAGGAAGGCTATAAAGCGTGAGTAAAGGATAAGGATTACATGATTTTTCTTACCACTCCAACTTGTCGTAAGGAAACAAATTGCAGTCCAAGCAATGAATTCAAAAAAGTAATTGGGACAAGAGACCAAGTCAAAACCATAGCCATAAGGAATAGCACGAACACGCGTTCCAGGTGGACGCAGGTTACGGAGCGTCATGTGCGTAAAGAAGTTTGAAATTTCTGCCCACTATTTTTTTTTTAATGATCAGTCTCTATGTTTCATCATCCACTTACAGCCCAGACAGCGACAGATCCATAAAGCCAGATATCATTTCGAACACTGGCACCTTTACCACCAGCAAACCATGGGCCATAAACCCAGAAAGCCAAGTTGACACCAGACAATAACCAATAGTGAGCAGAATTCTTGAAAACGTTACGAAAAGGCATAGTGCCATGAGAAAAGCGGTGAACAAAGATAGTTTCCAATTCACGTTTGATAAAGTGAGCCATGACCATGTAATAACAAGCGGTTTGCATGGGTGAGTGAGTGAAAGAGGTAGAATAGATTGATTTTGAAAGATGATAAAAAATAGGATGAATCAAGATAGGTCCACCGTATTCAATCAAAAATACTGTACGCCAACCAATTTGACGTCCGAGGTCTTTAAAATAAATCGTACAGTCTCCTTCTAAACCTTGTTCGCCCAAGGTCTTGTCTGTCTCGAGTACTTTTTTATCTTCTGTGGTCAATCGTTGACGTTCAACTGTGTATTGAGAAAACTGTTTGTGAATCTCTGTTGAAATGTCAGATACTCGAGAAGAACTAGCAAGTTCCAAAGTGATTGGAAACTTTTTAGACTTTGGATTACGCGAAACAATCGTCACTTTCATTTTAAAAAAAATAAAAGAAAGAAAGAAAGGCTTACAAAATTATCATATGACGGACACTAAAACAAATAAACCAACCATTGGAGGCTGGGTTAAGAAGCAAGGCAAGGTACAAAGGTTGGGGGGGGGAGAAGAAGAGTGTGAAAGAGATCCAATTTGATTTCCTTTACTTTTTTTTTGGGGGGGGAAAGCAAAAGAAAGATGAAATAGCAAGGAAATGGGATAAAGAAATTCACGTGTAATCTACCTTTTTTACCCCAAAAAAATAATACAACAGAGCCATTGTTCATGAACAATCATCTCTCACTTTACATGTGAATGTTATTTTAAGAAAAACAATTTAAACTTTTCGGTCACTGATTTTTTCACGCCATTTTCGGACAAGAATAGTATAAAAAGAGACATTTTAAAATGAACTTTATAAAAAGACATGGTTTTGACTTGTAGGACAAAACAAGTACCTCCCCCCCCTCTTTCTTCTTGAAACCCAGACAATGACTCTATTGTTATGTATAGAATGATTTATAAAACATTCGAAATTGAAAGTGAAAACAAGGCTGATAAAGACTGTTGACACGTTTTGAATGAACGAAAAGAGAGATCATGTCTTATCGATTTGAGTGAATTTCTCTCTTTTAAAATCGGATTGTCTTTTCATTCAAATTTTATGGAAAGTTACGTCGTGTAATGCATCACACCAATCGTTAAACATCATTTTGTGTGACGTGTAAGAAGGTTTCTTTTTTTTTTTTTTTTTTTTTTTTTTTTTTTAAATTCTCTTCTTGTTTTCATCACTGAATGTCTCTTTATGAACAAAGCACAAGAAGAACACCAGCAAAAAATTAAAAAGGACAGTTCAAACAAGTTGAATCCAGTATTTGATACGTTGTTACAGTCTTCAGAAAGAGCACAAGCTGCTTCTGTCACAGTCAGTCCAGTAACGACATCAGCTGAACTCTCACTTTCTTCGTCTGCAAGCACTAAATTAAAAAGTGTTCCTATACCACAACCCTTGATATTAAAGAGACGTGCGAGCCGATCTTCTATTTCTTCTGCTGATGATCTCGCTGAACAAAGCTGGTCAAGGAATATGACACCCATTCAACACATGTTCACCGACACTTATTCTATTTCACCTACCAACTCTGTCTTGTCTGCTGATTTTTCTCACCGAAAATCATTTCTGGCCGACAACGATTACAGCAGCAGTTTAGGAAGCGAACAAGATACCCTACATACCACCGCTCGCTCTCCACCTCCGCCCGTTTCTTTTTCGCCAAGATATTCAAGTCCACCGGCTGGTAGTGGAGGAAAATACATGGTAAGATCAAAACGGGCGAGTTGGATCGATGCTTCATCTTCAGTTCATCATGAATCACTACCGACCACACCCACCATGCAACCCACAACAATCAAACCCTTAATTGCTCCCTTAATTCATACACATAAACATCAATCCAGTCCAGTGCCTGTCCCATCCTCTAGTCATCCACACGAAGACACCTCACTAAAATCTGGTTCGCTATCAAAATTAAGAGAAGACAGACAGCAGCAGTTACTTCAACCCAAGCGTGAAGGATCTGTCGAGGGTTCTTTATTGATCACTGAGAAGCTCAAGAAGACCTCGACAGATTCTGATTTAGAAGATTTGACATTTGAAAAACGATCGCTTCGTGAACGAAAATCGTCCATTTCTTCTGTCATAACCGATTGTACACTGACAAGCGAAGAATCACCCATGTCTTCTCCACGTATGTATAAGATGATTGCATCGTTTTGTCTAAAAAGACTGCTTTTATTATAGATCGAGTCAAGCTACAATTCATTCAGTCTCCATCCGCACCTTCCTCCACATCACATACACCCTCCACCAGCAAGACTAGACGTCGTTCGTCTATGCATCTGCTTCGTAACATGCCTACCTCTGAGTTGGCAGACATCGTCAGTGGACACTCCCCAAATCCAATCTTGGACACGCCGCCTGCCGAAGAACGTACGCTGGTAGACCCACCGCTCTATTCACCCGACATACAACCTTCACTTCACTCTCTCTTGCGAAGACAACTCACCACAGGCAAGCGGAGGTCCCATGCAAAAGATCGTGTGTCGAATCCGGAACAAGACAAGGACGTGGTTGAGATTGATTTGGATGATGTGCCACGAGAACACGAGAATACAGAGCGGTTTGTGAACTCACTTCGCATGCAAGATGCTCCTATTTACCCAGCTATGCTCTTGAACGAGCCAAAACAAGATACCTCGGCATTGAGCACCTCGTGCTCTTCTACCACTCGTCCTTCTTATTGGGACGATAACGACTTTAAAGATATCCATTCAAAAAGTAACACGCAGAAAAAAAAGAGAGAGAATATGGGTCATATTAAATCTAATCTTGATGTCTCTCTTGTAGAAAAAAGTGCTCGTTCGATTCCAGCTAGTTCCTATGACTTTGATCAACCCCTTTTTGGGTCTGACGAAGACTATGCGAAAAAGTTATTCATGTCGCGTTCAGCCAAGATAAGAAAATGGTGTAGTCTGCGTGTTCAAAATCCAGAGATACCACCCGGACACCGACGAAGCAACAGCACCGGAAGCACAAGCAGCATGCCCATCCAACAAAGATCGTACTCGACCGCGCAGCTCCGACGATTTCCACAAGACGATTCGAATATGCCAACGATTCTGGTCACTGGAGAGGAGGAGATGTTGGATGCCAGTCAAGATTGCAACAAGATAGTGAACCATATACCTTGGGTAGATTGGTTAGAGGAATACAAGGTCATCAAGGCCCAAGAGGTACGACGCAGATCGTCTGCCCAGCAGGAGACTATTCCCGCTCCTGGAAATCATCACGAGTCGCTTGTGAACCGTCTGTTGTCCAACTGGTGGCAAACAGTCAAGACCGGAGCCGAGCATTACTCTAAGCCAAAGCATCGCAAGTCACTGAGCCTCGCCATGCCCTTTTGTCCTGATCCAGAAAGAGACAACTCGCTCGGTCTGCAAGATGTCAAGCACCCACTGGAAAACGACGGGATCAAGGCACCTCGCTCCCCACCCTCCTCTCTGCAGCCCCACCATGACCTGTCACCGCCTGGGAAGAACCCAGTGACAGAAGAAAAGTTGGCCAAACGTGTCGGCTACCGATTCTTTAACTCTGGCAATCGCATGGGCACCTATGGTCATCTCAGTCATATGCTGAGCTCACCTCATCATGGCCATGAGGCCGATCTCACAAGCCAAGTCCAGCAGTCGATCAAGGCCCGGTTGCAATTTGCCAAGGAGGCCTGTAATGCGGAACTTCGAGAGATCATGGACGGGTTGAATGAGTATGTGGAACGAGGTCTTCAATATGTGGAAAACATGGACGCGATCTTAGAAGAAGGTCGAGTGGAGACGGACGAGGAGGAAGAGGTCGTCATCAAGAGCCGTTTGCCGCACAAGCGCAGTCTGGCTTCCTTTGAGGAATTTCAAACGAACGTGACCTTGATCTCCGAGGACGCCTATCTGCCCACACCCTTCATCCTCACCTTGCAAGACTTGATTGCCTTGGCACAGCACGTGATGGACACCCCCCTGGACGACATCCTCCAGACCGCCTGTGCCGAGACGGTCGGTGGCATTCAGGCCATCGGCTCTCGCTGGGACGCACATCCCGAATGGCCCTGTCGAGAATGGTATGTGCGTCTGCTGCTCTGTATCGCGGCCTTGAACCGTGTGGTGGAGTGGTGGGCGGCCGAAAGAGGGTTTTGGTCTGCGAACACGGCCATGGGATCGATTCATCCGAGTGACACAGAAGATTCGGTCTTGTCCAGAGCAGAGGAAACGGAGGATGATGATGAAGTGAGTCAAATGTCACTGGATGAGCCCGTAAAGAAGGTTCAGTCGGCTATCCATGAAGAAAGTGATATTTCGATGGGCGAGGCCTTGGATAACTTGCAGCTTCAGGAAGAAGCAGAGAAAAGTCAGAATTCGACCATCATTGTCGAACTCAGTTTGGGCGTGATTGCTGTTCAATATGTGAGTCCTATCTGGTTGGATGTTGTAGGGTAAAAGTTGACAGGAAAAGATGCAGTTCCTTTTTTTTTAATCTCTTGTGTATAGAACGGATCCTCAATCAGTGATAGGACACGGTATCACTGAATTAGTATCGGTCGAGGACAAGCAGGTGTTTAGTGCTGCCACTCAAGAGCTATTGGCTGATGATTCTCATACGGTAGAAGTACGCTTTAATGTTGTTACCTCGGACGGATCCCATATTGAAATGGAAGGCAAAGGTATGCTTATGTACAACAGAGTCACTAGCGAGCCAAGTCATACCATGTGGGTCATGAAACCCATCATACCCCGTCGCTGGTCTCTGGTGGAAGTAACGCCTCGTACGACAGAAAAACATCCTTGGCTAGTCAAAAGTCAGATGGATGATGCCCAACTGGAAGAGCAAAAGGCCAAGATGAGAAACCGATCAAAGTCAGAGCCCTTTCTCTTCATGCCGAATGAAACTGAGCCAGGAAGCGATGAAAACGCGGAACAAGAGACGATATCGTTAGAGAAGCTCATGTCCTTGCCACCTGTTCTTTGTCGAGTGTGTGAACGATGGGTGGTGGCTGCTTTCTTTGAACAGCACTCTGAGCTGTGCGTCGAGATCCATCAAAGCGAGATGGACATCCATGCTTGCAATGATGGCATCATCGAATTCAAACACATGATGCATGAAAGAATAGAAAATACAGAGCATGAAATCCAAGAGCTAGAAAAGGGAAACTATACCGAACCCAACAAGGACGAGAAAGAGGCAGAGGATGACAACGATTCGATCTTTGGTGATTGTTTACCACTGGATGAAGCGGCTGATCCGCTAGAGTTGAAGAAGGCCGAGTTGGATGTGTACAAGAACCTGCTGGAGATACTCGAGATAGCGCTTAGTATCTCTATGCCCGGATCCACCGAGGACGATGCGGCAGAAGAAGGGGCCGAAAGGGATCGCAATCTGCAGTCGCCAAGATCAAAGGATAAAATGGTCCAGATTCTCTATTGGCGCCCACCTCCTACAGACGATGCTGACTTGTCTCTCCTGATCAAAGACGTAGAGGACGCGGCAAGAAGCAAGATGGATGCGGTAAACCGTATGCGTGATCGATTGGAATATGACGGACGGGCAAGGGCCGAGTTTCAAAAGAATACCCAACAAAAGCCCAATTGGACTGAGTTTGTCCCTCCCTCAGGCAATCATCCAGAGCAAGAAGACGAAATTGGAAAGAAGGTGACAAGGGCAAAGAAGCCCTGGGGAAAGAGAGGCTTCTTTGACCGCATCAAGTCATGGAGACGTCGACGATCCTCTGGTCTAGCCGGACGTCTCTCACATCGCCTAAAATCCCTTACGCCTGATACAGCCCACACACCGATCGTGGAAATGGAGACGATCGAAACCCCTCTTGGTTCACCTGCTCTTCAACCTAAACGCCCAGCTGTCAACAAGGATTATCTTTCTTCAGGATCCAATACACCTGGCAGTAATCAGTCAGCGCCTGGTAAATCTCCTCTCTCTCCTCTACAGGCTCCCGTTATTTCTCGACCTACGTTTCCAAGCATCAAAGATTTTGATATCATCAAGCCGATCAGCAAAGGCGCCTTTGGTTCTGTCTTCTTGGCAAAGAAGCGAACGACGGGTGATTATTATGCAATCAAGTTTTTAAAGAAATCAGACATGATTGCTAAAAATCAAGTGACAAATGTGAAGGCTGAGAGAATGATCTTGATGTCACAGACAGACAGTCCGTTTGTTACCAAGCTCTACTACACCTTTCAATCCAAAGACTATCTTTATCTTGTTTTAGAATATCTGAATGGAGGTGACTGTTCAGCATTGATCAAGGTCATCGGTAGCTTACCTGAAGATTGGGCTCGTAATTATTTAGCAGAAGTGACACTAGGTTTGGAATACTTGCAGAGTAAAAGCATTATTCATCGGTAAGGAAAGTGGAAGAAGAGAAAGAGAAGGGTGACTAATGATACTTTACAGTGACTTAAAACCGGATAATTTACTGATTGATCAAAACGGACACTTGAAACTGACTGATTTTGGATTATCAAGAATTGGATTCTTGGATCGTCGCGTACGAGATGAACTGACAACGGCTACCTTTAGTGATAATCAGCAGCCCACATCACCTGCACCCTCAAGATCAGGCACACCGCCTCAATCACCGGCCGATCAAATCACATCACCCACAGGCACAATCTATCGACATTCCTACTTTAGTTTGCTGTTTGATCCAAAATCTGGCACAAGCACACCTTCTGGCGTCAATCCGGCCATCAACGAAAATGCTCTCATGAGTGGTGCCTCTAGCGAAACCCGTCATCACCGACGCCACTTGTCCAACGTGCTACCCGAGTCACTTAATTCGACCCATTCAAGAAATTCTAAAAAACCGTTTGAAAAAAGTAGCGGTCCAAGACAGGCGGTTGGTACGCCTGATTATTTAGCACCTGAAAGTATATTGGGTACAGGTCAAGATTCGATGGTGGATTGGGTAAGTTGGCTTTTGTGTGAGAATTCGTTTATTAACCTTCTTTCCAAAGTGGGCCCTTGGTGTTATTTGCTACGAGTTCTTGTTTGGTATTCCACCTTTTCACGCAGAGACACCTGATAAAGTATTTGAAAATATTTTATCATGTCGTATTGATTGGCATGAAGATGTAATTGAGATATCACCCGAAGCACGCGATTTTATGGAAAGATTGATGACACTTGATCCAACCAAACGACTTGGCTATCATGGAGCAGAAGAAGTAAAGAATCATCCATTCTTCAAGACCATCCACTGGGACACTCTCTTGACAGAATCTCCATCTTTTGTCCCTCAACCTGCTGGCATGGAAGACACAGATTATTTTGATGCGCGTGGGGCAACGATGCAGATCATACCCAATGAGGTGATTGACCAACTTGATGAATCAGCCAAAGCTCAGGTAGAGCTTGCAAAATCCATCATTCGAGAACAAAACCCTGAAAACTTGATGATATCCAACCGTCGTAAAGAAAGCCAACTGCATCCAAGAAAGGAGGAAGAGAGCTCTGAGAATAATGACTTTGGAACGTTCATGTATAAAAATCTGCCTGTGCTAGAAAAAGCAAACGAAGACATGATTCGCAAAATTAGAAATGACAGCATCTCGGTCGATTCGCCCAGTCCTCCAACCTCCAAGCGCAAATTCTCTGGATCCACCACTCCGCTCTCTGTCTCCCCCTCTGTGTCCTCTAAAACATGTACTGCACCACGCAGACCCGATCCACCCATCAAGACGAGCGATGCATCCAAATTTACACCCCCTCAACGGTCTCGATCGGCATCGACGCCTTCTATTGACCATGCCAAGGCTTTGGGTGTATCTTCAAGTAATAGCTCACCAAGTCCACGTTCGGATAAGTTGCAGGTGCATCATCATCGTTATCACTCTCATGAAGACTCGGAGGCGTCTGCTCCAAAGATAGGAAAAGCACCAGAATCGTCTAGGATGAAATTGGAGCTGATACCAAAGCATCATCGACCGCTGGCCTGTCTTGTGGCAGATGATAATCCGATCAGCTGTAAAATCATTGAAACCATTCTTCAAACACTTCACTGTCGCTGTGTGATTGTTAGAAATGGAGCTCAGGCAATTCGATCTGCGATGAGTAATGTTCAATATGACATTATCTTTTTGGACATTCGTATGCCGATCAGTAAGTTTTCTAGAAAAAAAGAAAAACCTTTGCTAACCACTGCTTTTTTTTTATTAGTCGACGGTGAAACAGCAGCAAGGATGATAAAGTCAACAAATAACAAGAATAGAGATACCCCGATTATTGCAGTAACAGCTTATGAACGTACCGTTCAATTAGCAGGTGCTTTTGATGATATTCTGAGCAAACCAGTGACAAAAGACATTATATCACAAAAATTGAAACAATTTTGTGAAGCAGGTGAACCAGTTCTTCCCTTGAAACCAGCCATGTAAATAAAAAAAAGTAAATGTTTCAAAGGCTTCCTTCAATCTCCCTCTCTTTTTGCATCCACTCATTTTTACTATTTTTCTGATAATTCAATTGGCTTACTTTGAATTAACTTTGGCAAAAAAAAAACTTGTATTTAAAGTTCTTTTGTGCTGTTGTTTTCTCAGCTCATGAATCATTGGCCATTTTTGCTGTTATACAAAGTGTAGGATTCAATAGACCAGGTATCTTGGATGATGAAACTTGCTTTATAGATTTGTCCTCTTTCTACAATAAAAATGCTCTAGTAATGATAATCATTCTGCTCCGGTCGCATCCCTGCTAAATTTTCACTTCAATCGGTAACCAACTCAAAGTGATGCTGCAAAAGGCTCTCTAAAGAATTTTGGCGGAGACTTAATTCCCTTGTATTGGCTTATTGACAAAAAATGTGAAAGACCCCTTTTTTCTTTTCTCTTTAATGACGAATGAACAAGTATTTCAAGATCCGGCATTGTTCATCAATTCCACCATCAATTCAATTTATGAGCTCATCATTACCATCCCTGGCTCTCACTTGGCTATTTCATACTTGAAAAACGCCTATCAGAATGATCCTTTTCGTGTTGTTCTCGAACTTTTCCTTGTATTTTTTGCCATGAAGTACATGTTTTCAAGAAAGTATAAACCCAATGATAACAATGTGGTGCTGACAGACAAGGTACATTAACCACAGAAAACAACTCTTGCTCATTTTATGTAATTAGGAAATTGATGAACTTGTTGAAGAATGGCAACCTGAGCCATTAGCGCCCAAGCTTTCTTCTTATGACCGTTTCAACCTTGAAAAAATCCCTGTTCTTACTGGACCTCAGTCTGCCAAAGCCAAGATTGCTGGGCATGCGAAGCCATTGATGAACTTGGCGACTTCCAACTTTTTAAACCTTACCGCCTCTGAACAGATTCGTACCAAGGCAGTTGATACTTTAAGAAATTACGGTGTGGGCTCTTGTGGTCCACCAGGATTTTATGGTACGATTGATGTTCATATGGATTTGGAACGTGATATTTCTCGTTTTCTTGGTACGGATGATGCTATTATTTATGCTCAAGGATTTTCGACCATCTCTTCTGTCATTCCTGCCTTTGCTAAACGAGGTGATTACTTAGTAGTGTAAGTACAGTGAGAAAGAAGTGAATAGGAGATGTTGATGATTGTACACTAGTGATGATGGAGTTAGCTTTGCGGTTCAAAAAGGTGTTCAGATTTCTCGTTCTATTGTTCGCTTTTATAAACATAATGACATGGAAGATTTAGAAAAAGTATTAAATGAAATTCAAGCTGAGCACATCAAGGTAACCATTGGAATAATCATCCATAAGCTTCTTTTTTTATTAATTTTTTTATAGCACAAGAAACGTTTAACTCGTCGATTTATTGTAACAGAAGGTCTCTTTGCCAATTTTGGTGACATTGCTCCTTTAGATAAGTTGGTAATTGAAACATGTGGTATTCTCTGTTTCTTTGACTAATTCTCTCTTCAAAGGTTGAGCTCAAAAAGAAGTTTAAATATCGCTTAATATTAGATGAATCGCAATCTATTGGTGTCATTGGTAACCGTGGCGCTGGTTTAACTGATTTATACAACATTGATGTAAACTTTTCTCTATTTATTTGGTCATGTTTTACTTACATGTATCTGTAGGCCAAAGAAGTTGACATGATTGTTGGTTCCTTAGCCAATGCACTTTGTGGTTCAGGTGGTTTCTGTGCTGGCAGTGTTGAGGTTGTCGACCATCAACGTCTCTCTGGAAGTGCTTATTGTTTTTCTGCTTCCATGCCAGCCATGCTTGCTGTCTCTGCCTCCGAGGCTTTTCGAATCATTAGCCAACAGCCTTCTCTCCTCAAGGAATTGGCTGAGCGTATTTCTACTTTTCGTCAAGTCTTGTTACACAAATCACTGGAACCCTATATTTACTTGGAATCATCCGATCCTCATTCCCCTTCTCCCTTTTTCCACATTCGTATCAAAGAAACCTTTTTCCATCATGAAGTGAGTCGTGAAACAGAAGAGCGTTTATTACAAGATGTAGTAGATGAATGCGCATCACAAGGTGTTTTGGTTACACGCGCTAAATACGTGTATGAACAGGAATTGAATTGTCCTAAACCAAGTATCAAGATTCAAGCCACCATTGGCCTTTCTAAAAAGGAAAATGATAAGGCGGCTCATGTTGTGAAGGCTGCGATTGTAAAGATTTTTAGTAAAACCAAGAAATAATTATGTAATAATAAATGTCATTTATTTAAATAATGCATTTGCTTCCTTTTCTAAAAGAGTACGTGTTTCTTGGTCCAAGCCTTTCGACCAACCTGTGGTAGGGGATGAAAGCCACGTTTGCCAGTTTGATTCTCGTTTCTTTTCTGGTGGATGAGGGCGAGCAAACAGATCTTCTGAGCCAACAATATAATACATGTGGTAACTGCTTTTATCAATTTTGTATTGAAGGTTTGAGCGCACAAATAGTTTATGTAAATGTTCATTTTGTGGTTTCAGATTACTGTACACATCATTAGAACACACAAGGATATGGATTTATTTTACTTACCGGTTTAAAAAGGAAGGTTTCAATTGAGATAGATCAATCTTATCTGTTGTATTTACCCAATCCATGTAACTCGCAACATAATCCTCATATCTGTCTTCTGCTGTTGGCTCCACTGTATGATTATCTTTACCAATAAATTGTATTGTCATGTATTTTGATTGATTGTCCTATCATAAATCATGTCTTAGTGCACCACATGCAAACATACAAACAGTGTAAAACCTACAAAGCTGATTTTGTACAGATTATCCGATGGGCCAACGATTTCTTCAGCTTTCAAACAAGAGACAGCCAATGTTCTAGGTGACATAGATTCCAGTTCTTTGTCACATTTAAATAGTCGGATCAGTTCAATCGATTTAGGGTCAGTGATGATAGTTTGGGTCTATACAACCTGTTGAATATCTTTCCTTTATGTGCATATCTCGTTACCTGTTTAACCATTGTATGAACAAGTTTATCGATAGTAAACAAAAGATATGCTTCAGTTACGAAAATATAACGTGTATATTCTTCAAAGTGTGCCTGATCAATTTCACCATCAAAAAACCTGTCAATTAAATCAAGTATGGCTTCATAGTATCCTTTAGATAAATCCACATCTAATGGAATTGGTAAGTGACAGCATCAACTGGTTTACAGCTCAACAAACCATCAAACCGAGTACTATAGAGGCCAAGGTTAGTCGCCGTACGATTGGTACGTTTACCACTGCGAGGATCTTTTGTCATTTTGTCATTTATCGCCTTTAGCTTTTCCAATCTTTCATAAAGCATCTATACACTTATATTCAGTATACCAATTGAGGTGAGTATTCAGCAGTGTTTACCTGATAAAGTCTAAAGAAACAATAAAATGATGTGTTACAAAAGAAACTAAACTTGTTCTGCTTCTTGATGGGGGCACTGACAGCTGCAGCTGCAGCCAATAGACTGTTTTCATCTTGCTCTGCCTGTTCATTTACTTCATGACCCTTATTTGTCAAGATATCGCGCAGTAATTCCATAATATGATCATTTTCACGCTTGCTATTTTTACTGATCATCCTTTTGGGTGTTTCTGATCCTTCCTCTTCCGTATGAGTAAAGTGATTGTCCTCTTCATCCTCTTCTTCATGCTTGTACTGCATTGAGTGACTATCATCATCTGAAACGACATGAAAGCAAAGAGGTATGAATGTCTGAATGAAAAAACGCACTCTTTCACGGTCGCTATTGGAATAACCCGTCTGTCGATCGATGAACGAATAGATTACACGAGTGACGTCCTTAAAGACGTCTTGATCTGCTAAATCGTATTTAAATTGATAGCCTTGCACCTTCTTCTTTTTTTGCTGCTGTAGCATATGCTCAATCTCACTCACGAGCGCCTTGGGTGCCATCGCTTTCCTGTCATTGCTCTTGAATGTGATACCTTGGTAATCCAATGCACGATAAAAGTTTTTAGCATCTAATTCTCGCCATATCTTATTCCACTCGCGCTATTGAAATGATGAGTTTCTACAAAACTAAATTTTGAGTGTGAGCTACCTGCGCCCGTTTCCATTCTTCATCTTTTTGCTTTAATCGTCGCAAGACAACAGGTATCACATAGGCAGGACTTGAATACAGCAAATCTATGATTTCCATGCCTCTTTCTTTATCGTAAATTTTCTTGATAATTCGCTCATAGATCGTGACTGATTCACCGCCCAGTCCAGGCTTTAGTCTAAAATTTTCCTTTTCTTCAGGCGTCATTTGCTCAATACTTTGAGTAATGGGCTCCATCAGGGAGATGACATTCAGATTGGCATCAATAATCATATTGTACTCGTATCGTTCTTCCTCGCAACGATGCATCGCCTCTTCATATTGGCTCTTTCTTGAAGCAACAAATCCGTCTTCTTCACTGGCCCAAATGGGATGAGACACATATTCATCGTTCAATACTTCCCAACATAATTGATCTCTACCAGAACATGGCTGATTTTGCCACTATAATACAGTTGAGTTGTCTTTTTTTATATACATAAGAATGACTTACATCTTTGGGAACGACGCGATAACTAGGGCTTTCATGTGGATTACCTGTTGTTTGGCATGTGTTCAAATCCGGCTTAGGTATGGTATGAGTGGGTCTCTCGATATCGCGTTCTTTAGATTCATACCCAATCATACTCTTGAACCAGTCCATCAACTCGCTATTATTGCCAATAAAGATCGACACTTGATCGATCAAGGTGTTCATGTCCACGATATGTTGCGTATACAAGTTGAGTGTTTTGAGAAACTCTTCATAAGAGGGCTTGTTACCAATATGTTTACGGATACGTTCAAATAGTTCAACCTCTTCTATCGATACAGAAGGTTTGGATAAATCAAAATTGTTGGTGAAATTGAATGAGTCCTCTGATTTATATTTTGTTCGTTTCTAGACATCAATGATTAATATCCGATTTGTGTGTTCCGCAAGCTTACATAGTGGGCCCTTTTCTTTTTAATGGATGGATTGGCAGCTCGTTTTAATCCACTTGTATGCGAGGTAGAATCATACAAGGGTTGTCCAGTAATGTCTGGTAAGAATTGTTTAAATTCTTCTAATAAATCAGGTTCGCCTTGAAATAAATATTGCACATGCGCATAAACCTAGTAGACATATTAGTTTTATTTATAGAGTTGTATTCATCTTGTTTACTTCTTGGATAGGTTTGTTGTCTTTTTGATACGTTTGAAGTATTTCAAGAAATTGCTTATATACATCAGGGTCATGGGCATATCGATTCTATTCAACAGTTTAGAATTCAACAGTGTGATACATGCACTCTACACGTACCTTGATTCTGTTTACATAATTAATAGCATGGTTAAATTCTAAGGGTGATTCATCATCCTCATCATGATGGCCAGCTAAAGGACTGTGGCTTGTCGGAATAGGTGGATAAGACGGATGGTGATGTGGGCGATAGCTTGGTATCTGCGATGGATGTGGTGGAGGAGGGGGTGGTGGCGGTGGATGAATATAAGGAAAATACGGTACATGATCTGATCTCCTTCCTGTAGTTGTTGTAACTCCGCTCGGTGTTGTGACTGTGATAAGATCAGGTTCACGAGCAGAGCACTCTATACGATAACCTGGTGGTAAGAATGTATTGAATCCAGAAATGAGCGTTGGATGCCCTTTAAATAAAGTAGAAACTCGGTCAATCACACCTGGAGTATCAATTCTATTATACTAGTTATATATAATGCGTTATCGTAGGTGTGTGCTATTTACGCTTGGCTTTTGAAATCTTTCATGATATCCAAAAACTGATTATAAACATCAGGTTTATCAGAGAATCTTATTTTGACTTGATCAAGATAAGTCAGCGCATCCCTCACATTCAATGGTCTATATCCATTCTGTGAAGACTCTGCTGCTGGCTGTGGCTGTGATGCTGAGGGTGGAGGCGCGTGGGGAACATTAGGTCGATGCTCTGTAAAAGGTGGTGTACGTGAGGGAAGGATAGGGGGTGGCGGCGGTGAAGGTGGTGGTAAAACAGCAGGTTCCGTTGGAAATGAAGTAGGTGGAGGTAAATTTGCATGCTGTACAAAGTTAGAAGGCGATGCACTATTGCGTGGTGGTGAAAGTATCGAAGGCAATTCGGTTATTCTGGGTGGTAAAGGTCCAGCATTGTTAGATTGTAGATTAGGCGGTGGTAAATGATGACTATATGGAGATAGTGATTGAGAAGTGCTTGTGGGCGAGCTATTCAATATGAGTTTATTATAGCTTGCTTTATTTTTCTTTCTTTTTCTACCGTATTATTGGAGGAGGAGGAGGTTGATTAGGTGAAGACATGTGTTGGTAGGAAAAAGAGAGGGAAACGTTTGTTGGTAAAAGACCGCGGGGTGTGTGGAGAGGGGAGTTTAATTAAAAGTTCCTTCTTTTCCTAACTGTGAAATGTGAAGTTTGAATTAACACCAAGCCACACTTCCAATCCTCTAATGTCTGTAGATCATATAAATGAAAGAGGAATAAGACATTGATAGATGAAGTCTATTTGAATGTAGTTACTACAAGGCTGAAATTATTTTTAAATCTTATTACCTCATTCTTTGTGCTTAATAAGGTGGAGTATTAAATTGACTTTTAACTTTAGTGTCACTACTTCCGAAAGCATAAGCAACAATTTTTATGCGATCATCTCTTTCTAAAAGAACAAGCAATGTACAAATCACATTATTTTTATCGGCTCAATAGAGCAAAAAGTACATTCAATGCAATGCTAACGATATATAATTTCTATACTGTACATCATATAAGAACGAGATGATCTTTTATCTTTTTGAATTCGACAAATCATCATCAAATGATAGCTTGTGATTATTAAACTTCATAATGATTCCTATACTCGCTAGAATATACGGGCAGTGTTTATTAATAGATAATAAGACGATGAGATGTTTTTTTTGTCTAGGGGCCCGGATTTGCTCCTTTTAATAAAACTGTAGAAAGGAGACTCAATAAAATGGTTCATTTAATTGATTGCTTTAAATTAAAGATCATAGCTGTTTGTGCACTACCTGTTACACATGTCATTTCAAGAAATAAAAAAGAAGAGCATTTCACTATTCATGAAGATCCCTCTTTTTCTTCTTCATTATTTCAAAATGAAGTTTTCTATTGTTACTCTCCTTGTCATCACTGTTTCTACTGCTTATGCTCAAACAACAGCTACTACAGCCAGTACTGCTGGCATCGCTGTCAATAAACCCAGTTTTGGTGTAAGAAACATATAGCAATACTTGATCTTCTTTATATACTAACAATTTACTTTGTCAACAGGAAGTAGTTACAGCTGGAAAACCTTATACTATCACTTGGTAAATATATATTTCATGTATATTCTAGAGTTTTGTATTTATTGTTGCTTTTTTGCTCTTTCTTCTAAAAATAGGACTGTGACCAATTCTAACGTCAAGACAATCAACTCAATTGCTTTAGTATCTGGTGCTTCAACTAATCTGCAAACTTATATTTCTAATATTCTGCCTTCATCCATTTCCACTAGTAGTAATCAATATGCTTGGAATGTTCCCTCTACCATCGAAACAGGTGCATCCTGTAAGTCTATTTCTCTTATTTTATATTGTGTACTAAATTCTATTTAAAAAAAAAGATGCTTTAGTTCTTAAAGGTGATAACGGACAAACTACTTACTCTACTTACTTTACTATCACTGGTGCTGCTCCTGGTACAAGTAACCGTACCTCTGTTACTGCCGCTGCTGCTGCTGCTATAACAGGTGCTTCATCCTCTGCATCAGCTTCTGCCCCTTCTAGTAAAACTTCTCAATCTTCAAATGCTGTTTCTTTAGGCGTTGGTATGATGAGTGTTGCTAGTGTGGTTACTGCTCTTCTTTTTATTTAATTTTTCTACATGTTTACGCATACCTTAAACATTTTAATAAACTATAATTCCTAGTAATGAGATTACTTGTTAAAGGGGAAAGTGTCGTCTCCTGAGGAGACCTCATGGAGGAGTCCCTTGATCTTATGGAGGTGGGGAATGCTTCATTAACATTGAAAAAATAATTCAATCTTTGTACCACCACAGGGAGAAGATGCATTTTGTCTAGACACTTTTCAGATAAATACAAGAATGTTGAAAGGTTGCAAGCTCACATGCACTCCTGTGATACGATTAAAGCTCAAATTCCTTTTTTGTATTTGTAGTAAAAAATAAAATTGTTTGTTGTCAAGATAAAAAAGTGTTTGCTTTGTTACATGATTTATGTTAGAATACCTAGACAGGAAGCATGTATTTGGCATTTGCTCTTAAAGAAGCTTTTACAAAGAAACAGTGATTTAATAGAAAAGTAGACAATTTATGAACTTTTTAGTAAAGCTGTCTTGTCAGATTTGAATAATATAAAACCATAGTTTTTCATATCTAGCAGGCATATGACATACCCATCAGTCCTTCTACTTGGATACTGCAGTAAATGGACTTGATTTGAACTTGACAATATGTGCTTTCTATTTGATATCTTAGTCTTTTATTTTAGTCAATTTCTATGAAATACAGTTTATTACTGATATGTTCTGTCTTTGATCTATGTTCCAATTTGCATTGCGAAATTTGAGAGTTAAATACAGCTGTCTGTATCCATAAAAAATTTTTTTTGGTAATTCTTATCAATCCAAAGTTCATCGCTGCTCTGTAAATGATTTTAACCCATTTATTTCTTTAAATTCAGTTGAATGGTAATTAGGTCAACTAGTTCCTATAAAAAATGGCCATTTCGTTTTTTTTTATTTCATTATTCTCTGCAAGTATATCATGTTTTCTTGACAATGAGAAATAAACAAAAGGAAATGCTCAATTCATTTAGAATCATCAAGAGAAATTGTTTTGGCAGTTTCTGTTACTTTACAAGACGTGATTTTGCTATCATTAAAGCGTTTTCTGTGAAAGGATGCTCTTGATGTGCTCCAGTATCGTTTGGTAAGGTTTAAGGATGGTAAATATGGATACAAATAGACAAAGCTGTAGCCTCTTTTGCTGACAGTTTATTTCGGTTAATTATAATGGCGAATGGAAAGACTGTTTATGACCAGATTATATGCTTACATGGAAAACTAACCATTAAAGTAATTAACTTGCCTGATAAGGCACCTGGAAAGATGCCTAGCAAAGTCAATAAAGAAAACTGTTGTATCCATGCACAATGATGTCATTTACGTGATGGGAAGGTATAGTTTAGACTGTTGCCTAGTAATAATTCGTACATCTACTACTGAAAATGCACCTGTATTACTTGCACATTCTGTAAAATGTAAACTTTTATAGCAGTTTAAGTTTTAGTTGACTTTGTTTTAGCTATAATGCCAAAGTACTTTTCTGAACTCAACCAAAATCAACACGAAACCTACGAATAAAAGGTGAAATGACTGTAGCTTTATCCGTTAGCTTTACAGTGTATGTAATGTAAAACTCTTCTAAATCCGGTATAAATAACAACATGCTCTTTGTTGTCTACAGAGTGAAAGCTTAGAATGGTTATATGCCCAATATGTCTCCCCTATTTTTAGCCCTAGAGACTTATACTCAGTAAACAGAGATGCTGGCTGTTCAATTGTGAATGAAAATGATATTAGAGTACATGTATATATACTGAATAAAAACGTTTGTTAGCGAATGAATACCAACATGTTTCTTTTTATTAAAAAAAAAAAAAAAAACTGTTTAATTCATAAAATGTGCATGTAAGACTTGGTTAGTTACTTGGAAAACAAAATTATGTAAAAATCTTTTCAGCATTATTTGTTTTAGTCTTGTTTAAAAAAATGCAAGAAAGAGTAGCGTGAGACTGTTTCGGTTTTTTTTTTTTTTTTTTTTTTTTTTTTTTTTTTTTTTTTTTTTTTTTTTTTTTTTTACTTGGCATCTGTGAAAAGAGTTAGTTCTTATAATATGCTCTGTGAAAGTATCAACCTTAACAAGAAGAGTATTTATCTAAACTGACTTAAGAACATATTTTCTAAAATATACTCTGGTAATGACCTTCCCTAATAATGCATCTTTACGAGGTACGTTTTCAGAATGATAGGTCATGTAGTAAATATTGATGTTATATGTTGTAAAAAAAAAAAAACTTGAATCGCTCGTATTAAAGTCACACAAAGTATCAAACTTCTATTTATTGAATTTGTTGTGTATACTAGCTCTAATAAAGGTGCTCAAAGACCATCATCACTAATTTTCGTATAAAGCAATTTATCATTGTATTATATTGCATGGTCAAAGTTTCAATAGCTTATAGCTAAAATGAAAACGAAGGAATAGGTTAATTGAATAGCCAGTGATCAAACATGACATTTTGCTTTATTCTGTTACATTGTAAAATTAATAAAATTATAAAAGAAAATGAGCATCAATTGCTCAAAAATTACTGGATGTCTAGTGTATAGCCTTATTTGAGCTATTGTTATGATATTAATGATATAGTAGTATCTTTTACAACTAAAATTGGTTGAATAAAAGATACATCAACTTACAACATTTTTATTGTTATCATAAACAAATAAGAAAAAAAAGCATATAAAAGGATTTGAACAAAAGACTTTTTTTTTTTTTTTACTTCTCAAATGATCATCTTGCTATCTTAACAATATTCTTTATCAGTAGACACTCCATTCATGCTTGAACCAAAAGAAAAAGTCTTTTTATACAAGCAGATGTTTAAATAAGGCAATTAACCCCTTTTAATCTGAATGTTCAACGCAAACTCCTGCATAAAGTAAATCATAACATTATGTACAGCTTATTGGTGTAAAGCATATGCAAAGAAACAAATAATATTTAATGTGAATCAAACTTTTCTTTTTTTGTTAAATCTTTGCCTCTGCTTAGGGAAAATAAGGAGGAGATAAGTGGCATGAAGAGTAACAGTATTTGCATGTTGATTTGTTACACTGCTTTCACATCATTATATTTCCCACTTGTTATAAATAAAGATATATAGACTTTGCAATGATCTTCTTGATTTCTACTTTTTTCTCTTTTTTTTTTCTTGTTTAATACAACACAGCTTTAGATCATGCAAAAGTTAAGTACACATACGACAGAAGGTAAAACTTTTCTACTTCAACTTATTTTTACGTTTGCTACACATGTAAAAAAAAGGTTTTTCATATTTTGATAGGCAATCGATGTTTGATAAAATATATCAATACCTCAAACGTCAAATCGCCTGGCCAGATTTCTTGCGATGGAAAGGATCAGTAAGTAGAGAGGTATCATTGTTTTATTCGGTGATCCTAATGAATCGAACCCAATTAAAAATAGGTTTTTCTAAATTCTTTGACTCATGTTATCACAATGACCGCTATATCATGCCTAGTATGTCTCTTCAATCTTAATTTTAATGTGAAATTCACTGTGCCGTTATCTGTGTGTAAATAGATAATAATCAAGCAAAGAAAAGCTAAAATACTAAACTGTGATAAATAGTAAATACGGTCTCTGTTGCATTAGGTTTATTACTTGCATTTAGAGTCAATACTGCTTACGATAGATATTGGGAAGGTCGTAAGTTGATTCAAGCCATCATCTCTATTATTAGAAGTTTTGCCCGACAGATATGGACCCATGCTCCTGAAGAAACAGAAAATGATTGCTTACAAAAGAAATATTGTATCAATCTCGTACTTGCCTTCTTTATAGCAACCATTCATCATCTACGACAAGAAAAGGGTGCACATCATAAAGACTGTAAGTATTTTTTTTTGTGAGGTTGTGAAAGAAGAGACTGACATACAAATATAGTGAGAGAGTTATTACCACCAGGATGGATACCTTCATGTGTTAAAAAATCAGAAGGTGATGCACTATCGACCAAGTCTAGTTTGAATTTGCCTTTAAATCTAGAGGGTGAACCATCCAACTGTCGAGCCCGTCGAGCCTCGGATGGTAGCTTGGACGCATATGAAGAAAACAGTGAAGCCTTACAATACACCGAGGATGTTCATTCTCGTCTTCCACGAGATATTCTTGAGGAGCCAGATGACAACCGTATCACTGAGGTCTCAGAAGATATGTGTATGGAAGCAGACAATCCGACGGATATCAACAACATCAGCAGGTCATTGGTCTTTCAAGAGTTTCAAATCACCAATATCGACAAACTTACCGTTAAAGAGTTGGAAAAGTTTGTCAGGGACCTTGAACGACGTGTTCGTGTACAGGATGAAGAAGCGCGGCTTGAACGTCAGCCACTGCTGCATCAGACGAAAAGCCAAGCCGATTTACCTGTCTACAGTCATGTGTCTCACAACAAACGAAAGGTACTGTACCGAGAGGCCCTGAAGTTAGTCAAGAAATATGAAGATCAAAAGCGTCAGCCAAAGACAAGGCCCACTGAACACTGCCAATTTACATGCTCTGAAGATTTACCTTATCTAGGTGACTCTGAGATCAGCTTGCCCATCGAGATTCTGTTTCATGTCACTTTTTATATCAAAAAATTGAAAGCGCAAGAAAAAAACAAATCGGCCCTTTTATCTTCCGCCACAAGCTCTACAGATGCTTTGGTTAATTCACTAACAGCTCTAGAAAGAATAGCTCAAACACCTATTCCTAAAGCATACAACATTCATTTGTAATAGATTTTTTTTTAAAAAAATAAGCACAAGATTGATTTCTTTTGTTATAATAGGAAGCAAGCTGTTACACTCTACATTTTCTTTTTACCTCTTGCATTGGTAGAATCGCTTGGTTGGCTAGTGACGCCTGTTGTCGCCTTGGCATCTTTTACTCTCTTTGGTATATTAGCCATCGGTGAAGAGATTGAAAATCCATGTGAGTGATCAGGTTATTTTTCTGTCTCAAAGATACTAATAAGATGATTGTAGTTGGTTATGATGATAATGATTTGCCTCTTTTAGATTATTATGCTGGGTTAAAGAAAGATGTTGATTATATTTTACGTCGTATCCCTCAAAGAGATACCCTTTTTCACGGAATATAAAAACATTTTATTATTTTGATAAACAAGTATGCTTTTTTTTTCTTTTTCTTTTTCTTTTGCCAAATGGATTTATGATGGAAAGAAAGAGAGGGGGGAATAGACAATTGTTTCTATAAGCTTTTTTTTTATGGCTGCATGTCAGGATTAAGATCCAAAATCCAAAATGGATCACCTCCAGTATCTTCATTATGTTTATGTGTACTCTGTTCTCCTGCATCATCATTTGCTGATATTTCACTATCTGAGCTTTCAACTATAAGAGAGAGAGAGAGAGAGAGAGAGAGAGATGAGCATCCAAATATTTTTTTCTCCCTTTTCATAAGATAAGCATGTCTTACATTTTTCTTCTGTAGGTTGCTGAGATGCGTTCTGCCAGTAAAGTAAACCTCGTCGCATACGCTCTTCATCAGGATAAGGCTTTTCAAAATCAATCTTTGCATCTCTGTTTAGTAAATCAAAGTTAGGTGGAGCTGATGTATACTTGGATAATTTTGAAGCATATGATAATATATCTGTGAAGTTTATATTGGCTATATACATATTTGGTGTTAGAACAATCAATACAGCAGCCATTTGCTTTACATTTTTTAGCGTATTCAGTAGCTTTTAATTCCATCCTTGCGTTCGTTAAGCTCATCTCTAGCTCTTCTTTACTAGAGTTTAGTTTCTGTACAAGATTTAAAAGTTTAATGTTATATTGTTGAATTTCATCTTGCACTTGAATGATCTTTTGCTGTCTCTTTTGATGTTCTTCAACTATCAACTAAAAAGTGAATACGTCAATAAGGGCTTTTCTTTTTTCGAATTTACTGTGCTCGACTGCTTTCTGAAGATTATCGTCAATGGTAATTATTTGTTTAATAAGCTGTTCTGGACTATTGGCTTCTTCAGAAATAGAATGATCAGCAACAGTCGATAGAGATGCAAAGTACTTTTTCACTAGGTCTGCATATTCTGTTAAATAAGTATTCACTTGATCCCGTGTTGAGTGTTGCATATGCAAAAAAAAAAAAAAAAATAAGAGAAAAAGGGACTTGGTGTGACTTGACGTCAAGTTTTCCTGTTTCTTTTCCAATGTCTTCAAGTTCTGCATTCAGAAACGAATTAAAAGGTGTCGATGCTGTAATGTTGTAATAGATATTTATACTATTTATTTATGTGTCTTTTCTAAACGTGCATCGCTTTATAGTACACTCGTCATAAAAAACTTATTCATAATTACTTGTCATTCTATCGTGGATCTGTGCCAACCAATGTTCCTGAAGAGTATAAAACTGAAAGAGATGTAATCAGAGATAACCACAAGTAAGAAGATCAAAGAACAAAGCTATTTTCCTTTATATATCTTTATCGATTGATTATTATTGCTATTAGATTTGTAAGATCAAGTAATGAAGAAGCAGAAACTTGGGAACAGCGAGTCGCAAAAAAATATTATGATACACTCTTTAAGGAATATGCCATTTGTGAGTTGAAATATTATAAAGAAGGAAAGATTGCTTTACGCTGGCGTGTGGAAAGAGAAGTTATTTCCGGCAAAGGACAGTTTGTGTGCGCATCCACTCGCTGTGAGTCAACAAAATCGCTCAAGAGCTGGGAAGTTAATTTTGGGTACATGGAAGACGGAGAAAAGAAGAATGAATTAGTCAAAGTAAGACTGTGTCCAGAGTGTTCGGATAAATTGAATTACAAGACAAAGAAGAGAGCAGCGAAAAGACAAGAAAAGAAACATAAAAAGAAAAGAAGGACTGAAAGAGAAGAAGAGGAAAGTGACGAGCATGTGTCTGGTAGTGAAGATCAATCTTCTTCAGAAGGTATTTTTTATATAAACATGATCCTATGATGGAAGCTAAATTATATATAAAACAGAAGAAGAGAAAATTGAGAAAGGTAAAGAAGAGACATCTGCTATATGGAGTAAGCCTTTGGAGAGTAAAGAAGAAAAGTCAAAAGAAGAGGAATATGAAGATTATTTTGCAGACTTGTTACAATAAAATTATGTTTGTAAATGTAAATTGAAATATTACAACTTTTTAATACGTTGAAGACGCGTTTTTTTTTTTTTTTTTTTTTTTTTTTTTTTTTTTTTTTTTTTTTTTTACTAAATTCATAATTATACAGATATGTTCTCAAGAAAGTACCTTTTGACGGCTCAAATAATCTGTCTTTATCTATTGCTGTCAGATTGGCTTTCTTTTGGTCATAGTATCATCCGAAACATACAATTTTCTTCTTTTTGACGTACTTTGTAGTTTCTTATCCTTGTTGTATGATGGTTTCCTGTCATCATCTGAGTCATCATCATCAGTAGCTCCTCCTCTACGTTTTTTGGAAATATCCATTCGATGTTTTACGTTTGTATCCTGGCTACTGCTATCACTGCTAATACTGATAGCACTTTTTACTTCAATACTATCATCACTAAGCGATCGACTGTCATCATCTTCATTGTCTTGGTAAGTATGCTTTCCTAAATGACTGATGCTATCCTTTTCCTTTTTACGTTTTTTCTCAACGGTATGCCGTGAGCTGAAGATGGATGGAATTAGTTTTAACCTACGTGAAAGGTAAGGACAATCCTAAGCAAAAAAAATGAGATAAATACAACTTGTGCCTATATAGCGTTTTATTTACATCTCCATAATGATTTTTTTTTGCACAGTAATAACAGTATTTATCTATACTTTTTCCTATTGGTTTTTTGTTGATATAATTATGATAGAATCTGTTGCAACACTAAGAAATATAAATATGTTAATACAGTAGCATAAATAAACTTGCTTTCTCTCGTCATTACTGATGTTGCGTGATACTCTTGGCCACAAATCCTACAATTGCTATGATTGACTTGATTTTTACATTTCTACATACAATGCGTCAGTATCAATACAGCTTCCTTTTTCTTTAACAGCTTACAAAAGAAGAATGATCATCTTCTTTACACCGTCGGCAGTAACTTGGCCAATCACAACGTTTTCTGGGATGAGTTGTCAGGCCACATCGTTTACACTATTCACAAGAATCAAACACGGCTCACTCACAAACTCTTTATAAGCTTACCGAACGGCAGTCATAATCTGTGTGTCCGGGCTGGTGGCATTCAAGACAAAAGACTAACAAACGACTTTCTATTGATTCCGATGTTTCTGCTCTATGGTTACGTTGAAGTTCATGTTGCTTCTCAGATAACATGTGTTTGTTATTTGGTCTTTATTTTTTCTAGTAGTAACTTACCTTTATAATACTGTCAACGAGCTCGTGAATCTTTAAATTCTGTTCTCTGTCTTCTTTATCCAAGGAAATGTAGCTTGTGACCTGAAGCCCTTCTGTATCAGAGCTACTTGTGCTCATCGTATCAGCAAGCACAAACTCATTTTCGCGTTCTTTTGACAAAAAAGGAACGTCAGGATGCTCGTCTGCGATATGCTTTTTGTTTGTATTTTCAGATGCATGATTTTTTCCTATTTTGTCAGCCGAAGATTTACTTGAGTTTGCAGTAGTGGTATATATTGGTCGCGTTTCTGATATGGACAAATTTGCTTTACTTGGTTCTTTAGTCACACCTGCTTGATATTGTACAATACTCACAATCTTGTCTTCTAAATCACTATCCATTCCGTCGCTAGATTTAAAAAAAGAGAATGTGAACGATTGAGCTTTTTTCTTGTATTGTTTTTGCTATTCCTTGCTATACCTAAAATACTTGCGCTTATCTGCTGAAGGATCTTCGTCTTCATACTGACGTAGAAGTTCTATTTCTTCCTCATTGTCTTGATACATGCTAAGTAAAAAAAAAAACGATAACAGTATTTGGAACTGTTACTAAGAGTACCAATAAATGAAACTCAGCAGATGTTTTCTTCCAATAAGATAAACTTAATGCTTTTTTCTTGTTGTACATTTATTGAAACGGCTCAATGATCTCAAAGTTTCACGCAGCACTATTTATAGCTTTATGAGAAGTGAGTGCAATCTTTCGTTAAAAAAATCAGATTCCCATTCTATTGAAAGAAGCAGTCCAGCAAAGATTGAGGAGTGGCACGATTGTGTTTGTAAGTGGGAAAACACAGACATGAACTTCCTGGCGAATTGCGTGTTTCTTGACGAGTCTGCTTTTGATATTAATATGAAACGCTCTAGAGCTTGTTCCAAAAAAAGGTACTCGTGCTATTGTTACCAGGCCTACTACGAGAGCGGCAGAGATAGCGTCCAATATAGACGTTGTGCTTACAGGTTTGATTACAGTCTACATAAAAAAAACCCCAAGACCTGTTAAGAAGAGAAAAGCTAATGGATATATAAGCTCAGGGACTGTAACAGGCTAGTACATTGGTTTCTTAAAAACGACCCTCGATGAAATACACAAACATCCACATATGAAAAGCCACTCTATAGTTATGGATAATGCACCCATTCACATGCATGAAAATATAAATATATTGAGTATCGAGAATATAAATGTGTGTACCTTCCTACTTACTCTCCTGAGCTTAATCTGATAGAACAATTCTGGGCAGTGGCAAAGAGTAAGGTTAAGTGCCATAGGTTTTTGCAAGAAGACATTTTATCAAAAAGAATCACAAAAGCCTGCAAAAGTGTAGAAAAAAGGTCACTTCAAAGGATTTGTTTCCCATTCTTACAAGTGTTGGGATAAATGCTGAAACAAAGAGTTCATATAATAATAACTGCACTGATAGCTTCATCAAAAGCTAATCATGCAGATAAGAACCAAATACGCAAATTGTTCTTTTTTTTTTTTCTTTGCCTCCAAATTGGATGATAAACAGCGATTTATCGTGGATCACCGTGCTTTTGAATCCTTTTGCTTTAATTTGTGGGAGCTGAAGGTATCAGATTTTATTTACATAGATGGCATCAAGCACAAGACGGAATAAACGAGAGAAATTTTATACAGTATTTTTTTTGGGGGGGGACGAAAGAAGAATTTGGTGAAGGAGGTATTTAACGAATATCAGCATCATACGATTCAGACGTAGATTTTCGATGGTGTGAGCGCAGAGCGTCTTCCTTGAGAATATGAATGCAACTATTATGTTCATCAGTGAGCTGTTGCGTCAACAAATCTTGTTCCAGGAGCATATTCTATTTAGTACATGAGAGAAATCTTGCCCTATTGCGCATACATACGTCAGTTGACGTTTACCATAATTCGTGCGATCAATTCGAAAGATTGAAACCAATACTTGCGCTGATTCCAGCGATTGGGGATTAGATCCGAGCGCTCCCACAGGTAGGCCCAGCGACTGTCATGAATGACGAACGACGACAACAGAGTTACTTTGTGGCCATCGACTTGAATGCCAAAGAGGCATCTCTTGGCAAATGTGATGTGAAATGCTTGTTGATATTGACCTTTCTCCTCCGGCAAGCACACTGTGATGGATTCCAAGAGCTTCAGTATATCTTCTTCAGTATAAAAACCATCGACCTGGCTGTATGAAGAAAAATTAGGCACGCGTATAACATGAGTTTAAAAATATTACCCGAAGGATTCAATCAAGATGCGATCAGTTTTGTCGAACAATGTTGTGCCAATGCCATCCATGAGTTTTCATATTGAGGTATGCAGATCGAGAGCCCCTTCTCGCACCTAATTGGGTAATCCTTTTTAGAATCAAACGACAGTGAGTATAGTCCATCTACCAAACAAATGCCATGGAGCGCATGATTTCTGAAAGATAGATCTTGAAAATTGATAACTGCCCTGAATAATATGTTTCAGTTTGTATCTAGACATCCAATAGTTAACATTAGCTTATAATATGTTTCCGTTTATATCTAGACAGTCTATTATTATTATCAATTTATAAAATGTTTTTTAATGTCAAATCATACTGGTCGTAACTATCTTTTGTCATCCAATCTCAGGTCTTGCTCAAACTAATATAAATAGCCTTGAAATCCTTCTTTAATAAAAGTATTGGACTTTAGAACTATTGTTCGCTCTCGTTAATTATGCTTTGTCCTTACTTTTTTAAAACTTGAAACACTTCAATTTGATTTATCCCAGTATCTAGATATGTGATTATTTGTTTATGGTCATGTTGTTGTAGAACAGTGTCTGATTATAACGGACATTGAATAATCACAGCTAAAAACATATCAAAAATTGATAAAAGATAATAATATAATCGATGAGTGTCTTAAACCTCTTTATTGACTGAAGACAGAAGAGAGGGCCAATTGATACAAAAATGAGCCCTTTATTCGTATGATGTTACACTTTAGTAGGAAATGAGAGGTCTTTAAATCACAGGTAAATTTTATGCAGAAAATGGTTGTACAAACGGTAACATTGTCTTCTCTACTATAATGCAATTTTCATAAAAGTAATTAAATATTTTCTTTTTTTTTTCTCTGAATTTGAGTTTCATGCTATTAGGTATAAAAGTTATAAAAACAAAATATGTAGTTATATTTATTTATTTGTTAGCTTAGTGAGGCTTTTTTTTTTCATTTATTTACCGTTTCAAAGTAGATAAACAAGTTTTTTGAATTCTTGGAAAATCAAGAATGAGGTAATAATTCCCTCTAGTCGTGCAACAGTATGATTGGTTTATATAAATATAACAGTCCAGCTAAAAAACTTATAAAATGAGAGTTAATTGAAGCATACTTCTTTCCTTTTAAGATCATGTATCTGATGTACGGCCTATTGTAGATGGAAGTAAAATTCTAGACTACTCTGCCACTGGTTAACTTATTTCCCATTGTCTAAACAAGGATTGTGGTAGATAGGGAGTCATATTCTAGTCTACCCTTTCCGCTGGTGATTTCCATTGCTTTTATGAGAATGTTTAACTCATAAAAGCTCAGTAGTTCTTCGGAATTTGCTGTTATTTTTTTTTTATATTCAATTAAAATCAAATGAAAAAGTTGGAACACTTGGAAAAGGTTAACTATTTTACTTAATAGAAACATTCACATTCATTTTGTAAAAGTATTATCAGCTCAACAATATTTTACATTCTCTTTTTTTATACAAGATGTACATTTTTAAGCTTAATAAAGGTTCATTTTAAAACTTTTTTGGAGTAATCATATTTCAATCAGTTAGAATAAAGTATCAAAAATGCAACACCTCAAGTTGAACAAATTAAAGTGTTTTTTTGTTTTGTTTTTGTTTTTATATGTATAATCACACCAAATAAATTTTCGGACAAAAAAATATGGCATTTAAGTTCAAGACTAATTAATACCTGTGAACCTAAGCTTGGGTTTTCAAGTTTTGAGTTCAGGTATTTATTTTCAAAATATATCCATAAAATTGTTTTCAGTAGTTTGCTACGCCGCCTTTAGCTTTAATAACTTCTTCACATTGCCTCTTCATGCTTCGAACTAACCGTTCAACAAATTTATCATCCGTTCTTGCCCACTCTTCTTGCAGAGCCATCATCAATTACTGCAAGTTTTTGATGGACAATCTTTTTCTCTCAATTTGTCTTTCAAGCGCATTCTAAACATGCTCTTTGGAGTTCAAATCAGGGCTTTGAGCAGGCCAGTACTCAAAGTCCCTAATTTGGTGGGTTTCCTTCCACCATCGAGCATAGCCACCTGTATGACAGGAAGCTCCATCCTCTTGGAAGACAAAATCTTTCTCCTGACGCATCGTGACATCTATAAACCAGAGATGAAACTTGCTGATCAAAGTATTGATACACACTTCTTAGTCTATAGAACCGGTTTCGATAACTTCTAAAGGCCCGAAACTTCCTCTCCTATTTCACTGTAGATGGCTCATTTTTTTTCATCAAAACAACCTCCCTCCTTCCTGAGTACTATTTTACTGCAGCTATTGTCTTCCACGCAAAAGCGCAATTCATCAGACCAGACACCATTTCTCCATTGATCTTTGGCCCAGTGGATGTGTTCCTTTGCTCAGCGAAGCCTACTTTTGCAGGGCCATGTAGTCAATTAGGCTTGTAAGCTGCTCTGTACGATTTGAAGTCAAGTCGATCGACATACAATCAAAGAGTTTCTATACAAACAAAAGCATCTAGCTTAGCTAATTCCATATTTATTTTTTTATAAGAGGCAAAAAAAATCTCTCTCAAGTGCCTTTCAATTCTTTCATTTATTTCCAATGGTCGCCTTGCTTGCTTGTGAGGCAAAGGGCTGCTATAGTTATCAAGCTTGGTTTTTATATCTTGTACAGTGGACTTGTTCAACCCAACAATTTCTGCAATTTCTCTAATCGTTTGATGTGGTCTAAGAAGATAAAGAACCTCCCATGTCTTACTTCCTTTTGTTTCATTTTCAAATATAGTTAAAGGTCGTGTGCAATCTATGGGGATTCGAGCTAGCATGTTTTTTTTTAATGAATTAATGGATAAGAAAAAGACAGCTTTATTTTGTTATGAGGTTAAAATTATCTTCAATAGATTTCTCTGTTCGAAGATTAATTTGGTGTCTGTATTAGCTCTTATTTTCCTTGAGCTTCCCGCAGCTGAATCCAACTTATTTTACGACAACAATGAATTGCGTATTTCATCTGATAATGAGTATACTGACCCTGGTATTTCATATAACAATATCAATCTTGACTATAATATTACTCCACTAATTCTTTTCCAAAGATTCTCTATACTTGCATAACTTGCAAATATATTTCTCATTCTTGGCCTAGTTAACTTAATCTTAACCAAAGAAAATGACTTTGTATTCCATCTTTGCTATCCCCTTTTCATGCTTACCATCATCTAAAAACTATAGAATATTTTAAATTTTTTTTGGTCGACTTCTTATAGCTTTTTGATGCGATTTTGATCTCAAATAGAACTCCATCTTCAAAAAAATAAAAAATAAAAATAATTTGAGCTTATGAAAAAATTTGAAAAAATTCAAATGATTAGTAAATGATATAGACAAGACTTCTTTATTAGTTATTAGTAGTGATAATAAAATGGGTAAGCGAGACAGAATTGCATTAAGATTAGGAATTAGTTTGAGGTATTATACATGTTCATAATGTCCCCGTAAATCAGCAGATCGACCGCGGGAATAAAGATTGATTGGGTCAGGGTTGCAATAAATATGTGAAGGAATCTTAAGGTTTTCAAAGTCTTTCTCTGCCCTTCGTGTCCACTCTAGTCTATCTGCAGGTGTAAACGAGTATTTACCCAAGTTGGCCCAATAAAAAGCCTTCAAAAATCGAATTTCTTGAATAAATCGCATTTCCATCACACCATGTTGAAGCACAGTAAATCCCTCTACAGTTCGACCTGTACTGATATAAGGTAAAGCTCTGGCCAAGTACAGGCAAGGTTGTGTGAATTCCCAAAACTTGACTTGCTGAAAAGCATGATTCAATCTCGATATTCCTTCAATGAAATGTCCGTAATTTTTTGATTCACTGGCTGATACAAAATCGACTCTTTCATCTTCAATTAAAAAATACAGTCCCATGGTTGCAAAAATCAGACCGAATATAGGGAATATGTTTGCTAAAAGACATGTTCATAATACATCAGCAACAGAACTATGAGTTTATAGTAAAAAAGCTTACGTGTGACGGTCAAGAGAGGTAAGATAGACATGAGGCACTTGGTATGCTTTCGAGCATTTTCATAATTATGACATCTTGCGTAATAACAAAGCAGTGTACCGTGAATAGCAATCTTGTTGTAATCTGCAGCATGCTTTAAATGGGCTTCTAAAAGCGCCACAAAAGGTTCAGATTCCTTTAGTTTGTCTCCAATCAATGCATTTCCAGTATGGTAAACACCCAACCATATCTCGGCTTCAAAATCACCATTATTTCGCGCCGTATCACCCATTTGCTTTAGGAGCAGTAAGTCGTCTGATGAGCTATTTAGCGTTCCTTCAAATATTCTCATTGTAATCACAAGTCCAGCAGATCGATAAAACGCCTGACAGTCGGTAACGACGCCCAAGGTTTGTACTGCATCCATCGAACGGTAGAGCAGTGTGGTTGCGTTCTTAAACTTTCCGGCAGCAAAACACAAATGAGCGCAGATGGTCAAGGTGTCAGCATCATTCTTGTCGTCCATGTATTTGAGTGCTTGAGTGATATAAAAGATGCTCTGCTCCTTTTCATCATTCAACCAACTAAGTAAAGAATTTCTAGCCAAGAACAATGTATAGCTGGGTCCTACTTCATCAAGGCGCTCACAGGCGTTTAAACCAACCAGGCAGGTATACATAAAGGCTCTGCCCTTGCCAGTATAAAAATAAATATTGGATAACTGAACCATAATTTCCACAATACGTTTACCAATCTCTTTCTTCTTTAGGTCTTTGTCAAACTTTCTAAATACCCTTAGCTTTCGATGTCTAAACTGAGAAACCTTATTGACCCAAAACTTGAAGAGAAATTCGGGCTCACTTTGCGGCCAGGGATGACCTAAACATTCCAATGCTTCAAATAGACATTGCTCTCCTTCAACTAGCTTTGTGCGCATAGTGAAACACATGCCTAGACGACGGTAGATATCACTACGATGAATACGCCCAAATTGAACAGCCAAGTCTGGATTGTCATTCAGTATCTTTACAATTCGCTCCAGATTACTTGTAGCCTCGGGTAACAAAAACGATCGCATGTTTAAATCCGCTAAAGCCTCCAAATAATACAACTGTTTATCCAGATAATCTGTCTGAAGATAGTGGCGCGTTACCTTGGGCAATAGTTTACTGTAGTTTTCTCTTGTTAATTGGCTTTCATAATACCTGGCAAGTAAACGATGTAAAAGTATTCGTGTTTCATAAGAGACCATGTCATAAATGCTTTGGGGGATTGTAATGTGTGTAAATGCGTAAACATCTTCATCCGTTTCATGTACTTGCTCGTCTACTTTTTGAATAAAATGGTAGGCATCATACTTTTCTACTTTATTTCGGGCATCTTCTTCACTCGCATGTTTAAACTCTGCATTGTTTTCTTTAATGACAGACTGAACCTCTTTCATGGTAAAATACTGGTCCAAACAGCTTGCAACCTAATACACAAAATAAAGAGATGTGTGAAATGACTGGGGTTTAGTTAAAAAAATCTTACAGTTAAAAGTTCTTGGAAGCTATTGTCTACTCTATCGAATTGCATTTTGATAATTCGTTTATAATCAAAATTTCCCAGCAAGTCCTCCAAGTCAAATCGAGTACTACTTGGTACTAAAACATGTTCAACAACAGTGACATGGTTGAAATCTTTGAGCACAATAGCCATATTTCTATACATTCATCAAAGTTAATATATGAAAATGTATTGCCCAATATTTCCAATTTTTTTTTTTTTACTTCACGTAAAGAGGATTTCCTCCTGTTCTTTTTTGAATGACAGAAACAATTTCAGGGCTTACGCTACTCACACTCGCAGTCTGAAAGGTTTGTAGGATGATTTCAGCAATTTCTGCGGCCCCTAAACCATTCAATTTGATTTCTCGAGAGACACCGACTTCCCTAAATTTTTTGGTAAACGTGACATTATAATCTTTGACAGGACGGGTTGCTAAAACAAGTAAAACTTTTTGACAGTGTTCATGAATATGTTGTAATAGTCGAATCGAGGCAGAATCAGCCCCTACGCAACAGAAAAAAAAAAGTTAATGTACAGGCCATCCTTTCCTTTTTTTCTATTTACACTGCACATCATCTGAAATGAACACAAGCCCAGTATGCTCAGACACATAGCGAACCATACGAGTGATCACACCGGTCAATAAAATATCACGCCCTCTGATATCTAAACGTCGAGTAGCTCTGTTATCATGTAAACCAGCCAGCGCAGTGAAAACAACTTTAAATAAAGGCAAGAACTCTTCTTCCTCACCACACTTTTTTAGACAGCGAGTGATCAAGTCGACTAATTCATGAGAGCTTTCAGGCATATTCTCTCCGCTCAAGTCATCTCCAGGACTGGAAAACCTCGAACCAGACAGGAAGGAAGTAGACAGTTGAGTATTATTCTGGTTACTACTTGGTACATGTAAATCTTTGACGGTTGTAATGGTTGTAGGTGAAGGTGGAGAAGATGATAAAGAGCTGCCAGAGCCATCAAGCCCTAAAGCACAAAATTGAAGAGAATCATGTGCATGACTTCCAGGGGATCCAGGATAGCAAGATAACCTTCGTCTTGGGTTGGGAGGCACTTGATCTGAATCAATAATTTCAAACAAGGCCAAGAGTATATTTTTGACAAGATAATACTTTGAACTTTTTTCAACTATTTTTCATAAAAATGCTGCACTATACATGTTATTTTTTTTTTTACCTTCTGTAGATGATGACCAGCAACATATTGTATCTTGGGAATGTATTTCTTTACTAAGGGTATGACAAAAGAAGCTCTTCCCTACACCAGAAGGGCCAGAGATGATCAAGAGATGTTCATTAGGCGTCTCCATCCAGTCATTGACGAATCCTGTTGCTTCCGCCATTTCTGATTTGTAGCCTATAAAATCTGAATTTTTCTCTCCGCCACATGGTCGCTTGTTCTTTACAGATGCAAATCGAACAAGACCAAAGATCTGCAGAGGTTTGACTTTGCCTTTCACCGAATTTTCTCCGTGATCTTCAAATTCGCACATGCGACCAATTTGCTGCTTTGTAGCAAAGTCGCAAACGATATTTTTTTTAGCAAATGGAAATTTGAGCATTCGGACAGCCAAGATGATTGTATCACCCGCAATGGCCGGATCGCGTCTGTAAGGATTGCCCTGGGGTAAGACCGAGTTGAAGATGACACCAGTTGAAAGAGAGATTGAAAAGTCCCTGAGGAAGTTTCGAAAGGTATCTCTTAATTCGACAGCTGCCTTGGCAGCAAAAATTGCCTCTCGTTCATGAGATAAGGGTGGAAGGCCAAAGACAGCTAGCAAAGTGGCTCCTTTGTCATCTACAGCAAATTGCTGAAGGATGCCTTCGTACTTTACCAGGACCCGGATCGTTTTTCGCATTGCTCTTTGTGCTGATCGAAGACCTTCAGGTGTCGCGACGTTCAGTTTGCCGAGACTGATAAACATGATTGTTACATCTCTGAATTGAGCCGGGAAGTTATTGTCTGGACTGTGTTGAAGTCGGTAAAGAGCACTTTGGTTGATGTATTTATAATAATTGGGGTTGGTTAAAGGATTAAGAGCATCTTTTCTTGGTGGTTCAATATGAAGTGTTTGGTTGAAGCGAGTCGAGTCTATTGCCAAGTGATTTGTATGGATAGAGGGAAATCCTTTAAAGTGGGGTTGATATGATCGATTGTTCTTGTTTTTTTGCGTACCGATACCTTTTACTATATAAAAATCTTCCCTTTTCTCGTAAGGTAAGTCTAGGTCTTGAAACAGATCAAATGCTTCGGATGTAATGCTCATCTCTCCAGCTTTTGCAGCATCCAGAGCATCTTCAAGTGATTCAACAGCAGGTCCACAAATGGCATACTCTAATCGACCGTTGTAGCCTAATGTATGATCTGATGTATTCTCATCTCCATTAATGAATGAAAAATGTACATTTTTCTTTGCTATTCTTGCTAAACGTGGATCGTTTTCGGCTTTGTTTGCTGGATACATTTCGCCAAGGATAACATTAGTGATGTTTCCGCAAGAGAGAGCAATATGTAGCTCTAGATCAACAGCACTTGGCTTTTCTTTTATCATCTCACAGCTTCTCACACTATTTTTTCTCCTCGTTGTATAAACCTTATTTTTTCTACTCTTTCCAAACAAGATTGGGATACAGTTCCATAAATTAAATGTGGTTGCGTCGTAGGTATAATCAATATCTAAAGCTGCACTCAGTTGTAAGCTACCATCCAATGATGAGTGTTCACTAGTTGATTCATCGAATAAAAAGAAGTGATGATTGTTGTCCTGTCTTTGATCTGTGTCCACGGATGATCTATGCTTTGTGCGCTCCTCTGCTGTTAAATAAACTCGATAACGAGACAACCTAGCCAAAAGCTGTAATCCACAGTCAAATGCTCTTTGGACGAGTATGTTCTTTTGTCGATTTTCTCTATCTCTGGCACTTTCTCCTTCATGGCTATCCATCTCATTTTCTAAAGATTGTACCTGAAAACTAACTAAAACCGCATCCCCTAAAAACTGAATAAATAAAAAGTTAATATTAATTGGCTATTCTTTAATACAGTTGCATCAGCTTTTCAGATACCTTTACAACATCTCCACCAAAATATTCAATGATCTCTATACACTACAAATATTTATAAATTGTTCTAGTTAATTTTGTTGATTTATTTTTATTTAATTTCTTCTTCTTTTTCTTTTGTACCTTTCCCATATAAGTTCCTATTTCAAGCGCAACGGCTTCAGCACCAGAATCACCTTTTTCAGCAGCCAATGTAGTTAGCTATGGACAATGTAAAACTTTCTAAATCTCTTTAAAAAAAACATTACTGTATTCAACTTACTGTACTAAAGCCTATTATATATTAAAAAAGGATTAATTTTTCAAATAACAAAAGCTTGATGACTTTTTTTTTACCAACAACATCGACCATGAGCACAACACCAAATTGAGATTGACTGTAAGGAATTTGTAATTTATCACATCGAGCATGTAAAGATCTCACATACTGTTTTCATACAAAGAAATGAGTAACCATAGAAAAAAAGGGGTAAGAAAATTACCTTTGCAATATAAGGCGCAATATTTAGCATTGCCAAAACTTTTATTTACACAAATAATTGTCTCTCTTTTTCTTTTTTCTTTCAGACTGCTTTGAATTACTGAGAAAGTAAATAAAGGGAATAATAATAAAAAAAACTTCATTTTTCTTTTCCAAAAAGAGACTACTTTGCATGGTGACGTTACTGACGTTTCACCGCAGATAGTTTTATTAGTGATTTATTTTTGAATTATTTTTAATCAAAGCAAAATCAAGGGGCAGAAACTGAACATTAAACTTTAAAGCACTTTTTACTCTATTTAAAAGAAAAAGTAAGTTGCTTTATTCAATTGACAGGAAAGGGAAAGCTTTGACAGCTCTCATCTATAATTGTTACACTATTTTAAATGACATATTTATTAAAAGTACGAACCATCCCCGCATGAAATTTTACTGCTGAGTTAAGCTATAAGTCTGTTCATCGCAAAGACAATGGTCGATTCACATCTGTTAATAAACAAAAAAGCAACCTGAATAAACAAAAAAACCGTCTGAGTAAACACAGCAATGCTGTGTGTAAGGCATAGCCTCCCTCATGACCATAAATGTTAATAAATATTGATCTCAGCTGTTTTTGTCTCGTTTGGCAATCTCAATGTTAGGCTTCGAAACTCCGACCAAATGATGAAACATAGTTACTTTTTATCAAATAAGAGGGAAAGGAACGATTTGTTTAGTGTCGTTTTCATAACTTTTAGCATGAATAAAAGTAGAAAACATACTAATGAGTCCACATCAAGTCTCATAGTAGTAACAAGATTCGTATATTATAACAAAAAAGATGTTTTTATCCCCTCTCAGGCTTAATGAATTACAGAAAGTCTTTTTGTACTTTTCATTTTTCTACTTCAAAGAAATCTCAAGAACAGTATATTTAATATATATCACCAAATATAAGGTCAATGTAATATCTTGTTATGACCTAATATGACGAAAAATAGACATCATAACTCTAGGAATCCATATTTCATAATTGTAAAGAAATTGAATACTAGGGAATATAGAAAGTTGACACTAAATGATATTTCGTATAATAGAATCATAAAGAGTAAAATTTTGGTTTCTTTTCCAAAAAAAATACTTTTGTAAATCTAAAGAAAAAGAAAACTACAGAGGTTTTTATTTTCTTCTTAAAGGACTAGCAGGAAATGAAGTTAGCTGACGACTTACATCTTCGCAGCATAATTCATCTTGATCAACTTCAGGCAAAAGACATTGAAGGCGAGTATCCATTAGCCAATTGATGTATTCATTCTCTAACAAATGCGAATCCACCTCGTTTACAAGTTGAAAGAGTGCTAAGGCGTCATGTCGGAGCATAGCAACGCGTTCTCTACTGAACAAGAGATCAATAGCGAGTTGATGATGACGAGAGCTGTGCCAATGATGTCTATAGCCTGATTGATTGCGTGAGTTTGACTCCAAGAACAAGCGGAAGCTATACAAACGGATGTAGTTAGTATACCTTTATTTCCTTTTCTATATGTCTGAAAGTACCTGTCAGAGTACTGGTAAGCTGATTTGATATCCCTGTTTAATAGGCCTTCGTCTATATCTTTCAAGTAGACTGCACGGAAAGTAACTTGGCTAGGCTTGGCTTGATCCACAGTTACTGTACGTGAGCCAGCACGGAATAGCCAACTGTATAAAAACCAGAGGATAACAAGGGCACCGAAAGATGCTTTTATAGACAAAGGCAGTCCTTCCACCAAGTCACGAACTGTTTGAATAACAGGGTCTACATATTGACTGTACCAGTCAGGTTCTTTTTCAACGGCTGCGGAAACAGGTTCCTTGACGGAATCGACATTTAATGGGGCCTCTTCTTGAGCAGGTTTACCTTTAACCTTGCTTCCAGATTGCTTGTTCACTTCGCTTTGAATGATGGGAACAAAGACTTTCAAGTTTTCAGACATTCCACTCATGGCAGCTTTACTTACGATGCCCTTCACAAGGATGTTCTTTATAAACTTGACGCCCGTATGGCAAGCTAATTTACATCTATCTGGGCTGACCCAGGTAATGCAGTATTTCAGATATGGAACAAAGGCATCGGCATAAGGAAGCTGGGGTGTCTTTGTAGTTGTCATGACCACATAGCATCTGTTGATAGAAAAGCAATTTGAAGTCAATCACACCCACTTATTTTTCACATCATATTAAACTTACACATAATCTTCTTTTTTCTCAATCACTTGTCTTTCAATTGCTTCAGCTTCTTTCAATTTTACCATGGCATTATTAACTGGTATGATATACTTGAGTGTACGTTCTAATTTTCCTTCAATGCCCTGTCCCCACTTTGTCATTGATAATTCTATTGGATATTAGTTTGATGTAAACAATAGACTTCTTGTCAAATCCTTTTTACCTTTACTCTTATTTCCAACTGTTTTTCTTTCCCAAATATCCAAATAATGAGGATTTTCGTCATCAAACAATAAATAATATAAACTCTTTGCAGATATAGGGAGTTCTATCTCTGATTCAAGTTTATCCAAGTGGTTAGTACATCCACACTGGACTGGACCCGAAGGAATCTTGAAATCACTCGGCAAATCACCAGCAGCTGGCTTACTCTCTGGCTGCTCCTTTTGAGCTGTTTCAGTCGTCGTCACAACGGGAGCATCTCCAACAACAGCTTTTGATCTTTTATCCTTCAACATGTTTTGATACTCTTCCTGAAACTCTTTACGTGCATCCAAAAAGCCACTACCACCTGCTATTGTGGCTGCCGTCAATGCCGCAGCGATCGCACCGGACTTGGGCTTCACAGGGGCAGAAAATTTACGTGGCGTTGTCATCTTCTTTTTGGTATCAGTGGATCGGCTTGGAATAGGAGAGATTTCGGGTAAGGATAGACTGGAAGGCGAAGGTTCAGCAGCAGATTTGATGATTGTCTTGACTTGATTGTTGTTTTTATGTTTAGATGCGGATAAAGCATGAATGATATCATATGTTGTTTGAAGTGAAGCAGACTAAGAAAAAGGTTATCCATCGCTTGCATATCCTAATTGAAGTCGTTGATTTACCTTGGATGATTTTGCATTTTCAATAGCAAATTTAAGCTTTTCAGCAAGGACTTCCACATTGTCCATGAGTGATGTGAAGATTAAAGGTTCATCTGATCCGTGTTGCGTACGGATAAGGTCGATGGCTAGTGCAAGATTGGAATTTGTACCGTCGTTTTGAATAGAGCTATCACGGATGACTCGAACTGATTTAATGTCAGATAGACGCACAGCAACCTACATTTGACATACATGAGCTATAGGTGAATATGAAGAGAAGGAGAGAAAAAAGGAATCTTACCGTATTCACGCAGTTCAACACAATACAACTATAGAACCAAAAAGTGTCTTGCGTAATGTAACCTTTACCTGTGTAAGAATATCCGAAAGTAGAAGAAGGTTCCTTTATATTGATTGGTAACTGTGAACTAAGCTCCTGCTCAAGCTGATCTGTTGAATGATTGGCTGTGGTAGGTGATAAAGGCAATTCAGGCAATGAGTCGACCTTTTTCGAGGGTTTCTTTTTCAGTAAGCCAATAAAAGCTATATTTAAAGTAAATTAAAGATGAACCAAAAAACATAAGCTATTTTTTTTTTTTTTTTTACCTGTCAAGACCACTTCTTTTGATCCAACTCCACCAAACAATTGCCTCAGTTCCTTATTGCATATATCCAAATCAGCAGAATATCCAGCCAACTCAATCTTGGGTATAACAGAACTATCTACTTTGACAGGCCAAACGATTTGGTTTCCTTCCGCATCAGGTACATTAGAAGAAGTAGCAGAAGATGACGGTGGTAATTCACTCATAATATCATCAGTGCCGTTACTTTGGAACATGCTAGGTACTAAAGTCCATGGGATGCCCCATGATGAGTTATTGGTTGAGTTGGTTTCTGCTGCTGTCGTTGTTGAACTGCTTGGAGATTGTTGGTTTGAAGCTGACTCAAGGCTAAGGTTTGTAGTACTGCCAGTTTGAGAATTAAGAGACGCATGAGCGGCCTCACGGACAAGAAGTGGTGTAAGAGAAGTAGATTGTAATTCACTTTCCAGTTCAGGGGAGCTAGAAAGCAATACGATCGAAGGCTTCTCAATAACATTCGTTGATTTCTCAGATAGATGGTTCGCGGTGGCATGTTTTCCATTGAGCAAAGTTGTAGCTGTAGACTTTGTTCCAGAAGTGTGATCGTCGGATACGACAGACGTTTTGTTGAAATCCAATTGCTCATTTTGTAACATCAATCGCTTTGATTTTTCAAAAGCGCCGATCCATTCACGCATCTCCTCTTCAGTTTCAGCTTGAAGCACAAAGGAAGGTCTACAATGAATAAATGTTAACTTTTAAAGTCATAAAAAATAGATATATACCTACTGATGAGCGCACATCACTTCAAAACAAAACCTTCTGTCAATATCGGTTAATGGCTTTATATCACACAATAAGATAGAGATGCGATCTCCAATACTGATAGTTCCCTTCAACCGACTACCTGTAATATGGCATGTACCAAAGCAACCATCATACAAAAAGAACCACCTTCTGATCCAATTGTTTCTAGCCCCTTTAACAAAAAGATAACCCCATTTTTGACTACTGGTTCTGTGTAAGCTTGAAGTAAAGTCTAGTGAATGCCTGTTGCTTTGACTTGAGCTTGCATATTTTTCCAAGTCTCTTGCAGGCCGTATGCTGCTTAAATATTTAGATTCTAATAAATGGCGCGAATTTTGCAATTGGTGTAATTGGTAATTACATGTATCTTTATCCTGTTTATAGAAAAAAATGTTCATCATCACAGAAAAGCACAATAGAAATGCAAACTTACATCAATCAACCATTGTTTCCAAGAACTCAAGTTTGTTTCTATGTTTGACCAAGAATCAGAGCTACCATTAAAGTCTTTCAGATGATACAAAGTAGCCAATGTGAATTTCTCGACTAGAAAATGTTCTAATAGAGAACGAAAATGGATAGCTCTAATGACATGTTGACCAGACATACGAACATAGGCTTTTCTTGCCTCATAAAGCCTAAAGGCTTCCTCTCTTATAGCTGATGCTTCCTTTGTTTTGCTTTGAGAAGTATACTTGTATAACTGGCTTTCATATCTTTCTAGGCATTTTTCGTAATGTTTCTTGAAATCTTTAAACTCTTTCAGTTGAACTTTTACAAATGATTGGAGTGGCTGAATAAAGTTATCTTCAATATCTGAGACCTTATTAAAAAAATAATTTATTAATAATTATAGGATTGTAATGTGTATGTGTTACCAATTTAGTTTTGAATGCCAAACTTGTCTGCAAAGCATCAGAAAAGCTTTTAATGACAGCCCCCGGGAAATTAGAATCAATCATGATATCGTCGATGCCCACTGGAATTACTTTTTTACACAGTGTATTTGTTTCCATATTGAACTCTAATTTAAATTAAAAAAACATCATCCATGTCTATAGTATTCCTTACTATTCAATTTGTCTGCATATTGCTTCATATGCTTACAAAGTGAGTCCAACCATTTTTCAAGCAACTCAAGTTGTTCATCAAAATGTAAGGTAGAAGAACGATAGACTGGTGAGTCATGAATGGCATCATTTAATGTTAATAGCGTTGTCTGAACACCATTATTGCTTGCTACTTGCATCTTAAAAGAATGAAAAAGAAAGAAAAAAAAAAAGAAAGGAAAGTTTATTATGAATGGCATAATTATTGTAACTGCGCTTAATTAAACCTCCGCTTTACTTTTTCTTGGTAACATTACAAAGTGTATTTCTTGGAATAATTCATAAACATGCTCAATAGACTTGTATAAGAATAGAAGGGTTTTTACGAAAAAAGATAGAACTGTCTTTTGAACAATATTTTTTTCAGTTATCCATGTTGTAAAAATGTGTAGCTTTTATAGATTACATAAAAAAAAGCGCATAAAGATCTTGTGAGTGTAATTGGTAGTGTACCACTTCAATATACATGATCACAAGAGGAGCTTTAACAATTTTTGTTTGCATGTGGAACACAAGTCAGAAATAGCAGTAGCTTTTACTAACTTCAGCAGCCTTTTGTCTCTCCTTCTGCTCTTTTATGCTCTTTCATCACTCATTTTTAGTTGTTTTCATGATATACATGAATAAAGCGTACTGGTTTATAAACTAAGCTATATTCCCAAGTAAGACAACCAGTGCCTATTCAATAGCCAAGCACTATAGGATTTGATATGTCTAATGAACACACATTATAACTTTACAGTATTCATTCACATCATATTTAACGCGTTCTTTTTGTCTTACAAATAGCTAACACAACAGAAAACGGAAAAAAAAAGCTAATAATATAATATTCGCATGAAGTGAAAAGTCACAGAGTATTTTAATTACAAGCTCAAGTTGAATAGAATAGGAAAAGTCTAATGTCTGCTGTAAGAGACAAAAAGAAATAATCTACATTGATTGAGTTGTTGAAATCTTGGCTGTAAATTAGTTTACGAATAAATGTTATGCAACAAGCCAAAGCTTTCCACGGGACTTTAAAGTGAATATAAAGTGCCCAGGTAATAAAGCATGAGTGTTGTTTATTACAATATGATGATTAAGATGATGTCTTTTTTTCATTGACTGAAATGAAGTGGTAAATTACTATTAAAATCATGACAACAACTCCGAGCGAGTTAGCAATGAAAGCAAGCTGAGTATCAGAAATCATTTCTTCTCAAACCTAAAAGGGATAATTATATGAGAGATAAAATAACACAAAGCTTGTAGAGCATTTGACTTACCCTTTTCTTTTTTATTGATTTAATTTTGTTTATAGAGAATATAAGAAAAAAAAAAAAAAAAAGTGCTGTGCATGAGAAATATAATTAAGTGATACATGAAAATTGTTTTGATATTAAGTCTACCTGGTTTCATAGCTTGTCCCTCCTTTTCATGTTTTCAAACTGAAAAGAACTTCAAAGGTAAATGTGCCTTTGTTTTTCTTTCTTTTTATTTTCATACGTATTTCAACAGTTGTTTTATCAACACGTTCATGATAAACCGAAATGCTGGGAATACCAAGCAGCTAGCAAGTTTTTTTTTATCATATTTACTGTAAACCGCAGTATAATTATGTGCAAATTAATCGGATCTTAACTTTAATTAATATTATAATATTAAAGCTGACAACTGGTTTAATATTTATAAAACTATGAGTAAAGACTGTCAGTTGTTGCGCTTCAGCTCGTTGCAATTAATGAGTATTTCTTTCAATTTCATTTATTTTTTTAGAGACCAAGTACTAACCAATTATCAATTTCAGCTTTTACAATGAAAGCAAATAGCCTTACTGAAAAGAGATAGATCTAGTGTTAGATTTGTGAAAATGACAGGCACTTAAAAACCTTTACTTTAATAAATTATAAAAAAATATTTGAAATGTACAAAAAAATTCAAAGAAACTCGTACCAATAGTAAAGGACTTATGGAGTGATTCTATGCAATAAAATAGCTCAAACGAGATGTATAATTGTCTTCAACAAGCATTTTCTTTTCATGTATTTCAAAGATCTCTGACCAATCAAAAAAATTATTTTATTTTTTCTAGGAAATTTTCTAAAAAGGAGATGCTTTTATGCAACATACAGCCATAAAATGCGATTTTTTAAGCGTGCGACGCCATCAAAACGTGTAACATATAATAATAATAACTAACAATATGTTAATAATAATAAAAAAACAATTTTCCCATCTTTTTAAAGACTTTTTAAACAATTGCTTGCTATTTAAAGGAATAAATGAATTTCATATCTACTTCGTATCGTTGATCAACCCATGAACTTTTAACACCTTCTCTCTTTTTTCTCACCTTATTTTTTAAACATGCAATACATTATATGTAGCTTTATATTTATCAGCCCTTTCGAAATTCAATCTTTATGCAAGTCTATATACTCTTGGAAATCTTGGTTTGTTAGTTTTGATATCCACAGACGTTGTACTTTTATTATAAACGATAGTATCACTTACACAACAGTCTAATATCACTTTTGAAAACTATTATATATGCCAGCACATTTAATCAAAAGTATGTTTTCTAAAGACATCTTTACATGAAAATCATATTTCATTACCTTTTTAGTTGATTGAATGAATCTGTCCCTGGTTTTATCAAATGTCTCCATTTAAAATCAAGTGGTTCATGCACTTGTCGTATACTTGTATTTGTTGCTGAGTTGAGGTTTTTGAACTGCAAGTTAATTTGGGCTTTAAGAAGAGAGAGAAGGGGGGGGGGGAATAGCAGCAATAGTGCATGCTTTACAGGAAAAAAAGTGAATAATATCTCACAGCAATTAGGGTAAGACTATTTCAAAGGGAATTCTGTTCATTTAATGAGAAATTTATAATGTTTGCTTTAATGAAGTATCATATCTCTTTAAATTGTGCTTACTTTCAAGTATTTTTTTTACAAGAACCCCACCCCCCTGCATCTTGTATAGGCCAGTCCTGCAGTCAACCTGCAAGTTTCGTAAAGGAGTGGAGTAAGATTGAATGACTAGAAAGCACAGCCTCAAATACATTTGTGGGCTACCGATGTTCAACTGTATTAGTGCACTAGGAATAGTTTACACACTGATATTCATGTTGGTACAGTCTATATCTTGGATATATCTAATGATTGATGTGGTCTGTTGTAAACAAAAAGGATTCAAACAACTTCAAAAGGGGTTCTAGTGAAAGTAGTAAAGGCTTGTTGATGTTGACTGAGGATGAAAATTTAGTCGTTTCAGCATATAACAAACAAATAAAAAGTAAGGTTCCGAATTTTTTTTTATATTCTCTCCCATGTCAAAATGGTGTGAATTACCGACAGAGATCCTTTTGCAAGTCTTGAAAGAAATCGAAAAAGAAGCTGAAGATACTTTAATATATCTGCAATGTCTACTAGTTTGCAGTAATTGGAATAGGATCACTTGCATCCATTTATATAAAACCATTTACGTTAACAGTCATGTAACCCAACGCAAACTCATTCGTTGCTTGAACGAGAGCAGACTAGGTCAAATTGTCGAGTGTATGGATTTTTCTGCCTCGTTGTATTTGATAGAAGGCGTTATTCAACAGTTTGCCGAGCTTTGTCCGAACGTAAAAAGGATAGAATATTTTCGTGATCCAAAGAGGGATCTTTATGACCAGCTTGCCCAGCACTTTAAAAACTTGGAACAGATCCCGTCTCCTTCAATGTACGAAGAATCAGAATATATTCATTGTGCGCTACGCTATCAGCATTCACTTAAAGTGCTTTATATTCCTCGAAAGGATCATCCGATGAGTGAAAAAGGAAAATGGCTGACGCATCAAATCCAGCAGTTTCCGAAATTGCATAGCCTGATCGCACATGATACGACAGCCGGTTTAAGAGACTTTGAGGAAATGATGGATATACGTCAAGTAAAAGAATTTAGGATGTATACAAATGAAGCTATAGATATCGCTCAAGAATGTAATCTCTCGTTCATTAAGCCTTGCTGCAATATTCAAAGCTTAAACGCTGCAATCGATTTCGATGATGACCTGTTTCCCTACATCATGCAAAGATTCCCAAATTTAAAATACCTTGAAATCAATATTTATTTCCCACGTACGACATCAACAAAAATGAAGCAAGTTCGCTATTTTGCTAACCACCTCCAAACGTTTTTGAACTATCTTCAATCTATACCCAAGCACAATATAAAATTCCATAGCTCTATTGAGCTATTATCAAACATTATGGAATATACAAACAATGGGAATCTCTCTGTATCCGTCTACAGCGATCCTTCATTTTATCAAGCAGAAGACTTAGTTCCTGAAATTTCAATCGAGAAGCATAAAGCATCTCTCAGTTACTCCAGATATTGCGAACGAAGCCATCTGTTTGATATTTGGACTCGATGCTCCAAACACATCATTCATCTGGATCTCTGCATGACAGTTATAAACAAAAAGGATAAAATCTATCAATCCATCTTGGATGTCTTTGCGACTTGCAAAAGGATCAAATCCGTTGAATATACCATTGAATGTGACATGATACTACCCACAGAGCTTGCTAAAACACCATTACACAACCATTCTTTGATAGAACTTTTTTTGAAAGCAGATTATATTTATCCAGAGACTTATACTATTTATTCACATTGGCTACCAGGGTTAAAGCGTTTGTCGATCGAGATACCCTTCAAATCATGCTCTCAACACAAGATACCTATGCCACAGACTCACTTGAATTCTCTCAAGCTGGTCTTTCGCGATCCTGTCTATTTACAGTATGGCCTATCGCTTCAAGCATCTGCTTGTGTTGTACTCAAAATCAGAACAAACGCAGAACGAAAAGTGTATACAATCAGCCAGCAGGATGGACTTGTGGCCATCGAAGAAACAAATATTCCTGTAAGAAACATCCTTTTGACTATTGACGTCTCTTGCCGCTCTATAGGCCATCTTGATCTAATGCTGTTGGATACCCATCTACTAAAGCATTCCTTTTGCTTGAAATAAATCTTTATCTTTATTTCTCCCTCCTCCCCTCTTTTTTTTTTTTTTTTTTTTTTTTTTTGTATATCTAAGATCATGGCTGCACACCAATTCAAACCTATATAGCCGTACCAACATGTTTGTCATAACCGTGTGTTTTTTCTAATGAAGCCAAGTTTTATCAAAATTCTTTTTTGTGTGTCTATTGTATGGACAGGTCCATGCTAAGTCTTCTTTTGAACAATGATGTGTTTAAAAATGATGATATTCTACTTTTTTCCGAAGGATGAGGTGACAGGCAGAGAAGTTTAGTTGAATTTTGTTTATCTATACACTAATAGAATAAAATTTGTGTAATGAAATTTATCATGCTCTATTGGAGAGTTCAGGGACAAAAAGCCCCATACGCATATTTTTAATTCAATAAAAGGAATTAAATGACGCACTTTTTGTTATGATATGTATTAATCTAGCTTTTGGTTTGTTGTATCGTGTCTATATAATTATATTTTGAAACTAGTTGTAAAGTAAAGCATTTAATAAAGAGGTAAAATAAAAAGAATTGCTTAGAACTTGTTTGCAAGCAATACATGGGTTGTGGCTTATTTTAAGGTTTTGGTATATAATAAACCACTGGATATCTGCTAGATGATTCATAACAATACAGATCGAAATTGAGGAGAAATGCAAACAAGCTGAGCCTGCATGTCATCGAATTGGTTAAAAAAACGAGCGGGCTTTTAAATAAGTAGTCACAGCAATTGGAGAGAGAAAGAAAAAGTAAAAATTTAGAAAATGGTGCACTCCAATTACAGCTGACACAAGAAAAAAAAAAAAAAGAGCGTAGAATGGAGAATATATACAAACCACAAGTAAAAAAAAAAAAAAAAAGTTTTCTGCCTTCATATTTTTGAGCTCCCTTTTTATTGACATTTTTTTTTTTTTACAAAACGACCATAGTCTGACATCAGTTCCCCAACCTCATCCACATCGTCTGTGATAAATAATGAAGGCGAACAAATAATTACAGAACTTATTTTAGCTGGTGTCAAAGTGCTTATGGTTCGTAAGAGGGATCAAATAGTTTACAAATTACCAGACAATGTACAACTTTCATCGATAAGTGAAGAACAACGCAAGAGGCTGATGGAAGAAATCCAATCTCTCCATGCGGCCACTATGCTTGCAGCACAACAGCAAGTGAACGTTCCTTTTGATCACAGCAACAAACCGATTGCGCCCAAGACAGAAGCGTTGGTGTTGAACACACCTCCACAGCCTACAGCAGCCGAGGCCGATGCGATCAAAGAGACAGCGCGCAAGTTGAGAGAAGAACTTGAACAGCAACAACAGCTGATGCTGCAGCAGCAACGGTATCAGCAAGAGATGAAACGAAACACGAGCAGCTATGAATCGTCATCACCACCGGATAACAAGAGTCCTCGAAGGTATATCAAGACTGGGAAATACTCCAAAAAGAAAGCTCAGCAGCAGTCATCCAATCCACCCGGTCCGATGCCACCATTCAATCCACAGCAACTCACAGCCCTTCAACAATCCCTTCAGACCGCGAGCGGTAGCATGATCAGCGCAAACCACAGTCATCCCAGCTCGGTTCCTTCGACACCGACCTCGAGTTCATTCACGCCATCGCAGCCGCCTATCGGACCAAAGCCTCTGACAGAACCCGCTGCGATCAAGCCAACCGTCAGCAAGTTGACTCAACCCTTGCCTGATTCCATCTTATCCAAGCGTTTACCTGAAGAAGAATTTCAGCACCGTGATATCAAGAGAAGGTATACATCTACTCCATTTTCTATCCTTCTTATTTTTATTCCTTGATTAGGTTTCTGGAAACGCTTTCAAAAGATCATGTTTCAGTCACTACACCAGACTATCAAACACCTTTTCGGTCTATGAAAGATGTCATCGATCGGCTATTGCCTTATCATGTCTATCAGTATCCAAAGATGGATTTGGATGCAAATAAAGTATCACTTGAACTTCAAGGTACATTTTATTACATGTAGACAGGTCACTGAAAAATTTCAAAGATACAGCCATCCTCGACATCTTCAAATGTCAATCCGAGTTATTTGAAAAGCATCAAGCATTGACCGAAAGATTAGAAAAGGTACGCATAAAAACAGTTGGACCTTGGGGCTCATGCGCTGTATAGAGCGATGAAACGTTATCGATGAAAATTCTGATTGGAAGACAAATCACAGCAGATCAAAGGCAGAAGATGATGGAAGAGCAAGTAGCTCAAGCCGCTTTTCGTAAAGAACAACAACGTATTCAAGCTGAACAAGCCCAATTTGCTGCGTTCATTGGATCAGGATTTGATACGATGGGCATGTTTTAAGAATAAAGCATAGTGTATGTTTGAAAAGAAAGAATTTGACTTTTTTTTTGTTGTAAAGGAAATAGATTCATTTTGTTGACAAATGAGAAGAAAATGAGGGTTGGGAACAAGTGGATTGTTGCAATAAAAGATAATCATATGTTATTTATATTTTACAAGACCGCAGTGGGCGCATAATGTCTTGTAGACATCGCTTCTTCCGGATTAGATCAAAAGGAAGAATAGAAAGAAGCTAAAAAACTCTTTAGGATCAAGGGTAAAAATGAACGGAAAGGAAGAGAGTAAGAAGAGAATTAGGTGGACAACCACTAGTGAGAATTTTGAAAGGAGTTTGTTTTTCCCTGCTCGTCGTTTGGTCAGATCATCCGGTAAGAATTCCAGACATATTTTTTTTAAAAAAGTTCTTGTCGATTGATTCAGTAAACGGAAAACAACATTTTCATAAAACTGCCTTGGTGAGTTTGCACCACTGCCATCGACTATTTGACTGTTTAAGGAACGGAAAGATAATCATACACTCTTTTCAGAATTTTGTTTTTATAGAAGGTGTTTATTTGAGTACTGCCACTTGACGTGCACTATTTACATTACTAAAGTTTTGATTAAAGGACAGGAGCTCCAGCAACTTCAGGCGGACTTAGCTACTGTGCATGCTGAGATACCCAGGTTACAACAAGAGAATGCTTTCTTACGGAAACAACTTGCTCCGAAGCCATCAACCGCAGACATTCCACCTTCTCCATCTGGATGCTCTACATCACCAACTGTTTCCTCCCTCCCTCTTCGCCTAAGATCGCTAAGCCTGAACACAACAATTCTCAACCTAGCCTGAGTGTTATTGCCAGGCAATTTTCTTCATGTGCTGAACCAACAGGCTTTAAACCCATCCATGGACCTGTTCGATGCCGCCTCCCTCTACAACAATTATGCTCTAACCTTTGTTGATTACGCATCAGCACCCGTCTAACTCTGGATATTCATGATCCAGATAGACATTTGATCAGCTTTCTTATCCATGTTGGCTATGGACCTGAGCTTCGTTCACAACTGAGCAAACCCAATACCACAGTCAGTGACAATTTCGATCCTTCAATCACTCGCGATCCTACTCTCGTCAATGAATCCGTTGACAGTAAAGTCCAACGTGCTCGCAAAAGCATTCCCTCTAACGAGCCTGCATCGCCCTGCAACGGTTGAAGACTCCCATTTACACTGATGTTATCAGCTTCTTTGTCCAGTCTGGCCTTATTAACCTCGAATATTTGGCGTCTTATGACCTTGTCTCACCATACAAGTACTACACAGGACATATCCTTGACCATGTATAGCTTCCGTAGATAAATGTCGAATGTGTCCACCCAACCGATTGTGCCATCTTTTATGAGCCTAGCTATCTACTTTACACAGCAGATCCGCCTATATCATCATCCCAACTCAGGGAAAAGATTCCCCCAGATCTCACACTGATGTCTATGACACGTCTTTTCCTCCTTACCCGTTCACTTTCTTTTTTTACTTTTTTGCCCATGCTCCCAAAAGGAATTTTTTAGCTTCTTTTACATTTTTGCTGATCTGGCTTGGTCAATTATAATGCCCTGAAACACCGCATACTCATTTCAGCCTTTAAATAAGAGTGCAATTTAACCTATAATAGTTTTAAATTAAGAAAAAAAAATCTGTCTCGTCTCTTTTTTCAACCTCAACTTTACCTTGTCCTTTATCTTGTCCTTATTACAATAACAAGAAAACAAGCCATGTGTATGTTGTACTGCGAGCCATACGACAACATTCGCACTACTGAGCTAATAAAATGCATTGAAGATATCGATCTTGGCATTTGCTATAGAGACAATTCCACAAGCCCGATTGTATTATCCGTACGACCAATCGACAAAAATAGAAGATGTCAAAACAAAGGCACAATCAAGACAACTTGACCAGCTGAAGCAAATAAACAGAAGATGTATTTGTTTATGTTTTGAGTACTTTTATTTGCTTCATAGACAACAAAGCCCAAGTCATTAATTTTTTTAACATTGTGTATCTACCTTCCAATACTAAAAGCAATGAAATATGTGAAGCTAGAAGCTTATCAGTAAATGAAGAATTCAGTGCTTTACTGCGAATAACCAACATCCATGATGCTAAGAATGTCCTTGGGTTCAGCAAGTGGTGCTCATCCAAAGAAATAAAAAAAAAAATAACAGAAAAATGCTTTTGCGAGCACGTTGGACTTTACTGTCAACGGATTCATTGACGAGAGTAGGATCGCGAGTGATTGAAGGATCGAAATTGTCACTGACTGTGGTATTGGGTTTGCTCAGTTGTGAACGAAGCTCAGGTCCATAGCCAACATGGATAAGAAAGCTGATCAAATGTCTATCTGGATCATGAATATCCAGAGTTAGACGGGTGCTGATGCGTAATCAACAAAGGTTAGAGCATAATTGTTGTAGAGGGAGGCGGCATCGAACAGGTCCATGGATGGGTTTAAAGCCTGTTGGAGTTTGCTTGCTGTTGTGGTGCATAACGTGGACTTTCAAATAAGACAAAGGTCTATCGAAAGTGATGGTAAGCGGAAAGAAATCCTAGAGATAGGATATATTGAACTAATTATAAATAAAATGATTGAAATATTATACACTCTTTTCAGCCATTTTTCTAAAGTAATCTTTGCTAAAATAAAAATCTCTTTAGTCAACTTCATCATATAAATTAGCCAAGTTGTACTAATTCAGAGTAACTCTTTATTAAATAGGCTTTCTATTCAAGCAGTCTTCGAACCTTGCCATGGTGTATCTACAAAATCCTTCAAGTTCACTCCAAAGAATACTATTGTATGCATCATGTATTCTTGAGGATAACGTCTCTTTTTGCAAGAGCCCTTCCCTTTTCAATTTGCTCTTACAAACAGACCAAAGCTGATCAATAGGATTCAGCTCAGGGGAATATGGAGGAAGATGTATACAGCCCTATCATCTCTTTTTCAATGTCAGCGTTCTTATGAATGGGCGGGTGATCCAATACTATGCAGCAATCTTTGACCTCCTTGTGCTTGTCTAAAGCATCTATAGTGTCGCCTGTGAAATAGTGGCTTGTGACAGTACCGTCCCTATTTTGAGTGTTGGTTACCACTTCACCGTCTTCAGCCTTTCTCTTCTTATGTTGATGAACGGCCCTCTTACTTTCACGTCAACAACGCCATACGGAGAAATTGCCCCAAGTAGGGTCATGGTCTTTGCTCTTGTCTTGGGTAGGACTACTTTGACAAGACTATCTATTTTAGACCAAGCTCACGGTTCTTTTCATAGGAAAAGCAGCTTTATCGATAAATAGGCAGTTACTGAGATCGTCTGTACCGGTCTCCATCTATTTTTTAATCCATTCGTATCTTCTTTTGATGTTCTCACGTGAGCTTCTTTCACTGCATGGAATAGGCATGTTATATCTCTCGATTAATAAAACCAACAAATAAGCCAAACAATCGTCGAATCTCTTGAAGCTCTTTATTGAGTAGTAATGAGAGAGAGAGCCCATGCAATGCAAATTATGTCTTTGAATGTAATAATGTAGTTTAGGGTCCGAGGTAGTACGGTGTAAATTGTGTGGGCTGTTTATCGTACATAGCACAAAGTACTCTATGTGATATACAGCCAAATTATTAATTTGAAAATCTTTTGATCTCACATGACATCAAGGAAATTATGAAGGTCAACGCGACACACTGAATGGAAGTGTGCCTTCTTCAAGCTGATTCTGCATTCCTCTTTCATGAAATCATAACTGCAGTTTTAGAGATGCTCAGGTCCGTAAATTGAGTTAATAAGCCATTATTACATCTAATGTCAATGATGAATATGCGGTCAACTAAAAATATCTTGTGCTTCTCGCCTAAAGTGGGTGGTCTTCCAACAGGATTCATAAAAGTTTTTCGCTGAATAATGTCTTGTAGATCTTTATCGTACCCGCTCCTGGGCCGTCTGCGCAGACATACCTAGCTTCCTTGCGTCTTGGGCTACTTTCAGACCCTACTTCATAAACTAGCACAGAGAAATGTTCTTTCACCTCGTCCGAGGATTTTCTGTAAGCATGTCTTCCCAGTTGAATGAACCTCGACTCGTGAAGCATGCTCAAGCTTTTCTTCTTAACATCTGCTTCTCGGGAGGCTTCAAGTCAATGTACTGATCATCATTCGTCACGCTATCGAGTAAATCACTTTCCATTTCGGTCATCACTGTCTTTCCATTCTCTCCCACAAAATTCCCAAGGCCGTCTTCATACTCCTAAGAATAGTGAAACACAGTAGAAAGCAGCAAGAGTACTACGAAATGGGCGAGTTGACATGTTGGGCAAAAAGGAGGGTTTCATTTTCTTTATCAAAGGCTGCCACTGGAAATGGGTTCATTGTCCTTTTAAATTCAGCAAATTCTATTCGAAAAGAATGTGCAGTGTGTCACAAGAAGCAGCTTGATTGAACTCACTGTTGCTCATAACTCAATCTGATCACTTTCGACGGATGCAATCACAGAGTGACCTTATGCTTTGCGTTGGTGGTGTGTGTATCATGTTGATGACCACTCTGTGAAGTCCTTGGAGTCAAGCCAGGATATCTCTGACTTTTTTGTGAAATATGATTATAAACTGACTCGACCTGTTTGCTCCCGAAAAAAGCAAATCAATGAAACATGTCATTTTTTTATGTGACGCGTTATTGATGATAAAAATACTCTTTTCAAATGATGATAATGGAAATACTAGAACTTAAAAGACTTTCCTTTTCTAGATAAAGTGACCTTTACCGAGTTACACCATCAACGCTTGGTGTAAATTACGCGCTCCTCCAATCCGAGAGATTTTATAAAGCGATCGTCCACAGCATCAGATCATTTCAGCAAGGTAACACGAACCTCATTCTTTTTCGGAACTTGTATGATTCCAACAAGAGAAAATGTAATAATTTATAAACAAAGATGAATAAGATTAAAAGTTCAAAGACAAGACGGCGAGGGTGAAGAAAAGGGTAGCGAAAGAAACCGAGTGGACAGAGACAGCCAGAGAGGTGTGCTGGGTCGCGGTGTTTGTACCGTTCGAGGCACCATCGGTCGTACGGTTGTTTCCAGAACCGGTACTGATCGTCGTACCATTACTGCTGACCACATTCCCACTGGCATCCAAGTGAGAGCCAGCGGTGTAAGCAGGCAGAGGAGGCAGGTCATCGTTGTCTTGGAAATTCAGCTGTCGAGTCAAGGCAGCCGAACGTTGAGAGACCCACTGATGGATGGAGGCGGTGCTGTTGCCCAGCAGACCGTCTTGGAAATCTTGAAGGGTAAAGGTGGTCTTGGTGCCAGGCGATCGGCCGGGGATCTGACGTGTCCAGACAATGTCCTCCTTCAGCATCTCGGACCAGGCCTGGAGACGAGGGTCGACGACGGAAGGCTTAAAGAAGCGCTTGACGATCGTCTTGAGGGTGTTTTCGAATTGGTTCTTGTAATACGTATTGTTCAAGAACACGGTCACCAGTGGACGTGGGGCTCCAGGACGAGAGTAGTTTTCATAGGCCACCGTGCCCAGGCTCGCGTCTTCGATGCCATTGCCATAGGTCTCATCAAAGTCGTAGGTGATCAAGGTCCACTTCTTGGTCTGCAGGTCTTGGTTCAGATAGTAATTGCTGGCCTGGTACCAGAATCCGTCCCAGGAGCCAATGAGGAAATTGATGGCCATGTGGATCAGTGTGTGTTGGGGGCTATCGATCAAGTTTGCAATGCTGCCCGGATGCTGAGCGTCCGTCGCGTCCTGGGCATTCACCTGGCTTAATTGTTTGGTGAATTCCATAATGTGTTGCTGGCTATTGTTTTTCGAAATCGTCACATCTTCTCCTTTATCGGCCAGTTTGTATAAATCTTCACTGTACTTTGTCAAATCGTCACCTTGATAGACCAAGTTACCCTCTTGTGTTTCACTCAACGCATTTCCCTTATAAGTCACACCTGCAGGTTCAAAAAAAAAGGGGGGGGGGGAAACAAAGGTGAGTAAAGTTCGAGGGATAAGGCAAAAACCAAAAGAGAGGGGGGAACGTCAGACAACGCCTCCTCCTTTTTTGGTCCTTCCGTATCACTTACCGGTGTTGGTTGATTTCCAATTGCCGCCGTGAAGGATGTTGTCGATCAGATGAGTGGAAGCATCATCCATCATCAGGAAAAGACCATAGGCTTCGTTATTGATAAACACACGAGCCCAAGAAGCAGACAGGGTGGCAGCACCAGAAGCAGCAAGCATGTCCAGTACTAATTTTTCACGACTATTTTCAGGGACAGAGGGGGAAAAGAAGGATGAGGATCGAGTTTTTTTAAAGGGCCTTGATCACTTACACAAACGTAGCATCTGTTTCTTCCGCACGAAGTTTCAAAGCCGTTCTGCCAAACAAGAGACTCTTTGAGGCATTCTTTGGGTTGTACTTGTCGAGTTCGATAGCCCAAGATTGTTTACTAAAGTCTTTGGTGGATTGACCACTGGTGCTGAGACCTGCATTTTGAAAGGTGAACACTTCCTTGCTGCTGATATAAGCCAATTGAGAGACTTGGGCATCATCTAATTTGGCAGTAGGGTTTTGATTGAAAGCATCGAGTTGGGTTGCATTGACGGTCATGATGATGGTAGCAATCTCGTTGGATTGGTTCATGTTGGTCATCAGAGCTAAATAGAATCGGGTGAGTGATGGAAGGGGGATGTTTTGAGCTTACTTGGATAGATTGGATTGAATGCTTGAGGAAGTCCAGGCACGTTATAGACAGTTTTGGTACGATTGAAGAATTCGTTGCCAGTAGAGGTCACACCGTCTGCCAGTTGACGCTGGGTTGACTCGGCCGTCTGGGTTTGTCCATCGATCATGACATATTGATAGCTTGAACCAAAAGGGGCCGTGCCAGAAAAGATGTTGGGATGAACCGAACTCTTTGAGAGTTGAACCACTTTGCCACCCACAGAGACACCCACATTTTGATTTCCAGAAGGAAAGGCAATCACAGAATATTGTACATCGGCAGCTAAAGCACCTGAAAATGCTAAAGTGACCAAAGTGGAAATGGTCAATACTTTCATTTTTTTAAAAAAAAAAACAAAAAAGAAAAAAGAAGGTGGTATTTGTACTCTTTTTTATATTCCCAGATTATTTCAATGAAATCAAAGGGGAGTTTTATTTTATGAAAAGGATAAGAGGGGTTCAAGAGAGACACGATACCTCGTGACACCCAGTGTTGAACAAGGTTTTAAAAGATCAACCAACAGAAAGTTTGGATTGACGCGAATTGAGGTGGAAAAAGAGGAGATTGTGTGTAACGAAGGATGTGTTGTTGGAAAAAAAAAGAAAGTTGCTGAAAAGGACAATTGAAATTGACTTGATCTCATTCAGATCCCTTTTCGACATTCCACCTCACTCTTCTTTTACACTTTATGACAGCCATGGCAAGACTCTCGTTCGCACTGGACACAACAGCGGCTTTTTTAAAAAAAGAAGTCTATTTTTAGTCTTTTTGGAAAGACATGAAAACAAAAGTAGTGTGAACTCAGCATTTTAATTTATTTGATGGCACCGAGTATGGAAAACGTGAATTGTAACTAAAAAGAAATCAGAAACGTAAACAATGAATTCTATTAGAAAATCATTGTTCCTTTTTTTATGTTTAAACCTCCTTTTCAAATACTCTATTTTAATCCTCAAATAGGACAGACTGTCATGACTTACTGTATAAAAGCAGTAACAGAGTATTGTCACAACAATTCCCCCTCTCCCCCCTTGTTTGTACACAAGAGTTCCCACACCATTGGAATAAAGAAGATTCCCTTTGACACTTTAAAAAAAATTTTTGTGGCAACTAAAAATAATTTCTTAATTTGTCATTGTATGTGTTTCATATAAAAATAGGGGGGAAACACAGCTTGAGATGAATAACGCCACCTTTTTCTTGACAATCCATTCAAATTGTAATAAAAACAAATACACTCTTTCTCTTTTTTCTATCTTTACAGCTTCAAGACTTGTAAAAAGAATTCCTATTCTCGTCTACTTTTATTAAACAAAACAATTGGCTCAGTGATGTTCATGTCAAACTGACGATGGATAAAAAGTGACTGAGGAGAATGAATGGGTTCTCTGGATAGTGACAGATAGACTGTTGAAGACATGTTGGTCTACTCTTTTACACTCTATGCAGACTCACTTTATGAAAAGAATAGAAAGAATAGAACAAGTCGTCATTCTTGATTGTCTAATAAGATCGATGACAAAAGAATAGAAAATTGAGAAGGAAAAGGCTGTTGGATGATAATGAATATGCAAGCAAACAATTTCTTTTTTTACTTTTCTCACTACAATTTAATTTAGAAATCAATAAATAAAGTTTGTTGTATCATAAATAGCTAATATCTTTAATGCAAAATAAAGTGGATGCTTTTTTTCTTTTCTTTTTTTTTCTTTTTTTTTCTTTTTTTTTTTTCTTTTTTTTTCTTTTTTTTTCTTTTTTTCATTTTTTCTTTTTTTCTTTTTCTTTTTTTTCCTAATTGATTCAACTGCGTAATAAAGAAAAAGGAGGAAATCTAATGTTTTTTTAATTCATCTTTTGTTACTTGTTCAGGTAAACCATGCTTTCTACGCCATTTTATGAAATCATTATAAGTCGCAACGGAACCATTCTCGGTCACTTGCTTGAACAGATTCAGAGAGCCCTGAAATCTTCTCTTGTGATTTGAGAACCAGTAAGTGATATTACGAGAAGGTAACCCAGTCTTCTTTTGAACCTCCATTCTTTGTTGTTTTGTCAACTTGGGTTGTTTACTGTAGACTTCAAAAAAGACAGATTGTAAATAAGTCGTCGTCTGACTGTCATAAGCCGTGATCTTTTTCTTTTTGCAGCAACTTTCCTGCTTGACCTTTTTCGTCCTTTTTTCTTCTTTTGATTTCTTTTGACCCTTTGTCTTCTTGCTCACCTCTCTCGTTTCCTTTTTCACTTCTTGCTCTTTTCTGCCGTGATCAAGTGGAGGATCAGGTTCGGAAGGGATCAGGGGAAGTGAGATGTGCTCTGGCTTGATATAACCCGTCGTGTCCACCAGGGATCTGCTCTGAAAGACGTAATCATCCATCCAAGCACAAGAATGTGGCTGATAGCTGTACATTTGGTCTAATAGGTGTGTTAGCTGTAAAGAGTTGGAATCAAAAGGTGATTCCATCCACATCACCAACTCTTCGTTCCCATCCACTCTCTCTCCTTCCTTCTCTTCTTGATGCTCAGGTAAGAAAGACCATTCTTGAAATAAACACATTGTCTCTTCTTCTTGTTTAATCAACCGTTGATTCATTCGATCGGTGAGAGAAAAAAAGAAAGAAAGAAACAAAAAGGTTTGTTGTCAAAACATAAAGTTTTAATTTAAATGAAACAAGAAAAAATGTTTCTTTTACAAACACTTTAAAGAAGTTCAAAGCAAGATCGACCCTTTTTAACTTTTCACTTGAAATCCAATCCTGAATCAAGTAATCGAATATGAACCAAGTACAATCAGACAAAAAGGGTTAAACGATGAATAACAGTCATTGTCAAATCTGATGTGATCTTGATGATTCAGTGGCCAGTGATCATCTGTCATTTTTATATCTTTTTTTTAACAAATGAGCTTTTGCTTTTTTTTTAAATAAAAAGACTGTATGCTTGAGATGATAACAATTGGTTTACTCTATTACCAAATAGGATATGGCTTGATCTCTTTAGATAACACAACGAAAGAGTATTCTCAAGTAAGCCCCCCTTTAAAATGATCTCATACAATGACGTATAAATCCGTAGCATCACTCACTCACCATCCTTTTATTATAAAAAGGGGAAACCCCTATTGACATCCCTTCCATTCTACAGTGTACAGTAAATTGAATCCCAGTTGATCCTATCATTGGATCAGATCCAATCATTCCAAGATCAATGCAAGCAGTAAAGAAATGCTGTGACACCTTTTCTCCAAACAACGAAAAGGGAGCACTGGTATGCGTCCTAATTCTATCTTTCACTCTTTGTCCTTTTTACCCGTGAATTAGATCAAAGTCAGTCTTCGACGTAATATGTTAAACATTCACCAAAACAAAAAAAAAAAATAGCATGAATGGAGTTTTAAAAATGATAAAATTGCCTTTTTTTTTTTATACATTTTTTTCTTCTTCTTCTTTCGCCATGAGTTCACCAGTGAATACTAAAGAAGGAGATAGAGAAAATGACAATGTACCGAGTTCGATCGATCGTCACACGACCACAGCTCGTCTGGGCACATCACCCAAAAGTTCACATCCTGCCTACCCTTCAGCCGACAGCCAAGACCTGTTCCGTCCACGGTCAGCAGCGACCTACAACCCAGAGGACAACACGATCCGAGCGGATCTGACCAAGGACGAGGTCGTCCAGGCCGTCCGACGTCACCTGGTCAGCGGCTCACCTGCTTCCTCTTTACACAGTCAGTCAAACGAGGACGTGCAGAGCCTCCAGCTGCCCGGAGGAGCGTTCACACACGAGATCTACAAGTGGGTCAGTGATGCCGAGAGCGAGCAGCTGGCGAGAAGACAACGCACTCGGTCGTTTCACTTGCCCAAACCGGAGCCGGTCGACCCGACCTTGGCCCGATTGAGAGACCCGGGTGGCTTCAGACGTCATTTTGTGATGAAGAAAACCCAAGGAAGAGCACCCTATTGGATGACACGGACCTTTGTTGATTTCCTGGCTCTCTATGGGCATTTTGGTGGTGAGGATCTCAGTGAAGAAGAGGAAGAAGGATTGGATGAGATCACACCCTTGATTCAAAGTTCTCAGCATGCGGTCCGTGGCACGGCCACACCGGCCAAAGCCGTCTTTTTGCTGCTCAAGTCTTTTGTTGGCACCGGTGTGATGTTTTTACCTAAAGCGTGAGTTCTTTCAACTTTCTTTTCTCTGTCACTCACCTCTCTCTCTCAAGCTTCTCCAACGGCGGTTTGTTTTTCTCGACCGCTTTGCTTTCCGCGATCGCGATGATCTCGCTCTATACGTTCCTGCTGCTGGTCGAAACGAGAAATAAGATTCCGGTCTCCTTTGGTGACATCGGCGGTCTCTTGTTTGGTAAACACATGCGCTTGGCTGTGTTGGTCGCCATCACCTTCTCTCAGGTAAACGGTCCAGAGACATCCAGAAAAGACTGACGCTTTGAAACAACAGGTAGGGTTTGTGTGTGCCTACATGGTATTTGTTGCCCAAAACGTACAAGCCCTGATTGAATCCGTGTCCGAGTGTGAAGTCCAACTGTCGCTTTCCAATCTCATTCTGGCTCAAATCATCCTCTTTGTACCCTTGGCGATGATTCGAAAGATTCAAAAGTTATCCGCATTTGCACTTGTCGCAGACGTGTTCATCTTGGTCGGATTGATCTACCTTTATTATTATGATTTCTTTATTCTTTCAGTTCAAGGTGTCGCTGATGTTCACTGGGTCATCAATTCGACTTCGTTCCCCATGTTTATCGGCACGGCCGTGTTCACCTATGAAGGCGTAGGCTTGGGTAAGACGAAGAGAGGCTGAAGACGTGAGGCTGACTTGCTTTTGTAGTGATCCCGATCACTGAATCGATGGCAGAACCCGAAAAGTTTCCCAAAGTCTTGTCGGGCACCATGGTGTTCATCACCAGTATCTTTCTTTCGGTCGGTTTCATTTCCTATCTAGCCTTTGGCAGCCAGGTCCAGACGGTCATCTTGCTCAACATGCCAGACACCACCGCCCTCAATACCGTCCAGGGCCTCTATGCCCTGGCCATCTGTCTCTCGATCCCTCTCCAGCTTTTCCCGGCGATTCGAATCATCGAAAACGGACTGTTTACACGCTCTGGAAAACACAATCGGCTGGTCAAGTGGCAAAAGAACCTCTTTCGTCTCCTCTTTGTCTTGGCCTGTGCCATGATGGCCATCGTCGGTTCAAGCGATCTCGACAAGTTTGTGTCCTTGATCGGCTCCCTCTGCTGTGTCCCTCTCTGTTTCTTTTTCCCACCTCTTTTTCATCTCAAGGCCATCGCCAGTCACTGGCGTCAGAAGACAATCGATGGGATCATCATTCTCTTTGGTGTCCTCTCCATGACTTTCACCACTGGTATCACCCTCGCTTTGTGGTCCAAAGGAGGTGAGCCAGCGCCTGTGACAAGGTGTCCAGCCTAGTTCAAAGTCCGTTAAAAATATTCAAAAAAAAAAAAAGCACACTGCATTTTTCCTGTTTCTTTTTTTTTTTTCCTTGTATAAAGATGTCTTCTCAATTATTACCTTTAGGTATTTTTTTTAAGCTTTTATACATCTTTTTCTTACGTGAAGGATAGAACTTATCGATAAATGTATTGGATCTAACATTTGGGTCGTAATGAAAAGTGAAAAAGAATTCACTGGAAAACTATTGGGATTTGACGATTATGTCAGTAAGTACCAAAAGGACACAATTTCTATCACTTGTATGCTCATCTGTTTTATTCAAAAAAGACATGGTGTTGGAAGACGTGACGGAATAGTAAGTACTTGTTATACATGTGATGTGTCTTTTTTAAAAATAGTTTCTAGTGAAAATACAAAGGAAGGATACAAGACTCAAAAATTGGAACAGATCTTGCTGAACGGAAACAACATTTGTGCTGTAAGTTTTTTTCTTTACAAACCTTTCTGTACTCATACCGTTCTCTAGCTGATACCCGGTGGTACAGGTCCAGTTTAAGCAATAAAAAAAAAGGACGATACGTTTTTATTTACAGTGTATTCTGTCAGTGGATTCTGTCAGTGGATTCTGGGAGGGTAGTAGGAAAAGTCAGAGGGATGTCTAAACCTCTCAGTTTGAGTTTATTTTTCCCGTTTTCGAGTTGAGTGGGTGTCATGGTATGCGTGAGATAACAAAAGGCAAAGCCAGTCATGTAAGCATCAAAATGAGCCGCATGAGCACCTTGGATGGCCTCGACCTGATCTTTGACGGTCGGAACCAGGGAAGAAGTGTAGACCTGAGGATAATCGGACGGGCCCATTTGATGATCCATGATGATCTGTATATCATGAAGTGGGCTGTCTGGCTCATGGTCCAATTCACAATAGCCACGCTCCTAACCACTGTTTAGCACACACATCCAGATCCTCTGGACAGTTTCCTTACCGCATACTGTTTACAATAACTTTCTGACTTCTTTTTCTTTCTCTCTCCCTTGTCTCTTTCACCTTCTGATTTCCGCTTCTTGTCATCTTTTATGTATTCCACAGGCTCTTGCACCGTCACCTCAAAGTAAGGCCTTTCCATCGTCGGCTGCTTGTATCGGTCTTGACGTAACCGATCACAGCGAGCAAACACAAAACTCAAGAAGGAAGCATCCCAATCCTCCAACTCGACCAAGTACTTTGTGTCGTACACACCCGAGGGAAACCGATCGGCAAATTCCTTCAAGAAGCCTTGCAGGGTCTTTGGCAGTGGACCAATAAAGCTGTGATAGAGGTACAAGAGATCATAGAGACCGTGATGGATCACGAGCGGAATACGGCCCTCGGCCAAGGCAGCCAGGATGCCCTTCCAGAGCGCATGGAGCGTCTGCTGGCCGGCTGGATCATAGGGAATCCCGTCCGTAAACAGTCGATCAAAGCTAAAGTGATGCTTGACCAAGAACTTGCCCGTCTCGGTGTTGACAGTAAAGTTTCCTTGCTTGAGCGTCAGAAAGTGAAAATTGTCGCACACGTACGATTGGTAGCGATCGTCCTGGCCAGGTATCTTTTTGATCACAGAAAGTCCAATGGAGACAATGGCATGGGTCTCGACTGTTTTTTTCATGGCCATATATCGATGATTCATGTCCTTTGGATGCTTATCACCCAGACCTGTGAATTCTAAATCAATCGCAACAAAACTGGCATCTCTCACTTTTTTTAGAATGACAGAAGAGAATGGTGTAATGTTGTGTGCAGTGACATAGTTACAGGTTGTCACATGGGCACTGGTAGGTGGATTCATTATAAAAAAAGAAAAAAAAAAAAAAAAAGGTTGGTCTTCTTTCAAAGATTAAAGTACCGACTCAGGTTCTTGTACAAAGGTATTGTTTTTTTTTTATTATTTTCTATATTTCTAAATAAGAGCTTGAGAAGTACCTAATGGTGCTGGAATGTATTTTTCGACCTTGTCTGCATCTGAAGGTAATGTAAAATCTTTTTGTTCTCGACCATAATGATTTATTAAAGCATTTTGGCAAGCCTATCAAAAGCGATTCAGTTTGAATACAAAAAAAAGAAAGGAATCCAACTTACACGAAACTCTGCCATCTTGATTGAACTTCCAAAACCTTCAGCCAACTTTTCATCTTTCGAAAACACGCCGACGACATAAACTGGCGCTGATGAAAGTCGACCGGTTTCTGAAAGTATTCTGGATTCTGCTCTTGGTTTACCTGCCTGTCTCAAGAGGGCCGTCAGCTGACGCTTGGGTTCATCGAGCTGGATCAAGCTACGGAGGTCCATGTCACGGGCCAAGACGAAATCATGAACAAAGCGTCTGGCGGCTTCCATGCCTTGTTCTTGATAGATGGCACCAATCACGGCGTGTAAGCAGTCGGCCAGGACCGTGCTCAAACCCAGCTTTTCGTCGTCCTTCTCTGGGCGATTCCATCGGACCGTGTGCTGCATACCGACCTCTGTAGCAATCTGAGCAAACGATTTCGATCCGATAAACGCACTCAACGTCTTTTCAAAAGCTGAAGGGTGAAGCTGAGGATATTTGACATGAAAGAACTCGGTCGCAAACAGTCCAGTCACTCTCTTACCTAAGAAATAAGGGGGCGAGTATTAGTGTGTGTTTTGGGCCGGTGGTAGCCAATTACCAATAAATCTCAAATCATTGTTGTTTTCTTCTTCTTTCAAGGACATGTGTGTCAAGGCCTTTTCGAACACTTGAGCATCCAACAGCGACAGTCCAAGTCGAGCTCGAAGTGCGTTCACGGCCGCTTTCTCATTGTTGTCGTTTGCTTGTGTGGTGTGAAAAAAGACAGAGGGAGTGACTATAAAAAGTGTCAATGTCTTTTCGGATTCGATTCTACTCTGTTAACCTCTACTGTTTTGAGCAGCCCAAGCAACTCTTTTCTTGATGGGTTGTGTTTTGGTGAAAAAAGTAGTCAACATGTTATAAATGTCAAAAGAAACAAAAAAAATAGATTTTATTTAGCGAGGGGGGTGGATGGATACAACACCCAGTGGCTTGGCTTATCCAAAAATAAAGCGGAATTTAAATAGGTATAGCTTTCTCTTTTATTCAATATGCATGATCTCTGATAAATTGCTTGCCATTTTATCCAGAGTTTCTAGTGTAAAAAATATAAGCTATTTATGTATGATCTCATTAACTATTCAATTACCTTCTACTTCAGCCAGAGATGTATCTTTCTTGGCTGCAATCAAATACATTTCAGTATAATCTTGTTCATTGTTATACTTGCTTGATAAAGCTGTATGATACACTCTGTGTCCTGCAATCCAATAATTAGATGTTGAACGCGTAAAGACTTCACTGGTGACACTAGGCGCCTTTTCAAAGTCTTCTTTTACTTCCAACAATTGCAGCAACATGTCATTCGTGATCTGAACCGAGGGTTTTTTCAAAGAGCTTGTCATGGTCGATTTCATATTCAGGGTGGTATTGTCATAAAAGAAGCATTTATAATGCTTTCCGAGATGAAAGCTAGGGGTCAAGAGCTGAGCGGTTTGAATAGGTAACTCGTTCTTTTCACTTACCTTTTTTCCTGCATGGTTTCGATATCTTCCATTAATGTGGTCGTCAACTGCTCCAGGTTCTTTTCAGTCATGTACTTTTGAAGATCGCGATAGAACAAGGGATCTGAGATGAGATCTTCTGATTCTGCAGAGACTGGTAACAAGAAATTCCAAATCAAATTACTTTTATGCTAAATTCATTTAAGATGGGTGGGCTCACGTAAGAAGGCGATGATCTTACCTTGTAAATGATCAAGTAATATTCTGTCAGTTTATCATCCCCTTGGTTTTCTTGCCCTTCTTCAGTGGACGATAGATAGACACGCACCAAATCTGCTTTGGTTACCAGCCTCTCTTCACCATTCATCCCAATCGCTGTTGATTCCACCAGGCCGGTCAGAAACATGCCCTGATTGATCTCGGTCTCCAACGAGCTCTGGATCGATGAAGAGGCGGTGGGTGTATTCGATGGTAAAGGCAGTGAGTTTTGTGTAGAGTCTTGTGAATTGGAAGTGGGTGTGGTGGAAGCAACGGATTCGGTTGATTTCGATCCAGAAGAGAAATAGCTCAGAAAATGTGTGTTTGATAGCGTTTTTGTAATCGACTTGAGCCCAGATACCTTTAGGAGCGTCAATCAATATCGGACACAGACAGAGCATGGGTTAGATTACCTTTGAACTGTCCTTTTTAGCAAAAGCGAGATCGATGCTCGTCTTTCTCTTTTCAGCATTCACTTGCTTTTCTACTCTTCTGATTGCATATTTCCTTAAAGAACGTACGTCGGTGATCAATAACGAAGGAGATCGATAGATTAATGATCCATCACTCCCATCCAGCACAAACACATGACTGACGAGTTGATCAAACCGCTTTCGAATGTATTCATCCAACTCGTTCGTACGCAAATAGTTGCTGCGTTGTACAGCTTGAACAGGGACACCATTGAACACAGCATTAAAGCACATGATATCCAGCCGATCAAAGTCCCACTTCCATATCCACTCTGAAAATAATTCCTCGATAGCGTGTGTTAATGCTCTTGCTCTCTGTCGATTCGGTTCACCTTCTTGTCCATTCAAGATGGATGAAAAAGTGCCATTTAATAACTATGCATAGTTTAGACAAGTATTGCACGCATCCATCTACCGTCTTACTTTGAACTGTTCATAACCAATCTTTAACACGGCCTCCAAAGCTTTATTGTTCAATTGGGAATCCAAGTATTCTGTGACAAGCTTTTCTTTTCCTTTGGAATCTTTTATTTGTTTTCGAAGTATGCCGAGTTCTATACACATGTGCATCCAAAAGCCGGGTTCTGGTTGTAAAAAGACCATGCGATGTTTTTGTGAATGAACATTTTGAGTAGGTTGAGACGTAGGAAACGTACTATGGATGCTTAATAAATCGGTTGTGGTATTGCTATCGTAAACTTACGAGGTAAAGTTCACCAGAGCTTGAGCCAAGCCTACGTGCTTCATTTTTACATCGATAGGCTCCGCTTTTTTGGAAGTATAATACAAGATTTGGTCTTTGGTGTTTTCTTCAGATGAACTCAGTGAAGGATTGTAAACACAAAAGTAAGAAAGCATAGGCGAACTTGTGCCTAGTTGAGGTGATGGACTTTCCTGATTCGACATGAAGAAAAGAGAAAACTGACATTGACCGTGTTTTGCGTTTAAAAATACTGAAATTGGAAAGTAAACATAAAATTTTGGGTTTGACCAATAAAAAAAATCTGTAGACTAGTAAAATGTATGAATGATCAATGCTATTTTTTCACTACCAAAACCATAAAGCTAATACAAAAAGCAAAACAACAATAGGAAAAATATCTTATAGTAGCGATAGGGTTCAAAAAAAAAAAGGAGAGTAAGGTGATAAAAATAAGGTAGTATACCTATGGTCATGAATAGTCTTGTGTACATCTACTGTTTTACGTATTCTGGTATTACCCATTACAATATACATACTATGCAACCCCAGTCTTTTCAGTGTTTGATTGGTGTCCAAAGCATGTTGGATAGACGAGTTGCTCCCAAGTCAAGTTCTTCCATTAACTTTGCCATAGAGATCATAAATTTGAAATATGACAAGCATGCCCTGGAACATAATGAAAATACACTATTAAAAAAAGCCCCAAAGCCTTTCAATTCCTTGTAAAAGTTTAGTTTTTCTGAAAAAAAAGGGCAGTAGTTTCTGTAATAATAATATTACTCAAAACTCATATTAACTGATTTTTATACTGACAATAAACACATTATTGAATAAAAAGGTGTCTTTAAACAAATATTCTTTTATTTTTGACCAGGTACACCACGTGGAGGTAGAATATAGCGCATGCATTTTCGTAATCGCTTGTGGTTACGGGGTATTGTAGCCCTTAGAAATGTTAATTATAAGTAACAAATGAATAAGCGGGTTCTTCAAGCAAAATTTATTAATTTTTATAAATGTTAGACGTGTTTAGGGGGAAAGAAAAGTAGAAAATAGCAATAATGGAAAATCACATGGCAGCTTTTTTAATCATTCTAATGATGTACTGATCCCTTTAATATAAAATCTTAAAAACACAGTTGCCATAAAGAAGAGTAAAATGGTTTTAAAATTAATGAAACCCACGGCCCCTCATAGCCCATATACCCTGGATAACCCAATCGTTGAAGAAAAAGATACAGAGAAAATTGACAAGGTCGCCTATATAAAGTTAAATGATGACTGCGTCTGTGAGAACAAAGAATTGGATTTGGTGTACAAAAATAATGTTAATGATCAAAGAGCTAACCATCGCTTTCAAAAGATATCAATTGCCTTTCAATTCTTAAAGATGTATTGGATAAGAAAATTGAAGATTTCTTGTTTTCGTTGCGGTCTAAAATGGGTGGTAGCTGCACTGAAGAAGAAGAACAGGTGATATCATTCACAAGATTTATTTTGACCGACTTTATGGATAACTGTCAAAAACACTCCTCGGCGCATCGTTTGAATAATGAGCAAGCACTTTTTGTCGAATATGTTGTTCCTGTGCTTAAATACTTTAGTGCTGTGTTTAATAATATTTTTTTTTCCAATGGTAAAGACTTTTATGATTGGTTATTACATAGGGTTATAAAAAATTATTGTGATTCTAAGTGTGAAAAAGGACTTGAAAGCAACCAACACATCAAATTATGCAAAGCTGATGACCAAGGTAACAAACGTTTAGCCGATGGTGTTGGCTTCATTAGCAAAAGCTGCACCGAGTGTTTGGTAATAGAATCATCCAAGTAATTTTTACATATATACAGTTTAATGAATATGTCTGATATAAAAAATATTAACTGAGTTTTCAATACAAATTCTAGTGATAATGACAATGGCTATTCTATGGAAGAAACAATTAAGCTAATTGAGTGTACCATACGAACATTGAAAGTAGTTAAGACCAAAAATGGATCTGCATCAATCGATACATTTAAAAAATATAAAATATGTTCCTGCTTGTATTCAACCGACAAAATAAGGATGATGAGCACGTCCCTTGTAGACAAAGAACATTGGAGCTATGGTTTTGTTCTGGACGCCCCTATACCCCGAACTTGGGAAGATCGCTTCTCATGAGTCAAGGTTTTGGAATTGGTTCTGTGTTTGAAGGCAAGGTGCGTCGCTTTATTTTATACAGCGAACAAAGGTATTGACCTCTCTATAAATTATAACAGAATAAAGAGATTTTCTTAGTTTTTGCCTTGCTTTGACATACCAGTAAGATACAGTCTTATCGCTCTGGACTAAAGCTTTACGAATGGGTTTGAATAAGAATAGATCTTGAAAATTGATAACTATCCTGAATAATATGCTTCAGTTTGTATCTTGACATCCAATAGTTAACATTAGCTTATAATATGTTTCCGTTTATATCTAGACAGTCTATTATTATCATTAGTTTATAAAATGTTTTTTAATGTCAAATCATACTGGTCGTAATTATCTTTTGTCATCCAATCTCAGGTCTTGCTCAAACTAATATAAATAGCTTTGAAATCTTTCTTTAATAAAGGTATTGGACTTTAGAACTATTGTTCGGTCTCGTTAATTATTCTTTGTCCTTACTTTTTTAAAACTTAAAAGACTTCAATTTGATTTATACCAGTGTTTAGATTTGTGATTATTTGTTTATGGCCATGTTGTTGTAGAACAGTGCCTAATTATAACGGACATTGAATAATCACAGCTAAAAGTATGTTAAAATTGATAAAAGATAATAATATAATCGATGAGTATCCTAAACCTCTTTATTGAGTGAAGAAAAAAGGGAGGGCCAATTGATACAAAAATGAGCCCTTTATTCGTATGTTGTTACACTTTAGTAATAAAAATGAGAGGAAATAAGAGGTCTTTAAATCACAAGTAAATTTTATGCAGAAATGGTTGTACAAACGATAACATTGTCTTCTCTACTATAATGCAATTTTCATAAAAGTAATTAAATATTCTCTTCTTTTTTTTTTTCTTTGGACCTAAGTTTCATGCTATTATCTATAAAAGATTATAAAAACAAAACATGCCGTTATATTTATTTATTCGTTAGCTTAGTGAGGCTTTTTTTCATTTATTTACCGTTTCAAAGTAGATAAACAAGTTTTTTGAATTCTTGGAAAGTCAAGAATGAGGTGATAATTCCCTCTAGTTGTGTAATAATATGATTGGTTGTTGCAATTCTAACATTTCATTAAATAAAATATAAAAAGAGATTTAATTGAAGCATACCCTTTTCTTTTCAAGATCATGTATCTGATGTACGGCCTATTGTAGATGGAAGTAAAATTCTAGACTACTCTGCCACTGGTTAACTTATTTCCCATTGTCTAAACAAGGTTTGTGGTAGATAGGGAGTCATATTCTAGTCTACCCTTTCCGCTGGTGATTTCCATTGCTTTTATGAGAATGTTTAACTCATAAAAGCTCAGTAGTTCTTCGGAATTTGCTGTTATTTTTTTTTTTATATTCAATTAAAATCAAATGAAAAAGTTGGAACACTTGAAAAAGGTTAACTATTTTACTTAATAGAAACATTCACATTCATTTTGTAAAAGTATTATCAGCTCAACAATATTTTACATTTTCTTTTTTATACAAGATGTACATTTTTAAGCTTAATAAAGGTTCATCTTAAAACTTTTTTGGAGTAATCATATTTCAATCAGTTAGAATAAACTATCAAAAATGCAACACCTCAAGTTGAACAAATTAAAGTGTTTTTTTGTTTTTATATGTATAATCACACCAAATAAATTTTCGGACAAAAAAATATGGCATTTAAGTTCAAGACTAATTAATACCTGTGAACCTAAGCTTGGGTTTTCAAGTTTTGAGTTCAGGTATTTATTTTCAAAATATATCCATAAAATTGTTTTCAGTAGTCTGCTACGCCGCCTTTAGCTTTAATAACTTCTTCACATTGCCTCTTCATGCTTCGAACTAACCGTTCAACAAATTTATCATCCATTCTTGCCCACTCTTTTTGCAGAGCCATCATCAATTGCTGCAAATTTTTGCTGGACAATCTTTTTCTCTCAATTTGTCTTTCAAGCGCATTCTAAACATGCTCTTTGGAGTTCAAATCAGGGCTTTGAGCAGGCCGGTACGCAAAGTCCCTAATTTGGTGGGCTTCCTTCCACCATCGAGCATAACCACCTGTATGACAGGAAGCACCATCCTCTTGGATGATAAAATCTCTCTTCTGATGCACCATGACATCTGTAAACCAAAGATGAATTCTGTTGGCCAAAATAGTGATGTCTACAGATCCCGTCACAATAATTTCTAAAGGCCCGAAACCTCCTCTCCAAAAACATCTCCAAATCACCACCCCATTTCACTATAGATGACACATTTATTGCATCAAAGCAACCTCCTTCCTTCCTGAGTACTCTTTTACCATAGCTGCTGCCTTCCACGCAAAAGCGCGATTCATCAGACCAGACAATGTTTCTCCACTGGTCTTCGTTCCAATTGTTGTGTTCCTTCACCCAGCGAGTCCTACTTTTGCAGTCAATCTAGGTTTGTGAGCTGCTCTGTACGATTTGGAGTCAAGTCGATCGTATGTCGATCGAAGATCTTCTATACAAATAATAAGAGTAATTTTCCTTTGCTACTTGTACCACGAGCAGTACGAGAATCATCTAGTGAATCAAATTGAACAATCCAATCAATTGCTGGAATATCTATACCTCTTGTTGTTACATTAGTATGTAAGAAAATGCTTCGTTCCGCATTACAATATTCAAAAAGTGTGTTTGTTCGTTTTTGTTGTTTTTATTTACCCTAAAAGCCCAAGGAGTTAGCACATCATCACTTGATTAGACTAAAAGACTTGCGAGAAGTGGCAGTATGGGGACATCATATTTAAATAATTCTGCGTGATATTCGACCGAGTTACAATTTGAAAGTAATACATGACTTTCTTCTTCATGTCTTTTCTTAAAAATGTAAGGAATAATAAAAAATTTCTATCTGAATCACAAACTACTTGACCTTGTTCTAAACCATCCGCTGTCAAAGTATCTCTATTTTCATGCACGTCAACATCTTTCTTTAACAAGACACGAGACAAATCTGTCACTTTAGCTGTTTGTGTAGCTGAAAACAACATGGTTTGTCGTTCTGAGAGTCTAATTTAATCTTCAAAGCCGATTTCTAAAATACGATCTGCTTCACGAAAAAACAATGGGTTCAAGTTTTAAAAATAAAGCCTCTCGTATCCTAATAAAAGTTGCCAATCGCATATCCTACATATTTGAAAGCTTTCTCTAACCTGTATGTGATCTAATAATCTACCTGGTGTGGCAGTAATCAAAGTGATACTTTTGCCCAACTTATCCGCTTCTGTTTTTCAATTCTTTTCATTAATAATGATATTAAACATCAACTGATGATATTTCAATATATCTTTTGCCACACCAAAGATATGTAAAGTCAATTTACAAGTGGGTGAAACAATGATAGCACCTACCCCATTCCTTGGCTTAAACTTCAATCGATACAAGGTTTCCACTTCTGTGATAAAGCAACCAGATGCTTTTTTGTATTCTTTTTTATACCAGTAGTATGCATTGTATATAATTTTTTACCATGATCCAAGCCGTATTCTATCATTACCTTCCTTCTAGTGATTTTGTTTGTGATAGGTCGGATAGAGAAGAATCAGAAGATCAGTCGAAACAAACAGACGTTGACATAAAAACACCGTATCAACTGGAGCATTTTTCAGAAGTTTTCATGTTACCCGAGGCCGAAGATGATGACTTGTTGTCTGTGGCAAATTTAATGGAAGAACTTGATTTGGGAGCAACTCGTCTATCCAACATGCTTTGGACACCAATCAAACACTGAAAAGACTGGGGTTGCATAGTATGTATATTGTAATGGGTAATACCAGAATACGTAAAACAGTAGATGTACACAAGGCTATTCATGACCATAGGTATACTACCTTATTTTTATCACCTTACTCTCCTTTTTTTTTTTGAACCCTATCGCTACTATAAGATATTTTTCCTATTGTTGTTTTGCTTTTTGTATTAGCTTTGTGGTTTTGGTAGTGAAAAAGTAGCATTGATCATTCATACATTTTACTAGTCTACAGATTTTTTTATTGGTCAAACCCAAAATTTTCAATTTCTGTATTTTTAAACACAAAACACTGTAAAATGTATTCGTTCTTTTATTTTATTTTGAAAACCATTTAGGGAAGGTGCTGCTTATCCGATCCGTATCGGCTTCACCACCTAGCTGCATCCCTTCTGATCTCTTTTCAAAGCTTTCTAAATCGATAGGTGGTTGAGAATAATAGATAAAATAAATGAGCATAAATAAAACAATGATAAACACCCATCCACCAATAATGATATAAATCACTGTAAATGGTCCTAAGCTCTGAGCAGCATTCGTATCACTCAAGATAGCTACCAAGGTAGATGTCCAAAGAATACAAGTAAAAGAACCTGTCCTGAAAAAGTTAATCTAGCATGATAAATAAGTAAAGGTAGAGCTAAAATTAAGCAAAAAGGAGGGGAAATACTTGCGATATCAACATAGCATGGATTCGTCTTGATATTGTAACAAATCATGGTCAACAAGATGGTAATAGACAAAATGGCACGCATACGATTCAATCTGGTAGTTGTCTCTACTAATAAAAACACAATAGCCAGCATCAAGCCTACATCGCCTTTAATTCTCTTGTCATTCATGCTCTTTCTATCATTTACCCATATTTTTTATAAAAGCAACACTGATTGACTTGTACGCTATTTCATTCTTTATGGGCACCCTTTCATAACTTGTCAAAAAGATGGTGATCAGAAAGTAAGCCAAGAGATAGCCTACCAATGACAACCAAAAGTATATTTGTCGCGATATAGTAGGTGAATGACATCGAAGGGTAGAACTGAAATCATTTGCTGGTATATTTAATGATTGACAAGCTGCTGAACTAACAAAGGTTGTCTGTTGAATCAAATTATTTAGTTTATATCAATTACTGTTTGTCTCTTCTTTTTTTTTTTTTTTTACCAAGATTGGAATATAGAGTAAAGTCTAGTGAAACGTAAGTCTTTTGTACAAGATGAAACACTTGACTTACAGCAACAGGTATAAACCATCGAACCCAGCGTGTGGATAGCTTGTAAGGATATTTTAGATTGATAGAATGAATAAGGATACCCAAGAGCATACTGCACAGTGTCACCGCAAAAGCAGTCCACAAGGAATACGTATACCAAGCCGGCGTCCTCATGTCGGGCATAAACCCACCCACGTTCAGCACGAACGAGACAGAAGAATGATGAAAGGAAGTGATGGTGATCAGATCACGTAAGGGAAAGGTCATGAGTTGAAAAAATTCAATGACAAGGATCGCGATCTGAACCCAATTGGACCACATTGACTTGTCCCACTGAGAGAACCGAGTGTCATAGACAGCATTGATATGCGCATCATGTTCTCCAAACAGCTTTCGCTTTTGCATATAGTAGCATCGCTGGCGGGTGATCAAGTACAGATTGATCGACAGCACAAGGACAAACAGCGCGGCCTGAAGCAGAGTCGAAGAAGGATTGGGCCCACTAGTGGCGCCGATGATGATGGCCAGGCTGATAGTAAAGGTGATGATGAAGAGTAAAGAGAAGAGATGATAGAACCTGGCTGAATATACTCTTTCGTGTGATGCCAGTGGGACGTTCAAGTCGACCGGCTTCTTTATCATCCTTTTCCAGAGTAAGGTCATGAGTGTCAAGAGGGGTATTTTGAAAAATGTCTTGATCTGAATCGACATGTTGTCGACTAGCAAGAAAATCTCTTGCCGTTGGCTCACTTCGTGGTCTCCTCTTTGATCTATGGGTATTGTGTGCCATTCGGTGTACCAAAAATAAATAATGAATGAAACAAATAGTAAAAATATAATGGCAAAAAACAAGATGATGGATACAGTGTCATTCGTTTGATAGGATGATGGGCTATATTGTTGCTGGTAAGATGCATATCCAATAGAGTCGTTCATGTTTTATTTCGTAATAAGAAAAAGAAAGAAAGAGGTGGTTCATGATGACATGGTGTTATTGAGGAAACAAAATTTCCTTTCATAGTAATTTGTTTTCTTCTTTTTTAAACTACCTGTCAATTTGTGCACAAGACTGTTTCACTAATTTTTTTTTTTTTTAAAAAAAAAAGCTTTAATAGTCAACCAAATCAATCCTATTCCAATACAAATCGATACACTCTTTTTAACTTGCTGAAAATTTAAAAAGAATACTTAATTTTTATTGGCTAATCTGAAGAAGGTTGAAGAGGTTTTAAGCAGTATAATTAGATTGAACTTGACTGGTGTAAACATACCGTCTTAAATACAGACAAGGAGGCTTACTTTTTCTTCTTCTTTCTTTATTATTATGCTACACTTTCCAGAGTTTCAATAGCGTACATATGGTGAAAGCTACAGGCCCGCATCTCCTAGACGAGCATTGCTATGTAGTCCATTAAGCCGTCTGTTATTTGTCCCTTATTGGAGGTGTATGCCATGCCTTAGGTTTTAGTTAAGGGTAGTCCTGGCTAAATTCTTGGGCATGTAGTTAGGGTTGTCCTGCTGCACATCTTTTTTTTTTTTTTGGGATCAGATAGCTTCTTACCTTCACATGGTTGATCTTGTTAATCAAAACCTCATCAGAGGGTTTGAGAACTAAAAAGAAGCGTTATTTATATTGTATTCTATGTAACAATTATAAATAATTATTTTCAATAAATATGTATTTTCCATTTAGAAGTTTTGTCTAAATGTATTATGTTGAATTGTTGAGTGATCTAGTAAATAAAGGCATTCTTAGTAATTGAACAAAGATTGCAACTGGAACAAGTCATGTACATGACAATTTCCAATAAATTAGTTTCAATTTACTGGTAAAGAATCAACCCATCTCTTAAATTATATAACTCTCAACTGATCATTCTATTGTACGCTTACTTTATTACAATTACAATTGCTTCTTTTCAATTTTCCCATTGGGCATATCATTTTCTATTATGGCTTCTCAAGTGGACGATGGTTTGGTTAAAACTAATTCTCTATCAGCATCCCCAGTTCAATAAAGTTGAACTTCAAAATAAAAAAGATACTGATTGAATCAACAGTTTGATGAACATAAACGAATACCATAAGTTTTTAAAAGAACACGGTAAATTTAAGTAGTTTTTATTTTTTGTACGAAAAAACAAAACAAAATACAAATCTACTTTTGCCTAAAGCCCAAGTTCCTTTCGTCTTTTCGTAACGATGACCGTGTTTTACTTTTTGATATCACCTTTCAACCCTGATTTCATTATGGCAAGGGCTATTTGTTTGGCTTCATTGTAGCCATACACGACTATCGAAAAACGTGGCGCCTTGTTCTCAATTTCATCAGCAACGTCAACAATTAAATTCAGATAAAGTTTGCCCCTTTCATTCTTGATCATGTCCCTGAATTGTTGAAAAATCATTGGGCATGGTGAGGCACTTGTAGTCAGCTTTTGCGCTCCATTAGCTTGGATGAAGAGCACCCAAAGATACACCATCAATTCCCTCGTTATAACTTCTTTGGCACAGAAAATTGAGAGCAAACGCGAAGCAAAATAGTAAACGCTGATTGCTCTGTGCTTTTGTGAAGGGTGGTTTAAATATGAAGTGGCAATTATTGGAGTAAACCTTTTTACATTGGATGTTATGGATAAGCATGAGGAGTTTAAAGGTCATTATTTGATAATGAATGTAACTCACCCATTCCTTCACATAATGCCATACGAAAACTTATTGAAAGCTGTGGCTATGGATGTACTTACCTTCCACCTATATGTTATATTACCTCGCTCTTCAGGTGCTTTTTATCATTCGATCTATAAACCTTTCTCATTCTCTGACGCTATGATCATTGTACACTTTCGCATTCGATTTTACAGCTTTTGGCTGTTTAGTAACCTTCACCTCAACGATTCTCTGCAGGTTTGAGAGTTAAATACGTTATTGTTTAAAGAACAATGTTAAGGTCTGAGATTTGTGTCAAGATGACCTCTATTGGATCGTAAGCTTTTTCTCCCTGTTCACTGCAAAGATTGTTTTGTCCTCATAAAAAAAAACTGTTTGCCATTTTGTAAATCTCGAAAAAGCGAAAGAGTGAACAACCACTTCAGGAACTTGCGATAACAGTCATTCTTTCAATTCCTGACAAATTGATCTAACCAACAATCACTTTAGTGTAAATCGACAACTAGATTTAATAACCGATAATTATTTTTTACAAACCGCCAATATCCAAAGGCCTGACTTTATGCACTTTTGCTTTCTTATTTACAAAAAAAAAAAAAAAAAAAAAAAAAAAAAACTTTTGCTTTCTTAATTAGCTTATGTGATATCAAAGCTCTGGCGAATGTATATCCTAAAATAAAAAAGATATGAAGACAAATCGAACAGAGGTTGCTCATATTTTTTCACCTACTACATCTTCATGTTGCAATGTTGTCGAAGGACGAACAACCTCAAGACTTGATTTTAGCAAATATTCTACATCGAGCGTAGGTTTAATCTTTTATTTGATTGAGCATTGAATATCTTGATTGATTTTGAACCACTTAGTGCCATAAAACTTGCAAATGGAAAACCGAATTCGGAAATTGAAGATTCCTTTGTCCATAATTTCATTAGCAATCTCTTCGAGAATGCATTTCAGACTGAGTCAATTTTCAGCACTGCTTGGCATGTCTAACGAATATCGACATCAAAAGATTCGCTAACAAGGTATATCTTTTACTACACCATTTCCAGAAATTAAAGTCGCATTTTATAAAGTTTTATAATACAATTTATATGTAATTGCGACAAGTCACAACGACTTTAATTTCTGGAAATGATGTATATGTAATATTCAGGGCGAATGGCCAACTGGGAGGGAAGAGAAAAAATGAAGAGGATGAACAGAGTCATTTCAAGCCTGATTATGCCGTCTTTGTCAAACAAAGATCACTGCGTTTGGACTTGTCGTGTGCAGAAGCAAAGTCACCTGTCAACACAGCTATATTTCCCAAATCGGATCTGGTGAAAATCGGTCAAGAAATGAAATGGATGTTAAACAAAATTATTCGAGAGGGAGTGGAAATGCCTGTTGTTGGTGGTGTGCTTGCAACTGGTTTTAATGTGTATATTCGCTCAAAATGGAGTTAATCGATGCTGGTATTTACAGAATGGTACAATTAAGCAAGACATCACTCTTCAAAAATTTCCAAGGTCTCGTATTACTCCCTAATATCGTTGCTAATCTTTTACAACTGAAGGTAAGAAGTCTTATCATGGAATGCAAAGCAGTACTAATACAATTAAAAGAATATTTCCCTTACTACAGCAGACAAGATCAAACATCGTTTATTGAAAAAAGCCAAAGGCATCCCTCCAAAACACAACTCCCCTCTCTCTTGGCTTAGAGATAATGAAATTAGCTTGACAAAAAGAATAAAGAAATAATATGCTCTTTTTATTGTTTACAATTCGATTCTCTCTCTGATACCACTTATCATCTGTGATGTGTCATCTACACATATTTCTTGCCAATATCAATTTGCTCAATTCTATTTAATAATAAAAGATAATGTATTCATAAGGAAATAAAATACACTTCCGAATATCAAACAATTATTATGGATCTAAAAGTTGGATGAAGCAACTTATCCTTGGCTTTGAATTAGCATATATTGAAGATTACAATATCATATCATGGATTATCAATGATAATGATAAGATAATCAAATAGTAAATCAAAACAAGAGAACATTCATGATATATGAGACATAAATAGTCAAGAAGTATACCATGAAATTGCTGGGAGATATAAATCAGTAAAATAGGTATTAAAGATGGAATATTCTCAATATCAATCACATTTATACCCTAGCCTACCATAGATGAGCTGATGTATTTGCCTCACATCATCTTATATATAGATGTTAGATAGTTTTGTTCTTGTTTCTTTAGTAATTTACTAGCCTTTATTCGATTGAATAAATCTAACTTCAAAAACATTCTCAAATATCTTTTTCCTGTTTTTGAATTTCTTACTTTTCACTTACATAAACGACAAGTCAGTAATTCCCTTGTAATTTTATTCAAATGGTATTCGCTTTTGCTTTCTATTCTCGACGTTTGGCTAGTGTCTGACTTTCTCTAATGAGGATCGCCCATTATATAGAAAAGATTATTAGTTTGAATACCTGAAACTAATAACTCTTTTCACATAGTCCTATGCTTGATAATACATATTCTTAAATGCGTGTATTTAATTGGACAGAACATACACTTTCATGAATTTCAGATCCTCAAAATAGTCGCGGCCAAAAATAAAAAGCTTTTCTTCATTGCAAAAGAAGTAATGCTTCTTAAAAAGATATTTTGGTTTACGAGAATCAGTTGGATAGCAACAAAACCATAGAAGATCTGGTAGCAAGCTGCTTTGGAAAAGTCAGGAGGTAAAAAGACCTGAAATTGTAACCAATCCATGAAAATTTGTATCATTCTGAAATAAAGCTTTTATCGTTATGATTGGATAAAAAAAAAAAACTAGGAAATCATTCATGTATTTGGTTTGAAGCCCTCTTAATTCAGCACACTCCCAAATCACTGCACTTCTGCGAACCGAAATGTAATTTGTGGAAATAAATAAATTAATGTCAAACGTTTTAGTGCGTTACTTTCAGCTTGAAGGAAACAGCCAAAGAGAAGGTAAAGAGAAATTAGATTACTTTATTTTTGTGATACCCCTTTAAGAGCAACCATTACTAATTGGATAAGCTATACGTCTGAGACACTTGAGAAAAGTTCAACTTCAACATCTTCTACTAGAAAATGGTCTAAATTTGACAAATCATTAGTATGACCATCAAGATAGGAAGCTTCATTTTTGATGTGGGATTCTTTGATTTTATTGAGAAAAGAAGCAGCATCATCAAGTAGCATCTAGGAGCAATCTCTAATATAACTGCGGTAGATATTGAGAGCAGAGTGCCCTGACTCAAAACCAAAGAAAATTAAAGTCGATGGAGCTCATAAAAGAAAACAACCACTGCCGAAAAAACCGGTGTCTAAAAGTACTGTCACTGATCATTACACGATTTTCCTACAAAAGTCACTGAACTGTATGGATTCATTTCCCGAGATGAAGGGATTTCACATCATTCTGAACGATGCACCATTTCATAGGGCTGATGAGATTGCAGAAATTATTTCAAAGAGAGAGAATACAAAAGCATCTATCTCCCTCCGTATTTCCTTAGGCTTAATCTGATGGAGAATTTTTGGTCCAGAAGAAAGAGCTATGTCAAGAAAGCAAAGTTTGATGGCGCTGACGATCTAAAAACGAGAGTAAGTGAGGCATCAAACGAAGTAAGACCATCGACACTTAGGAGCATTATTAGTCAACATTCTGTAAACAGGTTTAACCTCTGCGAATGAACCCCCTTTAACAAACCGTATATCGATCGCTTTCGACTTTGATATTTATTGTTGGCACAAGTTGATATAACTAAAAGCGCGAATTGAGTTTCCAGAAAATGCAATGCAAGTTGGTCAAATGGGCAGTTTAACAGAGTCAAATTGCCAATTAAATGCATTAAAAGCGCCAATTGAACTGTTCAAAAGCGCAAGATGTTTTCAAAAAGTACTAATTGGCACCGGAGGCATTGTAACTCTCAGGGGGGCAAAGTCCCCTAGCGAAGTGGTCAAGTTCTTTCTGCTGGATTAGTCTCTCGTCTGGTGGCACTAGTTCCAATCTCCATGGTCGTTTTCTGTTTGTTTGTCTGTGGGTTTAAGCCCTGTTATTAAAAAATGTTTCTTATGATGACCAGCTAAAATGCGGCATCCGAATAAAATCCTCATACAAAAAAAAAAAAAAAAAAATCTACCAGCCGCATTGTACTAGAAGTATTCTAAATGACCTAGTTTGCCCAAAAAAGGGAAGGCAGAGGGATATTGATACTAAGCTACAGAACATAAAGTTTAAATGTGTAACCAATATATCTAATGTGGAGAAGAAGGATGTGATCCATATAAAAGATGAGCGCAAATCAGATCCGTATCCATCAACAGAAAGAATCTCTAACAAGCAGTATTGGATCGGATGGTTACCAAAAAAAAAAAAAAAAAAAAAAAAAAAGGCCCAAGAAATTGATTGGATAGATTAGGTCCATGTTACAGGATAGCACTCTTGTCATCCATCATTTTTTTTTCGATTGGCAGCATGTTAACAATGAAGAATGATTTAAGGGAAATCATGTTTTTAATACACAGTCTCTTTTATACCCTTTTCTAATCAAAAGAGACATGCTGGAAAAGTGTCCAAAGGCATTAAGTTTAGAAAATGAAAACTATGTTCTTGGTACTAGACTGTGATATACTTTTCAGAGGTACTTTGGTGTATGAGAACCAATACCATCTTCAACGAGTTGGAGCCATATTTACTTTATCACAGTTGGAAGTCAAGTAATGCCACCAACACGTTCTAAAGCTAGACCGATTGTCTTTCAGTAACATGAATATCATAAAGAACCTTTGGTACAAGAATAATAAGTATCAATTTGTTCATATGAAAATCTTTATATTACAGTTCACAAGGATGGGTCGTTGAGAATTTTAAAAAAGCTTCGTACATGTTATAAAACCAATCGTGCTCACGCTTTCTTTGAGTTCTGATACGGCTATTTGACAAGCTGATCCAGAATATGCTTGAATAGTCAAGTCAGCATGTTGAATCAGATCCCATAATGGGTTAAATACGATTTACAGCATCTTGTTGAAGTGAAGCATTATTTACCCATCACTGACTGCCGCTTGAGTTATGCATCTTTACGAAAACACGATGCCCCTGTACTCTGGATTCGTGCAAATTCATTCACCGTCCAGATTGAAAAATCCATGTCTTCTGTGCGACTCCTGAATTTTCTTGAAGTTAAAAGGTGTTTAAATGCAGTATGCAGCCGCATCATTGGCCCACTGTATTTTCAATAGATGCTTGAAGCCATCAGTCCATCTCTCTTTACACTCCTCTCAAATTCGTCAATAAATCAATATGGATCCCTTACCAGATTCTTGGATCAGTAGACAGAGTACTGGCTTACCTCGGCTGACTGTGATCCTTCCTAGCTAAACATCCAAGATGTTCGGGACTCGTGCTACAACCCAGTTTAGTTTTAATTTTCAGAGATTGAATTACAGATAGGACAGATTTATTGAAAGTTTTGTTGTCTTTTTTTTTTTTCTTCTTTATTTGCAAACTTTCTCTTTAAAAAGGTTTGTTGGATATTATTTGCCAAAAGATATGGGGAACTGTATGACTATAATGCATGGTTCTAAGACTAAATCTATGATCAGTACAAGTAGTGCAGAGCAAGCAGACAATGAAAGAAGCATGCCTTCAGCAGAAGAGTTGAGTACAACGTTAAACCCATCTGTCGGTCCAAATCAAATCACGGTTGACATCCGCCGAGAGTTTCATAATGAAGAAACTTCGACTTATTGGTTACCAAAGACGAAGACGAGCAAAAAAGATTGACAGGTGTAAGTCTAGAAATTGGGCGACCGATACAAACTCATGATTGGTTTCCATAGCAACACTTTGCTTTAAAAGAATTATTTGGAGGGTAAGGTGGTAAATGACATTTTTTTTTACCCATTCTTCTTTTCTAATCTATTTCAAAGGAACATGTTGAGTAGTGTTAGTGATGCTCTGGACTTTGAAAAAGGTGTTTCTGTTTTAGACATTGGTTGTGGTTCTGGAGTTTGGATCATGGTAAAAAGGACTCTATTTGTCGGATTACACAAACTGAACCTTTTTAATAGGACATGATCAACGATTATCCCAACTGTACATACCATGGATGTGATATTGTGGATGTTGTCAATAAGTCAATGAGACTTGATCAGTTCACATTCAATCACGGAAATGTAGCCAAGGGACTTCCATATGCTGATAATACATTTGATTTTGTTCATATGAGGCTTCTTGTCTATGCTCTTCGTAAAGATGAATGGCCTGTTGCTATAAAGGAAGCTATACGTGTTGTCAAACCAGGTGGAATATTACAACTGGTCGAAGGCGAGCCTAGAGTAATTATTCTTTTCTTAAAATCTATTTGAAACTCATTCTTTTCTAGTTACCAAAAGACAATTCATGTGCTTATTATAAATTTACTGAAGCAAGTAAGTTTTTTTCATTATTGTATTCGTATTTCGGAGTAATGAATCAAACTTTTTTTTGTCTTGTTAGTTAATAATGTCGGTTATATGAGAGGACAAAACCCACGGGTCATATTGGAGATTGAAGAATTGGTTGCGGCAAATGACAATATAAAAGTGCTGCAGTCTGATGCTCGATGTTCTGATATGAGTAAGTTTTGTAGTGAAAAATATTAATTTTTTTTTTTCAAAAAAAAAAAAAAAAGAAATGGACTGATTGTTCGTAGGCGCCAATACAAATAATTCCAAGAAATTTGCATGGGATCTTCTTCAGGCAGCAAAGAGTGCATTGCCTGCTATAGGACCTAGTATGGGAATTAATAATAGAGAGGATGCTTTAAAATTTTTAGAGGAATATAAGCTCTGTTTGTCTACTACAGAATGCTATATTTGCTTCAAAGCTGTAGCTTCGAAAAAGTTGCGATAAATAAACTTATTTGGTAAATGAATGATTACATAAACGTCTAGCAAAAACCTATTTTTAAACAGATCTGATAAATTGTCTAATGTTTATTTTATGATCGACTCCGAGTTCAAATACGATATACACAATCTTAATTTTTGTAAATGTTGGAAATTCATGTAACATGAATTAGAGCCTTTTTTTTTTATTGATTGCATTGAAATAGAATATTCTATTTCTTCTTTTGTGCATGAGAACTTTATTAGAATTCCGCATTTTTAGCTGGTCATCAAAAGAAACATAACAACAGGGCTTAATATCATGAACAAACAAACTGAAAACGGTCATGGAGATTGAAACTATTTCCTCCAGACGAGAGACTAATCCAGCATAAAAAGCTGGGTCACATCGGTAAGGAACTTTGCCCCTGATCATGTATACAGTCACACTAAATAAATTCTCAGACAAAGTAATTTATTGAGGAAAGTTGTATGCGCGCAAAAGGTGATTTACTCGGTACTTATACCAACATGGAGGAAATCTTAGAATATTTAAAAAGCTTCAAGGTAAGGAAGTATCTCACTTAAGAGAAGAAACATACATCTGACAAAGTAAGTGAATTAAATATTATTTTTATGTAGAATATGATGGCTTCTAGCTTAACTAGTGAGGAGGACATAACAAAGTCGCCCATTTACCATGAATACTCTCAGTATTTCAAGCATATAGATAAATTTAGAGCTCAGCATTAACATGTATAAATTAGTGAGAATACTTTCTCTTTATATCAGCCCTGAGGCTAATAACATCGTTAGGTCTGGAAACGGAATTTCTCCCAGGCCCTACTTAGACAGGGATCTGTATCATCAACATATGGGAAATTATGAAGTTGAGGAGCACCCACTTTCTCCAATATTATGTGAACACCTTGATGCAGCAATTGACTCGGTAACTATTCGCATTTTATATATTACAGATTATAGCTGCTTTCTAAATAGACATAATATTTGCCGATGTAGGATAACTTGATCCAATTGAAAAATGAAGTTAGAAACATTTCAGCATTGATGGCTTCTAACAAAAAACGAAAGTAAAATGAAAAAGAATGCTTGGGATTTCTTGAAGAGCCCCTAACTCAAGTATAAACTATCTATTTATTTTGTCTTCCTTTACACAGATTGACTGTATTTCTTTATAGATACAAGACATATGAAGCCCCAATAGACCATGACTCAGACAAAGATACCTTCAATCAGCTATTTTTATGGCCATACCTCCATTTAATCTGGAAAGGCATCAATGCCCATGACTGCAAAGGATACTTTGTACAAGGGCAGCTATTTTTGGAGAGTATGAGCCATCAAGTGAAGGCTACAGAGGTTCCTTTGAATGAGAAATCCCAATGCAAAACAGATGATAAAGCTTTTCGGGCTAAAGAAGCTGGAGGTTCTTTTACTTGAAACATCAAGTCATTTCAAACAGTGACAATATTAAAATTAAACTGGATCACCATAAAGGAATGCATGATATCCTTGCGTTGCTTAAAAGCATTGTTGATGAGTTCTTCTTTGCTTCTGTAGAGAAGTTTAGTTGAGTAAAGGTGCTTTTACACGCAGAAAGTAATATATTATTTTGTCAGATATTATAATGAATTCTAATATTGTTTGGATATAACAGCCACAATACTAGAGATATTACAGACAAAAAAAGTTGTCATGTGCAGCTGGCACCTCATCAAGGATGACCAGTTAAACCTACAAAAACTAAAGGTTTAATGGTTTCTTTTGTATTATGCGAGAGTGTCGAGGCAGATATAAAGTAAGATTGGTAGATGAGACTTGGACCGTTGTCGAGAAAATAAAAGATGTGTATCTTCTTTTATGCCTTAAGCGAGTTTGAGGTTTACAGCCAAATTTCAAAAGAATTGGATTTTACTCTAATAGTTACGTTATGTAGGAGAGCTGTGTTGTGAACGAAATAGAAAGAGAAAGTCAAAAAAGAAAGACAAGCAATTCGGAAAGACTCATTTGAGGACAAAGAATAAATGAAGACGTCTTTTATTTTTTTTCTTAATGAATCATAGATAGACGTTTTCAATTTCTTTAGTCCACACCTCACTTTCATTCAAGACGACATATGCTCAGTTCTCTGATCTTTTCAGCAGTTTCCTTGTGTTGACAACATTGATCTCTGGATCCTCAACTACTGCGTGCTCTACGTTATCTGACGTGTCCATTGGAGATTTACTATTGGTCGCTAGCGCTATGTCGCATTTGCCACCTTCAAATGGGGCAGACTCAATCTTGAATAGCTTGAACTCTGTTTCTTTGTTTCATATCGCTCTCAAACGTGTGACTTCTATAACACTTTATAAATAAATAAATAAATAAAATCAAATGTCGAATTTTTTAACTAAATAATACCGTGATCTCAAATGCTTGGTGTAATTGAAGACCCGTAAAGAAAGGTGTACGATAGTCCAGAAAAGTCACTATTGCGTACAGACTATCATACACAATGGGCCGATAAGATGCTCGTGAAACATGACTACAAAATATTAAGATGCTCAATGAATACAGTTGTCAATAGAGTACATTCAGTGGATATATGAATCATGTGTAAACTATCAATTTATAACTAGTGGCAGTGTTGATTCAAGAGACTTTGCATTTAATTAAATGAATTTGTTTGTGAGATCAAAAAAGAAAGAAAGTGCAACCAACTTTAAAATGAAATAATTCTAAAAAATTGCACCATATTACATCATTGGTTCATTCATCTTTAGACACTGATTAAAGTATTATCTATCACTGTTCACTATGAATAGATCATGATTCAACCATAAACACACTTTATGTTGACTGCATCCATTTCCTCTTTATGTTTTCACTACACCATTCAAAAAAGAGACAAGTGAATTGTCTGATACAAGTTAAAAGTCAGTGTACCCTTTTAGGAAGATGTAATCAAACGACAGGATGGCGCAATACCATAACGCCAGAAAGTCTTCATTTTGGTTGCTCAAATTCGTAATATAAACTTCGTTCCCATTCATCTTCTTCTCTTTCACTTTTTAAACATGGCCACTCCTCCTCATCAGCAATCGACTGGGGAAATCATTATTGATTATGAGCCAGATTCATACAAGAAGCAAACTCAAGAATTCTTTCGTCAATTACCTCACATCATAAAAGAATACATCATCAGCTTATTCCCTATTGCCACTTGGATTCATCGATATAACTTGCAGTGGTTACTTCGGGATATCATTGCGGGTGTGACGGTAGGTGTGGTGGTTGTGCCTCAGAGTATGGGTTACGCTAAAATTGCTCAACTGCCTCCACAATATGGTCTATAGTAAGTGTTGAGCTCTTTAAGAGAAAAAAAAAAAAAACTAACTTGATTCTAGTACTGCCTTTGTGGGTCTCTGTGTCTATTGTTTATTTGCCACCTCCAAAGATATCAGTATTGGTCCTACGGCCGTCATGTCCCTTCTTGTCGGTCAAACGATCACAAAGATCACGACTGAGAATCCAAACATCACTGGTCCAGAGATCGCAGTTGTCATGTCTTTATTGACAGGTGCGATTGCCATGTTTATCGGTCTTGTTCGTCTTGGTATCCTGGTTGATTTCATTCCCGCTCCTGCTATTGCTGGTTTCATGACTGGATCTGCCATCACGATCTCGATCGGCCAGTGGCCAAAGCTGTTTGGTCTCAGCGGTGTCAACACACAAGATTCGAGTTACCTTATCTTTGGTAACTTCTTCAAGAACCTACCCAAGACAAAGCTGGATGTTGCCTTTGGTCTAAGTGGACTTGTCTGGCTCTATGGTATTCGTTATGGCTGTCAATATCTTGGTAAACGCTATCCGAATTATTCAAGCCACTTTTTCTATTTCAGTATCATGCGAAATGGTATCCTTGTCATCTTTGCTACCCTGGTTGCCTTTTTGATCAACATTGGTAAAAGTAAAAGCCCGATCAGTATCTTGGGTACCGTACCTGCTGGTTTTCAGGCGATGGCTGTTCCCAACATTACCACGGACATGATCTCTGCTGTCGCGGGCTCTCTTCCATCGGGTGTGATCATCTTGATCTTGGAGCATGTGGCTATTGCCAAATCATTTGGTCGTATCAATGATTACTCCATCGATTCCAATCAAGAGATCATCGCTATCGGATTTACCAACATCTGGGCTTCCTTCTTTGGTGCCTATCCATCCACCGGTTCCTTCTCTCGTACGGCCATCAAGGCCAGATCGGGCGTCAAGACCCCTATCGCTGGTATTTTTTCTGCCTTGGTCGTTGTCCTCGCACTCTATGCACTCACACCTGCCTTTTATTATATTCCGAATGCGACCCTTTCAGCTGTTGTCATTCACGCTGTCTCTGATCTTGTCTCTGGTCCAGACTACATCAAGCGTCTTGCCAAGGTATCCCTGTGGGAGCTCTTGGTCTTTGTGGCGGGTGTGATCATCACGTTCTTTACAACCGTCGAGTATGGTATCTATGTAGCCGTCGCTCTTTCTTTTGTCGTCCTCCTCTTCCGTATTGCCCGTCCACGCTTCTGGAGCTTGGGTCGCATCTTGCTCTCCACTCCATCGCACGACAAGCACGATCCACACTATCTCTATGTCCCTCAAGACCATCCATCGCTCGGTGACCGTGTCGAACCTCTTCCTGAAGGCATCCTCATGTGCCGTGTGGATGAATCATTTACGTATCCCAACTCATCCTATATTTCCGAAAAGATCATTGCTTACTGCAAGCAGCAGACTCGCCGCAACGCTCCCTTGCTTTCCAAAGGGGATCGTGCCTGGAACGATGACTCGAACCCGACGCGTGATGCCGCTCGTGCCCAACTGCCTCTCTTGCATGCTCTCATTCTCGATTTCACTAGTGTCAACCGATTGGATTCCAGTGGCCTTCAGGCCATTGTCGACACCCAGAACGCACTGAACCGGTACGCAGGTCATCCGGTCGAATTCCACTTTGCCAACCTGACGCATCTCTCGATCCGTACGGCCTTGATCGCTGCCGGCCTGGGCGACCAGCCTGTTTCGGAGCCGGTGCCCAAGGAGGTCTTGCCGGTCGTGCCTGTCTCAAAGGAGGGTCAGGTGCATGAGGATGCCAAGATGGCCTTCTCAGATATAGAAAGCGATCATACCCAAACGCATTCGATCGCCGTCCCTCGTGATAAATACCCCTTTTTCCACTGGAATCTCGATGAAGCGGTCAAGGCAGCATCAAGGACTCTCTCGGATCGTTGATCTGGATTTATGCACAACTTGTATTTTATTTATATTATTTAATAAACTCAAAAATCACATTTTTAATCATCCCACTCACTTCCATCGTCACTGTCCGAATCATCGTCGGATTGAATCGCCTTTTTACGATCATTCAAAGCAGCAATCAAACTCGTCGCCAAATCAGCGCCTGGATCTGCGGCTGTGGTTGAGGAGGAGGAGGTTGTCAGGGGAACGCTTCGATCTCTTTTCGTCTCTGAGGGTGTGCTGCGAAGGGATTGAATACCTCCGGCAGAGCGGATGGATTCCAGTAGCGCATTACGTGGTTCGCCTGCTGATGCAGGTGTTGAAGGCATGGATGGAGCTGGAGGTGGAGGTGGTACGGGTGAGCTAGAGACAGAAGGAGGGAGGGCTGATACAACTGAAGGCGTGGCTGGTGGTGGTGGTGGTGGTGGTGGTGGCACTGATGAGCTAGATACAGCTGAATGAGTGACTGGTGGTGGTGGAGGAGGAGGAGGAGGAGGAGGAACACTAGGATCAAATGTAGATGACATGTCGTTCGTAGCAGGAGAAAGGCTTGAGCCAAAAACAGGGGGAGGAGGAGGAGGAGCTGGTATACTAGAGCTCGCCATAGGAGCTAATGGCATGTCAAACCTCATCGGCTCATCATCTGAAGATGATACAGATGATCTTTGCACAGGTGGAGGAGGTGGTACTCTTTTGTTTGGAGCTGCTGGTATCTGACGTGTTGGTGTGGGATGCAGAGGAGGTGGAGCCCTTGGTTGTTCTGCTGGCACTTCCTCTGGAGCATCATAAAACGTATCATCATCAGCTGTACTGTACTGACTTTCCTCATATCTTCTCTCCTCTTCTTGGTGATATGACGGGAATGGGAAGGAAGGTGTCTCGGTGGGTGTGGTGACATATGTCTCAGACATCATCTTGTAAGGATTGTTTGATTTCATTGTTACTGGAGGTCTTGGAGGAATGGGCTGCTCAGGTACCGAGTGAACGGATGAATCACGATGTACTTCTCTGCGAATTGGAGGAGGTGGAGGAAGTGGTGGTGTGGGTCTTTCCTCTTGTGCCTTTCTTGGTATAGGGGGTGGTGGTACCGGAATGGATGATCGTGGCACAATTGTTCTTGTCGGAAAAGCAGGTCGGCTTGGTGGTGGTGGTGGCGCTGGACGACGAGATGGTGGTGGCGGTGGTGGTGGGCGACGTCCTTAAAAAAAACGTTAATCATAAATATTTCTTTCTTCTTTTCTTTTTACCACCAACAGGAGGAGGAGGAGGCCTTCGAGATGCAGGTGGAGCTGGAACAGTTCTTGATTTTATAGATGGTGAATTGTTTTGACTGGAAGGTCGAGGTGGTGGTGGGGGAGGTAAACCGCCTCTTTGAGTCACAAAGTCTTTAATAAAATCTTCATTTTCATTAATATCTTCTGCTGTAAATCCCAAATCTTTTAATTGATCAAATAAACCGTTCCATTCTGGACCTGAGTTTTGCACACTAAACCCTTTCTCAGGGGTATAACCAATGTGTCCCAAATGCCTTATTTTTCATCAGTATTTTAGACAGCTATACACATTCTAATTTACTTTACCTGAACTCAGACGGCAAACCAATCTGGGATTTATCTAATTTCCCTTTTGGTTTTTTACCACTTGTTTCTAATGTAATATATTAAAGCGCGTGAACCATAGCTGAATTTCGTAATCATCATGCTTCTCTCTTTATTACCTTTATTCTTCTTATGTGATGAATGAGCTTCTCTTGTAGTTATCTTTGTATAAAACTGATCAGCATCTTGTACATCTGCAAAGGATAAACCTGCCATATATTCCTAAAAGATTATGAGTGATAAATCTTTTATATCTATTTAGGTTTACATCTAAAGCAAAAGAGTAAAAAAGGGGGTCTGTTTAACAAATTCAAATCCATCATAAAGTTCTTGCTCCCATATAACTCCTTTGTGATTCTTGAATTAATAAACATTAGTCTTTTGAAATACACAGTATATAAAGGCTTACTATAAGGTCAATTATTCGAATATAATACGATCGGTTCTTTTTATCTTTCAAAAATGTCACTGCTCCCCAGATGTTTGAATAAGCCCATTTATGAGGATTAGGATAAGCAACATAGAGACGAGCTACTGTAGCCGCATAAATTTTCTACAATTCCCGTGAGACGAATATAAAGAGACAATGTTTTATATCACCAATTACTTACAGCGGTTGGTAAAGCACGCCTTACTTTATTTTTGTCTTCGGCTGTAGATAAGGCGGTAGATGGCATTCCGCATTAATTATAAAAAGAGAAAAAAAAAAACAGGCTATTTCCTTGGCATTGGTTTGAAATAGTCACATAAAGTAGGTGACACAGAATTTGAGAAAGATTGGTGAATTATGGGCGTGCTGGCTGATAATGCATAAATAAAGACTCAACTTCGTAGTACGGCTGTCATATGATCTAATAGAAGGAGGAGCCCTTTATCCATTAAAATTTACGGTAGAACCATACTACGAACTGATAATTAAGATTATAAAGTAATCACACCTAATTTCCCAGCCAATGAACTTTGCTTAATAACAGTAGTAAATTTACATCGGTATTTCTTGGTTGCTACGTTGTGATGGTCTCATCTTACTCATGTCCACTGGATCTAAATGTCTGTATTGATTTAAAATTGCTAAAGAGCATAGAGACATGACTGTAGGCTAATAGTTTCAAGAATTTGCTGTCCAATCTCCAAAATGATCAATAAAATTACTAAGAGTGTCTGATCCAAATACTCTGTGCAAGTTATATAGTATAAAACCTCTGCCTTTATCTTTACTCAGGATCATTAATGGAGAAGGTAAACAAATAGAAGGTTTTCATCTTTAAACAGCTTCCATGTCAACTCGACCAATGTACAAAAGCTCCTAAGAGCTTTTTATTACCTTTCAGCCACTCTGAATTTTTCAAAACTCGCTTTGTTTGCACAGTGAATTAAGGAGACCTAAATTGAAAATGTATTTATTGTTTTCATTCAGTTCATACCATTCTTTCAACGTGCAGTCTACTTGAACAGTACCCTGTGTTTTAATCACAGAGACTCTCCAATAGGATTCATGGATCAACACCAACCAACCTTGTAAAATTGAATGTGGAACTCATTGTATATAAATAGATGAAAAAAAACGAGGGGGCTCCTTCTGATTATTATTTATAAGGAATAAAGCATAGTAAAAATAATAATACAAAAAAAGCAGTACATCCATATAACGGATAGATTTAGTTCACGCACAATTGTGAAATAGAAGATTTTATTAAATATACATATATCAAGAATAGAATGCTTAATACTCTATGATTCAAAATAACTTTTCCAATTTCTCATTGACTAAAAAGTAATTACAAAAATAGAGATAGGTTCAAGTATGAGTTTATCGTTGCTTTTTGCTATATCCACGAGTACTTCCTTACGTTAACATGGCTATGCATTTTAATACATTAAATTATTCTCAAGTAATAACAGAAAGGGCAAATTTGGTGTCTGACTTGAGCAGCAATACGGTTTAGTGTTGTGCAATTCCTTTTCCTAAGCTTTTGGCATAACAAATGGTTCATTTATCATCAAGCTTGTTTGTTATTAGAAGCATTCTATAACTATTCCAAGGTATTTATAGCAAAAGGCATAATATCCTACCTTATTTTTGTTGGATAAAAGGACCCGATTCATGATATCACATTGATCCTTTGCATCACTTTATTGAACATTTGACTGTATTTTCCTCATCCATCAACTCATTTAAAAAATATGTCAGCTCGAATCACCATAGGCCGCACACGATCTTTAATTATATCTGAAGATGAAACAAAAGAAAGTAAAGCATGGGAGGTTTTTTATCTTCTTGGAACAAATCACGCGTTTAGAGAGATTGCAGAACTTGTTGGCTTGAACAAGTTCACCGTGCAAGATATAAAAACCAAGATTGATAACTAAAACAGATCTTTGCCTCACAGGAAAACAGGGCGATCAATGAAAACAAATGGAAGAATTGAGAGCACTTGAAGAGGATAATTAGAGAGGACTACTTTGTCTCTTATCATAAATATGGAACTAGCAAAGCTAGACCAAAGACCAATGGAGAAATGTTGTCTGGTCTGATGAGTCACGCTCTTGTATGAAAGACAATAAACGCGGTAAAAGAGTGCTCAGGAAGAAAGAAATATAGTATCTACAGTGAAATGAGATGGTGATCTAGAGATATTTTTGGAGAGGAAGTTTCGGGCCTTTAGAAATGATTGAGACCTGTTCTGTAGACCAAGAAACATACATGACTATTTTGGCCAACAGACTTCATCCTTGGTTTACAGATGTCACGGTGCGTCAGGAGAGGGATTTTATCATCCAAGAGGATGGAGCTTCCTGCCGCACAGATGGTTATGCTCCATGGTAGAAAAAAATCTCCTCGATTAGGGTTTTTGAGTACTGCCTTGTTCAAAATCCTGGTTTGAACTTCATTGAGCATGTTTGGAATCCTCCTGAAAGGCAAATTGTGAGAAAAAGATCGTCCAGCAAAAACTTGCAGTAGATGATGATGGCACTGCAAGAAGAGTGGGCAAGACTGGATGATGAGTTTGTTGAACGGTTAGTTCGAAGCATGAAAAGGCGATGTGAAGAAGTTATTAAAGCTAAAGGCGGCGTAGCAGGCTACTGAAAACAATTCTATAGATATATTTTTAAAATAAATACCTGAACCTTTCTTTTCTCAAAACTTGAAAACCCAAGCTTAGGTTCACAGGTATTAATTGCTCTTGAACTTAAATGCCATACTATTTCAAAATTTTGTTTCAACATTTTGTCAGAAGATTTATTTGATGTGATGTGTGATGCTCTCTTTCAAATCATTTTTATCAATAACGTCATAGCGTTTTACAGGTAGTCTAAGATATACTCTGTTCTTGTACCAATTCTGACAATAATTGTAATAACAGCACCATCAGCCTTTCTTTTCTTGCTGTCTGCTACCATAATTGTTTTTTTCAAGGAGATGTCGACTATTCCTTATGCAGAAATAGTTTCAAGGATTGTAATCGAAGTTCCTCAAGAGGTAGGAGCAATAGACTTGGCAGATTCACTTTTTTTAGACCAACCTCAAAAACAGCTGACGCGGAGGCTAAAACCTGCATCGTCAAGGGAAACACTGTTCTTTTCAAAACCCATACCTTTATCTGACACCCATTCGAATACTGCTGCTTTTCGCTGAAGCTTCACTTCTTCTGCATTTCTCTTTGCAGCAATTTTTGCAGCCTCTTAAAACCTAATGCACAATGCTAACGAACATGATTGAAGAAGGCAGTTTTGCTAACTGTGAGATTAGGGAACTCAACCAAAACTATGAGTCTAATTCGGTCTAAAGTCATTGGTGCATAACTGTCTAAAATTGCAACAGCAAATTGGGTATGGTGCTGCTTCATATTGATCATAACACCCTTATCAGGCTCTCTTTTTTTTTTTTTTTTTTTTTTTTTTTACTTGGGAGAACGGTATTCTCTTCTTCTCATTGTTTTTTGAATCATACTGAATTAAGATTGATGCCGGCGTCAGCAGCAGCACTTTTTACCGGAACTTACTCAGTCACTAAAAGCAAGAAACGGTCGATCCGATTTGCATTGTAACTACGGTGTGCGTTCCTTTTCTTTAAGTCAATCTTACTGGCATGAGCATTGGAGAAGCCTTCAATATTGGGTTAAATAGGAGCATCATTGCTTTTTTCAGCTTCGCTCCCATTTCTGAGATTATCCACATTCTCTTCCTCTTCCCTGCTCTCAAATTTTGAACGCTTTTGAAGAAACACTTTAGAAATTTTTTCGTCAATCTCCATGGCGCCAGGAATAGATTTATACTTTACTCTCGTCATTGATATAAAGCTCGTCGTTACTTCTCCAGTTACTTCTTTGATGTAGTCTTATTCGTTGAGAGATAAGTATTCAAAATCCATGTTATCAGTCATTGTTTATTAATTAAAAAAAAGACACTTTTATCAAAATCTTCACTCTTTTCCCAAAAAAATTCATTTCTGAGAAAAGATTGGTAATGATATTAAAAAGTATAATTGGAACTTCATTCAAAATTTACAATGAGAAACTACGAAAGTGTAGCTATATTGTATGAACAAAACTTAGTGCATACGGTTGACTTTCCTCACAAACATGAAGTGTGTAAACTGCTGTTATTCTTAGCCAAATACTGCAAAACTATTGAGAAGAACTATATAACATGTTTAAAGCCATCTATCTGTTGGCATGAATTTTCTCTGAATTCATATCTATTTATTCGAGATAATTTAAAGTATGATCACCTAGTTGTTTAGTATTTTGTCTTGCTCACTTTAGAAATAGCTTAAGACTCTCTTTAAAGGACGTTAGAAGTTGACTATTTCATACTAGCAAAATTGCTTTTTTAACACGTGTTCAAGATATATTTGTATGACGTTGATGCAATGTCAAATTCATATTTTCTTAATATATATATATCTACTTCTGCTTATTGCTCAATGCCCAGTAATCCTTTCATTTCTGAGGAGCACCTTTCGATAGACAAATATTGTAGCTGGATCTAGTATTTGGCAATAATGGAACCATCGGAAAGTGGTTTGTCTGGCTTGGGATCCTTTGGAGCCCATTCGGAAGGTCACGAAGCCAAGCCGGGCAACTTTTCTCAAACTGAACGCGGTTTATTTCACTGCAAAGCTTTGGTGTTAGAAGATTACATTGCTGTTCTTATGAGTCGCTCCGATCACACTACTATTTTTCAGGCTCATTATGTGAGCATACCAACCAACCATGCTATCGTCTTATTTTAGAAACCAGCTTACTGACCATTCCTTGATCGTCGACTGAAGACGAAAATTTGGTAATGATGCTAGCTTTGTGATGGGAAACCAGTCTCCTTTAAACTCCAGGTTTCATGAGCTCATTCATGGTGTGGGTTTTTGAAGATTCCTTCAGAAGAATGACCCCTGTGTTCTTCTGATTGATCAGTTTTGAACAAGTAATGTTATCCACATTGTGATAAAATGGTTCTAGAGACATTTCGAATGACACCGAAGCCTCATTCCTATAGAAGACAAGCCCTTTCTCAAGTTATTAGACACAGCCTATTAAGATGTACAAATCAAAACTGCCGTGTGCCTATGGTTAATGACAATGGTGATGCTGACAATAGGGGATACTTTCGCCTCTGGAATCGCGACTTACCTACCTGCCTCAACATGTTACATATTGTTCGTTCGGTTCGTGAGAGTTGCCAGATCCCCGATAGGTTCGGACGTAATGTTCCTCAACAACTAAGAAGACCAGGAAGATACAGAGGGCATTCTGACGACCTACAATACCAATGTACAGTCTACCATCACAGAAACCAATAATTTTCCTAAACAATTGTCGTTGCTCAACATCTAGATGCATTGTGTAAGTGATAAACTTAATAGTAGTTTTTAAATTTTTATTCATTTTTCTTTGTTTATTATTTTCAACGCTCCTGTAAATACACTGAACAACTCAAACAAAGACGTATCTAACTTGCTTATAGCTTATACTATATCTATTTGGGTATTTTCTTTGCTTTCCATTTGGGTCTATTTTCTTGTCAATTTTTTTTTTTTCTATTATTTCAACTCAAACAATAGTTCATAAAAATAGTGTATTATTAGCCAAAGGTGCGGCATCTAAATAAAATAGCATTTACAAAAAAGGTCCAGTCTATTTTTCATAGAAAGATACTTTTTTCCCTGAAAAAATAAAAATAAAAATGGCACAAGTAACAAAACCAAGTGCAGCTTCTCAAGGAGGAAAGTTTCAAGATAAAGATAAACCCATGGAGGTTCGCATGTCAAACATTACGGCTGCTAAAGGTAAATTGGTAATCTATCATCATGTTGACATTAACGCATTTTTTTATTCTAGCTGTTGGAGATGCGATTCGTACCTCATTAGGTCCTAGAGGCATGGATAAGATGGTAATGGTTGAGGAATTACATATACAGAGGATAACTCATTTCTTGTTTTGGGGATAGATTCAAACGGGCAAAGGTGAAGTGGTGATTACCAATGATGGTGCCACTATCTTGAAGCACATGGCAGTTCTTCATCCTTCTGCAAAAATGGTTAGCTTCAAAACAAAACGTAAACTATATTTTAACTCATTTTTTCTTGCCTACAGCTTGTGGATCTGTCTGCAGCTCAAGATGTCGAAGCAGGAGATGGAACAACATCTGTTGTAGTCTTGTGTAGTTCTTTATTAACAGCAGCCGAAAAGATGCTCAACAAAGGTATTCATCCTACAATCATTGCCGAATCCTTTCAACGTGCGGCAGCCAAGTCAGTTGAATTTTTGACAGAGATGGCCACACCCGTTGACCTGTCTGACCGTGAGTCGTTGTTGAGAGCAGCCTCCACCTCGTTGAATTCAAAGATTGTGTCTCAATATTCCACTTTACTTGCACCCATTGCTGTAGATGCCGTAACTCGTGTGATTGACCCAGCCATTGCCAACAATGTCAACTTGAAAGATATCCGAGTGGTGAAGAAGGTGGGCGGTACAATTGATGATACTGAATTGGTCGATGGCCTCGTCTTGAACCAAACTACTGTTCGTTCAGCAGGTGGTCCCAGCCGTATGGAAAAGGCTAAGATTGGTCTCGTCCAATTCCAATTATCACCACCCAAGCCAGACATGGAAAATCAAATTGTGGTCAATGACTATAGACAGATGGATAAAATATTAAAGGAAGAGCGTCAGTACCTCTTAAACATGTGTAAAAAGATCAAAAAGTCAGGATGCAATGTGCTCTTGATTCAAAAATCCATTCTGCGTGACGCTGTCAATGACTTAGCTCTTCACTTTTTGGCTAAATTGAAAATCATGGTGGTCAAGGACATTGAACGTGATGAAATTGAATTTATTGCCAAATCGCTCGGATGTAAACCAGTGGCAGATATTGAATCATTTACAGATGACAAATTGGGTTATGCAGATTTAGTTGAAGAATCAGAAAATGCAGGTGCTCGCATTGTAAAGGCAACAGGTATGAAACATGCAGGCAAGACAGTCTCCATTGTCTGTCGTGGTGCCAATTCACTTGTCCTAGAAGAATCTCACCGCTCACTTCATGATGCTTTGTGTGTCGTGCGATGCTTGGTCAAGAAAAAGTATCTGATTGCTGGGGGTGGTGCACCTGAAATTGAAGTATCACAAAGATTGACAAAGTATGCCAAGACGTTGGTTGGCATGGAGCAGTACTGCTTCCAGGCTTTTGCTGAAGCGCTTGAAGTCATCCCAACTACCTTAGCAGAAAATGCTGGTTTGAACCCGATTGCTATTGTTACCGAACTCAGAAACAAGCATGCCCTTGGAGAAATAACGGCTGGTATCAATGTAAAAAAAGGCACAATTTCTAATATTTTGGATGAGAACGTTGTTCAACCACTATTAGTTACTTCAAGTGCTTTTGAATTATCAGCTGAAACTGTAAAAATGATCATGAAAATAGACGATTTAGTGCAAAGTCGATAAGATTATAAAATAAAATACATACGCCTATAATATAGTACATTATTAGATTAATTAAACGATACCTTATTTAATGCTATATAATACAGTATAACGAAGCGATTTGCACGCGCATAGATTTTGGCTATTACCACTGCTTGTGCACCAAATGTTTTCTTTAATTTCTATAAAATATCGTAAATAATAGGAAAATCACTTAATCTTGCGGATGATTCTTTACGGTGTATAAGTGTCAAAGAGAGGAATTTTTGTTTATGATTTGAAGAAGCTTCAAAATCACTATGGTCTTCTGTTGTATTTCATTTACGAGTCATTAACAAGTCGCAATTTGCTTCAATTGGTTATTGTCCGCTGTTACATTTTAATTATGTTAAAATATTTTATATCAAATTTCAATATTCTAACAGCACTTTTATTGATAATGTAAGTTATGATTTCATATCGAATTTTACTTTAATATCTTACGTTTCGTGTCTTTATGTATTATTCTTTTCTTTTGTAATTTTGTATAAAATTTGTAGGAAGAAAAAGACTGACGAAATTAGGTTCATATGGCACTATTTACGGCTACTGCAAATAATTTAATAATAAGTCGGCGCATTTCAAGTGAATTTTACTTTTGAAATATTATTTCAAGTTTTACTTGAATGTTACGCACGCCAAAAAAAAAAAAAAAAAAAAAAAAAAAAAAAAAAAAAAAAAAAAAAAAAAAAACACTTGAAATCTCTGACTTTACATTGATTTCACGTAAAAAAAAGAGAGTAATATTGGCATTTTACTTGATATGATAGATTGACTTTTTTTGATCATCACAAATTTACTTGTCGTTATTGGACGACATCATGCTTATTCATGTACTTCTTTACATTCTTATTTGTAAAAAAAAACATTATCATTTAATACACTTGCTTGGCTTAAAAAACAATATTTTGGGCTTTGAATTATACTTTTATTAGATAAATTTTTTTAGATTGAACTACCAATTTTATACTTCTTTACGCCTTTCGGATGGCCAAATACTATACCATTTCAACCTTTGTCTAAATAATACAGAAACCATCCATCCATCAGCAAACACCTTTCTTTTTTTAATCCACCTTGTTTGATGTATAATAAATAGAATTAAGTCCAATAAAGACCTTGTAAGTTATTAGGTTCTGGTAAGGTAATTATCAAAATAGCAATAAAACCAAAGAATACTTTTGAGACTGAACTTTATTTAAGACAATCTTAATTGTTAAAAAGAAATCATTACAAAGTCTACTATTTATATTCTTCTATCAGTTGGCGGGCAAATGAGTAGTTATGAGTGTAGATCCAATAATTGATATGTTTGATTGAAGAATGATCACTGAATCGATTATGAAAATTTTTAATTCGTTGTTTTTATAGATCTTATTGTTCTTTAGCTGATATGGGAGAAATATCCCGTCTTCATTGAGAGGAAAGATATATTTATATGAAATGCCTCCAGTCAGATCAAAGTTGACTAGGTACCTGATCCATTATTATCCATTTACAGAAATGATGAACAGTAAAGGTCATGACTTATTTATTGTTCATGTTTACTTTATAGAATGAATCTAATTGTGATAGTTTTATATAAAAAGAAGAAGAATATATTTTATTTGATAAAGATTTAAATTATTATCTTTTATCAATTTTAATATACTTCTTTTAGTTGTGGTTATTCAATGTTCCATTTTGAGAAAAAGAGCCTTTAGATGGTTATACGTGTAAAGAAGCAGCAGCAAAGCACATAGAACAGAAGGTTTGCGGATGAGCTACAGGATAACTACAAAATAGTCTTCAGGTTAAACATTTTGTAGAGCATTATATGAGAGTATTACTTACATTAAAGCCTCATCTTGGTAATATAAACCCAATAAAGCTTGTTGTATCCACACAACTAGTAGTGAACATTTATGGATTGTTTAGGAAAGGGGAGTTTTAGGTAAAATATAATATAGCAACAAAGATAAAGAAATTGTCATGTTTTGATATGTCAATAAGATACAGTCTTATCATTCTGGACTAAATCTTTACAAATGATTTTGAATAAGAATAGATCCTGATAATTAGTAACTGCCCTGAATACTATGTTTCAGTTTATATCTAGACAGTTTATTACTATCTTTACAAATGAGTTTGAATAAGAATAGATCCTGATACTTAGCAACTGCCCTGAATACTATGTTTCAATTTATATCTAGACAGTTTATTACTATCATCAGTGTATAGTTTTTCTTATACATGTCAAATCATGTCGGTCGTAACTATTTTTTGTCATCTAATCTCAGGTCTTGCTTAACTAATATAAATAGCCTTGAAATCTTTAATAAAAGTATTCGACTTTAGAACTATTGTTCGGTCTCGTTAATTCTTCTTTGTCCTATTTTTATACTTAAAATACTTCAGCTTAATACGCTTAATAATACCTGTTGTTGTTTTTTTATTTACGAACTGAGTTACAATAGTTTAACTTTACATATTTTTGACATGTGTATTGAAATTGGCGCGAAGACTGGATCCAGTTGAATAGCGTAATAAGAGATTATTTTCGTGAGCTTCCCTAAGACATTGAGCCCAATTCATACGACCAACATTTTTTTTGAATTTTTTGATAAATGCGATTTCGTCTGCTAATTGGGGAGTTGTAGGAGGACGTTGGATTTCAACAGGTAGCTTTTCAGGAAATTCTAATTTGCTTTCAGAGTCTGTGGATATGTTGGATAGCTGTCTTTTGACACTAGCGTTGTACGCAAGACCTTTTTCGATTAACCTTTCTGCCTTTTTGATATTAGGAACACCTGTTAAAGATTTCTTAATCCGGCTTAAGCACTTTTCATTGCTTGTCAAGACTGTATCCAAAGTGTGTCGAAAGTTATTTTCGTACTGGGTTTCTTCAACGGTTATCTCTTTCGCTATCTTGTATAAAAATTTAATGGTGTTGTCTTCGCTATATGAGTGATCGAAGAGTGTTGCCTTTTGATGACAGAAAAAAGAAGATATTGCTTGAAGGATTTCGAGAGGATAACTTCCAACAGCATCGTTGTTTTCAAACACTAGCAAACATTGTTGAGCCCAAACTGGAGATGGAAGCAATCGCAAGTATCGCTGATTATCGGTATATTGAAGTATTTTAAGTATAAAAATAGGACAAAGAAGAATTAACGAGACCGAACAATAGTTCTAAAGTCGAATACTTTTATTAAAGATTTCAAGGCTATTTATATTAGTTAAGCAAGACCTGAGATTAGATGACAAAAAATAGTTACGACCGACATGATTTGACATGTATAAGAAAAACTATACACTGATGATAGTAATAAACTGTCTAGATATAAATTGAAACATAGTATTCAGGGCAGTTGCTAAGTATCAGGATCTATTCTTATTCAAACTCATTTGTAAAGATAGTAATAAACTGTCTAGATATAAACTGAAACATAGTATTCAGGGCAGTTACTAATTATCAGGATCTATTCTTATTCAAAATCATTTGTAAAGATTTAGTCCAGAATGATAAGACTGTATCTTATTGACATGTCAAAACATGACATACAGTAGCGGACAAAACTGGTGCACAAAAATTAAAATCAACATTGTATCTCCGCCATATGTCTGCGACCTTTGTGGCATATACCATCTGAAAGACAGTCTAAAATATACATTATGTTATGTAAACCGGAACTGTGCCGGACATCCCTCAGGCATAAGGTCATTTTTAGTGATTTTTTGCATATTTCAATTTTCGCCAAAAATGTAGTGCTTGTCTAGCCTTCTTTCAATTTTCCCCATATCTCTCCCGTTTGCTTTCAGATTTCACAGCATATTAGTGAATTTTAGTAGCTCTTAAAAAATATATAAAACTGTACTTATTTTGTATTTCCCATTGAATCCCCCCTTTTGTTTTTACCCTATTCACTATAACAAAGTACTAGGCTTATATGTTTAAGAAAATAAGCAACTGTAAAAACGAAACTCTGAGATCTCGAATACACTTAGTTCGTACGACAACAGATATTTCTAGAATAACAATAATCTCTAAATGGACAATCAACAGGAGAAAGAGGGAAGAAAGAAACTTAATGTCTTGTGACCATGAAGGTATTCCGCTTTTAGCCTGAAAAGTTATTAGTTCAGTCACCAACCTAAAGCTTGGACAAGGTCCGTTACACACAGTTTCTGATGCTCAGCACATTTCGAGGACCTTAAGATACAGTATTAGCAAACTGTTAGTCTGAAGGCACAGTGGGAAGCTAGATTTTGAGTCTGGAAGTAAGGAATCGAAGAATGCCATCAGCTGTATAAGTCGGAAAAAGCGATGAATGTGGTATCACGACAAGCCATAGTATACTATAGAGGGCTGGAAGTCTGCTATCTTTAGCAATGAAACAAATATGAACATTATGGATGCAGATAGTATACACTAATATTGAAAGCAAGTCGAGCAACCTTAGCGATTTTTTCACGGTGATCAAACAATGAAGCATGCTGGCTGCTCTGTTATGCTTTAAGGCTGTATTAGATATTGAGGACCAGAATATGTGTGTCAGGTATACGATGGTATAATGAACTCATAAATATACACATATATTTCGCTTACTTCATACCACAAAAGCCTAGCGTATAGTGGTCTAAAACGTCGTAATCTCTCGTTTCAGTATGACAATGACACAAGGCACAAGTCAACGCATACCACAAACTCAATATTTGATAACAGCGCCTCTGTGCTACAAGTTTAGCCGCCACTAATCCCGGCCTAAATCCGCTTAAGCATGCCAGGTGGCAATTGATGGCAAAGGTATGATGATACGACACTAGATCAAAAAGGGTCGATGATCTTTGGAAAAGAATAGTTAAAGAGTCGGTTTCTTTTACTGAAAGTGATATACACGCATATTATTAGCATATGCAAAGAAGAATATCCGATGATATCAAGAGATGAGATGATTATATAAATTCTAAGATTTTAGCGACTTTTGCGGTTTTTAGAAAATATAAAATTTTATAAATTTAAAACACGCTTATCGCTCAGTTTTAACAATGTCATGCTTAGAACATACATAAATTACAATGACTAGTATATCCTCCATCTAGTACAGTTTCATAACTATTGCAATTACCATGAGCAGGTAATGGTTGTTAAAAGCTGAAAAAAAGTTTTGTGCACCAGTTTTGTCCGCTACTGTATATTGAGTGACTTGAGTAGATAATGATTTGGGTGAGATCTTGCCAACACAGAAAACCAACACAACGGGCTTAGAGTCATATCGTTCAATAACATTTATCGCATATTGCATTAGTCTTATCATAAACTTTTCGTCCACCGTTGCTTGTACCTCGATTAAGACAGGAGGAAGGGATTTTTGAATATCTAATTTAGGCTCATGTAGAGTGTCGCTCCTTGTATTGTTGAACCATTCACTTGACGCGACTCCATAGGTTTCTGCCGGTATATTTAACAATGAATTTACTATTAGATCTATCACTTTTTGGTTTTTCAAGATTCTTTTTGACAAGGTATCTTGTCCTGGTAAGAAAGCGGATGGTAGTTCGAAAGCTACAGTCGTTGGAATAATTGTTTGGATGTTTTGCAATTTTATACGTTTTACTTTGTATCTCTGCAGTCAGATATGATAGAGCTACTTACAATATCTTATTAGAACGCGAAAGCTGTCACATGTAGCATATACAGTGACCCACAAAACTGTCCCAATGTTTCGTAATTTTCTCTTCTAGGGCTTGTAGCACCATAGTTGTTAAGCTAATGTACACCTTATTGTATATCATTCGATAGCCAAAATCTTGTAATACCAAAAAATGTAAAGCAAAAACCAATTAAAACAGCGCAGATCGAGATAGAGGGGATAGAACACAAGCGGTGCATTGGGACAGTTTTGCGGCACTTTTGAAAAAAACCAAAATGGTTTATTTATTTGACATTAATAGTCAGTCCAGCGTCCTTTATCCTTGATACGTTGCTTTATAAGCTTAGGCATTGTTTCTATGACCTTTTGGCACTCTTCCGGCTTCATTAAGTCGTACCAAACTTTAGTTACTCGTTCGTATAGTTCATTCATGCCTTTTGGTGCTGATTCATAATCATTCAACCTTCTCTTTAACAATGACCACATATTTTCAATTGGGTTTAAGTCCGGGGACTGTGCTGGCCACTCTAGGATGTTGTAGGATTGCTGTTTAAGGTATTCTTTGACTAATTTGAACGTATGTTTAGGATCATTGTCATGTTGGAAAATCACCTGATGTCTTTCTAGCCCTAGCTTATTGGTTCCACGCTCAATTGTGCGCTCCAGTTCATACTCCAAAATCTCTTTGTACAGCGTTTTATCCATATTACCATTGATTTTGCACATCCAACCAACCCCAGCATAAGTAATGGCACTCCACAGCATGATATTGTCTCCACTGTGTTTAACGGTGTTTAGAAAAGGGGAGTTTTAGGTAAAATATAATATAGCAACAAAGATAAAGAAATTGTCATGTTTTGATATGTCAATAAGATACAGTCTTATCATTCTGGACTAAATCTTTACAAATGATTTTGAATAAGAATAGATCCTGATAATTAGTAACTGCCCTGAATACTATGTTTCAGTTTATATCTAGACAGTTTATTACTATCATCAGTGTATAGTTTTTCTTATACATGTAAAATCATATCGGTCGTAACTATCATTTGTCATCTACAACCTGGCTTCCTCTACCGTCACCCGAATAGTCTTTCCTATGTAGCCATCCTTCTTCATAAAGGTGTCAAACTTGCACGGGCCTTTTTGATTTTAAGAAAAAAGAAAATAAAAGAAGAGGATAGGTTAGTTCAAGTCCTGCTGGTAATTTTTGGATCGCCTTCTGTTTCTTTTCAAGCATTGCTACACTACCTTGTACATGGAGCATGGCTTCTTCTAAGCTATGTTTTAAAAAGAATGCGATTACCATAAGGTTATACGACCCTAAACTATAGAAAACCCCATCATTTTTTTACAGAACACTGCTGTTTTGCCAAGTATTAAAATAAGAGACAAAAACTAAAAAAGACAATAGTTGTGAAACTAAAGATTATATATTGCTTTATTAATAAAAACATTTGAGGCTATTTATACTTTTTGGATGTCTGGATCTTTACCGCTATTTCAATTGATCGGTTAAAAGAATAATGTGGGAAGGATGGGAAGATAAAGGAAAGATAGTAGATAATCAATAGCCGCTGTCTTCTTGACGAATCAAGGGACAATGAAGTAGATAAATTATTGATCTAACGATAATTATCGAATAAGATTGGATTAGACTGCCGTTGTTATAATCAGGTTCCGATATAGTCGTGGGAACGCCAATAGAGACAACAGGGCAGAGTTAGCTATTGCGGAGATCTCTCGTTTATCCATGAATGTTCACTTTACTAGTTGTGTGGATACAACAACTGAATTCGCAGACCTCCACCGCCGTCTACGAGCAATTTGGCTCTTCTTGTTACAACCGCATGTTTTAAGATGAGTGACATTGTTGCTTTACGAGAAAGAAAATAAAAAAAAAATAAAAAAAAAAAGTTGTCAGGATACTATTTGAAGCAAAGCCTGCCATGTTCTATTCCCGTTCCTTCCCTTTCATCGATCGCTTGGTTCGCTTGGCACGTGGTGCATATAAAGTCGGCAGGAGCCTAACTTCTGGGCTTCCAAAAGAGCGACTGCGCTTAGCGGACGATTGTGAACCCAACTTTGTTTGACTGCTTCCTTGATTGTGTTGGGAATCCTCAACGGAAGACACGCGAAAAAAATCGAAGCTGAATTCCCTTCCGACTGGACGAGGTGGGAGATCGTAGTCTGGTTCATCACTCACGTCCGTCAAACCACCACTACTGCTTTCACCATGCCTGGATTCAGCGGCCGGAGAACGCAAGGAAGAAGGCGGGGCCGTGGGGAAGCTGGAGGCCACAGGAAGAGAAGTGAGAAATGATGGCTCGGGGGCATGGATCGAGAATTCCTCCGAATGCAAGCGTTCCAGTTCTACATCTGGTGTAGGTTGTATCTCTGATTCTTGCCACTGAACACGGCTACGACCTGTTTGCAAATCGACGACAACATCCCCTACGGCCATCGTTTGTGAAGGAGGAGGACGATGAATGGGCCCTCTAACGACCATGTTCAGAGTACGAATAGACGGCGAAGGATTATTTAAAATGCGAATAAAGTCCAAGTCAATAATGTCCATCACCATCCTGGGAGACACGGTGGGATGATCAAAAACGTTAAATTTACGAGTCGACAGCCCTTCCCCACTTGCAAACAAGACTGTTTAGGAAAGGGGAGTTTTAGGTAAAATGTAATATAGCAACAAAGATAAAGAAATACTGTTAGAACTTGGTATCTCTTTATTAAGTTGAGATTGAGATATTTGGTGCTTATAATATGAAAACAGTAAGACGTTAATAGCTAACAACTACTATTTATTAATTAAGAAAAAGGAGAGGAACTAATAATTAGAATGAACCGTGGGTTATATTGTCTGACTATTAATTATATAGTCTGATGTAGGCTGGACTGAGATCAATAATAAAATAATAAATAAAGACATCATTAATGACCAAACACGACAGAGATAACTATCATTAAGATTAAATAAAATTCTACATGTAAAAAGTGAGAGTATTTATAGACATGATATGGATAAAGAATTAAGACAGATTTATAATCAACTTGACAGAATAGATGATTGCTATTTTTAATTATTAGTTTAACCTGTTCCTAGCTTGTATTGTCAATTATGCTATTGGGATGGTTTCAGATATAACTATTTAAGGAGACGGTACGGATGAATATAAAGACTTTTAGTTCCGTGATTGGATATCATTGCTAATAATAATATCTCAGTCAGGATAAATGTTTTCATGACTAATGATGATCCGGTAAGTAATCGTCATTCCCTATTCAACATGTTCATATTATTAATAAACTATATTACAGCCGTGTCATCTTATTTAACTATGTAAAGTTAATATAAATAAAGCTTAATATAAAAATCTAATCAAAGTATTTTATTGATCTGTGTTGGGAATAATGTTATAAATGATCCCAAGTCATGTCAACATATTATTCAGGATCATATCTGATTCCTTTTACTAAAATAAAGTGACTATAATCTTATGTATCCTTAACAAAGACAACACAGTGATCTCTATCAGACTGCAAGAGGTTGATGCCTGTTTCGTTTTCCAGCCGAGTGACACTAATCCTGAAAACATTTGGAATTCGCAAGACAATCGACTGTTTCTTGTAACCAAAAAAAAAAAAAAAAAAAAAAAAAGAAATGGTGAGTGAAGAGATAAACAGAAGCAGAAGGGAAGATCTGATGAGGATACTTTTGATGACTGTGAGCTAATAAAATGACGCTTCTACCGTCTGCATTCAAGTTGATCTTTTTGGAAAAAAAAATATAATTTTGTAAGATACAAGTCAACGACTGTGGTGGGGTATCTTCATAACTTGTGCTAGCCATGATGGTTTGGATGAAAAAAAAAAAAAAAAAAGAGAAATGGCCCGGCTTGCTCCGCTTTATTTCAGTGATGGAATCAGTTATCATTTGATTTGTTGTCAGTTTATCTTTTATTATTTCCTCACTTATCACTTCACCGCTTATCATTTCCCTCTTTTTGTTTTGCCTGTTTTTTTTTTTTTTTTCTTAGTGTGTTATCTCGTAAGAATAAAAAGACTATAAAATTCAACAAGACTTAAAAAAGTTATATTTTTACTTAATATTATTGTATCTGGTATTTATATCCTTTTCATAAAGATTCAATTAAATCCTTTTCAAGATACTTTAATTCATTATACAGTAGGTGAAAAAATACGAGCAACCTCTGTTCGATTTGTCTTCATATCTTTTTATTTTTGTGTGTATATTCGCCAGAGCTTTGATATCACACAAACTAATTAGGGCAACAAAGATGCATATAATACACTAAAGAGATTGACTGTACTTGAAGTACAAGCTTTTTAAAAAGGGAAAGACAGTCATAAAAAAGCTAATGATGATTTTTCAAAATTCGCTATGTTTATTTAATATTTTCTATATCTTCCCTTTGCTTTAATAAGTGCTTCTACTTTGGCTGGCATACTATTGATGTGCCCCTTGCAAGCATTTGTATTGTGTTTATTTCGCTCTACATCCACAAATTGCTAAAGCTTTCTGATACCTCTTTCTCCGACTCCATGTAATGTCAGATTAAGTTTGAGCTGATGCCAAACATGCTTTATATGACTTAAATCCAGACTTTGAGCATACCAATAATTTATATACCTTACACTGATACCGCGTACCTATACAGTTATGATTTTTAATTTATACATTAGGCCGCTATCACTCTGAAGGTATACATCGGACGTCTTCAAATGATGATACTCTAACGTATTCATGTAAATAATGCTAAGTATATGCAGACAAGCCGTTGAGTTTATGTTATGGTCATAAAGCTGATATGTCTAAACTGGTCCCTGAGTAGCTATGTGACAGCACATGTTCATCCTAAGGCTGCTGTGCTTTACTGTAATGTCGATGTGATGAGGGAGCAGAATGTCATTTTATACTACTCTACACTACTTTACACCATCTGATCACTAGATGCTAGTCTTTGCTTCAGCTGAGAACGCTACTGTTCGTCACTCTTGACTTGACCAGTTGCCATGCCTTTTTGCTCAGGTCATCTGCTTTTTTCAACGATCCTTTTTCAAAAATGCCTTCTTTTTTTTAGCTCTCGGCGGCACTTTATGGATCTCAGCGCATTTACTCCTGAACGGTACATGAACAAGTAACCAAACTTACCTAACTCCCTGAATAGCTCTTTCGCTACTGTTCGATGACCAGTAATAATACACAGCTTGATATAGTGCTTCATGGCATAAGAGACAATAGTATGTCTTCCAGCCGACAGGTGTGAATTTCATGGAAAAAGCTTCCTAGTATACCTTTTAACTGTGCAAGAATGAACGTAATACTTATCTGTGATATCCTCTGGCTTCATGCTATTTGGTGATATATTTCTTATTTCTGGATTGCTTTTCCATTGGTATAGATTTAGGCATGATGATGAGAAGTAGTGAAAGAAGTTGAGTAAAAAAAAAGAAACCAAGGGCTCTTGAAGTCGCACTTGCTTTTATATGGATACAATGAGGAACGCTCACAGTTCCATACAAGTACGCTATATAGTCTTCCGATATGTTCTTTGTTGACTTAAATGTAAACGTATGATTACCGTACATAATTTAAGCTGGTCGGAAGTCAAATTTTTAAATTCGCATTCTTATCTCTCTCTCAATTTCCAGTATTACTACATGAGACATTTACTGTTTCAAGACACATGACCCCGAAAATATACCATAGGAGTCTCAAGCCGGTAGTTGGCATGCACCTTTTGATATAGCGAAAAAAGTCGATTTTGCCAAAAGGTTGCTCGTATTTTTTCACCTACTGTAGCTATAGATCTAGTATGAATAAATTTTAGTATGAAGACCTGTTCCTGGTTATGCAAGTGGACTGTTTATAATTATTTAAGTAGATCTATTTTTCATTTACGTCTCATTGCATCAGGAGCTATATTAAAACAACTTGTATTGAGTTAAAGAAGTGGAATTAGTTATGACCGAATAATAGAGAAAAGACTGTAATAAATCTTTGTAAAGCATTCACTACTCTGATTTCTTATAAATTGAATATGAATCATGTTTAAAGTATGTTGGGATACGACATTAGCCCCTTCCAGGTCATAACTACTTCTGGATTTAGATTCATGAGTGTTCAATTGTGAAGACGAGTGTAAGTGAAGTTCTCTGTTGTGTAATATTGAGCAAAGCATTATGTAATTCGTAAGTGCATGTTATAAGTGTTGTATAATGGTTAAGATAATAAAATAAAAGGTGTAAACAAAAATAAAGAAACAGTTTGAGTACTTTTTGAGACTGATCTTTATTTCAGTTTAAGTTAAAGTAAAAATTATTCTAATTGAAGGTAGGTATTTATATCTTATTGAGTGAGTGGCTTGAGATCTTCTATTGTAAGCGTTCTTCTAATATTCAGGTACTTTAGCAAGTGTCATCTATAATTATGATTATGAAAACTTTTCATTTGTTCTTTTGTATGTCTGTCATAGATTATCTTTTATTCTGAGAATTCCTCACTGATTTGGATAACGTTATTTTACGCGTTATTTCAATTATATGAAAGATTAGCAATATTCCTGATATTGGATTGGATCTTGTTATTTTAGTTGATACTTCTTCTTATCAAAGAACTCTTATTAATACAAAACATATTCTAAAAGAACATGTTTAATTGGAATTGATTGTATGATCTTATTTAAATAAACTTATATTTTTATTTTATATAATAATGATCTTGCATTAAGACTTATGTTTATCGATGTCAATTACAATCAGTTACTGTTCTACAACAATAAGAATGTGTAGGTAGCAACATGTGAAAGGTTTTTTATGTTGACAATTCTACTTATGGATGAACTGTGGGTAGAATGTGAATTGACATTGTAAATTGGATTATTAGAAGTTTTTGAAATATTGAAAGGTAGCATATTTTTTTTTTGTAGGGGCTGGTAAGCCGGATTTTATTATTAAATGAATAATAAATATATGAAGTCACGTGTATATCAGCGGTGATCTCCGGATTAACAAAGAGTAACATAAAAGAGAAACGAGATAATGTATGTGAAAATTAAATTAATAAGGACAAAGGGTCGGACCGGAAGGGACCAACTAAGGAGAGAATATTTTGAAAGACCACCAAGGGGTCGAAGGGGACATCGTCAAAGATAAAGCGCCAGTGTGCCTTCCATATACCAAGAATAGTGCAAGCAATGATGCTTTCGTTCGATATTAAGGATAGCCTCTGATGTGGGAAGCATAAAAGGTGGATAGCTCTGTAAACCTCATGAGTAGTCATTGTATGTCCAAAGAAATGAGGCCATATTTGCTCCCAAACGAGTCGTTTGGCGGACAGAGAAAGAAAAAATGATCGACATACTCGGTAATTAAACGCGGTGTACACAAGCGACAAGAAGAGTTGCCAAGATCTGGAAGGACTTTGTGAATTGTTGCTGCACAGAGAAATTGGTCTTGTAATAAGCGATACCAAGGTGTACGAACTGCTAGCGGAATCTTTAATTTCCAGAATAACTTCCAAAGCACAGCAGGTTTTGTGTATATAGGAGACCTAACTGGGATAGACTGCAAAAGCTTTGTCTGGTGGGTTATACGGAAATACTTAGGTGTAATCATTTCTGAGCCAACATCTAGACCATCTGCAATCAGAGAGTTACAGAAGGAGTCTAAAGCACCGAATCCTTGGAGGCGTTGTTCACTTGCAGGGAAGCTAGGAAGGCATAACTTTTTAAAGAAAGGAGCCAAGATTATTTTGCCACTAATAATCCATCGCAGCAGTTTCTTCACACGATTTCTACCGACAGTTATATTTGGGCGATCTGAGGGAAGCGTTTTTGGACGTAGACAAGAAAGTTCCACAACATGTTCAAAAGCATCTTGAACAAGAACATTATCAAAGGATTTTTGTTCTTGCATTGAAAATTCAGATGTCCATTGCACCACAGCAGACAGAGGCAGAGACAAGCTGTAAATCAGAGGTATTGCAGCAGGCTGCTCTGATGTACTGTTGAGGGCAGAAGAGACTGTGGCAGAATCAAACAATGTGTCAAAAGCTCTAAAAAGCAGAGCGCAAAGACTTGGTCGATTCTGTTGAAGGAGACCTCGACGAAGCGTAGGAAACAAAAAAGGCAACCGGTGATCATAAAGGACCACAGGTGCCAAGCTTGCCAAATGGGCAGCCATCCATTGAGAGACAATCGTGGAAGGATGATGATGTTGGATTAAAGGTGTGAGCCAACGAAATTGGAGAGCCTGTTGTTGGTACGAAGGATCCAATATGCCGAGCCCGCCTTTCTTGAGAGGTAACTGAAGTACATCGAATGAGATCGGAGGAAAGACGCGAAACAATATGAATTCACGACAAATTCGACGTATGACTTTCAAAGTGTGTAAACTGATCCAAGAAACGCGCAAAACATGCCATAGAGTAGACAGTATCAGGGTGTTTAGTACAGTAGCTCTACCGCGAACGGACAAGTTGCGTTCTTTATGTATGTCACACGCTCGAGTAATCTTAGCGATCAGGCGATCTTGGAACAAGCGATTATGTGCAGTGGACAGCATCAAAGGGTATCCAAGATAAGTAAGCGGCTCACCAGAACATCGGTCATGCCACTGAGTGATACCATGAGAAGCTAAAGCAGGCAGCCAATGAGGGTGAGGGATCCCTGATATAGAGAAAGCAATTGTTTTGTCATAATTCATTTTGGCGTTGGAGGCCTGATTGTAGTGTTGAATCAAACTTTGAACCTCATCGAGATCGGTAGCATTACGCAGGAAAATAAGCAAGTCATCTGCGTATGCGAGCACCTTGAGCGGTTGAAGAGAAGATGGACCATATAAAGGATCACGAATGTTTGGTAGCGACAAACTTGGTGGTTGAAAGCCTTGAATTCTCGGTGAATGAATGATTGCTCTAATAAGAGGTTCTAGAGCAAGGTTGAACAGGATAGGACTAATAGGATCGCCTTGCCGTAAACCACGTCCGAGAGGGACTGGTACGGTAAGATGACCGTTAACGTTGACTTGCATCGATGTACCATAAAAGAAACTTGTAATAGCGAGAACAATTTTTTCAGGAAAACCAAATTGAACTAAGACAGCCCGAAGATAATCGGGATGAATCCTGTCGTAAGCTTTTTCTTGATCGCAAAGAAGACCAATTTCGTCCGAGTTTCGGATAGAAGCTTGTTCTATAGCCAAATTCACCAAAGCACCGTTATCTGCAATGAATTGTTCTTTCATGAAACCGCTCTGCCAGGGAGATATGAGTGGAGAGGTCACCAAGGCAAGGCGAGAGTTGAGGAGACGTGTGAAGATTTTGGCATCACAATTAATCAATGTAATTGGTCGCCAATTCTTCAAAAGACTGAGGTCCCCTTTCTTAGGAAGCAAACAAATACATGTTTCAAGCCAAGGCTTGGGGAAGAGACTATCAGTGAGAGCATCATTATACACACGAAGGATCAATTCAGAGTACTTGGGATGTTGGAAGATCAAGTTAAGAAATACGTATGATAAGCCATCAGTACCAGGGCTGCTGACTTTCGGTGTACGTTTAACTTGTGCGAGAACCTCATCCAGAAGAAAAGGCGAGGTCATCAGATCAGAGTCATCATTAGATAGTCGACAGGACGCAGGAATGTGTGAGACCATATTGTCCAGCGACGCAGAACATATTGGATCAGCGGAATATAATTCAGTATAAAATCGCTCTGTCATCTCCAGCATTTGATCCTGAGACGAGCATATAGTTTGAGTGTCAGGATTCATTAGCCGAGGTATGGATCGTTGAACCAGTCGTGAGGTGGCTGACTTCTTTAGATACCCAGCGTCTGTCTCTCCTCTTTCCCGCCAGGATCGTTCGGCTTTCAGTATGGCAATTGATGTAATCTCTTGTTGTAAGGTCTGGATCTGTTGCTCTACTCTCGGTAGGTGAATAGCCAATAGAGAAATAGGAAAAGATCCTCGAAGCAGACGTTGACGTTTACGTTGTAAAGCAACAATTTGCTGTTTGCGCCAATCAACATGCTGTCTACCAAACCGTCTAGTAAACTGTTTTACTTTCGTTTTTACCATATCCCATAGATCTTGAGGTGATAATTCCGAAGAAGCAATTTCTTGATCATACAATCGAGTAAGCATACTTGCCAATTTCTGTCGATATTCTTTGATCTTTGTATACACAGGATTTGCTCGCCAGAGACCAGGACCTGTTTCGAAAAGGAGGTCGGCTTTGAGAGTTACCTGGAGTAAGGCGTGATCTGTCCATTCGGAATTGAGGAATTCTACATCCGCATCAACATAATTAATGGACATGTCGAGGGATAAGTAAATATAATCAATCGTGGAATGTGTTGTTGCACCACGTCTAAAGGTGGCGGTTTCTAAGGAACGTAGGTCGGTCATCACATTTTGGAAGTGACATTGGAGGAAATGCAACCATTGAGGAGGCGGATTTGATCGGTACGCTGTTGAAGAGGATTGTAGTAAATAATTAAAATCACCGGCAATAATCATGCGATCAACACAAGAGATAGGCTCATAAGGTGATAATTGACGGAAAGTCAACAATGTGTTAAAAAATTCATGGCGAGCTCGATTTGACGAAGCCGGAGCATAGACTACCAAAATATGAAAAGGAGCCATTTGCCCATTGACATGCGTAACTTGAGCTAGAATGCAGCGTGAATCGTCTGGAAGAGGAATACGCGTTAAAGAGTAATGAGGATCAAAACAGAGAAGGCCACAGTATTGAGTCCACAGGGACTGCTGACTACAAAACTGTTGATGTAAAGTCGGTAAATGAATACCATTACTACCACTGTTATCAATTTCTTGAAGAGCGACAAAAGTGGGAGATTTGGAGCGAATGTACCGGATTAAATGTTTTCGTGAAGTTGGATTACTAACCTTGAAGAGGCTGTTGCCATTCAAGGAGAGTAAAGAAAAAGCCTTGCGTTTGTGATGATTATTCATAATCATAATCAAATTATAAATTCATCAGAGTACGGGTTTTCGGTACCCTAGAGGATTTCCGAACCGCCGTAGTAGCAGAAGACTTGTCAGAAGGCTTATCAGTATACTTATCAGTAGATGACAATGAGAACGTATTGTCACCATTGGCAGTTGAGGACAAAGTAGCCTCTTCCGCGGGGGAAATTGTGTCCATCGCCTCAGTTGTGGAGGACGTATCATCAGACATTGCTGGTTCTTGTGAGACTGCAGCTGATTCTGCATCCATAGCCGTTGAGGTTGATGTCGCTGTCGAGACCTCCGTATTCGGCGTTGCATACTTGGATCGATGAGTTGCACTATCCAATTCAGACGTGGTAGAAGAAACGATAGACGAGTTCATTTGAGAGTTACAGTGGGTGAAAAAATGGTTCCAATGTTTTCGTCTCGCAACTTCAACGCTTCATAACTTTTGAACTACACACGGTAACGACTCACAAAAACATGCATTTTGTAGCGCTTTTGTAGCTTATATTGGTGAAAAACAATTTTGTTTGCACTGTTACACAGTCGGGAATAAACTAACATTAAGTACAAAAACCAACATTGGAACCATTTTTCCACTACAGCTCCAGATAAGTTTATTTGTTATTTAATGGAATTTTCACTAGAGCTTTTAGCTGGTTATGAGTCATACCATTCCGACTATCGCCGAAAAAGTCTACGTGACTTATAAAATTAATTTATCCCCGGTCAAAGCTTTTTTTTCCTTTTCTTTCTCCACATATCAAAGATTTGGGGTATCACTACACATATGGTTCGCGCTCTCTCTAAAAACAAGCAAGAAAGCATCAAATCATTGGTTTTACAAAACAAGCCATACTCAGTGATAATGGAACGTATCCCTAACTTAAAAAAATCTACTTTAAGTAGATATGCCAACAAGTTTTATCCTGGTAGAGTAACAGCAAACCCTGGTAGAAAGGCTGTTCTAAGCGTTACCACCAAGTCTTATATACGTAAGCAGATTGTTAATGGTACACTCAAGACTGCGAAGGCTGTCCATAAGTATCTAGTATGCACTGGCCATAATATTAGCTACTCAGGTACCATTAAGGTTATGAAAAGCATGAACTTCCATGCTAGGATAAAGGTAAAAAAGCCTTTATTGACTAAGGTTCAGAAAGCAAGACGGCTAGCATGGGCAGAAGAGCATAAAAACTGGACAAGCGATGACTGGAGACGTATGGTATTCAGTGACGAAACAAAAGTCAACGTTTATGGGTCAGATGGTTGCAAATACTTTTGGAGTCGACCAGATGATAAACTTCAACCCCATCATCTCGACTTGACAGTTAAAGGAGGGGGCGGTAGCATCATGGTATGGGGTTGTATTACCGATGACGGGCCTGGTTATGCATGTTGGATTAGTGAAGGCACAATGAAAGCGTCTGACTATGTCGGAATTCTCAGTACAACTCTTATGGATAGCCTTGGTTACTATGGTTACAATCCTCAGGACATCTATTTTCAGCAGGATAACGATCCTAAACACACGTCTAAGCTAGCTAGGCAATGGTTCAAGGACAACAACTTCAAGTGTGACCATACCTTCAACTGGCCTTCACAAAGTCCAGATCTAAACCCAATAGAGCACATCTGGCACCACCTTAAGCTCAAGTTAAGTGTGTTATGTTCTGGTAAAGTAATTAAGGTAGCGATAAAAACCAAAGAATACTTTTTGAGACTGAACTTTATTAAAGACAATCTTAATTATTAAAAAGAAATCATTACAAAGTCTACTATTTATATTCTTCTATCAGTTGGCGGGTAAATGAGTTGTTATGAGCGTAGATCCAATAATTGACATGTTTGATTGAAGAATGATCACTGAATCGATTATGAAAATTTTTAATTCGTTGTTTTATAGATCTTATTGTTCTTTAACTGATCTGGGAGAATTGTCCCGTCTTCATTGAGAGGAAAGATATATTTATATGAAATGCCTCCAGTCAGATCATAGTTGACTAGGTACCTGATCCATTATTATTCATTTACAGAAATGATGAATAATAAAGGTCATGACTTATTTATTGTTCATGTTTACTTTATAGGATGAATCTAATAGTGATAGTTTTATATAAAAAAGAAGAAGAATATATTTTATTTGATAAAGATTTATCAGTTTTAATATACTTCTTTTAGTTGTGATTATTCAATGTCCGTTATGATCAGACGCTGTTCTACAACAAAGTGCATATGATACTAGGGCAAAAGGTGTGCATGAATTATGGGATCGCGTTGAAAAAGAATGGTCTACTTTTACAGCAGAAGACTGCAGGAGATACATAGACAGTATGCCTGATCGTTGTAGAGCTGTAATTGCTGCGAAGGGCTGTCATACAAGATATTAATAAAATAAAGCATCTAGTGGAAAAATGGTTCCAATGTTGGTTTTTGTACTTAATGTTAGTTTATTCCCGACTGTGTAACAGTGCAAACAAAATTGTTTTTCACCAATATAAGCTACAAAAGCGCTACAAAATGCATGTTTTTGTGAGTCGTTACCGTTTGTAGTTCAAAAGTTATGAAGCGTTGAAGTTGCGAGACGAAAACATTGGAACCATTTTTCCACCCACTGTAGGAGGAGCGGCCTCTGTTTCCTTTGGAATGTTCTTGCACAACGAAGGCGACCCTTGCCGAGAGAGTTCAGTACTGGAAGACTCTTTCGCGGTCGTGTTTAATACACTATCACTCGGGGAGGAAGGACTTGTACTTGCATACTGGGTAGGTACAGTAGAAATCGAGGCCGAGGTATCGCCTTTACGTCTTTTACCCAAAGCAACTTTTTCAGGGCATTGTGATCGGATGTGACCAGCTTTATAGCAATAGAAACATTTACGTTTGTTACTAGGAGCCTCCTTACAATCAACAGCACTTTGGCCAAGTTCATGACAATACTTGCAATAGGTGGGCATGTCTTTCCAATAAGCATGAATAAAACATGATGATAATTCACCATTGCTGTCAGGATCGACCCACTGGATGGCATGAGTCAATTCAAGAAAGGGATCATTCTGATCTGGATCAGGAGAACAATCCAGTATGGCATAACCGGAGCCCAGAAAAGCACCGGTTTCAGTATCAGTGACAATACCAACATCACGTACAATTCCATAATTATTCAAAGTATTCCGCAAACCCTCCAAAAGACGTTGAGGTCGCAACCAAGGCAACTGTTGGAGAGTAACACGTTTGATGATAGATCCAGGACGGCAAGCGATGACAGGCCGTATAACGATCATTCATTTATCAAACTGAAGACCGTGATTACAAGCGGCGTTTCGAAACTCTTCATTATCAAAATTGATTTCCAGATATCTGTTTGGACCAGATTTGTGAACTACAAGACCCACATAGTCTTTAAATTGGTAATAGGCTAATTTATACAATTCACGATCGGATTCACGACGAGAGGTAACGTCAAAGAAAATACTTCCAGGAGACTGAGAAACTCCCCAATAAGTGGTTTCGATTATTACAGGATTGGTTGTATCAGAAGCAGTTGCCGCAGATTCAACTGAATGAGAATAAGTATTTGATTTTTTAATATGGAGCAAACTTTCACGAGTGACAGCAGGACGTTGGTGCACTTTCGAGTAGGGCACAGTGGCATTACGTCGAGATGTGGAGGTTGGGCTCGTCGATCGAACAGATGTGTTGTGACTGCTTCCTTTGTCAGGTGGCTTTACTTGAGTAGGCGAGAGAAACATGTGTGTTGAAAGGTAGCATAAGGCGTTAAGATAATACAGTGGGTGGCAAGGGCAAAAGATAGGTCCCGGAGATCGCTGGCCTCAATTAAGCTCCGATCTGCATGAAACTCCGAATATGCATTCTTGTACCTCGTATCATCTTTGATGCCAAATTTGGTAAGATTTCAATCAGCGCATCTGGTTCTATTGGCCATTGAATTTGCCTAGTCTACCACTTAGTAAAATGAAATTGGGTGACCAAGATTTCAGAATTGGTCCAGCAGTTGCGGATGAGAAATTTATAGGAGTAGATATAATAAGCTTTATTAAAGTCTGTAACAGTAATTAAACTTTATTAAATGAATAAAACTGCACTGGCTATGCACGATGAACTCTACGAGACCTTCTGTGTTGTCTAGTAGTAGGTGTTTCCAGACTAGAGCGACCAGCTAAATCGGTCATTGCATCCATTATCGGAGCTGTGGGATCAATCATTCCAGGAGTTACTGCTGTAGAGCGAGTAGGGGGCATCCAGTCCTCGTCATCTGTACTATCCTCGCTTGAAGAAGCATCAGAATGATAGTCGTGCTCGAACTGGAATGGCTCATGCCGGTCTTCTTGACTATCATCGATCTCAGCACCAACGTTTCCATCTGCAGCACGAGTAATCCATTCATATGAGTCAATATTATCTTCTGTTACCCCTTCACTAACTGTTCGCTGAAATGATACCTCTTGCAAGCATCGTTCCATCCCGCGGATAAGTCCATTGTCCCGATTTTCATACCTCCATAAGTACTCTAATAAACGTGCTGGGCAATGCTTTGCGGTGCGATAACGAGGGTGAACCAACGATTTGACATCTCGCCATAGACCTTCTATAGTGTTTGTATTTATCATGCCCTCTGTATGGTTACCCTCTACATTATCCCGAGTAGCAAATCCATGGGAATGGTTAACAACCTCATGCCGACGGAAAAAAAACTCACTAGAGCTATAGTTTGCTGGAGCGAATATATGATTCTGCAATCTTACATCATCAGGATGAAGTGAGGAATAGGCCCTCCATCCATCGCTACGGATGACTGCTCCTTCCTTGCAAAACTGGTAAAGGATAGGCAACAATGTAGCAGCAGTCCTATTCGGAACGGTACAGAGCATACGGCGTCCAGCAGAGAACTTCTGTCTCGTCTCTTGAACACCAGTTGTAGGATCGGTATAGCTGTACGTAATACCAGTACGAAGGGCTTCTACCATTCCAAAAACCCAAACTCCATCTCTGCGTGATCCACGATTGTATTTACGCTTGCCAAATTTGGACTCGTCAATTTGAATATGATCACAGAGTTCGTTGTCACCGAGCTTGTAGTCACCAAAATACCTGATAAAATCGTTGTGCATAAGCATCTGACAATCAACAGCAAGCTGACTAACAGTAGGACCACTAATGCGAACCGTTCTGATGATAGTAGCAATTGATGCCTTACGAAAATACTCCGAAAGTACTATGTACACCTTGTTGATGTCCGACTTCTTATTAAAAAATACAGATCCCTTCGTAATGGATTCTTGTCGATCATTATGAATCCCAATTGATGAAGGAGTGCGACAACGATAGTAGAACTGAGATTTGCTACGTCTGTACCTAAGGACCATCTCATTCGTGCATCCATTGAAGTTGCAAATGCGGTTTTCCCTGTAGAACGCACCAATAGATTCCCTCAGGTGACTGTAATTCCATCAGTAAACATGCCCTACTTTCCTTTTATATCACTTACGTCCATGTAGTTTCTTCTGACACAATGATTCTTGCTTCGCTCACTCTGTCACCATCCGAAGGAGTACGAGACCCATAAGGAGCAGACAATTGGCCAGAAGTACGGCCACCACGACGTGATAAGGATACAACAGAGCTTGAGACGGACATAGACGAAAATAAGTAAAATACAGAGAAAACACAAAAATGCAAAGGGGTATTTATATTCTTCCTACAAAAAATGACGCAACATAAGTATCCAATCATATTGGTGATTATCTATCCCGAGTCAGAGTCCAGGGTCAACAAAAAAAGCGCAAAATACCACAAAAGGAAAGAAAAAAAAATTATTCTAAAAAGTCCACTGACGCTGACTTATCTAAGCGGTAGACTAGGCAAATTCAATGGCCAATAGAACCAGATGCGCTGATTGAAATCTTACCAAATTTGGCATCAAAGATGATACGAGGTACAAGAATGCATATTCGGAGTTTCATGCAGATCGGAGCTTAATTGAGGCCAGCGATCTCCGGGACCTATCTTTTGCTTTAGCCCAGTGGGTGAAAAAACTCTAAAAACGTCAGACATTTTTTCTGTTTTTAGCCTCTGTGAGCATGTATAGTGATTTAGATGATGCAACAACTTTATGACATGTTTATTTGAATTTCTGTTACGTCTCATGAAATTTTTAATCTCAGAATATTATTTAACAGTCCGTAAATGCGATGGAAGTGTTGTAGGTTTATTTTTAGAGTTTTTTCCTTTTCCTTTTATTATGTTATAGATGACTTAATACTTCGTAGATCCACCATTGGCATCGATTACTGCTTTAATACGTGCAGGCATAGTGTCAATATACCTTCTGCAAACTTCTTTATCAAAGGAGTTCCATTCCTTTTCAATTCATGAACACCCTTGGCTTTCTTGTCATATAACGATAGCTTCAACTTCAAATGATGCCAAAGATGCTCAATAGGGTTAAGATCAGGACTTTGAGCTGGCCAGTCATCAATATAGTTAACTCCATTGGCATTTAGCCATTGGATAGTTGACTTGGAACGGTGCTTTGGATCACTATCGTGCTGAAAGTATGCTGTAGACCAATCCATATCATAGTACTCCATTGTTTCCCGAAGTGTTGTATCCAATATATGTTGGTAAAGATCCGAGTTCATAGTTCCATCGTATATTTGACAGGCGTACCCAGGTCCCTCATAGGTCATGCACCCCCACATCATTAAACTACCGCCTCCATGCTTAACTGTTACGTCGATATGGTGAGGCTTAAGAGGGTCCCCTGGTCTTGACCAATAGTATTTACATCCGTCAGAGCCCCAAATGTTGACTTTTGTTTCATCAGAGAACACTACACGTCGCCAGTCATCTGTAGTCCAGTTTTGGTACTTTTTGGCCCACGCTAGCCGTCTCTTCATGTGTTTTGTGGTTAATAAAGGCTTTTTGACCTTAATCGCAGAAAAGAAGTTCATCGATTTTAATACGTTTATAGCGGTTTTGTACGATATGGAATACCCTAGCTCCATAAGTTTATCATGTACTTCCCTCGCAGTCTTGAGTTGGCCATGTACCACCTGAATTTTGATGAATCTCTTCGTCTGAGCGGACACAACCATCGGTCTACCACCAAGTCCACGCTGTCGGTTAGGGAAAAACTTGTTCGCATAGTTATTAACCGTTGCATACGTAACACCAAGGCGGCTTGCAGCATCCATAGAGTCTTTTCCGGCAAGTAGAGCGGACTTTATATTGTTTTTGATGTCAGCTGAGAGAGATTTAGGCATAATTGAAGTGTTTAGGAAATTTAAAAAATTAAATGGAAAAATTTGAAGAAAAAGAGATAAACGATTCTTTTTATACTTTTGGAGACTTTATGACTCATAATATGTCAATAAAAGTCCGCAAAGTCTGTCTGTCGGTCCGTGTATCCGACAATTATGGAAGTGAAAAAACTCTAAAAATAAGCCAGTCTTCTTTTAGCAGTTGATTTCGGATCAGTATTTATCAGCTGAGATTGAAAATATAGCATACGATATGCTACTATCTGTGCTACATATGTGCAAAATTTCACGGTGATACACCAACTTGATAAAACAGAGCATCCAAAAACGCTAATAATATCATAACGTTTTTAGAGTTTTTTCACCCACTGTACATATTAAGATGAATTGCAGTCACGGTTAATTTCTTGCTCTTTTACGGCTTGAATTGTCGTGGTTTTTTCTTGGTCTTTTTTCACTTGAATTAGGTTCAACATTACGTTGTCCATTTCGACGATTCCAATATTTTAGTATTGGTCTGTTGTCGTGAAAGTGTTTTTCAGGTTCCCAAGTATCATCTTTCGCATCATAGCCTTTCCAACGTACCAAGTATAACCAGTTACCGGGAGCGCCTTTGTGGTCAATTACGGCTTCGACATCATATACCTCAGATTGTTCTTCTGCTATTACTTTGATATGTGAAGGTGGAATATTTTGAGGTAAAAGTGCGCCAGTACCATCAACTAGGATGTAGTTTCCTCCTTGGTTCTTTCTGACAATTGTATAATTTACAATATAGAGTGGATCTGTTTTTGTAGTTCGGTTTATATTCTTGATCATGACTTGACTACCAGATGGTATTTCCTTGATAATTCGATGAGATTTGTTAAACTTGTTTTCGGCAGCAGTTTGAGAAGTTTTGATTTTCTCGCGAATAGCTGGTAAAACAGTGTTATTAAATTTCGTAATGTGTCCATTAAACTGTTTTCTTGTTTCATTGTAGTTTGTAGGAATTGATACGTCACTATAATCCTTGAATTGATTTGGACATCTAGCAAACATCAGTGAAAATGGTCTTGTGTCGTGTAAGGCAGTTGGTGTGTTGTTTAGAGCTTCTTGGGTACTGTCAAGGTATAAGTCCCAGTCATCATTCTTGCCTTGAAGTCTTTTATATATTATATTCTTTGTCTTTCCAGCCCAACGTTCTGCAATACCATTGCTTCGAGGATGATATGCTGTTATAAGGCGATGATCGATACCAGAAACTTCGGTGAATTTACGGATGATTTCATTGACATATTCTGTTCCATTATCGCTTTGGATAATTTTTGGACGACCGAAGAGTGATAGTATGCTTCTTAATGCGAGTGCGATAGTATGTGAAGATTTATCAGGCATTGCTTTGAGTACGCAAAATCTTGTGAATACGTCTACTACAACTAGAATATAATTGTTTCCTTGAATTGATGTAGTCATAGGTCCGGCAGTATCGATACAAATATGATCCCAGGGTGCATCAGCATAGATTGACGATAATGGATGATATCCATGTTTGGCAATATTAAACTTTTGATAATCAGGACAGCTGTTGACACAATCTAATGTACAGTGAGTTAAAAAACCGTTTCATTGTTTTTCCTAAATATGGTTTTGCTACCATAGCTACTGATATACTAAATAAAATGCTACATTTCATACATCATATGAAAGCACTAATTCTGATGTATAATACAATATAAAAATAGTATTGCTTTTTCAATATTTGCTCCCTAAAACTTATAAAATTACTACAGTCGGTGCACTGAAACGGTTTTTTAACTCCATTAAAAAAAACATAAATACCAATTACAATTATGCAGACTTCATTTTAATTTATGCAATACACATAAAGTTAAGGGAAGAGTATAATACTTTGCATTTATTAAAAAAACAAGTATATAAATGCGTTATTTTATTAATAGACGCGTAACAAACTTCATCCTTTTTCATTTAGCATTTTCAACCCAATCTTTACTAAAAATGACTCGCTCCATTTCCCAAGATACTCAAAATGATTTGAGAGTGCTCTTAGAGTCTGATTTGTCTTATGAAGAGATTGCTAATCGCTTGACTCTCTCTAAAGCCACTGTTCATCGATATTGCAAAAAATGGAATATCCAAAGACCTGATAACACTGGCGGACGACCTCAGATCTTAACTGAAGCAAGCAAGTCCCTCATGAAGAGAATGGTAATCTTAGGACGATTGAAGTCAGGTGTTGAGGTCTTCGATTATTTTAAGGCCATTTACCCAAGGTTGACTTACAACACCACCCTAAACGCCTTAAAGAGCCTAGGATCCAAAGCCCGACCAAAAAGAAAGGTACCTCTTTTGTCAGCAAAACACAGGAAAGCACGCTTGGAATGGGCACTTGCTCACAGGTACTGGACTACTGACGACTGGAGAAAGGTTATCTTCTCTGACGAGTCGAAAATCAACGTTTGGGGCTCTGATGGAGTTGAATTCTATTGGGGTCTACCTGGAAGCCCATTACAGCCTCATCATGTAATCCCAACCGTAAAACACGGCGGTGGAAGTGTTATGGTGTGGGCTTGTATGACTTCTCATGGAGTTGGATATATCTGCGAGATATACGACGGCAGAATGACTGCATCCGATTACATCCATATCCTAAAAACCGAACTGGCAGATACCCTTCATTACTACCGATTAGGAGATGGTGATTTCATCTTTCAGCATGATAACGATCCGAAACACACTGCCAAGATAACGACGACTTATCTTATAGAAGAAGCAAAGTACCCAGTATTGCCTTGGCCCTCTCAATCGCCTGACCTGAACCCAATTGAGCACATGTGGCGACACTTAAAGTTGAGATTAGCTTTATACGAGCAAAGGGCAAGAGGTGTCCATGAACTATGGGAAAGAATCAAAATTGAATGGGAAACATTTGATAAAGATATTTGCTGTAAATATATTGATAGTATGCCGGCTAGAGTTCAAGCTGTAATAAAAGCTAAGGGTGGAAATACTATATGTTAAGGATACATAAGATTATAGTCACTTTATTTTAGTAAAAGGAATCAAATATGATCCTGAATAATATGTTGACATAACTTGGAATCATTTATAATATTATTCCCAACACAGATCAATAAAATACTTTGATTAGGTTTTTATATTAAGCTTTATTCATATTAACTTCACATAGTCAAATAAGATGACATGGTTGTAATATAGTTTAGTGATAGTATGAGCATGTTGAATAAGGAATGACGATTACTTACCGGATCATCATTAGTCATGAAAACATTTATCCTGACTGAGATATTATTGTTAGCAATGATATCCAATCACGGAACTAAAGGTCTTTATATTCATCCGTACCGTCTCCTTAAATAGTTATATCTGAAACCATGCCAATAGCATAATTGACAATACAAGCTAGGAACAGGCTAAACTAATAATTAGAAATAGTAATCATCTATTCTGTCAAATTGATTATAAATCTGTCCTAATTCTTTATCCGTATCATGTCTATAAATACTCTCACTTTTTACATGTAGAATTTATTTTTTTATCTAATCATAGTTATCTTAACTTAATAAAGAGATACCAAGTTCTAACAGTATTTCTTTATCTTTGATTGCTATATTATATTTACTTAAAACTCCCCTTTCCTAAACACTATACAGTAAGGGACAAAATCAGTCCGTTTTTTGGTTTTTTCGCAATGCCTCGCCGGGAATTAAACTTAGGGCTTCGCTTTGCTGACGAAACATTTGCACGCAAGGTAGACAAAATTATTGGTGTAACCTAATTGCTTCTACCACCATTTTCTCTGTAGTTATGGCGGAAAAAGTGATTTTCCGTGATTGTTGCTAACGCCCGATTTTGCATTAGACACCATATCTCCAGAAACAGTCACTGGACTGACTTGAGATTTAGTTTGGTACGTCTTATGACGTCAGTGAACGCTAACGTGTTCTCATATTTTAGCTTCTTTTATTTTTTTACATTTTTCTTTTTCCTCATTTACCTCATCTCAGATTAGCCAAACACGCCATGACAGCAAAGAATGCCGAGAAACATGCCCAAATTGAAAACATGTTGAACCACTCCATTCCATGGGATGTAATTAAAAAAAAAGTAGGCTGTGGAAAGTCCATGATTCGAAGAATTTCAAGGAAAACCAAGTTGCAGTCAAAAAATAGCGCGGGTAGACATCATTTACTCACACCTAGGGAGGAAACCAAAGCAGCTAGATACATAAGACTTGGCTTATCTAAAAGCGCAGCCGATGCTTCCTTTGGCGTTAAAAAACCAGATCAAATGGTCAATCCAAAAACAATTGCTCGTACTTTGAAACGCAAAGGTCTAAAATCGACTAAGAAAAAGGCGGTACTTCCACTTAATAATGACAAGCAAAAGGCACGATATGATTGGGCAAAGGCTCATAAAGACTGGTCCGAGACTGATTGGGAACGCGTTGTCTTTTCTGATGAGACAAAGATCCAAAAAAGAGGGTCTAATGGCTTAGAATACGCTTGGAAAGAGGATAATGCACCTTATCGAGACCATCACTACAAAAAGAAACATGCTTATGGAGGAGACGGGATCATGCTTTGGAGTTGCATAACTATACATGGAGGGGGCTACATGTCCTGGCTACAAAGTAATGTAAATGGTGAGCTATACACGTCAGTACTTGAGGAGGAATACAAGGAGACATTGAAGTATTATGGCCTGCAAAGTAAGGACATGATCTTTCAACAAGATAATGCAAGCATCCATTGTGCTTCAGCTCCTTCAAAATGGTTCCAAAAGAACAAGATTAAGCTCCTGAGTTGGCCAGCATACTCCCCTGACCTTAACCCAATTGAAAATGCATGGGCCATGCTTAAAAAGAAGGAGCAGATGACAAGATCACCTTCTTCTGTGGTTGAGACTGACCAAGCATTTTTTGACCGGGTTTCGAAGCTTTGGTATGACCTAGCAACTCCAGAGTACTGTAGAAACCTTATTCACTCTATGCCCCGTCGAGTTCGGGACGTAATCCAGCGTAAGGGCCGCGATACCAAGTACTAATCGAAATTCAAAAAAATAAAAATACATTATTTTCAATATATCTTCTTATAACATGGCGGAAAATAAAAAATACCATTTCCGACAAATATTGTCAACTTTGTTGAAGGAAGAGACAAATTTTTCGTCAGCAAAGCAGAGCTCTAAGCTTAATTCCCGGCGAGGCATTGCGAAAAAACCAAAAAACGGACTGATTTTGTCCCTTACTGTATATTAGTATTTTTTTACCTAGTTAAAAAACCGTTTCAGTCATCCCCTTTTTTTAAAATGGCCATTGCTTAAGATGTAATTCATAGATTAAGATGAGATGTACATTGCTTTGTTGCAAAAAAGCCATATAATAACATAATAAAAAAGAACACGTATACTCTAAATATTTCTTCCAAAAAAAGGATAAATGTGTGAGTTTCAATTTTACTGAAACGGTTTTTTAACTCACTGTATGTGCAAACATAAAGTAAGTAATGAACTAGTATAAGCTTAAAAACATATATTCTTTTATATTATTTGTCATAAAAAATAATAAAGCAATCTATTTACTTGGAAAACAAAAAAAATTGTGCTTGTATCTATTAATTATAATTGCCTTGTAACAAGATGTTAACAAAGCTTCTTTTTTTTTTATTCTTTTTAGAATATACACATATTCTTTTGTTACAAAGTAAAAGCATTTGTATTTTTATAAAACATGTTTACTGTTAGGTTATTGTTTTCATTTGAATAAAGAACCTTTTATTGCTATGCTCTCTTTTTTTTTTTTTTTTCACTAGGTCTTTTTTTTAACTTTGTCTTTTTTTTTAACTTTGTCTTTTTTTTTTACTTTTAATTTTCCAGCTTCTTTTTTTTTTCCCAAACACAACTATTTTGTTACGTTCTGTTACACGCTTCAAATGAACTAAGCTAAAGATCACAGACTGCCTTCCTAATATGTATTCTTTTGATCAAAATAATCACAATGTGCTTTTGATTTCCGCATTTTGCCCTCAAAAATAAAAAAAAATAAAATATCGGTCTTTCAACGATAGATGAGAACAGGCTTTCCAAAAAGAGACTATTTGAAAAAAAAGACACTTTTTTAAAACATGAATAACTCTATGAATACTTACACCACAAAAAAAATAATAAAATTGTTAAATTTCTTTATTTTTTTCGCATCTAAATCTTTTTTTAAAATTCAAAAAGGTGCAATACAAAGCATTTTAATTTTTTTCGTTTATTCAAAGTTATTTAGAACGTTGAAATTTTGATGTTAGCAGTGACTGTCAATGACTGATAACGTTGAAAATCACCAATTATTTGCAGTGTCAAAAAGGTATCACAGGCGATCATCAACCAAAATCCGACTTTGTCAAAATTGACAGTTGCTAATATGTATGTTATGTCTAGTTTCGCTATACGGTGAAGTGATAACAGAAACCAATTAATAGAAGACTGTAAAGACTATTAATGTACAATAACAACAAAGTTAACAATATAAACTAGTTCTTGACTTCAATTGCTTGAACGTGCAAAAAGAATTTACTCGGCACCCAAAATTAATTTTAGCGGGAAGAAAGCCTTTTTGTTTATTACTTTACAACAATAGATACTTTGGAACAACATAATACTATAAGGTAATTAGGGAAAATATACAATTATAAAGAGAATGATGGTGATTTTGATAAATAAAGTAAATGATGTATCAATTGAGTATTCGTCTTCATGTTGATTTTTATGGTGTTCTTTTCTGTTTAGTGTGCTGGCACATTGGGTGAATAATGTGTCCAAAGATCGTCTTCTTGATGTATCCTATGAGGGATAGAAAATAATAGGTAAGAAAAATAATGTCGGCCAATTGTGACGTGTGTCTATTGAATTCCCGATGCGGTGAAGCTGATTATTTTCTTTTCCCCTTATTTTCTTTTACATTTTCTTCAATATCATCTGTTAGAGTTATCCAACCACACCAAAAAGCATACCATTCGAATCGCCATGAAAAGGTGCATCTTTTGAATACAAAATAAGTTTTAAAAATCACTGCAAATAATCGTGCAAACTCTGCACACTGTTAATTTTTAACAATATGCTTTTCTGTTTAACCATGCCAAAAGCTGTGATTGAATCGGTATTTATGCCGACGTCAATATCGGCACCCTTTACATACCAAAAAGTCTGTCAATATATTCTGCGTCCCTGTTTGATGCCGATATTAACGAAAATGATGATCCATAGCTCTAAGTAGATTTACACAGACCCAATTGTCGTTCTGCGAAGGCGTCTCTCTTGTTAGCTGCTTTACATAGTCTATTCTACGTTATAAATAATTTGGCAACCAATGATACTTTTTAAATCATTACTTTATTTGTCTTTTTGCTCTTTATAAACCACTCATATTGCCTTATATACTTCTTTATGAACCACTTATATTGCTTTATATACTTCTTTATTGACCATTCATATTGCAATAAATATTGCTTTATATATACAAAAAAATAGGGATTTTGTTTATAAAAAATAGCTTTTTTTTTTATTTAAATAAAATAATAATAACAATACATAGTATTTCTTTGCTTGTAGCGTTTTAAAAGTGTACTTGACTTACCTAATGTCACCAGAATAGCAGCATCTAATCTAAAAATACATCAACTAGTCTCGTGGAACTCAAAAAGTTCTCAAAAGAAAAAAAAAAAAAAAAAAAAAAAGCCAAGCTCAAGGATTCAGAGACACAAGGATTCAAGAATTCAAGGACTTGGGCACTCAAAGCAAAAGAAAAGACATCAGTACTTAAGAACCAAAGCGAAAATTAGGAAAGAAACAGAAAGAGGCCAAAGCAGAGCAGCATTCATCTATAACAATTATTAGCTATCGTGTATATGTAATAAAAGTAATAGTACCTTTCTTTACATGGGCTGAGAAAAACCTTGCTAAGCTTTACCAACAAGTAAAAAAGGAAGCAGTACGCATCTATAATAATTATTAGCTATCGAGTATATAGTAAAAGTAATAGTACCTTGCTTTAGATAGACCATGAGATAAAAAAAAAAGAAAAAAAGACACCAGCCAAGCTTATACTAAAAAATAAAAGAAGCAATGATAATCCTGGAAGAGACTTTATAAAGACCATTTAAAACATCAAGAAAGGAACAAACACAAATTTACTAAAGAACAAATACCATAAGAATAGAAATAGAATATATATAATGTTAAGAACTTACCTTTTAGAAAGAATGTTTTTTTAAAAAAAAAAGAAGAAAAGAAAAAAAAAAGGAAAAAAAGTACATTTTTTATAGCCTCATTTTACATGGGTTACAATTACCCATTAACGGTTAACAATAAGTTTTCTTTAACACTGTTTAACTATTGAAACATTCAGAGAGGCTATTCATAAACAGTTTAAATTCTTTTTTTTTTATTTAAATGTAATATCTTTTAACACCAAAGACTTTTTTTCTTTGCTTTTTTTGTAAAATAAATGAAAGTATCACCTTGTTTTGTACTCGTCTTCAATTTATTTTGTACCCCTGTTTTTTCTTTTTTTTTTCCTTATATAATTTGTTTTAAAAAATGTCTCGTCGTGCTGCCACCCCCATCAACGTTCCCAGTAATGCCCCTAAAAGGGCAAGAATTTCTTCAAATATCGCTGGATCATCATCCACTGTTGTTCCTTCTTCCTCTTCTCTTTTCTCTGCTCCTGTTTCCGCTCCTGCTCCTGTTCCCACTCCTGCTCCTGTTCCCGTTTCTGCTCCTGTTCCCGCTTCTGCTTCTGTTCCTTTTTCCGTTCCTGTGGCCGCTCCTGTTGCAACATTTGGCAGTCATACTGGTGCAGAGGCCATTGGAGCAGCCTCTAGTTTCACACCAGAGATGATGACTGCCCAAATGCAGTTTTTTGCTCAAATGTGGCAACAGCAACAGCAGCAGCATCCAGTTCAACAGCCACAGCAAGGGGAGCAGCATGTTTTTGTGGCTGAGGTCAACAAGATCAAAAAGCAGTGTAGTGTAAGTTTAAAATTAAAGTATCAATTAGCAAATTCAATTTAATAACTTTATTTCTTAATTTTTTCACTTACATTATAGGATCACATAGCTGATCACTACCGTGAATACTTGGTTGGCCGTGGCATCAAGTTTGATACGCTCAAGTCCATCACCGACAAGGCCAACAGAAAAGTAAAAAATCTGTTGCGCGATGAAGTCAGGAAGCACCAACGCTTCAATTGCCTGACTGATTCGCAGATATTCACCATGATTAGAAGTAAGTTCTATTACATGGTGGATAAGGCAAATGGGAAAGCTGTGGCGACACCAACGTCAGCCTGCCGCAGCCGTGTAAATGCAGTAAGTACTTGATATTCAAAAAATCATAATATAAAATGCCTATAATACTTATATCAATACTTTATGATAGAAACTCCTTAACAGGAGGATTGCTTACAACGCCAACGCAGAAGCATACCACGCCCGGTTCCCATTTGCCGAAAAGATCTTGACGGTTGCTTGGACCTCTGATGAGGAGGATGGCCCAGAAGATGAAGATGGCCGTACATTTATTGTCAAGCGGCCATCATTCAGAAGTGAAAGAGTAAGTATAACATATCAATAAACCTCTTTTTCTAATATACCTTAATTGCCTACAGGTAGTGGAATTCCACAAAGAGCTGCAGAAAGGGCACAAAGACTTGTTAAAGAAAAAGGGGGCTCCACCAGCTATTAGAAGAAGAATAGAAAATGTTGAGGTGGAGTTCCCTGATAAGCTCGACCATGAGTATTACCCTTCCTGGGTTTTTTCTTCCCCTGCTCTTGGCTTTCCAACTTCTGTTTCTGGTTCTTCCTCCTTTGCCGCCGTCAACCCAATGCCATAGGCATCCACTTTTTTTTTTTCCTTTCCTTTTTGTTCCTTGTTTTGTTGTCGTTTTTCAAATTGAATAAACATTTGTTAAAAAAAAAAAGCTAGTCTATTGAATGATTCTTTAGTAAAATATGTAATAAAATAAAAATAATAATAATAATATCGATAGATAAATGAATGATTTAATGGTTTTGCATATTTGTTACATATAAATTTTTCTTGGAAGAGAGAGAGTGAGGATGTGGTTATCGATGTATGATTTGACAGCAACAGGGTTATAAATTCGATGAATTGGAAGTATGCTAAGTCTTGACACTGGTTCATATTGATTCTTCCACACTTGGATGCCAGTACCATCGAAGGTGGGGAAATGCTGGGTCGCATGGCTGTACCAATTGACAAATGCAAAGTAATGAGTCATATTGTTAAATGAATGTGTGAAAAGATATGATATTTGACCAATGCGCAGTTGATTGTCGACAATGGCCTGAATGAATGATGAAGGTGATGATGAAAAGGAATTGTTAATTGCTGGCTGATAAAGTTGTCCAAGCAAAGTGATATTTTTAAATGAATGTATAGTAGTATCGATGTATGTATTAGTTGCATAGGTGTAGATATAATAGGCTTTTAAAGCTTCATAATGTTCATGGCATATAAGGTGTGTTTTTTTGTTGTATTTTAAAGGATAGGAGGTTGGTGGCAGAGGCTCACTACCAGTAATCGTCGAATTGAATAAACTAGGCCCGTCTATGAAACGAGAGTAGTCAAATGGCGTTAAACCACTCTCATCACTCGTAACCTCGCCTATCTTTTCTATAGATTTCACTAATAGGAGCATGTCATTGTTGGTTGTGTTAATGAATGAATGTAATGAGTGTATGAGGTCTTGTGTATGAACATTTTGGATAAACATAATTGCATAGGTTGTTTCGAAGCCTGTCTTAAAATTAATGTTTATATTTTTTATGTTACCATTAAGGCGTTCGAAACCATAAAGCCAAAAGGCATAAGAAGGACCAAAGTCCAAAAAGCATTCCTTGAGATGCATATGCATGTGCATGTTTGGTGTTGCCATAGAGTTTCCATATAGTCGAACACAAGTCTTGCCAAAATTTTTAAAGAGTGAATGGGCTATGTCTATGTCTTCATTTGTAACAAGGGGCCCAGTGACCAATTTCACCGCTTCAACGTACAGCATCCAATTGTCAAAGTGCTCTCTTGCCAGTTTCTGTTTCAAGAGAAATGGCGACAGCACAACGCACCACGTTCTCCACTCGTCTGATTTCATGTTACTGAAACAACTTTCAATCTTGGCTTTTTTTTTTTTAAAAAAAAATAATTGTTAGCTTGAACATGAATTAAAGTTTTTTATATTTGTTACATACATCTAGATATCTTGCAGTATTGAGAAGGAATGATAACTGAGCTAGATTCATCAGCCATTGCCTTGAAATCATTTACAGTGAGCAAACCACGGCCTTCCCAAACTTCAATCATTCTTTTTGGTGTACCAAGAAACAAGTTGTGCATTGGATCCACAGCTGTCAATCTCACCACATCAAAATAACAAAGTCTATGGAGCTCACTCCATTTACTCCCCGTGCTCGTCTGTAAGGCTCTTTGCTGAGTGATGTGAGTTGCATTCAGCCAGTCAAATGCTTCTTGTCTTTGTTGAATACTGTCCCTCATTATCCAGTGTTCATCATCAAAGTTGGAAAAATCAGGCTTGGATGAATTCACACCAGTACTGATTCTAGGAAAGACAGTTGAGCATTTGTTACAAGCCTTATGAGCTGACTGCCCCATAAACCCGGCTACTTTACGCGCTGCAGGTATGTCGCAATTGACTGACATTAAAGCAACACGAACAAGCACACCATTTGGGCATTGATAGGTGGGTATAACCACACCATCGTACAGGACAATCAACTCATCCACCATTGGCCGCAAGAAGTTTTGAATTTGGTCATCCGTGGGCTCGCCAGGACCAGGAATCATACCAACAAGAATAACGTTGGAAGTCTTCATCCTTGAACTTCTTGGGAGATTGTTGATAGTGAGGTACACACCACCACAAGAATAGTGCATACCGTCACTAGGCTGAAACCAGTCCACATTCAACGACACCATCAACGACCTTTCTTTGTTGACAAATGGCTGAGCATTTGAGTCGGCAAGCTGACTCCAAACTCTACCATCATAGATGTCGTAAAGAACATCCTCTTCCACCGATCTACTTCTCCACTGCTCAATTTGGAACTCGAAGGCAGGACGAGCAAAAAACTTCTTCAACGTTTCCAAAATTGAGTTGTAAGGGTACTCAAGAGCAGGCTTGACGGTGCTTCCAACAAAAAGAGGATTACCACATGGTTGTTCTTGGCGGTGAGGGTTGTTTGCAAACCTGACATAAGAGCATTGTCGGGCATGCAAACTTCCCGTGGTGTAAACGCTTCTGCAAAGGGAACAGACAAGAAAACGAGAAACACCACTGCTGGCAGACGAGTAGTTGACCATGACACGAGCCGTGGAGATCTTTGTTGGTATCTCCATGTCATGGCCAAGAGCACGAACAAAGAAAGAGAGAAAGGCCAACAATTCTTCACCAGCTTGTACAGAGAGGTACTTTGCTTGAAAAAGAACCACGTAGAGCACCAAAAGATGTTTGAGCTGTTCTTCGTGGCTCAATTCCTCCTCTCCATCAACATTCATGTGGTCTAACAAATTGTAAAATACAGTTCAATAAATAAATCCTTTCTAATGTAAAATGCTTTGTCGACTGAAAATATACCTTCAAAGGTGGTATGCTCACTTTCGTTTTCAAGGACGGCTGTTGGTTGTTGCATGACTTCGGCTACTTGTCTTCTGGACTCTATTTTTTTTTTTTTTTTTTACATTAACACGAGTGCGTTTATACGAAAAAATAAAAACTATAACCTCTTCCTCTGAATCTGTCCAGACGCTTATGAGTAAGAACAGTTCTCTTTGCAAGTCTTCTAAATCCACCGGGATGCATGCTGCATTCGGTACAAGTGCAAGCGATTTTAATGTTGTTGATGTTGTTCATTTTGAAGAATTTAGTATTTTGTAAAGAAATAAAGAAGGAAAAAAAAAATGCGCCTGATAAAAAACGAGTAGTAAATTTGCAAAAACAGTCGGTGCTTAAACAATGAAATAAGGCAGTAAAACAACTTCTTTTTTTTTCCCTTGTTTTGTTTCATGGAATACTCTAGATGCCAAAGGCACAAAACAAAAAAAAGGAAAGCTCAAGCACTGGTCAAATGTAAGCTTATAAAAAAGTAATAACAACCAAGTCTAATGTCGGTTTCTTTTTTTTTTTTTTTTTTACATTAGGAATTCCTAATGGGACACATTCGGATGACGAACATGAGCCACATGAGCAAAGTTGTTCGTTTTAACACGATAAAACTATAAGAATATCAAACTTATATCGTTGCTTGTTGTTGAAAAGCCCTTTTTGGTAAAGGAAGTTGGCAATGTTAACATCTCTAATGGCTAATGGCTAATGGCTAATTGCAAATTACACCCATGTGCAAACATAAAGTAAGTAATGAACCAATATAAGCTTAAAAACATATATTCTTTTATATTATTTGTCATAAAAAATAATAAAGCAATCTATTTACTTGGAAAACAAAAAAATTGTGCTTGTATCTATTAATTATAATTGCCTTGCAACAAGATGTTAACAAAGCTTCTTTTTTTTTATTCTTTTTAGAATATACACATATTCTTTTGTTACAATGTAAAAGCATTTGTATTTTTATAAAACATGTTTACTGTTAGGTTATTGTTTTCATTTGAATAAGTAACCTTTTTTTGCTATGCTCTTTTTTTTTTTTTTTCACTAGGTCTTTTTTTTTTTTAATTTTGTCTTTTTTTTTTTTTTACTTCTAATTTTCCAGCTTCTTTTTTTTCCCAAACGCAACTATTTTGTTACGTCCTGTTACACGCTTCAAATGAGCTAAGCTAAAAAGCACAGACTGCCTTCCTAATATGTATTCTTCTGATCAAAATAATCGCATGGTGCTTTTGATTTCCGCATTTTGCCCTCAAAAATAAAAAAAAAATAAAATATCGGCCATTCAACGATAGAGGAGAACAGGCTTTCCAAAAAGAGATCATCTGTAAAAAAAAAGACATTTTTTTTAAAATGTGAATAACTTTATGAATATTTACCCTACAATGAAAAAAATAACATTACTTAATTTCTTTAATTTTTTCGCATCTAAATCTTTTTTCATATTTCGAAAATGACCAATACAGCAAGATATAATGTTTTTTTAAAAAAAAACTTTAAAATCTGTGGACCTATGACTGTCACCGATATCAGAATTCTACGTCAAAGGCGCAACATTATTTGCAGTGTCCACTGCAAATAATAGTGTAAATTGGGTAACAAATCGTTTACCAATCTTGCGAAATAATTTACAATCGTGTACAATCAGGTAAGAGATTTATCCACGCACAGCCTCCTGTCTCTGCCACAAATCGTGTAAGTTATTGTTCGCCCTTTGGTTATGTGATGGTGCAAGATTTGTGGCCAACACAGGAGACTGTTGGGAGACTTTTTCGTTAACTGATCTTGCAAGGTGGACCTTTCATCAGTTACGTTGTGGCTCTTGTTTATTATCAATTTGACATCTAATGGTGCTTGGCAACCAATCACGCTTTGTAAAACACTACTTTATTTGTCTTTTTGCTCTTTTATAAACCACTCATATTGCTTTATATACTTCTTTATGAACCACTTATATTGCTTTATATACTTCTTTATCGACCATTCATATTGCAATAAATATTGCTTTATATATACAAAAAATAGGGATTTTGTTTATAAAAAATAGCTTTTTTTTTTTTATTTAAATAAAATAATAATAACAATACATAGTATTTCTTTGCTTGTAGCATTTTAACAGTGTGCTTGACTTACCTAATGTCACCAGAATAGCAGCATCTAATCTAAAAATACATCAATTAATCTCGTGGAACTTTAAAAGTTCTCAAAAGAAAAGAAAAAAAAAAGCAAGCTCAAGGATTCTAGGATTCAAAGACACAAGGACCAGGGCACTTAAAGCAAAAGATGGAAGTACATCAGTACTTAAGAACCAAAGTAAAAACCAGGAAAGAAACAGAAAGAGGCCAAAGCAGAGCAGCATTTATCTATAATAATTATTAGCTATCGTATATATATCGTAAAAGCAATAGTACCTTTCTTTAGATAGACAAGGGGAAGAAAACTTGCTAAGCTTTTACCAATAAGTAAAAAAAAGGAAGCAGCAGGCATCTATAATAATTATTAGCTATTGAGTATATGTAGCAAAAGTAATAGTACCTTGCTTTGGATGGACCATGAAAAAAAAAAGAAAAAAAAAGATACCAGTCAAGCTTATACCAACAAATAAAAGAAGAAGCAACTACAATTCTGGGAAAGAGACTTTATAAAGACTATTTAAACCATAAAAAAAGCAATCGATACATCTTTACTAAAGTACAAGTACCATTAGAATAGGAATAGAATACATATGTAATATTAAGAACTTACCTTTTATAAAAAAGAGAAGAAAAAAAAAAGAAAAAAAAAAGAGAAGTGCTTTTTTGTAGCCTTATTTTACCAATGTTACACTTATTCACTGTCTATCTATATTAGAAAACAAAAACAATTGCTTTTCATGTAGTTTACATTTAATGGTATCCCAAAAGATAACTTATACATTGCTTGAACAAGTTTTATTACTTGAATGCAATATGTTTAGGAGGAAGGTTATTATTTTATTTTATTTTATTTTTTTTTACTTGAAATAAAAAAAAAGTCGGTATCTTAACAAATTATAGCAGTAAAACAACATCTTTTTTTTTCTCCCTAGTTTTGTTTCATGGAATACACTAGATGCCAAAGGCATAAAACAAAAAAAAAGGAAAGCTCAAGCACTGGTCAAATGTAAGCTTATAAAAAAGTAATAACAACCAAGTCTAATGTCGGTTTCTTTTTTTTTACATTAGGAATTCCTAATGGGACACATTCGGATGACGAACATGAACCTCATGAGCAAAGTTTTTCGCTTTAACACGATAAAACTATAAGAATATCAAACTTATATTACTGCTTGTTGTTAAAAAGCCCTTTTTGATAAAGAAAGTTGACAATGTTAACATCTCTAATGGCTGATGGCTAATGGCTAATTGCAAATTACACCCATCTGCAAATACAAAGTAAGTAATGAACTAATATAAGCTTAAAAACATATATTCTTTTGTATTATTTGTCATAAAAAATAATAAAGTAATCTCTTTACTTGAAACCAAAAAAATTGTGCTTGTATTTGTTAATTATAACTGCCTTGCAACAAAATGTGAGCAGAGCTTCTTTACTTTTTATTCTTTTGAGAATATACACGTATTCTTTTGTTATAATGTAAAAGCATTTGTATTTTTATAAAACATATTTGTTCTTAGATTATTGTTTTCATTTGAATAAGGAATCTTTTATTGCTATGCTCTTTTTTTTTTTTTCACTAGGTCTTTTTTTTAACTTTGTCTTTTTTTTTTACTTTTAATCTTTCAGCTTCTTTTTTTTTTTTTTTTACTAAACGCAACTATTTTGTTACGCCCTGTTACACATTGCTAATGAGCTACGCTAAAGATCACAGATTGCCTTCCTAATATGTATTCTTCTGTACAAAATAATCGCACGGTGCTTTTGATTTCCGCATTTTGCCCTCAAAAATAAAAAAAAGAAAATATCGGTCTTTAAACAATGGAGAGAAATACGCTTTCCAAAAAAAGATCGTTTGTAAAAAAAAACATTTCTTTAAAAATGTGAATAACTCCATGAATATTTACCCTACAAATAAAATAATAACATCGTTAAATTTCTTTATTTTTTTCGTATCTAAATCTTTTTTCAAAATTCGAAAATGATCAATACAGCAAGATTTAATTTTTTTCACGAAAAAAAGTAGCAATTTGTTACCCAAACGAAGAGCAATCTTGCGCAATCCGGTACCTAATTGGAACGATTATTTGCAGTGGTCAAAAAGGAATCAAAGGCGATCATCGACCAAAATCCGACTTTGTCAAAATATATGAGGGGCTATGGCCCAATGGATAAGGCGTCTGACTACGAATCAGGAGATTCCAGGTTCGACCCCTGGTAGCCTCATATGCACCGACGCCTTTCGGCGGTACCATTTTTTCATTGCTTAGTTGTCACATCTTTTGATTCTACTTTTGGTATGTTCAACAAGAATTCCTTTTCAAGTAATCATTAGCAATTGTCGTGCTTGTTCTTGTACTTTACTTTTAAGATATGAAAATAAGACTTTTAGATTATTAGGTAATTAGATGATCTTTATTGATATTCAAATTCTAAGCGTATTTATATTATTTTACAAAGTGAATTATTTACAGTAATAGTTATATTTTGTGAGTCATGATGGAAGTTCATTATTGTCTACTTCATGAGTCATCTTCAGTAACTCGTACAAAAGTCTTGATAAGGAACGAATTGTAACATTGCCAAAATTAGAAAATAAAAGACATGACACAATGTAGCACAAATGATGAAATTTTGGATCTGGAAAACAATGATGATCACAAGAACCAATTTTGATGTCCAGCGACATAGATAGTGTAACACACACAATGGGAAAACATTAAAAAATTGTACCACAAGAATTGAATGAATACAGACAGTGTTTGAATTCAGATGGCTATACAGATTCATACAAAAATTTTCCACACTAAAAACCAAAAACAACAGATAATCAGAAAACTCAAAAACATATACAGTGGCTCACAAAATTGTACAAGTGTTTTGCATTTTTTGCTTCAGTAGGATTTATAGACACTAAAACGATAAATAAGCTACAGCATGTTATATATCATTCGAAAGTATAGCTTGTTGGCGTTTTGCTAATATTATTTAGTCGGCGATAAAATCAGCTTTGATGGAGTTATTACCGTTTACAAATGTCGACTACACTTGTACAATTTTGGGACCGATGTTTTACAATAAGGTTTTTATTTAAAAGTGTGATCTAATAGTTGATCCAAAGTCCCTTATTTTCTATAATGTCAATACATCGTTGAGGCATAGTTTCAATATAAATTTGACATTCTTTTTCGGTAATTTCGTACCAAATCTCGAACGTACGAGTCCATAGTTCATCCATAGAGATAGGAGGAAAATCGTACTGCTTAAACAAGCGTTTTTTTAAGGTATTCCACATATTTTCAATTGGATTTAAGTCTGGAGACTGTGGAGGCCACTCCATTGTTGTAAAATCCTGTTTAGACAGCCATTCAGATACGATTTTGGACTTATGCTTCGGATCGTTATCTTGCATAAATTCAAAATCAGTCATTCTCAGGCCATTTTCTTTACAATAGTCGGTCATAGACTTCACCAAATCATCTTGCAATACAGATAAATAGATACTCTTGTCCATATTCTTGCCTACGTCGACAATATACCCAACCCCGTACCAGCTAATACAGCTCCAAACCATAAGTGAGCCTCCACCATGTTTTACGGTTTGCTTTACATGCCTTCTTTTAAGCTTCTCATTTGGTTGTTTCCAAGCATGGCTGAAGGAAAAGATACGATGCAAGGAGATTCCGGGCCGGGTATTTGTCCTACATAGATACCAATTACAGCAATCGACGCAAATAATTTTTCCGCATCGAATGGTGTCACTTTCGAGGCAGTCACGTTTAAACTCAGGTAGATATGGCGCTTGCAACACGAAAAAACCTCTTTTGAGCTAATCCCACAAAAACGATGCGGAGGGATTACTCTACCAATATTTGTGCAACATCAGCATCCGACACCGCAATGAACGCGAATAATTTCTTCCAATCCAATGGTGGTATTTATAGACCTCTCACTGTAACACACAGGGAGATACAGGCCTTTAAAGACGAAAAAACCCCCTGGTCGGACGGACATTATGCTACTAGGAAGGATTACAAGCCGAATTCTTGTTCTACCTATATGACAAGCTTACCCATAGGTAGAAACAGTGCTTCCGCATTTAATCATGATATTTACAAAGTGATCACATCGAAACTCAGCTTGATATCCGTCTTAAGGCGTGAAAAAAGTGCTTTTGCTGATGGACAAGAAATTGTGCAGGTAGACTGCAATCTGAATATTGCTTCTAGTTATACTTAAAATATTCTTACAACCTCAGATGATATTTCTGCATTGACTGCTGATAACTTTAAAGCACTAAATTTCTTTTACAAAAAACAATTACGAAGCAAGCAAAAAGGAGCATGAATAGATCTTCAGGGAAATTGTACAAAGCCTCTCTTTTTGGCCTGAGCACTATCACTCCTTTCTGTGTATTTTACAACAATATCGGCCGTACCATCTTTTCTAAGGCGAGGTTCATAATAGGTATACAATGAAAAGCTGACGGTGGTTGCCAGTAGAAAGCTTATTATACTGTAATGTTTAAGAATTCACCGAACTATTGGTTCTACAATGTGAAAATGGGCAAAAACTTTTTTTAGGTAGATAAAATTATGACAGTGACAAATTAAGCTAAAAAACTTCATTTGCAAATATGTAGACATGAGACGGGTGAAATATCAAAACTGGTACTATGTGCTATAATCTGCAAATAGAAGTGCTATAGGTAGACATAATAAAATAATAAATTATGCTATAAACCAAGCATCTCCAACATTAGCATAGTTGAATCATAAAGATCTGACGATGAATTATATCATAAAGGGTAATGAATGTCTTGCATATATAATACCAACTTGATATAGTAATGAGTCTTTGCATAATTTCTTTTATGATCCAATGTATTAAGTTGCATTGAGACTATGCATGTCAAAATAGAATATTGTTTTTCTTGCATAGTAACTTTATTGATCTAAACGAATGATTGAGAAATAATCCTATCAATAATCCGATTGGTGTCTTAATAGCTCCTGTTGTCTGCATTATTAGGTTTTAGTTTTTCTGTACTTATTTAGTAACCGAGTTTCAGGAACAAAATACGAGAGTCGTCTTAAACAACAATTGCATGGGTGCCTATTTATAAATGCAACATCAGTAGCTTAGAATGACGATTTATAATATAATTATACAAGATAAGATTCCATGGAACAATATATGATGACAATGCCCCAATCCAGAATGAAACATCAAGAAAGAACCAATTGATTTAACTCAATCGTCCCCATGAATTATTATTCAAAAGAATATAAATATCCCACCTAAATCCTCATTGAAAAAGGATAACTTTAACTGGGATATAATCAAGAATAAAAAGTATCTCAAATTATCGTTTTGGTGCATTTTTATTTTTTTTTATTTTCGTTTATTACAAGAAGAACATAGGGTCAATTAGAATAGTCAAACCATCCATAATAGCATGCATATGTAACCACAAGGCGCAGGCATATAATGAACCGTAACTTCGAATACTAATTTCCGAGTTGTAACCACGAGTACCAATTTCCGAATTGTAACCACGAGTACTAATTTCCGAGTTGTAACCATGTGCATATTTGAGCATCTCATATGTGAAACAACGTGTTTAATTGCTGTTCAAATATCTATATAAAGAGACATACCTTTTTTCTTTTTTTTTTTCGTCTTCATTTTATATAATTAATATGCCTCGTTTCAACTCATCTGCTTCTGTCCCTTCAAACAACGATGTCACTCCTCGTAGGGGCGGTCGAGTATCTAGTCAAGTAGTCTCACGTTACAGGTCTTATGTTCCTCCTGCTGGTGACCGTGTCCTTGAAGCGCAAATAATTGTTAGTCCTGAAAGAGCATGGGAGTAAGTTAATTATAATAAAAAATGTTACATTGCGATAGTGGGATTTTTTTTCTTACTAACTCTTTACCTTTGTTTGCAGTCATCTTTTATCCGTAAACAACGCTTTTCATAGAACTAATGTATGTGGCATTGATGGCTGTCGAAAAGTTTGCACCCTAAGAAATCGTGTCGACAGCGGAAGACTTACGTACTATTGTGCTGGTGGTCTTGAGATTGATGAAAATGGTGCTACTATTGGTCATGCTGGAAGAAAATCACGCGTTTGTACGTATAATTCGGTGTTCTACAATCGTAAATGCTTGACCAACTACACTCTTTCTGTGATGTATGACTATTTAAAAGACTCAAGCATTACCAACATTTGCAACTCCCACGACATGAGCCGTCCTGCTGTGACTTCATTGGCAAATGATCTTCGTTTAATGATGCTCAGTGATTACAATGCCCATAATCGACAAGAGGAGCATAAGCTAGGTTCTAACATAAGGTGTCATCACATACAAATAGATGAATCTAAGCTTGGCAAGCGCAAGAACCATCGTGGTCATCGTGTAGAAGGTATCTGGGTCTTTGGTATGGTTGAGTGCTTGGTCCCCATCAACGAAGCAGATCGATTTTACACCTACACTGATCATCGAACTGGCGAACAAGAGCTAAGACCTACAGTGGCCAGCAAAACCGTTCGCACAAAACGTATTTTTTTCTTTCTGCGCCTTTTGCGACATATTGCTCTTATTAAGCGCTACCTATAATACATATTACTTAAAAGTACAAACTCTTGGCTTTCTGATGACGTATGATACGTCCCCCTACGCGCACCCTAGCCAGTGCTACGGACAATCAAAACTCAAAGGTACATTCGAACGGTTTTGCGGCCACGTTTTAGGAGTTGGTCGATTGCGGTAAACGCAGTCACTGCACCCTGCAATCCTTCCAGAACTTTCGCTGCTTACTAATTCATCACTTCGCATTATTTTTCTACTTTTTTTCTTTTGTCATTCATACATTCTCATTTCGACATCTCGACATCTACCAAGTCATTACCCAACATGCAACCATTGACAGAAGATCGCAAGAACACCATTGAGCTTTACCTTCGTCAAGGCTTTTCTTATCACAAAATTGCAAAGATAGTCAAAGTATCATCATCTACTGTTCATAAGGTTCGCTTAGAATTAGGTTTGCCTGCTAGAAATGACAAGGGTGGCAGACCAAAAGCGCTCACTAAACGGGAGCAACAGCATCTTGATCGTGCTGTAACAGCAGATGGACTCGAAAACGCTGTACAAGCACAGCAGTCGTTGGAGCAGAACCTGGGCAAGTCAGTTTCTGTAGATACTGTACGTAGGGCATTAAAAGATGCTGGTTTGGTCTCATTCGTCAAGCCAAAGAAACCTTTAATTAATGAAAGAAATAGAATGAGGAGGCTCCAATGGGCTCGTCAGCACATTGACTGGACAGTAAACGATTGGATGAACGTCATATGGTCTGACGAAACCAAAGTCAACAGTTTTGGATCCGACGGAAAGTCTTATGCATGGAAAGTGCCAGGTAAACCGTTAAAAAAGCATCAGGTTCGTGAGACAGTGAAGCATGGAGGAGGTTCTATAATGGTATGGAGCTATATTAGCTGGTATGGCCCAGGCTATATTGTGGATGTGGGCAAGTGCATGGCAAAGGACGTCTATTTGGAGGTTTTACAAGATTATTTGATGAAGTCTTTGGCTTGGTATATGGAAGAAAGTGGAAAATCTACCAATCAATTCATCTTTATGCAGGACAATGACCCCAAACATACAGCTAAAGTCGTGTCAAAATGGCTAAATGAGCAAGAGTTTCATGTAATGGAATGGCCACCACAATCACCAGACTTAAACCCAATCGAAAACATGTGGCAATTACTTAAAAGACGGTTGTTTAGAAACTATGACTGTCCTCCATGTGGTATACATGAGCTATGGGACCGTATAGGACACACTTGGTACCAAATCACAGCTGAAAAATGTCAAACGTTTATTAAAAGTATGCCAGAGCGATACCGTGCAGTTATTGAGACTGATGGTCTTTATATTGGATATTAAATAAACTTATTCTAACACATTTTGATTTCAAAACATACGGCCGCAAAACCGTTCGAATGTACCTTTGAGTTTTGATTGTCCGTAGCATTGGCTAGGGTGCGCGTAGGGGGACGTATCATACGTCATCAGAAAGCCAAGAGTTTGTACTTTTAAGTAATATGTATTATAGGTAGCGCTTAATAAGAGCAATATGTCGCAAAAGGCGCAGAAAGAAAACAATACGTTTTGTGCGAACGGTTTTGCTGGCCACTGTAGGTACGAAGCAGGACGCAAATTCTTTTGCACCGTCCCTAATCGAACAGCGGCAACACTCTTGCCCATCATTTATGATAACTGCCAGCGTGGGTCAACCATTAGATCTGATGGATGGAGAGCATATTCCGGTCTGCACCCTAGGGAAGAGCATGACGAAAATACTGGCGAGATACTTGACAACACAAGAGCTTACAATGATGGCAACTTCTTTTTGCAAGACATCAGGTTGTTAATCATTCCTTAGACTTTGCCACAGTAGATCAAGTTCAAGGTAACCAAGGCGAGTATTCTGGCTTGCCAATATCTGGTAGGATTCATACCAACATGATCGAAAGTATGTGGGCTCCTTTGAAAGCATTTATCAAGCCTCGTAACCGAACCAAAAAGAACTGTTACAAACGCATCTTGGAGTATCTTTGGCGAAGCGAAAATGGAGGTAGTGTAAAACAGTGCTTTGAACGTATGATTCGTGAGGTGGCAATGGATTCGAATACAGCTCAACAGTCTGCTGAAACTGAAAGCTGGTTTACCCGCGGTGTTGATGGCAATTCCCCTTCTGTGTCAGCACGAATTGCAGCTAGAGATGCTCGTCGTTTTGAAGCATGGGTAGAACGTCGTCGTGCCCGCGATGCTAGGGAATTGTTAGAAGAAGAAGCTATACAAGCAAACGATGGCGGGGAGGAGCTAAATGACACGGCAGAAACATCCAGCTTTTTACTTCAATCAGAGCAGGGCAGTCCTTTGGTATCTAGCAATGGTCAAAACGAAGCCTTACCTACACATAGTAATCGTCTTGGTGGAAGGCCTCGAACTGGAAGCCGTCCTGTTGGTAGACCTAGAGGTGCTAACCGTGCTGCCCGTACTACCCGTAGAAATTTAGGCAATAGAGCCAGTAACTCATAAACTAGCTATGTTTAAATATAGCTTTAATTAAATATGTACCTTCAGGTTCTATGTCTTAATTGTATCCCTTTCATGCTTAATAATAAAAATAAAATATCACTATCAAAACGCTAAAAAAATGATTTGCTGTAAACTTACACTCCTTCCAAGTGAAGTTGATACATACTGATGATAGATCTGTTGTAGTAGTGATGTTTATTAAAATTATGCAAAATCTTAGTCCCTTTGTCTGAGTAAAGGGTGCTGTTGAGCAGTAACCAATTACAGTAGGTCACAAAACTGCTGCAAGGAATTGCAAAACTCAGGTTTTACAGCTGGTTGTCCATGGGTACAGCACCAAACTATCTCAAACTTTGACTGTTTGTACCTCAATGGAAAGTGCATTTATTCGTCGATTGTCGGATATGGGCAATGGTTATTGGTGGAATTTGAGATCGCTAAAGGTAGTATTATGAACATCCGACATTTTTTACTTGTTCACATATGTTTTAAATGACGAATTTTAATACGACCCAACCGGTTGCTATCATAATTTTTCACATTCTTGACATGATTAGAATGATGCCAGTATACAAAAGCGCTTACAATTCCTTTATTTTAAATTTTATATTCCCTTATTTAAATTATTTCTCTTTTTTACCCTATCGTCAATCGCATGCCTAAACGGCTGTCAGAGGAGAAAGTAAACGATCTCAAACAGGCATTAACCGGATCCACATCAATGTATGATATTGCCAAGGAGACTGGATTACATTAATCAACTGTTACTAGATACTCTAGACGGCTGTTTTCAAGTAGGACAGTAAACACAGGTGGTAGACCTACAGTAGTCTCCAAAGCGACGAAGCGGTTAATCAAAAGAAAAGTCATGGAATGGGTTCTAAAGGCTTCTAAAGAGGTGTACCGGGAGCTGATTGGATTTGGCTATGATATCTCATACCAGTCAGAAATTAACGTACTGAAATCAATGGAGTTCCATTTTCTGATAGAAAAAAAGAAGCCATTTCAGACAAAAGTGCATACGTAGCATCAGTTAGAATGGGTCAAGGAGCATCAAGGTTAGGCAATGAGTGACCGACAACAAACAGTGCACTTTAATGAGACCAAGCTCAGCGTATAGGGCTTTGATGATGCTGATCACTATTGGAAACGGCCAAGTGACCTTCTTCAACATCATGACCTGGATTTTGCAATCAATCACGGAGCTAGCAAAATGATGCCCTGGGGTTGTATAATCTCTGAAGGACCAGGATATACTTGCTAAATTTACGATGGAAACTTGAACTTGGGTGTTTACCAGCATATTTTGAACACTACGCTTCGTGATACTATGAAGTACTACAATTTCGACTGGCCCAACATTTAGTTTTAGCATGATAATAACACAAAGCACAAGGCATAATCTACAATAGCCTAGTTATGTAGTCACCAAGAGAGCTATGTTAACTATTGGTCAGCTTAGATCCCCGACTTAAATTCAATCGAGCACGTAGGACATCAATTGAAGTTGAAACTCAACTATTACGAACATAGAGCAAAGAACACGAATGTGTTTTGGGAACGAGTTGATGAAATATGAAATGACTTCCATAAAGATCTTTGCCAAGGACATATAGATAACATTCCGGAAAGAACTCAAGAGATTATTAATAGAAAAGTAGGACCAACTAAATATTAATAAATAAGTTCATTCCGTTCAAATTTTCATTTTTTCAAATTTTCAAATTGCGCGCCTCATACTTCCTTCAATACTTATCCAATAGGGCATAAACTCTTTCGGATTTTTCAAGACATGTAGAAGATTTACTATGTGGGAACAGAGGCAGTTTGTGCCATTGTAACAGGATGTGCGCTACAAAAACCAAGAAAAATGGATTCCTTGCAGCAGTTTTGTGACCTACTGTAAAGTCGACATTGATAGATATAAGGTTTAATGCAAGATTGTAATTAAAACAAAACAAGATAAAAGTTAAGTTAAATAAGGCGATGTATGTCGTATTTTCGTTATTACACTTAAATATCGAGTGAGATTGATCAAGATCTCCATGTTATATAATTTAAAGCTATCTTTATCCAACACTACTGATATATAGCATTCAGTATATATAGTCAACTTTAGTAGCTCATATTTTGTAGCTGTGGTTCCTTCATTACTAATTTTATAAAGACGTCATCTGTATTTAATGGGCTCTCTTCTCTGTCTTCACTCAATAAAAAAGCTCAAATAACTCATCGATTAACAAATTTCAATTTTTACTTTATTTTGAACTGTAATCCAGAATACACCAACCCAAACATCACAACAATGATTAATTTCAGGTTAATGTATCCTTTTAGAATATGCTTTGTATTAATGATGGTTCTTTGTGCTGCTGTCGTAAGGTTAAAAAAATATAAAAAAAACAAAAACAGAACAAAAGCAAAAGAAAAAAAAACAACAACAACAAAAACAATAACAGTAGAACAGTAACTGGTTGTAGTCAACATTGGTAAATATAAGTCTTGATACAAGATCATAATTAAAATAAAATAAAATATAAACATATTTAAATAAGACCATGCAATCAATTCCAATTAAACATATTCTAAAAGAATATGTATTGTATCCATGACAGTTCTTTGATAAGAAGAAGTATCAACTAAAATAACCAAGTCCAATCCCATGTCAGGAATATTGCTAATCTTTCACATAATTGAAACAACGCGTAAAATAACGTTATTCAAATCAGTGAGGAATTCCCAGAATAAAAGATAATCTATGACAGACATACAAAAGAACAAATGAAAAGTTTTCATAATCATAATTAGAGATGACACTTGCTAAAGTACCTGAAGATTAGAAGAACGATCACAATACAACATATCAAGCCACTCACTCAATAAGATATAAATACCTGACTTCAATTAGAATAATTTATAGTTTAAGTTAAACTGAAATATAAACCAGTCTCATGCAGGACTTACACTCTTTCCTTATTATTGTTTAATAATTTTTTCATTATATGACAATTGGATATATGTTACCATTGTTATGTAAGATATTATGAAGGGTAACCTTTAATAGAATTAGCAGTCAATGCAGAAATATCATCTGAGGTTGTAAGAATATCTTAAGTATAACTAGAAGCAATATTCAGATTGCAGTCTGTTATGTTCTGGTAAAGTAATTCAGGAATAAAAATAAAACCAAAGAATACTTTTTGAGACTGAACTTTATTTAAGACAATCTTAATTGTTAAAAAGAAATCATTACAAAGTCTACTATTTATATTCTTCTATCAGTTGGCGGGTAAATGAGTAGTTATGAGCGTAGATCCAATAATTGACATGTTTGATTGAAGAATGATTACTGAATCGATTATGAAAATTTTTAATTCGTTGTTTTTATAGATCTTATTGTTCTTTAACTGATCTGGGAGAATTGTCCCGTCTTCATTGAGAGTAAAGATATATTTATATGAAATGCCTCCAGTCAGATCAAAGTTGACTAGGTACCTGATCCATTATTATTCATTTACAGAATTGATGAATAGTAAAGGTCATGACATATTTATTGTTCATGTTTACTTTATAGGAAATCTAATAGTGATAGTTTTATAAAAAAAGAAGAAGAATATATTTTATTTGATAAAGATTTAAATTATTATCTTTTATCAATTTTAATATACTTCTTTTAGTTGTGATTATTCAATGTCCGTTATGATCAGACGCTGTTCTACAACACAGTCTACCTGCACAATTTCTTGTCCATCAGCAAAAGCACTTTTTTCACGCCTTAAGACGGATATCAAGCTGAGTTTCGATGTGATCACTTTGTAAATATCATGATTAAATGCGGAAGCACTGTTTCTACCTATGGGTAAGCTTGTCATATAGGTAGAACAAGAATTCGGCTTGTAATCCTTCCTAGTAGCATAATGTCCGTCCGACCAGGGGGTTTTTTCGTCTTTAAAGGCCTGTATCTCCCTGTGTGTTACAGTGAGAGGTCTATAAATACCACCATTGGATTGGAAGAAATTATTCGCGTTCATTGCGGTGTCGGATGCTGATGTTGCACAAATATTGGTAGAGTAATCCCTCCGCATCGTTTTTGTGGGATTAGCTCAAAAGAGGTTTTTTCGTGTTGCAAGCGCCATATCTACCTGAGTTTAAACGTGACTGCCTCGAAAGTGACACCATTCGATGCGGAAAAATTATTTGCGTCGATTGCTGTAATTGGTATCTATGTAGGACAAATACCCGGCCCGGAATCTCCTTGCATCGTATCTTTTCCTTCAGCCATGCTTGGAAACAACCAAATGAGAAGCTTAAAAGAAGGCATGTAAAGCAAACCGTAAAACATGGTGGAGGCTCACTTATGGTTTGGAGCTGTATTAGCTGGTACGGGGTTGGGTATATTGTCGACGTAGGCAAGAATATGGACAAGAGTATCTATTTATCTGTATTGCAAGATGATTTGGTGAAGTCTATGACCGACTATTGTAAAGAAAATGGCCTGAGAATGACTGATTTTGAATTTATGCAAGATAACGATCCGAAGCATAAGTCCAAAATCGTATCTGAATGGCTGTCTAAACAGGATTTTACAACAATGGAGTGGCCTCCACAGTCTCCAGACTTAAATCCAATTGAAAATATGTGGAATACCTTAAAAAAACGCTTGTTTAAGCAGTACGATTTTCCTCCTATCTCTATGGATGAACTATGGACTCGTACGTTCGAGATTTGGTACGAAATTACCGAAAAAGAATGTCAAATTTATATTGAAACTATGCCTCAACGATGTATTGACATTATAGAAAATAAGGGACTTTGGATCAACTATTAGATCACACTTTTAAATAAAAACCTTATTGTAAAACATCGGTCCCAAAATTGTACAAGTGTAGTCGACATTTGTAAACGGTAATAACTCCATCAAAGCTGATTTTATCGCCGACTAAATAATATTAGCAAAACGCCAACAAGCTATACTTTCGAATGATATATAACATGCTGTAGCTTATTTATCGTTTTAGTGTCTATAAATCCTACTGAAGCAAAAAATGCAAAACACTTGTACAATTTTGTGAGCCACTGTATCTAAGCGGTAGACTAGGCAAATTCAATGGCCAATAGAACCTGATGCTCTGATTGAAATCTTACCAAATTTGGCATCAAAGATGATACAAGGTAAAAAAATGCATATCCGGAGTTTCATGCAGATCGGAGCTTAATTGAGGCCAGCGATCTCCGGGACCTATCTTTTGCTTTAGCCAAAATAAAATAATGCTTTAAAATCCATGCAAGTTTATTTCGTATGATGAACGTCATAGGACCAATGGCATTGTAAAATAACAACTTAGTTATATAAAAAAGTACTAACATTACCATTATGAAGGTCTAGTCATGGCAAGTCAATTCTAAACTATATTTAACAAATAATAGTAGAATATATTTGACAAAAGATAAAACAATAAAAAGAAAAAGAAACAATTCTATTCTTTTTTTACTTTGACGACGAGAAGCAGGACGAGTGGCAGAACGGGTGCTAGACATAATGGTATGCTTTCCGATCTTTAATGCCTTTTTCTTCATTTCATTAATGTAATCTTCTTTGTTTTATTTTTTTATGCTTTTATGCCTATGTCTATGTTTTAATAACTTCTTTTTCTACGTTCCTTTTTTTTTTAATTAGCATCAAAACTCCATCCAAAATATATATCTAATCGTCTCTTATGTATTGCTGTATTCACGCAAATCACTCTTCGACTATAGCCCAAATAAATTCTATGCATATGTTTCTATGCTTAAAGCCTTTTACAAGAAACTGTTTTTATACCTTTTGTAGCTGTAATAAAAAAGAATCGGTTTAAGAGTTTTTTGAACAAAGCTTCAGGTTTTGTATCTGTTAACAAGTTGCACTGCAAAATGATATGTTATCTGACACCTTCCATTATCTCTACAGTATTACGTTGTTGTTAAAGGAATTTATAACCTTATATCCAATATGCTAATCAAAATAAGATTTTTTCATTATGAGTACTGAACTTGTATGCTTTTTTTTTTCCTACCAAATAAAGACTATTTTCTACTAAATATTTCAAAAAGCATAGGACTAAACAGAATGTAGCTCATATTCTATAAACATACATTAGATACAATGTATATCAACAAACGATCACTATTTACCTTAAAAAAAAGCTAATTCTTGTTAAATGTTTGTAAAAGTATGTTGTTCAAGTTTCTTCTATAAATCATTAGAATCAAAAGTAAACGGGTTTTTCTTTACCATAACTATTTACTTTTACACTTTCACGGAGCCATGTATTAATCGACTATGGTATAATTATAATTCAGGATAAAAGAGCAATTTTGATGCAAAAGGGCCAATAACAAGATTAAGGTACAAGATAAATAATAATAGTTTAATTGTTAGCAAGTGTTTAGAATAGTAAAAATAATTATGAGCCATAAGAATTTCGTAGCAGGATTACATGAAGAAAGAAAAGAAGTACAATCGGAAGTTTCTTGTACTTTTTGAAACACTTGTAAGTTATAACGACGTCATCCCAGAGCATTTGCAAACTCGTTTTTTTTTTTTTTTTATTACTATTATTTTTGAAATTCGGTTTATTCTAATTCATGATTACAACAATTATTAGTAGTCAAACAGATTGAATTCCTTTGGCTTCAATTAAACTGACTATAACAGAGAAAAAGTATAATAACAAAGGTCAACCTACTCAAATCAATATTTTTACCCGATGAGGAAGTAATTTATAAACAAATTACTTTATTGTATATGGTCTTAATTCGATAATAGTTTATACAACTCTTTTTTTATATCTATTACGCATATATATTCTTCAGTTTATTTCTTCCTATTTAATACAAAAAAATAAAGATTCACAACTATGACAAATCACTCTCAGTTCAATTAACATAAACAGTTTGTAATGTAACTCGACTGATAAAAGTATAATGAAGCAGTACCACAATTGAATACAAAGAAAAGTTACAGCAATCAAAAAATATCTTGATTAAATTTGCTAAAATAAATAGAACTAAAGGCACAGGTGCATTACTGACTCTTTGCCATAATGCTTACATGTCTTCTTTTTCACATTTTAAGTTTCCATTAAAAACATATCAGCTAGAGCACAAGATGTGGAAGTGGTTTAAGATACGACAATTGACAGAGGCATAAAAAAACGTAAGCTTTTTTCTTTTTTTACATTTTTGGCAGTAATGGAGTTATAAGTTGTCTCTTTTTTTGTTGTTGCAAATTATCTATTCTAAAAACAACCACAAAATATAGTTCAAGAAAGAAACAAAAAAGAGAGTCGCAGAACGTTTTTTTTTTAAAAAATAAAAAATTGTACACAATCTACTTTCTTTGTAATTGCTTAAAAAAACTAATGAAAAGGAATCTTTTTTACGACCATTACAATCATAATGCAGAAAAATGCAAGTTGTGTAATATCGGTTCGTTACGTCTTTTAACAGCAAAACTCAGGTTTTATATAGTTTAAAAAGTGATTTTGCCAAGTAGATCCAGCCCATTTCAATATTTACCTGCAAAAAAAAAAAAAAAAAAAAAAAAGTGGAGCAATAAAAATGAATGGAGCATTTTAAAAAAAATGTGGAGAACGACCAAAAAATAAACTCAAAAAACACCAGAAGCACTGTAAAAAAATGCTTCAAGGAGTATTCGTATCCTTCAAGAAGCATTCTTTGCGCCGTAGTGTGTATTCATACATATTCGTTTGTATTTTCCTGGATTTGAATTAGTTGGGGAGAGAAAAGTCAAATGCTGCTGTGAGATTGCTAGGCTTTCGGGTTTAAATAGGGTTGATATAAGTTTTTGAGACTAAGTTTTGGTAATTGAATAAGGTATTGGATAAAGTAATATCCAAAAAGAGTAGATAATTTGAGTTGTAAGTTCACTTGAGTAGAGTGACCACCAGATCTTGTTAAGTAGATCAGTTTGAATTGAATAAAAGTAAAATAAAAAGATGAAATAAAAAAGAGATTACAATGAAATATATGATTGAAGGGATTATTACTTCTTCCTATTTATAAAATAAAAGAAGTATTTTGTTTCAAAGGAGATTTATTTGGATAAGGTAAGATAATAGTAATAATTATAATAATGTTTGATAAATTGTTGATATTTATATGTTTTTGATTTTTTTTGATTTTGTGATGTTTTTAGATTTTTATGTTTTCCTTTGAATTGTGAATTTTGTTGAGTTATTCAATTTCATTGAGTATATCAAAAATATTGAGGACTTGAACTTAGTTCAGGTCCGAACATTCTTCGTCAAGTGGTACAGTGTAATAGCTTGTTTTCTATTTAGGCCTTGTATATTTATAGAGAGTTTAGAGTAGTTTTGAATATAAAATAAAGTTATATTTGTTTAATTTTCTTGATAGGAGTGACCACCAGATCTTGTTTTAAAGTAGATCAGTCTTGATATAAAAATAATAATAGCTTGATGTGAGCTTTAATAGGGTTACAATGAAGATATTTAGCTTCAAGGGACTTGACTTATTCTTGATATTTAGTAAAATAATAATAAAGAGATTTGCTTTGAATAATATTTATTGAAGAATAAAAAGGTAGTAAAGTCAGTCAGAAGTAAATAAAATAACTGTTTTTATAGTTTTTATGAATTTTTAATATGCTTTAAATTTAAAGCATGCCTTGAAATTAATGCACCTTTCAATTTTCAACCTTGCATTAATTTTTATGTACCTTCGGGTCAAAAATCAAAGTCTGCATCTTTACAGTGCTACTGTAACTTGTTAGTACTTGGGATTTGGATTGTGTTAAAGTGTTGTAGATTTGTTTAATTTGAAGTTTGAAGCCTTGAATGACTTGAGTTTGATTAACTTGATTGAACGTTTAACAGTTCTTTTGATATAGTAATTTGGTTTTAAGTAGTGACCACCAGATCTTTATAGATCAATAAGGTTAGGAGTAAGATTGTTTAATAAAAGATAAAAATAAAAGGGATCTTTCTTGATTCGTGATAATTCAGGTATCAGATCAGAAAGAATAAGTAAAAAGAAAAAGAAAAGAAAAGGTGTTTGTGACCCAATAAGAAACAATTGCTTTTAAGCGCAAGAAGATTTTGTTTATTGAATGTCTTTTATTTTGTTTAAAAATATTCATCTTATTTATATAAAAAAAAGGTGTGGCTTATTGTTTATGTTGTTTGTTATCTATGTCGCTGGACATCAATGTTGCTGGACATCAATGTCGCTGGACATCAAAATTGGTTCTTGTGATCATCATTGTTCTCAGGATCCAAAATTTCATCATTTGTGCTACTGTAAATTTTTCTTTTTTATGTATATAGCTTGTTTGCGGGTTTACTTTTGTAAGTAAATAAGTATTGTCGGTAGTGACCACCAGATCTTGTTAAGTAGATCAAACTTGTTAAAATAGGCTAAACTCTTGAGGTTTAGGAATAGGTTTACAATGAAGTTGATTTAGCTTCAAGGGACTTCAGTATTTTGAATAGAACACAGACCAAAGGGTTTCTTTTGAACGCTTGATGGTTTTATTGGTTTATAAAATAAAGAAAAGATAAAAAGAACATAATATTCTGTAATAAAGAAAAGTAAAGTAAAGTGAAGTGAAGTGAAGTGAAGTGAAGTAAAAATAGGGATAAGATATTAGGGTATTTATATGTTTTTGGATTTTATGATTTTGTGTTGTTTTTGGTTTTCAAGCAAAAGAGTTGATACTCCGTTTTCAAATAGATTGTTACGCAGAAGTTCATTTTCTAACTGGCGTGGTACAAGACAAAATATTTACTGTTTGTCTTCTTTCACTACATTACAATAGCTACAGTACTGTAATTTTTTTGTTGCTTCAATGGCTTGTAAGAGTTAACGGTTTTGAAATAGAGTAAAGTTGACGAAAGTGAATAAAAAAAAATAAGAGTTGGGTAAAGTATTGGTATTAAATTCGTTTGTAAGTGATCACCAGATCTTGTTAAGTAGATCAAACTTGCTTGTAATAAGGTAACTTGATAAGAGTTTTAAGAATGTTTACAATGAAGATAATTGACTTCAAGGGACTTGTCTTGCTTGTATTTTAAGAGTATTATACCAAAAGATTCAGGGATAAAGATACTTGATTTATTGGATAAAATATATTTAAGATAAGTAAAGTTAAAATATATATGTCAAGAGAAGTGAAGTAAAATAAAAATAAAAACTTGTCTATTTTATAGACAAAGAAAAATAAAGTTTCATTTTGATATAAGGTTTGATTTCGATATAAGGTTTGATTTCAATATAAGGTTTGATTTCGATATAAAGTTTGATTTTGAAATAAAGTTCAAAAAAAGAATAAGGTTCAAAATTAAAAATCACAAACCGCAGCCATTGCTGGTGTTTATGTTGTAATCTTCGTTACAGATGCCCGCTACAACCGCTTGCTCGTCCTCGAGCATTGAGACTCTTCCCCAGTCATCCAGTTTTCTTATTTTTTTATACAAATTTTTATGAATCGTGCATCCATTCAACACAAACCTGAGTGCCTCGTTCCTAGCTGCAACATAGAGTTGTATACATCTTTCATTGTTCCTTGGCTGTTCAAACTTGATGTGGCTCCAATCCACTATTGTTGTTGCCAGTCTATTTAGTACCTGTTCTCGGATATGTTCAAATTTTTCTTGTTCCTTCTGGTAGTGTTGTGACAATTCAAATTCTTCTTTGATGTTTTCTTCATAGAGAACAACAATGGGTTTCATGTCGGGCGTTTCCCAAGACCAGTTCTCAAGTTCAGTAAGTATATCCTCATTATAATTTACTCCATACTCAATAGGCTTTTCATGTTTCTCTGGATTGGCAATCATATCCTCGAATTCTTCTTTGTCCACTTCTTGCTGGATTTTCAATACCAGTTTATCAATATAGTCCTTTTTGGTTATAGCCTCTTCTCCAATAAAGAACTCGAAGTTCTTTAAGCCCTCTTCATTCTCCATGAAGCTAATATACATCTCCAAACCTTCTCTAAGACCATCTGCCCTTTTTGCAACATACAAAGTCTTGAAGTAGTCTTGTAATAACCATTTGATATAATCAGCGGCATTGCCGTTGCCTTCTTGAATGTCTTTGGCCATTTTTTCGACAGTAATCTTGGCTTGTTCCTTGAGGTATTCTGTTTGGTCCATTTCTTGATAGTTAATTGCTTGATATGATTTTTTTTTCGATAATAAAGTCGATATATATATTGTTGAAAAACTGTTGTGTAACTTTTTGTTTCTTTTTTTTTTTTTTTTTTTTTTTTTTTTTTTTTTTTTTTTTTTTACTGAAACAGTTCATTCGTTTCCTTGTCCAAAACCAAACTTGAAACATTTCTCTCATTTTCAGCGTTCCACATTGTATTTGGTATAACGTACGGTTTCAGTCTATTCCCATGAACTCTTCTTATCCGAGTATCATTTGGATTCGTATTTTTTATGTGATAAGTTCCTTTTCCTAAATTATTTTGAATGATGTAAGGTCCTTCCCATTTGTCTTGTAACTTTCCAGACCAAGATGTAGACATGTAGTCTTTGTACAGGAGAACCATATCACCGAGTCTGAAAGGGGGCTTCAGTTCTTTTCGTTCATCTAAGATCTTGTTCTCTATAGCTTTCTTTTGAGCAGCCTGAGTTTGCTTAATGGCCTGTACTGATTGCTCACGTACCCAATTAAGATTATGAATTTGGTGAGTGGTCCTGTGCCATAACACTGTTTCAAATTTGTGAGAGCTTTTCTCAAATATTCGGTTGTCTATATCAAACGGCGTTTTTGGTTCATAGCCATACATTAAGAAAAATGGCGACTGCTTTGTCGTAGCTTGTTTAATGGAACGATATGCAAATAAGGTAGCTGGTAGATAGAGATCCCAGTCTTCCTTTCAGTGTCTGATCGTTTTTGTAGAATTTGACCAAGTGTTCGATTGAATCGTTCAATCAGGCCATTACTTTGTGGGTTGTACGGTGTTGTAGTCTTGTGAATAATAGAATAAGCTTGGCAAACTTTGCGTACCAAACCACTTAAGAAAGGTTTTCCGTTATCAGTAACCATGATGGTTGGACATCCGTGTCTACAAATAATATCTTCGTATAGAAATAGAGCAATCTCTGAAGAAGTCTGAAATCGTAACGGTCTTGCTTCAACATATTTTGTGAGGTAATCAATTGCTGCGACAATATACCGGTGTCCTGATCTTGAGGTTTGTACGTGTTTCACGTCCAATGCTACTCTATCAAAAGGTTTTATTGAAACGGGAACTGGATAAAGTTCTTCTTTCAATGATTTTTTCCCAAATACTTGACATCTAGAACACGTTTTGACGTATTCAAAAATATCCTTCGCCATGTTGTCCCAATAGTACCGAGTTGCAATTTTATGTAAGGTATTATTGTATGCTAAGTGTCCACCTAGAGGATGTTGATGATACGCATCCATCATTTCTTGGGCTTCTTGCTTGTTGAGAACCTTTCGTATGGTTCCATTTTCCGTATTGTATCTATATAATGTGTCTTTGTACAAAGTGAAATTAGGGGATTCCCTAATGAGGAATTTTTGTAAGCTTCTTGTTTCATCTTCTGGAATTTGCATAGTTTGCAAATATGTTGCCATCTGATCGATTTTTCGTTGTTCCATTTTTTGATATATTATTATTTTGTGTTACTGTTTTGAATTTTTGCAATCTTATTGTTTCAGGATTCTTGTTGATGTGGAAATTTTTTTTCTGCTTAATTTGGTTTTGTACTGTTTTTTAATGAATTTTTCTGGATTATTTATTTCAACTACCCCTCCCTGCCTCCATGTAGTTTGATAAAAATATAAAGTTGATAATATATACACGTTGTTAATTAATTGTAAATGTTGAGTTTTTCTAGTATCCAAGTCGAGATAAAAAGTCGGCGCTTTCGTTGACTCTTCCAGGTCGATACTTCACCTCGAATTCATATTCTGATAAGATAGTAATCCATCTGGCGATTATTCCAGTGGGGTTTGGCGTCTTTAGTAACCCATTTAGAGCCGAGTGATCAGTAAGCACTGTGAACTTTTTTCCAAGTAGATAGGGACGGAATAATTTTACTGCCCATATGACTGCCAAACATTCTAATTTAGTGGGAGCGTAATTCGATTCAGTTGACTTGAGGCCTCGACTTGCATAGACAATTGGGTGTTCATGACCATTTTCATCCAATTGAGTCAATATACAGTAGCGGACAAAACTGGTGCACAAAAATTAAAATCAACATTGTATCTCCGCCATATGTCTGCGACTTTTGTGGCATATACCATCTGAAAGACAGTCCAAAATATACATTATGTTATGTAAACCGGAACTGTACCGGACATCCCCCAGGCATAAGGTCATTTTTAGTGATTTTTTGCATATTTCAATTTTCGCCAAAAATGTGGTGCTTGTCTAGCCTTCTTTCAATTTTCCCCATATCTCTCCCGTTTGCTTTCAGATTTCACAGCATATTAGTGAATTTTAGTAGCTCTTAAAAATATATAAAACTGTACTTATTTTGTATTTCCCATTGAGTCCCCCCTTTTGTTTTTACCCTATTCACTATAACAAAGTACTAGCCTTATATGTTTAAGAAAATAAGCAACTGTAAAAACGAAACTCTGAGATCTCGAACACGCCTAGTTCGTACGACAGCAGATATTTCTAGAGTAACAAGGATCTCTAAATGGACAATCAACAGGAGAAAGAGGGAAGAAAGAAACTTAATGTCTTGTGATCATGAAGGTATTCCGCTATTAGCCTGAAAAGTTATTAGTTCAGTCATCAACCTAGAGCTTGGACAAGGTCCGCTACACACAGTTCCTGATGCTCAGCACATTTTGAGGACCTTAAGATACAGTGTTAGCAGACTGTCAGTCTAAAGGCACAGTAGGAAGCTAGATTTTGAGTCCGGAAGTAAGGAATCGAAGAATTTCATCAGCTGTATAAGTCGGAAAAAGCGATGAATGTGGTATCACAATAAGCCATTGTATACTATAGAGGGCTGGAAGTCTGCTATCTTTAGCAATGAAACAAATATGAACATTATGGATGCAGATAGTATACACTAATATTGAAAGCAAGTCGAGCAATCTGAGCGATTTTTTCACGGTGATCAAACAATGAAGCATGCTGGTTGCTCTGTTATGTTTTAAGGCTGTATTAGATATTGAGGACCGGAATATGTGTGTCAAGTATATGATGGTATAATGAACTCATAAATATACACATACAGTTGTTGGAATAATTGTTCGGATGTTTTGCAATTTTATACTTTTCGCTTTGTATCTCTGCAATCAGATAGGATAGAGCTACGTACAATACCTCATTAGAAAGCGACGGTTTTCATATATAACATATAAAAATTTAAGGTTATGGTATTACTTCCATATATAGTAAGGTCAAATTGCGTCAAGCATATGCATTCGAACAATTTTTCCAACTCAATGCATTCTATAATGATGATATCATTGGCGTTTCTGACGTCACAAATACAGCATTACAAAATGACGTAATAATGAAATAGCGCTTTTGCTTTTAGTCAGAGCTTAAAATATATAAATAAGGCTGGATTTTGCAGTGTTTCCCTTCTATCTTGTACAGCCTATACTTCTTTATATCATGGTACACCCTTTATCTCGTAGCAAGCAAGAAAGCATCCGGTCGTTGTTGAAAAAGGGCTTATCATACTCAAAAATCATGAAACGAGTTCCAGGAGTATCAAGGTCCACTTTGAGCAAGTACAAGAACTTGTATGCACCTAAACGTACTCGAGGTCATGCTGGTAGAAAGACTACTATAAGCTCAACGACAAAGAATTACTTGAAGAGAGAACTTATAAATGGTTCACTTCAAACAGCAAAGAGCGTATGGTCATATTTAAGCAGTATTGGCTATAAGATAGGCTATTTTGGTACAGTAAAAATGCTTCACAACATGGGTTTCAGTACCCAAATTAAGAAGAAAAAACCTCTCCTCAAAAAATCACACATGGAAGCTAGACTAAAATGGGCTAAAGCTCACAAAGATTGGACAGAAGATGACTGGAGGCGTATGGTGTTCTCTGATGAGACCAAGATTAATGTTTGGGGCTCGGATGGTTGTAAATACTTTTGGAGAAGACCTGGTGACAAATTACAACTTCATCATCTTGACCTTACAGTCAAAGGAGGAGCTGGCAGTGTGATGCTTTGGGGTTGTATGACATGGGATGGTCCTGGATATGCCTGCGCAATTGAGGACGGTACTATGAAGGCATCAGATTATGTTCATATCCTGTCAACTACACTGATGGACAGTCTGAACTACTATGGCTACAAGCAGGAGGCTATCTATTTTCAACAAGATAACGATCCTAAGCACACATTGAAGCTTGCTCGTGCTTGGTTTAAAGAAAATGGGTTTAAAGAAGAGCACACCTTCAATTGGCCAGCTCAAAGTCCTGATTTGAATCCTATAGAGCATCTCTGGCACCATTTGAAGTTGAGGCTGAGTTTGTATGAAGGTAGGACTAAAGGAGTGCATGATCTCTGGTCTAGAATCGAGAAAGAATGGAACTCTTTTACTAAAGAGCAGTGCCAAGCATATATCAAGAGTATGCCAGCTCGTTGTAGAGCAGTCATTAAAGCTAAAGGCGGTTATACACGATATTGAATAAAAGATGATTCAGTTGGAAAAATTGTTCGAATGCATATGCTTGACGCAATTTGACCTTACTATATATGGAAGTAATACCATAACCTTAAATTTTTATATGTTATATATGAAAACCGTCGCTTTCTAATGAGGTATTGTAAGTAGCTCTATCCTATCTGATTGCAGAGATACAAAGCGAAAAGTATAAAATTGCAAAACATCCGAACAATTATTCCAACAACTGTATATTTCGCTTACTTCATACCACAAAAGCCTAGCGTATAGTGGTCTAAAACGTCGTAATCTCTCGTTTCAGTATGACAATGACACAAGGCACAAGTCGACGCATGTCACAAACTCAATATTTGATAACAGCGCTTCTGTGCTACAAGTTTAGCCGCCACTAATCCCGGCCTAAGTCCGCTGAAGCATGCCAGGTGGCAATTGATGGCAAAGGTATGATGATACGACACTAGATCAAAAAGGGTCGATGATCTTTGGAAAAGAATAGTTAAAGAGCCGGGTTCTTTTACTGAAAATGATATACACGCATATTATTAGCATATGCAAAGAAGAATATCCGATAATATCAAGAGATGAGATGATTATATAAAGTCTAAGATTTTAGCCACTTTTGCGGTTTTTAGAAATATAAGATTTTATAAATTCAAAGCACGCTTATCGCTCAGTTTTAACAATGTCATGCTTAGAACATACATAGATTACAATGACTAGTATATCCTCCTTCTAGTACAGTTTCATGACTATTGCAATTACCATGAGCAGGTAATGGTAGTTAAAAGCTAAAAAAAAGTTTTGTGCACCAGTTTTGTCCGCTACTGTAGCACCAAGTCCTAATTTGGATGCGTCGGTTACTAGTATAAATGGTTTGTTGAAGTCAGGTCTTGACAAGATAGGTGCAGTAGTAAGTAATTTCTTTAATGTTTCAAATGATTCAGTAGTCAAGCTTGTCCAAGGGATTTTCTTTGTGGTTTTCGTTTGATCATGCAAAGGTCTTGCAATAGCAGCAAAGTTTTTAATAAAACGTCTGTAATAGGATGCTATTCCGAGGAATCCTCGAACTTGTTTAATTGTTCTGGGTTGTGGATATTCAGCTATTTTTGAATTTTACTGGGGTCTGTTTGCAATCCTTCTTTCGTAACGATATATCCAAGAAATTTAAGATGGTCCTTGAAGAAGAAACACTTTTCTGGATTTAATTTGAGATTCGCTATTTGGATGCATTGAAACACTTGTTCTAAATGTTGCAAATGATCTTGATGATTGAGAGAATATACGTTTAGGTCGTCAATGTAAGCGACTAAACACTTGTTGATAAGTGGCCGAAAACATAAATCTATTAATCGTTGAAAAGTTGCTGGGGAATTTACAAGACCCATTGGCAGTGTGTTATAATGATACGTGCCAAACTTTGTCGTGAAAGCTGTTAGTTCTTTACTGTCTTCTTCCAGGGGAACTTGATGAAATCCAGCTCGCATATCCAAAGCTGAGAACACTTTTGCCTTGCCTAATGTATCCAGCAAATCATCAATGCGGGGTAAGGGATAGGCGTCTTTCTTTGTAACTGCATTAACTTTCTATAGTCTATCACCATTCTGTATTCGCCATTCTTCTTTTTTACTAATATCACAGGGGCTGCCCAGGGGCTATTCGATGGAGCAATTACACCCAACTTGCAATATTTATCTAATTCTTTTTGCAGATGTTCAGTCTCGATAGGACTCATGCGATAAGGTCGATGACTTATAGGCATAGTGTCTTCTTTTATCGTGATCTTATGCTTTATCAAGTTTGTGTATCCGATTGTGTTATTGTCCCAGTCAAATATATTCTCGTATTTCTTTAGTAACTTCTGTAGACTTTGTTTAATATCTTGACTTATTTCTCCGATTTCAAGTTTCGTATATTTGTCTGGTTCTAATAGCATGTCTTCTTCATTTTTTTCTTTATTATTTGGTTCAGACATTTCCATCACACACAAGTGAGGATTCGTGTCAACATTATATGCTTGTACTATGGAATCTTCCTGTGGATTGATCTTTTCAATAATGCCGATTTCTTCATCAGGGTCCAATAGTATATCTTTTGATGATCGATTGTATATTCGAATTTCTATACTTTTACGATTTGTGACCAGGTTTAAACAAGAGTCAAAATATCCCATGGCATCCATTATTTTAGGATTCGTTATTTCCAAATTGTATATTATATCCTTCCTTTCGTTCTCCAACTTTCTGACCCATATTGTTTTTGAAGTATTTGATGCTATAGTTAATCCATGTGGAGGAGCTTTTAGTAGCATGTCATTTCCTTGACTTAATACTTTTATGTCGTCTTCTTATCATTTTCCAATAATAGAAGCGATTCGTCTTCTTCATCTTCTAATTCTTCTTCTGCCGATTCCTCTGAGCTGTCTTCAGATTCTTCGTCTTGATCTGTGCTATCGTCATCATCTTGTATTTCAGCTTCAAAGCGTACATGTTTGGTTTCCTTTGAGTTTGTTAGGCTGATAGGATGTTCATACTTCTGAGTGTAGCTTGAGACCTTGGCAGTGTCGTATTTTTCTTAAGAAGGATATTTCTAATTCGGCTTTCTTGTTTTTATATGTCACCTTTAATGTTGAACTATTGAAGTCAATTTTGGCTTTTGCTCTATTTAACCAATTGTTTCCAATGATAAGTGGATTTGGACAAGAGGGTAAGACTTCTACTGTGCATGGAATGATCATGTTGTCCTTGACACATATAGGTACGTCATATATAATTCCTAAAGCAGGCTGTTTGGTTCCATTTCCTAAGGTGAATATACTTTCAGAGGCAGCATCAATATATAAACCAAGTGTGTCAGCGAGAGCTTTAGACATGCATGTTTTTGCTGCACCACAATCAATCAAGGTCTTGATAGATTTGTCTCCAATACTAACTTTAGAATATACTGCTGTGGTATTTATATCCTCTTCTTCTATAACTGCCATAGTTTCTTCCGGATTGGTGACTTCAACAGGGATTCGTATGGGACGGCAAGCTGCGGCCATATTTCTTCGTAATTTAGGTGCTGCAACCATAAGGTCTCCAACAGTTATATCTGCTTTCTTATTTAAGACGTCCGACACAATGTCATAATTTAATGGAGGTGCCTTCGTTTTTCTTTTTGGTTTCTTGACCGTTCTGCTAGTTTGCATTATTCGTTCTGTTTCCATAGCTTCGGGTTGACGTGTGACAACAGGCTGATGTGAAACCAATGGTTGTTGTGTGATTATGGGTTGATGCGTAATGATAGGTTGTGTAGTAGTAACATCATTTAATTTACCCTTGGCTTTTGTGGTTGATCTCCTAACTCTTTCTCGTGTGCCTTGCTTGGTTTTTCGTATGGAATGCTTGTAGTGACTTCAGGTGGGTACTCTGGTCTTACAGCTGCATATAAATCGTGTGTAAAGGGTGGTGAATAAGTTTCGCTTTGAGTGAGGAGCGCATTGAGATTGTGGGGTTGATTATTAATGGTTTTGTTATATTTTTGGTTATTCGATTGACCATTACTTCATTTTTGAAAGCAACCGAACCAACTAGTTTTTTGACTGGTTAGGTTGTTGTGTTTGAGGCTGTTGCGGGAGCGGTCTGTTATATTGCGGACGGTAAGTTTGATTATTAAAGTTATTTCTGTTTCGTCCTTGATTGCTATAGTCTTGTCTTCCGTAATTATTATCATTACGTTGGTAACCATTGTTATTATAATATTATTATTGTAGTCGTTATTATTGTGACCATTATTGTTGTAATCGTTATTGTTATTTTGGTGTTGATTCTGATAATTATCATTGTAGCGATTACGACGATTGTAATTTCTAACAGCAGCTTGATACTGCTGTTGATTACCAATTCATTCGGATGGTTTGTTGAATAAGATTGACCAGATCCTGTTGATGATTATGTTGACTAGGACATGTTCCATTGTTCCTTTGAACTTGATGAGGATAACTTTGGGCATGATAATTATACGAGTGATCTCCAATGTGATAGTTGGTTAGGACCAGTTACAATTGAGGGTTAGGCATTACAGTGTTAACCATTCCGTAAGGATGTAAGTTAGAGATTGGGATTACTTGAGAAGGCCTTTCGTTTGCATCAATCAACTCTATATTATGATCATTTGATGGGTATCTCTGATGATAAACACCATCGTCATGATATATGAGAGCGTTGTTTACATTCTTGGTATGAATGGGGTTGTCGACCATTGCGATCTTGCGTGGACGATTTGCGTTCCACCATCCTTCTGCGTGGTTTAACCAATCTTGAAATGTTCTAGCATGCTTTGTATACCAAATTGTTTGATATCTCTTAATAAACCTGCGCGAAGCGGCTTTCGATTACGGCTTCACTAGTAATGTTGGCCAAATCAGCGGCTTCACGTAATCTTGAAAGGAATAGTTGAGGATGTTCTTGATCTCCTTGGATCATATCATTGAATTCCAATTCATAATTCTGAATTAATTCAGGAGTAATATAGTGACTTTTCAAATGTTCCATAGCTTCATCGTAAGTCACTTGAGGATGATTCTTGAGTATAGTTTTTTCAAAGTAGATTTTAGCAGCTCTACGTAATGAGATTTGAGGATAGCGAGTTTGCGGTTGTCACTATGTGTGTTGCTGAGTACAAGGTAGGAATCCAGTAGCTCTTGAAAATGACGGAAGTCTTCGCCTTCATAGCCATAGAATTCGATTAATTTAGGACGATATCCTTGAATTTGGTGCTGTTTTGCACCCAACGCGATAGGTTCTGTTGTTGCCATTGTTGATAGTAAATGTTTTGAGATTGTTGATTCGATTTTGAGTAAGTTCTTTCGATTAGTTGATAGTTTTCTTGATTTGATTTAATTTCCTTGATTTAATTCGATTTATTGATTTAATTCCCTCGTAGTGACCACCAAATGTAATTTTTTGTTGCTTCAATGGCTTGTAAGAGTAACGGTTTGAAATAGAGTAAAGTTGACGAAAGTGAATAAAAAAAAATAAGAGTTGGGTAAAGTATTGGTATTAAATTCGTTTGTAAGGAACACCAGATCTTGTTAAGTAGATCAAACTTGCTTGTAATAAGGTAACTTGATAAGAGTTTTAAGAATGTTTACAATGAGATAATTGACTTCAAGGGACTTGTCTTGCTTGTATTTTAAGAGTATTATACCAAAAGATTCAGGGATAAAGATACTTGATTTATTGGATAAAATATATTTAAGATAAGTAAAGTTAAATATATATATGTCAAGAGAAGTGAAGTAAAATAAAAATAAAAACTTGTCTATTTATAGACAAAGAAAATAAAGTTTCATTTTGATATAAGGTTTGATTTCGATATAAGGTTTGATTTCAATATAAGGTTTGATTTCGATATAAAGTTGATTTTGAAATAAAGTTCAAAAAAGAATAAGGTTAAAATTAAAAATCACAACCGCAGCCATTGCTGGTGTTTATGTTGTAATCTTCGTTACAGTACCAGAAGATTGTTCAAAAAATTGGTTCTTCCATTTACAATGTAAAACAAATGTATGGCGACTACAGAAAATAATAATGAATTATTACCGCTCCTAGGTGGGCTCGAACCACCAACCTCCTGATTAACAGTCAGACGCGCTAGCCAATGCGCCATAAGAGCTGTTATATTTGAGAAATGGTATAGTAGGTGGAGTGCGCCTTTGCGTAGATGCTGCGACGTCATCAAAAAGCTGAGTAGAAGAGGTGTGCTTAAAGGTGTGCTGAATTGAGAAGAGAATTTTCAACTTTTGAATCTTAATCTTTATTTAAAAAACTTTATTTTTTATAAAACAAAACCTTAATTCCATTTTTGGGTTATTGTAACAAACAAATACTTATTGTCTCGATCCTTTGTGTTCACGTTCAATTAAATTTATATATAATCTTTATTGTATATTTTAACTGAACAATCCCTAAATACTACGTTTATTCTATTACGACTCGTGAAGAATCTGTTAACTTAATCTGAAGGAAGAGATTATTTTTGACGAATATACTACAATAATATCAGAAGGAATTGGTGGAATTATTGCTATATTCAAATCAATCACTACGTGTAGCAGTAGAGCAACAAATATATATATCGAAACCAGTAATATTATAACACCCAAGTACCAATTGTCTCAGTTTGGTGGAGAAGGGGCGTGCACATAAATAAATCATTCAATTCGTACTATAAAAAAAAAATTTTTTTTTGAAGAAAAACTTTTTGGAAGGCCGATAAAGTTGAAGAGCGTCAAAGAGAAGGAATCGTATAAAAAAAAAATCAAGAGAATATCAAGGGGCATCCATCCGTTTAAAAAAGATATGGTTAAAGAAATTACAAGCGAAAACGGTGATATGTTCAATAACTTCACCACAATCAAGTCCTTATGGCTAGACCTGAGCCATTCTACGGTGTGAAAGGAGAAAACCCTGGTTCTTGGCTGCGGTCAATTGATAGGAAGGAAGGGGACAAGGCCAGTGATCTGGATATTTTGCTGATTGTGGGAACCTTATTAAAAGGAAATGCGGGAATCTGGTGGGATTCCATCGAAGACTATGTTACAACTTGGGGTGAATTCAAGACCAAGTTCTTGGGAAATTATATAAAGAAGAAACGAAAATGCAGTGGAGGAAGGAGCTAAAGAACAAAAAGCAATGCGAAAATGAGTCAATTGACGAATTGGTGACGTATCAGTAGATATGTTTCAAAGACTTGGCTGGGCAGATGAAGGCGATAAAATTGAAGTTTTTATCTCTGCTTTGAAAGAAGAATACGCCTACGAGGTGGAAAGAGCTCGTCCTTTGACTTGGGAAGCGGCTGTAAAAGATGCCAAACAATTAGAATCCTTGAGTTTAAAGTATAATGGTATTAAAAATAAAAAGAAAATATTGTACACACTAAGGATTTTGGAAGTGAATCAATGAGCAGTATTCCTGTTAATCAAAGCAGTAATGCTAGTCAGGATGCTGTCTCTTCACTGTCATCTGAAGTGAAAAGTCTAACCCAACAGCTGAATGCATTGAAGATTTATGCCACTCCAAATCGAAATATGAACGGGCAAGCAAATTTTACTTGTTATAGTTGTGGCCAAGTTGGTCATAAGTCGTTTCACTGCCCCAATCGTGGTATAGAAATAATAATAATGTATCGAGTTTGGGAAAAGACTCGAGACAGCAGTACTAGAGGAGTCTGCTGTCGAAGAGAATAATCAAAGCTCCTCTACAGGTAAAATATAAAAAAAGAAAATATGAATTATGCGAAGAAACAAGAAAACCATGGAAGAAAAATAAATGTTGTGCAAGGGGTGCAAGTCTGGAATAACAGAGGCGCGGTAAGAACTCGTTCTGAGTTGTCCTCTGATAAGGGTAAGCAGACAGTAACCCAAAAGCGACAAAGAAAAGAACAACAACCTGTACCTATACAACAGCCAGTGCAGGATTACCAACAGATTCTGATGCAGCAACGACAACAACAACCAAACCAACAATACATGCAGCAATTACGTCAAAATGCGTCAAACCCTACCCCGCAACAACTGCATAACTCAATGGTTGAACCAATAATTGTTGATCCGCCTGTTCAAAAAAATATAAAAGCGAAAAAGAAAAGAGCACCCGCTCGAAGATTGGAAGTGGACGTACCCAGTGTTGACATTTGGGAAATTTTAAAAGGAAAAAATGCTGACGTCAGTTGTGCTCAACTGTTAGCGATGAACAAAGTTGTAGCCAAAGATCTCATTGATGGGATAAGGGGGATGCATGGTCGAAAGCAGAACGTGCGCCAAGTCAACATGGCAAGACCTGCCCCAGATGTACTAACTCTAGACTCTTATGATTATAGTGATGATGAAATGGAAGATGGTGCTTTTGAAGAAGATGAAGATGGTGACGATGAAGATGACGCTCAAGTGTCAGATTGTTCGTTTGGTGATGAAGTTTCATCTTGTATTGCCAATACTGGTTCGAATGTAGAAGAAAGTGAATTCGATGGTGATAGTGGTGATGATGCAGACACCGAATTTGAATACTATGACTATAGGGAAATGAGTAAAAGTGAGCCGCTCACTGTTAAGGTGATCATACATGACAAGGAGTTGTCAGCAATAGTCGACACTGGTGCTGCTATTTCTGTGATGAGTGAAGCCTTGGTGAAAAAGTTGGATCTGAAAACCAACGATGATACTGTATCCATACAATTATTGGACGGTACGAACAGTAAGCCTGGTGGTGTGGTGCCGAATGTTCCGGTTCGTATAGGTGGTAAATTACGAACAGAGCATTTTGCTATACAAAAAGGAAGAAAAGATGAGCTACTATCTTGGGTATGACATGGTTGAAAAATTATGGGATCATACCTGATCCTGAAAGTGGTACGGTGACAGTGCCCTATGGTAGGAGGGTCGACTACAAAGGTGCAGTGGTGAGGGAGGCAGGACAGGTGGTCTTGACTACCCAACGTGGTACTGATGATGTGGTGGAAGGTCAACGAGACAGGTGGGTCTCTCGACCGGTGTACACTTTGATCTGGCAGAAGGGGCGCACAGTGCGCCAGAACCAATGGCTGTCAGTAATTGTTATGATGGTGAAAGTTCGCTCTGGGTCTGATGACGAGGGTGAGAATGGGAAATCTGTGATATGACGGGTACACCGAAGGAGTAGAAGAAATAGTTCTGAGGAACAAAAACTGCTTTGTGGAGGTGTCTGGGTTGGGTCGTGTAGTTGGTGTCGAACACCATATCCGCTTGAAGACTGATGAACCAATTCGTTGCAAGCCATATCGACTGACCTGGGAAGAAGAGAAGGTTCTGAAAGAAGAGTTGGAAAAATTGCTAGATCAAGGGTTAATTGAGAAATCGGATGGTCTATACGCTTCACCTATTTTGTTTGTACAGAAGAAGGATGGAAGCAAAAGGTTGTGCATAGATTACAGAAAGGTCAATGCTATAACGGTCAAGGATGCGTATCCACTACCTTTTATTGATGAATTACTGGATGCGGTAGGTGGTGCCAAAGTATTCAGTACGTTGGATGCTGCTAGTGGGTATTGGCAAGTGACAATGGCTAAAGACTCTGTGGACAAGACTGGATTTGTTACCAAATTTGGTACTTTCAAGTGGAAGGTCTTACCTTTTGGTCTCACAACGGCTAGTACTTATCAACGTATGATGGTGAACATTTTGGGTGAATTGATCGGTGACTGTGCTTATGTATTCATTGATGATATTATCATTTTCTCTGAGACGGTGGAACAACATGTGCTTGATCTGCAAAGAGTGTTTGACAAGTGTGAAGCTGCTGGTCTAAAATTGAAAGGTGCTAAGTGTCGTTTTGGTGTATCAGGTGTGGAGTACTTGGGTCATCAAATCACTAAAGATGGATTGTTACCAACGGATAAGAATGTAAAAAAATTATGGATATGCCTGCTCCTACTACAAGTGATGAAGTTCGTTCGTTCTTGGGTCTAGTCGGATATTATAGGAGATTCATAGCTAATTTTGCTGATACTGCTCATCCGTTGACATCGTTGATCAAGAAAGGTGCTGTATTTGATTGGAACCAAGATTGTAAAGCTGCTTTCGACTCTTTGAAGAATAGTCTAGTAACGCCGCCTTTGTTGGATTACCCTGATCGTGATCAAGTGCAAATTTTGACTACGGATGCCAGTGGTAAAGGTTTGGGTGCTATTCTATCACAATCGCCTGATGGTACTGGTGAAAATGAAAAGATAATCGGTTATGCGTCAAGAACTGTACGAGGTCCAGAGGTGAGATACCCACCAACGCATTTAGAAGCACTGGGTGTTATATGGGCAGTACAACATTTCCGACATTATCTGGGGGAGACGTTTCGTATTGTATACTGATCATTCTGCTTTGCAATATATATTCAATAATCCGAAGCCTGCTCCTAAACTAGCAAGATGGGCTGCTGCCATGATGGAATATGATTTTGATACCAGGTATAGAAGGGGTGAGGAGAATCCTGCTGACGCTTTATCGCGTTTGGTATGATTTCAAAAAAAATATATATAGAATCACAGGAGGTTGGGTGGGTAGACAATATAAAAAAAAAAAAAAAAAAAAAAAAAAGAGAATAAAAAGATAAAACAAAAAAAAAGAGGAATAAGAGAATAAACCAAAAAAAAAAGAATAAAAGAATAAAACAAAAAAAAATGATGATAGTGAGACAAAAAAAAAAAAAAATATTATTGAACAAATTATCTGAGGGTGGGAGGTCGGCATGTAAATGAAAAAAAAAAAATCAATCAAGAATATATTATTTGTATTATTATCGTGTGTATCATCAATATCAAGAAATTACTGCTATGGAATTATCGTTATATATCGCTATCAATAACTACCTTGTCTCACGTAAGTACCCTGAAGGTGATGGTCATGACCTAAACTCGAAGGCGAAACGGCGTATAAGAGATCAATCAAGCAAATGTGTCGCGATCGATGGTATATTATACAAGAAACAAGTTGATGGAAGTCCTGGGGTGGAGATTTTAAACACAGGTAATATATTCGAAGTGGTGCAACGATTACACAACGAAGGTCACTTTGGTGTATTGAATACCTGGAGGAGATTAAGAATTCAATATGATGCTCCTGGACTGTATGAATTTGTGAAAGAATTTGTTGCTGGATGCGAAGCATGTCAGAAAAGAGCAAAACGACAAACGTATCAAGACTGTTCAAGCCAACCCGATTCCTACACCTAATGCTCCATTTTTTATGATTGGTTGTGATGCTAAGGACCTGTGGTGGAATCGAAGACTGGTAACAAGAATATTGGTAGCGGTGGACTATTTGACTAGATGGCCTGTGGTAGCTGCTGTACCGGATATAACTGCTGAAACGGTGTCTTGGTTTTTGTTCCACTGTGTGGTGAAAGATTTTGGTGTGCCAAGTTACATTTTGACTGACAGAGGTTCGAACTTTTTATCCGATCATGTAGCGTTTTTCTTGAAACGTATGGGTTGTAGACATTTGACGACCACGGCGTATCGACCGCAGACGAATGGTCTGTGTGAACGAATGAATCAAACGTGGTGCAAGCCTTGTCAAAGATCATTGCTACTAGTGAAGACAATCGTGATTGGGATGAATACTTAGATGAAACGGTTCTTGCGGTGAGGACGATGCCTAACGAGACGACCAAGTTTACTCCTTCGATGCTCCTTTTTGGATATGAAATGAGGACTCCAAGTAATTGGCCTGCTCCAAGAAAGATTACGTACAAGGCGAAATGGTATTAGAAGTGGAAAGTCGTATCCGCGTGATTACTGGATTGATGAATGAATTCCGTGCAGAAGCGAAGGAAAGAAGTGGCTTGATGCAACAAAGAAGAAAGAAGCATTATGATGAAGATTACCCCTAGAAGATACGAGCTTGGTGATAAAGTGCTGTATAGGATAAGGTAAGGATAACAAGTTTTCGTATTGCTGGATTGGCCCATTTATGGTGGTACGTGTCAATGTTCATGGAACTTACTGGTTGGATGGTGCTGGAGGAAAGAAAGTGATGGGTGCAGTCAATGGTGATGAACTGAAACCCTGGAAGATCATGTGAGGTTGAAACCTGATGTAGCTGTTAGTGGTGCATATGAACAATATAGAAGATTTTATGAAGAACGAAGAACGATCTGATGGTGGTATGTCGTCTTCAACACTACTCAAGGCTGGAAGGGGGGCATGAGAAATGGTATAGTAGGTGGAGTGCGCCTTTGCGTAGATGCTGCCGACGTCATCAAAAAGCTGAGTAGAAGAGGTGTGCTTAAAGGTGTGCTGAATTGAGAAGAGAATTTTCAACTTTTTAATCTTAATTTATTCTAAAACTTTATTTTTATAAAACAAAACCTTAATTCCATTTTTGGGTTATTGTAACAAACAAATACTTATTGTCTCGATCCTTTGTGTTCACGTTCAATTAAATTTAATATAATCTTTATTGTATATTTAACTGAACAATCCCTAAATACTACGTTTATTCTATTACGACTCGTGAAGAATCTGTTGACTTAATCTGAAGGAAGAGATTATTTTTGACGAATATACTACAATAATATACTCAGAAGGAATTGGTGGAATTATTGCTATATTCAAATCAATCACTACGTGTAGCAGTAGAGCAACAAATATATATCGAAACCAGTAATATTATAACACCCAAGTACCAATTGTCTCATATTCTGTCAGGTAACTGGTATTCTTGGACGATAAACGCAACCCGGTTCGCCACTGCACCCAATCACCGTTATCCAAGTTGATAAAGTTGATCTTTTTGATAGTGGTAATTCTATTAAATGAGTGAGAACTCGGATTTAAATGTTAGAAAGCTGATTTTTATATCAGAAGAAAGCTTGAAAAAATAGATTGTAAATCTAAAAAAATAATCAAAAGTATATAATATGTTTGTTGAATAAAAAACATTGTATTTTTAAAAAAATAAATAATTTTCTGTTGTGCTACATGATGCCATACAAGATTACAAATTGGGAAGACTATGCTTTTTCAACTTCAGTGCAATATTTTTTAACTTCAACAAAGATCGAAAACACAGTTCTATTGGCCTACAAGCTCGGAAATCCAAGTGATTGAGTCGTGGCGTTTTCTTTTCAAGCATTCTTCGGTTCTCATGTCGTATTTTACCAAAAAAAACTTTGTTTAATACAAAAGGAGATTTATTTTGGTTACTAATGAACAAAAAAAAAAAAAAAAAGAAAGAGTAAAGAGGCACATATGAATAAGAGGGATGAAACTCTTATATAAGTGCATAATATCGCTATAATAATAAGTATAAAAGTATGTGTTTATAAATTGGAACAAAAAAAAAAGAATGTGAATATAGTAAAAGTTTAAAAGATTGAATAAAATATATAAAAAAAAGGATTCTTTTGGCTCTAAAGAAGTTAAACTTGTTTTAAAGCTGAAAAAATATGTTTTAAATAGTAAGATCACGGCATAAAAAAACAGAGTATTTTTGATAATCAATTTTATTTTTTGAGAGTAAAGAAAAAAAAAGCGGCAACGGAATGAATGTCTATTATGCTACACGTCTTGAGATTTCTATGAAAAGGTTAAAAAACAAAAGAAAAAGTATATTGTTACTGAGTACTTTTGAAAAAAAAAAAAAAAAAGTTGCAATGTTGAAA